>OX387272.1:46372567-47622567 GCA_947562075.1 Orthosia gracilis | reverse complement strand
CAAGTTTGGACTCTTTTCCTTCTACTCCAGGTTTTCTTTCTTCCGAAAATAATTTCGACGCCCCATTCTCTTTTTCTGAACTTTGTCTGGCTCTTGACGGTCTTGTTGATTCCTCTCCTGGTGCAGATGGGATCCCTTACTCATTCTTAAAAAACGCCTCAAGTATTACAAAGCAATACTACCTTGATCTCGTTAATAACTTTTTTGAGTACGGTTTGGTTCCACAGCCGTGGAAACATCAAACAATCATTCCGGTCATTAAACCTGGCAAAAACCCGTCAGACCCAAATAGCTACAGGCCTATTGCTTTGTCGTCTGTTTTGTGCAAGGTTGCCGAGCATATGATGAAGCATCGACTTGAGTGGTTTGTGGAAAATAAGAACTTGTTGCCCGTATCCCAGTTTGGGTTCAGAAAAGGTATGAGCACAATGGATAGTCTTAGTATATTAATTTCTGATATTCGTATTTCTTTATTAAAGAAGCAGTTTTTAGTAGGAGCTTTTTTGGATATTGCCTCAGCGTATGTAAATGATAATGTTCTTCTCCCGGTGCTCAAGGATAAACTTGTGCATCAGTTAAATATTCCTATAAAACTGGTTCGTTTCATTTGTAACTTACTGATGGAGAGAACCATCTCCATTAAAACTCAAGACTCCTCTTTGCCTCCTAAGACTATCTGGAAAGGCTTACCACAAGGTTCAGTTTTAAGCCCTCTCTTATTCAGCCTTTATACTTATGATTTACATTTTTCTACTGATTCATTTTGTCAAATATTGCAGTATGCTGATGATTTAGCTTTATACTTTTCTGGGAAATCTCTAGATGAGGCTAGTAACCGTCTAAATTCCGCCCTTGGATATCTATCTGACTGGCTTCTACCACACGGTTTGTCCTTATCAGCCTCTAAGAGCTCTGTAGTTGTGTTTACAAGAAAAAATATTGTTCCTCCTGTTGATATTAAAGTTAACGGTGAAAATATCTGTCAAGTGAACAAGGTTAAATTTTTAGGACTTTGGTTAGATACAAAATTATCAGGTATTGCACACACAGACTTTGTTTCTCAAAAATGCGAAAGAAACGTTAATGTTCTTCGCTCTCTTTCTGGTGTTTGGTGGGGTGCTCACCCATATACTCAAAAACTGATCTACAATGCAATAGTTCGTAGTCACTTTGATTATGGTATGTTCCTATTAGATCCTTGTAACAAATCTGGCCTTCAAAAACTCGATAAAATCCAATCAAAGTGTTTACGGATTATTCTTGGGGCGATGAAGTCGTCCCCAATTAATGCCATGCAAGTTGAGTGTGTTGAACCTCCCTTAACGATTCGAAGACAATTTCTGGCAAATAGATTTATTTTTAAACTTGTACAGAATTCTGAACATCCCCTTCTTGGTAAGCTGGACCAATTATCATCCATCTTTGACTCTTGCAGTTGTCGTTCTAATATTGAACTTCCTTGTCTTCTACGTGCCTACCTTCAATTCACTCGTCTTTCTTGCCCACTTTTTCAAAACCCTATTTTATATTTATACTCGGTGCCTTATAATGCCCTGGTATTCCAACCGGAGATCATTTTGGACTTTGGAATTCACAAAAATACCTTAGAACCGCACAAGATTTTTGTCCAAAAAATTTCCTCTGAATATAATAATTGGACTACTATATTCACTGATGCTTCCAAAGTCTCCGATGATAGCTCTGTAGGAGTTGCTGTTTGGATTCCTCATACAAAAATTATTTTAAATTATAAGTGCCCTTCTGTTACATCCGTTTTTACAGGTGAATCAATTGCCATTTTTGAAGCTATTTCGTTTGTTTTGTCTCATAAGTTAAATAACTCCATAATTTTCTCTGACTCAAAAAGTTGCCTTCAAGCCATTCTATCTAATCCTTTCAGATCTAAGTCAAGGTTCCCTATAATCTTAAAAATTAGAGATTTACTATTTCAATGTCATGAACTTGGTATTAATGTTGTCATAGTTTGGATTCCTGGCCATGTCGGTATTCTTGGTAATGAGTCAGCTGATTCATGCGCCAAAAATGCTGTTCTCACTGGCTCTCTTGCCCACTCTGAAATTTATTCCCATGATATTTGTGCCACTCTACCTCTAAATTTGTTTAAATCTTGGGCCAAGGAATGGCAAATCTCTAAGTCCATAAAGGGTAAATATTATGGAGATATTCAACCCGAGATTCCCCACAAGCCTTGGTTTTTCAAATACCAATTAGGAAAAAAAAACACTACCTCTAATATTTGTCGCTTACGATTAAATCATTGTTGCACCCCTCATTTCTTGGCCAAACTTAGGATTAAGGATAATTCTCTTTGTGAATGTGGTTTGGATGAAGGAAACGTGGACCATTTATTTTTCTCCTGTCCTAGATTGCGCTTCTCCTTTCATGATATCATTCCTCCTCATATCCCTCGTCCAACTTCGGTTAAATGCCTTCTTTCTTTAGTATTTACTCGATTTATATTTAAACTATGCAAATTCATTGAAATTAATAATATTAAGTTGTAACTATTGTAATTATTCTTTTTTTTTTTTTTTTTTCTTTTTTCTCTTTCGGTTTACGTTTGTCATCATCTGTCCTGTTCATATAACATACTCTGTGGTGGTCCTACTGTCGGATTACGTCTGCGAAGAAATGCTAAACTTTTATTTTGATAAATATTTTTATTTTACTGTTAAATCTCGCTAAATACTCTCCAGCGTTTGATGGTCTATTAACAGTTCGCACGTGTTATTGGCAAAATTGTGGTGTCCCTTCCACAAATGCCATTTAATAAGAGTTGAAGTTGAAGGTATAAAATATTCTAAGGTTTCTCAAATTAGCGGTAAAAATTAAGTTGTTGATGTTAAAGCAATTAGAGATAACTAAAAGTATGTTTTTCAGGTGCTTACAGTATCAAAGAATACATAAAAGTTAGTCACATGAGTTGATACAATTTCAAAAGATAAAAAGGTGTGGTTTGTATAAAACTTAAGTAGACTAAAATATGTGGATCTGTACTGCAGAATACCACAATGTACAATTGGTAAGAGATAACATTATAAAAATGAGTACCAAGGAACTGCTTATTCCTGTTTTTTTGACGTTTGGGTACCAATTTCCATGGATATGTTAAGTACTGGATTATTGCAAGAACCGTATTTTTTTATAAATCACATGATATTGTAAACTGTTTCTTTTCAATAAGTCACGAGTACATTTTAAACTAGAGAATTTTCATGGGATTTATTGTATGTTTATGAAATATCTGTTCACAATAGTATATAGAGAATTTATATTCTCGCACAATTAGTAACAAGACCAAGTCCAACATAAAAATTAAATTCATCTTCGTGGAAGTTTGTAATTGAAATTATTACGGTTTTCCGTTTCTCTGAAACGGCTGGATGGATAATCACCGCTTACGTTCAATAGTATATAGAGAATTTATAATCTCGCACAATTAATAACAAGACTACAACGTCTGCAATGTTCCACTAGGTGGACCGATGACCTGGTAAAGGTTACGGGAATCCGCTGGGCGCAAGACGCACGGGATCGGTCAATGTGGCGATGCCTGGGGAGGCCAATGTCCAGCAGTGAACGTCTTTCAGCTGAAATGAAGATGATGAATGTCTGCTATAATCCGGTTATAGATATAAACACAAAGATTACAAATTCGGCGCACGGTTGGTGTATTGGTTGAGCGATTGACTGCTGAGCTGCTTGTCGCAGGTTCGATTCCCGCACGGACAAATATTTGTATGACCTATATCTATAGGGATCTGAGTGTTTGGGTATGTGATTTTATATGTTTGTAAAAGCACCCACGATACAGGAGAAATTCCTAGTGTGGAGCAACGTATTTATGAAACAAAAAAAATACCTACTATTGATAATACGACTACACTATTTTTCTAGACTCGTTACTACAGAGGATCGGCAGTGCACGATGGTGATGTTCTTAATGCTAAAATGTCAGGGATTGATCACGTGACATTTTGATAATGCTTGAAATTCTCATACATTTTGACATTTTAACAATCGCCATCGCGATGCTTTCGTTGATAGAAAGTCACTTGTCTACAGACAGGTGTATATCACTGCCGATCCTCCTAACGCAATAACCTGTGAAGTTCCCTTTTGTTAGTTCAGTACTTGTTCGACCTCCTCGGGTGCGAACGAAACATTTGATATTCTTAAGCGGCGCTGGGGTAAAGGGACGTTTTCTTTAAGATCACTCCAATTAGCGAGCCGGATTTAGAGTCGTTTTATAGGCCGGGATTGGATTATATAGGCTTGGTCTATTTTAAGATGGAACGGTGGTTGTTCTTCTTAATTTAATTTAGTCGGTAGACCGAATGGTTAATATGAAATTGACGACACGGTTGGCGTAGTGGTTGAGCGATCGGCTGTTGCGCTGCATGTCGCGGGTTCGATTTCCGTACGGAACAATTATTTGTGGCCTTCAGATAATTGTTCCGGATCTGGGTGTCTTGTGTATGTGAATTTAAATGTTTGTAAACGTACCCACGAAACAGGAAAAAATCCTATTGTGAATATATAAAATAGGTGAGCCTATCCTATCCTACCTACCTACCTCACCTACCTCCTACTCTACCTACCCACCCTACTTACCTACCATTTTTTTTAGATTTTAAACCTTCCCTGTAATCTGCCATGTATCAGAGATGGCGCTGTGTTGGCGTAACGTATGGGAAAACAAGTTACAAAAAATAAAAATATTTTTGCCGATGTTTTAATAGTTCATCTGTTATTCGGGATGGAGATAAATCAAATCAATGAAAAATAATCTAAATCGATCCAGCCGTTCTTGATTTATAAATGGTGCAACTAACCCGATTTTTTTTTATATATAAAGATTAATCAAACCAGCCTATCGTGGCTCACTTTTGGACTGGGTGATTTGTATTTACAATTACTCCTCTATACCGTACTTATATCTAAAAAATGAAAAAAAAAAACATTAAAAATACTTCACTTTAACACTCTATTGGCTTATTTAAACGAGTCCTAAACCAGACAACAATGCGACCACGTCCGCATATAATTTGTGATCAAAGAAAACGTAATCTCCTTCTCCAATCATACTAAAATTAACGAAAGATTGTCTGCTACGCGGGCAGACGCGTAGACGCGGCGTAGCAACGTCTTCGTAGCACCATCGCGTAGCAGTGACGCACGTAGCGTTGAGACGGGATGATCTCGTAGCAATCCGCTACGAATTGGATTGGAAAAGTGTCTCGAGGTGAACTGAGGTGTAAGTAAGAATATTTGAGGAAATATTGTATATGATATGAATATTGGAAAATTAAAATCTTATGAAGATGTAACAGAATCGATTTCTGCACTTAATTTAACAAGAAGTTTTAATCTTCTTTTTGCCGCCTAAGTATTAGCCAAGCCATTATTATATTCTGTTCTATTCTAACCTCTTTACGAGTTTGGTGCATACCACTCTATCCATACTAATAATACTAATCCATACATAATATTGTAAATGCGAGAGTTACTTTGTACACGGGTAGACTATAACCTGGATTAGAACAAAGGATATTTTTTTTATCCCAGGAGTATATTCTTTTGAAACACTCTTACGCAGGTGAAGTCGCCGGCCGAAGCTACTATAATAGTACAGGAAAATCCATGGCGCGTAAGCAACTTACGCTAAGGTAGCGTGCGCTAAATAAACCTATGGCTTTTTTATCGTCCACATTGATTAATAGCCACGGCAAACGTTCGAACAGCTTAGCTTGGCTTTACAACCAACAGCTATATGTTGTACATTTTATGCTTTATGGTACCTTAACAAAAGGTTACGCTGCTTTTCAGATGAATGTTGCCTTTGATTGATTGCAATGTTTCCTTTAGTTGATTGTTTTTATTTGCTAATGTTTTGTGTTATTTTTACAGCAAAACCATAAAGACTTTTATCGATAAGAAAAAAATCTATAGAATCAAATGAACATACTGTTTCACTTTTTTTTTATGTGTCTCTGAAATAACAATTGATTAATTCTACAAAAATGCTAATTGCTAATAGGTTCAACGTGACATCCATCCTGCCGCACTTCGAAGCCTGGCTGAAAAGAGAGGCGAGATCTCCTACAGACTCACTCAGATATTGACCGGACCTATGAGCGGCAGGTCTTGGTCGCCAGGTACGGGCGAGACCTGTCTCTGCCAGCAGCTGTGAGGGCCTTGCTGGCAGAGACAGCAAATTTGAGGGAAATGGCCTCCTTCTGTGAGACTGTGATAGCCCAGAAGGAGGACGCCGAGTGGGATCGTCAGAGGGCCGATCGCGCTCGAAGGAGAAGGCGTCGGGGAGGTAACCACCTCGATGCTTAAAACGCCGAAACCCAGCCTACTTATGACGCAGGCGGGGTCTCGCCGTTTTAGACCATACTATATAATAGTGTCAGATTGGCGACTTTATCCGCCCACCAAGTGACTTCAGTAAAGACGGCAGCACAGTGATCACGTGCTGCCGGGCACAGCGAGGCTCAGGGGAGGCGCTTATTTCAGTCTCCCCCGGGATGTTTCCTAACAGGCGTTGCACAGAAGGGGTTCTAGGGAGTCTTTTAAGGGGTGACGGGGCTCCTTGCTGGTGCTTATGGTGCCGGGGTGGTTTAGTGAGGGTAAAATCCCACACTCCCTGGTCTCTCCAAAAGTCCGGGCGCATTTTGAAGGATTCCCCCCGTAAACAAAAAAAGTTAGGTGCAATGGGACATAATTTTCTATAGAAGCTAGTTTAGTTAAAACGGTTTATACATGGGAACGATGGAGTACCGCGAATGGTGTCTCACCTCCATTTCTTGCTTACACATTTGACATTTGTGACCTTACATGTGCACTCTCATCAACTGAAAAATTAAATTATATACTGTTCCCTTTCCTTGCAGCTGGGTAAAAAGAGGAAAAAAAATAAAATTCGGCATTAGTCTGGTAGACAGATACCAACCAACATAATACATGACTATATTTATATTAATATACTTCTAATAGTTGTACCTACATAATGACAGCACCATAGAAGTGACACAAAGTCTGAAAACTCGTTCATACAGGCATTGACATGAGAAGAAAGAAGATTACATGAGAACATCCTTGTCGGAAGAAACGAGTACTATGTATGCTAAGTTGAAGCTTTATAAGCTTCAGCCTGATCAAGTGTTCAAGCCGAGTTTCAAAACTATACATTTTATATGAGGAGGAAACGATGCACTCTGTCAAATAACTATGAGTGAGAAATGGCGGATAAAAATAGAAATATTATGTCACTAGCTACTATTATCTACTACCTAGGGATAAAGTCTATATAAATATAATATCGCACCTATATTCCCCGAATCAGAATCAGAAACAAAATTTTATTAACCGACTTCAAAAAACCGGCCAAGTGCGTGTCGGTTTACGCACATTTAGGGTTCCGTACCAAATCGCAAAATTAAGTTTGTTGTAATTGGAAAAATGTGGGCATTTCAAAGAAAAATCAAATTTATCAATATATTGGTATTTGTTAGTAAAATATACGTAATAATAAAGATTATTACTAAATTTCAAGTTCATAGGTCAATGGGACGTAAAAAATAATTCTTCGGTAAAAAATTCTTCGGTACAAAATGTTGACTTTGGTGGCTTCTCATTCCTTTGCTTTCCAATATTTTTTTAAACAAAAAAATGATATTTATTTTATTAACGATTTCTAAACAACAACACTCCACTCTATGGGGTAGGTCAAATTTTAGTTTCAGGCACAGGTTAGCGGCCTTAAAAAAAAAAATATACAATTTGTATGGCTTGAGGTCAACAAGATGCTTATACTGCGAAAATTTGAAGAATGTAGCTCCAACCGTTTGGCTGCAAAACCCATGTGACAGACGACAGACAGACACCTTTTTGGCACAACTTTTTGGAAAGTCAATTAAAAATGAAAAACAATAGGTAACAAAGACACCGACTTCGGAAAAGAACATAATTTTTCGCTTTGTAGTGTTTTGCTTTGGAAGTCGGTTTATTTTTCTTAAAACGTTTTTTTTTATAAACATAAGTTACACAGCGTGTAAGGTGTTACAAAATTAAGTAGATTTGACATGAGGCGTACAAATATGATTTTCAATTTCAAATCTAATTAATTAATGTTATGTTATGTTGCGGAAACAGCCCGTCGAAACTTAACTAAACTCACTAATTAATGTTATATTAAATTATTCATAAACAATAGCATAAGCCAGAAGCTCTGATTTAGTATAATAATTACACATTCTCGAATATAATATCACAATAAATCAATAAAAAACATCTCAGGGAAGGATCGGGCAATGGTGCCACATTTCGTCAGTTATGTTTAAATGCTTTGGAAAGGGACGAGCCTATTGCATGATAAAGGCTGTAAAAGTTGAAAATGGCGGATTCATCCGTAGGATAACAAGTCATCATCATCACTTTAGCAGGAAGACGTCCACTGCTGGACATGCCTCCCCCAGGCGTCGCCACATTGACCGATAGAAAGTATTGAACTGTTTTGTTGTAACACTTTGCCTTTTTTCAGATAACTGTAGTGTGATAGTGTGACTTTTATAAGTGAAAGAATTTTCGCAGTATAGAATTAAAACTTCCAGAGAAATTGCTAAAACATATCAACAATTTTACCTCTTTAGCATTATTAATTTAGATAACAAAAAAACAAACTCTCTGTCTTTGGTACCTATTGATTTCCGTTTTTCGACACCGAATTCTGAAAAGAATGTTAATTGTCGCTTTGTAGTTTTTTTGTTTTGTAATTGGGTTTGATCATTTTGTTAAAAGTTTTTATTTATCTCTTTTTAGTTTTGGAAGGTACCTCCAATTACCATGAAATCCTTTATAGACAAAGTACATCTCATGACGATTCCTATAAGCCTAAACACGACAAGAATACATTGTTTTATTTCGGAGTTCCAGTGCCTACCTTCCGGCTTCATCATCAGATCCGTTCGCTGGTATCATTTTCATCAGTACTATTTATTTATAAGTATTTGCTTCATCATAATCGGTTAATTATTCGATATATCTTATACCCATGACATACTTAGCATTAAGGAGTTCCAGTGGCAATCTGTGTTCTTCTTCATCAGTTCCACTACACCAAATGATACTTTCTGAGTGCAGATGATTGCATTGTTGATAAACATACCAAAATCCTATAATATTTGAAGAGCTCCCTTGATTTCTCCAGGACCTCATCATCAGGGCCCGACTTGATGCCCATGGAACCCTGGGAAGTTATACCGTTTCAAACAAAAACATAATTTTTCAAATCGGGCTTTGAGTAATCGGGGGACAAACAAAAAAAGTTTCCGACGAAGATAGAACCTCCTCCTTTTTTTGAAATTGGTTAAAAACATGTTTAACCAACAACATATTATTTTTGGCTTCGTTAGTTTTCAGTTTTTGATTGAGTATATGTTGAGTATTTTATGTTAATAAACGAATTAAAAGAAAAACCCGCAGTGTAAAATACTAAAACATACCACCGTTAAAACCCATAAAAACTCAACTCTTAAATCTAGCAACAAAATTGCTAAATCACCTCACAGATCAAGTAACACTGGATGTGAGACATATTGCTTAAACCATTTTCCATAGTGTGACCTCTCATATTGTGGTCTGAAACGGTCGTGTGTTCAGGAATGTTAGCAATATCATTCGACTTTGATTAATGCGAATATGTTGTGTCGTGGATAGTAAAGCTATTTATTAAGCAAGGTGTTGGAATGCTTGTGGTTCCTTTCGTCATGTTATGAGAAGGAGGAAACTTTTGTTAATAGTCTTGGTTTGCAAGGTGACGTAAGGAAAGACGAATTAGAGAGGTCAGCGAACTGACTGCGGAACAACTAGGGATATTATATAATGTAGAAGGTGTATCAAAATAGGAACTCAACGAGTGAACGAATACCTTGTTGTACAACCTTGGTGACTGACGTTCATTTTTATCACGACTATTCACGACACGACGACGAATTCTTTGTACTATGGGAAGAGTCGATATGAAGAAACAATATAATTTGGACATATATTAAGGTACATATTATTTTATTGAAATAATACGAAGCTAACGTATCGACTACATAATTTTGATAATGAAACTCGATAGAGCTTCGATTTTCATTATAGAAAGTCACGTAGTCATATCCAGCAGCTCTACATCTATTATGAATACAGTGTATAGTGCCAACCACGTATATTGTATAAACCAAACACAAGACCAAATGTTGAACGTTTTTTAGTATATTTTAAAACGATTGTATCGTTTATTTTAAACACTAAATTGCAGTAAACTTCTGCAGTGCGGTGTTGGCGCAGTATATCTGCAGCCAAATAGCGGGAATTTTATGAGGCTTACATACGCATTTGACGGCAAAACGTGAAAAATGCCCGAGTGAGAGTATAATGGAGCGTTCACTCGTTTGCTGCTTTAAAATAGTTTGAAATGAAAAGGCATAAATGACACACTTACCTTTTGTGTTTCGTAACCATTTTGTTTGCAGTAACAAAACGTTTGTTGTGACAAAAAAGTGCATTTTATTTAAAGTTTATTTCTGTCTGTCGCTCAGGGTAAGTCGTGCACGTTTGCTGACGGAAATGCGACATCAAGGTGCGAGCCTTGCTTTGAGGATGCAACCTCCAATGTATTTACCTTGTCTGTTGCCTCAATAAACGTTGGAAGCTAATGTATACTTGACATCTAATTAAAGTCTCCTTTTAATTAGTATACACACATGTCAAGTATACATTAGCTTCCAATTGCCCAAATTCTAATTTATTTTTAGAAATGTTTATAGCGTGGATCTTGCTGTAGATGAATAAAAATACTTAATGTTCAATCAATCAATCGCAATCTACAATATATTTATACTGACTAGTATCATTAATACTGACTACTATCAATGGTATATATTCTATTCTTATTCTTTATTATACACAAAACAGAAAAAAAACAAATACAATAGTATCGTTGACCTTGAGTGCTAATTAGCAGGCAATAGAAAAACAATTGTCTTAAGAGGTTACTTAAAAAGGTGAGTAGCGGTGACAGTATGAAACATAGCAAAAAGCATGTATTCCACAAAGGGTAAGAGAAAGATGTACACTAGCATTTTGCCAGTTATGTTTCAGTCAGCATTATTTTTGTTAAACCAGTAGGTATTTTATCAGATTCGTCCTCGGGAACCAAATTATTACAAGATCCCCAACTTAAAGTTCGAGCAAAAGATAGAAATCTGGGAATAGAAAAATAACCGCATGGAAAGTTTTCAAGCAATTATTTCACAATGGAAATTCCCGTTCAAAGTACTTTTAAACATTAGGTATAAGACTGAAAGTTTCGAAAGCTATGGACTCTAGAGAATAGAATCTTCAATGTTAAAGTTACGATTGGAAATTCTTATCATATTATTATGGCATATGGTGCTGAGCAGGAGCTCGTGGCCAAGTAAAAACTCGATTTTCAAGATTAATCACCGAAGTCAAGCAATAAAATCTGGCAGCAGTCTTAGAGGGTATCGTGCAACCCAGCAGCTCGGTTATGGTTTTCAGCTTCATTATTTTTAGAGGCAGATTGATCACCTATATCTGGTATAATTGCAAATTTATTACGATATTAATTTTATTTGTTTTTATCCTTGGCCAACTTTATTAATACGAGTATGTAGTTTCCTTCCTCAGATATGATAAAATTATGTTATATAGTTTATTATGTTATATATCCTATAATTATACGTAATGTCTATTTTGCTTTATGCCTATCTATTATTACCTATTGTATTCCCTGTTGGGGTGGTGCTGCAAAAACTATCCTTAAACCGTTGGAAATTGCACATCGCGCCATATTGAAAGTGGCGACCTTCCGTCCACTAATTTATCCAACTGATCAGTTATACAAAAACTGCAACGTTCTCAACGTGCGGCAACACTTTATTTTACAATTAATTCTGTTGCAACACCGTATAACCCCCTACATTGAAATTACCAAACGCCGAAAAGATAAAATATGCACTCCTCTAAAAACTCGTTTGTCGTTTACTAGAAGATTCTTTTATTATTTAGGTCCGTCTCTTTATAATACAATAAACAAAAATTGTCCAATATATAAATTGTCTTATCATAATTGCAAAAAGACCGTCCGCACATTCCTTCAAAATAAAACCTACGACGAAACATTTAATTTAATTTAATTGTGATAAGTTTGTATATTGTACCACTCACCCAAAACATAGACCCACACAAATCCAATCTTACTTACGCACGCTTACATTGACTTATACAGTCGCACGCTCACGCACATACACGCTCACACAGCACACACGCACAAACACAAAAGCACACACACACACAAATGCGCTCGCGCTAGAATATCTATAGATTTTAAGAAGTCAGACAAATAAAATAAATAAGTCATTTGTAAAAATTAAAATGTAGTAATACAATTAGAGGGTATCGGCACTGTTACTCCTTAATACAGGCTATTTCATAGCCTAGCCAGGAGGACAGCACGTCACCCACTTGATTGTCAGAGATTTACAACTACCTACTTTGTAAAACTGTTACATGTACTGCAATCTGTTTTTTATATAAATAAATAAAGATTATTATTATTATTAAATTAGGTAATATTTAGATTGACAATAGGAACTCACTTATGGAAACTGTTTACTACCCAACTAGTAAGAATGCAACAGCACAAGTTATTACGTGGCTACGAGAAGTAATAAGGAAGCCTATGTATCTTCGTCACTTAGAAAGACTTTGTTCTGCTGAAAGACAAAGCACGCTTAAAACTAAACCGCAGAAACTGGAACCACGGGATAATGAGTAGTACTTATCATCTTGTAACTTAAGGTTTGTTAAGTTGCACTAAGAAAGGATTTATATAATTTCATTCCTTATTATGCGGACAAAGTCGTGATGGCTTATAAGTTGTTAAGGTCTTGAATAGAAAATAATATTATTTATTTGCCAGAAACATGGTGTTTACAAAGGTTTATAACATTGCATAGAGCAGTCTCACCGTTTTAACGGTGTGCAATATCAATTTCCAATTAAATGAAATTCTTACATAAATTTTTAATTTATATTATTTACATTACATTAATATTAAAATTTAAATATTATATCAATCATTATATTATATATCTTTAAACTACACACTAACATTTTGACCATATAATTAAATAAAACAATACATTTAACATATTATTATCACTTAACTTAAACAATTACTTAAGCCTGTATTTTGATGCCAGATCAAGAGAAAAAGAAAATACAGGGACATTTTACGAAACATTCCTGCAACAATGACTTCCGTAGTGCCGAACAAAATTGTTTATGGATATGGACCAAGTATATGAATATCACCAAACTGGGAAGAAGGAAACATCGTAAGGAAATCTAGACATATACATAGTTAATGTAAGTTTGAAATCGCCAAACCGCCTGGAGCAAGTGTAGTTATTAGTGCTCGTACCTTCTCTGTATGAGAAGAAGCCTTCACCGTGCAGAGGAACATACTAATACTTGACTTAATCTCCTATATCCACTAGATGGGGCAGAGGGCGTCCACAGATGTCCTCCATCGCGATCGGTCTTGAGCTTCACGCTTCACCTCGCTCTATGTCATTCCGATGCTCGTCGCTTCTGCCAACACGGTGCGACGGCAGGTGTGACGGGGACGGCCACGCTTTCATTTCCCTTGGGGATTCCAGCCCAAAGCTTGTGTGGCCAATCCATCTCCACTTGCTACGCTTGATCTGGCGTTCGATCTGGCTCTAGTGGCATTTTTTCAACAGCTCTACGTTGGAGATGGTCTCGGGCCAGTAAATTTCGATAATGCGACGAAGGCAGCGGTTGACGAAGACTTATATTTGGCGTGAGATGTCCTTTGTGACTTTCCAAGTTTGGCTTCCGTAAAGGAGCACGATTTTGACATTGGACCCAAAGATTTTAAAATAATCCTTCGGGTTTCCGCGATTGCCAAACAGTTCTCAGCTGGACGGAGGTAGTTAAAGTCAAAGTCAAATGTATTTATTGCGACTAGGCCAGTAAGCGACACTTTCGAACGTTAACAATTAAAATTTACGAGGTAGCTCGGGCTTTGGCGATCTGTGAAGCGATGTTTTCACTACCGCCAGTCTCTGACACGACGCTCCCGAGGTATGTAAATTTGTGGACGCGTTCCACTGCCTCTGGGTCAATCAGCAACGGTAAGTCGTTCTTCATACCAGTTCACTGGGTCTTCCGAATTTTTATTTTAAGCTCTTTATATGCTTATACATGCTGATATTATTATTTGGACCTGAATTACCGGGAATTGATGAGTCAATCATAACCACACTAAATCATCCAGAAATTAATCAATTTATATCACCTACACGTCAAGAATTTCACGATAATCCCATACAATTAGCGCTGGCACCCGTTTCCGATAGCGTTTGAAAAACGAATGAATATTTAGTGCACGCCGCCACAGTAACCGTTAACCTAGATACGCACGCGATGGTATCGAGTTGCCGTCGCTTCGGCTGGCGAGTGAAGCTTGCTGCAAGAGCTTCTTATAACCTTGGGTACAGTCATAATGCTTGGTCTTACAACAATGATACCTTAGTGCTTTACAGCTTAGAATTACGGTTTAGTTGCGTTAAGGCTTGCGTAACTGATAAGATTTTAGAGTGTAGGTAAAAGGAGGGAAGAAGGTAGAAAATAGAAAAACGGAATTAGAAGGTAGAAAATAGAAAAACGGAATTAGAAGGTAGAAAATAGAAAAACGGAATTAGAAGGTAGAAAATAGAAAAACGGTATTAGAAGGTAGAAAATAGAAAAACGGAATTAGAAGGTAGAAAATAGAAAAACGGAATTAGAAGGTAGAAAATAGAAAAACGGAATTAGAAGGTAGAAAATAGAAAAACGGAATTAGAAGGTAGAAAATAGAAAAACGGTATTAGAAGGTAGAAAATAGAAAAACGGAATTAGAAGGTAGAAAATAGAAAAACGGAATTAGAAGGTAGAAAATAGAAAAACGGAATTAGAAGGTAGAAAATAGAAAAACGGAATTAGAATGTAGAAAATAGAAAAACGGAATTAGAAGTTAGAAAATAGAAAAACGGAATTAGAAGGTAGAAAATAGAAAAACGGCATTAGAAGGTAGAAAATAGAAAAACGGAATTTTAGGGTTGGCCCCATAATACAAGTTGTTCATAACGACTACACTTTTTCAGGTTATTCGTTTATTCTGTTACATCTTGTATGTGTGAAACCTTCACATATACAATCTGTCCGGACTTGTAGTAATAAAACTTTAAGGCCATAAATAAGATAAGGCCATTCAGGCGCACGGTTGGCGCAGTGGTTGAGCGATTGACTGCTGCGCTGCGTGTCGCGGGTTGGATTCCCGCACGGAACAAATATTTGTATGAAATACAGATAGTTGTTCCGGCTCTGGGTGTGTGCATGTGAGTTTATATGTTTGTAAACGCATCCAAGATACAGAAAGAAATTCCTAGTGTGGGACAAAGTTTTTTTTTAAATAAAAAATCTAATAAAAAAACTTAATTTTGTTGATAATAACACTATGTAAGGGTTTAAACACCATACGTTTTTATTGTATTTCCTAAAATTGTGCAAAAATTATAAGGCAAAAATGCGCAGAGGTTCTTTTTAGGCAATAATAAAATTAGAACTAATTGGCTTAGAGTTGTTATTCTTTTGTCAGTGTGTAGACCAACTTAAAGACTACCAAAAAATCCATAAAAGACATGTGTAAATCCCTAAAAAGTTTGCAGAATTTTAGAAAATGAAATAAAAGGTTGTGAAATTACGTTTTAAATTGTCTTTTATGGTTCAATACAAAAATATCATATTTTTGAGAATTATTTGAATATGTGTTTAGATTCTCTATGTTATGGCCGTAAAAATAACATGACATGTAAGTCTCTGTCTCCGAGGTCCAAAGTTATGGTAAGACTATGTCAATATCGTAATAAGTAAATCAGGTACTTAAATTGCTCTATCTTTGACGATGAGGTTATTGCACCCCTAATATGGGGTGTTTTAATCGATAAAATTAAGTGTATTTTACGGCCTTAAAGTTTTATTACACATTGTATAGTTACAGTGTTCTGATGACTCTATTTCGTCTGAATATCATCCATTAGATGACTGGTAAATACTGGTGATATAATAATAATTATACCAAATAACTGGAAAATCTTTGCATCGTTAAATTCTGTTGCTAGGGCTATACAATACACACATATGTATATACACGGATGAATATTGACAATACGTTTCCACATTGCATAGTCCATTGTAGAATATATAAAATCACGTGAAAACGTCATATAAAACAATAGAAAGGCGATTGTGAATATTGAAGTCGACTGGAAACTGCCGCTCATTAATTTAAATCGTGTTAACTTTTAATTATAAAATGCAACGCCATGATAAATACGCGATGCACATACGGAAATCATTAACAGTTTCCCGAAGCATTTTAAAACTGAAAACATAGTCGTTTTAAAAATAGAAATGACAGGATTTGTCAGAATAACCTTGCATGTTCGTTTATAGGTAGGTTATAAAGAGACGCCTAATCATTCAGTCAGAATTAAATAACGATTTATATTTAATATTAGATTATTATTAAATAAAAGGGAGTCAGTGGTAGCGTACCGGATAACAGAACGGAATGAAACAAGAAAAAGTGTTGCTTCAATCCCAAGTGACATGGGACAAGGTCAGGAAGATGATGATGGTTCAGTGCGAATTTGTAAGCGATTTATAGAAACCTTTTAAGATTACAAAGTAATTTTTGGGGCAGATGCACATTACGAGAAAAGTTTCCGAATAGAAGTAACGATGTTCTGTGACACGGTAATATAACTGTGTTTTTCCTTATATTATGAAATAAGACAACCTCTGATGTATAACGGATTTCAATCACAATAATTCATCAGAAAAACGCAAATAGTTTTTAAATTTACTTTTCAATGTGTGCCTAGTTAAGTATCAGCTCATTAGAGTCCAAAACAAATAAAGAACAAAGGAAAAATAAAGAATAGCGAAATGGAAGAAAAACAAATATCGCTCTGACCCCAAGAAATATAAAAACGGCAAAATAAGTAGAAGTGGCGTACAAGTTAGAAAGTTAGGGTTGGGAAAATCAACTTGCTATTATGAATATCAAGCTTAACTACATGAAACCAGTAGGTATAGTATATAGTAGGAAGCAAAAACCTCTTTAGGTAATAGGTATCGACCTACTAGCCCGCTGGAATATGTAACGTTTTCCCATATCGTTTATTAGAACGATATTCTCTGCCAGATTGTTATCGTACTTTATGGTTGGAAATTTGTGGGCTTGCTTTTCATTTTTGGTTATATTTTATTTCATCCTACTGCTGGGCAAATATGACCTCCAACTGTTTCTGCCCAGGCCTCTAGACTAGGTAATACTCTACAGATATAACATTAATGTCGTAACGTCAAATAGGATTGACATTGGCATGACTTACTTGACTGAAAGTCCTATGTCCCCCCTGGATGGGGCAGAGGACGTCCAAAGTCGTCCTCCATCGCGATCGGTCTTGAGCTTCACGCTTCTCCTCGCTTCACGTCAGACCGATGCTCGTCTACTAACATGGTGCGACGCCAGGTTTGATGGGGACGGCCACGGTGAAGAAAACACCTGGTCTTATCTCTTTGGTCTTCGGGATGTTTATTTTTAGTCCCTTTTTTGCCGCTTACTGACGTTCAATTTTGCTTGCATGTTGGATATGACTCAGTAGGCATAGATCATCGGCGAAATCCAAGTATTCTAAGACATTGGATAATCCCCACCCTATCCCGCGGCGCTTATTTTCGAAAATGCGAAGCAGTATCCCGTCAAGAACGACTGAAAGAGGAGCGGTGAAAGGAGGCAGACCTGCATTTATTGCTATATTATCCGAGATAAGGCTGTCGTGAGTTACTTTATAGGAATAACTCTCCAAGAGACGAACAATTTTCGGTGGCAATCCGATGTCCAGTACGCGGGACCAGCAGAAGACTACTTCAGCGTATCAAATGCCTTTTCGAAATCGACAAAGGTGAGATAGATCTCCCTCTGCCATTCTGATGCCTGCTCTAGAATGATACGGGGAGTGTTGATCTGATCCGTGCACGAGTGGTTCGAGCAGAAACCAGCCTGCTCTTTGCGTAGGAGAGGATCCAAGGCCTTTGATGACCTACCCAGGATAATCTTGCAGAAAACCTTCGAGGAATTGACATTGACATGCGCCACCAAAATGTCACGTGGTCAATCCCAAACATTTTGGCATTTCGACAGTCGCTATCGCCGATAGAATAAAACTGCGTCGAGAGAGCCCAAGGGAGAGTGTGATCAATTTTCTATACGACCGTGTCCTAAGTCGTCTGCCGCGACGTCTTCTGGCTGTGTCATCGCTAAAAAATACTTAGTGGTTATTTTGATCTGCCGATACCAGGTGACGCAATTATTTTCACTTGGGGTCCGTTTTTATAAATAATAAAAATAAATTTATTATTAAATGATAAAATAAATTAATAAATGCGTACTCAAGTAGCACATGTGAAATATATTGTACTGTTCACTTAAGGTCCACACAATAGATCGGCGGTCCGGATCCGTATCGCAATAATCGATAAACTCTAAAACTACTGA
The DNA here is from genome assembly GCA_947562075.1 of Orthosia gracilis. Classification (NCBI taxonomy): domain Eukaryota; kingdom Metazoa; phylum Arthropoda; class Insecta; order Lepidoptera; family Noctuidae; genus Orthosia; species Orthosia gracilis. The sequence continues at coordinate 47,603,837 of OX387272.1, read as the reverse complement.
ACCGATTTTGAAAATTCTTTCACCAGTACAAAGCTACATTATTCCTGAGTAACATAGGCTACTTTTATTCCGAGAACGGGTCCTGTGGGGTGCGCCAAGGGAGCGAAGCCGCGGGGAAAAGCTAGTATTTTATATATACTCCTAGCAAGGAATGTCACCGTAATTTGCAAACACCGTAAGTTTATAAAAAAATCGCTTGAGATATAAAATCTTTCTTCTCGCTATGACACGGATATATAATAAACTAACGAATCTGCAAAGGAATTATTTTATTTAAAATGATGTATTCAAAATATATAGAGTGAATAAAGTGTCGTAAGATTTATTACACACTTTAGGTTTTTGCAATAATCAGTGAGATACCACATTAGATATCAACTTATATTGATGATCCAATACAGAAAAGGGATCAATACCAACAATTGAATTTGTCGGCCTTCGCCAGAGCTGCAACAAAGAACTTATGGGTCGATAGTTTCTAGGGCGCAAACAAAAAAAACTCAGCTTAGATTAATGTTCTCGCACGGATTGACTGGCGGGCTGGTTGTCTATGTATAGGTACGATTTATATCTACACCTGACTGATTCGGGGTTGAATGGTTTTTCCTGGTATCCTGCTAGACTAGGTCAACCGATGTAAGTAGTTTATTTGAAGAATGAAGTAAAGTGGCTTGTAAGGTAGGTCTTCCGATCCATTCTACTTCTGCAGTGAGTTTTTCATAATACTCGTAATTGTGTCAAGAAAATGCCCTGTTCTTTATTTATTTATGTTCACACAAAACACTTGACAGAGAAAAGAAAGAATACACATAGAAGAGCACAAAGGTACTGCTTATTTCAAAAGAAATTTCTTCCAGCAGACCTGCGTCAGGAAACTTGGATGATAGACGAAGACATAGTGAGTAGAAAGAAATAAGAAAACATAAAATAGACTATTATAACCTCACTTATTACATATAAATTACACATATATCTTTACTACATATAAAGAAGATAAAAATACATATAATATATAAAATTACAAGATGGTGGAGAGGTAATGTGTTTTGACCTGTTTCTTGAATAAAGATACATTTTTAGAGTCACGGATTTTAAGTGGAAGTGAGTTCCACAGTCGTTCTGCATGAACAGAGAAGAAGTGGGAATAGAAAATAGTATTGTGGTAGGGGAAGTTTAGATGATGCCTTAGGTAGGATCTACACTGAACATTGGCAGGGCGGGTGTAGGAAAAGCTATCGCGGAGATATCCAGGGTACGTAGGGTTAAAAAGGATGTAATATATTACTCGAGTGTTCCTGCGAACACGGATAGGCAGCCACTTGAGATCCTTGCGGAACTGAGAGACATGGTCGTATTTCCTAAGACGAAAAACAAAACGGATGCACAGATTTTGCAAGTTTATTTAAGAGCTCCTCCGTGGCATCCAGATAGCAGGCATCAGCGTAATCGATGATCGGCTGAATTAGAGTTTGAGCTAAATGGATTTTGGTTTTAAAGGGCAAGAGGTTCTTTGTTGGGTATCTAAATGAATCATTATCAAAATAGGTAGGCAGACGTAGTCTTTCATAGGAAATGGAGATTGGAACAGCGTATTCATACAAATACGAAAGTAACTCTGTCTGCCAGTCTCTTTGTTACGTTTTGAGGCCTAAACAGTTTTTCATACATTTTTGTATGAGCTATCACTATATAAAACTCGGACCTTGGTGAAGAACACAGAACAATTTGTATTCCAGGAGTACGTTCCCTTGGGATAATTTCAGTCTTTCAAACGAGCGAAGCCGCTGGCAGAAGCTAGTTACTATTTATATTTCACTAGATATAGGGTTAGCAGACTATTGTGTATCATAGTCACTTCATGTAAATTTGTCGCTACTCTGGTCCTGATAGGATTATGAACATCGCTAACATCAGCTTAACTTGATTTGTGTTCACCCGCCTTCGGAAGTGCATAACCATTCCGAAGGGGTCAACTTGGGCTTTGTGTTATCCGTTGGGGTTTGACATGACCTTCTCTAATCTATTAGGGTTGAGATTTGATAACGGTCAAGCTGATGTTTAATTGCGAGTGAATGATTTTGTAGATACTGGCGATTTATATGATTTGGTATTGCGTTAGTAGCTTGACAGTTATTTCCTGTATTTAGTTTATATTTCATAAGCTTCTGCCAGCGGCTTCACCCGCGTGGGAGTCGAAAATTATCCCAAGGGAACATATTCCTGGGATAAAAAGTATGTGTTATTCCAGACTATAATCTATCTCTGTGCCAAATTTCATCGAAATCCGTCCAGCCGTCTGAACGTGAAGAAGTAACAAACATACACACACTCACAAACTTTCGTCTTCATAATATGTGATGATGATGATGTACAAATAAGACGCGGACGTAACCCCACAAGGCATCCTCTCTCAGTTAATATTCGGGTTAGTGACAGGTAAAAAAACATTAAAAATGTATTTTTAGACGACAAACTGGAGCTAATACAAAGACATAACTATTCTAAATGCTGAGTACTAACTACTGTGCTATATCAACCTATTAGCATGCTTTCCTGACTTGTTCTTACCATAAGCCATCAACTGCCTAGCCCATCTCCAACTATGTTAAGGTCGGTTTTCAGCCAAACCAAATACAGCTGAATACCAGTATTTTACATTGAGCAACTGCCTATCAGATCTCTACGGCCCAGCAACTGGTTAACACGTGACGGGTCAGGACAGTGGCCCCGCCACCTCCCACTTTTCGGTCACAGGGGATAGGGAGAGCGGCCACCGCTATACCGACACTCCTCCCTGCGGCCCCACCGCGTCCGCCATCAGACGGTGGCGAACCCGTGCAGGCCGCGCAGTATAGGGAACCTCGGCCTCCAATACTTAGCCGCGATGCCTCCGATATACAACATCGCGGCCCAAGCAAGTAAGCCTGGTATGTAGATTTTCAGCCTTCCGTAAATCGTAAATACTGACATAAATATTCGAATAACTGCCGGGTCTAACTGCTTAAGTACCTTTCCAAGACACAGAGGGGTATCGATATGTAATGGATCACCCATCCACAGTCCGATTTCAGCAAACTTTCCAGATCGACCAGTAGCTGTTATTATTAAACCACCGAACCCACTGCTTAGGTATTAAACCGACACTCCTCCGACACTCTTCCTTGAGGAAGTTGATCATAAATATAACCAAACTGACTCACTTAATGCAACTTATGCAACTATGTCACATTTTTATTAATAGTTTACCGACATTATTTAAATGACAAGTATGCTTGCGGGCGTCGGCTGTAAAATGCACAAGTTATCTCGAGCTGTTAGTGATGTCGTTTAAACGAGTTCACCACACCGCACACCGGCAGAGTATACTTGTGCAAGTTTACAGATGAAGTCACGATGCATTTTTGAGGAGCGATGAATGCTGCCCTAAAATAAGGAGATATATGTTTATGTAATAGTAGCTGACCCCCGGGGCTTCGCTGCCTTGAATTGGCTACTTACCTACCTACACTACCTAACCTACCCTACCTACTCTACCCTACCCTACCTACCCTACCCTAGGGGTATGTTAAATAGATAGTAGCCGATTCTCAGACCTTCTGAATATGCATATAAAATTTGGTAAAAATCAGTCAAGCCGTTTCGGAGGAGTACGGTAACTAACATTGTGACACGAGAATTTTATATATAAGATTGAGAGTCGTGAAATAATAATTTGATTTTTTGTCATCGTCCAATATTTTGACAACCATCGTGATTGGCAATGGTTACCATAAAAATATTAGTTAGCTATTATGATTTCGTACTAATAATTTCCGTACCGGCTTTTGTTATGAAAATATATATGGATATGATTGGGTGTTCTTGGCGTAAGGTAGATGTTTGTGATGGATGAAAAAAACATTATTTTTTGGCGTTAACTATGTTACATAAGATGGCAGGGTACTTCTAGGTTAGGTGTCATAATGTCAAAATAGGTATACTTAGACGTATCTTTAGGTTGGGTTGGAAAACTTGATTTGATTTGATCCAGGTTTCATTCATAGTTTAGTAGTTTCCTGACAAATATCATGACATCGACTTGATTAGCCAAATCAGCACTTTTTACAGATTGCATCTCTATACCGTCCAATCAGTTCCTATAAATTTCGTTTGGATAGAATCGTTAATTGAAACAATGTTTCTAGAAGTAAAAACAACCCTCATCCGGCTTGATCAGCCAAAGCTTATCTAACGGTGCTCAAAGGTTTGTAGATATCTACTTCCTATAAGTTATCACCCGTTCCAAAGTGCAGAATGGCCAGGCTGTCGAATTCATTGATGGCGCTTGCTGGGCCCCAAACTATAAAACACCGTTAATGAATGGGACTGGCGGTTTTTTATCAAATACTTTCGCCGAAGCATAAAATATTTATGATTCCATACCTTTGTATATCAGTAATGTTGCCAGCTCTAAGATAAAATAATGCTCCAATGACTATTTAACCAATGACACTTGAGTAGTCGGACGGAAGCCTTACTTAACTAGGTAAGATTAAGAGTTAACCTAATTGCGAATAAAGTAGGTATGTGTATTTGGCGAAGTTCTATATTAAAGTTGTAATAAGATACAAAGTATGGACATCGTGCAGGCAAACCTCACCGTACCCTTATGAACTTTCTATATTCCATTGAATTATGAATTAAAGTAATTAAACTTTGAAGTACCTATAGTTGAGCTATTGATACGTCGATTAACAGTAAAGTTATGGAAATTAAAATGAATTCTGCCAGTATTGATCCGCAACCCGAGTATTAATTGACCAAGACCCAAGACTGATGCAGCAAGGATTCAAATCAAAATTTTAAGATACGATAGCCACTTACCTACTGATTGTTACGCAAGAAGCTTTTCACATCACCGATGTATTTATGAGTCCTAAGTTACTTTTAATTTTACGTCAACCATCAAATTACTCTAAATATCTAAAATTAAAACACTGATTCTAAAAAATAATTCAAATTTTGAACATCACAGCACTCTTGCAGTCATTGTGTCACTGGCACAGGAACAAAAAGATATGAATTCGTAATTTTAAATTTCAAATGATGGTGGATTCACTTTTTTCAATAACAAATTGCGCGGGTTTTTGTGATCGTTTTTTTATAGTTTCTGGTATTTAGTGATTTTCTGTTGGTATAATTTGTGTGAGTGTTAGTTGTCGGAGTTGTGCGGAGCGCGTGCATTCGGCGGCTCGGACAGGGGCGGCGCTGTGGCGGCGATCGACGGGGCGCGCCGGCGCGGGCGTTGCACCCCTGCGGGCAGGGACGGACTCTGAACAAGCCGTGCCGTATTGAGTGACACACATTTGTAGGCTTACCTAAATGTTGGGCGGTAATAACTCAAAATTTGCCAAGATTTTTATTATAGTCGACTTTATAGGGCGTTCTATGAAGTCAACTTCTGATAAATCCATGCAGCTGAATTACTGTTTTTGTCTTGAGTGGCTTCCGTATGATCAGGAAAATCGAATGAGTGATTTTGTAAAACAAGAAGTTTCGTAATTTGATGAATAAAATCTTTTCAGGCCTCTTGTAAATTTCTGTCATTGCTTCTTTATCATTTTGTATCGTTGTCAAACTTAAAGACGATTAGGTAACCGATTACCTGCTCGAATACATATAAACTACATGAGAAGTTAAACATTTGAGCAGATTAATAATGATAGTATTATCTACCATACCATATATACTCTTACATAACATTTAAAACCGCACGCCCAATTTCGTCCCCAAGTTGGGCCCCTGCCGTCTGAAAAACTACGGAGGTTCCACTCGCGACGGAAACACCCGATCGTTTCCGAGATCTGCCGAAGTTCGACCTGTCTGAAGTTGTTAGGGTGCCCAGCATAAGTTCAGCTCCTCCCCCGCCCTTAAAATCTCCTTTATAAGGTGCAAAGAACGTAATAATGTTTGACATTAGAGTTCTCTTTATCGTGGTTGGACCCGACAGGGCATGCGCGTCGCACATCGATGGATCGGGCAAAACCAGGTGTTTGCAGAATATTAGTCGTTTATTGTGTTTAAAATCATATTTGTACATGGTCCAATTATGACCGAAGATGTTCTTACAATTTTTTAAAGAAAACATCGTATATTGATGCCTCAAACTAGAAACAAGAAAGATCTATCTGTAAATAGTTCTTGATTTTTTCATACGGTTGCATGAAAATTAATTATATCGCGGTACCTCACCTCGGAAGATTTATTTTTTGCCTGGCAACTACTGCAAGCGTTGCTAGTGGATTAGTAACGTAATTAAAAATGTTCTTTTGATTACGTTTGAATCGCGAGCCGTGCAATGGAGTGTCTCTGGGGTTTTCTTACTTTAAATATTTTTTTATATCAGTGTTTATGCTAAATTAATGTAATAACACTGAGTAATGCATAAGTTTAAGGATACTTACTATTCGAAGGCTTGTATTTACTGGAATAAGTCTTTCGAGCTTAGGGTATTGTATGCTAATCTTATAACACAGCTTGACAGTATCTTTTATTTTTATTATTATATTATATAATATAATTTCGATTTACTTTGGTAAGTTGAGATTCTTCGTAATTATGTACAATTGTTCAGTATCTAACGATGTATCTTAGAACGCTGTCTCTTCATCATCTGGCGGTTCCCTCGTTGGAGTGGGATCTGAAATCAATTATTGGTATCATAATGAATCTATTTTTTAGAGTTTAAGGCTTTTTGCAATTCTATATTGGGCAAGTATGATAGTGTCGTGAGCCTGAAGTAACGAACTTTCGCAATTGCCAACATCGATTGAAAATAGCTTTTTTGTAATATGCGTACACGCGAGGAATGGATTGCGCGAAGTGAGAACAAAAAAAACAATTTTTCATTAACTTTTCATAATTAAGAGGGAAAACTAAATTTCGGATTAGTACTACTAAACTAAAGTGATATTCTGTGTAAATATCAACGTGATAACCAAGGTAAAGTGAGCTATCAATTCCTATCATGAATTGGAATGACGGCTCACTCCATGATCACTTCACCTAAGTTGAGAGTCGGTGAGTTCTTTTTCAGAATGGACCGACTGTTCGTTCTTAACCGTACCTTCTACAAGATAGCTAACTACTTTGAAAGGATTACTTACTATATTCTCTTTTCTTGGGCCATAGTCTCCACGCGATTACCATCAATATGCAAGAACAAATAATTGACAATAGTGCTATTATCAATATCGTTTCTCTTTCTGTGAGTCTTAGGTCAATATTATTTTGCTCTGAACTATTAGGGATGTCTTTTTTTCTATTAAACATCTGGTTTATAGAAATTTTTTGTACTTCTTTATTTTCATCACTTTTCTTGTTATTTTGATGATTTTCTTTAGTTTTAGGAATATTTTTCTGAACTTCTTTACTTTCAACTACTTTGGTATTATCTTCATGACTTTTGTTGTTAATAGTTGCATTATTTTCAACTGTTTTGTTTTTACTTAATCTGCTATCCGTCTGTATTTCTCCATTTATTTTAGTATGATTTCCAATATCTTCAACTACTTCTTCTCGATTTGTGTTTACATTTGTACTAATTTCTACACCGGTAATATTATTAAAAACCAGATCTATAGGTTCACAATGTAATACTGTTTTATCACTACTAAAATTGCTCTTTAAATCAAGATTAGGATGATAACATCGCAGTACTTTTCTCTGTTTGTTACTTTCATCTTTAGAACTTCCATTGAATTGTTTTAAATTTGAAGCATTTAAGGGATCACTATTCAAAATTATCGTTAGTTCCACCTTTGAATCAGGTTTTGATTCCTTAGTTATGGAAGTATCAACATCTATACAACTGAAAAGTACTAATTCGATATTATTTTGTAGATTTCTTTCTGTATTTTTATTTACATCTAAGTCAATAATTTTTCCTTCGTGAATCATAAAATATGAATGGTTGCTACAATTATTCTCCATTTCTGATATAAGAATTTTCATCAAATTTTTTGGGTTTTTTCCACTAGGGTTTTCTGAATTATTCATTTTGTTACCTTTTGTTTTTGTAACATCAATATTTCTATTTTCACCATCAGATATTGGTGTAACATTATTTTGTGAAGATTTAGTTGTGCTGTAATTTATATTTATATTGTTAAAACAATTATCAAAATATAATTTGTTTTTTTGATGTTTTTTAGAAGTATTATTTAATTCTAAAATGTTACAGTTCCAAGTAAAACGATCTTGCATCGATTTATTTTTCGATTTGTTTGCAGTTTTGTCATTTGATATTTGGCTTAAAGATGGAACTTCAATACCTGTAATATTATGTAATTCCAAATCTATTGACTCACATTGTAGTGTGGTTTTATCACTAGTAGCACTGCTGCTTGTATTGAGATTTGGATGATCACATCGTAGTAGTATTCTTTGTTTTAAATTTTTATATTTATCAGTAGCATTGAATAGTTGTAGATTTAAGGCATTTAACGATTCAGTTTTCAAAATAATGATCAATTCTGCCTTTGGAGGTGGTTGCTCGTTGTTGTTTATAGAAGAGTTATTTATACAGTTGGAAAGTAATAATTTTATATTATTATTTTGTACAATTTTCACTTTATTGTTTACGTCTAAGTCAATGATCTTTCCTTCGTCGATGTTTAAAGATATATAGTGGCTACAATTATTTGTATTTTCTGTTACAACTATTGTTACCATATTTTCTGAATCTTTGTTTATTATTTCTTTTTCAGTAGAAATTCCTGTATTGTTCATTTCAATACCATTCCTTGTTAATATACTATCAATGGTTATCTTCTTACTATCTAAAACTTGCGTAATATTACTGTCTCCAGATTCAGTTTTATTGTTACTTATTTTTGTGTCATTTGAACAGTTTATAAAATGTAATTTGCTGTATTCACTGCGTTGATCTTTTGAAGTTAATATCTGACAGTTAAACATTTCTTGCTTTGGTGATGGATTTCGCGGAATGTATTCAATATGCCGATTATATTTGGCAAATGATATATCTTTACATTCCACGTGGAGCACATTGTCTGAAGTAGTCGATTCCTTTGTACAGTTAGGATATTTCGTCATTGTGTTATTTTCTATATAATTTGCCTTAATATATATATCTATTTGAATATTTTGCTTGCAATTGTCATGTTTTAGAATTGGACATATTTGTGAAATGGTTTTCAAATAATAAAAATTACCATTATAATTTGTAGAGCTATCGTTTGATGATTCAGGAAAATAACCAGTAAATATTGGTTGAACTGGACTGGTTTCATCTCGATTTATTGATAACTCAAGTGTTACTGCGGGTTCTTTATGATGATGATCATACGTAACATTTTTATCGGCACTAAAGCTATCATTTTCGGGATTCATTTCACCAACACACAAGGTTTCGGCATAGTAACATTGTAATGTTTCATTCCGGCGTATCTGATTGATTGTCTCCGAACTGTTCTGATTACCATTTAAATTGATATAAATTAAATTTACATCATACATTGACGCTTTGAATTCTTCATACACCGTGCAGGTTGGTTTCTCTGTCACAGAAATATTGCTTGTCGTAACATTAGGTGCTTGTGTTGGTTTCTCTGTCAAGGAAATATTGCTTATCGTAACATCAGGTGCTTCTGTTGGTTTCCCTGTCACAGTGATATTGCTTGTCGTAACGTCAGGGGCTTCTGTTGGTTTCTCTGTTACAGAAATATTGCTTGTAGTAACATCAGGTGCTTCTGTTGATTTATCTATCACAGAAATATTGCTTGTCGTAATATCAGGGGCTTCTGTTGATTTCTCTGTCACAGTAATAGTGCTAGTCGTAACATGAGGTGCTTCCGTTGGTTTCTCTGTAACAGAAATATTGCTTGTCGTAACATCAGGTGCTTCTGTTGGTTTCTTTGTAACAGAAATATTGCTTGTCGTAACATCAGGTGCTTCTGTTGGTTTCTCTGTCACAGAAATATTGCTTGTTGTAACATCAGGGGCTTCTGTTGGTTTCTCTGTCACAGAAATATTGCTTGTCATAACATCAGGTGCTTCTGTTGGTTTCCCTGTCACAGTGATATTGCTTGTCGTAACATCAGGTGCTTCTGTTGGTTTTTCTGTCACAGAAATATTGCTTGTTGTAACTTTAGGGACTTCTGTTGGTTTCTCTGTCATAGGAATATTCCTTGTTTCAACATCAGGTGGTTCTGTTCTGATTGGTTTCGTTGTCTGGGTGTCACCGATGTCGGAATGGGTTTCATGGTGTACTTGTTTTATGTGGCGTGGACAATCTAAAATTGTACTCTCGCAGTCGAATTCTAAGAGGCATTTCTCCTTTCTAAGATCTGTTGCCGTAGAATTGCATGGGTAGGTTACATTATCCCAATTTATTTCTGGTCTAAAAATAAAATCTTATTAAGTCCACGTTATAAATAAGCACTTTGTGTAACTACATACTTTCAGAAAACATCACGCCTGTATTCCCCAAACGGTTAGGCTTACGTAGGTGATGCATATGTTTCTGTCATCTGGTTAAATTGGTTAGCTAATGGGAAGCCAAGTCATTGAGCAATGCAAAATAAAAGAACTAAAAAATGCAAAATAAAAGAACTAAATTTGAATCACTTGGCTGAGTCTTGGTCAGTCATCTTCAATACGCTAAGTTGTTAAAGGTGAATGATTCTAGTTTAACTGAGCCTAGGCATCCAAATGTATTTAATGAACAGCCTAGGCGTCCAATTAGCTGGCTAATTTAACCAGATGGCTGCGATACATATATCACCATTACGCCAGTTACTAGGTTTAAGATCCAATAACAAACACAAATTCAAACTTCAGTCGAAATGGGCAAACTGTAAAACACTGCCCGACCTGGGAATCGAACCCAAGGCTTCATGCTGAACGAACGATGATATAGATCCATTGTAGCAATGTAGTTCGAAATCATTTTACTTTTTAAGATTGATGTGTGTGAACGATTGCAATAAAACGGTTTGCCTTTATCAAATCCAATGAAAGTGACAACTTACTCTTTCAGTGGTCTTATTCTGTAACTATATTTACTATTTGGACAAAATGATTCTTCTAAAACAACGATGTATTCATCGCATTCGGCATCACAAACGTCTACAACGTAGACGATCTGAAATAAATAGATAAATACTGTTGTTACCTATTATATATACTTGCAACAATATCTTTATCAGTTTCCAAAAGTCTTTTCGAATGTCCAAAAAAAATAGACTCATGGCGCGAGCAAACACAGACAAGATGACGGCGAGGAACTATTTACATTTACGTTTCACGGATGTTCTCGACACGACCTTTCTTCTTTGGTAGAGAATATTCCAACAAGGAACCTAAATACTGAATCTAAAATGTTGCTGTGTCCGAAATTGGTTCTGTTGCTTGTATTTACCACCTATGTGTACATTATAAATAAAAAAAGATTGAATTGGAACCCATATCCATTATTCAATTGCTAAATGAACTTGTTTTATTCCAAAACTAAAAAGAGATCAGACTCCTTGTCATCCACACTGTTTAATTCTCGATTATACCACACATCGCCTCCCCTGCAAGGTTCCACATCTTTAGAAATAAACAAACACATCTTGCAAAAACTACGACTGTAAAATGTATGTGATAGTCGTAAAATATAATAATAGATTTATGACACAAGCATGTGCGATCTCTTGACTGATAAACTTACTGACTAATTACGCCCTAACTAAGCTGTTGTTGATGGTGATATTCATCGTCATATTTTTATTCTTTTATTAGCTATATAAGCTTACTTCGTAATTTAATGTATATAATGTTTATAAAACTTTTTCTGATCCATAGGTTAAGATACTACACCAAGATTTCAAGAAGCTCTAAACAAATGAATAAAGCGTAACCTAACTTAACAAACAAATCGCTTACCACAAGGTATAAAACTGAACATATTCCAAGCGTATTCATTTTGCGCCACCGTTTACACATACTACACTGTTTTTTAGCCCTGTATCTATATTAGGACTTAACAAATTACATTATAACAAATGCACTGGTGATTGAACCAGAGTTTTGGCCACAATGACAGAATATGTTAAAAATTACACTTTCATGATTCACACACAATATGTAACAGTAATAACTGTTTAAATCAGTTCACATATATTGACTGAAGGTATTTCCTTCCTTAACCCATCTTTGTTCGTCGCTAATGGAAATAAAACTGCCATAACATGTGTACGTAGTCCTCTGTAAAGATAAAAACTATGACCTCAAAGCCTCAATAGTAGCCAATCAAACTACTTGAAATTGATGTGCTCAAGGAGTGGTACAAGCTTATACTGGCTAGAGTGCCATTAATTCATCTGATGTCAAGAGATGATTTCTTCGATTAGCGTTGACGCCCGCCTATGGTATTTACACTCGAGGCGGCTTCCAAATATTAATATAAAGATTAGATATTTGGAACACATACAATGTGTTTCAGTTATTATTGACACATGTTTTCGTCACTATTATTGACACATGCCTCTTGTCTGTAACCTAATATATTCTGGGTTTCTACAGCATGTCGTCTACCTTGTTTTGTATCTTCGACAGCTATCATGTCAGTCGAACTCTATCTGGCTAAATTGTTTGGTTTAGTCCCATCTCGGCACCCTGTCACAAATCATATAAGGTTCCCAACCCTCTTGATTATTTATTTAATCAATTAAATTTTCAATTTTAAGATTGATGTTTTTTATTTATTTTTATTACATGATTAGGTTTTTATTTATTATTTGATTAGGTTTTTTTTTCAATTTTCATGTGATACATTGCCGAGATGGTAAGGTGCCAAGATGGGACAACACCAGCCGTGCGAGGGTTATCCGTTTCTTTAGTAGACAGATTATATTCTTTGAACGAAATCCGACGACTTTTATGGCACCTAATCAAGTTTGGCATAAATCAGTGTTGAGTTAAAAATGAGTACATTTCAATTGGATTACATTTATGTATAAATTTTAGTAGAAATATTAATATTATTATCATTGAATATTATTTTTTACACCATCACGACTTCTCTATCGGTTTGTCGGATTCCTCCATCATTTCTCTGGTATTATCCTGCTCTTATATGCCGTACAAATTAGTGACCACAGCATAAAATTTGGTGCAATTTGTAAGTCAGAAAATTGGTTATCAAGAGCCTCCATAGATATCTCTGCAAAACATCCGAAGTATTATTTACTCGCAGTCACAAGCAAAGCTACGGGGCACTGATAGTGGTCACAGCAAGCATAAAGTACAAAAATAGAATTAATACAGTTGGTAGCTTATAAATGACGTCATTACCTAGACGGGTATAGTCATTCACAGGTGGTCATTAGGAATTTACATGGATGAAACATATTAATTAGTGTAAGTTTCCTCCTTTATCGTTACAATATGACAAAAGTTAGATAAATAAGTTGTACGGGTATTCCATCAGGAAATCGCAATAAATCTATTATTGCGATTTCCTGATGGAATAATTGTGATATCTACAATATTAAACAATAATAAAAAAAAAATTGATCATCTGTTCTTCTTTGTCGTGTCGCTCGCATAACAGTCGCTCAGATTTGTAAAAATTTGAGTGCCGTTACCAGTCGGTATTAAAATGTATGAAGAAAACAAAAGCAACGTCTGTAATAATTGAATATAATTATGTTATTGATCACGTATATATAGATGATATTATATCTCTTTGCTACAGGATAAACACTGCCTTAAGCATTGTGTGCTATCACTGTAGAGAGCCGAGCAGACTGCCTAGGAACAATGTTATCTGTTCACAGGTGGATGAACATGCCTATCAGCTGAAGGTCTGATAAGATTACTGAATGCCTGATGCTGAAGCTCAGGTGAATCTGCCTTTAATCTGTTACTTGGCCCTTTATTCAAAGTGAATCTCAAAAAATATTGCAAACATTACGTATCATCACGCCTTACGCATTTCTTGGAAAGGATCAGCAAAGATGTTATGTTACACCCCCATTTTGCAAGTTAAGTCTTATTTCAGTTTAGCTTAGTAGGAATCCATAGTTAGAGCAAACCTATTTGCGTAGCAGTACAGCGTCTCAACTATAGTGTCAGAGATGCTACGAGTGTTAAGAAATTCCTCGTGGAGAAACCACTTATCACTGATAGCTGGAGATTGAATCAAAAAATCTATGCTCAACTGTAGTCGCGCTTTTGACCGCTTGGCCTAAGTAAGCTTCTTTATCCGCGAAACTCTTGATAGAGCGGCCGCGATCATTATGAAACTACGTCAATAAGGACAAATATGTTTCACTTCATTATCAATCACGCCAATTCTCTCTGCTGGCAAACATCCTGGTGCACTCGTGCAAGGGCCAACCTACAGCAGACTAATTTGGTTAGATCATCGCATGGGCGACTTTTCTCGCACTCTGAAGCTCACCACTTTGCCCTGGACGACAAAGCGCTCGATAGAGCCGCTCTCGCACCTCGAGACGTGTCCAAAGAATTTATTATCTATGCGACTTTGTAGATACTACCGCCAAGATACATTGTTTAAAGCCGACTTTCTGGCGTATAGAAAATATTGCTGATGAATTCGGTCCACGAAACTTCTATTATTCTTCTCCAGCACCTCACAGAACATCAATTTTCTTCTTCTTAATTCATAGGCAGTAGCTGGCTATTGCGAAACAAAGACTATGCAGATATTCTATATACTCTAGAAATAAGAATGGCTCGTATAATGGTAAAATATTTTCCAATCAGCAATTTGGTAGCGGAATCATTTTAGGTCACCATGATAGAGGATTACGGTTACCTAAATAAAAGGATAAACAACACGATATAGCAATATACAAATTAAATTAAACAGGCACGTCACAGAAATGTAATATTATAAATATATGTTTTATCAGCGGCATCCGTCACATTTCTCTAAGCGAGTCATTGCTCTCGTGAAACGTTGCTTTCTGAGAACTGTATAATAATAAAACCTTTATGTGAATCTCTGGTTGTACGAGAATGAAAAGAAAGAAAGAAAGAAAACAACAAGAAATACAATATGCGCCCATTCTTGCATGGGACTGTTAGCATAACTGGCGAATTGTTAACCCGAACCCTTCGAGAAAAAAACAGGTGTGACGGTATATCAATTTGTTTAAGTTGGATACTGTAGCATTATGATCCATGCCCTGGATCATCAGTATTGTGGGGGTCAGGCAAGAGTATAAGCTAGAAAAAACTATCAATCAAAATACTTTATTGCAACTTAACCATTTAAAAATCTTTTTTTAAAACAAGCTTTTTTCGTATTCGTCTAAGCAAACCCTTTCGTTGGATACCCATATCATGGCAGTGCACAAAAATAACTAGTCCGCCATCTTGGGCCGTCCGCCATATTGGTTTTAGAATGACGTCACTTAGTTAACCATGCATTGTCATCCAAACTAAACGTGCATACAAAATTTCATCTTAATCGGTGGAGGATAACTATTTTTAAATTCAGTTGCAAGATTTGACCCGAACACACTTAGTAGTATTAGTAGAAACATTTCAAGTTAAATAAAAGCTTGTAAAAGAAGATGAATCTAGTTGCCCATTCGCAAGCGTCAGTAGGTCTCTATGGAAAAGAATGTGCAAGAAACTCCACTGACACTCTTTTCCATCTTTTTCAATTACAAGTAGGTATTTGGTTGCATCATTCTTGTTGGAAAAATACAAATATATGAGAACGATGTAAAAAGACGTGCACGTAAACGTCTAGAGCAAAACAAACCGTTGAAAAATACAATAAGAACCTAACTAAAAACAGGCCGATGTAGCAAAGTTATGACCAATCCCAATTGATGGCGCCCGTTCACGAACAAGACGCATGGATTGGCACCACTCAGCTCAACCATCATGGAGGGAACCGAATGATCCAACATAATGTGCCACCATTAGAGAGACATTAGAGAGAGTATGCCACACACAACTGCCAGGCCTCACACAAGTATCACTTTACTATATCTATCTGAAAGTATAACTATATATATATTTTTATCCCTTCTTATACTGCTGTGAATACCACTAAATCAGCACTGTTTACAAACCGAGTGAAGTTAGAAAATCTAATAATTAAAATCTTAAATTCATTCATTCACTGACAGACCGCACAGCCTAAATCACTAAGTCTTGAAGCATGAAATTTTGCTCAAGGCTTCCTTATATAATGAAGGTCAACACAAAATGATTTTGGATTTTTTTTTTACTTAGAAAGTTAAATAGGGCAGGTAAGTTAGTATGGAAGCTGGCTGACAAATGCTTGCACTGACAGACCGTGTCCACTTAAGTTTATACATAGTGTCTTCGATGGTCTTTTGAAGAAACGACCGCGGCTGTTCCCTATAAAGACCATCTCAAACATTTATCAGCATGGTCCTCATGCGACGTGGTCAGATAATGTCTGGACTTTAACAGAGATTGTGGCTTTTGAGTATGTTTCGATATTTCTTCGAAGAATATTCAAATGGGACGGAAGCACCGACCTCATCTAGTTTATTCTTATTTCTTACTTGTCATGTTGATTTAATCCAATTTATAGAGATAAATAGTTGTCATATCTATCATTTTTGCTGTTGGGAAATCCCACCGGACACATGTCTTATTATAACTATAAGATTAATTATCACTGTCATATTGCTTAATCATTATTAAATGAGCGTAACCCGCAATTAGAAATATTTGCTAGTTGACCAACTAGCAATTATTATTAATAATTTGGCTAAATTACCTGCCAAAAATGTTAATTACCGACTTCTGTTACCTTAAATTCTTCCAGTACAGTTCTATTAATAGGCAAGAATCATAGAGATATAAAAATATATCTATGACAAGATTATAAGGACAATGTCTTGCATGCAAATCTACAGGACGCACACTCATTGTTTGGCTTGGCAACTCAGTAGACAAATAGGCCTTATGACTAACATCTATAGGGCGCAAATTACAATTATCATTTGAATAATCATAATGATAGAAAGACATGTCCCATTGAAAGCGACGAGTAATGACCTTATTTGAATGGTTATGTTATATTTAATAAACTATATAATTGGTTGACGTTGTAAAAAGTAATTAGGTAAGTATTCATTAGAATGAGTTTATTAATTCTTTTGCACCACTCTCTGCGGCTTCATTGTGTTTATTGCTGCTCGTGAAGCGACATGAAATGCATCCACTGTTCACAGCAAAAATTAAATCATTCAGCATAAAAATCATCATTTCGGTCAAAAGCCGTTCACTTATTGAAATAAGCCTTCTCCAAGTGTCACCGCATGGACCGGTCCTGTGTGTCTTGCATCCAACGAATTCCCTCAGCTTTCAACAGGTTAAGAATGCTGCCTTTTTTTTAAACCTTGAGTTCATCATATTGTTTTATAGAAATTCTTGCCACAACTACATTACAGCGTCATCTAAGCAGAAGTCACAAGCAGAACGTTACTTCATAAGAGCTGTTATAATTTTGGTATGCAACCAAGGTCTAATTTTAAGTTTTTATTGCTTGAGTCCGCCTATGTTTCTATCACCGTAGTACCCGGAAAAAAAAATAACAAATAAAAAGATATTAGTAGAAAAAGTAATTACTACCATGAATTTACACCAAAAGTCGTCACAGTCTAAGAAGCCCGTTGACGTTTCTTATTTTACATGCCGCGATAACTTTCTACGTATAAATTGAAAAATAAAATTCATAATACTAATTAACTACTATGTTACCCATACACTATAACAACGAGTATCATTCGCAAGCATCGAGTTTAATTATTCTTAAGTATTTTTATAGCTGTCAAAATGGGCCTTTTATTTTTTGACAACTTAAGTGATTAACATTTGTTCCAAAATAGGTGTCTTAATGCTCATTAATTTCAAGTTTCATTAGCAGTTCTCCGAAGCTTTACTAACTAGAAGCCCAACTCGAAGTTATATATCTCTAATCGCTCACAATGACGCCTGCGCCGATATTGCGAGTATTGTGACTATAGTTTAGGAGATAGCGAACATCATTATGTTGTAGTTGACTGACTGACACAGTGGTGTGAAAACAATTGGACAGAAACTAACATACCCTTAAGAGAATAGTTTTTTTTACATGTAATAAATTTTGGAATAATATAAAATTTGGCCAGTTGTGAGGATGTGTTTGAAAACAATAGTGTTTTGTTTATTAATGTTACTACTATTGGATTTTGTTTGCTATACAGAAACTTTGGATGAAAATGGTGAAGGAGTATGTATAGTGAAGCTCAGGTAAAAGCTGGATCGCGTTTTGTTTGAACTTATCGGTGTGTCATAATAGACGCCTATTTTGAAGATTTTTTGCAAGGACTGTTTTATTTGCAAGTGTGGGAAAATTTTCTTTAACAACTCATGAATGGGAAGTTTTCTTAAAATACACATCTTAAATGTTCAATAATGTTTAAAGTTGAGCTTACATTTCGTTTTGAGTTTTATCTAAGTACTAAAGATTGTTTAATATAACAACAAATAACAATTTATTCATTTGTAGGCATAACAGTTATATGTGACTTACGTAAACGACAATGACCTGTTATCTAAATACTTAATAATTATAAATAAATGAACTAAACTAAATACTTGCTTCTAGCACTCGAAATCGAAGAAAAAGGCCATACAATGTTGCTATCAACAAGTGGTGTGGTCGGAGAAAGTGTGTCGTCAAGAAATATAGATTTGAGGTAATTCATTGTTTCTTACATAATTTTATCTTGCAATAGCGTGATTTAATAGTTCTACTATCTATTTAAATTAATATAAGTAAAATCTTTTTTCTAATATTTTTCCAGACATATTTAACTTGGACGAACCACACGGTGTGCTGCAACGGCTGGCAACACAACAGTGAGCTGGACATCTGCGAGGCCATCTGCAGCACTGGCTGCTACGGAGGCAAGTGCGTCTCCCCAGACCAGTGCCAGTGCGTCTCCCCCACGCACCTCGATCCCGAACGACCCAACACCTGCATCACACCCGTCTGCCAGCCAACCTGCGTCAACGCCGACTGTCATGCTAACAACACTTGCATGTGCAAAGATAACTACAAGCCTTACAACAGCACACATTGCTTCAAATGCGATGAGGGCTACACTGCAGACGAGAACCTTAACTGTGTCCCTATCTGCAATGAAACCTGCATCAACTCCACCTGTACTGCCCCCAACACGTGCACCTGTTCCAACGGCTATAGACCGAGAAACAGTTCCGTCTGTGACCCGATCTGCGACTGTGTTAATGGCGATTGCATTGCTCCACACACATGCTCATGTTTCAAAGACTACGTCCCCGTTAACAAGACTGCCTGTACTCCAAAATGTTCCAGTTGTTCCCATGGAGACTGTGTCTCCCCCAATAACTGCACCTGCCACAGTGGTTACGTTAAAATCAAAGGTGTTTGCAAGCCCCAGTGTACTAAGACCTGTGTTAATAGTTTTTGCACTGCGCCAAATGTGTGTTCATGTAAGAAAGGTTACGTGAAGAGTAACAGCAGTGACAACGTCTGTGTGATACCTTGTGATAAGAACTGTAATGGATATTGTGATGAAGATGGAGGATGTGTCAAGGCAAACTGCTCGTCGATACCGATACGGTGAGTAAGACTTTTATTAATTTCGCTGGTATAATATCACATAGTGGCCAGAGACCTTTTTACTCGACTGCAAGGAAAGGGTTATGTTTTTCGCGCATATCTTGTATGTATGCATGTATGTTTGTTTGTATGTATGTAATATTGTTTATTACCTCATATATTTCAAACCGCTAGACGGATATAATTAAGATATCGTTAGATACGTCTTGACCGCCCAAGTGTGAGGTGAAATAAAAAAAAACAAACATGGCTGATTTTGGACGCCATATTGTGCAGGTTCCAATTTTTTTTTCTTCCAAACGCATCGAGTGGGGTACCAACATTAAGTGTTTGAAGAGGTGATTACAAAAATGTATGCCCCTTATTTGTTTAAAAGTAATTCGAAGAATAAAAAAAAATTGTAACTAAAAAGTTGTAAATAAAAAAAGTTTATTTAAAAATCAAATACAAACAGTCGGGCTGTTTAAGACGGGAAGTAAAAAGCTGTAAACAAGACAAAATAACTCATGTTGTGCAGTCGGAGAATCAGGGAGTCAGCCAGTTCGTGAATATGTATACTCCGACTGCAAAGCAAGATTTTTCTTGTTTACAGTTTTCCAGATCGCTTCTTAAACAGTCGGGTTGTTGATTTTTCAAGTCAGTAGTTGTCACCGGTTTATTGAAGATACCGTAAGTAATATAAGTTTGTAATTAATCTTGCGAAAATATAAATTCTCGATATTATTGTGAACAGATGATTTTAATACGTTATCCAAATTCTATGGATTGAAATATAAGTACCACGCTTATTAAGGAAGAGTTAACAATATCAACCGATTTATTTTAAACTTTGGTGCGTTTGCAATAATCGGGTGATATACCCATCTAGTAAAATTATCCTGGAACGAGTTCTTTCTAAGGCTATTTTGACTTATAAAGCGCCGATTGTGGCATCAACATTTGCTACTGCGCTTTTAACAGCATCAATAAATGCTGTTTTAAAATGAGTTCATTGACTACTTAACCTTGTAACCGTTTACAAGAACATATTTCCTGGCCATTACATGCGCAATATTCTTATAAGAGCATACACCAAGAGAAATTGCACTTAGAAGTGCTAGACTTATAAGCGTTTAGAAGAGAATATCTACGGGCCGTTATAATCTTGTGTCTCCTATAAGAGCCAATACCAGGACCAGGAGTAGATACACTACGGAATAATCACTTCGATTACTTAGACTTGTAATCGCCTATAAGAGAACTTTTGGGGGCCGTTATAATCTGACGACTCCTATAAGAGCCAATACCAGATATACACTGAAGAGTAATTACTCTGGTTACTTACTTATAAGTGCTTACAAGAGGACATCTGCGGGCTGTTATACGTTAATGTAAAGTTTAATTACTTGAGATCTTCTTTGGTTTTACATTAGCCTTAAAGTGAGTAAAATGTAAGGTTTAAGTTTCACATTGGAATTTTGACAAATTAAGCCACTTGATATACTTAGACTTATAAGAGATCATCTGCGGGCCGATATAATCTCCTGACTCTTATAAGAGCCAATACCAGGAGTATTGCTGAACCATTAATTTGTTAAGAACATGGCGTTTCTTTGGTTTTACACATGCTGTTATAAAACAAAGTGTGTAGTGTAATGCACTTGAAATGCCAACTTCGAAAATGGCAACTGCTTTGTATAATTTTCTAAATATTTAGGGGTTAATATTCAAATTTCAAGATCGTCGTTAAAATTTTGAGTATACCCCGCATGCGAAGTTCATTACCGCGATGTACATTAACCAAAAAAGTGATACATTTCACTGAAAATTCATCTTCCCCTACGTATATAGTACGCTAAAAATAATGATTCAACGACATAATAGTTTATAATTGAAATGAGTACTCTGAAAGACATTAATAGAATTCACATTACTTACCTTACAATAAATTGTTTTAAAAATCCACTGAGCAACGATTCAGTTCTACTACTGATCAGAAAAAAAAAACTTATTAAAACATTGCTGAGAGTGTCTCACTTTTTCCTGTAAGACACTTAAAGTAGATTTGGCAGGAGTATTTTGATTAAAGTTATTCTATTATAGAGTCTGTCAAGCGAGTCGTGTCCACAACCCTTTTACTGATTTCTTATAATGGCAATACTATGATCTGTCAAACAGATTGTCACAAATTCTGTTATAACCTCGTAATAATCCGGTTTTTGTTGAGTTTTTTAATGTTATAATGCCGAAACCTATTAAAAGTAGTGTCAGGAGCTTGTTGTTTACAATGATTAATAAATATAATCATGTACAGAGTGAATCTGACGACGTGTTATCGCAAAAACGACGACTTTTGGATGAAATCGTTTCAACATCAGGTAGGTTGGCAACAACATATTGATACTTTCAGCACAATAAACTTATCTGACTTTTTTTATTTTACTGTGATGTGATCACGATTTCCATTTTGGTTTAGATCCAGACGTCGTGTTCATGACCGTGAAACTTACTGAGGCATCTGTATGTGAAAACTACTATAAAGATTGTTGTCAGTGTTGACACCTGAAAGATTTTTGAATTTACCGCCTTTTTCATGGGACTAGACTCGCTTGACAGACTCTAGGAGTACTATTAGATTACGGACCATTATAAATTAAAAATGCTTTTTATTATGTTACTATGCACCTGCCATGTTGTCTCTTCACCACCCTTGGTTAACTGGTAGAGAATGTCTAAGGCATTAAATCCGCCTTTGTACCTTTGTTCATGAATTCTAAATAAATAAATAAATAGACTTATAAAGTGGGTTCTTTGCCAGAGTTATATACGCTTAAGCGTATATTAGTAAAACGATGGTCTTGAGATAATTATGAAACCGTATTTTGCTTGTTGGGATAGACAAGAACAAGTTTAGTAAAAATCATAAGATCTGCATTCCCCAGACATAATGTATGTGTCATGCCCATCCTGAATAAACTGTCCTCGAACTCGCGTAAATCTTGACCGCAGGGCGACAAAACAAACATGAGAAGAACAAGATAAGGGATCATAAATCATTGTAAGAGCAGAAACAAATCAGAGGCGAGTAGTGCACACATTAGGAAGTGCACTGACAGGTTCATTCATCAGTGCATATCAGATTTATCGCTTGACAGGACGTCGGTCGATATCGTATGCATGGCCACGTATGACGCGGCTCCGGTGACTGTGTACACTTGCTTTTACATGCGTTGGCGCCTGCATTTTTATATTCGATGCCAAGGAAGGAAACGCGGACTCATTTGAATTGTTGTGTTTTGTGTTCGCGTAGGTCGCTTTATTATTTTTTAGAAGAGTTTATTACTATAATTAGGAAGAACAGCAAATATCGATAATAGGAATACTATTTTTTTCTTGATAAAAAATCTCTATTTTATCAGTTTTCAACGTAGCTTATTTGTTGTGTTTGTTTCATTATTAGTACCTATCATAGTGTAATGACGTGTTAAGGAAGTGGCGCTTATTATAGTATTCTTCCACTGTATAAATAAAATATTAATTAAATCCTATAATTAAACTGTAATTGAATGTTATCTAACTGGGTATTTTAATTATGAGTAGTTTCTAGTAGCGCCATCTATATCGTCTTGATTGATACAGTCAGTCTCTATGCGGATTAAATTAATTCCAGAGTGCAAAACTAGATGGCCTAACGCCATCAGTGTATATCAGATTTAGCACTTGACAGGACGTCGTCGGTAGATATTGTATGCATGGCCACGTATGACGCGGCTCCGGTGACTGTGTACACTTGCTTTTACATGCGTTGGCGCTTGCATTTTTATATTCGATGCCAAGGAAGGAAACGCGGTCTCATTTGAATTGTTGTGTTTTGTGTTCGCGTAGGTCGCTTTATTATTTTTTATCAAAAAATATAAAATTATTTATGGAAATTCTTAGAAGAGTTTATTACTATAATTAGGAAGAACAGCAAATATCGATAATAGGAATACTATTTTTTTCTTGATAAAAAATCTCTATTTTATCAGTTTTTAACGTAGCTTATTTGTTGTGTTTGTTTCATTATTAGTACCTATCATAGTGTAATGACGTGTTAAGGAAGTGGCGCTTATTATAGTATTCTTCCACTGTATAAATAAAATATTAATTAAATCCTATTATTAAACTGTAATTGAATATTATCTAACTGGGTATTTTAATTATGAGTAGTTTCTAGTAGCGCCATCTATATCGTCTTGATTGATACAGTTAGTCTCTGTGCGGATTAAACTAATTCCACAGTGTAAAACCAGATGGTGTTAGGTGTACAAAGTTGTACTTTTGATAGTCTATGCGATGATTTGATTGAAGAAAAAAGTTCAACGTTATTTTGTGGATTAACTTGGCAGACGATGTTTTAACAATACTTAATTATGAATTTCGATAAACAAATTGGACTTTATACATACATAGATTAAGTGGCAACGGTGACTGAAAACTCATCTGGAAATCAAATTGTCATAGAAAGGAGGCATGTGGAAAATGTAGGGAAGTTTTTGATAGATGTGGATGGCTATAAGAGCACGGGAGGACATATGTCTAGAAGGGGAACTTTGTAGAGGACTAACAGAGAAGTATAGAAAAAAAGTTACTTCAAAAAACCCGACTGCTTAAGAAGTGAAAAAGACGTACTTAAACAAGAACAAAATCATGATGTGCAGTCGGAGGATACATATTCACGAGCTGGATGACCAAAACCAGATTGTTTTATTTTCGATTTCGTCTTATTAGTTCAGCAGTCGGGCTTTTTGATTTTTTGAATTAACATTTTTTATTTATAACTTATTAGTTATTTTTTTTTTTTTCGGATTAGATACATTTAATCATATAAATATTATATTCTTTTGAAATCACCTCTTAAAACTCATTATTTTGACACCCCACACGATGGGTTTGGAAGAAAAGAAAATATTGGGCCCCTACAATATGGCGCCTAAATGCCGCCATTTTTCTATTTTCCAATTCGCAAAGTTAAGACGAACCGACTGACATAAACATCAATCATAAAAACACTTTTGAACAAAAAAACAAACCGACTTCCAGAAAAAATACTGCAAAGCGAAAAATATCTTTCTTTTCCGAAGTCTGTTTCAGTTCTTTTGCGTGTCGGACTTTGTTCCGTACCAAACACACACCATTTTTTCACGACCCCCTTTACCTGTATGGGACCTTCCCTAAAAACGATAAAAAAATTTTTTTTTACTATTTGCATGGCATGCTTAGACAATCTGTTTATCTGTTTACAAGATGCTTAAACATTTAAAACATCAGTCTACAAGATACTTAGACATTTAGTATAAGCATCTTGTTGACAGGTGCTTATACTGTGAAAATTTAAACACTGTAGCGCCAACCGTTTGGCTGTAAAACCTGTGTGACAGACGACGGACAGACGGACAGACAGACACGTGAGTGACAGCAATAGGGCTCCGTTTGGACCCTTCAGGTAAGGAACCCTAAAAAGAAGCGTCGCGGATAGTAATTATTTTTACATTAACATCTACTCTTTTGGTCGGATCTTAAATAATTTATTAATTTCAAAATGCTTTCTTATCTTTCTCTAGCTAGCATAATAATATTTGGAACTGCTAATCCCGTTGCCAAAATAAATATAGGTACCGTACGTTTTATGCAAATCTTTTCCGCAATGTTTGAATTGGGAACTCCGTATTTGTTCACGCTTGAGTTTAATAAACCGTCGCCCATGAATGAATAAAATTTGCTGATGTTTTGAGTTATAATAGTAGTTGGTTTGTACAATCCGAAGGTACAATCACTTTTACATGTCGATCATATTTTTTTAAACTAGATGAGGCCGGCGTTTCCTATTTATGACTACTTTGAGAAGAAAGGCCGAAACAAACTCAGAGGTCACAGTCTCTTTTAAAGTCCAGGAAAAATTTTGGTTAGATCATGTGAAGACCATGTAGACTGATGTCTGAAATGGATTTAAGGAGCTCAACGATTCGATACCAAAGAAAGGAAATTCGGGTAGGCCGCTTACACTACTCAAACTGCCAGACCATGATTAAAAACTAACTTAGATAAATTAAAATTAAAACCAAAAAAAAAGAATGATCCACATAGTCTTCACATTCACAACAAATAAAATAAAATAATATAATACTTTAAAAAAGTAGCCGACCCCAATATAGTTGGGAAAAGGCTAGGCAAATTGATTGAATATAATACTTTAAAAAGTAAATATTCTTGTCATTGCAAGACAATAAAAATATTAATTATTTGGGGCTGCTCAATCCCAAGCCTTTTTGTCCTCAACGTAATCTTTAATGGTATAAAACGCTTTCTGGCACAACTTACGTTTAATGAATGATTTGAATTTATTAAGACTTAGATCTTGTACTTGGCTTGGAAGCTTATTATAAAAGCGTACACATTGACATCTAAACGAGACAGCTATTTTCTTGAGCCTTGTTTTAGGTACTACAAATTTGTGTTTTTTCCTAGCATTATGTTATGGTTAACACTGTATGTTTTAAACAATTTTATATTTTATGGGCAAATAAAAGACTTTCATAAATATATTGAGGAGGCACAGTCATTACATTAATCTCCTTAAATTTCTCTCTGAGAGCTCTTTTCTGCAAAACAAACATAGTCTGGATGTCGGCGGCATTTTCCCACAACAGACACAACACCGTACGACATTACACTATGAAAATAGCTAAAATATACTAAACGGGTTGTCTCTTTGTCAGTTAAATTACGATTTTTTCTAATAGCATAGGTATGCTGCGGAGCTTAGCTTTTTTGACAATTTATCTATATGTGGGCCCCACTGAAGCTTAGCATCCAAAGTTAAGCCTAAGAATACTGTGCTATGCAACTAATAAGTCAACGCAATAACAATATTTATTATCAATTATTCAGTCTAGTTCAGTACATATCACATTATTTTACTAACCTTAAACTTGTCACTTCGGTTCCTCGTTCAAGACTGACTCATGTCAGCTACTTGTTAAACTGACATCACTTCAATGTCAAAATAATTTTATAATTGACAGTGACAGTTTGAAGCCTTTAGAATGACTTAAACATAACTCGAATATAACACCATGGACTGTTTATTATTTAATATTACTAATATAAATCTACCCTCACATAGACAAGTCTTGTAACACACGCAATGCGATGAAATTCGATCAAGACGCACTTGTATTTTCATAGAACATACGTGCGACGCAATTTAAATTACGTCGCTCCATCAGAAAAGGGCCATACAATCGTATTTATTATATAATATTAGTATGGATCCAGTGATTATTTAAAATATTGCGATGGGTCTAGCACATAGTAGTGTATAACCATGAGAAAATACAGTCCATAGAATGATTAGATGAAAGATGATATCAAGTCAAAAAAGAAAGTAAAATTGAGATGAAGACTAACAAAATTTATGGAAGAAAATTTCAGGGATTAACCTGTAAGCAAATGTGATTGTGTTACCATGTAGCTGATTTCAGCCAAAGTGGCTGCTTTCTTTCGCTCCTCCTTATGATTGCGAGCTTAGATGTGACTTGCATATCCAGCTTTGATCGAAAAACGCCGAGCATAAAGCTAAATATCAACTTATGTTGAATATAACCACATCATCAGTATCAAAGGTCTATAAATGCCCATTGCTGGGACACAGGCCTCCTCTTTGTGAGAGGAAGTGGGCCGTAATCCACCACTATGGCCCAGTGCGGGTTGGTGGATATCGCATGTCTTCGAATTTTCGGTTCTAAGACATGCCGGTTTCCTCGCGATGTTTTCCTTCACCATTTTTGTGAGCAGTGGTGATGAAAATAATTTACACAAAGTAAAGCACCTGCCTGGGTTCGAACGACCTACAACTTGTAAGTCGCGGCCAATACCACTGGACCACCACTGCTCAATATAACCTAGGTCAATAATAATTACTAAAATTTTTTCGCGTTTTTATCGTTCCCCCTGACTATAAAGGAGGTAACTGTAAGTGTAACTTACTTACCTATCATAAACATATTACAGTTTCCTTAAGTATTATAGTTTCCTTTTATGTCGCAGATATAGTGGTTACTCAAAATTTGTTCGAGTTAATTCCATTTTCAGGGAAATAATATAGGATAATATTTTTGTGTTCACCAAAAATCTAAAGGTACATCTATGTATGCATTTCTAAAATATTGATCTTAAACCCGTTTGATTGTTTTACTATAATTAAACTACTCGGCCAACAAAATATGTTACATCAAACAAATTCCAAATTAACACCAAGATATAACACTTTTTTATTGTAGTGCGCTGCAAATATTCTATTGTAACAATAACTATTTTATTCTTCCCCGAAAAATACTGATCGTGCACCAAATATTCCTGCTCGGGAGCTTAGGGCACCCCGACACGGTTACTTTAGACCCTGCGGACGGAAATAGGAGCCCCGCTGCGCGGGGCTCCGTCGACTATGTTGTCAAAGTACTATACATTTTGCAGTGCATTATCTGAAGTAAAACTAAAAAAATAAATGCTTGTTTTTAAAATTAGGTGTATTACTATTTTTACAAATTTGCAACAGTTGTTAAATAGATGCTCGTTATGACATATTTTAATGAACATATTTTGGTGCACATTCAGTATATTTGGTGGAACACAGGCAAAATTAGGTAAATGAAATGGGAATAAATTGAAGTACTTTTAAATACCATCCAATAATGTATACTAATATTATAAAGCTGAAGAGTTTGTTTGTTTGTTTGAACGCGCTAATGTCAGGAACTACTGGTTGGAATTGAAAAATTCTTTTTGTGTTGGATAGCCCATTTATCGAGGAAGGTTATAGGCTATATAACATCACGCTACGAGCAATAGGAGCGGACCATAAATGAAAAATGTAGCAAAAACGGGCAAAAAATATTCCTTTTTGAGAATTTCCGTTGCGTGCGCTGCGTAAACGGTTTAGATAGGTAGGTAGGTAGCCAGTTGACGGAAGCGAAGCCGCGTGGGACAGCTAGTTAGGTAATATAGATTGGCGTTTACGTAGGTAACTCATTGTTAGCTAAAGTGAAGTAAAGTTATAACAGTAAGATTTTTCGAGATTTAAACCTACTATCATCATCATCGTCATCCTTATGTTCCAAATGCTGCTAAACTACTACAATCTAACTCATTACAATAGCTTGTTATTGAAATAATACGAGGCTTTTATTCGTTTCATGGCGATTGAGACAGTTGGAGTGGACGGTCTTCAAAAGGGCCAATATGGGCCAAGTTTGGTATAACTGCAGGTTCTTATGATTGATGGTTGATAAAAGTTTATGAAACAGTGTTTTTTTATTACCTACAGACCAACCAGAATCGACCAATACTATAATATTTATCACTGCCGCTAGATGGCGTTGATAGTCCTTTAAGTGTTCACAACATAATTTAACAGCATGGTTATGTGAATAGGGGAAGACCATAGAATCGATGGAAAAGATTGAGTACAA
Source organism: Orthosia gracilis (assembly GCA_947562075.1). Taxonomy (NCBI): domain Eukaryota; kingdom Metazoa; phylum Arthropoda; class Insecta; order Lepidoptera; family Noctuidae; genus Orthosia; species Orthosia gracilis. Next base: position 47,574,692 of record OX387272.1, on the reverse strand, counting down.
GAAGGCTGTAAAGAAAGTGACTTTGAGATGCCATCAAATAAAACTGTGGTGAAGAAGAATGTGTTCTTTTTCTTTGCTGTGTTGGTTGACCCTTAATAAATTGGGATAGGCAAGGGCAAGAAGATGACGGAGAAAACGTTTTTATGTTGATTATTAAGAAAAACTGTTCTCCTTTTAAATTACCACAATGACGATGTTCTAATCAAAACATTGTTTAGGCCTTTTGCTTGACTATGTCATGTATAAAACATGTAAATAACTGATATTAGGTACCCGTGAATGACCACAGACCGACAGCAACGCGTGGGACGTCTTCCGTGCTAAATGGACCGTTGACCCGTGAAGGTCGCAGTAGACGCATAAACGCAGATAGATACTACGTAATCAGCCTGTATCCCACGGCTGGGAATCAGTCGTGCTAGAGCAGACGCTCTGTGAGGGTAAGAATGTTCCAACTGATCCAACAGGTCCGTAGGCCCAGTGTGACATAGAGTTTTCAGAAGGAAAATGGCCTGTTCACTCTGTTAAAGATTAGATTTTAGTCCATCCGTATCCTAAACCTAATAGTAATAAGCTTATTATTTTCCTAATAGGAAAATAATAAGCTTATTACGCATATAAAAGTAACATCACGCCATTATGTCGCCTTGGGATGGGCAGAATTGCAGCTATAGTGTACATACATTGCGCCAGTTGTATTTAATAATGCTTGTTATAAGTAAATAAATATGTAAGAAATTTACAGAAGCCAAACCCAGCAAACGCGACTCTGCGTGATACATTGACCTATGAATTTAAAAAACTTTTACTGAAAATACAATTAAACTGGCTATGTTTAGTTTATCTTATCGCGGTCATACATAGAGTGGGACACTGCGTCAGCTGGGAAACACATGACCGCAGCATATTGCAAAGTATTTAATCAGTAGCATGCGTTCTGTTCTGGGTGGGGTCTGGGGGCGACATTACTGCCCTGGGTCGACGAGGCACCCTAATCTCTTCCACTGAAAGGGGGCCAGAATCCCAAAAGTGGGCAAAGAGCACCAGGAACACTAGACAAAGAGACATTCTATCTCGATATGCCAAAATGTTTGGTATTGACTATGTGACATTCAGTACCGCATGTCAATCACATACATTTTTAAAGTTTCGACAATCGTTGTCGCTGATAAAATACCAATTTATCTAGAGACTTAGGTATCAGCACTAGGCATGGTCTGTTTAGCCAATTCTCCCAACAAACAATTTCAGTTGACTACGCAACATGACTACGCACGTGGGAACTGAAATCTAGCTTTTCGCATTCTTTATTGAGGTTTTCCGATAAAACATATCTACTGACTGTTACACGCACGTGTCAAAACTGATAAAGTTACAAATACATACTTTTATAGTTGAATCATTTAGCGTGTAGCGTAGTTGTACGGGTAGGGAAACTACATACCTCCTTGTAATTATTTTTTTATTATTTTTATAATCTTTAGGCTCGCGTTTGACCACTATCTCATCTAATGGTAAGCGATGATGTGGTCGACGGTGGAGCACGCTTGCCTAGAAGTAACCTATTCACTCTTGACTTAAAGACCCCCAGATTGTAGCTATCGGGAAACACAGACACAGGGAATTCCACTCCTTAGATGTACGCATAATAAAAGTATTCTCAAAACGTTTAGTGCGTATGGGTGGGAGGTCCACCATGTACATTATCATTTTGTTGTTTCTCATAAACAACGGGTTGGAACATGCAGGCTTCTGGCGTGATTTGTACTCACTTTACAAAGGGCGGCGGATTTTGTTTTATGATTATAATGTGGTTCAATAATCTCGTGCAGCAAACGGATGTCCTTCAATTCCTGGTATTACAAAGATAGTAAGCACCACCTCACAAAGTTGCGTCACATAGGTAATAGAATAATGTTATCCGCTGGGTGCTTATAAATAACTTTCCTTGTGCGATAACTTTGCACCGGGGGCTTTGTTCCGATCGACAATAAAGTGTTATCGCTTTATACGCAACAAAGTTATAGTAATTAAAATGTATAAACATGTTTATGGATATGAATAAAAAATGCAATCTAATTAAGTCACTCAATAGTTACTTTTCTAGCTGGTTTTAAAACTTAATTAATCAATCATGAATCATCGATGATGGTTCTATTTGTTTTAAGTAGGTACCTACGGTTGATTGTTTTGTGGTTGTGTAGGTAGGAATAGGTATATCACAAGCATACTAAGCGTCACTACATTTTTAATTTGTTGTGGAACTACGTCGATAACTTTCGCTGTATTGTACATAATTGAAGGCATATCTGAGACGATTTTTTTTTTAAATAGGTGCAAAGCTCTAGAGATCTTAGCTGTTGTGGATATTTAAAGACGATCTTAACTAATGTGAAAAACAAAAAGCGCCAAAATCACTTAGCCTGAGACCTGTATCTTCCAGGATACAGGCCTCTTCCTTGAGTGAGGGAGTAAGCAGTAATCCAGCGCAAGCATGCAGATTGGTGATCTCATACCAAGTTACCATCGGGTAGGTTGCTGCTTGTTTGCAACTCAAATCAATAAAAATATAAGTACTGGTTAGCAAACATATGCTATTTCATAATTGTCAAACTTTGTACGAGTTAAGATTCTATTACCCTATAGTAACATGCCCAGTCATAGACACAACGGCGCCAGTCGATACTCAAACAAACATAGGCCTATAGGTCACATTAGTCGGCCGTTAGGACCAGGGTGGCACTTCCTGTGAGGAAAGCAATAAAAAGCAGCAGGCAATAAACATGAGCTATTGAAGGATCAGTCATCCTGTCACGTGCAAGGTACCATTCTAATCTGTGAAGAAAGTGTGATGCCTAGATTATGTGTGTGCCAAATATTAGACGCATAACGGACGAGCCTTAGCGTGGAACGTTATTCGGAAACCATTCTGGGTTTGCGGTGGTCGTTGTGGTACAAGACTGTAGAAGTATGTTGGTTACGTTGCGTCATGTAGGTTTTTGCCCACTAGAAGTATTATTTTCAGTTCATAATGTAAACTTAAGTGGCAGTGGGCAGGCCACATTGCTCGCAGAAGATTTGGAGCCGAAAAGTTCTGAAGTGGCTCCAACTAGGTGGACCGGTGACCTGATTAATGCGAGGCACACAGGACCGGTCAATGTGGTGACACTTGGAGAGGCCTATGTTTAGCAGTGGACGTCTTTCGGTTGAGATGATGATGACAATAAGTTACGGTGCGCAGTGTAGGGCTTGTGCCCCGTAGAAGTATTGTTTTCAGTTTATAATGTCCCTGCTGCTAGGATACAAGCATTCACTTTGTGAGAGACTACTTCTGGGGATGGCCGTACAGAATTCACCACGCGCGTTGCAGATTAATAGAAGCCAGCATTGATAAAAATCTTTAGAGATTTCAAAATTGTGTTGACTTGAACATAATTTTAAGTTAGGTACATCTAATTCTGTTTCTAGACAAAGCCCTTTGTTTGTTTCAACAACATAACAATAGGAAGTTTGTCATTAAAATAAAAAAATATATAGGTACTAAAGTATAAATAAATAATTGTATTTCCTGAGTATATAATTGACTACCTAATTTGTATTATTCATTGATTGCCAGTTCGTTATTCATTGTGAAACAATAAGTACATATTAGGCATCATTTATATATAGCCTCCGCTATTTGCCGAACGGTTCACAAATGTACCTACTTTTACACAATCGGCTGTATGATCGGCATAGGTAAACGTTCCCACTGCTGGGACAAGGGCCTCCTTTCTTCATGAGGGAGTGGGCTGTTAACGACCGTGGGCCCAGTGCGGGTTGTCTCATGGCTAACTGCGTACTATTTTCAGCATAGCCGGCATGAATATTTCTCAGGAGTTTGCTTATACAACAGCAGAAGAATCTTCTAATTCCTGTGGTGATAGTCGAAATTCCAAAATGTTGCCAAATTGATTACGTGACGTTTCGATTACGCTTTACAATCTCATACATTTATGTAATTTTTTCAATTGCTATCAAGACAATTATCTAAAACCTCTGGTAACTAAGATTTCATATCATCATCTGCCTAGCTTAGATTAAACTGAATACCAATATTTCATATGAAGTGTCTGCCAATGTGACCTCCACAACCCAGATCCTGGAGAAAATGATATCCTTCAGGAACGTCAGATTCCATATACCGAACAAAGTAAATTATCAATACAATTAAACAACAGTATGAAAACATTCCTAGTTAATTAGTACATTTTGTTTACGGGTTTGCCCTTCTGACGCAGTTTGCATATCACCTTGAATCCTGCTATTTGCAGTTAATAGCGACAATATGCAATTATTTTCTAGTAGTTTCCCTATAACGAGTGCGGGTGTGTGCAGCTAGGTTACTGATAAGGCTAGCGCTGAAAAACGTGACAGGATGAGGGGACTGGTATTCGGTTGTTATTTTCCTATACATACCCATATATTCTTGGTCCCTTTGTCTCCTATATTATGTAGTTTTCCTCCTGGTTTCTGTTGCACCGATAGCGTCGGTACAAGACATTTTTGTGTAGGACCTGACTTTATTTACCTACTGAGTTTCCTGTAATTGTTTTTCTCTCGTGTAAAAGTTAATTATAATTGCAATTATGCAAAATGAAACTTCAAAGTTGTGCATTTAAGCATAGCAATATGAATAACTAGTATCGTAATAGTTTTCGCGACTTCATTCCTCTTACTCAGGACACGTGCATTTTTCCGGGATATGTTTGAGGAATGATGTAATAAGACAACGTTGTGGATTAAAAGAAGATGTACTGACAAAATTGAAAAGAGTGCTGGGATGGTTTGTTAAGAGGATGAATGAAAGGCGACTAACGAAAGGTGTTTATCTAGTAGGTGCTTATAGAGATTACCTCCTATTCTAATTAGGTTCACTTTCGCTAGAAACTTAACCAAGAGATAGTTAAATAACAGTAGTTATATTATGTCATACAAAATTGGCAGTGACTAATTAACTTAGAATTAATAAGATAGCCCACGATTCTGAAAGCTGACCTAACTCTTAATATGAGTTTAAGTTATTGAATGTGCTCATCAGGCTCAAGAATACAGACGCCATTATACGAACTTTGCGTCGTAGGCTGTAACAATGGTTACTACGCATTTTGGCATACTGAAAACGGCCACAGCACATGACACAGTTCTTTTGTTTTAAAGAGACATGCAATGGGGGCTACCGCGTACGACTTCACCGCTAGAGGCGCTAGTGTAGATCTCCGACATGTCAAACATCACTGTTTGTGTTGTAAGTTGGCAGCATTTTTCTAATTATATTATTGTTATGAATATTTTGCGATAGCTCAGATTAGTTATGGCATATATGAGTTACGGATTAATGTCAGTGCTTTAAGGTATTAAACATGATTTAAAAGTAAATTTGTTTTTCACGCACGTTATATAACAAACTTTGACAGCTATACTTCTGGACCATAGTCAACGTTCCGAGTTTAAATTGATGTCAATTAGTTCATCCTCACTGGCAATCATCATCATCATTTCAGCCGAAAGACGTCCACTGCTGGACATATGCCTCCCACAGGCGCACCACATTGACCGATCCCGTGCGTCTCGCATCCAGCCCCTTCCCGCAACCTTAACCAGGTAATCGGTCCACCTAGTGGGAAGCCTTTCAACGTATCGTCGGTTCGCGGTCGCCATTCCAGAACTTTTCTGCCTCATCGGCCATCCGTTCTGCGAGCAATGTGCCCTGCCCACTGCCACTTAAGTTTGGCAATTCTCATTGGCAATGCATAGTAAAAACGCGCAGATGCACGGTAGAATCAATTTTTATTTTATGATTTGTTACTTTTAGTTCTGATGTTCAAAAGTGCCGCTTTTTGGCCCAGTTGAATAAATATATTTGAATAAATATATTTGACTTTGAAACCAATGGAAGTAGATACGAATAGCTATTAACGTTATAAGTCAAAATAAATACTACAAATCTTCTTATCTCGCAAATGTTCATTATTATCCAATAGTGAATATTCCTGTAGCATAGCAGTTCACTGCTGGACTAAGTTTTCTAAGTTTTTTCTGTTTACCTGACTTAATTCCCAACCTGCCCAAGTTTTTTGTCTTTGGAAAAACAGATTTGGGATATTGTGTATTGACAAAACAAGATAGGTTCAAAGCTATTTGCCAATGCAAGCTAAAATAATAATAATAGCTTTTCTTCTTCTATATTGTGGGTTATCTCAGGGTTATTTTTACCATAAAGCTACTAAAATTTTTTATCTATTACTGCTTCTAGTCACGGAAAAACTTGTAAATTCCTATTAAATTCTAGTTATTATCCTGTGGCCGCTTATCGGTTATTGTTAACAATGAAACTTCCTCAAACGGATAAGCGGTCCATTTGTAAGTACAACAACCATTATTTGATTAAATTGCAAAAAAAAAAAAATGATAACATTCCTCTAGTTTCTATGAGGAACTTTAAGGTGTTAGATTAAACTTACCAGTGTATGTTTTGGAGTTCCTTGCTCAAGATCCTGTAACCGTCTTCTAGCCATTAGTATTTATACAACCTGGGGGTCTATACGTAAGTCATGAGTGAATAGGTTCTGTCTAAGCAAGCGTCGAACACGTTATCACTTAGCATCAGGTGAGAGTGAACTTATCTATACTTAATATTAGGTTGGGGAAAAAGTCTTTTCGCATTATAGTATGTATGAAGTTTAGTTAAATGTAAACAAACTATATTAAAAAATGTTTTGAATTTACTTAAAAAATGCGAAGAAACTTTTTCCCCTACCTATTATGATAAAGCTGAAGAGTTTGCTTGTTTGTTAGAACACGCTAATCTGAGGAACTACTTGGTTGGTATTGAAAAATTCTTTTTGTTTTGGATTGTCAATTTATTGAGGAAGGTTATAGGCTATATAACATCACGCTACGACCAAAAGGAGCGGTGCATAAATGAAAAATGTTGCAAAAACGGGCAAAATTATTCATTTCGAGAGCTTCCGTTGCGTGCGCTGCGTAAACGGTTTATGTTACGCAAATGTCATGCATGTAATAAATAAATATGATGGAATTGTTCCTCTTTAAAAGTTCTAAAAAAAGTCCGCGACACCATATGTCTATCTTTTAAGATTGACTCACTATAACCTTTTTTTGTGGTAGTCAAATTTGTTCATTTGCGAAGGAGTTTTATCAACATCTATACCAATATTATAAAGCTGAAGAGTTTGTTTGTTTGTAGGGTAGGTAGGTAGTGGTTGGTAGATAGATAGCCAGTTGACGAGAGCGAAGCCGCGGGGGTTTGCTAGTCAAAAATAAATATAAACCTACGACATTATTCGACCACAACCAACTGTAGTATATTCATATAACACTATTAAGTATATCGATCTCTGCATTACTTAGTGTGATTTCAATTAATCACTCTCAAAGCCCAAACAATGGAGTTGATTATACGGTTATGGCACCCTTTTTCGGCAGATGGGCCATCTGTTTGAGAGCGGTGACCTCTGCTTAATGCAGCCATACTTAGCGGGTCACTCCCATGAGGACCACCCAGAGGCGGTTTTCTTTTTGTTCTTAGTTAGAATAGTCACCTACATTTTATTGGGCACCAAACAGGAAGAGAAACAAAAATAAATGGAAAACTAAACAAAAACCATTTCTATCTATCTCTTAGGCTCATTTGCGGCTGAAACTTAACTTCAGAGTTAATTGCTAACTCGAGGTTAAATAACAAATATGTCTTACGTAATTGGCCGGGTTTGCTACTAACTCGGAGCTAGTAGGTAACAACGCACGGTTTCGCAAGCCGCCCTTAATTCTTTCAACAAGTAGATACAGAACCCAAAGTCACGTTCCTATATTCATGGGCTGTTTTTATCATGTTGTTGCTAAAATGAACTTAAAACGTACAACTTTATCCTTGTCTGGGGACCGGATTAGTTAGTGATACGTAGCGGATTAACCCAGTGTATTTTTAAACTTAAACGAGTGGAATTAACTTCAGACAAAAAATAATATAAAACACACACAAAATACACAATACACTTATATTAATATGATTTATTTACTTATTTATACATAACACATTAAATTAGGTGATTCTTGTGTTCAAAGTTTTAATTTGCGCATGTGTCAGCTGGATGTGTTTGAACCGTGTGTCTTGACGACTTAAGAACGTTTTCAGTGCATTATATTTTTGCGTGTTTAGTGTTAAAGTTTCAAGTACATCATCATCATTGTCTGACCTAAAACGTACATTGCTGAACAGCATTGTAAAGGTCGGTTAACAACGCGTGCATGACATGACCCGTTCTTAAAATCATCTGAAAATCGTATCGGTCATATTCCACGTAAAGCGAATGACTATATGCCGAAACTTCGATGATGATAATTCCCATCAACGGTAAACCGACAGAACGGTACTTCGAAACACGCTACTCTTTTGAGGATGATAATGCTTCTTCATGATTGCTGGCTGGACTGGCCTCCTGGTAGTTTGTGAGGGAGACTTTACCACTCATCATTCTCATATTATAGTTGCTAGTCGCAGTAACGAACAGTCGAAGTTACGTTCGTCGAGATAAAATTCATTAGAAGTTGCGTACTTTACGTGTTGCGAAGTATCGTACTGTTGAATACCGTTCATCGGTATTTTCAAGTCAAGCAAAGGAATGATATTCCTGATCTTATACTAAGTGCATAATAGTGTCTTCTATGGAATCTGATCTGATTGTAGCCCTAAGTGCTTAAAGTGAGACATTTGTAAAGGAATTGAGTAAGTGTTTTCTTGATTCAAAATTGTCATACTTAGGTATATATAGCTATCATAAAGGTTCTTGGGATTAAAGTTTTGTGAATGAATGTGGATAAGCTATAACAGCAAGGAAAGACAAAAATACAATGGATGGACTGTGTGAAAGATGACAGTGCAAAAAGAGGTTGCAAGAAGAAGAAATGATGCGCAGACTCCTAAAATATTGGAGTAATGGCAAGAGAAAGATGATCAAATTTCTTGGCCATCTTCTGGAGCATGCCCCAGTCCCTTATACGCAGGATTGCCAATGTTCATGGTCTGGATTACCCAAAAACCTGTCATTAAATCCCCAATTTTGGGTAAATAAAATCAATACTCCCCACATCTTCCAATGTGGCGAAACAAGCGTCTAGGGCTTTCGGTAATAGTGGTAAAAAAGATCTTCGTTTGTGCCTTGTGTGTGTTTTGTACCGATTTCATGTCTTTATAGGATAATAGAGGAAGTTACCATGTGGAAAACTTAGTTTGAAGTTGGTAATACACCTAAAGTTCTTGACATAAAAATAAGAATAGAGCTTTTTGTAAAAAAAAAATAAACCTTTGTGGCGATGTCGCACCGTAATTTTTAAGCACTTCTGTGCTCTCAGTTAGTTTAGAGCCTTGCGAGCTTTAAAATTACGAAGATTTGCCACTTTTCTGTATTGATAGGTATCGTTTTTCGAATCCTGTTGGTGTTTTTTAGCTTAAGTATATTAGTAAAATTAATTTGTATCTGTAGTACCTAACTTGTTTGATTTTTAAAAGGGACTGCAGCACATAATGCAAGTATATTGTATAATGTAGTATATGCATATCGATATATTACGATAAATTTCATTTGTTGCAAACATTGCAATGCGGTTTTTCGGGCGGGCTAAGCACACCTTTAGTCAATTCGCACTGTAAGTAATCAAAGCATATGGTTTTCAAATCTTTTTGTGCATTTTTCTCTTAAAATAATATCTAGGTAAAAATTTTAAATTGGCGTTCAGGTTTCGGCGTTTTAAACGTCGAGGCGGTGGCCTTCCCGAACCCGATGCCTTCAGAAGAATGAGGAAGAGAGAGGGCCGATCTCGTTAGGAGAACCTAACGAGATCGGCCCTCTCACGATTCCAGTCACAGCCTTCTTACCACCAATTTTTGTCTGACAGCTGTCAGCTGACATGTATACTATGTTTTACGCCCGTATTTAAATTTCTTTAAAAATATTTAATGAAATGTATAGCAACGAATTCTATCATAAAAGTGAATAAAATAGTCCAATACGTGTGTGAAGGTGTTATCTTTCCTAAGTATTCACTGTTAGCTTACTACATGTACATTGATAATATATTAATAATTGCAACTTTAAGTTATGGTCATGGTACATTTCAAGGTCAGTATTTAATATTAAACAATATTTTCCTGTACAAAATGTAACCAAAGCTTTGCACTTGTGATGGTTCCTAAACGACCCTAGGCTGATAAAAATTTCGTTTTTCCTAAACGTGCCCTAGATTTAGAGTTAAGGTCGGCTCTTTTGATGAAAGAGAGACAGCGCCCCGCCATTCCGCGCTGTCCAATGAACCTCGCACCATTGACTGGATGGTTCTCTTCCGATTATAGTGAATACCAAATTATGTTTGTTTTGTTTTGGAATTCACAGTTATAAATTTATAACTTGGAAGTGGTTTAGAAGGATAAAACGTAACTAAGGGGATATTAACTAAATTATTATAATTAACTGAATCTTGTGTGAGAAACCCTTTACACTAATGTATAGAGTATTACATCAAAGACCGAATAGTGGTCACGGGTAGTGAATATACATTCAAGAATTAATACAAATACAATTAAATAATTTGTCAGAGAGTTTTAACTCTAGAAGTAACTGCAGTTGATTAGATCAATTCTCCTAAAGACAGCCCCAAAAGCGCCCAACCCGCCATCATTTCCTAGGTGCAATAGCTGGTAAGAAGAAATGATGAAACAAACTCCCAGCACACATTTCTGTCTGTTAGCCATAAGGGCTTTATAGGTAAAACAATTGTGATATATGAAGTTAACTAGATAAAGGTTTGCAAATTGCATTATTTACCTAACGGAAGGAAATAGGAAGGAACGCTACGCTTGCGTTGTTAAATTCGTTTACTTGAATTACGTTAATGAGTTCATTGATAATAGTCTAGATTTCCCACCCGAGTGACGTGAGACCGTCTGTACAGCAGGCACGTCGTACGTGTAATGCTGGACCTAGAACACGAGGCCTTAGGGAAGGCTACGCAACGGTCCAAGCAATACATGTTTCCCTAAACTTGAACATGTCTTATTCAATCCTAAGACAGAGGACAGTTTGTGCCTAAGCGCCTCTGCCATTGAACAAGACATGCTCCCAGAATTACTGGACGCGCACTATAAATAGCTCACCCTCGATCTACACAACATTTATTAACACAATACAATACTATGCAGGCGTAGCGCAGACTCGGTCTGGTGCAGAATTCATTGCCAAAACTTGCTGTACGTCGGAGCGGATTTATTCGTCGCTTCTCATTTCCTTAATCTACCCATTGCGTGGATTTTCGGGACCGCTAAGGAGCGGTACCCATCCAAAGTCATGTCTCGCTAAATAGTGACGATTTTGAGCTGCCTACAAAACGGCGTGGGTTAGTTTTAACGAGACACGTTCCCTAAGCGTCCTTAGACGATGTAGTCTGGGGTTCTTTGTGAAGCCTACCGTGTGAAGCCTACCCCCCTCCCTGGATCTGAGCGACAGCAAGTATTACGCAAAGTGTTCTGAGCCAGACCTTCTATAGGGATCAGTATTTGTCAACAAACAATTGGTTGTCCTACGTTCTCAATTAAAGGAGGCCATTTAGCCTATTTTATACAAATAGTGAATATTAGCGGTTCCGCCTTCCATGTGTGTTATGTCAGTTAACTCTCAATAATGGCCCATAATCAAATTGGTAGTTGTAGAGTGTAACAATTGATGAAATTAGCGCTTGTAAGTGTGAAGGAAGACTTCACCGCTTCCCTAGACCAAATGCTAGTGACAAATATCTGTCAAGGGGTGGATTAGGAGATAAATACAAGTTCTCGCCATGCTAGAATAAAGTATACATTAGTGATTTGTCCCTACCTACGTTATATAAAGTTTAAAACTTACCCAATCATTCAGGCACTCACTCACACAATACTATTACGAAATAAGACTAAATTATAATTTAAATTAATAATTAAACTCGTTACCACGATATTTACAACGACACGACTTTCAATTATTCGTTCCAAAGTAATACCCTATAACTCGACTTCTCTTGATCTCTCAAAATCAGTCCGTCCTGTTTCCCTGCCTAAAGCTAAGTGTGTCCTCCCACATCCCTGAATTCGCTACCTGCCCTGACTCTCTCTCCGCCTCACCATGTTCCCTGTTGCACGGCTTGCAGCCACTTTTGTCCAAATCTTAATTTATGGTTTTCGGGTTCGTGTTATCGGATATTCAAAGTCTCTTTAGAATTTCGTTGAAATACTACTTTTGTCTTGACAGTTTTTACATCAAGAGGCAATTTACGAGTTTCTTTAAAAGGTTTTGTTTTAGAAATGTATATTGTCTCATAGTTTATGACGTTGCCTGTCAAACCGATCTTTAAACTCAAGCGTCCGTGCTTCAATGTGTTTCGTACATATGGCGGCCACGCGCAGTTTGAAATATAAAATAATATTCGGTAACCAAAATATAGAGATAAATGGCGTGTAGTCACATTCCCCCCTCTGAAAATCAGACGCGTGACGTAGTACAGCGGATGAGCTTTCACAATAGGATGATCTCTGTTGCCTCATAAAACAGTCCTAGATTATAACCTCGTACCCTAGTGCTAGGTTCACCAAATGGACTAGTTATAATTATTCTAGTTGGATCTTTAATCCAATAAGATTCAATTTCTGCTATTATTCTGTAGTATTTTACAATAACATTTACGTTCGCGTCACAGTTGTTTTGCCTATTTCGAAAGGTATACCATTTCTAGTCACATTCAAGTAACAAAATTCGTATAAATCTGTGCATGTTTATAGTTTAATCTCACATATCACAATCTCGTATTACCTTCTATCAGCCGATACATAATTGCTGTATCTGAATAAATCTTTTATAATGACGCTTATCCATTTCATTATCAAATAACTAATTTCAATAGACCCGTAGGTATGCTTTTGCTTAGTTTTACACACCAGAGTCTTCGTAGCTTTCAATCACTACAATAATCTTGTTAGAAAAGATCTCAAAAGATCTGAGCATGCTTATTATTTAAATTTACATACCAGATTCTCGCCTATTAGTACTACCTATGGTACTCTCTCGTTCTAAGCTCAGCCTATCGCAGTTGCGCTGGACAGCGGTCTCTACTTAAGCACCTTAATGCCGAGTCAGCTGCCGAATCCTTTTCAGGAGTAGCTGAAACATTTCGCACGTGTGCTTATTAGAATTGTATACCAATAAGATGGAATAGCCCCCCTCTGACCTTAAGCATTTCTGAAACCGAACAAGTATTAGAAGGTTAGGTACATAAATCTGCCTGCCTAGCCTTTTCCCTACTATATTGGGGTCGGCTTCCAATCTTATCGGATTCAGCTGAGTACCAGTGTTTAGGTACATCAACCTTTAAAATTAAACAAAGTTATTAGAATTCTAACATGAGTTTGAGAGTTATATCCAACTGATTTTAAGAGGCCAGACACTTCAAATAATCCAACAAAGGTTTGAAAGTCATATGTAAACTGTAACCACCTCAGATTTTCCAAAATAAATTTTATTCTATGCACCATAAGTCTATCTTGCTAACGGGGACACGCATTGGAAAGTCAGAATCATGCCCCCCTCAGATTGTAACAATTTTGACAAGATAACTTTCATAACTTTTCTTATTGGTAACTAGCCATAGTTCCAATTATCGGTTATGAGCTCATGAGTCATAATTAGAAAACAATTGTTTTTCTATCGTTTCACACCTGATTCAGGTATCGCGGCCGTTGAGGCATCGCGTTAAAAAACACAGGACTTATCTTAGGGACTAGAGTCACGCAACAGCATCTGCCGGTTTCAGCTGGCGTCAATCACCTGGATGAAGCTCAGGGCCAAGAACACACCGTTGGTCTGACATAGAGAAGCAGTAGCTATGTGATGACTCGGGTATCCTGGAATTTGAAATAAGTCCACACAAGTATCTATCCTCTTAAAACATGGCATACTCCGTTGAGTCAGCAGTATTTAGTGAAGCTTTCTATAGTTATAATTATGTTAACGTACCTATTAGGTAATTAAATAGTCACCTTCACGTTTTGTATATCTTAGGAACCAGTACTATACTCATAACTAAGAATATGTGCTCAGATTTCTCCGTACACTCAAATACGCAACCTTATTTTGTAATAAAAAAAGACGTAACAAAAACGTATCATTTGAACTACTTCGTAACTTCTTTTAACTATAAAATTTTAACTTTATGCGAATTATTGTTTCCTTACCCAATTAAATTACCTAACTAGATTGATCGGACTATTCTGTAGTGTGATTGCCTATAAAGTTAAATGATATTGAGCTTAAGAATATTGAACAAGATTGTTTTCAATAAAAAAAACATGTGAAACCCTTAGGGCCTCGTCATCTGCATTCAAAGTGTCGAGTGGCTAACCGCCAGTCAAAGTCACGCGTAACCACGTGTGTGAATTTCACGACGTTCGAGTAGCACTAATTATAAAATTAACTGACCCATAACTTACCTGCCACGACATCTGCCCATTAGCGCGTTTAGTTAAAAGTTGTCCGTTGTCATTTTGTGTTGATTATTTTACGGACCTAGATGATACTATTTTTTTTCTAGATTTCGTCTATTGAATTATGCAATAATCCAAGTGCTTAACCTTATAAACCTTAAAATAATCCATACATCGAAAGATGATTGGTATTTTCTTTCATTATTCAGGTGGTTATTAGTTTCATTATTGAAGTGGTTTTACTAATAACCTATCAAATCTACTGAACTTCTTAACAATAGATAATTCAGTTCACTCTTTTTAACTTTATCCTAAATAAAGAAACATTAAAATCACAAGCATGCTAAACGAGACGCAAAAACCATAAATATAAAAAAGAAGGGAAGAAAAAGTGATGCGCCAGGCACGATCCATTCCCTAAACATCTGGCATTTGACGAGTAACATTGACGTATTATTGAACGTATGTAACAGAAGATTTGTAAAGGCATTCACTTAACCAGTAAGTTGTTACCCGAAGCTCTATTTACGTTTGTGAAATTAACAAAAGATACTCGTAGCTTTTACGTGCCACTTAGCGTTAACTTGGACATAACTAATCAATGCTTTACTTTGAGATGGTGAACGAGGCCCTTAATGTGCGGGGCTTATTCGCAATTAGCACATTGTTCATGTATATTACGATTGGGGTTATAACTCAGTATCGGGTATCCTTTTTTGTCTGTTCCGGTCAGTCCTTTGCTTTTGTAAAAAAAAACGAAAAAGAAACGACGGAGTCATTTGGCTAGGGTCGACGCAAAAAAAAAAAAGGACGCAGCTGTGGTCATCTGTACACGGGATTTTATTTTCTAAATGATCCCATAATCATAGATTCCGGCGACAGTATTTGCTATGTATGATTTGCACAACCTGTCAGACAAAAAAACTCACGTTTGTAGGGAATCGAACCCATGATTATTTTTCAGCTTTTGGAACCAACAATAATCCTTTTATTTATTTTAACATAAAATCGAACTCACATTTACAGAGGGTCGAACCCATCATTACGTTAACTTTGGAACCGAATAAATGAAACCATACTTAAATTATCTAACTGTTTATGGGATTAAAACCCACAGTAGCACAGACACGAGATTGTTATCTCTCATCAACCAGTATATCTGATGGGAATTGAACCCAAATCCCTGACAATAGAATCCATGTATATTCTTAACTAAATAATTCATACGGGACTCGAACCCGTTACATGTAGTTGTCAAATTCAACTAACATATTGCGAGAGTTAACTATTCAGTCGTTGTACTTTTTATCGTCTAACAATTCTAAGTAACCCTAAAATTACGTTGTGTTATTTTGTCGTAAATACATATGATATTATTACCTATAATATTTTTAACCGTGGTAACTCTTTTTGTGCCTAACGAATAATAGAAACTTAACTTACGTTGTGTTGTTTATAGTAACCCTTTCTAGTTCTTTCTCGTTGCACTGACGTTAATCAGTACATTTAATGACGAGAATCCTGGTCACGGCTTCCAAATGTGATGGTTCCTAAACGACCCTAGGCTGATAAAAATTTCGTTTTTCCTAAACGTGCCCTAGATTTAGAGTTAAGGTCGGCTCTTTTGATGAAAGGGAGACAGCGCCCCGCCATTCCGCGCTGTCCAATGAACCTCGCACCATTGACTGGATGGTTCTCTTCCGATTATAGTGAATACCAAATTATGTTTGTTTTGTTTTGGAATTCACAGTTATAAATTTATAACTTGGAAGTGGTTTAGAAGGATAAAACGTAACTAAGGGGATATTAACTAAATTATTATAATTAACTGAATCTTGTGTGAGAAACCCTTTACACTAATGTATAGAGTATTACATCAAAGACCGAATAGTGGTCACGGGTAGTGAATATACATTCAAGAATTAATACAAATACAATTAAATAATTTGTCAGAGAGTTTTAACTCTAGAAGTAACTGCAGTTGATTAGATCAACTCTCCTAAAGACAGCCCCAAAAGCGCCCAACCCGCCATCATTTCCTAGGTGCAATAGCTGGTAAGAAGAAATGATGAAACAAACTCCCAGCACACATTTCTGTCTGTTAGCCATAAGGGCTTTATAGGTAAAACAATTGTGATATATGAAGTTAACTAGATAAAGGTTTGCAAATTGCATTATTTACCTAACGGAAGGAAATAGGAAGGAACGCTACGCTTGCGTTGTTAAATTCGTTTACTTGAATTACGTTAATGAGTTCATTGATAATAGTCTAGATTTCCCACCCGAGTGACGTGAGACCGTCTGTACAGCAGGCACGTCGTACGTGTAATGCTGGACCTAGAACACGAGGCCTTAAGGAAGGCTACGCAACGGTCCAAGCAATACATGTTTCCCTAAACTTGAACATGTCTTATTCAATCCTAAGACAGAGGACAGTTTGTGCCTAAGCGCCTCTGCCATTGAACAAGACATGCTCCCAGAATTACTGGACGCGCACTATAAATAGCTCACCCTCGATCTACACAACATTTATTAACACAATACAATACTATGCAGGCGTAGCGCAGACTCGGTCTGGTGCAGAATTCATTGCCAAAACTTGCTGTACGTCGGAGCGGATTTATTCGTCGCTTCTCATTTCCTTAATCTACCCATTGCGTGGATTTTCGGGACCGCTAAGGAGCGGTACCCATCCAAAGTCATGTCTCGCTAAATAGTGACGATTTTGAGCTGCCTACAAAACGGCGTGGGTTAGTTTTAACGAGACACGTTCCCTAAGCGTCCTTAGACGATGTAGTCTGGGGTTCTTTGTGAAGCCTACCGTGTGAAGCCTACCCCCCTCCCTGGATCTGAGCGACAGCAAGTATTACGCAAAGTGTTCTGAGCCAGACCTTCTATAGGGATCAGTATTTGTCAACAAACAATTGGTTGTCCTACGTTCTCAATTAAAGGAGGCCATTTAGCCTATTTTATACAAATAGTGAATATTAGCGGTTCCGCCTTCCATGTGTGTTATGTCAGTTAACTCTCAATAATGGCCCATAATCAAATTGGTAGTTGTAGAGTGTAACAATTGATGAAATTAGCGCTTGTAAGTGTGAAGGAAGACTTCACCGCTTCCCTAGACCAAATGCTAGTGACAAATATCTGTCAAGGGGTGGATTAGGAGATAAATACAAGTTCTCGCCATGCTAGAATAAAGTATACATTAGTGATTTGTCCCTACCTACGTTATATAAAGTTTAAAACTTACCCAATCATTCAGGCACTCACTCACACAATACTATTACGAAATAAGACTAAATTATAATTTAAATTAATAATTAAACTCGTTACCACGATATTTACAACGACACGACTTTCAATTATTCGTTCCAAAGTAATACCCTATAACTCGACTTCTCTTGATCTCTCAAAATCAGTCCGTCCTGTTTCCCTGCCTAAAGCTAAGTGTGTCCTCCCACATCCCTGAATTCGCTACCTGCCCTGACTCTCTCTCCGCCTCACCATGTTCCCTGTTGCACGGCTTGCAGCCACTTTTGTCCAAATCTTAATTTATGGTTTTCGGGTTCGTGTTATCGGATATTCAAAGTCTCTTTAGAATTTCGTTGAAATACTACTTTTGTCTTGACAGTTTTTACATCAAGAGGCAATTTACGAGTTTCTTTAAAAGGTTTTGTTTTAGAAATGTATATTGTCTCATAGTTTATGACGTTGCCTGTCAAACCGATCTTTAAACTCAAGCGTCCGTGCTTCAATGTGTTTCGTACATATGGCGGCCACGCGCAGTTTGAAATATAAAATAATATTCGGTAACCAAAATATAGAGATAAATGGCGTGTAGTCACACACTAGTGATTACCTATCTAGATATTTATATACACGTCTATATCCGGTGGTTTTGCGGCTTTGGGCTGATGACTATATTTGTTTTGTTGACATTTTTATTCTAAATATCTATATATTATATTATTTTCTTAAAACCAATTTACTTTACGGTACATATACGGTTAATCATGTGGTGTGTAAGAATATGTGTGTGTACCAACCCGCACTGGGGCCGCGTGGGGGTTTACGGCACACTCACTCTCCTAGAGAGCAGGTCTCTGTCCCTTCAGTTGGAATGTTGTAGGCTGATTCAATCAGTCATCTTTTCCCAATTGGGGTCGACTTAAAGTCTAACCGGATTCAGCTGAGTACCAGTGTTTAACATGGAGAGACTGCCTATCTGATCTCCACAACCCAGTAACTGGATAATACGATACTCCTTGGCAAGACTGTGGTGTCAGATCTTTTACAACTGTCAAAGATCCTCAAATGACAGCCGGGACCAACAACTCAACGTGCTTTGCGAGGCACGGAGGAAACTCGCTATATAAACTTGGTCACTCATCCACGGACCGACCTCGGCAAGTTTTGCTTAACCTTGAAGATCGACCCGTGTGGCTGTTATTATTTAGCCTCGAGCTCCTCCACCTCGTTAAAGACTGATTATGCTAATGTTTATGTGTTAGAATAAGTAGGTAGTAAGAAAATCCATAATAATCATTTCAACCGTAAGACGTCCATTTTTGGAGATAAGCCACCACCGAACGTCACCTCTTGGTCATGTGCTTCTCGCATCTAACGGACTCCTGCGACCCTAACCCAGAGGTCTTAGACAAGTGACAATCTATCATCGAAAGCGTGGCGATAGCGATTGGAAAAACATCAAAAATGTATGGAAATATCAAACGCTACTGAAATGTCAAGAGGTCAATGTCTTACATTTTGGCATTTTAGATAGATAGATAGATACATCATTTATTTTGACCATCGTCATCGCTGACCTCGCATGCCACTTGTCTAAAGTCTCAGGTCCACATTGTGGTAAGACTTCCAAAGCTGTGTCCTGCGATTATTTAACAAAAAGGGACTAAATAAACAAAATTTAGTGAGAATCATAGCAAAGACTTGTAGTTGTAGCCTGCCCTGGCTTTGCCTGAGTCATAATAATTTATAGCATATAACCATCCGGAAGGAAACATCGGCACGGAGAATCAAAACGGTGAATGAAAATATCGTGAGGAAACCGGCAGGCCTTAGAACCAAAAATTCGAAGACATGTGACATCAACCAACCCGCACTTGGTGGATTACGACCCATTCCCTCTTACAAAGGGGAGGCTTGTGTCTTTGTGGCTGATGATGATGATGATGAACCATCTGGAATTATGTACGAGTACCTTTTAAATGGAAAAAGATTGTTTCAAATACTTGAGGTTCCAGAGACTACCACAAGTTTGTACAAACTTACAAAATTAGGGATCTCTCTTTATAATAATAGCTAAGATTATAACACCAGAAAGGAAGCTACCTCTGACTGGCTAATAGAAATCTGTGAATGACGAAAACGAAGAAGACATTTTCCGTTTGCCTCAACAATTGGGATACAGACAGGAGGCATGGTCACTAATATTTTCAATAACAATCCATAGTTATGAACCTGTTGACTTTATTTACATAACTTTGATAATAGTTAATTAAGCTATGTGGTCATACCTTGATATATACTATACATAGTTAACAGTTACGAGGAAGTCGTTACTGTATAGATTGATACTGAAATGAACATACAGGTTGCTCTATATTTGCATAATATATGTGAGGTGTATTATATACAGCAGGTAGGCCTGAAAAATAATAAAAAATATAACGTTACAGCATTTCTTTGCAACATTATATATACCACCGAGCCTGCGAAACAATTCGTGTCGTTCTACACACGAACTGTGTACACTGCCACGGTGCTGAACATGAAAAACATTTTCTTTGGGCTAGACAAGATTCTTGTCTAGACCCGACAACATTTTTGTTATGTTAAGGTGTCACTGACTTTAACTTACTACCTAAGTAAT
This sequence comes from Orthosia gracilis, assembly GCA_947562075.1. Taxonomy (NCBI): domain Eukaryota; kingdom Metazoa; phylum Arthropoda; class Insecta; order Lepidoptera; family Noctuidae; genus Orthosia; species Orthosia gracilis. The sequence goes on along the minus strand of OX387272.1, from coordinate 47,554,236 downwards.
ATTGTTTCACTATTAATAGCAGTTAAGGTAAACAATGCTCAGTAATATTAAGGATTTACTGACTATAATTAAAAATGCCTATAATGTTATTTATTATAATGTACACCACATAAAAAAACATGACAAAAAGGGATTATTGAGTCTGTTGTAAGAATGAATGGCAATTAGATATGTTTACTTAACGGCAAAGGTTTTAGCGGGCAGTCCTACAGAAAAAGCTCTCTAGTTGACACGACATTCACACACTATTAGTAATGTTCTCAAAAAAACGTTCAAAAGATGCTTTTTATGATGATTCATGAATGGGAAATATGTGAATAAGGATCGTAGAAAACAGTGGAATGCGTGTAGCTCTGCACCATTTTATTAATTACTCATTGTTAGACATCGATCAACTAAAGTTTTGTTTTGATTGTTTGCCATTAGGTTAATGCGTTTTATTGGACATTGTCCTTTTATTGGCTACGAATAATTGAACCACTACAAATAGAAAATTAAATTGCATATTTATATATGTGTATAATTATGTACAACTAAAGCACAGACTGATAAGAATATTAATTCAATTCGTCAGTTCAAAATCACAGTTTCATTTGCCGTAGCGGCGAGCAAACGTGACATTTAGTCTTCAACCTCACACAATAGTGTACGCAGTGCGTTTACATTTTAATATTGTTGTGTTGTGATTTATAATTATGTATTCTTATCCCGATCGACGTCACGACGAAAATTTATTACAAAGCGCCGGACGTCTATAAAACTGTCTAACGTTATGCAAAATGGCATTGTCCGTCACTCGCAGTCCGCATTAAGATTTAAAAGTAATCGACATCAAGTGTTCACTCGTGAGCTGTCGTAGTGCGTGCGCGCATCAAACACATTCAGCTGTACCGCGTAACGGCAACAAAACAATCACCCTGTATATCTATAACATTTGAACCTTTAATTAGGAATTCTGATTTCATGTTTTTTATTTCACAGTTGTTCGGTTATTGTTGAAACAAACGTGTTGATCAAGTTCATAAGTCATAGTTTAGGCAATTATTCACTGGACGGACATTGTGGGCATTCTCCTGCGGAAAGCGATTATTGTTATCACTCAGTACTCAGTCTCAACAACAGAGTGGTACATTAATTAGTTATAAAACAAGGGAAATAGAACTACAACGTGCATTTGCATAGGAACCGTGGACATTAGGTAATACATATGTGAACAAAATGATGGACTATAAGCCCACGCGTGTTGTGATCCTAGTGCTGGTTATAATTCAGGTGTTTCAACTATGTGAAAGTTTGAATGCAAACGACAAAGGTGTATGTAACGGAACTGTTAAGTAAGACGTTTTCTTTATTTCTTTTTACCGGAGATTCTTCAGAATTCAGCTGCAGTTCTGAAGAATCTTGAAGTAAACTAAGAACATGCGTAAAGTAGAACTTTATTTTAATTTTAATAATATTTGAATTTAATTACATGTATGTATCAACATGTTTATATTATAAACATAGTTTATATATCAATATCTTTTTTATACTTAATTGCAAATCAGACCAGATAGAATGTAGGACACAAAAATACACAAACACACAACACGAATTAATAAAATAATCGATTGTTCCTTTAGTGATGTAGCGTGTAATTTAAAGTACAATAATAAGACAGAAATTATACAATGTGAACATAACAAATCAGAGAGGTAAGAAAAGAAACAACTGGTCACCACAGTACTATCATTTATTCACGGTAAAACAGCCATTCTGATTTCAAATCTTCGGGTTTTAGGTTAAAATGAGCGCATTTTATTATCATCCCACAGCTTCGAGCGTGTGAAATTCCATAATTATTATCTTTTATACCAAGTATTATTTAAGTTTCGATGGTCAAAGATCTCTTTAAAAACTTTAACCTATATAGCCTTCTTTTCAAAGGACAGGTTTTTTTTATAATTTTAATGTTATTAATTTCATATATTTAAATTTAAACGACTCGTTGATGGTTATTGGAACCAAGTCTGAGCGTAGGATTGGCTGTTTTATTGTGATGCACATTGCATATACCAACACAGTTCTAACATATATTTGCATTCTTTCTTCCATCACTATCATACACATTTACTATAAGACATAAACTCATTATGTACATATAATAACTATGCCAAGTATGATTAGCCTTCCGATATACTTCGACAGATCTTTAACTTGGGATGAGTAAAGTAATTCTCTTATAATGTCTTTGTTTTGGAACACTAGTAAGTTATGTCTGCTTTGCCCGAGTCGACAATAACAAAATACTCTTTTTCACAAAGAAATTTACCTACGAAGTTACCACATTATCACTCTAGCTATCTCAATACAGGAATTACATTTGAGCTTTGTTAGATTTATCTCTTAGACGATACGGTAAATGAAAAGGTAATCTTGCCAGTTCTTCTTTTAGAACCTGTTTATTTACAAACTGGAACTCACGGTTCATCTATGTAAGAGGCTGTAATTAAATACGCACCAAGTCAGCCTGTGAATCTCAAATGACTTTAAAATTTTAGTTGAAACCTTCACAGGACAAGCCAGTTTCCTTACTATTTATTTTCCTGTTCAGTTTAAGTCCTGTCCATAAATAAAGGCGATGTCTATACAAATCTGGTAATTACAATAAAATTTTAATTGCAAATATCAAAATATACTGTACAGCACAGTGATTCACTGCTTATCGGAATTTTAGTTAGCATGCATGTATTAAATCCTGGTATTACCAAACTGTCAAAAACACGTATAACATACTGCGCATAGAACATTAACGATAAAACAAGTAACTACTGTTTAAAACAAATACATCAGGATAAAATTGCAAGAACAGTATACATATATATTATGATTTCTTTCAAATTTGCCGCCTTTAGAATACATTATCATGTATCATTCAGATGCATCATATTTGTGTATCACTGTTGGGATACTATCATGTTTACTTACATCCTGCTGTCCAACTTAGAGATATAGGTCCAATATCAATCTTAAAAGAATATTATATTTTTTTGTTTTGCGAAATTTTCCATCACGTATCTGAATTCTCAATGTCACGGAAACTGTTGATAAAAATTGAATGTCGATATCGGGGTGCTACAGTATTGTGAATATTAACATTCGATAGGACTTTTGGTTTATCGTCTTAATATGTTACAAAATATGCAACTAAAGGCTATAAACCTACCCAACATAATTCTGTTTTCTAACAGTAAGCTAACAACCTCTGGGGCCGTATGAAGCAGCTAATAATACTCGTTCCTGAATTATAGTTAGCAGGCATTGAAAAAAATCCACTTTGAATGTGTCCTCTGTGGGGTGGATGTCATTATCTAATCAATGAACTCAGTCTACTTCCGCATAAACGTCTCATACAAATACGCCAGAGACACTATTATTTATTCTGTGCCAGAGGCCGGGAGAGACCGCAGAAGCTGTGGTTATGGTATCTTCGTGTTACTAATTTATGTTAGTTTGAAGAAAATACACTTTTACAAGCTACAAGCTTTTATTTAGTTTCACCTGTCCCGGTGTCTGTAATCAAATCACGCAAGTTAAATTTGCGCTCAATCGGAAAACAATTGCAGCTCAATCGGACACTGAGAAGGGGGCTTCTCAGTGTCCGATTGAGCTGAAATTTTGCATACATGTTTGTTTCTCGTGACAGTGCAATTTTTTTTATATAAAAGCTAGTTTTTTTTAGTTTTTTTCTTGTTTCCAGTGTCTTGCACTCTTTCTTTGGACCGTGTATATGTCATGCACCAAGTTATTAATCAAGGCACTATGTATAATGCCCGGGCATTATGAATCAAGTAAAGTCATATCGGGTAATGTAATGAAAACTAATTAAACTTCTACCTATATTTATCACATTGAGTGCAATTCGATAATTATGGTCAATTAATTAGTCCAAGAGCGAGCGCAGCGAGCTCGGAAGCTTAGATCACCCCGACACGGATAGGTTAGGCTCGAAGAAAATTTTATACGGCTTTATGGATTATGCCGTATTAATAACTTGGTCCATAACATCTTGATCTATTATCTCAAAGTTTTAGTTTTATGTTCTCTCTGCATGCGGCACAGCCTTATATACTTAAACGTGGCCACTTGTGATTGGCTGCTTCTTGGAGACCATTGTACCTAAAATATTTTTAACATCCATCTCTAATACTTTGTTTTGTTTTATTTTCTAGGGCCAGACGAAATAAACAGGTATGTTTGGCTTAAATACAATTAGGTACTACAACGTTTATTTTTCACATTTCAAATTAAATTGCATTCTGTCTCTATCTATGTTTAACTGTTGATTAAAATGAAATGTCTCTTTCTGCTGTCTCTTCAGTAGTAACTATATTGCGAGAGTCACAAAGCAAATACTCCTTTAAAAAAGTATGCATAAAAGATGCTGATAAAATAATTGGATTTGATAGCTACTTAAGAGTGGAAAGTTAGATACTCGTACCAAAAATGCTTTTAAATCTGAATTACAGATAATAACAAGTCTTGTATGCTGCAAGCAATACACGTACGACAAGAACCTCGACAAGTGCCTGCCGCTATGCAATCCGAAATGCATCAACGGCACCTGCACCCACAACCACACTTGCACGTGCTTGCCGCCACTCACGCTGGTCGGTCACACGTGCGTTCCATCGACATGCAAAAACTGCGAACATGGAACCTGCACCGCCCCGAACTTCTGCGAGTGCCATAAAGGCTACAGGAAAATTAATGATATTTGCACACCAATTTGCAATACATCTTGCGTGAATGGACAATGCTCCGAGCCTGACAAATGTACATGTAATGACGGCTACAAAATTGATCCCAATAATAAATTTAATTGTATACCAATTTGCGAGCCAGAGTGTATTCAAGGGACATGCGTTGGCAAGAACAAGTGCATTTGCAATGCAGGATATGAAAAAACAGAAAACAATTCAGTTTGTAAGCCCACTTGCGTCGGATGCGAGTTTGGAGAGTGTATCGCGCCAACCAAGTGCTCTTGCTTTGAAGGATACGAACGAACAAACTCGACGTGCAAGCCGCAATGTAGTTCTTGTAACAATGGTGACTGTATCGCGCCAAACGACTGTTCCTGCCATGAAGGATATGAACGCATAGGCTCAATCTGTGAGCCAAAGTGTGATTCTTGCAGTTATGGTAAATGTGTCGCGCCCTATGACTGTTCCTGTTTTGAAGGATATGAGCGCGTTAACAATACCTGCAAGCCCAAATGCAGTTCTTGTAGCCATGGAGACTGTATTGCACCAGACAACTGTTCCTGCCACAGTGGATATGAAAGCACTAACTCAATTTGCAAACCGAAATGTAGCTCTTGCAAAAACGGTGATTGTGTCGCGCCTGAGAAGTGTCAATGCCACAAGGGATATTTCCTGGAAGGAGGAGTCTGCACACCGATATGTTCACTACCCTGCACTAATGGACGCTGCTTAGCGCCCGATCAATGTTCCTGTGATGATGGCTATAAACTGAGGGAAACAGGCTGCCAGCCTTACTGTTCCAATCCTTGTATTAATGGGAATTGCTCAGCCCCTAACAACTGCACCTGTTTCAATGGCTATGAAAAGGATAAGTCAGATCACAGCAAGTGTAAAAAGCCTTGCGACAACCCATGTTCAAATGGCGCTTGCAATGATCACGGAGAGTGCATATGTTTTGCCGACTTCGAGTATGATAACAACACAAAGTCGTGTACAGCTGTAAAACTGTAAGTAGAAATCTCAGCTTATTCTATGATTCCACTGCAACTGTGTATGTACTGAACTTAACATGTTTGACATGTTTGATTGCAGGATCGACTGTAACTGGTGCAACGGTAGATGTTCTGGAGATGGAGACAAGGAAGAGTGTCGCTGTGAAAATAAAACGCTTTGCACCTTGGGAAGTGTTCTGAACCCACCGGGCGAGCATGTGTCTGACTTGAAGTAAGATGTTATCTTCAATTATATGACATCCATTTACTGCAACACGATAACTGGCTTATTTAAGAGCGAATTTATTGGATTTGTGCATTATTATTGCATTCTGACCTCTGTCTTAAAAAAATAAATTTTTCTTCCAATTACTTTACGTTTTGCGAACCTACAAAAAATACCCATCACAATTTTGCGAACTGTCACCATATTTGACCTCCTCCTCTTTTAATGTCTCCTCTTTTTATCACGAAGTTCTAAGGCGCAATTTATTGTAATTTGCAGAATGGCGGGTATGAATATGACGATGATAGCAATAGGAGGTGGCTCTCTGTTTCTCTTCATAATGGTAGTGGTCGTGATGCAGTGGATCTGGCGCAAGAGGAACGAGTATGGTGAGAGCAAGCCTACCAATGATAGTAAGTGTTCAAATTAGCCACACATTTTTTAAACATGTTTTCACGTCGCCTTTTGATGTAAAAAGGCATGCCCAAATAATCTGTTAAAAGCCACATTTACAGGTTCGCAATACATCAATAATATATCATTAGATAGTGCAAAAGGGTGTCCCGTATGGTGTCGGACGTAAAGAATTTCACCATCCCATGTCTTCCCGTGGTTGCCGTAAGAGACGACTAAGGGACCAACCAGAGAATGGGCAGCAGCGTTCTCTGTGCATTTGTAATAGCCATACTGCGATCGCCAACCCAACTGCCAAGCGTGGCGATTATGACAAAAAGTCATCAATATGTAACACAAATCATGAATAGCAGTAATAAAAAATGGCCCCTAGACCCCGGCTACCCTCGACTACGGTAGCGGTCGAGGTTACGGTATGGCAAGGGGTGGGGGAGAACACGATAATCTTCAAATCCGGTAACTTGCTCTATTTAGACGGTGACCGGCAGTCCTAGAGTGGTGTCGGGTTTATCGTCCACAAGTCCCTTGTGAATAACGTGGTGAAGATCGAGAGTGTGTCAACCAGGGTGGCGTACCTTACACTCAAAATATTCTCGAGATATTCGTTGAAGGTCGTACAGGTCTACGCCCCGGTTTACTAATGATAATCATAAAATATATTACCATAATTTACATTGGCATAACACAATTCAGCATAATAATCATTACGAACAATATTATTAGGCATAAACGTTTTGTCATAAAGTATATTGCCATAAATACCGTTGACATAATATTCATGATGCACAATTTTAAAAGGCATAATGTATAAACGCTTAATGTTATTTACACATAATATTGTTTGGAATAAAACAAACATGTTCGCGTAACCTGGTTCAATTGAGTCCCGATATTTAAATCATAAAATAAACATATATTTTATCAAAATATCGAAGTATAGAGTACCAAGTGTCCTAAATATCGAAAATAAAACACAACTTGCTTCTGATACTTTAAAGTTGCTTCTGCAATATCTCCAGCGCTACCGGAAGTGCAACCTTTTCGCCCTTACGTAACAAAGGCTGCCCACACTTCGTGCCTTCGGTTTTTTAAATATGTTTTTTATATAGGGGTAGTACCCAAAAGACTACGTGCAGTCGGGGTGCCACAGTTCGGTTTTTCAGATTATTTTTTTCATACAGATTCTACCTATTTTAACTTATTGACTATTTAATGAGTTTCATTTATATTTTTCAGGTAAATATAATGAACTTAAGTGTATTCAATGTTGACATTTTAAACTTATGTATAATGATTATCGACATGTTTAATCATTCGATATTTAAATCACTCGGCATTTCAATCTGAGACATTTAAAGCTTAAGTATGACAATTTTCTATATTTCAATACAATCGATATTAAAATTTTCGATGTTTTGAACATTGACATTTTATCCGTTGGTATTACAATTTTCGACGTTCAAATATCTACACATAATATTATTATGACGAATAAATATTATGCCTTAAATATTTATGCAACTCCAAACTATGCCAAAACAAATTAGACCAAATGACAGTTATGCTAACCTTTATGGTAAAGTTTTACTATGCCACAGTATTATTATCCTACTAAAAGGTATGCGAAAACGTTATGCAAAACAATATTATGCCTAAAATGTTATGTTAAAAGCGGGATTATCCTACGCCCGACTTCGGCACACCCCATCGACGTGGTGGAGACCATGTATGAGGAAATTTCTAGAGCCATGCATTGTTTCAAAACTCACTTTACCGTTGTCAAGGGGGACTTCAACGCGAAACTGGGCAAACGAGACGATGATGAGTTGCAAATAGAGCAATTTGGAGTTGGACGATGGAACCACTGGGGTCACCTACTGGCTAGTTTTGTGGAGAAGGAGGGCCTTTGTATGATGAACTCCTTCTTCAGAAAGCATGAACACCGGAAGTGGACCTGGCAGAGCCCCGATGGTGCAACGAAAACTGAGATCGACTTCATCATGTCAACTAAGAAGCAAATGTTCAATGATGTCTCTATGATCAATTTGGTGAAAACTGGGAGCGATCACTGCATGGTAAGAGGCACAATAAACATTAATTTTAAGCTTGAAAGGTCTCGATTGATGAAGTCCACGCTCCGTCCTGCACAGATACAGGTCCAAAACTCCGAGAGCTTTCAGCTCGAACTCCTGAATCGTTTCGAGTGTCTAGGGAGCTCCGTGAACATTTTCAACGATGGGTTCGTGGAAACTGTCCCGTAGTACAGATAGAAACAAAAATCTCTCTGATCCTACTCTTAAGCTTATGAAGTAGAGGCGTGAGATGATCCTGCAGTCTACAGATGAGGTGTGCAAATACAAGCAGCTCAATAGACGGATCTCTTAATCCTTGAAAAGAAACCTCCGCCGCTTGAATACCAAGCGTATTAAAGACGCTATTGAGCGAAATAAGGGCTCCAAGTTGTTTTCAAGGGATCTGGCTATTGGGCAGAGCCAGCTCACGAAACTGAAGACTGACGATAGTAGGATTGTATCCTCCAAACCGGAGCTTCTGAGGGAGATCGAAACATTCTACGGGCAGTTGTACACATCAATCAGCAAGCCCGTTGCGAATCTAACAAACGCTAGATTGGCCCGACACTATACTGAAGACATCCCGGACGTCAGCTTCAAAACAACAAGGCGCCGGGTGATGACGGTATCACGGCTGAATGCCTGAAGGCGGGTGGGAAACCGGTCCTTTAGGCCCTTCAGAAGCTGTTTGATTCCATCATACTCGAGGGCAAAACGCCACAGGCATGGTGCAGGAATGTGGTGGTACTTTTATTCAAGAAGGAGGACAATGCCTGGATGAAGAACTATAGGCTTATCTCACTCCTAAGCCACGGCTGGGCAGCGTTCGGGATTTTGCGCGGTATCTTGTCGTCCAACTTACCGCAGTGTCTCAAGACATATGTTTATGACCAGTGTGTGTTGATCGTGACATGATCGCTCACAATGGGCCTTATCAGAATGTTTTAAGTTGCCCAAAGTTATGCTCGGAGTTTCCTTGCGTCATCACATCAGAAATGAGGATATCCGCATGACAACCAAAGTTAATATAGCCCGTAGAATTGCGAAACTTAAGTGGCAGTGGGTAGGGCACATTCCTCGCAGAATGTATGGCCGATGGGCCGAAAGGTTCTGGAATGGCGACCGCGAACCGGAAGACGATGCATTCGAAGGCCTAGCCACTAGGTGGACCAATGACTTGGTTAAAGTTGCAGGAATGCGTTGGATGCGAGACGTACGGGATCGGTCAATGTGGCGATGCCTGGGGGAGTCGTAGGCCCAGCAGTGGACTTCTTTCGGATGAAGTAATAATCATGATGATAAGTGCAAAAAGAAATAATAATGTTTCTCAACGAAAACCCCGTAGTACCTAATATACGCAGGCTAAACTTAAAGCTGAAAGTTTGCACAGAGGTACCCTTTATGATGAATATGTCGCTGCCAACTAGCAAATAACTTGCTAACCATATTAGATTTAATCCCTAAGCGGTTGAACAGAATTTTCAAAGCTTATATAGAAAAAATATGATGCAATTTTTCACTTTTCACACTGGTGAAGCCGCAGACAGAAGCTTGTCTACAACAAAATATACCTGGGCGGCGGAAATATATCTAATATTGTCGATATGATATTCGCGTCAGAAAGTGTGTGAAAATCGTGCGTTTATATACATAATTATGCATTTTGGACTTAGATGAGAATTACAATACCTCTCACGACTGCAGAGGATGGTCATGCATTGCTAATCAAGCAACTCTAGTGTAGCAGAGCTATTATGAGCGAGCGATGACTATTAGAATATGGATGACTTCAACGTCATATTTATGAGGTTAGATCTTTTGCCGCACTATTAATTCATTGACAAAGAGAAAAAGTATAGTGATGTGGTGATGGTGGTCCAGTGAAAAATAAAATATTGTTCTACTTAATCTGAAGCTTGATCATCGCATTGACAAAAGAATAGATAACGTTGGTTTAGATAACCAATTACCATAATTTTCTATCAGATGAACCACAGTTTACTTGTTTATCAAAAATAGTATTAAATAGTAGATTGTGTTACAAGGCACCAAAATGAGGTATTGAGAGTGAGAGCGATTGTTTGAATCCATAGCGAAGCGAAGGATTCTAGAGTCGAATCCTAAGCGTAGCGAGGGATTCTAGAGTCGAACCTTAACCGTAGCGAGGGATTCAAACTACATCGCTCTAGGTTAAATAATTTTGGTACCGTGTGGACACTACCGTTTGGTACTTAGCTTTTCATCCCATCCTATGAGAAAAATAAATAAGAAATGCTTTTAGTAGTGATGAAAATTTATATTTACATAACCAAATTACAAATTCGTACTAGTTTCCTAGTTAGTATATTAGTTTAGTTAATTTATATAAATTTTCATGGGCTTTTAGATATTTTTCTCTCGATTTATATGGTAATCAATTGTTTTAGACATCTTCTGCGTTTAATTTTACACTTTCCGGTGTTAACATTTCACTTTCACTGCTAGAACTCATATTTTATTCAATTTGTGTGAATCAAATTAAATTTGTCTGTAATACTTTTGTTAAAAAGTAATATAAAACAAATAAGAAAACGAATAAGCCCGCGTATGTGTTTTTTTTTTAAATTTGGTTATTCAATGCCGCGTCGGCAGGCGCGGGTTTTTTTTAGTACCGGCCAGGACTTTAGCGAAGCGAATTGCGTTCAAACTATTTGATTAAATAGTGTTCCAAATTCAAAAGTCATTTCTTCACTGTTATTAAGTGCGCCGGAATGACCTATTTTGCTCGCACTTATCGAGGAATCTTTCGCCTCTTTTTGAATAGATGGGATGAAGACTTTTCTTGACTGTATCGACGCCCACAGGGTGCAAATCACAGAGCATTAATTATAAAGAGTTTACTTAGATCAATGAAACTGCGTAGCTGTTTCCCAGCTATGTTGAATCGGCTTCCAGTCTAATCAGATTTAGCCGATTACTAGGATTTTCATGGAGCTGACTTCCATAACCCAGTAGTTGGGTAACACACCTCCACCCCTTTGGCAAGACTGGTGACTGATTTCAGGCGAACGACTGAGACAGACTTCCCTTAACGACTGTCAAAAATCTTTTAAATGACAGCCGGAACCAACAACTTAATGTGCTTTCCGAGGCACGGAGGAATCTATGTAAAGATGGCCACACATCGACGGACCTTTGAAGCTATTATTTAGTCACGAGCGCCTCCTAAAGAATCGACTTCGGTGATATTCAAAATAGTATATTAAGCAACTAGTGAATAAAGGACGGTTTTAAAGCGAGGGCCATAGATGAATCACGAAAAAGTGAAGGATTCTATTCATGATGATTGAAACACGAGCATAGCGAGTGATTCAAATGTTAGAATCCTGAGCGACGCGAGTCATTCATGGCCCCCGATATAAATCCGTTTTATTCATGAGTTGCATACTATATTTTATACCATGACTACGAGAAAAAGAAGAATTTAAGCCCAAAGCACAAGGAATAATAATAAATAAATAAATGGCCTTCCAAATTTACAAAAAATGAGAAACCTCAGGGCTTCACATTTTTTGTAAATTGAAGCTGAACTAGGTAACAGCACCTGTGTTTCATGGGCCAGAGAACATCCCCGTTACGTTACATAATTATAATAAATTAAACACCAATGCAATTATTATTAGAATTACAATCCAAATATTATTTAGTGAATATTTCACTAAAAATCCTAGACCAAAATCAAAATCATTATCAAAATCCTAAATATAAACAAACTCAAAGTTAAATCGACGAAGAAGTTTGAAATTCGAATATTCTTTGCATAAGAAGTTTGTACCGAGTATTTTATGCGCAAGTAGGTTGTATTGCATTGAGATGGAGGTCAAATATATATTGGTGTGTTCTAAATTCAAACACCAAAACAGTGATTAAAAGTGCTTTTTATTCACTGTTTTCAGTGAATAAAATAAGCTTTTTAGAGGGGGAATGGTATAAAATATATTTTTCTTAAACATGCTTGGAAATTTGAACATTATTTTGACAACCTTTTTCGAGATAAATCGGAATTGTAGTACTGGCCGAATACAAGCATAACAAAGTAGAAAAGCGTAAAAAAGTAGACAAAGTTGTATGAAAATCTATATCTGTCGTGTTTAGCGGCCAAGTAAATTACATGGAAAACTTATATATGTCGTGTAATTTAAAAATAGAACGATATTTTACTCTGAAACATGGCAACCAAGGAGGTAACTTATCAAAGGTTTTATTTAAATTTCGAACTGGCTTGCGAAAGACAAAGCTATTTATTGAAAAAAAAAACAAATGAATACTTTAACGCGGCAAAAATTAGTCATTGATTTTGAAAGTAATTGTATTTGACAAAATGAGTTCTTGGTACTACGAACTCCTTTTAATTTCCCGGCACTATTTGAGAAAAGTACTATACAAGCCTTGTCCGCATCTAGGCATTGATGAACTGACGTATGTGTGCCTCGGCTTCTCCTCGGCCCACATTTACACGTTCGTCTATTATTGAATTTTTTGCTGGCCACTGCAGTAATGTACTATAATTAATTTCCAGGTTCACCCTTTGGCGGGGGCAGTGTAGTATATCACCACACAGCTGCTAACACGCTGATCTACCCCAGAACGAGTGGAGATTCTTTCACGAACGGAGCTGCCGACGAGGAAGCCACGACCGACATTTTAATACGACGCGAATCTCAAATGTCTTAGACCGTACCTGCTCTAATTCTTAAATCAAATGTTTAGATTCTAAGGAAGATAAAGGAGTTATTGATAAACTTGTCTTTTTTTGGCACATTAATAGGGCTTGTTTGTTTATCTATGTGGCCATTACCTTTTTCAGATTTCTGAAAAGGTAAGAAAATTGAGACACACATAAAGTGAATAGCACACTACCTTACATGTTAGGCTTAGAACTTTTATTCGGATTCATGGCATACTTACAAGAACTTATTTACCTAACTAGCTATTTTATTAAATTAAAACTTATAGTCCTGGAAAAGAATAAACGCACTCGTAAAGTGACCAGTGCCGACATGATCGTTAAAAAACGGATAACACCAGGCACCTGTAGCCAAGTTGACAATCTACAATCGATAACGCTATTAGAAAACGAATCAATGTATGGGAATGACTCATCTGAACTTTAAGTCACATTAATCAGACCAAACGAATAGAAGGCGTTAACGATTGTAGAAAGAGATTCGATACGAAACGTGTGTAACTTGGCTAGGGCCTTAATTGCTTGAAGTGCAAAAGACGCGATGCGATGAGTTGTATGCCAGAAAAATCGTAATAACCATAAATTACTCGAAAAATACAGACTGTACAGAAATGATTGTAACAATAATATAGCAACAAAAATAACTGTACAAACGAAAATTTAAGATAACTGAAAAATCAAATAACAGTGAAAAAACATGGAAGTCAATTAAACATATTTGTAGTTTTATTAAGGTAGTCAATATAAATAAAGACTTAATAAAATTAAACTACTGTTAAAGCTCCATATAGGCGATCAGTTCACAAGAACAGTGCTTAGGAGATTAGGACAAATCGAAATTGAACTAGCTAGCAACATCAGTTAAGCAGGAAACCACTCACCAGACTTCACCATTCACCATTTCTGTCACCAACACATAACATTGAAATAATTCCAATACTGAATCCAATACCAATACTGAAAGCAGGCGACCCATGTCAACCGGAGGATTACTACAAACTAAAAGAGCTTCTGAGTGCACTGCCAAACGTAAATAATTTAAAAAAAGGTTAATTGAGTAAAACAGTATTTCAGCCGGGAATCCGTTTGGTTTTCGCGCTGGCAGTTCCATGAAGGATGCCGTCAAGCATCTTTTTGTTTTTGTCATTAGAAAAGTGCAAAAAGGGCAAAAATGCTTCGGTGTCTTTCTGGATCTTGCAAAAGTTTTTGATACAATTGCTCAGCCGATACTGCATAAAAAAACCGAGGTGTTTGGGATCAGAGGTTTAGCTCTAGAATGGTCCTAATTAGGAGAGTGAAAAAAGCGTATCCTCATTGGTGAGTATGTCAGTGATTTTGCAGATGTTGGTTACGGCTTACCTCAAGGCAGTGTCCTAAGCCCCACGTTGTTCCTGATGATATATAAGGCTCTTGTACCACCGCCAACGATCAGCGAGAAGCGAGTAGAGCTAGAAACTAGAGACGAGTTGGCGAGCCTTGAGTAGCGAGTGTGTAGTGCCGATAGTTTTGTCGCTCGGCTATAAGCGAGTTTTCTTGTGCGACGGGCGATCACTCGCATCATTCACTCGGACCGGCCACACTGTAGGTAGAAATTACCATCGCTTGGTCTCTCGGCGTGAGTTCTGACTACCAAGTGAGCAAGCGAACATCGCTAAGGGAGTATCACTAAGCGAGTATTGCTGAGCGAGTATATCTTTGATAGCTTTTGTCGCTACGATAAACTAGTGGTTAGAGAGGTTGCGCCGGTATCGTAAACAGCCAGCGATCAACTATTACTATATGCGTCTATTTTATTGACACGGGACATATATCTTTTGAACGTTTCTTAAGCGAGAAAATAGCTAATCGCTTAATCGTCGGCGGCGGAACAATTGTCTAAACGATCGATGTTCTCTTGTACTTCGTAATGCGTTTTTACCTTTGCAGATGATACTGCAATAATCTTTCATGCGAAAACCTGGAGTGATGTCGTTTGAGCGGCTCAGGAGGAACTTGGTAAGGTTGCTATCTGGCTACAAAACAACTTACTCACCCTAAACGTTGATGTGCAAATAATTCTACATGTTTGTGGTAGTGCCGATGGAGAAATGTCTTTGCCTGCAAATTGAACATGTTACAAGTATAAAATACCTAGGTATGCAAATCAATGAGCATCTTACTTGAGCAGCGCAAACTGACGAATTCGTGTAGCGAACCAGAAAGCTCTCTCATATATTTAAAAAGTTAAGTCCATCGTAACATTTAAGGTAATCTGTATGCCTCTAGTCTAGAGGCCGCAAGCGCTTTTTCTGATCACGAGGTCCTGGGTTCGATTTCCGGATTTCTCAGTAGCTTCCCTGAGTTTGTGTTTGTACCCAGTTGGTGGAAATAGTCTCGTCTCCTATTTAATGGGACTTAAACATAAAGTCTACCTGGGACAAACGGTCCAGTTGGGTAGGTCTAACTTCGAGAAAGAAGTCAACCGTCGAATCCGACACGGCTGGGCAGCGTTCGGGATGTTGCGCGGTATCTTCTCGTCCAATTTACCACAGTGTCTCAATACAAATGTTAATAACCAGTGTGTGTTGCCAGTACACCTATGGGACCGAGACGTGGTCCCATAGGTCCATAGGTCGCTCATAATGGGCCTTATCAAAAAGCTTAACCACCCAAAGGGCAATGAAGAGGGCTATGCTCGGAGTTTCCTTGCGTGATCACGTTAGAAATGAGGATATCCGCAGGAGAACCAGTCACCGATATAGCCCGAAAAATTGCCATACTTAAGTGGCAGTGAGCAGGGCACATTGCTCGCAGAACGGATGACCGATGGAGCCGAAAAGTTCTGGAATGGCTACCGCGAACCGGAAGACGATACGTTGGAAGGCCTCCCACTAGGTGGACCAATGACCTGGTTAAGGTTGCGGGAAGGCGCTGGAAGCGAGACGCATGGCGACGCATGGTGGAGGCCTATGTGCAGCAGTGGACGTTTCTCCCTGAAATGATGATGATGGGGAAACATAAACTGGCAAAATGTGAGTCAGAAAGTCAAAAATCTAAAACTCTTTATTTCAATTAGGCCAATAAGCGGCACTTTTGAATGTCAATAATTTAAATTTAAAAGTAATAATAATTGATTCTACCGTCCATTCGGAAAAGTAGTTTGTTATGGAGAAGAATTCTACTCCTATCCGTACTCTTTAAAAAATGTGTTTTACAACATTAACATACATATAAATTAATACTGTAATAGAATACTAGATGGACAACAGAGCTAGTACAAAGCAGGTAGGTCAGTGTATGAAAATACTAAAGGAAATATAATACTCACGTGTAGTTGGTAATTCAGCAATAATACACAGTTTGGACTACTATTATTTATTTTCCACTTCAAACTAAGTTACCATCAACTCCATACTCCTAGGGACACTTCGGAAACATTCTTGCTGCCAGCACGTCCAGACTCGACTGCCCCCCTCAAAACTGTCTCAACCTGCCTCGTGTCCGAACAATCCCCCTCCAATCAACAACTGTCATTGGATGTGACGTCATTTGACATTCGAATATTTTCTAGGATAGTCAATTTAACAACTTTTAAGTACTATTTGATGTTAAAAATAAATAATTTAATTCTTTACAAATAAAAGATGTATTTATCAAAGAAAACCTAACACTCGACCATCCTGACAACGTGTATGACCTCATACACGTATCCGGTGATAACCTAACACTCGGCCTGTTGAGTCAATTTTCAAAGTCAAAAGTTAAATCAATTAAACCATTTAATGGCACTCTTGAATGTAAGAAGTTCAAAGCCAAAAAAAAAGATGATTCTACTGTCCATTCGCAAAGGTAGTTTGCTATGGAGAAGAATGGACAAGAAACTCCATACTTACTCTTTTCTTTAAAATAAAAACTTCTTTTAAATAAAAATGTTTTACAATATTGGGTAAACACTGTTTCATTAATTTTACGTGAGTACCTTGTGAAGTATGATTCATCTAGAATAAAACTGCTGTTCTATGTATAGATACAAAGTATTTCAAGCAATAACAGTTATATTGATCCATTTGATAAATACGAACATGGTACTCACATACTTACAAGATCTGCAAATTTATTCGAATGTATAGAAACCCGTGACTTATTTGCATACGAGTATATATCAGTTCGCGACTTGCTCGCATAGAGACTTACAAACATTAGGAAACAAAACCAATCAATTGTAACGTTTAAATTTGGCTACTTCGTCAAATTATACGTGAGTACCTTCTGAAGCATGATTCATCAAGAATAACATGGCTTTGCCATGCATAGGTACAAAGTGTTACAAGCCTTAACAGTTACATTTATCCATTTTATAAATAGGAACATGGTACTCACATACTTACAGCTTTTTCGCGGGTAGGTGTCAAAAAGTAAAGACGTTCGTTTTTTTTTGGAAATTTTATTTAAATATAATAAGTAGTAATTACTGATAATACTGAATCACTTTAGATCAGAACTTAGTCTACAAGAGCTAAATTACAAGTGCTAGTGTTTGTGGCACATTTATGTGACATAATTATAATAATTTGATACACCACCTGCCAGCTGATCACTGAACTGTCACAACAATATTGGTCAACACTTCCTCACTCACAAAAATGTCCCAATATACCGAAATTCTTGCTGCTCAGAAGACCCTGGAGGAGAATTTTTTGAAGAAGATGGGCGAACTTGAGGCGCAAATTCAGTGTGCCGGGCCGGCTAAGACTAATACAGTGGCGAAGATAGCGGATGAGTTTCGCACTTTCCGGGAGCTAGTTTTCTCCATGCTTGGTTTGCTCCGGTCCCAGATCAGCGAGTGTGCCAAGCAAATTGATGGCATGGAGACCAGGCGCCGGCGGAAGGCACTGGTATTCCAGGGACTTCCTGAGGTGGAGAGGGAGGATAGCAGGGCAGTAATTCTGGGGGTGTTAAATACCAGGCTTGGTCTCAAGAACATCGCAGTGTCTTCACTTAAGGAGTGTCACAGACTTGGGGCCCCCAGCAAGGAGCATCACAGGCCTATTCTCGTCTGGTTCACCAGTGCAGACATCAGGGCCTCAGTTTGGAAGGCGAAGACAGGATTAAAGGGCTCCAAAGTATCAGTCAAGGAATTCTTGACGAGGACCAGACAGGCTGTCTTCGGGAAGGCGCGCGAGCACTTTGGCATGCGGTCGTCTTGGACTCAGGATGGTGTCATCGTCATAAAGGCTTCTGACGGGAGTCGGCATAAGATGACTTCCATAGACGAGCTGAAACCTCTTATAGCCAGGTACCCCAAGTCGCCGGCTGTAATTCCATCCACGAGCGAAGCAAAAAGGGCGCAGCCGGGGGCCTGAAAAACATTACACATACATAATTGTGTTGTGATTGTTTATTTCTTCCTTCATTTATGTCATTGTTATAAAATCTTTACTAACCGTTGTATATGTTCTCCGTCTCATACTAATTCTTCTTATGGGTTGTGCCCCCACTGATTACCTATTTTTATCTTTGTGCTGAGGTGTATTTGTTTTAGAATTATGATAATCGATACCCTCAATAATGTTTTGTTGATCTCATATTATTTTGCTGTGATACCGTCACTCACATAACATTGTTTTATTTGTCTGTCAAACTGTCGGAATACTATTGTTGCTTTGACATTTGCAATACACGTTTTGAAATTGAGTCGGTCATGCAATTAGTATGTATTCGGTATCGACTAAATAACAAATAATGTTTCTATGTTCTGCGCTTCAATTTTTTTTTTTTTTTTTATTTTCTCTCCTCAATTTGTCGGGGTGTGCGATTTTTTTTTTTTTAATGTTTTATTTAGATTGTTTTTTAATGTATTATGTTTGTTTGGGAACTATTATTCAAATTTTGGGTACAAATTTTGTTTAAATAACTGTTTTTAGTGTTGGTGGTTAGCTGGCGGGTGGTGCAGTGATGCACCTGTGGTACTGATTTAGGCAATTGCATATTTTATATACATATATATATATTTAATTTATATATTTTAAACACTTTAACTACTTATGTCAGATAATGAGTCTTATTTTTCAGCTAACAATTCTGCTGCCTCTTCAATAGACGAGAGCTTTTGTTCTCTCGGTGGCACCCTTGGTGACTTTTTGCAACATAGCTTTGGTGATGAGTCTAGGCGGTTGCTCAATGTTTGTCACATTAACGCACAAAGTATACCCAGTCACTACAGCGAGCTGTACGATGCGTTTACCAACAAAAACATTCATGCTATCCTGATTTCCGAAACTTGGCTCAAGCCGCATCTTCTGTCCACCTCTTACCCACTCACCGGTTTCGTTCTTATACGAAACGATCGGATTGGTAAGGGAGGGGGTGGTGTGGCGATATATCTCCGCAGTGATTTTCCTTATAAATTACTTGCTATTTCCTCTTCAAACTATTCTGCCTCTGCGGAGTATATCTTCCTTGAAGTTTGTGTCAAAGGAGCCAAAACCGTTATCGGTGTTGTCTACTGTCCCCCATCTGTTGATTACTTCACTGAATTCGAATCAGTTCTTGAATCTTTGGGTTCAGAGTATACGCACCACATCATCATGGGTGATTTTAACACAAACCTCCTTTCCCAAATTTCCCCTCGATCCCGTAAGCTTCTCCATCTTATCGAGTCAGCTAGTCTGCACGTGTTGCCGCTCAAGGCTACCCATCACAACACTTCCGGTGATGACACCTGGCTCGATCTTATCCTCACCTCGAATCCTTCTCTTGTCTCATCCCATGGCCAACATGACGCTCCTGGCTTTTCTCATCATGACATGATTTTTATTTCTTACATCCTTAAACCTCCTAAACCTAAACCCAGGGTACTGTACAGGCGTTGTTTTGCGAGGATGGACGTGGAAAAACTTAAAATGGATGCGTCCGTAATCGATTGGGAGATTATGTTGCAGGCCACTTCAGTTGACGATAAAGTTGCAATCTTCAATAATGTTGTGGTCAACCTCTATGACATCCACGCTCCGGTCAAAAAGGTGAAGCTGAAACGTCCTCCTGCACCGTGGATGACTCGAGGGATACAGATGGCCATGCGACGCAGGGACCGAACGTTCCGTAAATATAAGAGGGATCGTACTGATGAAAACTGGACGCTATTTAAGGGTGCGAGAAATAGATGTAACCAGATGATACGCAATGCTAAACGCCGCCATATTCTTGATAATATTTCTTCTTCATCTTCTGCCGATATTTGGAAATTCCTAGGTACTCTTGGTATCGGCAAACCGCGACATTTAGACTTGCCAACTTCTATTGACTTAGACGATCTCAACCGTCATTTCTCCACTGTGCCTGCCATGGATCGTCTAACCAAACAACAAACTTTGTCACTAATCTCTGGTCTAACGCGTCCTCATATTAATCCATTTCGTTTTGTTCCAGTTGAACCGGAAGAGATCAGAAAGATCATTCAATCGATCAAATCCAAAGCGGTAGGATGTGATAATATCACTCGTGGTATGATCACGACTATTCTGGATCATCTCCTATCTCCCATCACACATATTGTCAATTATTCCCTGTACACTGGTGTATACCCCTCCTTGTGGCGTAAAGCCTATGTTCGTCCGCTACCCAAAGTTACCAATCCCACTCTTCCAGCCCATTTCCGCCCAATTTCTATCCTTCCCTTCCTATCCAAAGTGCTTGAGGCCTGTGTCCACAAACAACTTTCTAACTTTGTTCAGTGCAATTCACTGATCAGCCCTCTACAATCTGGGTTCAGACCCAGGCACAGTACTGTCTCCGCCCTACTAAAAGTGACTGGCGATATAAGGGCAGGACTGGAAGACACCAAAGTCACTGTACTAGTGTTGGTCGATTTCTCGAACGCCTTCAATACCGTCAGTCACGATATCCTATTAGCCATTTTATCCTATGTGATGGTCTCTTCCGGAGCACTGGAATGGTTCACCTCCTACCTTCGGGAACGTCAGCAGTCTGTTCACGTTGGTGATTCTTCATCTCGCTGGTGTGACTTGGAAGCTGGTGTTCCTCAAGGCGGCATTCTTTCCCCCCTTCTGTTCTCTATCTTTATTAATCTCATTACTTCCGAACTTCAGTGTGCGTATCATCTGTATGCAGATGACCTGCAATTGTATTGTCAAGAGAAGGTCGATGAAATACCCGACGCTATCGACAAATTAAATAGAGACTTGATAGCGATTAAAATTTGGTCCGATAGATTTGGCGTTGCAGTAAACCCCAATAAGTGTCAGGCAATAATCATTGGAAGTCCTCGAAGCATCGCCAAAGTGGATGGTGTAACTCTCCCACCTGTTTTATTCGACAGTACGATCGTCCCGTTTAGCACTGACGTGAAGGATCTAGGTTTACGTATTGATAGAACCCTGAGCTGGCATACTCAAGTTGCTAGTGTCAGTCAGAAGGTTACTGGAACGCTCCGGGCTCTGTATCGTCTGAAAAACTTTTTACCATCGAACACAAAGATAATGCTTGTGCAGACCCTAATATTTCCTATCATCGATTATGGTGACGTGTGCTACTATGACCTGAATGCAGATCTCCTCAACAAACTTGACCGTCTTCTAAATTACTGCATTCGATTTGTTTTCAATTTACGTAAATATGATCATGTCTCTGCGCATCGTTCGCTTCTAAAGTGGTTTCCCATACGCCAGCGTAGAGAGCAAAGGGCATTAACTACATTGTACTCATTTCTTGACTCTCCAAATTCCCCTAGTTATCTGGCCCCTTACTTTCAATACATCTGCGACAACCACAATAAAAATCTACGATCATCAAATAACCGCCTTCTTCAATGTCCTACTCACCGCACTGACTTCATTCACTGTTCTTTCTTCATTCAGTCTATTTCTCTGTGGAATACTCTCCCCCAGGAAATCAGGATGGCAACCAGCCGATTGACCTTCAAAGCCAAAGTTCGAGAACACATTCGTAAGAAGTTGGCAGTAGTATCGTCACAGCGCTAATTTATTTTATTTATTTTTTCTCCCTTGTTATTTCAAATAATTGTTAAGTGGTACCTGTATTTAGTTTATTTGTTTTAGTATTTATTGTATAATAGAATTGTATTTATTTAAAGCTTATATTTAGACCTTGTATTCAACTCATTTTACTATGATAATTGCACCTACCACTATTTGTTTCTCCATCACCCAAAGGTTGACTGGTAGAAAATGCCTAAGGCATTAAGTCCGCCTCTGTACGTTTATGTGCTTAAAGTATTAAATAAATAAATAAATAAATACAGAACCTGCGATTTATTCGCCTTAAGGCAAACCTGCGACTAATTCGCATATAGACTTACAAAAATTAGTAAATAAATCAAAACAATTCTCACAAATGAACTCGATAACTTAGTCTAATTATATACGAGTACTTTCTGAAGCATGTTTCACTTAGAATAACACTGCTATACTACGCACAGGTACAAAATGTTACAATCAATAACAGTTAAATTTATTAATTTGATAAATAGGAACATGGTACTCACATACTTACAACATCTGCGATTTATTTGCCTGTAGGCAAAACCCGCGACTTATTCGCACACAGACGAGCCCGCAACTTATTCACAAATTGATTAGTATTACTATTTATTCTTCTGTAGGCTAGTCTGCGACTTATTCGCACATAGATTTTCAAAAATTAACATTCAAATCAAATCAATTCTAACATTGAAATCGGACCACTTCATCTGTACGTGAGTACCTCCTGAAGTATAATGCGCTGCTTTACTAAGTATATGTACAAAGCAATAATTGTTAAATAATCATTTTATAAACAGGGACATGGTACTCACATATTTACAACAGTTTCTATTTATTCGCCAGTTGGCAAACCCGTGACTTATTCGCATATTAGACAAACCCGCAACTTATTCGCATAAAGCGATTTATTCGCTTTTAGGTAAGTCCCGCGATTTAGTCACCTGTAGGTAAGCTCGCGACTTATTCTCAAATTTATATTTACTGCGATTTATTTGCCTGTAGGCAAACCTGCGATTTGTTCGCCAGTAGGTAAGCCCGCGACTTATTCGCAAATTTAATAGTACTTCGATTTATACATCTGTAGGCAAACCCGCGACGTATTCGCATATGGACAAACCCGCGACTTATTCGCATAAAGCGATTTATTCGCCTTTAGGTAAGTCCCGCGATTTAGTCACCTGTAGGTAAGCTCGCGACTTATTCTCAAATTTATATTTACTGAGTTTTATTCGCCTGTAGGCAAACCTGCGATTTGTTCGCCAGTAGGTTAGCCCGCGACTTATTCTCAAATTTAATAGTACTTCGATTTATATATCTGTAGGCAAACCCGTGTCTTATTCGCACATAGCGATTTATTCGACTTCAGCAAGTCCTGCGATTATTCGCCTGTAGGTAAGCCCACGACTTATTCTCAAATTTAATAATACTGCGATTTACCTGTACGTAAGCCCGTGAATTATTTGCAAATTTATATTTACTGCGATTTATTCGCCTGTAGGCAAACCTGCGATTTGTTCGCCTGTAGGTAAGCCCGCGACTTATTCTCAAGTTTAATAATACTGCGATTTATTCGCCTGAGGGCAAGTCTTGCGATTTATTCGCCTATAGGCAAGCCCTGCGACTTAATCACATATATATAAAAACTTAGCAAACAAACCAAATCATTTCCTACATTTAAATTTTACAACTTCGACCGCACTCTACCACTCCTCGAGTAAGACTTCATTTAGTATAGGGTTAATATCGCAGTTCATACTAGTTCCAAATGTGACCTCTACGGCGTTTTGCCAGCGGATACTTGAACAGTATTGGTATTAAACCCTCCAAAGACACTAATACCGAAAAGTGATTTAAACATTGCACTTTCAACGTTAAATCACTATCATCAAACAAAACATATAGAGCTCAAAACAGTGCTGCAAACCATCACTCATGACATACTGGGCGATTGAATTCCATCTACTAAAAGAAGATACTATCGAAGACGATGATTACACGTATTACATAGGATAACCAAGAATGTCCCCTTCTTAGTAAAGACAAAATACAAGTAAAATATTCAAACTTTCGCCAGAATATCAGAAAGAGTTTTTGTGCCACAAATAGTTCTAGAAAACCTGCCTTTTGCAATTATACAGGCTTATGCAACTTCTGAAACCTCGTCACTAATTATTTTTTTATCAAACTTGGAAATACTCATTACGAGTACCTCCATGAAAAACATGACCTCCATGTGTGATTTCAATGCACCAATCGGGGTATCGGTAAGGAACATTAGCATTAAGTTGCTGTAAAATATAGTTATGGAACCACCAGCACTCGTGGAGTGAGACTCATTCAATACGTATACGAACGTATACAACCTCAAAATCATAAACAAGATGTTCATGTTACACTTAATCGATCTCTCCAGATAAACAAACAAGAAAACAGAGTTTGATCATATTAACACTACACATCCACAATTACTTTCGGCTTGTGTTTAAACACCGCCCAAAAAAGTACCTATTTTACTACCAAAAAAATTCTAAACGGTTACCAAAATGGATAAATGGTCACCAAATAACGTTTCCTAAAATATTATGAAATAAATCCATTTTTTCGTATTATTGACTGCCAAAAAAATATATGGACGCCTTTAAAGTCGACGGAGCCCCGCTGCGCGGGGCTCCTATTTCCGTCCGCAGGGTCTAAAGTAACCTAACACGAACGAGATGACGGGAGCCGAGTTCGCTCGCTTTGCTCGCTCACTTCGGCTCCCGTCATCTCGTTCGAACCTAACCTGTCCGTGTCGGGGTGCCCTAAGCTCCTGAGCTCGCTTCGCTCGCTCTTGGACTAATTCGTTAAAAACACGAATACACCCGGTATATTAATCTTTGAGTTGGATAGAATTTGGTGACCGTTGATCCATTTTGGGAACCAATTATTTTATTTGGTGCCTAAGCTTAGAGTCTTAAAAATATTTTTGATGACCGTCTAAATTATACCCATTACTTTCTAAGTACGTAGTTTCGTCGTCAGTTTCGTTTGGATAAGACCACTTAATTCAGAGAGCTACAATCAACCAGAAATCCATGATTAAGAGTAGGCGCAACTTCTCTAACACGCCATTAAGAATGAAAACGTTGAACGAGCAAGAAATTTATAAAAGGTCCTAAAATCAATTCTACTAGGACTTTTAGAGTCACGTGAAAAGTATGACACGTAAAATCTGATGTTTGTTACCATAAAAATCAATCACTCTTTACTGGATGAATTATTAAATGACAAATATAGAATTGATCAGAGAAATCGCACAGTTAATGAAAGAAACCAATGACAAAATAAGCCAGAAATGAACAAAAACGATAAAGAAAACTTCACAAAAACCAACAAAGAAATAAGGAGGTGCTATCTATAGAACAAACACTATACGTAAAAATATATCTATAAAAAAAAATATGAGATTGTCAAGTGCTATCGTAGTATCACAAAATCGATCCCCCACACTTAAGTATCGCCACCGCTGACATCGAATGATCCTCTGTATAGCATCTGTCAAGAAATGCATCCATCTCGAATACACTACTAAATGTGATTCGCGAATGGAGATCATAAATATAGCTACGGTTTATTATGCCAAACTATATAAGCAACAAGATTCATTACAGCAAACTGGTACTGGTATTCATTATAACCAAGGCGAGGAATAAATACCTCCCCATTCCCTGTACCTGAAATCCTACAACAAATAATGAAGATGAAACCAGAGAAGGGCTATCAGACATATCAGGCAGGTTCAAAAACAAATGTTGGAGAATGGGCATCCAATTATGGAAATTTTCCCAAAAGCTCATCAGCCACACGATATATGCAACCGATCAAGAAAAGTACTTGCTTCTTACACGGCCCTTGTCAATTGGTAACTCTTTCAGAGTTATTGACCTAAACGGGTTACTTATTTCGAGCAGCGACGTTAAGGATTTTCTGACATCCAATTGCTACGACTATACACCACCAAAAAGAGCATCTCAAGATGAATCTTTACCACAAAACCAATATTGTCAATTATAAGTCGCTCCAGCGTTAATGGCCCAAACAGGCGACTCATTAGACATCAAAGCCAAGACTTATACTCGATGTCCAACTGCCAAAAGATACATAACAGATAGAACTTCTCAAAAGAACACTTGATATTAAACTACCTTTTGCTCATAAAAATATTCAAATTATTCAACGTCAATCAAACCTAAATAGGCAAGCAATTGGGCACCAAGATTACTACGTAGAGTAGTAGAGTCGGTAGAAGTTTAACGATCACTTTGCTATGAACATCGAGGCTGCTGCTGTAGTAGCTTCTTGTTCAGATTTCCTGGACTGCTGCACCATAGGCTGCAACGTCCTGGACTCTTGCGCCTTATGCTGCGACGTCCTGGACTGCTGCGCCTTGGGCTGCGACGTCCTGGACTACGTCACCTCGGGCTGTGACGTCCTGGACTGCGTCACCTTGGGTCGTAACGTCCTGGACTGGTGCGCCTTGGGCTGGCGCCTCGCGAGGCATGATGCGAGGTTTAATGCGACGAATAATTCATTTGTTTTGCTTTTTTGTTTTCAGTTGTTTTGATGAATACTCTTATACCTGATGACTTACTTGCTAATGACAACGACCTACAAATCAAAGTGTGGGCAGCTGTACCATTTGAATCACCAGCGTCAGACCTTACATACACTGACAAATGTATTAACGTTGTAAGAGGTTACCACATAACAAAACATCAGGTGAAGATAAAATATCTAATCGGATGAATATAGAAGCGTGTAATACAGCCGGTGATGCGATTTTAACCGTACGATATAAATAACACGTACAAAGTCAACGTTAAGTTTTGATATTCTTATGCAAAGCATACAGGACAGTTAGTACTGTAGAGGTTTTCCACATAGGACGAGCAACCTGTTCGGCCGCTGACACCTAAAGCTGGCAACTTATATTTATTTTAAGTTTGGAAGGAAATCGAATACAGAATATTTAGAAATATATCGAACGCGTGTAGTTTTTTGTTTAGCGGGCACTTCTGTGAGGGCCGACCTACGAGCGGCACGTTTTAATAAATATACGTCGTAGAAGTCGGACAGTATTTTATTAGCCTCTGGCTGCGTTCCCCTTTTACATATGGTGGAGGCGCCGGGTAGTGAAAAGCCCGGTAAATAAGTAAAAGTCTAAGAAAAAATACGAAAAATCATATTTTTGCGTGTGCACGGCGAGAACAGTGCGCGAAGCCCTATCAACGAGTGTACGTCGCGTCGTTAAGAGGAACGAAAGTCCTGTCGGCGAGAACCCCAGCCGACGAGCAAACGCAGAGAAAATAAAGATAAGTGGTCTATTTTAATTAAAAATGGCACAGCCAGTTTTCACGGGGACGGGAATAAAGTCCAGTTTCGAGGCTTTCCTCTTGCAGTTCAAGGTTGTCGCCGCTATAAATAAATGGCAAGAACAGCGATGGCGAATCCTTTCACACGCCGAGGTACGATTTTCGCCCAAGGCAGCGCTTCGAGAACAGAACTAACCGCTCTCGTATTGCCCCTAGATATAGAAGCCCACTACCAACCGATCACCCAAACGAACCAGGACACAGTCAATAAAGATGGATGAGGAGTTGCGGGCTGTGTCCATGAAAGAGCAATTCCCGATTGAAAACAATAAACACGGTGATCAAACTCCATTTATTAAAATTAGTATAGGTAA
Organism: Orthosia gracilis; assembly: GCA_947562075.1. NCBI lineage: Eukaryota > Metazoa > Arthropoda > Insecta > Lepidoptera > Noctuidae > Orthosia > Orthosia gracilis. The sequence goes on along the minus strand of OX387272.1, from coordinate 47,526,340 downwards.
CCGATCAGCGAAATTGGTGTAGTTATGTCCCACTGGTATGTTTCGCTTATAATTCAAGCAAACAGACCAGCATTAGAATTTCACCCCATATGTTGCTGTACGCGAGGGAACCATTATTTCAGACAGACATGATAGTAAATAGCGGCAATAATAACATGATTGATTATGTGGGACGTCATGAACTAGGAAATAATCTGACACGATGTGCCATAGCCAATATAAAAAAGGCACAGGTTAAACAGAAAATGCGATATGATAGAAAAGCTAAGTTCAGAAGGTTTACGCCGAATCAGTTGGTAATGCTCTACACGCCCAGACGGACCATAAATAGGAGTTTGAAACTATGTAGGTTATATAAAGGCCCCTACCAAATAGTTAGGCGATTATCTGATGTTAATTATGTAATTAGAAAGTTAAATAATAGGAGATTTAGGGATATTGTACATATAAATAGGCTAAAACCGTTTAATGTTAGAGTAGGCTAGTTAAAGGTAATGTAGATACTGGTAGGCAAGGTTATGTTACGTCAATGTCTAAGTACGTTAAAAAAAAAATATATATGATAGACAGTTTTCAGATTTGACATATCATAGTTTGCTTGAAGGGTTTTTTAGGTTGTTTGTTTGATTCCTTTGCTCTGCCCACAGTAAGAATCTTCGCTCCACCAATAATCGTCTTCTACAATGTCCCTCTCACCGCTCTGGGTTTATTCACTCGTCCTTCTTTGTCCAGGCAATCTCCCTTTGGAATGCGCTCCCTCAGAACATCAGGATGGCAACCAGTCGGCATTCTTTCAAATTGAAGGCACGTGAGCACATTCGCAAGAAGTTTGCAGAATCATCACAAAATTGATTTGTTCGTTTCGGATTCTATATAACATTGTTTATAGGTATGTATGTATCTAAGTATATATTTATAATTCCTTTTTTTTTTTTTCGTATCTTTTCTCTATTCATCCTATCATTTAGTTGCACCTACCTTGTTTTATCTCTGCACCACCCTAAGGTCGACTGGTAGATAATGCCTAAGGCATTAAGTCCGCCTTTGTACTTATGCATAAAGTTTTAATAAATAAATAAATAAATAGTTAGTAGGGATGGGCAAGCAGAAAATATATTTATCGATGATTTTTGCTGCAATTAGTATCGATGTGATTAAAATAAATTATTTTCCAATTCCATGAGCTGATGTAAGCTGCCGGGGGAAGAAAAGGCTGGCAATGCTGACTACGCATCAAAGCAATATTTGTTTTTTTTAATTCAGCTAGGCTGAGCTTAATCCAGTGCATTGATGATATAAGCATTTCAAGAATGGGAGAGGTATTGGTCATAACTGAAACCGACTTTGCATACGGGGCATAGCCTTCGCAAAGGATGTTGATTTGGCATCATTGGTCCAGTTGATGACTGTTTATGGCATTGGTCCAGTTAATAACTTATTGATAATATTAAATACGTTAAGTGTGATAAGCTCTGGATAAAGTTCAATGATAGGTTTAGAAGATTCGATGCGATCCAGCCTTTCCTTCTCTGGCCTGATAAATGCTTGAGGATGAAATATTGTATCACGTTTGAATTTCACATAATTAAACCCCATCCGGGTGGATGTGAATTATCACATCATTTCTGTTAGGAATAAGAGGCCGCCTTGTTACTTTTTCGGAGGTTTTGTGCAAGGAGGTTCAAGCATGACGGCGTTGACTTGTTAATGCATTTGCACTTGTTAGCTGAAGTTAGAGTAAATATCGGAGAATCCGGTAATTCGTTTGCCATGACTTGAGCCTTCCCCTTGTAAGGGAAGGACCTCAGATTAATTCCTCCGTTAGGTAAAGGTGTTAGGTAAGAGTGATTTTCCTTCCAAAGTTGAGAATAGCTGCGCTTCACATGATTCTGCGCATCTATTCGTAGGGGCGTAGCTCATGTAGAGGTTTTCCACATAGGACGAGCAACCTGTTCGGCCGCTGACACCTAAAGCTGGCAACTTATATTTATTTTAAGTTTGGAAGGAAATCGAATAGAGAATATTTAGAAATATATCGAACGCGTGTAGTTTTTTGTTTAGCGGGCACTTCTGTGAGGGCCGACCTACGACCGGCACGTTTTAATAAATATACGTAGTAGAAGTCGGATAGTATTTTATTAGCCTCTGGCTGCGTTCCCCTTTTACAGTACTGAGGCCTTGCCGGTACTTGCTGGCGTTCTTTCGGTCGATCTTGAAGTGCAGCAAGGTGCTGCAATGTACTATTCCGCACGAGAGACCATAGACGCGGACTTTTTAACGCGGAGTAATCGTGAGAAAATCTCTAGATTCTTTAAACCACATACTGACATCTGGGAGGAACTTTTATCCGAATGGCAATGTAGGTGGGATAATTCCATCAATCATCAACACCTCCACCAATTTTTTCCCTCCGTTCGCGAGGGATGGCCAGGACGTGGCTGGAGGTGTGGCATGGTAACTTTAAAAGTAAATTATTTTCCTTCAAGCTCGTTGACTCGCCTTTATTTCAATATTCTACATCTGACTGCGAATATGTACAATCTGCACAACATATCTTATGTGTATTCTTTGGCAGAAAAAACCGCAATATATGTTGGATAATGTACAGGCTGCATCCAAATGCAGCACAGACTTTCTTCAAGGTTCGTATAGTAAATAACTCTTGTATAATAAGAGTTATTTACTATACGGACCTTTTAGACTCTAGAACAAATTGCCGTACGTTCAAGCGTTTTTGCCATATCTATTATTGGACTCACAATGTTTGGACCCAATAAAAATTTTATCCGTGGTGGTAGGCAAATGGGCTTCATCATCATCATCAGCCTTTTAATGTTGCCACTGCTGAGACACAGGCCTCCTCCCTGTAAGAGATATATGGTCGGTTTCCTAATTATGTTTTCCTTCACTAGTTTGAGAGCATTGGTGATGAATTAATTTACACAAAGTAAAGTGCCTGCTTGGGTTCGAACCCACGACCTACAACTTGTAAGTCGCGGCCGTTACCACTAGGCCACCATTGCTCTCACCACTGCCGCTGGGCTTATCCCAGTTGTAAACGACGCTTTGTGCTTATTGGCTTTGTATGATGTGTCTCTTGCTTGGTATGGAGGGAAGTGGTAATTTGTATTTTTTCCGACTCCTCCGTTATTCTTTTCTGTTTATTTTCGTTGCGGGATCCAAGACAGTTAAATTTATTCGCCGGCAGTTCATCGTGCTTCATTGCTTCGGCGCTTTTCTGGTGGTCGCCACTGTTGTTTCTGGTTTTCAGAAGTTGCAGTGGTTTGGGAATAGTGCGGTGGGACTGTCCCAATAAAAAAAAACTATCTCGTGGGTCGTTTGCTAGATTCGCAACGGGTTTGCTGATTGGTGTGTACAACTGCCCATAGAATGTCTTGGAGCCTTTATTTCACTCAGTCGCGTCTTGAAGGGCCTTCCACCGCTTTAGTGCCGTAAAACGGTTACTTTCTAAAGCATACTCCTTTGTAACGGCTAAGTTAAAAGGTTAGAAAAAAATATATATTTAATTTTGATACATGTACATTATTTTTGAAACAAGGTTTTTTCGTGTAACTAATAAATTCGGTTTAAAAAAAAATTAACAACACGATATTTTTTCGCAACTTTTGGATACTCCTCCAAAACAACTTGGATGTTTTAAAATATTTTAACACAGAAAAATCGATGGCTGGAATTTCTTCATAACTGAAATAGCATAAATGTAAATCAAATAATATTTTGGAAACAAAACTGTTCAAAAAGAGGTTCAATATTGATATTTTGGCGCCGAGCGGGCGCAGGGCCAGTACTGCGTTAGGGCGTATATATCGTCTTAATACGCTCGGTATTAAAGCGGTGGCGGACTCTTTTCAAGGATTTAGATATCCGTCTATTGAGCTACCGGTAATTGCACGCCTGATCGGAAGACTGTAGGATCATCTCACACCTCTCCTTCATAAGCGTGAGAGTAACATCAGAGCGCTCTTTGTTTCTATGTGTATGACGGGTCTTGAAGAACTTAGACGCAACCGTATGGACAGTTTCCACTAACCCATCGTTGTAATCCTGCTCCCAGTTTTCACCGAATTGATTGAATCACAGAGAACATTTGCTTGCTGGTTGACATGATGCAGTCAATCTCATTTTTCGTTGCACCATCGGGGCTCTGCCAGGTCCACTTCTCGCTTTCTGAAGAAGGAGTTCATCATATAGAGGCCCTTCTTCTCCATAAAACTGGCCAGTAGGTGACCCCAGTGGTTCCGACGTGCAATTCCAAATTGCCCCACTTGCAGCTCATCATGGTCTCGTTTGCCCAGTTTTTCGTTGAAGTCCCCCATGACAACGGTGAAGTGAATTTGAAACCATGCATGGCTCTCGAAATATCCTCATATGTGGTCTCCACCTCGTCATCGTGGTGTGCCAAGATCGAGTCGTAGACCTGTTAGACCTTCAGCGAATATGTCAATGATAGTCTGAGTATAAGTATGAGTTTCGCTCGAAATAAAGTTTTTGAATTTGAATTTGAATAAGGTACGCCACCCTATATTCGACACACCCTCGGTCTTCACCATGTTATTCACAAGAGACTTGTGGACGATAAACCCGACACCACCCTAGGACTGCCGGTCAACCTCTCTAAAGTTACCAGATTTGAGGATCTTCGAGTCCTCCCCCTCTCTTCGGACTTCAGATAACCCTGTGATACTCCATCATAACCTGCTCAATTCCCGTTCGAGTTCAGTGATCTTCTTTTCGGTCCGGAGTGTGTGCGTATTGTATGTTGCAGGTACAGTCTTTGGTGTTTGTTGGTGGAGCCGGATCTCGTCCAGTGATTCTTAGCACCCCTTGCCAATCAATATGAGCGGAGCACAAATGAAAAATGTGGCAAAAACGGGCAAAATTATTCCTTTTTGAGCGCTTCCGTTGCGTGCGCTGCGCAAGCAGTTAAAGTTTCGCAAAAATCATGTATGTAGTGTGGGTAGGGTGGCTAGGTAGGGTAAATCGGTAGGTAGGTGGTCCGTTGACGGGAGCGAAGCCGCGTGGGACAGCTAGTTGTTAATATACAGCGCTTATATTTATATTATGCATACAATTTTGAAGGTTTTTGTATGTTTCACAACATATTTATCAATGCTTCTATTATTCATATGTTGCTTTAGGCCATAATTCATATAGCTTGTCCTTGCTTTGCCTAGCAACGAACGCCTGGAGTCGCCCAATCGCTAAACATGAACTTGGTGTAAATACTTTTCGCTTGCAGTGAAAAATTGTAATTAAAATGCGTGTACTTTAAAAAACTCGGCAATACCCACAACCAATGTTCTGTTAGGCAAATAATATCAAACTAATTTTTTTCAAAAAAAAATTCAATTTCTAATAATTTGAAAGACCAGCTCTGAATGTTCTGATTTAATAATTTTAAAGAGTATTGCTCTCCCCTCAGCTTTGTACCACTAAATGAATAGCCAGAAGATACCTTTTTACTATTTACTAATAATAACTGATTATTTGCAGGGGTAACTTCGATTGTCTTATGGACTAATTTAAATCTATGTTGCTAGTTGAACTAGGTATAACAGGCTCGTCTATTATAATAAAATTTGATAGATTTACTATCACTTCATTTATAGAATATGCTATGAACATAGCAATATTACGTCTAGATTTACGTGACACTGAGAAAGCTCTCTAAGTTACTTGGAGACCAATCTATTAGTGTCAAAAAACAACAATATGTCATTGTGGTTGCACCCACTACTATAGTTGCAACCCTTCGGGGTACGGGCGTGATGTTATGTAAGATATGTTATATTTCAAAGCAAATAAGATAATTTAACAGTTAGATATGCCTAAAGTGTTCAAAATGTAGCACGGACTGTGTGTTTTCGAACAAGGTCGCAGATAACAACGGATACTAGTAAAAATAATTACTACATTTTTGTCACTGAACAACTAATTTATTTCAATGATTATGAAAGAGGAAGATATCCATCCTGTTCAACACGAGTGTCTCCCTCTTCAGATGATATCAAACCCTCAATGTAACCGAAGAGCTTCATTTTAACTAAAATGTGCGCAAGAATGGGGACTCTGGTGTCATTGTTTTTAATTGTTTTATTTCAATTATTTAATGTAAATCCAGTGGAAAATCAAACTGGAAAGTCAGTCTTGGAATATTATAATAATGATTGTTGCTATTGTGCTTACCGTGCTTACGTACATACAAGTCTACGGGATTAACTCTTTACTGTGCTAGTGTGTGTGGTTCACGCACTTCACCTCGGTTTTTTTAAAGTGAGATGGTAGATCTTTTTAACCGACTTTCCAAAAAGAATTCTATGTTCGATTGTATGTATTTAAAATTACATTGTTCATCGATTTTTTCCTGAACTGTGAACCGATTTTGAAAATTATTAAATTATTTTTGTCATTGGAAGAGGATTTGCCAGAGGTGGTCCCAAATAATTTTGGTGATGATCTGTTGAAGAATTTCTGAGATATACAACAGAACTCTTCAATATGTGGCGGCAAATCTCTCGGGATTGCTGCAATCGCATGTCTGTTTATTGTACACTATAGAACTTGCCTACAACCTAACTAAAAAGTTGTGGTGGTGGGAATTTTGGAAGTCGGTGTAAAAAAACCAAAGAATCCAATTCCAAATTTGAAGTTATTTTTCACTTTGTCGTGTTTTTATTTCGCAGTCAGATGTATATTTTTATTAAAAAGTTTTAGAACCTCCTTAATGTATTTGTTATATCCTTAGGAAATATGATTTCAAAATCATAACATACTTGAGTTCTCATTGGACTGTGGAGAAGATTGACTGAAACTGTACGAATATGTGTGCGGTGCGACGAAGAATGCACCATGTGCTGAAGACACGACCTGTTAAAGTGAGTTTATTTTACAGTACTATTCTGTAGACTCACCGTGATGATGACTTAGGTGATGTGAGTCCCCCCGGTGGGCATTGTTGAGGCGGAGGGGCTCAGTAGCCGTGACTTGGTCACCCACGGTGAAGCAAAGAGGAACCCGAATAGGCCCAGTGCTACCAACTGCGCTTTGGTATCAGTCACAAAAATAGTAATTAAGCCTATCGCTAAGCCCCAAATAAAAATTTGGAATTATTATTTGACATTTTCATTAATTACGTAACTTGAAAACATGATTTTGGTTTATGGAGATATTTTAAAGTGTGGAGATATATTAAAGGTATAGGCGTATAACTAATATATCCGTTTGAATTGTGAAAATCAGTTAGCGCATATAAGAGATATTGAAGAATTATATTCAAGCGGAGTGAGAATACCCCTGGTGACAGCTGACAGCAGAACGCTGGCGCTGCATGCGTTTATGCGTTGTCTGCGAATGTTAGTTTATCATGGGGCGGACTAGGTAAGTAATTAGTCAGGTATCATTACAAAATATAAAGAAGAAAAATAGTGATTTGTTAATGCTGGATTTTTTTTTAAACTTGATTTTTTTTATGCTTAAGTAGGTAATAGTTGTTTGGATGCTAAAATACGAGTTTTTTAATAATTATAAAATGTTCAATAGGTTTAAGCATTTTTGATTAAACCGATTGTCGTTATAATTTTAAACGTACCATTTCGGCCATCACTGACAGCTCACTTAGTGCTCACTTCACCTAAGCTTTCACGGTGATTTATTTATTTATGTATTAGTTTATCCTCGCACTGGAACGCCTTGAAGCAATTACACAATGGAGCACAATCTTATAATAAACTCACTATAAGTCTAGGTTTCCTCACGATGTTTTCCTTCACCGTTGTCAGAAATGTCCAAAATAAACTTGGAAAGTACATATGAATTTGAAAAAAACATTGGTACTTGCCCGGATTCGAACCCACGACCTCAAGCACGAGAGGCGAGGTCGAGGTCCAGGCTGTGAAAGGTAGAGAGAGCGGCGCACCGCAATACCAGCACTCCTCTCCCGCCACGGCCTCCTACCCTCAGCCGCTATGCCTCCCATACGACATCGCGGCCCGCCTCAGTTGCGATATCGCTTCTGTTACCAAGCGGCACCGCAGCTTACTTGTTGGCTACGTCGTCAGCTACTCAGTCCTCCGCCTCGACAGTGTGGATATCCACCGGAAGGGATGCCCTCTAGCTACTACTGTGTGTATCCTCCATCGCGATCGGTATTGCCTTCACTTCGTTCCACGTCATTATATATAGGAATGTGATCGGAATCCCTCCAGAGCGTATGACCAATCCATCTTCATTTACAAAGCTTGACCTGGCGGTCGATCGGGGTCTCATGGCATTTCTCCAACGGCTCTACGTTAGAGATAGTCTTGGGCCAGTAAATTCCAAGGATGCGATGAAGGCAGTCGGTTGACGAAGACCTGGATTTGGCGTGAGATGTACTTTGTTACCTTTCACGTTTCGCACACGCAGTGCGGCACGGATTTGACATTGGACCCGAAGATTTTGAATGTAACCCTTCGGATCAGGTTCCGCGATTGCCAAAACCGGTCTCAGGCTCTCAACTGTGCAAGGTAGTTCGGGAAGCAGAAGGCCGCAAGCAAAGATATAGTATATACCTAACACACTAGATTAATTTCAATCGAGTAATAAAATGAATTCAGACATTTGTTCAACATTTCAGAAATTTATTCGCTCGGTGGTCAAAGAATGCTGCGCCGGTTACAAGCGTGATGAAAATTCTAAAGCGTGAGTGTTACCAGTATTGCCACTCAGTAATTTATTTATTTGTGACTAAAACAAGTGCTTTCCGAGGTTAGTTCGTGGATGGGTGACCATCCAGGAACTAACCCTGTTATTAGGTTGCGGAGGTCAGATACACAGTGATCTATGTACAATACGAATATTCAGCTGGATCCGGTTAGACTAGAAGGCCACTGCAACATATTCGGGCTAAGGCTAGGCATCATAGCTAAAATACTAGTAATACTTAAGCCTTGAGTTTTCCATAATTTAACTTTGTGCATTTTTCAGACTCAACTGTAAGCCGATATGCTCCAACCATTGTGCAAATGGCTTCTGCTATACTACAGAGTAATGTACATGTTACGACGGTTTTATATCGGATTCGAAAAAAAATACTTGCTTGTTGTTTGGTCCTAAACCATGCGTCAATGAAACTGGAATCTTACTAAATACATGTAAGTGTGAAATGGGATATAAATTCGCCAATGGAATTTGTCAACCAGTCTGTAGTGAACCTTGCAATAATGGGACGTGTGTGGCCCCAGATTACTGTCTATGTTCGCCAGGATACAAAAAAACTGAGGATAATACTTGCGCGCCTCACTGCTCCAGCTGTTCACTTGGAAGTTGTGTTGGTCCTGAAACTTGTATCTGTAACTCGGGGTGGCAAATAACTCAAATACAGGAAACCACGAACAGTTCTTGCCAGCCAATTTGCAGCAAACCCTGCATCAATGGCACTTGCATTGCTCTAAAGACTTGCCAATGTTTACCAGGATATAAAATATCTGGGAGGAACACATGCGAACCCTACTGCTCGAATGGATGTCCAAATGGCAGATGTGTTGCTCCTGAGACTTGTATCTGTGATTTAGGGTGGCAAACTCAAATACATGCACTACCAATGGTTCTTGCCAGCCAATATGTACCGAACCCTGCGTCAACGGCACATGCGTCGCTCCGGAAACTTGTCAATGTTTACCGGGGTATAAAATATTTGGGAAGAATACTTGCACGCCTCACTGTTCCACTTGTTCTCATGGAAGTTGTATTGGACCAGAGACCTGTGTCTGGAACTCAGGATGGAAAGTGATTCAAATAAATGGGTCTAGGATTAATTCCTGCGAACCTATATGTACCGAACCATGCATAAATGGCACATGCATTGCACCAGATACTTGCAGATACCTTGAAGACGAAAGGAAAACTGATGTGAATTCTAGCGAACCTCGGTGCTCCAGTGAATGTCCTAACGGAAGATGTGTTGGACTAGAGACTTGTATCTGTGACCCCGGATGGGAAATGGTAAACAGAACTTGCAAACCAATTTGCTCGATACCTTGTATAAATGCAACTTGCGTGGCTCCAGAAACCTGCCTCTGTAAAACGGGGTATGTTAAGTCAGACAAAAACAGCTGCAAGCCACACTGCTCCAGTGGATGTCCTCATGGAAGATGTGTTGCCCCAGAGAATTGTAAATATCTTGAAGACGACACGAAAGCTAGTGTGAATACTAGCAAACCTCAGTGCTCCAGTGGATGTCCTACCGGAAGATGTGTTGGACCTGAGGAATGTGTATGTGACCCAGGATGGCAAATGGTACAATCAAATGGCACTGTGAATAAAAGATGTGAACCTATTTGCACCAAACCTTGTACAAATGGCTTTTGCCGCAATGCAAATGAATGTGGATGTTACAGCGGTTACATATTGGACCTCAACAATAAGTACAACTGTCTGCCACATTGCTCTAAACCATGTGAACATGGCACTTGTATCGCGCCAGAGTTATGTCTATGCAACAAGGGTTATAGATTTGTAAACGGAATCTGCCGACCAGTTTGCATTAAGCCCTGTCCCAATGGCATTTGTATAGCTCCAGAGACATGTCAATGTTTGCCGGGATACCAAAACTCGGCCGAACACATCTGCAAACCTACTTGTACCGGTGAATGCCCTAACGGCAGTTGTGTTCTACCTGAGTACTGTGTGTGTGACCCAGGATGGCAAATGGTGAACAGAACTTGTAAACCAATTTGCTCGATACCTTGTATAAACGCAGCTTGCGTGGCTCCAGAAACCTGCCTCTGTAAAACGGCGTATATTAAGTCAGAAAAAAACAGCTGCAAGCCTCACTGCTCCAGTGGATGTCCTCATGGAAGATGTGTTTCCCCAGAGACTTGCAAATATCTTGAAGATGACACACAAACTGATGTGAATGCTAGCAAACTTCAGTGTTCTAGTGGATGTCCTAACGGAAGATGTGTTGGACCTGAGACATGTGCGTGTGACCCGGGATGGCAGATGACAAAAATTAATGGCACCACAAGTAATTCTTGCAAGCCAATTTGTTCCATACCCTGCATCAATGGCATATGTATCGCCCCAAATGTGTGCAAATGTCTTGCAGGGTACAAAGTGTCGAAGAAACTTATTTGCGAATTGGATGTTGCTGCAACCGATAGTACCAATATCACTGTGGCTAGTAATGTGACTGGCGTGGACCTGGCGGAAAACTGGTAAGAAACACTTGTAATAGTAGCACCAAAAAATTTGATTGAATAATACAATTTGTAAGTACGCAGCCATTACGTACTGGATAAAAAAATAAAGTGCTGCCTGTTATTTGTATCTACCAACTTAATAACTTGAGATTTTTAACTAATTTCTTGAGATTTTTTCATCGACTTTCGATACTTATTTTTTACCAGATTTTATGTAACTTGCCTTGTTATATATAGCTTATATGTATGGGTCAAACCTTGCAACTGAATTTAAAAATATAGATTGTGCCTCAAAATGCTGACTTGTTTGGTTTGGATGTCAATGCACGGTGACCTAAAACTTATTTTAAAACTTTTTTAGTTAAATAATTTATTGTAACAATTAAAAGCCGCGATTTGGAATACCGACGCCTATTGATTGGTATTAAAAGTCTATATCTTTGAAAATTACTGACCCGATTTTGATGGAACTTGCACTGTTGCTTAAGTTGAAAGATACGAAACCTAATAAATAAAGAGTATCCGGAACCGATATCTAGTTTCTAAGAAATACGTGGTATTCAACTTCGGTTTTATGTTAATAATAATTCCCAAATCAAAAACCAACTTTTATTGCAAATATAAACACGGCTCTCGCGGTTCTCAAAAGGCGCCATCAAAATTTTACTTTGCGATGTAAATTGTTTTTTACGTCTGGGTTTTTGGCGCCTCTTGTCTACACCTCTCGCTCTACCCTAGGACTGGGTACAAATAAAAACACACATTTTCACGCACCTGTTTAGAAGCTTGCTTTAGACTGAAACATTGTACAATTCCAACAATAAAACAAAATTAGATCTGGTACGGGTCGAATTGAAGACCACCATCTTAAGGAGAAAATGTAGCTTTATTGGTTTACGTAAAATTTAGACGAATAAATTAATAATACAAGCAATGTAACACAAAGATGATGCGATAGACACAGCATACAAAAACAAAGTACGTCTTTTATATTCGTTAAATATGTCTTAACCGACTTCAAGACTTGGAAGTTCTCAAGATTAATTCCATTTTTTTCAAAGTCCAATTGTGATGATCATTGTTTACAGTGTCTGATTTAAACTCATAATGATTTTTTGTTTCACAAATGGCCAGTAGCTACTTTTGTTGTCAAAACATCGGTCCTAATGTGCTAAATAATAAGTATCAATAATTAATTGTACTCTGAAAAATAGAAATTGAAAAGCTTTGGTTCCTGATAAGGTAATATTTGGGACTTGCGCACACTATGATTACTATCTACAAAACTGAGTTTAGCTATTTGTTATTATAAGTTTTGTATTATTTTATGATTAAAGTTCGTTTTCTCATAACTATGATGTTTCGTAGTTCGCTAAATTTAAAGTTACAATGTTTTGTATATGAATTCTGGCTTATATCAATAAATAATTGCCCATTGTAATGCTGCGTTTTAATATTCGTAAAATTGACAATTTATTTTTGTCAGGAAATGCCTCAGGTATGCCTTTGTACAGTGATATTTACTTGTGCATAAAGATTTAGTAAATACATAATTATGTTTAGTTAATACTTTAACACACTAATGTATAATAAGTACCAAGAAAACCTGTTTTTCTGGTTCTGATATCATATTTATTTATCAAATGGTGTATTTGTATATGTTTCTGTAAAAGCTCGATCTACGGTAAAACCTACGAATGGTACGCGCTGCGGCCCGCCGCCGCCGCCGCTGCTGTAATGTGCACAAGTCTGTAATCCACGAGTAGAATAACCAACTACACTGACAATACACATATCTGTAACTTGCCTAAAAATCTACCAGTAGCAAGCATAACATTCTGACATTCACCAACCATATTAAGTTCCCCAGAAGTTGCCTTTAAACATAAAACTACATAACAGCCTGTATTCCCCGAAGGGTTGGATAGAAATCCATATACAATTCACTCCCATTTCGCCAGTAGGGATGATGACGGGGTACGAAACAGCAAATTCTATTTAGTCCGCCGGTTAATTTATCAAAAAACATTTTTTGTGTTTTTTGCTCATTCAAATCAATAAAAATTCACCATGATAAAGCGCAACAAAGTGCGGCAGTGGGGGTTTGTAATGTCACTTCTATGTCAAAAGTGTACCAAGGCATGACGTCATGCGATATTTTAACGCACTGTATCGTCATCATTTTTTGTTAACGTGACAAAAGAAAAAATACGTGTCCAATATTTTTTGGAAATCTAACTGACGGACTTAAAATACTTTTTTAGTCACTATCCCTGTTATGTAAGTCCCGTGTAACGGGTGGCGGGCCTCTTGCCATCAACCTAGCATAAAACCAGAATCCGGGCAGCTACTGAGAAATTCCAGGTCTAAAACCCAAACAACGATTCCCGCACGGAACGATGGTTGTTTCGGATCTGGGTGTCTTGTGTACGTGAATTTAAATGTTTATAAAGGCATCCACGAAACAGGGTGAAATACATTGCGAGAAAAAAGAAATGTTATTCATATTACACGGATTCAGCATAAATTCCTGAGAATTTCAGCCACATGTTCAGATACCGCTGCTAAGGTTAAAATGTTTTGTGCGTGAGCAGGACCGCACATTTGAAAATTAGAACCAAGAATGTACGAGCACTTGTCTTCTGAATAAATTCTGTACAATAGTTTTTAGGGTTCCGTACCCGAAGGGTCCCAATGGAGCCTATTGCTGTCACTCACTTGTCTGTCTGTCCGTCTGTCTGTACATAGTCGATGATTTTTTTAAGTTCTCATTGACCTATGAACTAGACACAGGCTTTTATGGTTGTTTATAGGTTGAGGTATAAAATACTTAATTAACAATAACTACCTATATATAGATTAAAATAAAAATAAAACTAGGAGCGCGTATAAAAGGGCAGGGGTCATTGGGCGTCAAAAAATTCGTCCACATCGCTGTCAACGTGAAAAGTGCCCAGAACGCTGGCAGCATTGCCACGTTGGATGTTCTCTGGCCGAGGAAAAACCCTGCCCTCTGGTCACGTGAAGAGCCGACTAACCGTTTGTTTACATCTCGAAATACTTGATGAGCACTTTGACTCCACGGACTTGTTGTGTGACATGTTTCAACCCCAAACGGCTCAAATACATATATTGCTTCCCATAAGGTTGTTGTTTTTGCGCCGTTTGAGCTTTTCTGCACCAGCAGCAGCTGCCCCAGCACAGCCCACCGTGCTAAGAAGATGGGATGGCGCAAGGGTGTCGACACATGTTGCATCTCACACCATTGCCTACCCACCTTCCAAGGCATTATGGTCATCACTCTGGTCTCCATATTTAGATTGCAAAAGAGAGCTGTATTAAGTTAAGTCACAGAGAATCTCTTAGGAAACTATTTAAGATATTAATATTATGACAGTTTCTTGCCAATTCATTTATGAAAATATTATGTGTGTAAAAAAAAATTTACATCTCTCTGGTAAAGTCAGTCAGCCACAATTGTACACCCATCTTTCATGGGGTACTGTGTTAAATTCTATAACAACATACCTCGTGATATATTAAAAGTAAATTAAAGTAAATTTAAAACTTTAGTTAAATGCAAACTTTGTAAACAAGCATATTACAAATTAGATGATTATATTCAAGATAAGAATGCTTGGAAACATGCTGGTCCTGCTCCATAGGGCAATCTTTAGTGTAGACAAAATCAAATTTATTAATTTATATTCCTGAGCATAGTTATTGTACTATCAAATTATTGAATTTACCTGTTAATGCTTTTAATACCTGTACGTAATATAGTGTGTAGTGCTATTCTGGGTGCATCGTCCTCACATTTATGAATTTTTTAATATATGTACTTATGTAAACATTGTAAAACACCTATTTTTAAAAAAGAGTAAGTATGGAGTTTCTTGTGCGTTCTTCTCCTTAACCATCTACTTTTCCGAATGCACGGTAGAATCAATTTTTATAACTTGTAAATTTTAATTTTTAATTGTTTGACGTTCAAAAGTGCCGCTTATTGGCCTAGTTGAATAAATATATTTGACTTTGACTTTGTATATTTTACTCATAAATACCAATATATTGAATAAACAGATTTTTTCTTTGGTGCGGCACCCTAAATGAGCGAAGTACGACACGCACTTGGCCGGTTTTTTTGTTCTGGAATTAACACAATTAATGATTATTATTATATATTTGAATTATCATAAAATTATAACAAAATGTTAATAAAATACAATTATAACAAACAGTAATGGACACAGTGCGAATTCTGAGAATGTGTGTATAATTATGTGGTGGACAGTCGCCGAAACCACTACTCCTATTTGAAAAATTCCTTCATCATTTTAAAGGTTCAAAGCAAGCTGGGCGATGTTACTCGTATTATTAAAATTTTCCTAATAAGTTCGTCGCGAGCCTTTCCTTCTCAGAAGTGTTCTGACAATAAATCAGTAAATATTTCACGCACCTATTCCTACTAAATTTGAGACACAATAAATATTTTATTTATCATTTATATACTATAATACTTAAACTGTTTTAATAAGGCGTAATAATCATTCCTATATAGAGTGCTGACATCATAACGTTGCAATGCATTTTAGCATTACCAATCTTTTTCCTCGAACAACATAGGAAAATAGTACTTTATTAACTTCAGTTCTAAATATAAAAATGAAATAATAACGGTTTTAATTCGCAGGAAAACCTTGACTTATTTGCTTGAACTATAACTAAAAGACCTCCCTGGTCTTGCTCGCGTTACATTCGTATTCTTTGTCCGTCTGGAAGAATGTAACTTTGGAATTATGAAAGAATTTCAAATAGGAGCAGTAGTTCTGCGCCTGCCTGGGTTCGAACCCACGACCTAAAACTTGTAAGTCGCGACCAATGCCACTGGGCCACCACTGCTGCACTGCTGCTTCTTGATTTAAATCATCGTAACTTTTTCAATTTTTTGCGGTATATTTAAATACCCAGAAGTATTCTAAGATTGCATGGTGCACATTGCTGAATTCTGATAACGTGTGCGTATCTTGACTAGAGTGGGCACTACAACGTGCACCAGATTAGATTACATCAAAATCGATATGTCGCAAGGAAATGAGGATACAAGGGATTTCACTGCATCATATCACAGCAGATGTCAAATATTATTTCTTTTTCTTTTTTTTCTATCTAAAAATGTCTAGTGATATGAAAAAATGCTTATATGATGCCGGTGATTTGTAGTTTCATTAAGTAGTATTTAAGAAATTAGTGATCAAAAGTTGCGAGTTCGGAGTATCAAGTGCAAATAACTATTTTTACGATCAATAGATCCATAATACCTTTTGACTGATATCAGATTTCATAATAATGTGTCATTGAGTTATTTTAAATGAAGGCTTAAAACATTTGTCTAAACATAAGCAAACGTTGCACAGTCATAAAAGAAAACCTAAATAAAACATTTTATTTCATGGCGATTATAAACTATCAAGATTCGATATGGTCAAACATTAGTTACCATATCATAACATAGTTTATATTATCCATGTTAGAGGGGCTGATATCGTTTTGTTTTTTTTGATGCAAAATGGCGGTCAAAAATTATTCTGTTATAAAAAGCTATTAAATAATGCGCCAACTGGAGAAAAAAGTGAAGTGCAATTTCGTTAGCAATTAAATTTTACGAAAGTTTAAAAAAAAAACACGATCAAACCTTTGATATCATGGAAACCCTTCATTAAAGATATGGCCAAAAGGGGAATTGACATATCGTCAAACGTTGGCATTTAAACGATATGGTTTGTTTTAACTGGTCATATCATGAAATGGTTGGCTACATCATAAACTGATCGATTCTATGATTACCCACGACAGATACATAAGAGGCTGTAGCCAAGTGATATTCTATCAACGACAGCGTCGGGATAGCGATTGGAAAAATGCCAAAATTGAATGGAAATGCCATACGCTATCGAAATGTCACGAGATCAGTCCCTTGAATTTTGCCATCGGTGATAGATTGACACTGTTTACAACTAAAAGGTGAGATTATCACTACCACAAAGTACGTGAGCGGCGGCGCGCCGCAGACAGAGAGTTACGAACAAAGCGACATTTTGCACGCACGCATTCACATTACGATTCCACAGGGATTCTTGAGCATTACTGGAAAAGTTCAGTCAGGGCTGTCACAAGTGCAAGCTCGGGCGTTTGCCACGTCAGTATTTTGGAAGAAGTTCAAAATCTTACTAATATTATAAATGCGGAAGTTTGGATGGATGTGTGTATGTTTGTTACTAATCACGCCAGAACGGCTGAACGGATCTGGATGAAATTTGGCACAACTTTTTATCCCGAGTCGAAAATTAACTTATGTTCTCTCGGGATAATTTACGACTTTACCCGGGCGAAGCCGCTGGCAGAAGCTAGTAATTATATATTATTCAATGCCTTGTACATGTATTTAAATCAAATGCAAATTTTCTGCACATTGAAATACAATCATCGTGCATAAACAGGGTAAAAATCAACGATTTCTAATTCTGATCTATCAATCTTTTATTACTAAAAACACAACAAAGATATTTTTTTACTAAAATAAAAGAAAATACACTTTCTTGTTTTAAAAATAGTAACAAACATTTAAATTAATTTATATTTTAAGGTACAAGCGGTCTCACTGATAATTTGCGTGGAAACCTAAACGAAAATTCTAAGTCCGATTTTGAAAATTCTTTCACCAATAGAAAACCACATTATTCCTGAGTGACATAGGCAATTTTTTTAATCGCAAAGACTGGTGCTGTGCGGTGGGCCACGTGAGCGAAGCCGCGTGGAACTGGAAATTCAAGATGACAAGTTAAAAATTGTATATTTAAGAAAACAATAAATTATTTTAATTTTAAGTCCATATACGAAAAAAAATGAACATTGTAGCTTTGTTTAAGGAAAGGCTATGAAACTTGTCACCCTTCTAGATCTCAACTCTTCTTCGTCGAACTTGGCGCCTTTTTCACATTTATGTTACTGTCGGGTTTTGGTGCCTTTCCACATTTTTATGTCAACTATGCCATCCAATCCATTTCGTTTTTTTTTCCATAATTACATTTTCATTTTCCATCCAATCGGTAGCGCGAGCCTATTAACAATAAAAAAAAAAAAATCTTCGTCGTATGTGTAATCGCGATCTTTAATGGATATTTGATGCTCTGTCTACCCTCTAAGGCATGTAAGCATGATATGACGTATGTTTAGACGAATCAATGTACTTGTGTTTGTAACTTATACTACCTACTCTTTTTTTAAAATTAGGTATTAATATAATAGCAAACTTAGTGAATCTGCCAAGTTTAGGTATCAATTTTCAAAAAGGTGGGAGTGGCCCTTCTGTATACTTTCTATTTTGTGTCATTACCTAGGTATGTCCTATCTTATAAGCCTACCGAAATTTTCAAAAGAAGAGCAAATGTTATAGGTACAAAAAATTAGAAAGCAAAGAAAATAAATATTCTTAATTCAGTTCGGATTATGGATAAAATAACAAAAAAAAATAATAAGCCTTTATTGCTGTACATTGATTGTGTAACAATTAATTTTTATTAATTCTATTTTATATCATCATCGTCATCATCAGCCTTTTTTAATGTTCTCACTGCTGGGAAGCACAAGACCCTCTCTATGAGAGGGAATGGGCCGTAATACAGTACACGAGCCTAGTGCGGGTTGGTGTATGTCACATATCTTCGATTTTTTGGTTCTAGGACATGTCTGTTTCCTTTGATGTTATCCTTCACCGTTTTGAGAACATGCTGATGAAATAATTTACACAAAGTAAAGCGCCTGCCTGGGTTCGGATCCATGACCTACAACTTGTCACGGCCGTTACCACTGCACCACCACTGCTCCTCTATTTTATTTAACCATTAATGTACACACACATAATAAAGAGACAAGAAGAAGGAACATAAAATAGGTACAAAGGTACGCTTATTTCAAAGAAATCTTTTCCAGCATACCTGCGAGAGGAGAGCTAATAAAAAAGATATGTAGACACCGTGTGTAGAGGGGCCATATAAAGAAAACATATCAAACAATTCCCTATAAAATAGAATAAAATATAAATAATTAATATACATATACTCTCATATACAGGCTGTCCCAGAAATCGACGTCAAGCCGTAAATGGGTGATAGACCAAGTTATAACAGTTCTCAGAAAAATACGAAAAAAAAATCTATCTCATGTTTTTAAAAAATTATGTTCACTTTAAAAATTTACTAAAAAAATCAATCCCTGTAATGGTTCTTTAACTCCAATTGCTACAAATCCCATAATTTATCTAATTTTTTTATTATTATGTAATCTTGAATAATGCTTGTGTAGATTTTTGCCTAAAATTTAAAGCCAACTCCTCCTACTTAGAAGAAAATTAAACTTTTTCAAAACCAAATTATTCAAATTTACTGTTTCGCCCAACTTTAACTGACTGTACTGAAAAAAAATGTAGAAAAATCATCATTTTTTCTCATCTTTTAAGAAGATGTCGTGCTTGCATTGCCGTCGAAGGAAGGCAGTTTGAACATTTATTGTAATAAAAAAAAATTAAATCTGATAATTTGTTTTTTTTTTCTAAGATGAGAAAACTGGTCCTGACTTAAAGTAAAAAGGTTGAGTCACTATCATAACTTTGCTCTTAAATTACGTAACGTCTCTATCGAACTAGAAACGGAGTTTAGCAAAGCTTTAGGTAAGCTAAAGTCATTTTAAGGAAGTATGGACATTTTGTGTAAAAACCGAGGATATTTACAAAAAAAAATTTGACCAATTATTGAAAACGTAATCTAGCAAGTGTTACACCATTTTTGAATCCTTATTAAATGCGCCAATTTTTCATGTTACTTGCCAAACTAGCGTAGTACATTTTTTTTTCAGTACAGTCAGTTAAAGTTGGGCGAAATAGTAAATTTGAATAATTTGGTTTTGAAAAAGTTTAATTTTCTTCCAAGTAGGAGGAGTTGGCTTTGAATTTTAGGCAAAAATCTACACAAGCATTATTCAAGATTACATAATAATAAAAAAATTAGATGAATTATGGGATTTGTAGCAATTGGAGTTAAAGAACCATTACAGGGATTGATTTTTTTAGTAAATTTTTAAAGTAAACATAATTTTTTTAAAACATGAGATAGATTTTTTTTCGTATTTTTCTGAGAACTGTTATAACTTGGTCTATCACCCATTTACGGCTTGACGTCGATTTCTGGGACACCCTGTATATGCATATCAATAAATTAAATAGTATAATAATAAATACTTAATAATATAACAAATTAATAACAGGTAAATTCAGGATTATTTGCGAACTATGACGGAATGGAAAGGTAGTGTTCTTTACAGTATTTAGCTAAATGTATCGGCAACCGATTTTTATATTACAGCTTGTCCTTCGACAAAGACCTTTCTAAAGCCTTCCATTTTGTCCTTTCTTATGCAGTTCGTGTCCATTCTGGACCAGCTACCTTTTTCATGTTGTCTTCCCAGCGTTTGTCTCCCTTTGTTTCTTTTGCTATCTCGCGGTTACCATTCCGTTACCAGATTCATTTACTTCTATTTTCCTTTTCTTAGCATTTGTCCTGTCCGTATCCATTACAGGCGTTTGTAGATATGGTTTGTAGGTATGCGTGTTTTTAAATTTAGTTTTGCTTTTTATATCTTGTAATCTCACGTTGTTTATTCTTTTAACTCCCATTACGCTTCTTTCTATTCCGTTTTGATATGCTTTGATTTTTTGAGCCCCATGTTTGACATCCATACGACAGGCATGGAAAGATACACATTTCAAACACTTTCCGTTTCTCTTTGATATGCATGTCTTTGTCCTTCATGACCTTCCTCAATGACTAAAACCAAAACCGAAATAAGGATATACACTATTAAACGTATACTATTCTTTATCCTATATTAATTATGTTAACCATATCAGCATTTCATTCTTGATTTAAAAAACCAAAATTAATCAAAGTAGGTAGACTCACTGAACAAAATCAGCTCGATAATTTTTGCACAAATTACTTGGAAAATGTATAAAATCCTGTTCACAATCACAATTTATTAAAAACTGCTAACCTTATATTTCGGGGTTTTACCGAAAATAACGGTTTTAATTTGTAACTTAACTAGTATCCTACTGATAAGAGCGCCATGATTGTTTTATTTCCTGTTATATACGTATAAAAGCCTATATTTGTGTAAAGGATTTGTTTCAAATTATTTCCCGTTTAGGTTTGGTATATTTTTATTGTACCTACGTTTAAGACTAAGCAGGTTTCATAAGCATGTATGGACGTATCATATCGATTGTTGAAATCTACAATCTTAGTTCTTATCTTACTTCTTACTAACATTACAAATGCGAAAGTTTAGATGTATGGATGGATAGGTGTATGTTACTCAATCACGCCAAAACGGCTGAATGCATCTAGTGCAGACATATGTAGATTATACTCTGGAACAGCACATAGGCTACTTTTTATCCCGGTATAATGTTAGTCTGAGATAAAATAACACGCGGTTGACGCCGCTGGCAAAGCTAGTTTAGCACAAGATCACGCATGTCTATGATCACGCCTGTGTGTCCCGAAGGATTGAGAAAATGAAATGTTACACATTAAAGTTAAATATATAACTTGTAGCAATAGAGCGAAATGATGTACAAATGTCTTAAATTTTTTATCAATAAAAAATTAAAAGAAACCAGCTAACCGGTTAAGTGCGAATCTAACTCGCCAGGGTAACTCCAGAAGTGTTAAAAAATAAAGATGGTCTTCTTCTTTTTAACCGACTTACCAAAAAGGAGGAGGTTCTATGTTCGATTTCGTGTACGTTTTTTTTTTTTTTTTTTTTATGTATGTTCACCGATATCTCCGTCAATTGTGGACCGATTTTGAAAATTCTTTTTTTGTTTGTCTGTTTATGTTTATTTTTTTTTAACATCTATGCTATGCTCTTGAGAGGTACGCAGATCTCTCATTTTACCCTTTATGTTCAAGTTTCATGATATTCGGCTAATCTATTCTGGCGTTAAGGTAAAGCAAAAAAATGGTACCTACGAAAGACACCGACTTCCAAAAATAAAGTTATTTTTCACTTTGTAGTTTTCTTATTTGGAAGTCGGTAGTATTTTTTTGTAAAAAAGTTTTTTTCTTAATAAACAAAATAATTGTTGTGGTTCTAGTAATTATGTTTGCCGGATAAAACTCACGAGAAAATGCAGAGTGCAGGCCCAAGGACGGGCGTCACCGGCGAGGGAGGCCAAGCCAACGCTGGCGCGTTAAATTAGGCCGGTATCCCAGAAGCATTGCTCAACTCAGTACAAACTGGCAATGGTCAGTTGTGATAGGTTGGCTTGCTTTTTTTACACTTAAATGCTCAAGTCCAAGATCCTAGACGCTCTAAACGTTACCGAACTCTTTTAACTGTAAATCAGTGGAATTCAGTAGAGTTAGCATGTACTTGGAATATACTCGTACTTGCTAACTTGGATCTTTCATTTTCATTCAATACCTAGCACACATTTTGTGTCGAAAGAATTCAGTAACGTGTGGGGCGTCTGGGCTATTGCTCTATTGAGTACACATATGTCAAGCTGAAGAATCATATGCCAAGCTCGGGAGTTATGGTTGGTTGGTAGTTAATTGGTAGGTGTGGCTAGTTTTGAGTTTGAGTCGAGTATGAGCACCTGGAATAAGACCTTTTTGAGGCAAAAAGCCACGCCGTCAACAAGGCTGAGTTCTGGTCAAAGCATATTTAATTTTGGAATCATCGATATAACGTAGAAGAAAGACGTTTCAGCTGTAGAACAATGGGCAGGTCAATCTGCATTGTCCCAACTATAATAGGGTGGGCTATAGTCTACTACTGGGGTCACCAAATGGTGGATAATTTACTAGTGTCATTTATTAGTGGTATAATCACACATAAATTTAAATATATAACGCAAGTCCATCTGTATAAAAACCAAGCGTGCCACTTTTTCACAAACAATGTAAAAACAAATTTATTTAGCAATGAAAGAAAACATTTCCAATGCCTCGGCCAACTTTGCTATACATTCTTTACAGCTCAATATGGCATAAAAAGGCATTTTTCTAGATTTCGGTGGATTTCCGGTGCCGATAATGCTAAATGAAAAGCTCAGATTACGATCATTTGTCGTAACTTTAGTCCGATTTTTGGCACGCGAAGTACATACAATCACGTCATCTAGTTAGATTTATGTCTGTGGGTAAAATTTAATAATTTATCCCGCGTTTCAAATCTTATAATAAAATAACCTTGTAATTTGTGACCTCTAGTCTAGTGTAACCAAATGAGGCTGAGTACCAGTGTTTTACATGGAGCGACTGCCAATCTGACCTCCAAAACCCAGTAACTGGGTAACACGATACCTCTTGGTTAGACTGGTGTCAGATTTTCAGTTTCTGGCTATAGCGACAGTCAAATTTGGAAAAATACCCGAGATAGCACCATAGCGAGATTCATCCGTGCCGGAATTAGGCACGGATGAATCTCGCTATGTAAACATGCTTACCCATCCACGGACCGACCTAGTCAAGTCTTGCTTTACCTTGAATATCGACCCGTGCGGCTGTTATGAATTAGGCACGAGGTCCTCAAGTGGAATAATAGGTAGGTATCGGTTGAAAACAAAATTTAGTAAGAAATTATGCCGTCGTTCTAAGTGCTTGATCGGATTGTATAATACGACCGAGTTACTCAAATCTGGCACAGAAACGCAGAAAACTTAAAGTGACTGATGATCATGAGTGACAGATGCTTAAAACGACATCACCAAATACTTTACGTCGAATACTCAAACCAGAAATCACACTTTAGGCTAAGAAAGTCTTAAGTCACACCCCTTGCGTGAACATTTTAAATAGCAAACTATTACAGTTTTAAAGATCAGTCTTGTCAATCAAATAAGGTGAACACCAGGCTTTAAAAGATAAAGTATATGGAGCCCAAGCTCCAATCTTTATTACAGATACTAAATAGTTTGAAAAATTAAACCCATTAACGATATCTTCTATTAAATTTTTTAACTGACGGCGCACGTTATTAATAGGACCTACTACAACAGAAAAAAGGACACATTACATAGCGGTATGAATTTCTCTCGAGCCTGATTGTTAATCGTTGAAGGACGATCTTAATTCCCGAAGGCAGTAATTGTCAAAACACCCTCGTATCCTCTGAAGATATGCTGTGTTGGTAGAAGTTAATCAAAATTGCTGTGGTAAAACCGATGTCTCACTGTTGTTGAGACTTGTCACGGCTACATACAGAATGAGATGATAACTCTTTCTAGCAATATAAAGCGCGCTTCCAAACATCCTTTATAATGCGCACAGCGAATGAATGGAACTCACTACCTGCGTCTGTGTTTCCGAACGCATTTAACCCGAATCTCTTCAAAGTTAGAGTGAACAGGCTTCTTCTGGGTAAGCTCACTCCATCGTCGACTCTGTCTCTGTCATTGACCTAGACTAGAGTCAAGAGCAAACCCATCAAAATTAAAAAAAAAAAAAAATATATATGATTGCTAGAAAAAGTTATCTCCAGATTCTACATGATCGAAGCTTCCAGAGACCAGTGCATGGGCCAGAACAAAAAAAAAAAAACTAACTACATTTCTGAGAAACTGTTAAAACATCTCTGCAATAAATTCCTACACAAGTTGATTTAAAAACTAACTTAATATAAAATTATTTTGTGAAACCAAGTTAAAAAGCTTCTTGTCATCTGTTATTTTAAATTCTAATCATAAAAGTAAGCTTCCAAGCAAATAGTTGATCTAGGTTATAACATTAAGAACTTCATATTTTTTATTGTATATCAAAAACAACATTACATACAGTGGGATAATAAAGTACATGTACAAAAGCGAGATTAGCTCAATGTTGAGTTCTCTTATAGCAAACCCTAGGGTGACAGAGTAAGATAACAGTATAGAGGGCCGGATCCAGTGGACAATTTTAAAATACATAAGACGAATACAATAAAATATACATACATTCATCAATAAATATATATACATACTATTACATCATTTCGCATGGAAATGATCTTTAATCTTACTCTTAAAGACCTTCAGAGAAGGGCTGTCGCGTAGGGAGCTTGGGAGAGAGTTCCAGAGACGCACTGCAGGTAGCAGGGTAAGAGGCATCATAGCGGCTGGAAGTGTGTCGCGGAGGGCGAAGGAGAAGAGACGTGGCAGTGCGACAAGGCTTACCGCTCGGGACAAGGTACTCAAAGACAAAGACATTTTATTTCAACAGGCCCAAGCGGCACTTTTGAAAGTTACATTAAAATTTACAAGGAATAAAAATTGATTCTACCGTGCATTCGGCAAGTAGCTTGTTATGGAGAAGAACGCACAAGAAACTCCATACTTACACTCTAATAAATAAATAAAAAAATTACAATATTTAGGTAATGAAAGCGTTCACGTAGGTATTGAGGAGAATTAGCATTGTGAGCTTAATAAAAATATAGAAACAAAATTGCACCTAAAAATCTATAGGTAATCAAATATCTAACGTTTGTTGCTACTTATGAAACACTGTAAATCAAATGCAAAAATATAGGTATCCAGGAAAAATGTGGGTTTTGATTTTATTTATACATGTTTGTGGTTTTTTAACGATTGTTATCAAAAAATAACATGAAGCTCAGTCGCAGGCGAAGCATATTGTTAAAACATTGTATAGTCAGATCGCATTGTGTGTTAAGTTGCCGGCCACAGCGGTCGTTAATTATTTCAGAATGAATTATAATTATTTTTATTTATCATTTGCATTTGTTTTGGTAAGTGAACTTTTATCCTCTTTTGTTTTTTTTTTATTGTTTTTATTAAATACTGTGTCTTTTGTAAAGATATTTTGGGTTTTCGATACGGGCTTTTTCAATACTAGACCGGATTCTGAATTTGTGCCGAGTTATTCAAAATATAGTCACACTTTATGTCATGGGATTTAAAAATAACTGATCAAATGTTCGTGTATTATAGGTGCTTTCCCCGACCCGAATCATCTAAAGCGAATTTTACGAGTAGGCACCTACTACAGAAATTCAAACAAAGTCAAGTCGAAATTGTTTTTTTTTAATATTTCTATGAATTAGACAGTGACAATTAGTTTACACATCTCGCTGTCATATGAATGACATAACACCATTTTAATATCTACTTCAAAAAATACGCTTCTGTAATCGAAACAGTACATGTAACAGTATATATATTTTAGGGTTATTTTCCAAACTTATTATTAGCTAAATGAGTCATGAATCAATTAGTTTGACTGTACAGATCTGCCTTTCCCATCAGGGAATAACAGCGTGGTAGTATGCTCATTAAATTTAATTTGACCACAATGATAACGATTTGATAAGTACTATGTAGGCGGGATTATTCACCAACTAGCAGATATTCGTTACCGTAGTTTTTTTATCATAGTGAGGTTGCCGGATATTTCATTCAATACTTAGGCTGAATTTTAGCCAGTTTGCCCAGCGCCAAGATTTCTCAGGCAACATCTAAAAGAATACCTAAATAAAAACGTTACATTTTAAAAGCTCGTCAAGAGTTTCCTAAATTAATATCTAAATGTAAACGAGCCTGACTAGTGTCTGCCTGTAAACAGTCCAATATAATTAATTCTAGTGGCGCCAAGTATTAGTGAAAAAGGGCATAAATGTATATTCGATATAGAGCTGGTAAGATGTGCTATGAACATCCTTCTCCATCCCTCTTTCGTCGAGTGGTCACGTGACGTTCTAGAGTGTAGAACCTCAGCAGTCACTTGACAGCATAGCGCATCGCGATAGAATAACGCTTTGTCCTCAGCGATGGCGATGGTAGCAATGCCAAAATGTAAGGGACTGATCACGTGACGTTATGATAGCGCTCGGCGTTTCCATTCGTTTTTGACATTTTTCAAATTACTATCGCGGTAGAATGTCAGTAATTGTCTAGAGCCTCTGAGCGGTCTTAGGTTTGTCTATGCGCTGTTGGGTTTATAAGATAATTAATTAAGATAAACAAGCTTGCGGGATACTTGCGTAAAACAAAATCAATAGCAAATAATTTATTTTGAAAATTCAACATCATTGTTGCGTTTTTACGTTATTGAGTTGACGAATTTTCTTCAAAATTCTTTTGACTTCAGTAAAACTCAGGCATCATTTTTTGATATCATTTGGTATTATGAGGTACGTCAAACATAACTATTTTTAACTCCCGACGGAAAAAGTGGGATGTTATAAGTTTGACGTGTATTTGTGTATCTGTCTGTGGCATAATAGCTCCTAAACGGATGCACCGATTTTAATTTCGTTTTTTGTTTGAAGGTGATTTTATCGAGTGTTCGTAGCTTTGTGTGATGAGAAACGGTTTAGCCGTTCAAAACTTAGGGGCGTTTTATTGTTTGAATCGGGGTTTTTCCGCAAGATATTGTGTCATAATTACGTGTTAAATTGATTGTCGATCGAAGAGTGTCTACTACTAGATCATTATGTACATGAAAGAAAACTGTATGGGGAGTTTTTTAATTTTATTTGTTTACATTTACCGAGGGAAATCTAGTAAAATCTGAAATAATCACAGAACAGTTCAGGCTACTCCTGGTAAGAATTTATAAATTTTAGGGTTTACCGTTGTTGAGACTTTTCATCATATCAGCCGAAAGATGTCCACTGCTGGACATAGGCCTCCCCAAGCGTCGCCTCATTGACCGGTCTCGTGCGTCCCGCATCCAGTGGATCCCCGCAACCTTCACCAGGTCATCGGTCCACCTGGTGGAAGGCATTCCAACGCAACGTCTTCCGTTTCGAAGTCGCCACGCCAGAATCTTTCTTCGCCAATGGCCATCTTCATCACTTAAATTTGGCAATTCTTCAGGCTATGTCGGTAAACCTGGTTCTCTTGCGGATATCTACATTTCTGATTCGATCACGCAAAGTCTGGTCAAGTTTAATGCTGCTAAAACCCAGGCGTGTCTTATTTCCGCTAAAAAGTGCCAATTTCACCCGGCTCCAACTTTCCGTGATGTAACCGTGCCAATAATGGACCAACTTGAGCTTCGTGGCGTTTGACCACCATCTCGCCTGATGTTAAGTGATGATGTGGTCGAAGGTGAAGCAAGCTTGCCTAGAAGTAACCTATTCAATCTTGACTTGAAGACCCCTAGGTTGTAGCTATAAGGAAACAAAGACGCCGGCAGGGAATTCCACTCCTTAGCTGTACGCCATCGCACACGCCCCGAAATGTAACCGATAGAAAACCGACAGGCTGGCAACTCGTCGTCGGTGTTCAAGGCTCTGGAGCTTTGAGTCGACCAGCGCATCATTGCCGATAAGTCTCCTGGCCCGTCTGTCAATCGACTCAAGTGCATCAAGTTGGTACCTGGCAGATCCGTCCCAGAGGTGAGAGCAGTACTCCATGCATGACCGAACTTGCGCTTTATACAAGTTGAGCAGCTGTTCAGGCGTGAAGTACCGCCTCACCTTCGCAAGGATCCCCAACTTTTTTGCAGCTAATTGAGCCTTTGCCTCAATGAAGGACCAAAATTGAGGGTCGATGTCAACGTAACACCAAGAAGGTCGAGATGGTCCGTTATCGGCACGGTTACACCACGGAAGGATGGAGCCGGGTGGAATTGGCTCTTTTTTGCGGAAAAAAGACACGCCTGGGTCTTAGCAGCATTGAATCTGACCAGTTTGGCATTGCCCCATTCGGAGACTGCCTCCAAAGACAGGTTCAAGCGCTCAACCATGGCCTCCCGAAGAGACCGGACTTGAGTCCCACTAGCCCGTGCACCAGACACGTATCTCTCAGCAGCAGTGCTGACATTTCGGGGAGTGTGCGATGGAAATGCATGATTTATTTCCGCCGAGCCTGTTCCATCATCGGACAATCAGACGCACGGCGATGCGTCATCGGTAGATGGTGGACATCCCACCCATACGCACAAAACGTTTTGGGGACACTTTTATTATGCGTACAGCTACGGAGTGGAATTCCCTGTCGGAGTCTGTGTTTCCCGATAGCTACAATCTAGGGGTCTTTAAGTCAAGAGTGAATAGGTTACTTCTAGGCAAGTGTGCTTCACCGTCGACCACATCATCGCTTACTATCAGATAAGATAATGGTCAAGCGCGAGCCTATTGATAATAAAAATAAAAAATAAAGTGGGGCCATTACCACTGGGCCCCTACTGCTCTTATTTTTACTGCTAATTAACTGTATTATGTCACCAATATTTGCATTGATTACAGCTTATTAAATCTATTTCAGGACTTGACTCATTTCGCTTAGGGAAAAAGAACACAACTCCATGTATAATAATAATTAATATATTTAGATTTTACCTCAACTAAACAATAAACATATGCATGAAAAATATATTTGTTATTAGACCAGTCACAACAGTAACAAAATTAATCGAAAAATGAACGAGATATAATAATTTAAACAATTATAAATCAGTCCCTCTCTACGAAAAATCCAATTTCTAAGGCATAGGCGTCGTGGTAACGTCAAATGGCACGTGGCGTGGCTCTTGGTTATTCTCAACTTTGACACTTTATAACTTCGTCTCTAAACAAGATATTTAAAAATCATAGGAATTTTGTTTACTATAGTTAATAAGTATTTAAGTTAGTAGCAAATAAAACAAAATGCATGCATGTAGGGAATACATTGTGATGACTGAAGATAATTATGTTTTTTAGGTTCTTTTTTTAATGAATATAAGCTCTTTATTATACGAGCAATTCTTGTATATATATTTTTTATTTATTTATTTATTCAGTAGTAACACATACGTCTATACTAATATTATAAAGCTGAAGAGTTTGTTTATTTGTTGAGGAACTACTGGTTGGAATTGAAAAATTCTATTTGTGTTGGATAGTCCATTTATCGAGGAAGGTCTAGTAACATCACGCTACGACCAATAGGAACGGAGCATAAATGAAAAATGTTGCAAAGACGGGTTTCTTTTTCCTTTTTGAGAGCTTTCGTTGCGTGCGCTGCGTAAACGGCTTAAGTTACGCATATCCTGTATGATGGAATTTTTGCTTTTTAAAAGTCCTAAAAAAAAATCTGCGACAGCATAATTATGTCTATCTTTTAAGATTGACTCACTATAACCTTTTTTATAATTTTTAACTTTATCTGTGTTTTGATATTATTGTTAGGTATTATTTTTGTTTTTTTATGGTTTTCAACTGTTTATTTATAATCAATTAAATAATATATTTTTAAAATTGAATCTATTTATATATCATAGGTATTTATATTTTGTAAAAAATATTCATTTTGTTTGTATTTTAAAGGTAAGGTATTATATACTTTAACGATCTCTTGCCGTGTAAATTTGTGTACTTTGGTAGTAACAGCTAAGCATTGATGTCGCTACGAGTCCTAATTTCTCTACTATTTACGCTTTTTGCTTTCTTTAGATTTTTATTAAAAAATTGTTCGAGTAACAGTGCAAATTTAGTTTGTTCATGTGTAGGTATTATGTTACAGAATTTAATTAATTTATGATAGTCATGTTTGTATTTATTTTTATTGTTGTGAGGGACATTTTCTTTCAATATACGCAGTTGAATTGCGTAAATTTGATCAAGACGTGTCTTATATGTCCTTCCATAGCTCGACAGACCATAGGATATAGTTGATTCGATCAGGGCTTTGTTAAGCATTAATAGAGTTTGATAGGGAACTTTGCATTTAATAATAGAGAATTTAGCTCGCATGCATCTCAATTTATCACACACCCCGTTAATGTGCTCCTTCCAACTAAGTCGGCTATCAATGGTAAGTCCTAGGTATGTTTGGCTATCTACGAGATCTATGGAGTCACAGCTACAAGGGATGGCTAATTTACCGGTGCAATTGTCATGCAAACACTCATGACAGTGAGCTGTTAGTTTAGGCAATAAAGTACATTAATTTGGTCTTACTAGCGTTTTATACTAGACCAGTGTCATGAGATCATTTAGTCAACAAGTCGAAGTCCTCTTGTAGTTGCCTTTGGGCTTCACTAACACTCCGTCCAGTTGTCAACATTCACACAACTGTGACGGCACCTGCCTCATACTGATATGAGTGAGAGAGCCTCACCTTTTTGCCTCATCTGAATGAGGCAGCTGGTGTCGTCGGACGTCGAACTGATAGATCTCGCAATTTTTTATGACATTAACAAGACTATTTACATAAGTGAGGTACAGCGTACAGGTAGGTTACAGCGGTCCAAGGACCGAGCCTTGCGCCGTTCCTTCCGTTACGATGACTGGTTTAATAGTTGCATCACTGACTCTGACCATGTATTTTCTGCCATCAATATAGTTTCCGCACCAATTGTGTAGTTTGCCTCTAATTCCGCTGTCATGAAGACACTCCAGTAATCGCTCATGTCTGAGTGTATCAAATGCCTTGCTGTAGTCTATAAAAACTACTAAAACGTGCTGTGTTTGATCTAAATGATTATGAATACTATGTGTGAATGTTGATAACAGTTGTGTGGTATTATTTTTTGGTCGAAAGCCATATTGTTTGTCAGTTAGTATTTAATTTTTTTCATAAAATTCGTTTATTTGTTTACAAATTTATTTTTCTATTATTTTATCAATCGTAATTGGTCTGTAGCTATTATAATCCAGCCTGCTTTCTTTTTTATGAATCGATCTAACAATCCCGGTTTTGAGTGCCGATGGATACTTGCATGTTTGTAAGCATTGATTAATTAGATTAGAAATCACTGCAGCAATTGTCGTACACAACATGTTTATATCCATGGCTCTAATTCCATCTATTCCTGTGGCTTTATTATTATTCAAAGACATAATGATTTTTTTTAACTGAGTTAGGATCCGCAGGTTGTATACGCATATAAACGTTAGCTGGAGTTGTGTAGTTTGTTTTATTTAACAATGATTTCTAGCACTTAGGAATAATTTGCTTTACGCTTTTATCGAAAGTGTCCGCAAAATTATTTACTATGTCTGTAGACGTTAAGTTGGTTTTATTAAATGAATTGTGAATAGCCTCATCAATAGAAGGTTTTATTCTGCCTGTTATTCAATTAAGAATTCTTATTATAAATCTTATTTGATCAAATTATTGAATTTATGCTATTGTTTTTAGTTTTATGTATGTGTTTGCATAGTTTCTTGATTTAATATATTGTTTTTTTTTTAAGATAACGTTGTTAGAGTCTTTTATCCACTTCATAAATAATTTATCCCGATGTTCACAGGATTTGATTATTTTTTATTCATCCATCCATTTTTACTACGCGATGAGCTACATATATGTATTTATATAATATGAATCTCAGAAACGGCTCCAAGGATTTTCATGAAATTTAGTATGCAGGGGGTTTCGGGGGTGATCAATTGATCTAGCTAGGTTTCATTTTTAGAAAATATCGTTTTCACTATTTCCACCCAAGCAGAGCTCGGTCGCCCAGGTATTTCAGCAAATAAAACAAAATGCATGCATGTAGGGAATATATTGCAATGACTGAAAAGATGTTCTTTAGGTTTTTTTATCAATATAAGCTCTTCATTAATATGCTCAGCAGTTGGGTTTTTCAGCATCAATGATACACTAGATATTGCATCATTGGTCTATTTCAGCAGAAGGGGTAATAGTACATTCAGGACGAACAGTTGATAGCTGAGTAGTTGGGGATTGCTCAGAAAATGACAGAACACCGAAAATATATCTGAAAAGACTCTACCTAAATTATTAGGCCAATCGTCAGATCAAAGGGATCCTATACTTTTTATTTTTCGTCAGACTTGCCAGAAGTGCCCTTAGACAGATATTTGAAAAAAAAGCAAAATGGCGGCTTGTTGGCAACATATTGTTGGGTTTCGAATTTTTCAAAACCATCACGTGAAAAGTCAAAATGAAGGGTTTTTAGAGGCGATTACAAAAATGTATACCACTTATATGTTTAAAAGTCCTTAAAAAAATACTAAAAGGTTGTAAATAAAAAAAAGTTGATAAAATCAAATCCAATTGTTGCGAACTAAAAAGATGTAAACAAGAAGAAATTCATGCTATGCAGTCGGGGGATATTTGTAGATTTGGTCAGTCAACTCGCGAATAAGTATCCTACGACTGCACAGCATGATTTTCTTCTTGTACTAATTTTTTTTAAATTACTTACCCACATTATTGATAGTTTCGCATTTGACCACTATTTCACATCACCTGATTGTAAGCGATACCGCTTGATGGTCAATTCAACACGCTTTTTTCGGAGTCTGACTGAAATAACATCACGCCTGCATTCCCCGAAGGGAGGCAGAGGTGCACATATAGAATGCCCACAATTCACCTGTTATGTTTATGTTTGTAAACGCTCACCCACGAAAAAAATCCTAGTGTGGGGAAACTGCAAACTTTTTTTTAAACGTGTTCAAAGATGAATGAAAACCTATAACCACGTTTAAAAGAAAGTTAACGCAATGTTTAAAAGAAAAATGCTTTTACGATCTCAATGAATATATGCCAGATCACGGAGAAGGAAAAAAAAAAGAATTATTTAATATTGGTACCTATATACCTTAATATAATAATTAATTGGTGGTCAAAATGTACTGATTCAATATTTTGAGTTATGTTATTGACAAAATTTACAATAATTTATCTATGGTGTTTGTTTTATGTCATTTATTTATCTTTGTTCTTATTTTGTACATTTTTGAATATGTTTATGAAATAAATTTAAAAAACAAAAACATTTATAAATATAAACAAATAAAGGTCCACCGGTATCGGGAACAGGGTCCAAGCTACCGGCGGTCAGGACTCCAGAGAGAGGAACCGCCTAACAATACGTATTATTAATCTGACATTACGTTAAACTTTATCTTTTGAACTGACATAGTAAAATAATATAACTCTGATATCAATTAATTAATTAATTCGTTCCTTAAAACATCCTAATGCTTGAGGTCTTTTTTTGTGTTACGGGCTTTTTTTCTTAATTTAATAAAGATAAGTTTAGTCAAGCTAAAATTAAATATTTGCACACCGTATTTAATGGTAGAATGTAAAAGAGTCGTCATAGATTTAAGAGCATACCTACTTTTTTAACCTACATTCTGGTAAATTAATGAATTTGAATGATTTTATAAAAATAAATATGGGGCAAACCAGCAACCGGGCTCAGATGCAGGCTCCGGGTTGCTATTGAGAAGTTCCAGATGGTAAAACCTAACAACAATTTGCCGACTCGGGAATCGAAGCCGGGACCTTATGTTCAACAGTAGCGTTAGCGACCAATGTACTAACGAGGCATTTGACTAAAATAATCTTGCTAAAAATCTTAGAGACACTCGTCTTTCAGATGACAAGGGTTGTATCATTTGCATCCGCAAAAGTTTGTTGCATAATTAACATGTTTTATTATTTTATCACAGGTCACAAGTACCATTGCTGACGATAAGATTTCCATGTCAAGAAAAGATTGGGAAGGACTGTAAGTAAAAAAGATAATTAATTTTAAGGCAACCCGCATAACCAATTTCATAGGTTTCGGTACTTGCACTTCGTATTTTTTTTTGTATTTTTGTAAAAGGGCGTTTTTTATAAGAAAACTACATGCGCGTGATTTCTAACAACAGTCAACCGCTCATACCATTATAAATGCTATTCATATATTTACTCAAGTTACGCTACGTCCCACGATTTTATTTTGAGTCTGATTAATATTATAGGTTGAAAAGGAGAGTGGTGTGATAACTGTTATCTAGTTCTGACCAATTATTTTTTAAATTTTCAGTTTATTATCTTTATTTTGGATAAAACCGTTGAATATAAAAATATTTTTTTATTTTGCAATGAAATAACCATATTGTTAATGCTATTAAAAATAAACATTTGAAAAAACGCCCAAGTCTGGACAGCATTTGGACCAGCTCCCATACATGATTGATCAATATCATGTCAATGTCCTTTACGAGTATGGTTAAGAGAAGAGCGAATTCGATCATTTTTATCGAGGTTATTATAGACTAATTTATCGGTCAAGTAGCAAGATATTTGAATCACTTGTATCAGCTCATTCAGCGGCTAGAATGTGTCTCTTATAAATATTAATTAAAACTAGAGTTAATGAGGGATCGATCCCAATATCAGTTTCTTTACTAGTTACCACCCGCGGCTTCGCCCGTGTTATCATTAATCCGAATTTATCAGGATAAAAAATGTCGTATGTGTTAATCCTGGTTATAAACTTTACTTTCTGTGTGTAAAATATCATATAAATGTAGCCGTTTCTGCGTGATTGAAACACACACTGTATATAAACTCACATCAATTATAATATTATAGTAGAATTATTATGTTCGTATAATAATTTAACCTACGGTACATAATTACATAAAGTTAACTAATCTATTATTTTCTTTTACAGTAAAGAGTCAGTGAGAAAGCTTTGCGCATGTTCGAAGTAAGTAACAGGTTTTTATTTTATTAACCACACTAGCTTTCCCCGCGGCTTCACTCCAGTGGCATACCACACAGGACCCGTTAACGGGATAAAATAATGGCTTACGTCACTCCGGAATAATGTAGCTTTCTACTGGTGAATGAATTTTCAAAATCGGTTAAGTAGTTTTCGAGTTTGTCCATAACAAACAAACATACAAACAAATCTTTCCTTTTTGTAATATTTGTGTAGACTAGCGGCTCACCCCGGTTTTGCCGAGTTTAACAATTATATCTGTTTAAAATGTAGCCTGAATAATAAATATATAGAGTCTGAAAAATGTAACTTCCATATATGGAGACAATTTTTAAATAGGTGCAGTGATTTTGGAGAGTACCCTCCACATAATATAGGTACCTAGACAAACTTGCACACTCCATTTAAAATTATGTAGAATAATAATTATAACTAATAGTTACAAGATTAGTATATTATCTGAATTCCAATAAAATATTAATAAATCCAACTTCGGCTTTCATCCGGTGATTTTTCCTTAATTATAATTATAATATTTAATAATTTAATATTTTTTTTTTTTTTACCTTTCAGCAAGCCACTTGATAAATCCGACGTGGTAAGTCGAGTATTCCATCATTTTTATTGAATCCTGATTAGTCGTGATGTAAGGTTCCGTATTAACATTATGAGATAGGTATCCTTATCCCTTATTAGTCTGTTCGTCTGTCTGCGACAACTGCTTATATCAGGAACTAATGTATCAAAACTTGCAAAACTTTTTATCGAAAATCTTCAATTATTTAATTATCTGATAAGCAACGCCATTGGGTCTAGAATTATGAAATGATTTCTCAGCGATCCATTTTTAGGGTTCCGTACCCAAAGGTTAAAAACGGGACCCTATTACTAAGACTCCGCGGTCCGTCTGTCTGTCTGTCTGTCACCAGGCTGTATCTCATGAACCGCGATAACTAGACAGTTGAAATTTTCACAGATGATGTATTTTTGTTGCCGCTAACAACAAATACTAAAAACACAATATAATAAATATTTAAGTGGGGCTCCCATACAATAAACGTGATTTTAATGCCGTTTTTTTGCGATAATGCAAGTCGCGCACGAAGGGTTCCGTACGAATCCTTCGTGCGCGAGTCTGACTCGCACTTGTTAATGACATTATTTTTAATGTTTGCCCCTAAAGTGGGTTGTATGAAAGTTAAATTTGTTTCTCATGGGCACTCAGCTTGTAGCGTTTTAATGCTGAAATTAATAGGGAATATGCATAAAAACAAATTTTTATTTGATCAGTTTATCCTGGAAAACTCTGAACAGAAGCCGCTCTCAGGTCGGCCGCAGCAAAGATAATCTCCATAGATGGGGTTTCTCGGATGGTTCCGATCCTCGGTGCTTGTTCATTCATTGCGTCACTCCACAGACCTTTGGCTACCTTGCGTCTTATGCCGCATGTCCTTCTGTCTGTTCACATGAGGACCTCATATCTGCATCAGCGGAAGGCGTGGTCGTGGCTGAATTCTGGGCCAGACAAGGCATTTAACTAAAAAGTGTATGTTTGTCATCGACACGCTAAGAAGCAGAAGTTTATCGATTAAAAAACTAAAAAAAAATACAAAATAAATTAAAATTGTTCGAAAAAGGAACGCGATAACAATCTAAAGAAATATATCCGTCCCTCTCTATGAAAATGCCTTTTTCTGTGACAGATCTATGGGCGTCGTGCTATCTGGCGTCAGATGCAATGTCGGACTTCTTTTTCCTAGTTCTCAAATTTGACGCTTTCGTCTCTGAGCAGAATATCATTTAAATAAAATAAGTAACATGCATATTTCCTATTGTAACGCACGTAGGTATCGCACATAACAGTGCAGTAGTACTGTTTATTCATCATAATTTCCTCAAACTGATAAACAACAATGTTAATGATGGCATTATTTTCAATTCGAAATTATTTATTTTTATAATTAGATTACGCGGTGAACATAGATAAAGCTAAACTAGCAAATAGCGAGTCGGTCTCCCAACGAAGGTACATATGGATGAGGTAGTCTGATATGAATAATATTTTCCCATATCAGAGCCTTTGTTTTTGTTAACGAGGGAAAACTTTTAAAATGCGCCCAAGCCAGCCTTTTCCTTAAGGACGCTGTTACATTTGCGACGAACTCAAATTTAGGTAACTTGTCACACACAGCAACATTACGCGTACGCACTCTTTGAAACTACTGAGCGCTCGATTTTATACATCACTGAAATAATATTGGTCCTTGATATTATTTTCTAATTTTATTGTTTTAAATTGATTCAGGAAGGTTAATTGGCACTTTGAAAATGCATTTGCTAACTGTTACTTAGAACCGTCGTCGTGATAAGAAGGTTAGTATTTTCAACCGAATTCAAAAAAAGGAGGTGCTCTATCTATTTGACCCGTATTTATCCGATTCTCTCAAAAACTACTGATCTGATATTCATCCGGTTTTCGTCGACAAATGTATGTGTTTTCAGGGAAGGATTTATTGTATAATATATTTGGATCTGATAAAGATTTTTGGGGATATACTATGGAACTCTTCAATAACAAACAGCAAATGCGATTACTGTCTTCGTATGTTTGTATATTGTTTTCAACATACCACAATATAACATCACACTTGTAAGACTTTAGGGAGTAAACTGATGTATTTAGTACACCCAATATTGGGTACCAACCAAAACTAAAAAGAGAAAAATAATAACTTTCCTGTGTCGAAAAATGAAAAACAATAGATACCGACACCAACTTCCGAAAAGAAAAATAATTTTCGGTCACAAGGATTAAAAAATGACTTGAACATTTTGCAATGCTTTACATGTAAAATATTATTATCTAAAATATTTGAAGCATTACATAATGAGCATACGTAAAATATCTCAACAATCAACTCCTTTCGATCAAGACAACCGACGACGACGGTACGATGCGCGGCGGTACTCACACGCATGCACACTACAATCTTTTCTATTTCTTATATCGTATTTATTTTTGCGAGAGAGCGATACGCCCGTCATTTCACGAGCGCTTCTGAGCGCGGAATGAATGATGAACCGCGAGTGCAAAATGTGTGAAGAAATCGGCAAGTGTGTTTATTTAAGTTAATAATTAAAAAATATATTGATTTAGGTAAAAAATATTTAGCTGAACCTGTAAAGGATTATATATACCGCAATTTCTTCTAACTTTGAAGATAACATATGCTGTAAATTTACCTTAAGCTTTTTATTCTTTTTGCGATTATTGTGATGGAAAAAACGTATTTGTGTGAAAATTTTGTATGATGTCATACAATTTTTCTGATGCCAATCTGTAGCTGAATATATTATTTTTAAATTAAGACCATGATATCTTCACATCTATGATTGCTTATACATTAAAATGGTACCTCAAAAGCACTGTTATTTGTAGAAAAATGTAATAGCTTCCTTAAATGCCATGACCTGCCAGAATTTGATCCTTATTAGCGACACTATCGAATAGTGTAATAATAAAGCATATGTTATTTTTTTCAAAATCAACGGGTTCGAAACCTGGCTAGGAATATCGTTTTCTTTTAAATTCAATGATGCAGTTATAGTTTTCATCAAAATCGGCCTCGTGAATCCTTTGAGTGTTTTACGCTATTCCGCACTGTTTCGGATTTGGCCATTCACGCCCACTTAAATAAACTGAAGCTATATAGTTAAGATTCTTCCAAGTTTCAAGTAGACAGTAGTAGTTGTTACTGAAAGAAGCAGCTGTGACAGACAGACAGGTAAAGTCACGCCATAAGTCGCTTCGTTTTGGTACGGAACTTTAAAAATGAAAATTTGTCATCTAATCGCATTGCTATGAACTCTTGTCGAGTGTTCGAATCAAAACTGCACGTAGCTATTATTGACGCAATGTCTGTATGTACCAACAGCTCCCGGATCATCATCATTTTATAAACATATTGTATTTATTCATACTGATCTGGGAGTTTTCACTCAAGTAGCTTAGAGATCCTTCAATTCCCTTACCCAACAAGATTTTTGGGTTTTCTTTCGTAGTGCTGATTACTGCTAAGGTGGTGTATTAAAGAAGCATTTTTTTTTTTCAGTGCAGTGGGGAAGATCATACTGATTTCACAAAGTTAGGATCAATGGCGTAAGTATTTAATAGCAACGAACAATGTTTCTTTATATCTATCCTTCACCGGCAGTTGCTTAAGCTATTGTTGGCTGGGGTGCTCGCTCTCTACGCAGTCCAAGAGAGAAACCATTAGTGCATAGACCAGAGGTTCTAGACAAGTGATACTCTATCAACTAAATCGTTGTGGTAGCGGTTGGAGTAATGTCAAAAATGTATGGGATTGTCAAGCGTTATCGAAATGTCACATGATAAATCGCTTAATTTTGAAATTTCGACCATCGCCATTACTGACATCGAATGACACTTGTCTAGAGCCTCAGATGAACGGTCGACAATATCAATTCATAACTCACCATAAGCTAATTTTTCTACAGAAATTCTAATACGATAAGGTCGATTTTTGCTTAAATGTATGTTTCCTTAACAATAGCCTTGCTATCGATTTAATATGCCAGTGTCAATTAGTTTACCCATTTTTTTGTCATTTCCCTTCAAATATAAGCTTTATTCTATAACCGGAATAGAACGCTTATATTTTTGAAAAGAAATATTGTTCAGTATTTCTTTTTATTACACAATGCTGGACGACAGTTGATTCGAAATTCAAAACATAATTTCTGTTTACCAAAAGGAAAATAAAAACAATTTATAATCTACTGCAATGAACACAATGCTTAAAATTGCAGGACCCTTTGCCTGTTTTGACCCATTTTTGTGAGAGGTATATCAAGAAAAGTTTAATGTTTAAAGTTTTCATTTCTTTCTTGACTGTACTGTGCAATGAGAGTTCTATCGCTTTGCGCCTAAAGCCACAATGGCTGAAACCCAATTTGAAGCGTGTAGGTCCTAGGCACCTACTGCTTTCATCAGGCTGGCTTAATTTATTTAAACTTCATGTACAATGTCACTGTACTTTCAAAATAATTTATATTCCTCAGTTTGTACGTACCTACACAGTCATTGCCTTCCACCACCTGTATTCAAAAGAATCCTACGGCCATCACAAATAGTAGTTAATAATACTGTCACATAACAAAGGTTATTAAAATAGAAGTGTGAATGCAGCTCGGTTTATAATATCAGCAGTTACATACTCTAATATATTTAATCTCATCAAAAACGCAATTTAAAATATCTTAAATTTGGATCTACCGAGAATGGGATGCCATATAACATAGTGTGCCACAGACAATGTAGAATCAGTAGTTGAGTGGGAGTCCACATCATGCCTGCTTAATAATTCTATTTTTTTATTATAGTCCGTTAAATTTGCCGGTGCGTACAGGAGGGAAAAGGTTAGGTAGGATGATAATAAAATATACAGATAAATGAAAAAAGATTTGTTTGGTTATTCAGTAAGCCTAGTTAGAAAATTAAGGTAAGCGTAACCTTACTACTATATCTGCTCGCGCATTTATGCATTCATAATATTAAAAATGTGTCTTGGCACGTTTACATTCATACGTTCTTGACTGATATTAAAAAAGTTATAGATAGACTGTAGAGTATCCTCCCAATATGACCACCTACTTACTATCTATACATATAAATAAAATTGGAGTGTCTGTTTTTAATGTTGAATTAAACGTTTTTTACTACATGTATACATTTTACAATTTTTGTCTGTCTGTTTGTTCCGGCTAATCTGTGAAATGGGACTTTTTTTGGCAGGTAACTGATGTAATAAGGAGTAACTTAGGCTACGTTTATTTTACAAAAATTCTTTTATTTTAGAAATTTGTTAGGCGGAACGAAGTTCGCCGGGTCAGCTAGTTTACAATAAATTCATACAAATATTAATCATTTCAGGTCATTCAAAATTGATGGAGCATGTGAAAACATTATGTAAGTTTAAAAATATAGTACATATTTTATTAAACTAAAAAAGAGTAAAAGAGTAATTTGTATAAACATCGAACTTTTTTTTCAGAAATATTGACAGAAATGTAACACTAGATGACGATAAAAAAACCACTACGGAGTCCACAACAGTAGATGGCAAAAAAATAACTACTACGGAGTCCACAACAGTAGATGGCGAAGGTAAAACTACTACGGAGTCCACAACAGTAGATGGCAAAGGTAAAACTACTACGGAGTCCACAACAGTAGATGACAAAAATAAAAGTACTACGGAGTCCACAACAGTAGATGACAAAAAAAAAACTACTACGGAGTCCACAACAGTAGATGGCAAAGGTAAAACTACTACGGAGTCCACAACAGTAGATGGCAAAGGTAAAACTACTACGGAGTCCACAACAGTAGATGGCAAAGGTAAAACTACTACGGAGTCCACAACAGTTGATGGCAAAAGTAAAACTACTACGGAGTCCACAACAGTCGATGACAAAAATAAAAGTACTACGGAGTCCACAACAGTAGATGACAAAAAAAAAACTACTACGGAGTCCACAACAGTAGATGGCAAAGGTAAAACTACTACGGAGTCCACAACAGTAGATGGCAAAGGTAAAACTACTACGGAGTCCACAACAGTAGATGGCAAAGGTAAAACTACTACGGAGTCCACAACAGTAGATGGCAAAGGTAAAACTACTACGGAGTCCACAACAGTAGATGACAAAAATAAAAGTACTACGGAGTCCACAACAGTAGATGACAAAAAAAAAACTACTACGGAGTCCACAACAGTAGATGGCAAAGGTAAAACTACTACGGAGTCCACAACAGTAGATGGCAAAGGTAAAACTACTACGGAGTCCACAACAGTAGATGGCAAAGGTAAAACTACTACGGAGTCCACAACAGTAGATGGCAAAGGTAAAACTACTACGGAGTCCACAACAGTAGATGACAAAAATAAAACTACTACGGAGTCCACAACAGTAGATGACAAAAATAAAACTACTACGGAGGCCACAACAGTAGATGACAAAAATAAAACTACTACGGAGTCCACAACAGTAGATGGCAAAGATAAAACTGCTACGGAATCCACAACAGTAGATGAAAAACCTAAAACCGAAAAATCAACCACAGATAATCCTATTACTGAGACGACAAAGAAAACTGATAAAGCAGCGTAAGTTCACATCATAATATTTAAACAACGAAATGATAAGTAAAATCATTAAATTCAAACATAGTGCTATTTTGGGTGCCCGCTATCAAGCAGAATCTTGATGCTCCGAAATTTATTTGGCATAACACACTTGGCATAATCTTCTTTAAACGAACATTTTTGAGGTTTAAAACTTATTTAACATAATTATTTTTTGGCCGAATGTTTATATATCTGAATTTACAATGGCATGCTTTTAAGATGGCTGAATTTTATTTGGCATAATTTTACTTGGCATATTAGTCAGATGGCAGAAATTCATTCTGAATTATTTGATTCCAAAATCTAATTGATATATTGTAAATAATAATAATAATATCGTTTATTTAAAACATAAGGCACATTTTACAATAAAAAATCTTAAAAATATAAAAGAAGACAGTTGCTTATTTGCCAGAACTAGGTTGAGCCTGTGTTTCGGGCTATAAAGTGCTTAAAAACTTATGATAATAATAAATTAACAATATATTACTATTTGTATAACTTGTATATGAATACTTAAATTTAAAGACAGCAAAATTATTATTTTTTATCAACCAGGAGATCTTCTGTCTCTCCGTAAGAGATGCTAAGTAGATGTTCAAGAATAGTATTTTTACAGCTAAAATGGTTTAATTTATAGATACTTAATTTTCTTTTTAATCTATTGTACAGAAATGGACCTAAGAATGTGAAGAATCTATTTACAAAGACATATTTTGAGGATGCATTAGAATCGCAGACAATGTCATTTCGTCTCTTATTATTTATGTATTCGGCGTTATAGGAAAGCATGGTGTGTTGTTTTAATACTAAGTGCATAATGAAAAGCTGGCGAACAGTTAGCACGTTGCAGGAGTTGTAAAGCAGATCAATGGGGTAGAGAAAAGGGTGGAAATTGGCTACTTTTAAAATTGCTCTCTGAGCCCTTTCAAGAGGCAATAGATGCGTTTTTGGTGCTCCACCTCATGAGGTGATACAGTATTGGATTACAGATTGATCTAGGGCCAAATAGACTTGTTTAATCAATTTTGAATCTGCAATCGTTCTTAACTTTTTTTAAACATAAATTAATTTGCGCACTCTATTAACTAGGCTATCAATATGAGGTCTAAAGGAGAGTGTTTCATCTATAATAACCCCGAGATATTTTATGATGCCTGTTTTGAGGGTAAAAGGACAATTACACATGCTGACTGGGTGGAATCCACATTTATGGGCATACAGATGAGAGTAAGAAATGTTAAATTGAGTTTCGCGCATGGAGAAGTGAATATATTTTGTCTTGT
Organism: Orthosia gracilis; assembly: GCA_947562075.1. Classification (NCBI taxonomy): domain Eukaryota; kingdom Metazoa; phylum Arthropoda; class Insecta; order Lepidoptera; family Noctuidae; genus Orthosia; species Orthosia gracilis. The sequence goes on along the minus strand of OX387272.1, from coordinate 47,482,112 downwards.
CAGCATTTAGTGTTAGTTAATTGCTTTGTAGCCAATTAGTCACAGTATTAAAACCTTGTTGAGCATATTCGTACAAACCATTACTGGTTTTCGCGGTAAAGATTAACGCTGTGTCGTCGGCATTTGATATGAGTTTGCCTTGTTTAATATCTAAGTTACACAAATTGTTATTGTAAATCAGGAATAGGGTTGGGCCCAGATTGCTTCCCTGAGGAACACCATAACCAGTATATTTTTGCTCATCGCTAGTAATATCGTCTATTTTAACCAAATGAGCTCTTTAAAAATAAATTATGTTATTTTTTAGTTTAATCTATATATTAATTATCGCATCTATATTAGTTGATCTACAAATAAATTATAATTGAACTGCATTCAAGGTAACATGATAATTATGTTTATACATACTCAATTAATATTTGGTATACAAAAATGAATGTGTGAGAGTAGTAGTGGCCCAGTGTTATTGGCCGCGACTTACAAGTTGTAGGTCGTGGGTTCGAGCCCAGGCAGGCGCTTTACTTTGTGTAAATTATTTCATCACCACTGCTCTCAAAACGGTGAAGGAAAACATCGTGAGGAAACTGGCATATCCTAGAACCAAAAAATTGAAAACATGTGACATCCACCAACCCGCACTGGGCCCGCTTGGTGGTTTACGGTCCATTCCCTCTCACAGAGAGGAAGCCTGTGTCCCAGCAGTGGGAACATTAATGGGCTGATGATGATGATGACACAAAAATAATATTTGATCCTCTTATTTATTTATTATGTAACGGTTGGGCATTTGATAATTATGGTCATAGAATACGTCCAAGAGCGAGCTAAGCGATCTCGGGAATTTAGGGCACCCCGACACGGATAGGTTAGGTTCGAAGGAGAATACGGGAGCTGAAGTGAGCGAGCCAAGCTAGCGAACTCAGCTCCCGTCATCTCCTTCATGTTAGGTTACTTTAGACCCTGCAGACAAAGTCGACGGAGCCCCGCTGCGGGGCTTCTTTGACTTTGGTGCTTAAGTAATACTAATCGTACTTACCTATTCTATATTAAAACCAAAGTCAACATTAAAATAATGTCAACATTAATGAATCAAAATACAAATAGGCAAAAAGTAATCCCGGTCCTTTGAAAGGTGTGTGAGGAGCCGAAGCCAACTCGCAGAGGCCCTATTAGGCATGTATTAGGAAATATTACATCAATCGATGGTTATCCCTGTATGCACTACACAAGTGCAACCAAGGGCAATCCCTGGTTGTTGCAGGACTATTGAAAAATATGGAGAAAAATGTATTGGGCTATGGGTTTGATAGGTTTAGTGGATCCAAATTTATTATTATGGTAAAATTATTCTATCTATGAATTTTCTGTAGTGTGATAGATCAGTATTTCAATTAATATGGATATTAAATGTATGCCAAAAGACGATTCTGTCTGTGAACTTTCTGCGAAATGATGGTTCTGCCTTTTAATGACTATCGATATGAAGTTTATGCCTACAGATGATTCTGACTTTCAAAGTAATGATTTTTGAATGTATGATAAATGAGTGTATGCCAATCGCTTTTCTGCGAAATGAAGATAACGCTATCCGTTGTTATGCATAATAATGGTATGACATAAAAAGTTCTGCTATAAAAGGTAGACCCTGCAATTTTGGGTCTACCTTTTATAGCAGAAAATCATTTGGCATACACGCATTTTTTGGGCATATAAACATTCGGCCAGACGATAATTATATTAAATAATGTTTATACCTTAAAATATTCGTCTAGAGAAGGTTATGTCAAGTGTGTTATGCTATATAAATTTCGGAGCACCAAATTCTGCCAGATACAGGGAACCCTGCAATTTTATGTGCGCAATGTACCCAAATGGATGAACAAATGTCTGCTGGAGTGAGCGCTTGCCCTCAAAATTGTAAAATTACCGAACATTATCGTTGTGTTGTCTTTACTTACTAACTAATCGCAATTGTGTGATTTTACAGAGCTGGTAAACATGAATCCTTGAAAAAGGATAAGGATAAGCAAGTCGAAAAAACGTATTCGTTGCCAACTCTGTTAGCAATACTGTTTTGTTCATTTGGTGCTGGTATTCTTTTTGCCGTTGCGGGCAAAATCGCATACGATCGTTATAGGAAACGATCTTACGGTAAGATATGAACACTAACTTTTTTTCAAATCGCATACTTTATTACCAGTGGCCCGTCCCGGCTTTGTCTGGATCATAATCATGTGTAGCCTATAACCATCAGGCATAATGTACCTTTCAAATGGTGAAAGATTTTTTTAAATATTTGTAGTGGTTCCAGAGATTGCCCTACACGTCTGAACAAACTCAAAATACGGGCTCTCTCTTTATAATATCAGTAATGAAGTATTTCTCAATCAAAGTTGCAAGAATATTCTACTTTTAAATCTGGATTTTTAAAAAATGAGCTCAGTGAGAATATCATTTTAGGAAAGAAGAACTAAAAGATAATTTTGTACAAGTATTTTAAATTTCTTTACAACCCGCTTTTTACTTTAAACAGCTATATGATTCTTAATTTAGCCGAAGAAGTGCCGGAAACTTCGTATACCTTTAGTTATAGCATACTAGCCTCTGCTACCGGCTTCGCCCGCTTGAAAAGAAATTTATCATCCCAAAGGAAAATTATACCGGGATAAAAATATAAATATCAATCTTTGTGTCAAATTTCATCCAAGTCCGTTCAGCCATTCTAGCGTGATTGAGTAGAATAAACACACAACCACACATCTATCCAAACTTTCATATTTATAAATATGAGTAAGAAGTAAGATTCATCGTTTCTTAAGTGCGATGAACCTTAATCTTATCTTATCTTCTCCTTCTTACGTGTCCTAGTTAACTGCTTTTCTGTTTTCATAGGAATAGCCCCAATATGTGGGTATTCGTTTATAACCAACTGTTATTCAATCTCTTCCATAAAGCTTTGATAAAATAGTTTTTAATTAAAAAAAATATCCATCCGTATTTATATTGTAAATATGCGAAAGTTACTTTGTATGTCTGTTAAGTTTTCACACCTACACTACTGAGTGTTAATGAATTTTGATAAAGTGAAAGCCGACTTTTACTTTTTTCACTTTCAGGAGAATCCGCTAGCAGAAGCTAGTCGTTTTAATAATTTAACCTTTTATTTTGTTTCAGTTCTTCCACCTGAACAGGGCATGCAATTGTAAACTGGATCCTAGCATAGCTTTTTACAAATCTACTCGTAATTAAAGTTGTAATCACGGGTCGTTTTTTATAACGTTATTTGAATAAGTATAAGACTTATATTTCTGTTCTGAAAGATTTAGTCAAAAAAATAATCCGTGAAATAGTTTAAATAGCTTGTAGAAATAGTCTAAATTGTTATAAAATTGATGGTAATACGATGATAAATGTTATCATGAATGAACATAACTGTTTTTTATTTAACCTGGTTTTTACCTGGTTTGGTTTATACCAATAATAACTTTTCATTTATTCCTTGCATTTTTTAAGTGTTTAGGTCCCTAAGTACATTGTAAGGTTTAAATGTCCAAATACTTATATACTAAACTGGCTCTTTTACCGTTATAAATATACTAGCTTTCCGCCCGCAGCTTCGCCTGCGTGGAATACACGATTTTGGCTGTTTCGTTTTTTGCAATGCTGGTGGGATATTACAAATATTAGCCAAACATAGCTCTCCGCCTGCGTCTTTGTTCGCGTAGACTACAAAATTTGCTGAACTGAAGTATTTTATTGAATTATAAAAATTACATGTAAATTGATATAAAATGAGCATGAACTGAACTGCCATCATGTTCTAATAGCTAGAGCGTTGGAATTTCATTCTGGTCTGGTCGATTTCCATGGGAAGGTACAAATTGTGAAAGACCACTTTGCTTTCAATTTCTGAATCCTACTACCGACACGATAGAAAATTGATACAGGTTGGCCCAAAAGTTATCACCCGATGTTCTTTGGCTGTATTTTTTTTTCAAGAATGATATACGTATTCCACTACTTGTCCCATTTAGTCAAAAATATGATACGATTTATGGCATTTTACATCATTCTTGCCAGAACTTCCGGCGAATATTATGAGGGCTTCAAGAGTTTGAGGTTTGTTGACATACACTTGTGAGTTAAAAAATCCCACTGAAAGAAGCCTGGAACAGTTAAATCAAGCGATCTTACTGGCCAGAGTAAGTTCGGATAATGCAGCCCTCAGAATTTTGGTTGTGCCTCGTGAGTAAGCGCCGATGAAACGACTTACTCTCCAGTTCATGAAAAAAAACACACCATGCAGTGACTTTGAGCGGGTGTAGTGACTCTTCCTGGATTATACGTGGATTTTCTGTGCCTCAGAGATGATAATTTTGGTTATTCACAGAGCTTGCTCATGATAATTTTGGTTATTCACAGAGCTTGCTCATGATAATTTTGGTTATTCACAGAGCTTGCTCATGATAATTTTGGTTATTCACAGAGCTTGCTCATGATAATTTTCGAAGAAAAAATTTCTAACTTATGGTCGTGATTTAGGATGGCTTGATGTAACGTTGGTTACACGCGCTTTGTGGTTACCAGCTATATTTTATATCTGTTTACTTCACAAATGTCGAAGCAGAATTTTCGAAGAAAAATTATAGCATCTTCCGATAGAGTGATGAGTTTTCCGTCATTCTATACAGTTTAGATATGGGTACTCCAATTAGTTTACGCTAACAAAGTCGTCATAAGGAAATTAGATTTTAATTATGCATTTCTTTGTATACCAAATTGGTGGTTTTTCTATCTGGTGCCGAAATTACCATACTGACTCTGGAACAGGCAACGTAGAATTGCACGTGTGAGATGCAATCTTTCCTTAAATCTAACCCTTAATGACTGACCCTCAGATTTATTTATGGTCATTGCAAAGCAGACCTTAAGGGGGAATTGTAATCGTTTAAACTCAAAGAACGACGAGTTATGAAAACTGATTCACCCCGAGCACATCCATACAAATCCGGTTTACATTCATACAAACTTTAACACCCCTTTTTACCCGTTTAAGGGATAAAATTCAAAAAATGCTAAAATACGTTTTTCTTTAATTGTATTGAAGAGCAGAAATACTAAGTTTCAAGTAATTTTGATGATAAACAATTTATTTTTCTTACAAACTTTAACACCCCTTTTTAACCCTTTTAAGGTTGAAATTCAAAAAATCCTCAAACACGTATTTCTTTAATTGTATTGAAGAGCAGAAATATTAAGTTTCAAGTAATTTTGATGACAAACAATTTATTTTCACACAAACTTTAACATAGTTTTTTACCCCTTTATGGGATGAAATTCAAAAATCCTTAAAGTAATATTTTTTATTTATATTTAGAGGTTAAATACCATATTTAATTCATAAAAAAAATGACAGAGTTTCATACAAACTTTCATCCTTTATTTATTATTTAACTCTCTTAGGGGTCGTGTCGTGGTGGCCCAGAGGCTAAGACCTCGCCTCTCGTGCTTGAGGATGTTAGTTCAAATCCGGGCAAGTACCAATGTGACTTTTTCAAATTCATATGTACTTTCTAAGTTTATCTTGGACATCACAGGCAACGGTGAAGGAAAACATCGTGAGGAAACGTGGACTTTTATATTTAATGTAAGTCTGAAATAGCCAAGTCAGAGACCTGCGGGTTTCCCAGAGGCGGCTAATTAACTCTGACACCAGAGGTCGTCACATCCTCACACGAAAAGAAGAAGAAGGGGTTGAATTCCGAAAAATCTTTCCTTATTCCTTGTCTACATTATAAAGGGAACCTCTGTGCAAAATTTCAGATTTTTAGGTCCAAGGATTTGGGCTGGGCGTTGATGAGTCAGTCAGTCAGGACTTGTCATTTAAATTGTTATTTATATAGATTATCGTTATTTTGGTTGAAACAAAGCCAAAAATATTGAAAATCTGAAAAAAGCATGCCCATTTGGAAGCTTGTTTCGACTACTTTTTGACTAATGTGTCGCCATCTGCTTCTGATAGATAAGTCCATATATTAACCTTTCCCTTGTCCAATGAGTCATATACGACTCACTTGATTGTTTATCTATTGTGTCTGCTATGTGGACAGAGAATCTGTTAAAAGAGCGGCTACCCCGAGAATCACTTGCCTGTAACACAGATAATAAATATAATTTACTAGCATACCGGTTCAGTATGGTGTCGGACGTAAAGAATCTCACCATCTCATATCTTCCCGTGGGTGTCGTAAAAAGCAGAATGGGCAGCAGCGTTCTCTGTGCACTTTTACAACAAACTGCGATAGCCAACTCGCCTGCCAAACGTGGCGATTTAGACAACCCCCCCAAAACAAAATGAAGAGCACAAGAAAAAAACGGCCCTGAGTTTCCGGCAGCCCGTCTACCCTCGACTACGGTAGCGGTCGAGGCGATGGCGTGGTAAGTGGTGCGAAGAATCCCTGGAGTGGACCCGGCTACCCCAATAAACAACGACGACTGGACCTGGCAACGTATAACACATAAACACTCCGGACCGACGAGAATACAACCGAACTCAAGGCAGAATTAAGCATTCACATTTGGAGTGATGCCATCGAGAGGCACGGGGAAGCGCTTGCCGTCTCCCTCAACATCTCGAAGGCTTTTGACAGGGTCTGGCATGAGAGCCTTATTGGTAAGCTTCCTTCATTCGATGCGATTGGATCGCAGACTTTCTGAGGGACCGGTCTATACGGGTGGTTATTGATGGCCGCTCGTCTGACCAACTGGACATCAACGCCGGTGTCCCTCAGGGCTCGGTACTCTCGGCAACATCGTTCTTGTTGCATATAAATGATCTGCTAAAACCTGGTACCTTTGAGTATGCAGATGAAAGCACTGTTGCTGAGAGATACCTTACCGACGCACGCGCTACTGGGCCTTAGATCCGGTCCTCCGGGAGGCCATGGTTGGGCGCTTGAATCTGTCCCTAAAGGCAGTCTTCTAGTGGGGCGATGCCAATCTGGTCAGGTTCAATGCTGCTAAGACCCAGGCGTGTTTTTTTTCCGCTAAAAGGAGCCAATTCTACCCGGCTCCTTCTTTCCGTGATGTGACCGTGCCGATAACTGACCATATTGAGCTTCTTGGTGTTACGTTGACATCAACCTTCAATTTTGGTACATTTATTGCAAAAGCTCAACTGGCTGCCAAAAAGTTGGGGATCCTTGCAAAGGTGAGACGCTACTTCACGCCAGAACAGTTGCTCAACTTGTATCAAGCGCAAGTTCAGTCATGCATGGAGTACTGCTCTCATCTCTGGGACGGATCTGCCAAGTACCAGCTGGATGCACTTAGAATCGATCGAAAAGAGGCTCATCGGCAATGAGATACTGGTCGAGTCTAGGCTCCAGAGCCTTGAACATCGGCACCAAGTTGTTTGAACAGTTTCGGAGAAATGACGTTTCACTGGCTCACGCCGCGCTGAAGAAGGATTGGTTTCGAGGTCTGATCCTGAAGACCGACTGCATTGGTGGCGTTTTTGTACAAACACCGTGTTGAAACCTCAATTTACCGGTCGACGCAGTCGATCTGGCACCGTTGGAGAGACTGCAGTACAGCCCAAGTCTCGAACGAATCGAAGGCTTTATCGTAGTCCACAAACGATTAACAGAGAGGCAGGTGGTACTCTTCGGTCTTCTGTATAACCTGCCGCAGCGTATGTATGTGGTCTACGGTGCTAAAGCCTTTTAGGAATCCGGCGTGTTCCCGAACACGCCGGATAGTATGATGGGCTGGAAATCGTCAAACCTGAGCGCGAGACGTTACGTGATGACTCTTGAAAACAACTTGTAGACGTGGCTAGGAAGTGAGATGGGTCTATAGTTCTTCAGCCGGGCATTGTTACCCTTCTTGAAAAAGAATACCACCACACCCCTGCACCATGCCTGTGGCGTTTTGCCCTCGAGTGTGATGTAATCAAACAGCTTCTGAAGAGTACACATTCACATGATTCGATACACTGTTAAAACCTGACAATGAGGAACAGACGAGGACGCCTGTATCGCAGGATGGCCGTGTCGGGTTTAGTCAATAGTACGGACGTCAAAACAAATCACGAGCACGCCACCTGTCGGCAAATCAAGAACAACTACGCTGTGGCGCGCTTCCTCTAACGACCTGTGTGGTGGGCACACAGAATATAAGAGTTGAGTACTGACCGCCCTAGAGCTAAGACGTTGTAGAATCAGTATCGATCAGTAATATTAGTGAGCAAGATTGTAACTGTGAACTATTTAAATAAACCCAGTGTATCGAATAATTTATGTTATTTCATTTGCACGACTGTACCCACCGACCTGCCCATACACGATGTCTTAACCTAAGGGAATACATCCTGACTTCCCGATGGTTTGCATCTATCGGCCAGCCATGATGCGACACATACTTATGGTTTTGATTGTCTAAGTGAAGAAGATTGTTAAACATCTCAACTTTGAAGGACATATAAGTGATCCCATCTTATATGTAGGAAGACAAACTACTATGTTGGTGTGCTTTACTTTCGAAGGGACTCATTTAGTAAGCTAATTTAGTTTAGGTAGTTGTTTTCATTTGTAATAATATGATTTCTCCAACAAAGATTAGACAGTAGTCGTTTAGATTGAACCCCTGCAATCTTTCATCGATTCTACTTAATAATTGTTTTTTGGTACACAGTTTTGTTTTTTTTTTTGTTTAGCATTATGTAGTGAAGTAGTATTCGTAGTCGAAGAAAGAAGAAGAAGTATTCCAAGAAAAGTTCCTCTATGGAGGAAAAAGATCCCTTGTATTTGTCACTACTTAAGATAAACAGTTTTTTCTTTCCGCTAAGTTTCGATATCACAGTTTTAGGTACTACAGGGTTGGTCGTTGGTACAGGAGCAGGCAACCTTTTATCTTTGTGTGGCGTCTGATTACAACTATTGGTAGTTTGAGTTCCTTTATTGTGTTTGTTGGTCGCGCAGTCTGGTAGAATGATTGGAGGTTCACGTCTATAGATTAGGTCATTTGGTGAATTAATTTTGGCATGATGCTTTACTTATGCGTTTTGGTGTTGTGGTCTTTTGCTCAGGCGTTGAGCATATTTTCTTGTAGGTGTTAACAATCGTAATCAAATTTTGTAAATCTGTTTAAAGGCGGCGGTTTTCTATGTTTAAATTGTCGATTTCTAGATGAGCACTTAGCAAATACTATTTAAGTGACTCGATTTCATTAGTTAACTTACGTATTTCGTCAATGGTGTCGTGGAAGCTATCCGGAGCACATATCATCGTTGTATCCATTATAGTTTTCTCGCCATCATTTGCCGTCATTTTAGACAGGTCGGTTAATGAGCTTGTTCTACTAGGTTTATTCCGGTAAGTTATGTTATTGCTGTCGAAGTCCATTTTTCATTCGAGGCTCTCGCACTGCCCTTTATTGTGGTGGTTTAAAGTTAGTGACTTTGGAGAGAATGGTGAACGTAATGTTACGTAGAAGTATGGCGATTTAGAAATAAATCACAAAAAAAACAACTTTAGCGGCGCTCGAACTCGCGTTCGGGTGACTGATGTATTGACCACCATAATTATTAGCGCCATTAATCCAAATATGCACAATTTTGGGCAGTGAAATTGAGCATTGCAATGAACATATGAAATATTTGAACGGTTCAATTGGATTTTTTTCTTCCCGGTGTTTCCCCCAGTTGCCTGTAAGCTTGTAAGAATATAAACAACGTCTTGTTTGTTTCAATTTTATCAATGTCCAATAACTTTTGATAACCCATTTTTTTCTGACGCTCGGGTTTAAAAAAAGGCTTGTGTTTAAACACCGCCCAAAAAAGTACCTATTTTACTACCAAAAAAATTCTAAACGGTTACCAAAATGGATAAATGGTCACCAAATAACGTTTCCTAAAACATTATGAAATAAATCCATTTTTTCGTATTATTGACTGCCAAAAAAATATATGGACGCCTTTAAAGTCGACGGAGCCCCGCTGCGCGGGGCTCCTATTTCCGTCCGCAGGGTCTAAAGTAACCTAACACGAACGAGATGACGGGAGCCGAGTTCGCTCGCTTTGCTCGCTCACTTCGGCTCCCGTCATCTCGTTCGAACCTAACCTGTCCGTGTCGGGGTGCCCTAAGCTCCTGAGCTCGCTTCGCTCGCTCTTGGACTAATTCGTTAAAAACACGAATACACCCGGTATATTAATCTTTGAGTTGGATAGAATTTGGTGACCGTTGATCCATTTTGGGAACCAATTATTTTATTTGGTGCCTAAGCTTAGAGTCTTAAAAATATTTTTGATGACCGTCTAAATTATACCCTTAAAAAAATAACAAAATGTTAGATAGGTAATAATAACATCATGCCGGTTTTTCCCGAAGTTAGAAGACAAACGCGTAGGTATTGTCACAGAATAGAAAGTATACAGAAGGGCCACTCCCGCCGTTTCAAAATTTAACACCTAAACTTGACAGACTCACTAAGGTTGCTACTATATTGATTCTCGGGATGGCTGACACCGCCAGGATAAGCAACACTTACCACGGTCTGTATTTGGATAGGTGACCACTTTTTTTTGGATCGCTTGTTTATGATGGGTGAAATTTTTTTTTGGTTTGCTTGTTTTTGGATAGGTGACCCCACCAGGGTAAGCAACACTTACCAAGGTCAGACTTTGGATGGGTGACCATTACCACAAAAATTTTGTTCACCCATCCCAAAGTCACCCCGCTAGGTTAAACAACATCTACCAAGGTCACTAATCCAAAAACAATTGATCCAAAAAGAACTAGTCAACCATCCCAAGATTGACCTTGGTAATTGTTGCTTACCCCGGCGGGGTCACCCATCTAAAAACAAGCGAACCCAAAAAAAGTGGTCACCCATCCAAAGACTGACCATGGTAGGTGTTATATACTCTGGCGGGGTCAGCCGTCCAAAAACAAACGAATCAAAAATAAGTTGCCACCCATCCAAAGACTAACTTTGGTTAGTGCTGCTCAACTTGTGCTGGGTCTCCTATCCAAAAACAAGAAAGCCAATAAAAAATCATCCAAAAACAAACGAAACAAAAAAAGTGGTCACCCATCGAAAGTCTAACCTTGGTAAATGTTGCTTAGCCTGTATTGGGTCACCTAACCAAAAACAAGCAAACCAAAAAAAAATGATTACCGATCCAAAAACCCTCCTTGGCAAGGTTTGCATAACTTGGCAGCTTCACTAACCCAGCTGCTTAAGATACTACTTATAGATATTATCAAGATACTATTTATAGTTACTGATTACGTTATAGTAGTGAATTTAGTGAAAGAACACCAGCTAGGGTAGCCAACCAAAATAAATTAATGTCGATTATTTAATGTAACAAGCGATTATGCGGTTGGATAATTTGTGACAAATTGTTAGTTAATTCGAAATGTAACAAGCGGCTGAGAAACTGGGCCTAAGTCTACCTTTGTAGAAAAATATACTCATGACCAGTTATGACCGGTCGGGGATAAGGCCGATGGATTTAACTGCTCGAACCTAGTATTGTACGGTCAGATTTCATTTTTTAATTAGTTAGCGACCACAGCGGCCGTTTTATATTTCAAAATGAATTATAATTATTTATCATTTGCGTTGGTGCTTACCCTGGTGGGGTCATCTATCCAAAAACAAGCAAACCAAAAAAAAGTGTTCACCCATCCATAAACAAGCGATACAAAAAAAGTGGTCACCCATCCAAATATAGACCGTGGTAAGTGTTGCTTATCCTGGCGGGGTCAGCCATCCCGGTCGCTTGATGTTAAACACTCACCTATCCAAAAACAGATCTTAGGAAGTACTAAGTATAAGGAATAGTCAACATTAATGCGCGTGAGGAATTTTCGATTTCCAGATCAGTAAGTGTTTGTTTTTTATTTTTATTTACATACATAAAAACTATTTTTGATATTTTTTTCTAGTTTTGATAATGTAGTTAATTTAAAAAGTTTGTAATAATCAAATTTTTTTTAAATCTTGGTTATCAACTGTAATTGATCTAATTAACATAATTTGTATAACTGAACCGATACCAAAGATTTCACCGACCCCTATTATTTTTCTATCGTAATTTAAGCATTTAAAATCATAATATTACTTTTAATCTGCGAATAATCGACCAATATCTAACAATTATAAATTAGGCTCGTTGACGAAAGATAAACATTGAAAAAGGTTCTCAGAAACCCAAAGCTGCTGTAACATGTGATTAATTCGAGAATTTTCTCAAATGTGACAAATTGTCAACCGCTTGTCCCACTTGGTGTTGAGAAAGTGAAAGTAGAATTAATCGGCGATTATTCGTCGATTACGTTAACAGCCCGATAATCGAGAGCTGGGAAACCGGGTGTTACACATTCAAGTGAAATTAGGTCGAATTTGTTTTTAATATTTCTTTGTTTCGGGCAGTGCAAATTAGTTTATCCATCTCGCTGTGATATCAATGACATAACACCATTCAAATATCTACTTACTTTACTTTTCATAATTTGATATTTTCAATTTCATTTATAATACGCTTCTGTGATTTTCATCGGTTTGGGTCGAAACGCAAAGGACCGAGCAATTCGGCAACGCTTAAGAGAGCCCTATGTCCAGCAGTGGAAGTTTTTCGGCTGAAATGATGATGATGATGATGATGATGACTTTTCTGTAATTGAAACAGTTCGTAGGTATATATTTTTTACGGTTATTTTTCAAACGAGTTATCGGCTAAATTGGTCATGAACCAATTAGTTTGACTGTATAGATCTGCCTATCCAACCGGGTAATACCAGCGTGGCACTATGATCATAATATTTAATTTTACCAAAGTGATAACGATTTGATAAGTACTATGTACCTAAGTGGGCCCAGTTTATCATAGTGACCTTTCCTGGTATTTGATCAAAACTTGGGCTCGATTTCAAACAGTTTTAACTCGCTAAACCATCAGCGGAGCTGCAAGATGTGCTGTGAACACGCGCATACCTACTGCGAAATTTGCGCGTTCGTCGAATGGTCGCGTGACTGCCACACGGTCTCAGGTTTGATTCTCAACCCTAATGCGCTATTGGATTTATATGATTTTGAGTCTGTGGAAAGTTGTTTAGATATATTGGGACCAGTAGGTGGCCATGTTAATCGCAGCATCAGTGACGTTCATTAGGTCCTCTGAAGTGCAGCCGTGAGTTTACTTGGAGCATTCCAGCATATTTGTCATATTCTGGACAAACCACTCTCATACAGAATAATAATCAATCAATCATCATCAATCAATATCAATTATAATATAATAAATCTGTAGAAAAGTCGTTTTTGTACATTGAAAATATAAAAAAAAATTTGGCAGAATGTTAAAGGAGAACGAACAGAACCCATTTCCAGCATTTTTGAATTTTTTGTGTGTTTGTCTGTTTATCTGTTTATTTGTGCACGCATCACGTAAAATGTACGAAACTAATGAAGATAACTTTTATACATAAAAATTGTGCGTAACTTGAAGTATTACTAAGTTTTTCTTTCATCGCAATCGGTTCACTCTATCAAAAGTTAGATGAATTTAATTGTTCAAGAAGTAAAATATCGCAACATACGCAATTCATTACTCGGACTGTTGAAATCCATATTCGATATATATTATGGCAGCTCATGACTAAACGCCGACAGACACTACGCCGACAGACTGAACACCGACAGACTTGGGGCACTCCGACTTGGACAGGTTAGGTTAGAAGGGGATGCCATCCCCTTCGCGGTTATTTTTTTTATGACCATTAAGCCCCGCGAAGCGGGGCTCCGACTTTCTTGTCGGTGATCAGTCTGTCGGCATAGTGTCTGTCGGCGTTTAGTCGTACACTCATATTATGGCGATGTGCATTTCGCGTCATTTTCTGAAGGGCGGTGTTAAGATTTTTCACGGAAGAATGACCATAGAAAAAAATTGACAGGTAGGGGTCCTTAAAACCCGCCCGCCGCGCCCCCGTGTGGGGAGGCAGCGTACCAGGCGGGTCAACTATCCATGTTAAATCAACAATATACATTCAAGGGCTATTTCAAGTGTGTCTAGAGTAAAAATAGTGATTCGGGACCTAATACCCTCATCTTCAGTGATTTTACCGAATAAAATAAAAAGTTCTACCCTCATCCAAATGCAATGCTCAAGATCCAATTCCTGACAACTGAATATATAAAGTAATTAATGCAGCGACGAACACAATATTATTACAAGGATAACAAAATTATTATGCTACGGTATTTAGTACTTTTCAATCATTTATGAGATTACATTAAAAAGATAGTTAAGATTTAACTCTTTATTAATATTTATGCTTTCAATTCAAATGAAGAAATAGATATTCATATTCATAAATTAAGTGTATTAAATTATAATAATAATAATTTGATTATTATTTAAAAATGTATAAAATGTGTATAGAATGATAAATGAAGAAATATAAAATAATATTATTTTGACGTGTTACGGGATTCGAACTAGGCTTATCGTGGTTCATCTAGCAGTGTTAGCCGCTAGGCCAGATGGACACTTATGTGTAGCAATAAAATTAAATACCTCATTCCGATCAAACTAACTTAAAGGTAAATGATTATCTACCGCGCTCTCTAGGATCCTTGATGATTAGCAACATGCGGGAGTAAGTGCGATCGATGTTGGCGACAAAACTTGTGGGTATTGTGTTTGAAAGCTACCCACAATGTTATAAAGTTTAGGTGAACGTTTATATTATATTTTAGCGACCAGAATGGAAAAACAAATGAAAAAAACAATTCAAACAACCTAAAACTATTTTTTTTCAGAATAGACTTAATTTTAACCATGACTCAAGTAATCATTAAAATTCGAGCAATCACAAACAAAGATGGTTTGCTTCCAGATGCAAACCATCGGGAAGTCATCACATCGTCTGTAAACCTAGAAATGACGAGGCATCAGGTGCTCGCACCGCTTCAGTGCGTCCCGACTCCACCGACATAGTGATGCGAATATTTTAAAAACCGTATGCGTGGAGCATACGGTGGAGTTCTCTCTCTCTCTCGTGCCCTCCGTACCCGTTGTCTCACAGATACGGCCCCACGACTGATCCCTGTGGGACACCGCACGACATCTCGCGCCAGTTCCACTGTCCCTAGTGGCAGGGGTAAATGACCGCCCTGTCCGTCAAATAGGCCTCGACCACGCGACAGAGGCACCTCAGGTGACTGCGTCCGCCGTCGTGAGAGCTCGCACGCGCATGACAGCGCCCCCTGCGGAAACCAAACTGGTTCTCCGCCAGATCCAGTCCCACCCACACCAGCTGTTCGATAAGGCGATCTGAAATGACTCTTTCGAAGAGCTTGCCCACATTGTCGAGCAGCACGATGGGCCGGTAAGCGGACACGATGAACTTTAAAAAAATCCCAGGAATCAAACCCAGAACCTTATGTTCAGCAGTAGTGCTTGCAAACACTAGACCAAAGAGGCAGTTGATTGAAATAATCTTTCTATAAAAATCTTTCGGGGACCGGTAAAGGTTTATCGAGAAACTGGGCCGGTCTCGGCACCCAATTTTTGGGGACTATTGGCCAGCGTCATGCAGCTGCAGTGGCCCGTCCAATCCCATTTTGACCTGGCAGTTTTTACTCCCACGCCTGTAATCCCCGTTTTTGCGCTTAATTAATTTATTTATTTAATACTAGGAGAACCAACAGCTATAACAGATGGATAACAATTGTATATGAGACATAGAGCCAATTACAGGTGCTCACGGATAGAAATTAACTTGTATTATTTAATTACAGGTCACGATTACCACCGCCGACAATATTGTCATTTTAAAAGGAAAATGGAATACACTGTAAGTAAAAAAGATATTAATTTTAAGGCAACGCGACCAACCAATTCCATAGGTTTCGGGACAAGCACCTCGCAATTTTTTATAATTGTTAAAAAAGGGCGTTTTTTATAAGACAATCTCATCATTGTCTGCAATGAAATGAACATGTAAATAATATTAAAAAGAAACATTTAAAAGCACTCCATAGTTTGGGCAGCATTTGGCTCAGCGCCCGTAAATGGTTGGTTTATCATAAGTTCGAAAAATATTTGACCGAATTTAATTTCACCTAAAACTATAAACTATCGTTTCTTTTTTTTATTTCATTGAAGTCATGTCTGACACTGTCTCAGTTGACATTTTGACAAGTCAATTTTTTACGTAACTCCGACGTTTCATGTGGTCGAAAAACTTTTTACCAAGTTACACTTAGCCGAAATAACATTTGTTCGAAGTGTTTATTTTTATATTCGTATCAAAATACTAAGTGAGAGAGAAACAGTATGCGAATGTTTAAAACAGCAGTCATCCCCTTCGAACCTAACCTATCCGTGTCGGGGTGCCCTTGAAAATTATGAAGTTATTAATCCATTTATTTATTTGTATTCCTTGTGCTTTTTGCTTAAAACTTTCTTTTTCTCGTAGTCATGGTAAAAATATAGTATGCAACTCTTGAATAAAACGGATTTATATCGAGGGCCATGAATCACTCGAGTCGCTTCTTCCCTACGGTCGTGATACAGTTGTTAGAATCCTTCACTTGCTCGTGATTCATCTATGGCCCTCGCTTTAAATCTATCCTTTATTCACTAGTTGCATAATATACTATTGTAAATCGGCGAAACGTAGTTCGGTAAAATAATACATATGCCACATGATACTTCTATGATCTGAAAATATATCAAATAATGTATATAGCAAAAAAGACGTCGATCTATAGTTGAAAAAAATAAAATTGAAACAAAAATTTTTCGGAAAAGTTATCGGTTCCCCCTTTGAATGGTAAAAGAGAAAAGCTATTTCAAAAAATTGTATCGAGGTTATTATGGACCGATTTATCGGTCAAATAGCAAGATATTTGTATCACACGTATCAGCTTATTCAGATTCTAATATGTGTGTCTCACAAATAATAATTGAAACTCGATCCCAATATCAGTTTCTTTACTAGTTACTCCCCGCGGCTTCGCCCGTGTGATCATTATACCGAGTTTATCGGGATAAAAAAGCCGTATATACTTATCGAGGTTATAAACTTTACTTTCTGTGTGGAAAATATCTTTCAAATCTGTTTAGCCGTTTCTGCGTGATTGAAACATACACATACAAACTTTCACATCGATTATAATATTTTCGTATAATAATGTAACCTAAGGTTCATAATTATATACAGGGTGTTTGGAAGGGAGCTGTACATACGCCTAGGGTAGAAACTAGGGATAGTCTGCTACCTACCCCCGCCCATTATATTGACCTTGGCCTCAAGGTTTTTTTTTAATTTATTTTTATTTTTTATTTGACTTTTTTGTGATTTTTTGACTAAAACTACCTGTAGCTCAAAATCTATCCATGGGACCGGTCGGCTAATGGTCTTGTTTTAATCGTTAGAGTCTTAGGGTCCTACAAAAAATTATTTTACACCAGAAAATTGTGGAGAAGAAAAGTTATGGGGCCTGAAGTACCATAGTAAGGTAAAGAAATAATTTTAAGGGCAACTTTCTATGGGGTTTAAAAAAAACTAACAGGGTTGGAGTTCTTCTGATTTTTTTAAAACATCCTCAGTCCATGCCCTTTCTAACGATATGCTAAAAGTGTATTTATCACTTTTAGTTTTAAAGTTATTAATTAATTTCCGCAACTAGGGCACTTTTACCACCACGAGTCGACATTTGTAAGACAAATGTAATTTCCAGAATTTAAACCAGTTTGGCCTACAGTTGGCAAATTTGTTGTCTCACTCTTACACGAGAGCAACATGTAAGAGACAAAACATGTCATGTCATGTCTCTTTCGCTCTTGGGTCGACGGGGCCGGGCAGGTAACTCGTTGGGGTCTTTGTTAGTCAGTCGAGATTTACCCATCTTAGCTAACTTACGTACTTGCCGTTACGACGCTCCACTGTTTTCGTTAATTTTGTTGAGTTTGTTATTACTTCGTTTTTGTTAAGTTTTGTTATTTGTTACCTTGTTGTTGGCAAAATGGCTGGATTTACCAGTGAAGAGTACACCGACATGCTGGTGGTGTATGGAATGGCTGATTGCAATGGGCGCGAGGCACGGAGGATTTATCAAGAACGGTATCCTAACCGGCGAGTGCCTAACCACCAAACGTTTGGCTCAACTTATCGGCGTCTGCGAGAAACCGGAAATTTAAATTTCCGGGAACCAGCCGTGAACAGATTTCAACCAAATTTGGCTGCGGAAGAACGCATATTGGCTGAATTTGAGGAAGATCCGACCAGAAGCGTAAGAACCGTAGCCCGGACGCTTGGTTTAAGCGTGTGGAAAGTCTGGTCGGTTCTTCGCGAAAATGGACGTCATCCTTTCCACTACACCCCTGTTCAAGGTAATTTTTTACATAAAGTTTTTGTTTTTAGCTCTTATGTAATGAACTAGCATGTGAATTTCATAGGCAATTTTTAAATTAACATGAGCATGTGTGTGAGAGAGAGAGAAATGGAAAGACAGAGATAGCAATCAATGTTACATAGCTACTAATTCATAAGGAAACCGCTAACGTTGATATTTTTATTGTTTTAGGCTTAGAGGATAACGACTATGCAAGAAGGGTGGAGTTTTGCCGCCACTTGCTCCATACGGACGTGGAAGATATTAATTTTTTACGGAGTATTCTCTGGACTGACGAGTCCAAGTTTGACAAGGAAGGAATTGTAAATTACCACAATCTCCATCACTGGGCACCCAGAGATCAAAACCCGAGAGTCAAGAGGCACAGAGGTTTTCAACGAAGGTTCTCCGTGAACGTATGGGCAGGCGTCATCGGTAATCGGTTGATAGGGCCGCACTTTTTGCCAGACAATCTAAACGGGCAAAACTACTTAGATTTCCTCGAAAACGATTTGCCTGATTTAGCGGAAGAAGTGTTTGACGAAGATCGGCCCATAGTCTTCCAGCACGACGGCTGTCCTGCTCATTGGAGCCTAGCAGTGAGGGAGCTTCTGGACAACTGCTTTCCTAATTCTTGGATTGGTCGGGGTGGGCCAATTCCCTGGCCCCCAAGGTCGCCTGACCTTACCCCACTCGACTTCTACGTCTGGGGAAGGGCGAAAGAGTTGGTGTACGCAGAAGAAGTACCAACAAGGGAGGTTCTAATTAACAGGATCCACGCCGCATTCGATACAATGCGCGAGGAACTGCTGCTTAGAACGGTGACCGTGGAGATGAGGAAGAGGTGCCGAGCATGTTTACAGGTCAATGGTCATCAATTTGAACAAAATTTGTAATTAATTAAAATTAGTAATTAATTAAAATTTGTAATTTAATGACATTAGTCACTACCAAATTTTTTGTTTCATTTGCCATCCTTTTACGATCGAACACATTTAATTTTCATTAGTTGAAATTTTTGCTTGAAGTGCCCTAGTTGCGGAAATTAATTAATAACTTTAAAACTAAAAGTGATAATTACACTTTTAGCATATCGTTAGAAAGGGCATGGACTGAGGATGTTTTAAAAAAATCAGAAGAACTCCAACCCTGTTAGTTTTTTTTTAAACCCCATAGAAAGTTGCCCTTAAAATTATTTCTTTACCTTACTACGGTACTTCAGGCCCCATAACTTTTCTTCTCCACAATTTTCTGGTGTAAAATAATTTTTTGCAGGACCCTAAGACTCTAACGATTAAAACAAGATCATTAGCCGACCGGTCCCATGGATAGATTTTGAGCTACAGGTAGTTTTAGTCAAAAAATCATAAAAAAGTCAAATAAAAAATAATAATAAATTTAAAAAAAACCTTGAGGCCAAGGTCAATATAATGGGCGGGGGTAGGTAGCAGACTATCCCTAGTTTCTACCCTAGGCGTATGTACAGCTCCCTTCCAAACACCCTGTATAGTTTACTAATCTATTATTTTCTTTTACAGTAAAGAGTCAGCGAGAAAGCTTTGCGCGTGTTCAAAGTAAGTAAAAGGTTTTCATTTTATTAACCACTAGCGGCTCAAATAAGTGATGATGACCTCCGGGTCATCATCACTTTAGCTCTTAGCTGTTGGTCCATACAGAAATGGCATCAACAATAAGTACGCGCAGTTTTGATTCAAACTCAATATTAGACAGAATTTATAGTAATGCGATTAGATCACTAGTTTTTATTTTTAAGGTTCCGTACCAAAACGAAGCCCTTATGGTGCGACTTTACCTGTCTGTCTGTCACGGCTGTTTCTATCAGTAACAACTAATACTTTCGACTTGAAACTCGGTAGAATCTTTAATACATATAAGCAGTGTCCGATGGAATTGCATGGACGAATTCCTCCTAGCCCGTTCCGTCAACGGGCTATAAAACGTACGGCGATGCATCATCGGTACATGGTGGACATCTCAACCATACGCACCAAACGTTTTGGGGATACTTTTGTCATTTCTCTAACTCGGAAAGTAGTGTTTATTTGACCCGAGTAGCGGGTGGAAGATGCTACTTTCCAGATTCATAGTAATTGCTTCCCTCCCTAGGGTGAGCATAAATTTAAAAAATAGAACTAAATGTGGTTAGGCAGTCAGCTGTAAAAAATCTAACATAATTAAGAACACGCCCGCGGCAGCGACGCGGTGTGTTCGATAGTTAAAAATTTAAATAGACTATATAATTTGGCGAGATACTAACTCTGTAAGCTGTATCAAAATCTCGGATCATGTCTAATATCTTATTAAAAATGAGTTCAAGTGAATCTGAAATGTTGACCCCAGATTCTGTATTTGCCTCGTCTTTACAGAATCTTATGACATTTTTCCAATCGCTATCGCGCAAATTCGTTTATATAATAGAATCCCACTTGTCTAGAGCATCTATCTAGACAAGTGGCATTCTATTATATGAACGAAAGCGAAAATATTAAGATTTCATTTATTAAGAAATATTAAGTTCAAATATTAAGTCGAAAACGTTAGTAGTTTCGGATGTAAACAGTTGTCGCAGACAGACGAACAGACTAATTAGTTAAGGTACCATTTTTATAACTTTAGTACGGAACCTCACATCACGACTTTATAAATACAAAAAAAATGGAATACTGGAGATAGTGGAGATTTGATGTTTTGATTTTGCTGTGTCAAATAAATGTTTTTCATTATTTCTTGATGGTAATTAAAAGCTTTTATTTAACTTACAATGTTTGTATGTAGGTAAGTTTGTTAAGGTCAAAATTTTCAACTGTATTTTGAACCAGTTTTCGTATAGGTGGCTGAAATTTGGTATGCATGTTTAGAGCTAATGAAAATTCAATACGAGTACCAAAATGTAGAGAACATCGTGATCTAGTTGTAAACTGGGTGAGATGCACCAAGTTTGTACAAGTACAAGACGTATTATAATGGCTAAGAAACTGGCCAGCCCCGAAAATACGCCAGAAATGTATAGGAATTTTAGGGAAAGTTAGATTATCGGTACCTGGTACCATAAAGTACGTAAGCGGCGACGCACTGCAGACTGAGAGGCCACTACGAACAAAGCGTCATTTGCACACACACATTGATATTGCGATTTTACAGGGAATATTGGGCAATATTGGACCGAGCTCAGTCGCGGCTGTCACGAGTGCTTTGTGGTGCGGCCGTATGTCACGCCATTTACACATTCAATTCTGTAACGAGGTTGCATTGGCTGGGTTACCTTTATTAATTGTTACAGACCGAACATACTTAAAAGTATTTATTTAATTTCGTTCTTTCATTTATTTTTAAGTTCTAAAGAGCCGCCAAGTTTTCAAGATGACAAGTAAAAAATTCAATTTTAAGTCCATAGACGAAATTGGAAAGGCTATGAAACTTGACATAATAATATGGTTTAATAAGTCATCAAGCTCACAAATATGTTTCCTCCGACAGCATAGCATAATTTTCTTCTTGTACATTTTTCAGTTCGCTTATTAAGCAGTCGGGTTTTTTTGATTTTATTACCTTTTTTCACATTTATAGTTTTGTCGAGATTGGTGCTTTTCTAAATTTAATGTTTTGTAGGGATCATTATTACACTATTGTTACGTCTTGTTACCCTCCATTCTTCGTCGTATGTGGCGTCGTGATATTTAATGGATATTTGATGCTCTGTATGTCATGGTCAGTCTAAGTCTAGAGACTTAGACTGACCTTAGAAGGCATATAAGCATGATATGATGTATGTTTAGACGAATCGATGTATTTATCTTAGTAACTTATACAAACCAATATTTTTTTTATTTCGGAATGATTATAGTAGCAACCCTTGTGAATCTGTCAAGTTTAGCTGTTAATTTTCAAAACGGCGGGAGTGGCCCTTCTGTATACTTTCTATTACCAGCTTCTATAACTAAGTACCAGCACATACTTTGTTTCTAGAAATTATTTTTCGGTCTATATTACTTACACATAGTTAGGTTTCAGGTTAGGAGTTACTTTTTTTTATAAATAGTTTCTGAAACCGATAGCTGACTACAGCATTTTTCTAGATTTACTGATAATTTTTAATTAATATTCTACCGCGGACATGGCAGTCCGCGCTCTTTTTTATCATGTTTATTTGTTTGTTCCTTTTCCATTTATAAAAATTTCAATTATTGGACACCTCTTTGTATGCCTTCAGAAATGCTCATGATACTGCACTACCACGGGGAGATAGTGCAGTTATGTGGGACTCTAACCCACTAAATATATCCAACAGAAACGCTAGCTTATAAAAAAATAATAATATTATCAGAAAATTATTTTTAACCGTTATTGAGTGTCGTGCCAAAATCGATATCAATACCTCATTAGAGCAAATTTATGGAACCAAATTAAAAAAAAAATGCCGATAAGATGTGGAGGAAAATGTTTACATCTAGAGTGTGTTAATACCGATCAAGCGCGAGTTTGACTTGTGCGGCGGTTCCGTCACAGAATTCGGCTCGGCTTCATACACTGAGCGTTCACAATACGCTTCACAATCTATCTGCCTAGCCTTTTTTCCCAACTATATGGGGGTCGGCTTCCAGTCTAACCGGATTCAGCTGCGTACCAGTGTTTTACATGGAGCGACTGCCTATCTGACCTCCACAACCCAGTAACTGGGTAACACGGTACCACTTGACAAGACTGGTCAGATCTCAAGCTTCTGACTACTCGTAACGACTGTCAAAGATCTTCAAATGACAGCAGGGACCAACGGCTTAGCGTGATTTCCGAGGAACGGAAAAAACCCGGTATGTTGAAATGGTCACCCATCCACGGACCGACCTCGTCAAGCGTTAACCTTGATGATCGACCAGTGCTGCTGTTATTATTTAGCCACGAGCAAATGTTTATTTGTTTATTGCATAATTAAAAATAATATAATACTTACAGTCAAAATCAAACTAGAAAACGTAATAGTTTGTAGGGTTCCGTTCTTTAAAAGGAAAAAAGCATCCCTTATAGAATCACTTCGTTTTCTGTCCGTGTGCTAAGACCTTTGAAACTAATATGATATACTCAGGACTGCAATCCCAAGAAGCTAAAAAAAAAACAACTGCCAAATCGACACGATCAAAATATAATATACGGGCGTATATGTCACATATTTGACGGATCGCGCAAGGGAATTAAAAACCTATAAAGTACTTCCCGTTGACCTAGAATAATGAAATTTGGCAAGAAGCAATATCTTATAGCACAAGTAAAGGAAAAAATCTGATAACTGTAAATCATGTTATCAAAAAATTAATTCTGGTCAGAGAGGCATGGACCATTTTAACTTCAGGAGAAGGGACAAAAAGAGAGCTAAAGATATGACGAAGATAACCAAACTGAATGATCTACCTTTCATACAAAAATAATGAAATGGAGATGGGCTGGTATAAGCTCCGCGAAAGAAAATGAAGTGGTCTAAGACCATAACGAAATGGCAATTTAGAGATGGACAAAAGAAAGTAGAGGTAGACAACGCAAACGCTGGGACGATGATACAATGGAGATAGCTGGAGCCCTGTGGGTCAGAGCTACGCAAGACCGTGACAAGAGGAGGAGCCTGGGGGAGACCTATGCGTCAGGGGACGCGCTGAAAGACGAAGTCGCTTTACGTTTACAAATTCACTCAGGAACACGTGCAGATATTACATTGAAGTTAATATCATCATACATTTTTATATATTTTTCACAGCTCCAGGGGATTGTAGAACTAAGACCTAAGTCTGCAATCACTTGGAGATGCGAAAAAAAAATTCTAATTCAACGCTATCAAAGGATGCGCCCTTTAATCAACCGCAAAGAAAATCAGTAATGTCATCTAATTATTTTGGTAAATGTAGTAAAGAACCCTCAGTGCGCGAGTCCAACTCGCGCTTGGCCGGTTTTTTATGAACACGGATTGCTTTCATGATGGAGCCACATGGGCTGAAAGGGCAAAAACCACATCTGTGAAACCCCAAAATTCCTAGTCTAAATACAAGTTTTTGTAGATTCATTTTCCCTTATCGATAAGTATCACGTAAATGGTTCGTTAGTCTACACATAATACAACCAATAACAGAACCAGGAAAACCCGGGGTTTCTTGTTGCTAATCGGCATTATTTTCAAGAGCCCAAATGGGTTAAATATTAAGCTATATATACTATAAGGTGTAACGGTTGACTCCATTTTGTTTTGATATACCACCAAATACATACGTTGCTGTACAGAATTTCTTGAAAATGTATTTGTTTAATTTTTTAATATTTTCTATACTGGTAAGTGACCTTTTCATATTTTTTTAATTCGTATAGGCTGGCCTCTTTATTTAAAAATTAATTCAAAAAATGTGATTGTTTAATTATCTTGATTAAAAAATCTTTTTCCTATTTTAAGTTTTAGGGTCAGCTACAACTAGTTATAAATGAATTACCGTTAATTAATCTCGGCCTAAATATTCTGAAGACAAACAGTTTATTTCGCAGGAGGATTAGACAGTATCCTAAACAAGCAACAGAACGAGTTGTATAATTTAAACTTTTATTATTTTATTTCAGGTAGTAAATGCACTGGCGGAGATTCCAAACGATAGAAATGAAGAACAACTGTAAGTTCCAATTTTATACTAAAATAAATTCTGCTTCGGATCGGCGTCACCTCAACAATAGGTGTGCAGCATTCCAGCTATGATACGCCAAACTGCAAAGCACAGTGCGTGTGCATCGTAGGCATCACCTCGCCTCTGGATAAATTTGCTTAGCCGAAAGACTAACTTACTCTGGGTCGACGTCCTCCAACAACCCAATGTTAAAGACGGTGGTGTAGTGGTTGAGCGATGGCTGTTGAGTTGCGTCTCGCGGGCTCGATTCCCGCACGGGTCAAATATTTTTATAGCCTACAGATAGTTGTTCCGGATCTGGGAGTCTTATATATTATGTAACTTTAAATGTTTGTAAAAGCACCCGATACAGAAAAAAATTGTTAGAGTGAGGTAACGCTCTTCAAACAAGAAAGAAGAAATTAAGAAACGCCTAGTCGCCTGGCGATGACTCGGTTCTTAAGCTGCAATGACACGATCAGAGTTTCGTAGCCAAGGGACATCATACGAGTCTACTCGGTTTGAGCTTCATATGAAAATACTAGGATAGGTGTTGATATTAACATATGTAGTTCACTAAGTTTCTGCATTCTTTTGCCGAACTCGACCAATTTTGGCTTCGAGCGGCATTGGAAGTTTGCACTGGTCGACCGACTGTTCAGTCGTCTCTGTGAAAGCAACGTAAGGCTTGTAGGAGGCGGTTTGGTGAAAGATCCAAGCCTTTTTGTGCACGCCGCGCCAACGTCGTTAGGGATGATGAAGGGTTATGAAAAAGTAAATTCAGTTTAGTCAGTCGGTTAAATTATCAAAAATATTGGAAACGTATTGTTTGCTTTACCTATCAAATCAATGAAAAAATATAAATTTTAAGCTGACATGGTCACAATCATTAGAACAAAGAAAACCAACAAACAAAACTAATATTAATTCTAACAATACAAAATTGTTAAGATAAAGCGCATCAAAAATCGGGAGTGCGGTCTTATTACTTAACTCCTCAGTAAAAATTGTACCAAGCCGTGACCTCACACGAAATTTAATAAATTTAGTCATTTTTTGATAACGTGGCAAAACAAAAATACGTTTTCAATATTAATTAGGTCATCTAACTGACGAAACGGAATAAATAGTTTTTTTAGTCATAATCCCTATTGAATCAATAATGTTCATTGTGTAAAACATTTGCGCATTTCGTTACAAGCCGTCTTCAAGCTGGCCCACGGCAGCCACGTGGTTGTACTGATCGGCTACGATCCGTACAGGTTAGGTTCACACCAGGGGCTCTACAAATATTACATCAGCGATAATAATTGGCAAATGTCTATTTTGACCACGTGAAAAGGTAGGTAGGTAGCGCATGTTAATATCATAAATTGTTGCCTTTTTATTGTAATTATCGTTATTTTTAATAAATAGCCACTATGTATACTGTATAGAAAGAAAGAAAGTAAAATTGTTTATTTGCGCTAGGTACGACGCATACTTAAGCCAAAATCTTAAATAAAACCATTACAAAGTATGCGTCACAACCACGCAAAACGGTCATCGCTCAGCATAATGCTGGGAATCGTGTATATGGTAGGGCCCACAGGTCACAGTTTAAACTGTGCTCAGGTTGACGTCAGGAGATGAGGTGACGCCGATCTGGTTCCGAGCTGAAAAGCACTTAATGCGCCTAATCTTTTGATCCAAAGTTTTGTCTCCTCGCTCTGTTGCAATGTTTTAGAAATATGTAAATTCAATTGAAAATATGTGTTAAGTACGGTACTGAACATTTAGATAAGTATGAAAAAACAATGTTCTGTCCATTTGAATGTGGTACACCTAATAAAAGAATCTATAAGAATTCAAAGTTTATTAAAATTTTACTGTTATATATTTTTTTTTGCAGAGCCAATGCAATAGCCGCATTTGAAGAAACGGTTAGGACCATTTGCGCATGTTCAAAGTAAGTCACAGGTTTAATATGATTGTGTTCAATTATTTAGGTTTTTAATAAGTGCGTATATAAAGGAATCATGCATGATCCATCCAGTACAATTAATTGTACAATTGTGTGTCAATAAAATAAATGTTACAAAGTGTGTGTCGACTGTACCTGAATCTAAAAGCTTAAGAAATTTATTTTATAACTTTTTCTTTACACTGTTTATAAGTATTAAATGAAATTAATTTTTTTCAGCCCTACACTTAACGACAACTTTACGGTAAGTATTGAAAGTACCTCATTACTATATTTTGTTTTTTTTTATGTATTTTTTGAGATGAAAGGCTCTTGATAAAGTGTATTTTTGTGACAACGATTGACGATAAATAAAAAAAAAATTAACTCTCACATTTTAAAATTTTTGATAATCGAAATCGCTGACCTTTTTGTCACTGTGCCAAGAGCCTACTTAAGCGTCGCATCAGGCGGACTGTTTAATAACTTGTATCAATCCAGTAGTTTTCAAATTTTTCATTAAAGTGTCTGAGACTTCCTCGTTCTAGTAGTTGCAAGCGCTACTGCTGAGCACGAGTTCAGGCAAAATGTTATTGGGTTTTTCCATCTAGATTTTCTAGCAGTAGCCCGGAGACTGGATTTGTGCATATGGTTGATGGAAATAGACTCGTCCCCTATTACATGGGACATCTCTGCCCAAATAATGTTAATTATAGTATCTCTGTCGTAAACTGATTGTTGAGTTGACCATTTCATGTAGTAGATGTGGTCAGCCATTTCATGAAATATTACACAGTAACTTGGCCATATCATTGAATGTGCAACGTTATCTGGCTATGAAATCTACTTATAAAAACAATTTCTTTACGAAATAACAGTGCGTACATTTAAACTTCTATTCTGTGATTTGAACCGGCGCCAACGACCTTGAGGTAACAAAAGGCGCGATAGTTTCACGGCCGCGGGACCCAAATTTTGTGGCTTTTTGTACTTTCCTTAGTATTCTATGACTTTAAAAAAAATCCTGAAATCATAATGTAGATAATTAAATTGCCTTTGAGATGGTATCAATTTCGCTCAAATACGCCAGCGGTTTTGGTGCGATTGTCTTGTTTTTGTCCGTTTCAGACATAATTTTACAAATTAATTACACTTTGTTATACGAATGCAACTCAAAATTTTCTTAGATCAAATTATTAATAAAATGGTCTCATATAACATACATTTTTTCCAAAAAATTAAGACTAGCCGTTTAGACGTGATTCTCATTTTAAAATCAGCTACTCAGGGTTATCGACCACATCATCGCTTACCATCAGGTGGTAGTGGTCAAACGCGAGCCTTTTGATAATAAAAAAATAAAAAAAATCTTCGCCTTAACGGGTCTAAATCAACTACATAGTATTAAACAAAGTCACTTTCCTCGCCTGTCTGTACATCCACTAACTCCTCCTAAGCCACGCATCGGATTTTGATGCGGTTGTCACTAATAGAAAGAGCAATAAACGAGGAATGTTGTGAAACGGGGCGGGTCGCTAGAGAAAGATAGAATAAAGTATTCTCTTTTTATCAAAACGAAGTTTATTCATCTTACAATCGTGTTTTCTAAATTAACAGAAGAAACATGAAACCAGATACCAGTGACGTTTGTTTTAATTCTATTAAAGCACATAGGGTACTTTTTTATCCCGGGAATATGATCCCTTGGGATGATTTCCGACTTGCTATGCTAGTAAAATATAATTTAAGATTTGTCTTTTGTTTTCAGTGCGACGAAGGTACCCAGGAGCTGGTAAAGCAGGCTAAGACGTGAGTTGTTTTTAACATGATTTTTGATGTAACGAATAGTTTTGGTACCTTCTCTGTTCTCGATAAAGACAGTTGAATGATCGCTAGAATGTATACAATATTTTAGGACAAAAGTTATGAAATTGTGGACTTAATAAACTAGTCACTTCGAACTGCGACAATTTAGGATTGACTTGGAATTATAAGTTCAAATAAACTTATAATAAATTTTAAGCGATGCTATTTCTTTCTGGAAAACAGTTACTTATTGTATTTTTGAATTGTTGGTGTAACTCTAGACGCTTTTACGTGCACGTATTTTTATATCTTTCTCACATGTTATATGTAATTTGCGAACAAGGAAGATGTTACCAAATACTTGTAATTGAAAGAGTGTCCGTGGAGTTTCTTGTACATTTTTCTCCATAGAGACCTACTGACACTTGCGAATGTTGCAACTAAATTCCAAAGACCTTATACTTCTTACTACTAGACTGTGCCCTATGGCGCAAAAACCGGTCCGCGCGAGAGGGCTCCCGTTGGTAGTGTGTCTCTTTCTAATGAGGTGACTATGACCCAACAGAAAACGGGACAAATTGATTGTAAAAACGATAGTGTAAGTATCCCGATACATTTATGCTACCTAACTACGCTACCTAAACCTACCTTATTTCAAATAAATAAAAAAAAATTGTATATATTTTTTTTGGAATCTATATCACTTACCGTATGGTGGCTGGCGTAAATAATATCACCATCCCATGTTTTCCCGTGGGTGTCGTAAGAGGCGACTAAGGGACAACCCAGAGAATGGGCAGCAGCGTTCTCTGTGCATTTGTAACAACCATACAGCGATCGCCAAACCGCCTGCAAAGCACTCCCCATGAATAGCACAAATAAAATATAGCCCCTATAGTGCCCGGTAGCCTGCCTAATCTCGACTACGGTAGCGGTCGAGGTTACGGTTTTGCAAGTGGTGCTAAGAATCCTGGACGAGATCCGGCTACCCCAAAAAATACCGACGACTGGACCTGGCAACGTACAACACGCGCACACTCCGGACCGACGCAAAGATCACCGAACTCGTTGAGCAGTTTACGATGGAGTATTATAGGGTTATCTGAATCCCAAGTCTCCTCAAGTCTCGTTCTTCAAGACACATCATATAGATAGGAACAAAAAGCTCTCTGATCCTACTCTTAAGCTCATGAAGGAGAGGCTTGAGATGATCCTGCAGTCTTCAGACGATGCTTTGAAATAACGGCAGCTAAATATACCTCAAAGGATTTCGATGATTTCACATATTGTACAAATGTGTAGACAGTTGAGAAACAAAACTACACCAATTTTATTCCACTAGGAATAAATTTGCAAATAATATTAACAGCCGTTTAATTTCACTCGAACAAAGCCCGCCAAAAACTCCGCAAACCACCATCTTACATTTAGTATACCAGGCCCAAACATTTAAAAGTACTACCCTTACTAAGTATTATTGAATTATTTTTTAAATACAACGAATTGATTAATTATATGAACTGTAGAAATATTTGAATACGTTTCAAAGTCTATGAATCGTTTGTTTTGGTATAACATAAAAAAGAAAATTATAAAATTTTCTACCAAACCCAATGATTAGTTGAGCTGGCAAGACGTCAGACAAGGACACACTACCAGCGGAAACCCTCTCGCCAGGACCGCTTTCGGTTAGCTACCGCTTAAAAAGAAATAGCTAGCCTAGGAATATGAAGATAGATTTCATTTTAGCTAAACAAAAATTTTTGGTACACAGTCTACTCGTAGTAAGAATTTCGTTTAAGGTCTTTGCTAAATACATCTTTTGTTTGACAATTCAAAAGTACCTTTGAATGGTTTTAGTTGATATAAATATTTTTGATTTGATTTGCCTTAAATCTAAAGTATGTTTGAACTGACAATTTCAATTCAAGGGCCCAATATTTATAGGTTATAAATAGTAACCAACCGAGTCATTCTATCAACGAACGCTTCGCAATAGCGATTAGTAAAATGCCAAAAATGAATGGCATTGAACACATGACCCTCTCATTCTTACGTTTTTGATATTTTACGAGTTGCGACGGGTTTATTGATAAAATTACCTATGTTTAGACTCTAGACTCTAAATTCGGCCATTCTCAGAATGATACTTACAAAAACATTATCAATTTCAGGTTATTTAAATATGAAAAACATTGTGAAACTCTAGCAAAAAAGGAAATAGCGAAACCAAAAGTAATGTAAGTACTGTACTTAAACTTTAATAAAGTTCTTAGTTAAGCTTGTATTAGGTACCTAAATAAGCCTGCAGCCGCCTTCTAAGTGACGAGATTCGCAAGGGATAATTGATAATTTGACATAGTAAGGATATTGACTGAATAATATTGTTTAGTCCATCAGGTAGATTAATAAATGTATTGGACATTTATTTTCTCTTTTGACACGTAAACATAAGGTGACGACGATAATATTCTTATGGCTAATAAAATGTCTTGTCAAGGTGGAGCTTATGACGATGCCTGCCAGCGGGAGGTCTATGTCCAACAGGAGGCGTCTTCTGCCTTATAATTATGATAACAAAGAATTAAGAATGTACAATAAATAATTAAGAATGATAATAATACTAATATTAACAGTTTCCGACTCGTTTTTAGGGTTCCATAGTCAACAAGGAACCGTCCGTCCGCTGCTTAGCTCAGAGGCTCTTAGTACTAGCACTGATAATATAATACTAGCATAGTACTAGAAAGCTATAATTTGGCATGGTTATGCCGACAAAGCGGTCAAATGAAACCATGCTTATAATTTCCTTACCTCCTGAACACGTAAAGTGGGGATGTTTTTTCTTTTCTAGTCTATCTTATGGGGTGGGTCATCGTTGGATAGACCATTCAAAAATATTATGAGTTTGTGAAAACCATTTTTCGATTTAGGGATCCGTTTGCATCAAATTAAGCATTAAATGCCTATTTTTGTTAGAGTCTAGTGTGGGGGACACTAGACTCTAACAAAAATAGGCATTCCGGCCCCCTCTCTGCCAGCTAATTGGTTGCTTTTGGACATGTGAACAAATTCACGGCAGTAGTAACGAAATTAAAACGAAAACTATCACAGCTAAGTACTCGTAGGCTTTACAAGTTTACGAGTAATAGCCGACCAACTTGTATAATTTACCTGGAAAAGTAAAAAAAATGTATATTGATGTATGGGGACAATAGTTTTCGAACGTCAAAATTAATTTTGTCCCTTCGTTAGAGCAATGTTTGGTACTTTCATTGTTTATGAATGTTAGTAAATTTTATCAACTTATTTTGGTGAATGTAGCTGTTTATACGGAACCCTCTGTGCGCGAGCCAGACTCGCAATTGGCCGGTTTTTACATATATTTATGTATGGTTAGCTTTTAACATAAATGTTACATGAAACCTGTAAATATATCATTTATTTTTATGTGGCCACGTGCAGTATTAAAAATCCGTTCGCTTGATTTATTGTAATAATATCACACGAATATTATAAAGGCGAAACTTTGTGAAAGTTGTTACCCTTTCACGCAAAAAGTACTGAACGGATCTGGATTAAAGTTGACACAGAGATAGATTAAAGTCTGGAATTGCATATAGTATAATGGATTTTTAACCCGGGAATATGTTCCCTTGGGATAATTTCTGAAATTTATTTATTTATTTAGACTTCATGCACAAAGGTACAATGGCGGACTTAATGCCTTAGGCATTCTCTACCAATCAACCACGACATAAACGCGGGCGAAGCCGCTGGCAGAAGCTGGTGTAAGATAATATTTAAAACACACCCATGAATACTAATTATTTATTCTTTCATTTTTTATAGTATTTTTTTCTTTAGAAATATGTGTATTCTATAATATGTGACCCACCCGTTTGTTATGTTTTGTGTTTTTTTTAATTGATCGGTTAATACCACTAGTGGTTGTTCGTTATTAAGATTACTAACGAGAGCTGTTTCACTCACTCAATGCCGATTTTTCAACAGTCTGATAAGTTTATAAATATATTTTCAATACAAAAGCTGTCGATCAGACTGTTGAAATTAGGGCCGGCTTCCGAATACGTATTTGGAGCTAAGAACGTGTCAAACCCATAATTAATGCCAAGTACCAGGGCGACCGAGCACGTCTCGGGTGAAAATAGAGAAAACGAAATTGCCCAGATTTGAGACCCAGCTAGATCGATTTTTCACCCCCGAAATCAGGGGTTTTGCATATTCTATCGAAATCGTTAGAGCCGTTTAGAAAATACCGTGATTACAAATTTATATATAACGTACTCCACATCAAATGATAAATTCAGAAATCGGGATAACCGTGAGTTTTTTTGTAAAAGGACAATGGCCGATTAAAAATAAGTGCTTATACTAATGCGTTAAACGGTTCATTCACATCTATTACCTAAGTCCAGTGTCCTTTTATACAGCAATACGTTATGTTTGTCACTATCATGTAATTTTGGTTCTACCTATCTACTAATGTGACCATTTTTATTTTTAGTAAAAAGAACGTAACTCTGATCTGTGAAGTTTCAAAGGAAAATATAGAGGGCAACAAAACTGCAGGACTAGTGTGAGTACCTATTTATAAAGTTTTATATAATATTACCAGACCGTGTTGTCTTGTGTTTCAGCAAGACAAATAACGAGAATTCGCCTTCAAAAGGAGGAGAACCTCAATTCGTCGTTTTTTTTTTAATGTATGTTCTTAAGTTAGCCGATTACTCAAAGACGCCAGGACCGATTAGAAAATTCATTCTTTTGTTCGAAAGGGTATACTTCCCAGATGATCAGGTCAGGATCTGATGATGGGATCCTGGAGAAATCGGGGGAACTTCTCATACTTATAGCGATTTGGCAAACTTATAGTGATTTTGGTATTTTCATTAACAACACAAGTATTTGCACTCAGAAAGGATGATTTGGTGAAGTGGAGCTGATGAAGAAGACCACAGAAGGTCACTGGAACTCCTTAGTGATAAGTATGTCACGGGTATAAGATATCTCGAATAGTAAACCAACTATGATGTAGCAAATACTTATAGATGATGAAGCCGGAAGGTGGGAACTTCGAAATAAAACAGAGTACCTAGGGTAGGGTGTTTGGGATTATTCGAATCGTTGTTAGATGTACTTTGTTAATAAATGATTTTCATGGTAATTTACGGTATATACCAAGACTTACAAGAGAAAAATATAATATATATATATTTATATATATGTTTATGTATATGTTTTGTTAAAAAGCTTTTCCTTAAACACTATAAGAATCACTATAGGATATTATTTATAAATAATAGTTCGAATATTAATTATTTATGTTTCCCTTTTACATAATTTACTATCTACCTCTATTGCATGCGACTTAACTGGTATAATGAGGGTATATTGTAGCTGCACTTCTGCCTAACTCTTCGGGAATGCAGGCGTTTTTTTTTTTTTTTTTTGTCGACGGGGAAAATCATCTTATGACAAATCCCGCTCTTGGGTGGAGCGGGAGATAGTGTCAGACTTGTACTGACTAAAAACCCCGCGCCGTTCCTTCTAGCCTTCATACCGGGGCTCTAGCTTCCTTTCGGATAACCCCGAACCCCGGTAGGCTTCGACCCAGCTGGGCCCCTCTCTTTGCTGACAACTCCTTGAGGCGCGCGGGAACAGTGCGCGCCGTCGACGCCTTGGCTTGGTCCGGGTAGTTACCGGACGATCGGACAGCGAGCTACCCATGACGCGCTGACCACGAGCCCGCGTCTACGGTGGCTGGATATCGGGATTGGGATCCCGGCGGCGGCGGCGAGGGCGCCGTTGCCTGATGCGGTCGGCCTCCTCCTTTGCTAGCATTACTGCTTCGCAGAAGGAGGCGACCGCCTGCCACTCCTCCTCGCTCCGGACCATGGCCTGAACCAAGGCCCGGCGCGAGAGGTCTCCGCCGCCGATCGCCCCCACGAGGGCACGGCGGTGCTCCGCCCAAGCAGGGCACACCTCGACTGTGTGCTCCACCGTGTCCTCCGGGCGTTCCGCACAGTGGCGGCACCCGGGCGTCTCTTCCGCTTGGATCCGATGCAGGAACCTCCCGAACTTGCCATGTCCGGTGAGGACCTGCGTCATGCGGAAGGTAAGGACGCCGTGAGGTCTTTCCAGCCACGCCTCAAAGACTTACCGCCATTATGGTGGCGTGCCCAGCACTGGGTTGCGATAGTCGCTGACGCCATTTCACCGTGAGATCCCGCCGGAGCTCTGTCCGCCATACCTCGACTTGTCGCGGCAGCGGACTTTCACCCCGGCGTTGCATCTCCACGCGCATGTCGTGCATGTGTGCAAGGACTGTTGCCTCCAGATCCCACGGTGGTAGGCCAGCCAGAAGGCTCGCCGCTTCGCGGGAGATCGTGCGGTAACCCCGCACCATCCGTATTGCCATGACCCTCTGGCAGCCGTTCAGTATGGTCGCCGGTTGCTTTTGCAGCGACGGCGCACACACCGGCGCCCCGTAGAGGGCCATGGACCGAACGATCCCCGCGTAGAGCCTCCGGCAGGAGGCGTCTGGCCCCCAGGGTTGGGCAGGAGCCGCTTGAGAGCAGCCCCAGCCCGGTTGAGTTTGGGAGCCAAACGTCGGAAATGTTCTCCGAAATTCCATCGGCTGTCGAGAACGAGTCACAGGTACTTCATCGTCAACCCGACGCCGATGCGAACTCCTCCTACCGTAAGCTGGGAGTCTGGTGGCGGCGCGATCCGAGGGCCATGAAAGAACATGGCCTCGGATTTGTGCAGCGCCACCTCGAGTTCCAACTCCTGGATCCTACCAACGACTATCGCAACCCCGCGTGTCGCTAAAGCGACCGCCGCCTGGTGCGACTCTCCCTGCGCCAGAACCAGAGTGTCATCTGCGTAGCAGACCACGCTGACCCCGCCAGGGAGGTCGCCGCGCAGCACGTAGTCGTAGCCGATGTTCCACAAGGGTGGCCCCGGAACCGACCCCTGCGGAACACCGCACGACATCTCTCGACGTTTCCAGTCTCCCTGGTGACCGGGGTAGACAATGTACCTGTCCGACAGGTAGGCCTCGACAGAGGTATTCGGGCACCCGGTGGTACCGGAGTGCCCTCCGGATCGTACTCCAGGGTAGGGAGTTGAAGGCGTTGGCGATGTCCAAGGACACCGCCACGACGCTCCCACCCTGGGACACCGCGTGTCATGAGGGCTCGCACGCGCATGATGGCGTCCACCGTAGAGCGCGCCCTGCGGAAGCCAAACTGTCCGTCCGACAAGTCCGGCCCCACCCGTGATAGGCGCGCGACGAGGCGGTTTGCAATGACTCTTTCAAAGATCTTGCCCGCCTCGTCAAGCAGCACAAGGGGCCGGTACGCAGACGGAGAGTCCGCAGGGCGCCCTGGCTTCGCTATGAGGACCAGTTTCCCCATCTGCCAGCGAAGTGGGAACTGGCTCCTCTCCATACATGCGCTGAAGAGCCCTCTTAGTCGAGGGCCGAGAGCCTCCATGGCCTCCTGGCCATGGAGGCACATCACGCCTGCATGAAAGCCTAGGTCCTCCTAGGCTTTCATGCAGGCGTGATGTTATGTTATGGAATATGTGTTATTTATGTGACGGGTGATGAATAACTTTCCAAAGAAACTATTTGTTACAGGGACAACATTTTCAATGAGACTTGCAAAAACTATACGTGGCAGTAAGTATTATACAGTATGAAGTAATTTGTTTCCAATCAAATTCAATTCAAGACACGTTTTTATACTTTTTCCTATTTACAGAAATTTACCTAAACCAGTCCCACTTCCTGATCATAAAAAGAAAGAAGCAGATTTGCCTACTGTAAGTATAATTTTATATTATACTAACCTATACTATATAATACCAAAGAAAAACCCCAGTAAAAATGGGTTAACGTTCCATGCATAAATATAATCTGGTTGACTACTCCACCGACCAGTGTTGACATAACGACAATGTCTCAGAATGCCATTGGTTGTTTTTTGGTTTGATATCATCTATTAATATTATATAAAAAACCGTCATTTCCTAGAACCAAAAATGCAAAGACATAATATGACTTTCACCAAACCGCACTGGGCCCGCGTGCTGGATTAAGGTCTATACTCTCTCTTACAGAGAGGAGGCCTGTGTCCCAGCAGAGAAAACATTAAAAGGCTGATGATTATGATGGGTAAAAAAGGCCTTTGCTAATTAATTTTATCTTTGTTTACAAGACATTAAAACAGGGTTTTCTATGTAACAGTCTGCTCAATAAATAATTCGAAAACTTAAAGTATAAACGACTAGACTGTACCTTTATAATATAGAACACCGATATTAACGGCCAAATTATTGTTCTAAGATTTTTAACAATTAAATTCACTTTATAGAGTGAAGTGGCTTGAAATTTTAAATTTAAGAAGTAATCATTTTTATTTCGTATTTTTATATCGGAACCCTTAATTTCTCTGCAGTTACATGCCAACTTTTATTTTGAGCTTAGACATAGTTTAATGAAATGACTCTAGCCAGACAGAGATTTTGTATGATGAATAACGATTTTCGAAAAGCCAAAATGTTTGGATCACTTCGCAAAGAAAGACAGAAAAATCATTTATTGCCATAGAAATCGACATATCTGTAGCAGAGGGGTGTGATGAGAAAAACACTTGAGGATACGTATTTATTGGCTCGTTATACACACATTACTGAATCTTTCTTCTTAATGTCTTTCGTCTACCTCTCACCTCATTCACTAATCTTTATGTTCCATTCTACTAATAAATTTAACGTTTCATTTCACGGTAAACTTTAGTTATTTGAATCTCAAAGAAAATAATAAAAATCATAACACGTTAAAAATCAAATTGCTGGTAGCGGTTGCCAATCCCATACATTCAGTTAAATTTTTTGACAACCGTTATCGCTGACTGAATGCACTGCTCCGCTTCTTCCTAAGAAAACTCAGTATATTAACGTGCCCACTGCTGGGACACAGACCTCCTCTCTGTGAGAGAAGGGATGGGCCTTAATCCAACACGCGCACACCATTGCGGGTGTCACATGTCTTCAAAGTTTTAGTTCTAACACTTGCCGGTTTTTTGATTATTCATTCCGACTTAAATACACAGAATGATAAATACAGCACTGTTTTTTTTTTCAGCTGTTTTGTATAAAAGACGCGGCTCACTGTGTGCCTGGGCAGGATTTGCATCCAGTGTAAGAACAACTTTTTTGTACTAGTTGTAATTAAAATAATTGAAAACTTGATAACACTAAATTATGTACTCTGGGGTAAATCTAACACTGAAATCGTTTTAAAACTACTAGCATTATTTTATGTTTAATATTAGTACTAACATCAGTTTTTTATTTTCGGATTCTGCTACTGGTTTTATGCTCGTATAGTAAGCATTGTTTCTAATGTTGAGTTCATCCCTTGAGTGTTATTTGTCATTTATTTAATTATACCTCGTATATGTCACTAGGTTATTGTCTTCTATGAACGAAAGAACAATGGCGAAATCTTAGCTGACTTAAATTTGAGCGTCTGAATGTGAGTTATATACGAAAGAAATTCCACTAATGTCTACGTTTTTTCAAAGTATAATATTAACTGGTTCAATATGGACATTATAAAAGAATGTTATTGGATTTTTTCGTCATATTCATTTTCATTTTTGATCATATTCTGCCAAGTGACAAGTAGTGACTGTAGTAATAATATCACTATTGTATTTGTTAGTACAATAAAATGGAGTAAATGAATAAACAATAGTATAGATTATTTCTAAGTGTAGGAGTTCCTTGCTGGTAGATAAGAATACTATAGTGTAGTAAAGCAGAAATACTTCATTTAATGACGTAGGAATTTAATCTCAGCTAAAACGCTGTAAGGGCTTCTGTCAGTCTTCTTGAGTGCAGACCCTGAACTGGTAAACGTAAGGTAGGATGCCCTCAGGCTAGGTGCAGTGACGATCTTCGCAGGATGATTGGTAGCAGCTGGATGAGTGTTGTCGAAATTCGAAACAAACGGCGTGCAAATGGAGAGACGATATCACTTATCAATCCCATACAATTTCGCCTTTTTGACAATAGCTATCGCTACTCTTACGATTATAGAATGGCACTTGTCTAGGGCCTCTGAACTACATAGTACGTTCACTATAAAAAAGTCTAAGCAAACGCGGGTTTGGATTTTATTTGTTGTAATTATATTTTTTCACCCAACCACGTTATAATATTATTAACTCTGTTTCAGGTTAACGTATATTACCAACGTATGTGCGAAAAGTAACAAAACGTGAGTATCTTTTGTCCATTGGAACTTTTGACTATAAAGGTGTAGTCAAAAGCGGTTAATTTTGTGAGTAACGGATACTTATTCGTCATTTTTCAACGATCGTGTAGCGGTGTTGCACAAACCGGAGTTTCTTATGAATCTGATGAACAAGATTTATACCTTTCTTTCGTATGTATGTCCGGCAAGTAGTAATCTATTTTTCCAGTACCAGCTTAGTCCTAAAGCTGAAACTTGGCGAACTTACGTAACTTTGTAAACATTGAAATAATAATATGGTACTATGGAGCTGGTCTCGAGGTGTAGCCGGAACATGGCCATGGCACTCCTCAACCATACAAGATAGCACCATCGTGTTTGGGCTCATTGGACGTGTATTGACAAGTGGTATTACAATTAACTATTATCTTTGAGTTGAAAACGCTTGTTTAAAAACTTATTTAAATCAGTCCTAATTTTTGCACTGTCTACGTACAACAAAATATAAAGAAGTTTAATGAATTTGAGTTTCTTGGAAGGATTGACAGTGATACTACACTTCTTTCTTAATATAAAATAATTGTTTCAGATTGGACGAAATCAATATGTGCAAATCGTATCAGTGAGTATTTTTATAATTTTTTATGGTATAAAATTATAGTAAAATATTTATATATATAAAAGCGAAAGGTCACTCACTCACCTATTATGAAATATAGAAAACCGCTTGACGTATAAAGATTAAAATTTGGCAGGGAGGTTCCTCAAGTGATGTAAGTGCGCATTAAGAAAAGATTTTTGTAAATTCTACCCCTAAGAGGGTAAAAAGGGGGTTTAAAGTTTGTATGAAATTTCTACAGTTTGTAAAATTGGATACGTGAAATTTTAGATTCATGCTCGTGGTTGATAAAAGACATTTATGTATTAGGTAATTGGTTTTTGGAAATTCCACCTCTAAAGGGGTAAAAAATGGGTTGAAAGTTTGTATGAAATTTTTACAGTTTGTAAATTGGACATATGAAATTAAAGATTTAAGCTCTTGGTGGGTAAAAAGAATACATTTATTTATTGGTTTTTGGAAATTCTACCCCTAAAAGGTAAAAAGGTGGAATTTGTTGGGCTTATATATTTGAAACTTGGCATAAATACTAACTGAAGTAAATAGTAAAGGTTTTTACTAGTATTTTTTCAAAACGAAAAAGAACAGACGATTTAGGGGGTGTTAAAGATTTTTGATGAATTTTACGTACAGGGCTTCTTTTTTATGATGTCGGGGAGCACTAAGAAATTTTTGGAAATTCAACCTTTAAGGGGGTGAACTAAAAAGTCATCTGTAGGATAAAATATGGATCACGCGAACGGAGTTACGGGCGAAGTGCTAGTTAAGAATAAAAATGAAATGATTAAATCTTACTAATCCTTCGTGAAAGTATGTGAAGATGGATGGATGGATGTTTCCTACTGAATGGCTTTTGATAAAACTTTACAGAAATATATTCATATTGTTATTATCAGAATAAGCTATTGCGAGAAGTACTGATACCACGCGGGTGGAGCCGCGGGCGGCAGCTAGTATTGTAAATGCGAAAGTTTGGATGGATGGATGTATGTTTGTAACTCAATCAAATAAACGGCTGAACAGATCTGGATAAAATTGGCACAGATATAGATTATAGTCTGGAATAGCACATCATAATGTACCCTCGCTAGCAGATGCTAGTAATGTTTAAATAATAATAAATAACTTTGAATGCGGTAATAAACTTTCAGGTGGTAAACTTATTGATGCCCTGTGTGAATGCCATATATCCTTAATAATTTTTAGGCGAAAACGAATCAGGCGCTATGGGTATTCTAAAAGCCATTAACCAAAAAATCTTAATTATAAGATGATCAGGACCCTGATAGTGATTTTATCTATTTTTTATATAATTGCTTTTTGATATTGATAACCATCACGTCTGAAAACCAAACTGCCAAAAAGTCTTGTATACTGAAGTAAAAAAATCATTTTCATTTTAATGATTCTTACTTTTTCTTCTACGGTCTTTAATTATTTACTACTCAGACCTTTCATTTAATAATAAATTTAAAAATAGATGAGTATATGTATCAACCCTTTTGATTAATACGTTTTCATTACTTTCTTTACACAGGCGATTCACAAATAACACTGATGCAGTCACCAAACAGGCTATTACGGAATCTACTACCACAGCCACCGAAATATCTACTACCACAGCCACCGAAAAATCTACTACCATGACCATAAAAAATTCTACCACCACGAAACCCCAAAATATTCCCGAAACAACTACTACGAAATTCCAAACTGAAGCTACCGAAAAACTTACAACGGATAAGCCCACTACGAATAACAACCAACAACAACAACACGTAACAACAACAACACCAAAGGCTACAGCGTAAGTTTCAAAACTAAACTGTTTAGGTTCCAGTTTATCTATATACTCCAGCAATTTTGAAGATGTAATGTTTACGAACAAAGTAAAACTGTAGATTTTTTAGAGGGGTAGCCCTACACGACAACAAATGTTTTAAAGTAATAAAACGAATTCGATATACTATATTGTATTTGTTATACATTGATTTAACTAATTTTGTACAGATAAAAGATAGTTCGAGAACAAATAAAATATTCATGGACTAGAAGATTTGATTAGAGCGAATCTAACAATAAAAATTCAGTCAGTGCTTTGTAGCTTTGTTGGTAAATATTGTACCTTCATGTTGACCAGAGTGTAGTTACCATAGTAGCCGTCAAACCGATGGCTATAAGGATAAACGTGTTCTTAGTCTCTAGAGATGTGGCATTCAATCAACGAAAGCGTCGCGATAGCAGTGAGGGCTACCACGTTTGAATTTGCCGCTAGGGACGCTGGTGACGCTGATTTCATAGTCTTTTGGCTTTAAGTGCGAGTTTATTTACAACTGTTTTATTGTTGTTTATATTTTCCAAAAGTGTCAGATTAAGATAGGTACGGCATTTACCAACCATTGCTTTAATAGAGCTTTATATTTAGGAAAATTTTATCTTTCAAATAGCTCTGTCCCTTTTTCAGTCGCACCATGATAAGTTTTG
The DNA here is from genome assembly GCA_947562075.1 of Orthosia gracilis. Taxonomy (NCBI): domain Eukaryota; kingdom Metazoa; phylum Arthropoda; class Insecta; order Lepidoptera; family Noctuidae; genus Orthosia; species Orthosia gracilis. The sequence continues at coordinate 47,439,909 of OX387272.1, read as the reverse complement.
ACACGTCATGTTAAGGCCCCTGGTTTCTAGATTAGATGATACTCGTACTTGTTTCGACCATCGCCCTCGCTGACGACGAATTATACTTTTTTAGAGCCTAAGGTTATTCCACATACAATGCATCCAATTTTAGAGCCTCACGTCACTCCACATACAATCCTTTAATTTTTAGAGCATCAGTAATTTTTTTAAAACCAAGGTCACTCGACATACAATCCATCCATTTTTAAAGTCGAAGGTCACTCAACATACAATTCATGTATTTTTAGAGCCTCGGGTCACTCCAAACACAACAATCAATCCATTTTTCTGTAGACTTTGTTTGTCTTTTCAATTATCAACGTCAACATGCGTCAACTGACCTTTTTATCTCTACAGAAAAAAGCAGAAAGTAGCTACTTCACCACCCGAGGAAGCGGGAACATTTTATGGAACGGGAACGATGGTAGGAATTGCAATTACTGGATTCGTTTTCGGCGCGTTGATCGCCGTTGCCGCCAAAATGACATACACTCGCTGCAGGACACAAACTTATGGTAATGTATCTATATTTTAATCAATATAAGCGTAAAAAACTTGTCTAAAAATCTTTAATAAAAAATAGTCTCAACGATTATTCTTCCCTTAGCGTATCGATAGCAAATATAGTCTCTAAATATTAATTTTGATCCAGAATTCTGCCACTGTAACACCGGCAATAAAATAATAATAAAAAAAAACTAGAGATGATTATAATTATACTGAACTACGTGTCCCCCGTGGCTTCGCTCCCGTCAACTGGCTACCTATCTAACTACACTACCTACCTACACTACCTACCTACCCTACCTACCTACCCTACCTACCTACCCTACCTACCTACCCTACCTACCTACCCTACCTACCTACCCTACCTACCTACCCTACCTACCTACCCTACCTACCTACCCGATCTACTTACCCTACCTACCTACCCCAACTATCTGCCCTACCTACCTACCCTACCTACCTACCCCACCTACCTACCCTAACTATCTACCCTACCTACCTACCCTACCTACCTACCCTACCTACCTACCCTACCTACCTACCCTACCTACGTACCCTACCTACCTACCCACCCTACCTACCTACTCTACCTACCTACCCTACCTACCTACCCTACCTACCCACCCTACCTACCTACCCTACCTGCCTACCCTACCTACCTACCCTACCTACCTACACTTTATTTTTTATTTTCGTTATCATCAAATGACTTGTCGAGCGGAAGGACGTGTCATACTTACTGACTAAAACCCACCCGTGTTCCTTCAGTTGCTTGTGCCAGGGCCGTGGTAACTCTCTTTCAAATTTATCCGCGTCCCAGACAGGCATCGGCCCTAGCGGACCCCGTCAGTTTTGCTGACATCTCTGCATCGACTGCCTGGTCTTTATCGTCTGGCCTGGTCCTTATCGGACGGCTACCTTCCTACCCTACCCACTAATCTACCTACCTACCTACCAATTTAGGACGCACTTTTTTGTACGTAATAATAAGTACTTCAATCATGTAGTACATAATTTTTATTTATCATCAGTAGTTTTGATGATACATAGAAATGAATTTTATGGGCAAAAATTTGTTACTTTGGGTTACATTATTGCAATTTTTTAAGGATCTCTATTTTTTTTTTAAAGTAATTATAGGCTAAGAGAAAACTCTTTAATTAATGTATAATGTACGGTTGTCAAACATGGCCGTTGACCAACAAAACCCTTAAAAAAATACTTCTTGCCAGAGAGACATGTTAAGTAGCATCACAGAGTACATTTTAACATACTGAGTAGCATTTTAAACTTCAGGAGAAAAGATAATAAGTAAGCTTAAGATCTGAGGAAGATCACCAAACTGAACGATGCTACCTTCCATACAAAAAGTATGAGATGGAGTTGGGCTGGTATATGCTCCGCGAAAGAAAATAAGTAGTCCAAGGGTATAACGGAATGGAAAGTTAGAGATGGATCAAAGAGAATTAGTGGAAGACAGCGCAAACGCTGGGACGATGATATAGTGGAGAAAGCTGGTTCCCTGTGGGTCAGAGCTACGCAAGACTGTGACAAATGGATGAGCCTGGGAGAGGGCTATGCTTCAGGGGACGCCGAAGTGCAAAAACTTGTTTTAATCTATACTTCTATACTTACTATCCTTACTAATATTATAAATGTGAATGAAAGTTTGTTTGTTACGCTTTCACGCAAAAACTACTGCACCGATCATCTTGAAACTTTGTACATATATTCTTGGAGGTATTAGAAGCAACATAGGATACTTTTTTTAATGGCTTCACTGCGAGCGAAGCCGCGGGTAAAAGCTAGTTATTTTATAAAATATATTGTAAGTAGTTTGTTATCAGTAAATATAGGCTTTTAGTATTATTATTTATTAGCAAATTGCAAAACTGCTATGTGCTAATGTTTTGTTAATAGTAATATAAAGTTCACAATTCCCAATATTTTCGTAACCAGATGTTTGTTATTTTTTTTCAGTGTATTTAACCAAAATATCTTGTCATATTTTTCAATATGTTTTCACCAAAATAGTATATAATCTCTATTTTTAATTTTCTACTGAGCAATGCTAGTTTAAATAATATGATTGTGTAAAATGTTACGGTAGGTGTTTTTAGTTTTACAATGCTTGTATCTAGTCGCGACGCTCCACGCGCATTTGTTTTCAGAAGAATAATTTATAAAACTTATTGGGTTAGATATGAATAATGATTTTGAACATATAACATTAAAAAATGACTATTTTCTAGTGGTAGGGGGTTTAGAATTATGTACTGAAACCATTGTACTCCATTTCGCGTCATGTCTTTTGCTTAGCTATGTATTTGGAGTACTGTAATAAATTATTTAAAATTGTTTCAGCAGTTAATCAAGTTCGTCCGTAAGCAGAAAGACGCAGTCAGCAGTTCGCCGTCATAGGGATTATTTTTAATAAAGAAAATCAATTAAAATTCATCAGTTTGAATAATCTTAATCTTAACTGCCACAATGTGGCGAATTTGTTTTGTTTATTTTATAGTCAAATGTATCTTATATGATAGTGAAATAACTATATTTTAATATGTTTAATATGTAGGTACCTATGTTTGTGTTGTGTAATTGAATGTTCTATACTTGTTGACTACACAAGTACAGAAAAATATAAACTTGATATTTTTTTGAAGCGAATGTTTCTCATCGCAATATTTCAACTGTTCTCTGTCATTAAATAATCTGAAAAATAATTGATCTACGTTTTATTTACACACTACTTGAAACGCTAGATACAGCTGGCACACCTACACTACAATTGCATAACACACTTTCTAAAGCTAGCGAAGGAAATTCATCATTAACTGATTCATATGTTTGAAAATTCATCTGCACGACAACGTATGGAATGAATAGGTACTGTTGAATTGTCTAAAATAAAGGCAGTGTCATTGATTGTGGGAATTCGTGTGTTACGCAATTTTTTCTTATTTTAAAAAAAGTTGATCTGCACTCGGAATTTCTTCTGTATCGTGGGTGCGTTTACAAACATTGAAACTCACATCAATAAACGCCCAGATCTGCAACAAATATCTGTATGTGCATGCAAATATTTGTTCCGTGTGGGAATCGAACCCGCGACATGCAGCGCAATTAACTCGTAGGTGTTTTTCAGAAACTATGAAAGACACATCATACGATTCACAGCTTCCATGTGTAAAGGCACTCTGACAGGCTAACTATGCGAAGCCCATACAAATATAAAACCTGAACCCTCCCCCCCAACCTGTACCTGAGATTTTAGCCCACTTATTGTACACGTTACGAAAAGTTACTGGACCTACGCAAGAATGTGTAGTTTCTACACACGAACTGTGCACATTGCCACAGTGCTGAATAAGAAAAAAATCTTGTATGCGCTAGACACGACGTGCTCTGTATTGTTTCGTGTTTAAGGCGATATATACGCCCTAATGTTAACGCAGTACTGGCCATGCGCCCACTCGGAGCCAAAATATCAATAATGAACCTCCTTTTGAACAGTTTTATGATCCTGATTACTACATAATGTATCCGCACAATTAACAGATTCCAATGGAAAATCTAGCTCTCTAAGATTTGAATTACAATAATTAAAATATTTTTCTATCTTAGTTTGATCCCTTTCCCCCCACTTAACACGACTACAAAATTTACTAGGATCACACGTTACACGTGTAGGCAAAACAACATTAAAATTACATTGAACTGAAATAGGATAATGGTCCGACCAGTAGGTATCATATGTATATACATTAGTAGATACACAGATGAACGCGCGGCGCTAGTTATTAAACAGTGGCCTATCCAAGACTATACGAACGTATGTGAGTCACTCGGTAACAACTCCATATCTACACACGACCACGATTGTTCCAACAATTCTTTCGCAAATAAACCGCCAGGGGGTGAGTTGAAATCACCAAACACAAATACAGATTCCACATTATTACGTTCAATTATTGCACATATTTCATATTTTGTTTGTAAAATATTATTTGATTTACATATGTTATTAAGTTACGAAGAAATTCCAAAAACTTGCTCCGTACCGATACCGTATGGTGACGGTGTAAAGAATGTCACCATCCTATATCTTTCCGTGGGTGTCGTAAGAGGCGACTAATGGAAACACCAGAGAATGGGCAGCAACGTTATCTGTGCTCTTTAAGAAAAACTGCGATCGCCAACCAGCCTGCCAAGCGTGGCGATTATGGCAAACCCCCCCAAACCAAAATGAAATGCACCAAGAAAAAACGGCCCCGAGTGCCCTGCAGCCCGTCTACCCTCGACTACGGTATCGGTCGAGGCGATGGCGTGGCAAGAGATGCGAAGAATCGTAGTCAACCCGTCTACCCCAATAAACAAGGACGACCGGACTTGGCAACGCATAACACTCCGGACCGACGAGACGATAGCCGAACTCGAGGAAGGATTGAGCAGGTTACGATGGATTATTATAGGGTTATCTGAAGTCCGAAGAGAAGGGGAGGACTCGGTAATCCTCAAATCCGGTAACTTGCTCTATTTCCGAGAGGGTGACTCCCAGGTGGTGTCGCGTCCACAAGTCCCTTGTGAACAACGTGGTGAAGATCGAGAGTGTGTCGACCAGGGTGGCGTACCTTATACTCAGAATATCCTCAAGATATTCGTTGAAGGTCAATCAGGTCTACGCCCCAACCTCGGCACACCCTGACGAAGAGGTAGAGACCATGTATAAGGATATCTCCAGACCCAAACCCGTTTCAAAACTCACTTAACCGTTGTCATAGGGGACTTCAACGCGAGACTGGGCAAACGAGACGAGCATGAGCTGCAAGTGGGGCAATTTGAAGATGGACATCGAAACCACCGTTTTTACCTACTGGCCAGTTTTATGGAGAAAGAGGGCCTCTATATGATGACCTGCTTCTTTAAAGAGCGTGAACACAGGAAGTGGACCTGGCAGAGCCCCGATGAAGCAACAAAAAATGAGATCGACTTCATCATGTCAACCACGTAGCAAATGTTCAATGATGTTTCCTGATAGCTACAACCTGGGAGTCTTCAAGTCAAGAGTGAATAGGTTTCTTCTAGGCAAGAGTGCTTCATCGTCGACCACATCATCGCTTAACATCAAGTGAGATAGTGGTCAAGCGCAAGCCTATCATCAATAATAAAAAAAAAGATGTCTCTGTGATCAATTCGGTGAAAACCGGGAGCGATCACCGCATTGTAAGAGGCACATTAAACATTAATATTAGGCTTGAAAGGTCTCTACTGATGAAGTCCACGCTCCATCCAGCACAGATCCAGGTCCAAAACCCCGAGAGCTTTCTGCTCGAACACCAGAATCGTTTCGAGTGCCTAGGGAGCTCCGTGGACGAATACTGCGATGGGTTCGTGGAAGCTGTCCATACGGTTGGGTCAAAGTTTTTCAAGACCCGTCGTACAGATGGAATCAAAAAGCTCTCTGATCCTACTCTGCAGCTTATGAAGGAGAGGCGTGGGATGATCCTGCAGTCTTCAGATGAGGTGTGCAAATACCGGCAGCTCAATGAGACAAATCTCTTAATCCTTGAAAAGAGACCTCCGCCGCTTTAACACACGAGCAGTGACCATGCCGTCGATTGTGGTGTACCAACAGGGTAGTATTCTGGGACCGACTCTATTTCTCGTTTACATTAACGATCTCACTAATCTCCAACAACCCCGAGGCGAACTGACCTCCTATGCAGATAACACTGCTCTCCTTTTCTCCGCTGATACTTGGGATGAGGTATTCGATGCAGCCCAGGAGGGATTAAATGTTGTGAAGGGATAGCTCAGGTCCAATACCCTGACCTTAAATATCGAAAAAACTAAATATTTAACTTTTGGTACTCGCTGCCTCAGTGAGACCATTATATGTCGTCGCATCACATCACATGAATGCTTGCTTGGGGTAGACTGCTCTTGCGGATCCCTAGAGCGCGTCAATGAAATCAGGTACCTGGGCATCATTATTGATAGCAACCTTATCTTCAGGGAACAGATTAAAATGCTAAGTGGTACGGAAACTTATTTCTACCTTCAGAAAACTCAGACACGCGGCTGATGCTTATTTACTTAAGCAAGTCTATTTTGCTCTTTGCTTCTCAGTCTATAGTAACTTACTGCATCTCGCCTTAGGGAGGAGCTCCGAAAACTACCCTAAAGAGAATAGAAATAGCCCAACGAGCTATTTTAAAAACTATCTCTTTCCGCCCCTTCATTTATACTACAAAGCAGCTTTATCAACTAAGTAAAGTTCTCATCATTCGCGAACTTTGTATTCTTAGCATAATTCTTAAGCAATATGGTGACCTTACATATGACGCTCGTATTTTACTTAAACGTAGGAAATATGCAGTTTGTAAACGCATACATGCTGCCAAAACATCTTTCATCAGGTGATTCTTCATTTTTCTTGGTCCTTATCTATATGACAAAATCAACGCAGTTATAAACTATTGGAGTTTATGGGGAGAGGTGGACACCAATGAAAGACCGTTTTATAAGGGTTTCAATAATACAGTTTAATTACCCTTTACTTGTTAAATTGGAAGGTGTGTTTCAGTAATACTTTGTGATACATGTGTTCCCTAACGTGGCTGACGTGATAGTGTATTGTGACCAGATAGGATTGGGGTAACGACTACCTGACGAAGGGTTCGGAGACAAACCATATAATATAAGGTTAGACAGAGACAGACATAGAGTATTGAAGATTTGTTTTTGTTAAACTCCAACACGCCCCCTCAAAAATAAATCCCTTTCTCTTTAATTACGACATACTCGTAATAATACCTATCTCATAACATCTTTATACAATAATAAAAACACACACCTTCCTTTTTCTCTCTGGGGAAAATAATATCATCATGGTCCAACATTCATTGCGCAGGATTAGGGAAACCCAGAAAAACCTAATCAGACCAAATAATCATTTTATTTATTATAATTAATGAAATATTAAAGTTACATATTATAACTAAGCCTTTTATAATTAACTTATCATATATTACAATCAAGCTATTATAATTAACTTATTATGTAAGCATTCCTGTAATTTTAACCAAGCCTTTTTCAGCTTCACATTTAGCCATGTAATTACTTATTTTGCTTTTATGTACTATGTTGTTATCATAGTTTACTGCCCATTTGCTTTGTGGCATAAAATTCACGTTGTGCAATGATCAAATACTTTAATGTTAAACAAGTAACTCGTAGTACTTTTTCTATCTATTATGTTACAGCCCATTTACAATGAACAAAGCCTCTTCCAATAATTTCGTTTGAAAACCAACTTGAGATTTATGGTTCTTTAAATTTGTTAAGACCCTTTAAGTCTGACCATAATAAACTAGTGTTTTTGCTTGCACAATGACTCAGAACGTTTACAAAAAAAAACTTGGGTCAGGTCGGGTGCACAGCATGCAAACAGCAAAATTTCTACAAGAGGCACTAATAATTTCTCACGAATTTAATACTTCGTAATGGCTTGTGTTTAAACACCGCCCAAAAAAGTACCTATTTTACTACCGAAAAAATTCTAAACGGTTACCAAAATGGATAAATGGTCACCAAATAACGTTTCCTAAAATATTATGAAATAAATCCATTTTTTCGTATTATTGACTGCCAAAAAAATATATGGACGCCTTTAAAGTCGACGGAGCCCCGCTGCGCGGGGCTCCTATTTCCGTCCGCAGGGTCTAAAGTAACCTAACACGAACGAGATGACGGGAGCCGAGTTCGCTCGCTTTGCTCGCTCACTTCGGCTCCCGTCATCTCGTTCGAACCTAACCTGTCCGTGTCGGGGTGCCCTAAGCTCCTGAGCTCGCTTCGCTCGCTCTTGGACTAATTCGTTAAAAACACGAATACACCCGGTATATTAATCTTTGAGTTGGATAGAATTTGGTGACCGTTGATCCATTTTGGGAACCAATTATTTTATTTGGTGCCTAAGCTTAGAGTCTTAAAAATATTTTTGATGACCGTCTAAATTATACCCCTTCGTAATTTAGTTTACTTGAGTTCAAATATTGACTGATTTACTTAAGAACTGTTCACATATTCTAAACAAAAGTATCTTTGTTTATTAGAAAACCTTTTCTCACATTAAAGTCTTCCATAATTACAATATTCATTTAGTATGCTTTACAACATATTTTATTCATAGAACATATTTAAATTACCGATCATTACAAGATCGTTCACATGTAAACCATTGTACATTTTAAACTATGACTTATCATACTTTTTATCACGCCTATATTACGCAAAGGGTTAAATAGAGGCTTAGTACACTATATTATAGTACAACCACATTTCGTCAGTTACATAAATACTTATCAAAACATGACTTAATATAACATCACGCCTGTGTTCCCCGAAAGGTTAGGCAGGGGCATAGTAAACTATACTTAGTACATCCACATTTCACCAGTTATGTTTAGATCCCATAGTGTAGGGGGACTACCTTTAATCCTTTCACTCCTTCTCACCTGGCAAGAATTATCGATGTTTACTTTTTATCAGTACAAGTTTTATTACAACCTTGTTAATTTACATCGTTTGGCTTTAGTATCAATGTTATTAGAGTGTTTTAACGAGCGAATTTCACTACTTTTAATCCATTAATCAAATTTCAATTTATTTGATTTTAATTCCACTGGTTTGAACCACCCAATTTCATATTTTTATTGGACTTAGTAACACCAGTTTCAAAAGACACCAGTTTTTAGATTGTCAATACTGTGAGAATTAATTGACACTGATTTTTAACGTCACGTCAATACAATCAGTTTTGATATGGAAATGTTCGGTTTCATTTCCTTCAGATTGTAACGCAGCCCTCGACTGCTTATAACTCACTTCATTATGACATTCCCAACTGTTTCATATTTTTCACTCTTTATGTTTCATACTTTATAGCCATATGGTAGGTCCTACCTACCTTACTTACCAGATAATCATTCTAGGACTTTTCATCAAGTTTGGTTTAAGTGGTTTTATAATGCACATACACGGTAGAACCGAAAACCTTTAAATATTTAATAGCAGGTTTTTTTTTTTATTATTATTATTTCCAAAATTCAAATGGCGTTCGAGTTTCTTTCAAATATTTGGAAGTAACAGCTTGCAGACTGCTTTAATCCATATAATGATTTAAACGAATATAGACTTCTTCAATTGCAAATAATATATTTTCAGTCAGAATATGATTGGAAATATTCATATATTTAGATTTCCTTGATCAATTTCCCATTCAAAATGATTTAACATCTATATGATGCACTAGCAAATTAAACTAGCTCGCTAACTTGCTAAACTAGTGTTTCATGCAAATAATGCAAAAGCTTTTGACTAAAACCATTAGCCTCACAGGTTTTCTAAACTCATCCATTTTTAACCGTAAATACCCACTTACAGTTTTATTGATAAAATATATTTAATATACATATGATTTTAGTCTTTCACTTCAGGTATCATTTACAATAAATAAATTACATCCCTCATTGACATTTTACCATAGGTACATGTTCATTATCTTACACACATAGATTCAATTTCAGAATATGATTGAGAAATTTGAAATATCCAAGATTGAGCACACAACTGCACCTTAACACTTACTAATTTTCTGTTTCATTATCATTATCTTATGGTAAAGTTAACACATTTCCATTTTGATATGAAAAATAGAGTGTTTGGCTCCACTATTTCTTCAGATTTATTAGCATATGATACTAGGAATTAATTCGTATTAATAGGAATATACAACCTGATTTAATCTTATCGGATTCACACCACTTCAATAGAGTGTAACATGTTAAAATTATCAACAAAGTTATTGCTACTTTTTAGCCATGATCCATTCTGGCTCAGATTTCACTGGCCTATTGGATAAGATGTTAATCTCAACCAATACTAAATCTCTGAATCTCACTAACCAATTGTCTAACATAATTGTCTACACTTTATACCAATTAGTGTGTATCAAGTTTAAATAGGGACCTTCACGTTGCGGACCAAAAGTAGCGTCCTGCGTCAGGCGACTATTCGCCAGATGTTTTACATCTGGGCACGACCCGCGCCCCTAGCGTCGGTCACTCGGTCCGCTCGCCTCTTGTTACTCAAGCAGGTAAAGACGAACCCTTACTTTTTGCATTGAGTGCATTGTTTCCCTTTGACAATAATTTGTCAAATTTCGTTTTCTACTTTTATTAACAAAGTAAAATCAAAACATTTATATACGATTAGTTGTGGCTTCTTATTTCAACCTCAGTACTCAGAACAATTTCATCCATGAATGATTTGAATAGGTAGTACAATTTATTACATGCCGATGATGTTAAAACCTTTGGTCCCGGCTGTCATTAATTGAAGATCCCTGACAGTCGTCACTGGCAATCAGAAGCCTGAGATCTGACACCAGTCCAGCCAAGAGGTATACCCAATTACTGGGTTGGTGTTACCCAATTACTGGGTTGTGGAGGTCAGACAGGCAGTCGCTCCATGTAAAACACTGGTACTCGGCTAAATCCAGTTGGACTTGAAGGCAATCCCAATATAGTTGGGAAAAGGCTAGGCAGATGATGATGATGAATTTATTACATTTACTACTCCGTTCTATAATGCAATGTTCTTATTGATCCATTTGGCAATATCATTCAATACCGTTATGCAAACCACTGTATAATGGTACGTATCCTTTTCGAGTTCAGGACTCTTATTTAATTGGATAAACTTTCCTCTCCATTATCACAACATAAGTAAGGTATTCTCAGACCAAAATTAGCTTTACAAAATACAACTCTGTTTTTGTTTTAAATATACGAAGAAGTGTTTCGACTGGCACATCTGTGTGCGCTATTCACATAATATCTACCTTTTTTATTTACTAAACTTTTGTTTCGAAATGCTAAATAAAATTGTTTTCCATGAATACAAGCTTCACACAATATATATTTTTTTTATATTATTTGTAAAGCACCTTTTGTTAATTGCATCACTATTATAAAATAGTTTCATTTATATTTATTTAAAAAAAATAAAGAAATATTTGCTTTTAAGGCCTCACATTTCGTTTCACAATAAATCATAATTATTGTTTACGAATGTAAATACAAACATTTGCTAATTATAGTGCTTCTAAGATGCAGACAACGTCAATTAGGTACATTCTAGATTATCATCAAAGACTTACCTACCCTTTATAGGCTTACCAACCATCTTTGAACACAATGACTTCGCATTTTCTTTATCGATGGAATGGGATGTCGAAACAGAGCACACCTGAAACGCCCATCTTACAGGTAACCGGCAGATCCTCTTCCTTCGTCGCTTGTCCATCACGCGCCATTATTCCTGTCTGTTGTAGCACTGCCCGTCACGAAGGTAAAACCAGAAGTCTATTAGGGTTTTGAAGTAACCATATCCACCGTTGTATTGTTTTATTGTTCCTTCATGTTTCACTTAGATGCACAACACGTTTTTATTATTTAGTGTCCTAATATTATTATTTTCACTTTTGGCTTAGCGCTCTGGGCCCATAACCTATTGGAGTTTATGGGGAGAGGTGGACACCAATGAAAGACCGTTTTATAAGGGTTTCAATAATACAGTTTAATTACCCTTTACTTGTTAAATTGGAAGGTGTGTTTCAGTAATACTTTGTGATACATGTGTTCCCTAACGTGGCTGACGTGATAGTGTATTGTGACCAGATAGGATTGGGGTAACGACTACCTGACGAAGGGTTCGGAGACAAACCATATAATATAAGGTTAGACAGAGACAGACATAGAGTATTGAAGATTTGTTTTTGTTAAACTCCAACATAAACATATATCCATTTAATAAGATCCACTGTAAAAGTAAAGTTCAGGACTATCTAAAAGGACTCTCTTATGATGAAACAGAAGCGCTATTGAACATTCCCAAATAGATACCTACCTAAGCTACATAAACACTTTCTTTAATCATTCATAATATCGCTCATATTAATTCAAATACACACAACACACCCCACATACACACAACACACACGCATACAGAACTTCACATGAAATGGCATTCAAATAGGATTATTTTATAATGGAAGGCTACTCAGGGACCACTATTTAAAGAACTGCAATCCGAGACACAGGCTGCCAACTAGTTCGGATGTAGGCAGCCCTATAAGTACCAACTCCTATCCGTACATTCTCATTTTTCTGTATTATGTATTGTGTGTAATATCTTTGTGGCATAAATATTATTTGATTTGATTTTAAGTTACTTTAATAAAGATATTATAAAGATATTGCTGGGCCAATCAGGGATTGTGGATTAAATGGTGAGAAGAATTTTATGGCTATACAAGGTGATTATTTTCAATTTTGTGTAGTATATCCACTAGTTAGTAAATCACAGGCAACACAGAAGCTTATAAACTATATAGTACAACTTGAAAATGAAACTGGAAATAAAGTAAAAAGGATTCGCTGTGATAATGGCGCAGAGTATACCGCTAATAAAGTTAAAGATTTTTGCGGAAGGAATACGGAATGATACGTTTAGACTATTTTTCACCTTATAGTCCTCAAGAAAATGGGTGTGCAGAGAGATTAAACCGAACTTTGTGTGATAAAACGAGGACTCTATTCGCAGAAACAAAGCTCCCTAAGTTTCTGTGGTGTGAAGCTATTATGTGCAGCTTTTCAATTAAATAGAACTCCTTCATGGACAATTAACTTCGAGATAACCTGCTATATGAGATTTGGACAGACAGATTTGTCAAGATTAAGAATTTTTGGTTCCAAAGCATCGGCCACTATTATACCAAGACAGGATAAATTGAGCAACAGAGGCAGAGCAACAAGACTGATCGGATATGGAGTAGTAGTTTACAAATTGTGGAATCCAGAAAACAGTTACATTACAAAATCCAGAGATGTGAGATTTGATGAGACTGATATACAATATAAAGAAGAAGTAGAAGAGAAAAGTAGTGAAATGAAATACATTGAAGAAAAAGAGGAAAATAAAGAACGAAAACATACTGTTTACGACATTTACCGCCACCTGGTGACTAAGCGACGCAACGGCGCGCCCGCATACGGAGTGCATCGGTTGCTAGCATCAATTCTCGCAAGTTCCGGACCAACGGACAAGATGGCGCTGCTCCGCCTTTATAAAACCGATGTCACGCCAACACACGGGGAACTCTAGAACAGCATTATTGTCGTTAGCACCATATTTAACTGATAATTCGAATTATTATGGTTTTTCCAACTTTTAAAGTTATTGTAATTGGAAGCATTTTTAAAGAAATATTAATATTGTACACAGGAAGAATCGCTTTATTTTTACCCTGAAGAACCCAGAAACCAAAACACATACTGAGATGGAAAAAGTAACAGAACCGAACACAGAAAATTAAAATGAAACAGAGAAACACAATTGCGAAATTCAAGCCACTGAAGCTATATTAGAACAAGAAAATCGTACAAGATCAGGAAGAAATGTCAAACATATGGGATATTTATATATATCTCGATGAATAATGCAAATGTACCAAGCTCATTTGAAGAAGCTGCAAGTCAAACAGATTGGAAGGAAGCTATTGATAAAGAACTACAAGCACTTGAAAAATTAGAGACATGGGAATAAAAAGAATTACCAAAAGAAAAAAAAAGCAATAGATACTAAATGGATTTTTGAAGTAAAAGAGGAAGGAACAAAAAAGCGAGATTAGTAGCTAATAGAATTCCAACAAAAGAAGGACGATTTCTTTGAAAACAATTATTCACTGGTTGCTAGACATTCAATAGTAAGAATGTTCTTATCTAAGGCAATTAACGAAGATATGAAAATTGCACAACTTGACATACCAACAGCTTTCTAAATGACAAACCAAATCTGAAGTATACATTAAAGTACCTAAAGGATATAAGACAAAGAATCCAAACACAGTTTTAAAGTTAAGAACAGCACAATGCGGATTAACAGAATCCCCTAGATGCTGGAATGAAACTTTTGATATTTTTATTAAAAGTAAAGGATTTCAAAAATCGGAATATGATTTTTGCATGTATCACAAGCAAGATACTTGGATACTGGTATATGTCGATGACATTCGGATTATTGGTAATGGAGCAGATGATGCTATCAAAGCACTAAAAAAGCAGTTTAATGCAAAGGACCTGGGAGAAATACAAAGATTACAGAGTTTTTGAATGACAAATTTTGATGATAATTTGAATTGTTTGAGTTTTATTGATTTTGTGAAAGGATTATTATCATTTTTTTATGGCCTTGTTAATTTTAACTGTCATTATGTATTCGAATTAATTGATTTTTTTTGCTATAATTTAAATTTGACATTATTATTATCTGACATTTATTTGATAATTTAACAGATCTGACATACATATTTGTACGACATTTTTTTGATATTTTATTACTTTTATTGTTGACATTTTGATAATATTCCTTTTGAATTCATTTTAGTAATTGTTTATTTGATTGATATTTCACATAGATTTGACGTACATCTTTATCTGAAATTAGTTTTTTATTTGACATTTTTGTTATTTTTATGCATTTTTTTATTGTTTGACATTTTTTAATTATTGTGATAAAATTAATTTTCGTAATTTTTCATGGATATTAACTTCTACAATATTTGCACGCCATAGTATGTGGCAAACATGTCTGAACTTTTTGTATCTTTTTTAATGTTATCCTGCATGCACGTATTGTTTATTCTTGCATGTATACACGTGTTTGAGCAAATAAATATATCTTTCTCTTTTATCTTTATCTTTTAGGTATGGAGATAGAAAGAAACGATAATGGTTTTATATTGAAACAAACTACATTGATAGAGAAAATACTGAAGAAATTTTACATGACCGAATGTAAAGGAACGAAAACACCCATGAAAATTAACTATAACATACAGATGAATGATGAACAAATATTAGACGTGCCTTTTCGAGAGTTAGTTGGAAGTTTGATTCATCTAAAAATGACTTCAAGATCGTTGTTGTTTGACGTTTGTTGTGTCTTACCTTAGTCAATATTTGGAAAAGCCACACGATAAACTCTGGAAAGCTGGTAAAAGAGTGATCCGCTATCTCAAAGAAACAAAAGATAAAGGACTTGTATTTTGAAAAACCAATGACTCTAACTTATATTGATATTCTGACGCAGATTGGGCTGGAGATAAAAATGACAGAAAAAGTGTGAGTGGTGTTGTTGTCTTACATGGAGTAAACCCTATTTTCTAGTTCTCAAAGAAAAAGTCTTGTGTGGTTTTGTCAACAGCTGAGTCAGAAAACATAGCAGCTGCTGCCACAGTACGCGAGCTAGTAAATATAAAAGAGATATACGAACATCTAATAATTAACAGTGATACAATATTACTCGTTGATAATGTAAGTGCCATCTCCATGTCAAAGAGTTACGAAAATTCAAAACCAACTAAGAATATTGACATTAGAGATCATTATTTAAAAGATCTTATTGAAAAGGACATCATCAGCATTGAGTATGTAAACTCAAATGATAATTTGGCAGATTTGATGACAAAGAGTTTATGTAAAGAGAAATTTAACAATTTTGTTAATCAATTCTTGTGTTAGCGTGAATACTATTATATTGATTCAGGAGCAGTTTTATTAATGTTATTTATTGTTTAATTGTGTACTAAGGATTATGTAATCTGATGTTATCTGATAATCATTTTGAAGTCAGTAAACATTGTGTTTGTTTTAAGTAAATTTCAATTTTAAGTTTGATTTTTGAAGTTAAATTTGAGGAGGACTGTTGAGGTTTTTATTTTGTCTAAGGCATTGTTTGTGGTACTAAGAAGAATAAGTTCTATCAGTGTGTGAAAATTTTACAACAATACGTCGAAAAATGCATAGAAAAATGATTTAAATAAATAACGAAGTTTATTGAAGATTATGTGCCTTGTTATTGAAAGCCAAACTTTAAGAGATTACCCCCTACAAACTCACAAACTTTACCTCTTTGTAATATTATAGTATAGATACGAGTCTATGCTAGTATTATATTATCTGTGGTATAGATGATAAACTGAACTGCCGTCGTGTCCTTATAGCTAGAGCGTTGGACTTTCATCCTGAAGGTATCATGGGATCGATTTGAACGATCACGGGAAGGTACAAATACTGAAAGACTACTTTCCTTTCAATTTCTGGATACTTGGAAACTTTGCCACCATTTCAACTAGGCCTACTGAATTGGGCAGCCCCACCCGCGAGGCTAGGACGCGCTGAACATGAATCCATAATAGCTGTGTATGACTCCCCAGCCAAATGTACCACTTAATCGATAAATATACAATGATAGAAAATAGCTGTCTCAAATGTTAAATTCTCTTCGAGTGGAGAAAAATCATATAAAAACACCCGGTAGTTTGGCGCTATTGTCGTTTTTTTCTGCCTATACCTATACATAACTTCAAAAATTAATGACACTCTGTTATATTTTAAGGTTTCTTTTAGGGAGCATTCATCACTTTAACTTTTTCTATTTTTAAAATTTCTATTTTATAGCAATCTCCGTAAACGAACCTTAAAAAGAAACTGTCGGAAGAGATCCGACATAATTTTAAATGGCATTTTAATAATAAATCGTTTTTCCTTGAGTCTTGGCATTGGATACTAGAGATTGCCTTTTTGATGTGAAAGTAAAGTAACGTACGCCCTCAGGATACATAGGACGCCCTCAGGCTGGGTGGATCGTGCTTTGCAGGGTGGCTGGTAGCAACTGGATGAGAGCTGCCGAAAATTAGTATAATAAAATAGTAAATTGTTTATTAACTTCAAAATTTACAAAAATCGTGAATCCCTGATCCCTGAGCTAGGTAAAAGCACCTGTGTTTCAGGGACCAGTGATCTCCTCCGTTATGTTACATAATTATAATTAATTAAATACTAACGCAATCCAAATAAGTATTCACTAAATATCACAAACTAAAATCTAAATCACTATTAAAATCCTAAATGTAAACAAACTCAAAATTAAAATCGATTCCATAATAAAATTAAGATCAAAAATAAAATTGCAATCGGAATCAAATTCACAATGAGAGCTAAACTCGAGTTCAAATTAACATCAAGAAAATCAAGGTCGAGACATACAATCTAAGCCAGAATTAAGAATAAAACTACAATCACAATCCAGATTTAAAATCAAAATCAAGGTTAAAATCAAATCAAAATTAAAAATAAAATAAAGTAAAATCATCAAAACAAATACTAAAGCAAAAAAACCTAAACTCAAAATTAAAATCGAAGTCAATCATGAAAATTAAAATTAAAATCACAATGAGAAATCAAAATATAATCAAACTCAAATTCAAAATTAGAATCAACATTCAAAATCGAAAAATAAAGATTTGTCAGAATTCACATTAAAATTACAATTAAAATCCAAATAAAAATTAAAGATTAAATTAAATGATAAAATGATATGATGATAATGTATAGTACTTACAGCCAAAACAAAACTAGGAAACGTGATAGTTTTTAGGGTTTCGGTTCCTTAAAAGGAAAAAGGGTATACTGTGATTATTAATTTCGTAGACTAAACCGACAGCTGCCAATGACCTTATTTTTTTAAAATGTTCCAAGCGTGGAGCATAGTGTTGTAGGTAAGGCTCAATCATAAGTGATTCATCGAATCGATGTAACATGACTCCTCAATTTACTTTTACTAATTGGTGTAAATTAATATTTTATGAATATAAACGTAATATATTTAAATATTACTGCATTCATACAAATAAACTTTTCTTGTGTTAAATATGAAATCAACAATCAAATAAATGCGATCGATAAAATGAAGTCTGATGCAAATGAGTAGAAACTAAATAAGGGCCGCTAGTTTCTAAAAAAAAATCTTATTTTTGCCGTGAAATAGTTTCATTTTCGATCTACTTCGATTATCGATTAACTTTCGATCACTCAGGATAGTCAGGATACTACACTATTTTTATGTAACGATAAAGTGACAACCCCACAAGTGTCAGTTTAGTCTACGAAATTAAAAATCACATTATATTCTTCTAGAATCACTTCGTTCTCTGTTCGTGTGTCAAGACCTTTTTCTCTGGAAAGCCTAGAGGTATCAAGTTGAAACTAATAAGATACAATCAGGTTTGCAATACTAAGTAACTGAAAAAAACAACTGCCAAATCGACGCGATCAAAATATACGGGAGTTTATCAGGAATCAAAACCTATAAAAACATCCCGTTAACCTAGAATAATGAAATTTGGCAAGAAGCAATTTCCTATAACACAAGTTAAGGAAAAAAAATGTAAACTTGAAATTATAAACAGTAACTGTAGTCATTAAACCCTTCAAAAAATTACTTCTTGACAGAGAGGCACGGAACTTTTTAAACTTCAGGAAAAGGGACAAAAACGAGCTAAATACATACATACCTTACATACAAAATTAATGAAATGGACATGGGCTGGTATATGCTCCGTGAAAGAAACTAAAAAAAACTAAAGGACAAACAATTACACAGACCACTAGGCAGACCGAAGGAGGGAGCTTACCAATGAGGCTTTCGTGCCAGACCCTGTCGAAAGCCATCGAGATGCCGAGGGAGACGGCTAGTGCTTCCCCGTGTTTTTCGATGGCCTTAGTCCACTTATTTTTCTTTTCTTTTCAACGGATTGGCTCCAACTTGCCAATCCGTTGAAAAGAAAAGAAAAATAAGTGGACTAAGGCCATCGAAATGGCCATCGATGGACAAAGAGAATTAGAGGAAGACAGCGCAAAAGCTGGGACGATGATACTATGGAGATAGCTGATGGCCTGTGGGTCAGAGCTACGCAAGACCGTCACAAGAGGAAGAGCCTGGGGGAGAATATTCGACAGAAGACGCGATGAAGGACGACACCGAAGTGCAATAATTCGCTTTAAGTTTACAAATTCACTCAGAAACGCGTGTAGATATTCCATTGAAGTTAATATCATAATACGTTTTTCATATATTTTTTCACAGCTCCAGGGGATTGCAGACCTAAGACCTAAGTCTGCAATCACTTGGAGCTGTGAAAAAATCAAATTCTAATTCAATGCGATCAAAGGATGCCCCCATTAATCAACCGCAAAGTTGTTTATAAACTTCAGTAATGTTATCTAATTATTTTGGTGAATGTAGTTAGGAACCCTCAGTGCGCGAGTCCGACTCGCGCTTTGCCGGTTTTTTATGAAAACGGATTGCTTTCATGATGGAGCTACATAGAATAGACAAATCAACATCTGTGGAACCCCAAAACTCTTATTTAAATTCAAGTTTTGTGGATTCGTTTTCCCTTATCGATATCACTTAAATGGTTCGTTAGTCTACACATAATACAATCAATAACGGAAGCAGGGAGGGGGGGGGATCTTGTTACTAATCGGCATTATTTTCAAGAGCCCAAATTTTATATTAAGCTGTATATACGATAAGGTGTTATGGTCGACTCCATTTTGTTTTAATTCTGGTGAATTAAAACCAAATACGTACTTACGTTTCTGTACAGAGTTTCTTAAAAATGTATTTGTTTCATTTTTTATTATTTTCTTTATTGGTAAGTGCCTTCTTCATATTTCCTAATTCGTGTAGGCTTTGCCTCTTTATTTATAAATTAATTACTTCTTAGAACGTGGTAACCAAAATAACCGGCCAAGTGCCAGTCAGTCTCGCGCACGTAGGGTTCCGTACCATTATCGCAAAAAACGACAAAAAAATAACGTTTGTTGTATGAGAGCTCCACTTAAACATTTATTTTATTCCGTTTTTAGTATTTGTTGTTATAGCGGCAACAGAAATACATAATCTGTGAAAATTTCAAGTGTCTAGCTATCACGGTTCATGTGATACAGCCTGGTGTCAGACGAACAGTGGAGTCTTAGTAGTAGGGTCCCGTTTTTACCCTTTGGGTACGGAAACCTAAACATGTGACTGTTCCTAAATTAACTTGATAAAAAAATCGTTTTCCTATATCCCACTTTCAGTTTTAAGGTCAGCTACCTCTTGTTACAAGTGCAAGCTTATAGGCAGGAATATATAAACAAAAGCACGTGTCAAACGTCGTTTATGAATCTCGGCCTAAACACTCTGAAGACAAACGATTTATTTTGCAGGAGAATTAGACAGTATCCTAAAAAACCAACAGAACGAGTTTTATAATTTAAATTTGTATTATTTTAGGTAGTAAATGCCCTGGATGAGAATTCAAACAACAGAAATGAAGATTTGGAAAAACTGTGAGTTAAAATTTTATATTAAAATAAATTCTGATTCGGATCGGCGTCACCTCAACAATAGGTGTGCAGCATTCCAGCAATGATACGCTAAACTGTAAAGCACAGTGCGTCTGCATTTTAGAAATCATCTCGCCTCTGTATAATATATTCCTCGCTGAAAGACTAAGTAATTCTGGATCGACGTTCTCCAACAAACTAGTGTAAACGACGGTTGGTGTAGTCGTTGAGCGATCGGCTGCTGAACTGCGTGTCGCGAATATTTATATGGCCTACAGATAGTTGTTCCGGATCTGGGTGCCTTGTGTATGTGGGTTCAAATGTTTGCCACCAGCCTCAGTTTTACAAGGTCCTTTAGTGGTCCTTTGTTTATCATGCAAGATGTTATTCGTATTAGAATGAATGAGAATTTGATTTACCATTATCTTTTCAAATATCTTGCTCTACTTTGCTTTCAAATATACTGCTCTATAATTATTTGTGTTTTTACAGTCCCCGGATTTAAAAAGTGGTATAACCTTACTATATTTCATTAGATCCGGAAAGACTCCTTGATCTACACACAAAATATTAAAAATTAAAGCTAAGTACGGCGCTATAGTCAGAATAATGTATCTCCACAAGCTTTGATGGACATTCCCCATAGATCTTCGGTGGTTTCATCTTGATTCGCTTAAAAGCTTTTATTACTATTATGGAATTTTTATGTGAAAAGCAAAATTCAGTCGGGCAGGCTGAAACGTTCGCGTTTAAAAAAACCAAAAGCAGCGAGGGCGAAGAATTTAAGGTTTCAGTAGTTTTAACTGGGATGCTGGTAAAGAAATTTACAAATTCTTGGGCGACTTTTTCGTTATCTCTAATAAGTCCTAGTGTAGTCTCAAGCGTGTAATCAGAATTATTTATTTTGTTCCTGTTCGATTCATTGTTTATGATTTTCCAAACCGATTTTATTTTCTGCTAATTTAACCTTATTGCTAATGTGCAAGGCCTTAGCTGCGTTACATTTTTTTTTTAAATTCTTGAGGAAGTAGCAACATACTTATGAAAGGTTTTAGTGTTAATATAAGGCTTAAGGCCATACAGCTCGTAAAGTCTTGCCCTACTTTTTCTAAGTCCTGTAGTGTCCCAGTCACTGAATAAAATCTTTATTTCAGTTTTAGTTTTCTTCTTAAAAGTATTATTAAACTCTGTTTGAACCACTGAAAAACCTTTTTCATATAAAATATTATCATCGTTAACTGTGAGGTTCTGATCACTTGCCTTAGTGATTAAAGTGCTGTTAAATTTATTTAATTTACCTGATGTCATTGGTCTGGATTGAATCTGCACTTGTTGTATTAGTATGTTGGACTCAAAGGTGCCCACTGTGATCCGAAGGCAGACAGTTTATAATGGCTTTGTCTAAGTAGTCGCAGCAACAAAAGACATTGTCAATACATGTAGCTATAGTCACAGTTGTTCGGGTTGGTTCAATAAACACATGTGATAAATTAAATGATTTGAAGAGATTTAATAATCTAATGCTATCTAAATTATTTTCTAAAATATTTACATTCTAATCACCACAGATTATGATTAGTTTATTACCAGTTGCAAGTTTTTCCAAAACATCTTCCATCACTGACTCAAATAAAGAATAGTTTTTATAATTAGAGGATCTGAAAACACACACTATTGCATGTTTATCCAGCTCAATGCAGGATAGTTTAACACTATGTTCAACTGATAGATCTATAATATCTTTACAAGGTATTTATTTAATATAATTTATTATTATTATAAGTGAACCTCCACGCAACTTAATATTTCTGTTAAAACAACTGCCCACAGTATAATTTTCATAATTAATTAACATTGAGTGATCTTTTAGCAAATGCTCAGTAAAACAAACAATTTTAAACTTTGTTTTTCTCTAAAAACGGTTCTATTTCCAATTGCTTCGCAGAAAACCTTGAATATTTTGATGGAATTATTTCAAGGAATTCTTCTTAGCCCTTTTTTAAATTAACTAAGAGAGAAAAAGAAGGTACCTTCTTGCTGGTGGGTGTACTGCTAACTATTTCGTTATTGGTACCATCCCTTGTCTTACAAACTAGTTTTAATTATAAATAGGTATTAATAGCAGAAGTGCTAATGATACTAAACTTATTGACCACCTGTAAATTAGTATTACTACTAATATCAACTACAGCCCTATGCCTTCGACATACTATTTATGTTTGAAATTATAGTAAAAGATAATAGCCTTGCTATTTGGAATCTTACCCTAATAGGTAGATACACTGTATCGGCTGTCGTTTTTAATTTATCAACAAAAATATTGATGTCAAAAAATATTTTTTTCGCGCTGTAATGGCTGACAAGGACATGAACATGCTTAGTCAGCATGTGGATATAATTATTTTGTCTACTAGACAATTTTTCCAAACATGGAAAAGCACACAATATGATTTTATTACAATTCACCTTTACTAACTCTGTTACACTCTCAGTGGTGTCATCTATTTTTACATCCAAACTGTTACATTAGAAAGACAGTTACATTGGTATCTGATTTATATACATTCTTTGTTAAAGATTCCATGATATAATTGTAAGATGACCCAGGCATACAATAATTAAAAGTCGAATAACTCTGATTGCTAAATAATAATTTACCTAAACTTCTTCCAATACCATCTGCAAATATAACCGAATGAAACCCATGATGACTAGTATTAGTTGGAAAGGCAGCACTATCAAGCTGGTCTACTTGAGACACTTCCTGAGAAATATCAGTTATGTCTTTTAGATACCCTCTCAGCCTGGGCTGGGTTCTGCGTTGCCTCAGGCTGGACAGCCTTCAGGTTTGAGAATATCTGACAATTGCATTGCCACATGACCAACTTATTTGCAGCCAGATTATGTTCCTTAATTTGTAACTGTGATGTAACATATTTATTATAAAGGGAGCCTAATCTGTCCTCAAGTACCTGAATATCATTTTGTAAGCGGTGCGTGTCTATTTCATAGATTTTTTTGCTGTCTTCTAATTTGATCTGGTAATTGTTTAATTTATTAATCAGGTCAACACGTTCTTTTCTGAGTATTTTTAAAGAAAGTTTATGTTGTTTTCTGTACTGGGTATAATTTTTGAATATTTTGTTAAATTTTGCATAATATTTCAGTTTTATGACTAACTTTATATCTTTTTGTCTCATTTAATAAGGAATCTTCAGTCAGGTCAATAGTTGTTATGGAATGACGTTAACAATTTGATTTTATTAACTCACTATATAAATGGCATGTTTCCCGTACCTGAGTACATGACTGTTCTTTTTGCAGATTCTGAATTTGAGAATTAGCATGAGCCAATTCATCTTCTAGGTTCGTAACTTTACCTTAAGCCTCCTCAAATAAATCACTGCAATTATGGAAACCATCCGTGACTATCTCTCTCCTGCAACAATTCCTGATATTAATGTTGCGATTCTTTAAGTTCTTGGAGTGCTGTTTTTAGTTTAAGTTCCAAGTCCTGAGCAGTAGCTTTACGGGTTATCACAGGCATGGTTTCGGGATTACTGAAAATAGAAATGAAAGAAGCGGTTATAACCAAAAGAATAGACAAAAAACAGAAAAGCTGGTAATGAAGGGAAGTAACAAAAAGAATAAGTAGGTAATAATAAAATGGAAAAAGCTAGTGTAACAAATAAATAGGCTTGAAAAGCTGCGGACGGACAGACAGACGGACATGGCGAAACAATAATTAAAAAATAAAAGAAAGTTATTACTAGCAGTGGTTGTTCGTTATTAAAAAAAACTAAGGAGAGCCTATTTCATTCGCATAAGGCCAATTTTTCAATAGTCTGAAAATTTTTAACTGAGGAATAATAATTACCGTTTGACGTATTTTCTATACAAAAGCTGTCAAACCGCCATTTTTATTCCTCAGTTAAAAAGTTATCAGACTATTGAAAAATCGGGCCTTATTAGGTACATTACACACACACAGTAGATTTAAAAAAAGTATTTTACTCTAAATGAAACTGTTTTTCCTTACAGCGCCGTTGCACACAGTATTAATTATATGGGCTGTCGTTGTGTTTTGTAAGTATATTTTTACAAAGAGCGTACACTGAATTAGGGCCGGCTTCTGAATTGAGCATTTGGAGCTAAGAAGTTTCATGTAGGGTACATTAATGCCAAAGTACCTTGGGACCGAGCTCTTCTCGTGTGAAATAGAGAATTTTTTTTTGTTCGAGAAAACGAATTTGCACAGATATTATGAGATCAGTTAGATCGATTTTTCATTCCCGAAAACATACAGGTTTTGCAAATTTTATCGGAATCGTTAGATCCGTTTTCCAGAACGTGATTACAAAATAATTATACATTATGTACTCCACATCAAATGCTAAATTCGGAAATCGGGAATCACTGTAAGTTTGTTTTTGTAAAAGGACAATGGCCGATTAAAAATGAGTGCTTAAACTACTGCGTTAAATGGTTCATTCACATCTATTACCTAAGTCCAGTGTCCTTTTATACAGCAATACGTTATGTTTGTTAATATCTTGTAATTGTGGTTCTTCCTATCTTCTAATGTGTCCATTTTTATTTTTAGTACAAAGATCATGACTCTGGACTGTGAAATTTCAAACGAAATGATAGAGAAGTTCAATCCTCCACGACGAGTGTGAGTACCTACCTATTTATAAAGTTTTATATAATATTACTTGACCGTGTTGTGATGTGTTTCAGCAAGATAAGTAACGAATATTGCCTTTTTAACTGACTTTTGAAAAAGGAGTAGGATCTCAATTCGTCGATTTTTTTTTGTGTATAATTACTTAAGTAATCCGATTACGATTTGGGATTTTTGCGAAGTCTGTGGGAACAAATAAACATAAATTCATAAATGCATATATACATACTTACATACCGATCAACAAACATTTTGCGACGCCGCGCCGCCGCCGTAGCCGGGTAAAAAATAATTTTCATGACTTTGACGGTATTTGTCTCGCAAACGGTACGCTTGACAAAAACATAACATAACACAAAAACAACCCTTCTTGGAGTATAGGCCTGATATTACAGAATGTGTTATTTATGTCATGGGTGCTTAGAAATAATAAACAATTTGTTACAGGAAGGAAATGTTTAATGCGTCTTGCAAAAAGTATACGTGGGAGTAAGTATTTTATAATATTACGTAATTTGTGTCAATCAAATTCAATTTAAGAAACGTATTCTACTTTTTTCTATTTACAGAGATTTACCTAAACCATCAGTACTAAAAAATAAAGAAAAGAATAAAAAAGCAGAATTGCCAACTGTAAGTATTATTTTATATTATACTGACTACACTACCAAGGTACGACTCCATTAAAAATGGGTTAAAGTTCCATGCATACATATAATCTGGTTGTCTCCTCTACCGACCAGTGTTGATATAATGGCAATGTCTCAGAATGCCATTGGTTGTTTTTTATAAAATGGATAGTCCATTCTATAATTTATTATAGTCATTGGTAAATAACGGTGAAAGAAAACGTCGTGAGAAACCAAAAAAACCTCCAAACCTAGAACCAAAAATGCGAAGACATATGACAACCATTATACCACACCAGGCCCGCGAGGTGAATTCAGGCCTATGCTTTCTCTTATAGAGAGGAGGCCTGTATACCAGCTGTGGGAACATTAAAAGGATAGTGAGTATGATGCTAAAAAGGTCTTTGCTGATTTGATCTTTTTTTACAAGACATTAAAATATGGTCTTCTTTGTAGCAGTATGCGCAGTAACGTAGGTTCAAAAGTTAGTGTTCCTAACTTAATATTGGGAAGAATTCGAAAACTTAAGGAGGTATAAACGACTAGACTGTACCTTTATAACATAGCGCACCGATATTAACGCCCAAATGAACAACATATTTCAGAATTACACTCATTTTAAAGCAAATTATAGAATATAGTTGTTTGAAATATATTATGTATTTAAGAAATAATATTTTTTGTTTCGTATTTTGATTTCGGTACACTTACTTTCTATGCAGTTTCGCCCACTGATATTTTGAGTTTAGACTCTAACCAGACAAAGTTTATTGGTATAGTCAAATGATTAGGAGGGTTGAAACGCATGTCACTTAAAGAGTTACGTATATAAATGTGTATAGATGAAGAAGGAGAGGACGGCCAAAGAAAAGTTGGAAGGACTGTGTGAGGAGTGATATGAGAGTAAAGTCAGTGATAGCGTGACGGGGGAAAGGACGGTATCCGCTCAGAAGCCACGGCCATTTTTCGCGTCATCGCTCATAAGCCGTGGGCAGTCTGGATGACGTCATGCAATAACTGCGCGTTTGATTAAAACGACGATATCTCTAAAGTTTTGTATTGGTGTCATAACTATGACTACTATTTATGAAACTTAAGTTGTTGGAATCTTTATGAAGCTATCACATTTAAAATGGATTAGTCCAGTTTTGCTTTGTAATATGATGTTTGATTTATGATGTTTGTTTTTATTACTACTTTGAAATCAGCGTGAGCGAAATTGCCTGTTTTTAGTACAAAAGAAAAAAACCATAATAATAAATATACATAGCAAAACTTGGATCACAATGCAAAGAAAGAAAGAAAATATAAATCCTTACAGAAATCGACATATCTGTAGGAGATCGTGATGAGAGAAACACTTCTTGAGGATACTACGTATATTTTTGCTCGTTAAACACACATTACCGGATCTTTCTTCTTAATGTCTTCGTCTACCTCCCACCTCATTCACTCATCTTTATGTTCTATTTTACTAAACGAAACGTTAAATGAATTTAATGTTTCATTTCACGGTTAACTTTAGTTATTTAAATCTCAAAGAAAATAATCCCACTTGTCTATAAATTGCTAAATTACTGGTATTGCCAATCCCATACATTCTAATTTTTTAACAACCGTTATCGCTGACTGAATGCACTGCTTCGCTTCTTCATAAGTATAATCAGTCTTTTAACGTTCCCACTGCTGGGACACAGACCTCCTCTCTGTAAGAGAAGGAATGGGCAGAATCCAACACGCGGGTACATTGCGGTATGTCACATGTCTTATTTTTTTGGTTTTGACACTAGGTGCTTTTTATGCTTTTTCATTATGACTAAAATATACTGAATGATTAATACAGAACTATGATATTTTCAGTTATTAAGTAAAAACGACCAGCAACACTGTGTGTCTGGTTTGGAATCAGTGTAAGTACACCTGTTTTGTTCTAGTTGTAATTATAACAATTGAAAACTTCATAACACTAAAAACTATGTAATGGGGTAAATCCAACACTGAAATCGCTATAAAACTGCTGGTATTATTTTGTGTTAAATAATGCCAGCAGCACTGACAGCAGATTTTTGTTTTTTTTTCGTATTCTACTTTTTGTTTAATATATTGTAAGCATTTTTTCTAATGTTGAGTACATCCCATAAGACGTATTTAGTCATTTTATTTAATTATACCTCGTGTATGTCACTAGGTTATTGCAAATGCCGTCTTCTTTGTCGGACACGGATATATTACATTTTTTAATGTTGATAGTATAGTGTGTAGTGATTTTGGGTGCATTGTCCTCACATATATGGGCGCACGGTTAGCGCAGTGGTCGAGCGATTGACTGCTGCGCTACGTGTCGCGGGTTCGATTCCCGCACGGGACAAATATTTGTATGACCTACAATTAGTTGTTCCGGTTCTGGGTTTTGTGTATGTGCGTTTATATGTTTGTAAACGCACCCACGATACAGGAATAAATTCCTAGTGTGGGGAACCGTTTAAAAAAAAAAAAACTTATGAACCTAAATATTGTAAACAAAAATTTTTTTTTTAAATGAGTAAGAGTTTCTTGTGCGTTCTTCTTCATAACAAGCTACTTTCCGAATGAACGGTAGAATCAATTTTATTCCAAAAGTTTCGTGATTCGTTCAAAAGTGCCACTTAGTGGCCTAGTTGAAATAAAATATCTTTGTCTTTGATGGGATCAATGTTATTTTTCATTATGATTTATTCTTAATATATCGAGTTGCATTTGTAGAGACTTATGTCCAGCAGTGGCCTGCTGTAGACTGATGATGACAATGAATAAAGTCACAATTTGTTACATCTACTTGACCGCTCCGATGTGCGGCGCCGCCGGCGCACGTGGAGCGTCTACCGCCCAAATGATGCGAGCGGTATTTGCCGCGCATGCGCCCCGTGCCATTGCCAACAAAAAGCTCATTATCTAGGAAACTACTACAGCCACACCAAAATAAAAAATAAAAATTAATTACAACAAGTAGTTCCAAGTAAGTAAAAAAAAATATAGGCTACAACAACAACAACAAGCAATGGTAAAATATTTATTTAACAAGTTTTTACCATTCAATTTGTTATTTTTGACAATAAAACCTATTTATAATTAAACTTGACCATAAAAGATTTTTTTGATATCTATATGTCCTTACTTGGAATATTCTGAGTAGCACACTGAACCACAACAATCAACCCATTCCCTCATCAATTTGAATTTGACTAAAGCCCGCGCTAGTGACAACAAACAACAACAACCTAGAATCTTATAGAATTTCGTTGTAAATGTCAGCGAAGGCGATAGTTGAAATGTCAAAATGTAAGGGATTGATCACGTGATTTTTCGATATCGCTTGTCAATCCCGTACAATTTAGCCTTTTTGACAATCTCTACCGCTACTCTTTCGATGATAGAATGGCACTTGTCTAGGGCCTCTGAACTATAGTACGTTCGCTGCAAAAAAGTCTAAGCAAACGCAGGTTTGGATTTTATTTGTTGGATTTTTTTTTCCGTACCACGTTATAATATAAATAACTCTGTTTCAGGTTAAATTATATTAACAACGTATGTGAGTGTTCTAAGTAAGTTGTATTTTTTTTTAATTTTCTTGTTTTATCTATATTTTATCATGAATCCATTCAATAACAGATAGAGTTTACACATTTTAATTGAGTATTTTTTACTTACAGCGTAAGCATGGGAGAATTTACGGTGAGAATATTGACTTTATGAATAAAAACGAATACAAATATTCCTCTATAAAAATTATTGAAGAAAATCTTTTGAGACCGATAAAATATAATTGAACAAATATTTCTTACCACTGTGCTATTTTCAGAAGCTGTGCAAGAACAAAGATGCTGGGGAACGTAACAGAACGTGAGTATCTTTTGTCTATTGAAATTGTTGACTAAAGGTGTAGCCAAAATCGCGAAATTTTGTTCAAACATTAATCGACATTTTTCAATGATCGTTTAGCGGTGATGCATAAGTTGGAGTTTCTGATGAATCTGATTAAAAACGCTAGTTTGGGCTCATTCTTATTTTTAACATGCTTTATACCTTTCTTTCGTATGAATGCCCGGCAATTAGTAATACAGTTTTCCAGCACATAAGTCTAAGCTTGGCGTACTTACGTAACTTTGTAAACATTGAAATAATATGGTACTATGGAGCTGGTCTCAAGATGTAGCCGGAACATGGCCATAGCAACTCTTCAACCATACAAAATAGCACCCTCATGTTTGGACTCATTAGACGTGTCTTGACAAGTGATATTACATTTAACTTATTTAAATCAGTTCTATTTTTTGCACAGTCTACATACTACAAAATATAAAGAAGTCTAATGAATTTGAGGAGTAATTGACAGTGCTACTACACTTTTTTATTAATATGAAATAATTGTTTCAGTTTGGACGAAACCAATAGTATGTGCAAAGCGTATTTGTGAGTACTCTGTCCCTTTTTCACAGTCGCACCATGATTAGTGTTGACACGTCATGTTAAGGCCCTTGGTTTCCTCACGAGTAAATGACACCATCACCATCGATGACGATGAATGACACTTTTTTAGAGCCTCAGATCTCTCCACATGCAATCCATCCATTTTTAGAGCCTCAGGTTACTCCAAATACAATCCATCCATTTTTAGAGCCTCAGGTCCCTTCTCACACAATCCATCCATTTTTAGAGCCTCAGGCCACCATCAACATTTAAACATGTTTCAATTGATCTATTTATCTGTTCAGAAAGCTGGATAGTACAGTTGCATCA
This sequence comes from Orthosia gracilis, assembly GCA_947562075.1. Lineage (NCBI taxonomy): Eukaryota > Metazoa > Arthropoda > Insecta > Lepidoptera > Noctuidae > Orthosia > Orthosia gracilis. The sequence goes on along the minus strand of OX387272.1, from coordinate 47,408,989 downwards.
CCACCCGAGAAAGCGAGTACATTTTATGCAATGGGAACATTGGTAGGAATTGGACTTACTGCGTTCGCTTTCGGCGCGTTGATCACCTTTACCGCCAAAATGACATACACTCGCTACAGGAGACAAACTTAGGTAATGCACTTATATTTTTAATCAATATAATCGTAGAAAACTTGTCTTTAACTTCATTAAAAGCCTCAACGATTATAATTAAAAAATTACTTCTTGTCGGAGTCATAGTACGTAGCATTTTAAACTTCAAGAAGAAAGACAAAAAGAAAGTTAAAAATCTGAGGAAGATCACTAAACTGAATGATGCTACCTTCTATAAAAAAAAATATGAAATGTAGAGGGGCTGGTCCGCGAAAGAAAAATAAGTAATCTAAGGATATAATGAAATGGCAAGTTAGAGATGGATCAAAGAGAAGTAGAGGAAGACAGCGCAAACGCTGGCAAAATGAATAAGTGGTGATAGCTGGTGCCCTGTGGGTCAGAGCTACACAAGGACCGTGACAAATGGAGGAGCATGGGGGAGGGCGTTGATGGACGACACCGAATTTCAAAAACATGTTTGAATTAGTTTATAAAATATTTTGTTATAAGTTTGTTATCAGTGAATAAAGACTTTCGTTATTATTATTTATTAGCAAATTGCAAAACTGCTATGTATGCTGTTACAAGTAAGACGAAGATCACAAGTCCCAATAATTTCGTAACGAGCAACCAGACTTTTGTTAATTCTTTTTTTCAGTGTATTTCACCAAAATATCTTGTCATATTTTCAAATAAGATTTTCACTAAAATATTAGGTATATAATCTCGGTTTTAATTGTCTACTAAGCAATGCTGGTTAAAATAATATGGTTGTTCAAAATGTTACGGTAGGTGTCTTTGACACCGACGTTTAAAAGAGTAAAATGCTTGTATCTACTCGCGACACTCCACGAGCATTTATATTTGAAGAATAATTAAAAAACTAGGGTTTGATGTGAATAACGATTTTGAACAACATCATCATCATAATCAACCTTTTTAATGTTCCCACTGCTGGGACACAGGCCTCCTCTCTGTGAGAGGGAATGGGCCGAAATCCACCACGCGGGCCCAATGCGAGTTGGTGAATGTAACATGTCTTCTAATTTTTGGATTTAGGACATGCCAGTTTCCTCTCAATGTTTTCCTACACCTTTTTGAGAGCAGTGGTGATGAAATAATTTACAGAAAGTAAAGTGCCTCCCTGGGTTCGAACCCACAGCCTACATCTTGTAAGTCTTGGCTGTTACCATTGGGTCACCACTGCTCTTACTGCTGCTTGATATTCAACATATTACAGTAAAAATGCAGATTTTCAAATGCTAGGGGGTTTAGAATCATGTACTGAACCCTTTGTACCTACTCTATTTCGCGTCATGTCTTTTGCTTAGCCATATATTTGGAGTACTGTAATAAATTCTTTAAAATGTTTCAGCAGTAAATCAAGTTCGTCCGTAAGCAACAGGAGGACGCAGTCGCAGTTCACCATCATTAAGATTAATTTAATTAAGAAAATCAATTTAAATTCACCAGTTTGAATAATCTTAAGCTAAACTGTTACAATATGGTGAATTTAATTTCTTTATGTTATGGTCTAATGATGTAATACATGATGGTAAAGTTTTTTTTAAGTAGGTATCTATATTTGTGTACTTGTGTAATTTTATTATCAATTCTCGATATTTTTTTTGAGGCGGATGTAAATAATGTTTGAACTGTTCTCTGTCATGAAATAAAATAATCTGAAGAAATTAACCTTCGTTTTATTTGCACACACCACTTGAAACGCTACAGCTGGCGCACCTACACTACAATTGAAACGCTACAGCTGGCGCACCTACACTACAATTGAAACGCTACAGCTGGCGCACCTACAATACAATTAAAATGCTACAGCTGGCGCACCTACACTACAATTGAAACGCTACAGCTGGCGCACCTACACTACAATTGGAACGCTACAGCTGGCGCACCTACACTACAATTGCATGACACACTTTGCAAAACAAGCGAAGGAAATTCCTCATAAATTGATTTACATGTTTGAAAATTCCTCTGCGCGAAAAAGTAAAAAACGTAATGAATAGGTACTGTTGAATGGTCTAAATAAAAGGCATTGCCGTTGATTGTGGGAATTCATGTGTTACGTAATTTTATCAAACTAAAAAAAAAAAAACATTGCCACTATCTTGAAATTTCTCCTGTATTGTGAGTGCGTTAACAAACACTAAAACAAACGTATGTACACAAAAACCCAGATCCGGAACAAATATCTATAGACCATACAAATATTTGTTCCGTGTGGCAATCAAACCCAATTTTCAAAAATCGGTTCCTCTAGTAAAAAGTTCTGAGGTAACAATCATAAAAAAATATAAAGTCGAATTGATAACCCCCTCCTTTTTGAGAAGTCGGTTAAAAACAAAGAAAGAAACATACGGCTCACAGCTCCCTAAACACTCGCCTAACTATGCGGAGCCCATAAAAATGTAAAAACTGAGATTTTAGACCACTTGTACACGCTACGAAAAGTCACCGGGCCTACGCAAGAAGAATTCGTGTAGTCTGCGTAGTGTTCTAATTGCGTGGTGTCTTGTGTATGTGAGTTTTAATGTTTGTAAACACACCCACGATGCAGGATGAATTTCTAGTGAGGGGCAACTTTAAAAAAAAAATGTATTAAATGAATAAATAATCAGACTTATCTCTGGTTGTTCTCGTCTGGCTCTGAGGAGCTCGTGGCTAAGTAATAACAGCCGCGCGGGTCGAACTTCAAGGTTAAGCAACGCTTGACGAGGTCGGTCCGTGGATGGGTGACCATTTTCAACATACCGAGTTTCCTCCGTGCCTCGGAAAGCACGTTAAGCCGTTGGTCCCGGCTGTCATTGAACATCTTTGACAGTCGTTACGAGTAGTCAGAAGCTTGAGATCTGACACCAGTCTTGCCAAGGGGTACCGTGTTACCCAGTTACTGGGTTGTGGAGGTCAGATAGGCTTTCGCTCCACGTAAAACACTAGTACTCAGCTGAATCCGGTATGACTGGAAGCCGACCCCAATATAGTTGGGAAAAGGCTAGACAGATTGATTGTTCTCGTCTGGCTAACGGCGAGTACATTTACTGGCATAACCAAGTGGCCAGGAATATTCACCAACAACTTTCTTTGAAGTACAATCTAGTGGAATCGGAGGTACCGTATTACAAGTATGTGGCCGACCCAGTTCTCTAAACTGACCATGTCACTTTGCACTGGGGTCGGCCTATCATCACTGATAAGACTATTGTTGCCAATAAACCGGATATAGTGGTGATAGACCGATTAGCGCGCCGCACAATGATAATCGATGTCACCATCCCGCATGACGAGAACCTCGTGAAAGCTGAGAAAGAGAAACAAATCAAGTATCTCGACTTAGCACACGAGGTTGTCGACATGTGGAATGTGGACTCGGCGATCATTGCGCCGATTGTCGTTACGGCCATCGGCCTGATGGCCAATAGTCTCGACGACCATCTGTCGAGGCTGTCATTGCGCGGTTGGATCAAGGGCCTGATACAGAAGGCAGCACTCCTTGATACGGTTCGCATTGTGAGGAGGTTCCTGTCTCTGGAGTCCTAACTACCGGTAGCTTGGACCCTGTTCCCGATACCGGTGGGCCTCTAATTTTATATTTTTATTTATTTTTTAAATTTTCTTTTTTTAAATAAGTACCTATTTAAAAAAAAATAATAAGTATGTAGACAAATAAAGGAAATCATAAAATAATAGCTAGCTAGCTATTATTCTAATGTTTAATTATATTGTGATTAAAACTGTGATCCTAGTAATTGAAAATTATTTATAAGAGGTTTTTATTTATTCCAGTAGGTACGTAATTAGAATCGACCACCTTACTATTATTATGAAGGGGGCATACAATACTAAATAAGTTCCATTGACCACAGGGGGGGGTAAACGCCACTAATCCGCAAATAGGTTATAATTAACAAGACGAAAAATTAGAGATCCTTAAGAAATCATCAAAATTGGACACGCGTTTGGTCTCCAGAACGCCACATAAGAACACACATACCTACATACATACATAGATTGATTGATGACGATTTGGTAAGTTAGTTAGTTTGATTGGTAGGACAGGTGGGTAGGTAGGGAAGGTTACCTACTAGTAGGTAGGTAGTAGGATAGGATAGGGTATATAGTGGGTTCCCGCTTTGTCGAGGCGGGGGGAGAGGGGGGGGCTATGTAGTCAGGGCCTGGTCATCCACAGGCCACGGTGAAGCGAAGAGGAGGGCAGCACGTCAGGGCTTTTGCCGATTGAGCCGACGACGTAGCGTCCAATAAGTAGGTTGCACTGCCGCTTGGTAACAGAGGCGACATCACAACTGAGGAGGGCCGCGATGTCGTATGGAGCGTCCAATGTCCAAAACGATATCACGGCTGAGGTTTGGAGGCTGCGGTGGGAGAGGAGTGCCGGTATTACGGAGCGCCGCTCTCCCTACCTTCCGCGACCTGGACGGGGTCGCCACCGTCTGATGGTGGACACGGTGGGGCCGCAGGGAGGTCCCTATCCCTGAGGCCGAAAAGTGGTAGGTGGCGGGGCTACTGACCTGACCCGCCACAGGAGGACCAAGGGTGCTCCTGTGTGTATGATCGTCTGGCACCCATGTGCTGGTTTGGTCACAGTGTACAGTGTGTTCTGAGTCCACATAGCTGCGCTATCTCCCCGTGGGAGCGCAGTATGCATGAGCATTTCTCCACGCAAAAAATAATAAAGGGTAGATAGGTAAGTAGCCAGCTGACGGAAGCGATGCCACGGGGGACAGCTAGTCTATAATAATCAGAATTGATAGGTAATCTTAAAAAAAAAATGGTCACGTCGCGAAACCGTTAGCCTAAGTCCCCCTTATCGTTCCCTAATTAAATACCCGATGGTAACAGAAACTTGATATGGAACCTATTAATAACATTTTAAGGAAAAATGGTGGATGTTATTGCAATGTTAAAATATAGGTCATCTGCGAGTTTGAATAACAAATCGGTTCCGTACCTGATCGTGAAATTTCCTGGTATTAAAAACCAGAAAGTTCAATACGTCCGCTTTTTGTTGTAAATGTACCTTATATTTGATGCAATGGATCCATGGATAACTGATCGAATTTGTACAATATAATCAGAGCCTGGCCAACTCGACTCAACTCAAATTATTTATTTCAGTTAAACTAAACAAAAAATGAAGCTAGTTGCACATTTGCAAGCGTCGGCGTCGGTCTTTATGGAGAAGAACGTCCATGAAACTCCACGGACACTAATCTTTCTAACAGCTTAAGCGGCTGAGCTTAGCCGGGCCGCAAGAGATGTCATGTGAGGAGAGGTCCCCATTGTAATTTGTCGTCTAAAGTGATTCCTAGGAAAACTGTTTTACAAACTTTAGTATTTCTCTATTTAATAATGACGTCACATTCGCTACTTCTAACATTTGGTCATGTAAATCTAATAAAATCTAACCTATGCCATCATATTCATATCACATTTCAGTAATAATATTCAGTAACTAGCTTTCTGCCCGCTAGCTTCGCCTGCGTGGACTTTACGATTTTGGCAGTTTCGTTTTTTGCAGTTCTGGCGGGATATTGCAAATTATTATCCAAACATAGTTTTCCGCCCGCGTCATTGTTCGCGTAGACTACAAAATTTGCTCGACTTCATTATTTGATCGAATTATATAAATTACATGTAAATTGATTTAAAAGCATAAACTGAACTGCCCTCGTGTTCTAATAGCTAGAGCGTAGGACTTTAATTCTGAAGGTCTCGTGGGATCGATTTCCACGGGAAGGTACAAATAGTGAAAGACCATTTCGCTTTCAAATTCTGAATCCTACTACCGACACGATAGAAAATTAATACAGGTTGGCGCAAAAGTTATCACCCGATGTTCTTTGGCTGTAATTTTTTTATTAATGTTCTGCTTCTGCTCTCTCTGGTTCTGCTTTTGGATAATGTTTATTTGATGTCTTAACTTATTTCCCATTAAGTCGAAATAATGATACGACCGCGCCGTCGCCAGAATTGATAAACGTTCTGGCCTGATTAATGTCAAGAGTGATAATGCCACTCTTGCCAGAACTTCCAGCGTATATCTTTGAGGGCTTCAAGAGTCTGAAACTTGTTGACATAGACTCATGACTTAAAAAACCTATTGAAAGAAGCTTGGAACAGTTAAATCAGGCGATCTTACCGTCCGGACATGGTTGTTTCGGAACGCACCTGCACCGGATCCGGAGGGAGGAAACCCCAGCGTGCCACCACTGCGGTGCGGTGGAGGACACGGCGCAGCACACCTTGGAGGTGTGCCCGCCTTGGGCTGAGCTGCGCCGTGCCCTGACCGATGTGATCGGGCAGGACCTCTCACTTCCCAGCGTGGTCTACTCCATGCTGGGGAGTGAGGAGGCCTGGGCGGCGGTTGCCTCCTTTTGCGAGGTCGTGATGTCGCAAAAGGAGGCGGCGGAGCGGGCGCGGGAGGACGATCCTCTCGCGCCGCCGCACCGCAGGCGAAGAATGGGTGGGAGAAGGCGGTTGTACGATCGTCTCCTCCCACCTCCTGGTGGTGACTAGCGGGCGACAGGCGCGGGGGCGCCTTCGCTCGCATTGCACGAGTCACCACCCTCGTCGGGCGGGAACGGCCGAGCACTCGCGGTCGTTCCCGGGCCCCTCCACTGAGGGAGGGGCGTGAAGGCCCCGCTGTAAAGGCGGGCGGTCGTCGGCGGGGGACTGGACGTAAAGGCTCTGCCAGTTTCCCAGACCTCCTCCAATTCAAGACGATGCGGGAGTGCCGCTGGGTTATTTTAGTGGGTATACCGGATTCATTCCGGGGAGTCCCACATACCCCCCCCATTCCCCCAATGGGTGGGTATGCGTAATGCATTTTTTCCCAGCGAGATCAAAAAAAAAAAAAAAAAAAGGCGATCTTACCGGCCGGAGCAAGTTCGGATAGTGCAGTCCTCAGAATTTTCCATTTTTTTATTAATAGGCTCGCGTTAGACAACTATCTCACCTGATGGTAAGATAGTGGTAATAATAATATAATTGGAGAAGATATCGCGCACTCGTCGCATACAGACGTGCTCATCAATGCATTAAAAATAATATAAATTAACGTTTTAGCATAAATAGTGACCTAGTTTTAGTATATTGACGTGTTATACAGACACTCATTGGAAGTGCTAATAAGTGGAATAATGGACTGACTGTATTGTATATTATTATAATCTGAAAGATGGAAGGCAGTCCCTTTAATCGGAGTGAGGTGATGCGGCGCAGCCCTCCTTCAACACCTACACCAACCCAGCCCCAACAACCGAGACGTTTTCAAGCCAAGGAAGAAATTGAAGTAGTGTCAACTGCGGAGATACAGAACTGGATGGGTTCTATTGACCAACACTTGGGTGAGGTATGTGCTATTGCTTCTGAAGGAAAGCTTAACTCAGATCAGAAGCTAAAAATAACCAATTTGTGCCGAAAGGTTGGATATGGAGTCTCGCAACTGGCTGTGCAATACCAGTCGCTAAAACAAAATGCCCTTAGGACCCATAACTCCCTAAAAATATTGACTGAAGAAAGAGACTGCGTAACAGATCTAAAGGAGTCTGTAATTGAGATGCATCGGACTTTTAAGGAATCCTGTGCAAAGCGGCAGGAAACACCTGCATCATCCTTTGCAGATATGGTAAAGAAGGGGTCTAACAACTTCGTTCGTCCTAATACTTTTAGCTCCGTGGCGATTTATCCCACCGACAGTTCAAAGACCAGCGATGAAACCAAGAACATAGTCCAGAAAATTATATGCCCAGGTGAAATGAAGCTAAAAGTGAGAGGCGTACGCAAGATAGGGAAAGGAGGACTCATAATTAGCACAGAGACGAAAGAGGACCTAGATAAGTTGAGGCAATCAGTTCAAACTGCTTCTTCAGGGCTTACCGTCGATGAACCGAAAAAGCGCAAACCTCGCATAATAGTGATTGGAGTTCCAGCATCAATGGCCGAAAATGAGGTATATAAATCCATTTACGATCAAAACTTGGCCGACAAACTGCCAACTATATCCAGAGATACATTTTTGACCTTAATTAAACTGAGCCACAAATCTGGTAGAAAAGATGTTGAGAACTGCAACTACATCTTAGAAGTTCCTGCGATCATTCGCAAAGCTCTCATCACACAAGACAGATTGTTCATAAATTGGACTTCCTGCCCGGTACGAGACTTCACACTGGTAACGAGGTGTTACAAGTGTCAGCAGTACGGTCATGCGGCCAAGACATGCAAAGTTGCTACCCCCACATGTGGACATTGCGGTGAAGAAGGACACACTATCCACGACTGCACAAAGAAAACCGAAGCACCAAAATGTGCAACATGTCTGCGCTTCAAAAAACCAGCCAGCCATCAAACGGGAGCACAAGAGTGTCCTGCAAAAAAATCTGCCGAAAACAGGTACATTAACTCGATTGATTATGAAGGCGCCTAAGAGCGCCACATATTTCGAATATACTTAAGACTTAATTTAATTGTTTATATTTTTCTTATTCTATGGATAATAACTTATTGACCGATATAGATAATACATTTCGTACCGATGCAAAGTCATGTGAGGTTGAGGACTGCAGGCAATATCTTTCTGAATATCAAAACTCACTAACCATACTGACTCAAAACATTCGCAGTATTTATAAGAACATAGATAGCTTCAACGTTTTTCTTCATAGACTTAACTATGATTGTGACATAATGGTACTAACCGAGTGCTGGCTATCTAATCGCCAGGAACATCTCCCAGAAATTCCGGGATATAACTTATGGTATACTACAGTAAACAATAATCAAAACGATGGTGTGGTTGTTTATTGGAGGGAATCATTAATGGTCTCAATCGAAGAACCAATACTTCAAGACTGTGTGAGTAATTGTTTGGTTATCAAAATTGGTACAAGTACAGCAATAATCACTATATATAGGTCCCCTTCTGCTAGAAACTTAGACTCTTTTCAGGCATCCTTAAACCAGATCTTTGAAGCACTAAGGTCATTTAAAAATGTTATATTAACAGGTGATATTAATATAAACATAAACTCTGAAAACTGCGACCCTGGGACCCAAGATTACCTTAATATGTGCTCATACCATGGTTTTCTCCCCGCACACACATTGCCTACTCATCAGAGCGGTTCCTGTCTGGATCATATGATGATCAAATCAAACTTATCATATGTTACGCTTGTTACTAACTCAACTATTACAGACCATCACGCTGTTCTACTAACCCTAAACTTAACGCTGCCTAAGCTAAATCGTCCCCAGACGAAAACGCAATTAAACGCAAACAAACTCGAATGTGATTTATGCAATCTTGACTTTAACCCAGTTTACAATACTGCTGACGCTAATTTTGCTTTATCGTATTTAATAAAACATGTTCAATTAGCAATATTACGTAATACGACTTCTATTATAGTAAACAAAAAACTTCGTAACATCAAGCCTTGGATGACTCCTGGCCTGGTTCGGTGTATAAGACACAGAGATAAACTTCATCAGAGATCGAGGAGTAAACCTGATAATTTAATCATTAAAATAACCTATAAGAGATACAGAAATTTTTGCAACAACCTCCTAAAGAACTTAAAAATTAATTACGATAAAAATGAATTAAATAGAGCAGGAAACAATAGTAAGCAACTTTGGAAACATATTAAGAACGTCACCTACAGGACAAAACAACGTGAATCAAATTCGAGCTTGCTGCTTTCTAATCCATCACCTCTCTCGTCAGCCAACCAGGCTAATAACTTTTTTGTAAATGTTGGGAAAACTCTTGCCGAACAGATTCCAAAACATTACTGTGTGCCACCATCTGCCCAAAATAATAGATGTGCTTTAAAATCTTTTGGCTTGCTGGATACTGACGAAGACGAAATAACCCGAATCATATCAGGACTAAAAGATGACTGTGCAGTTGGATGGGATAATATAAGCAATAAAATCCTTAAAACCTTTAAGCATATCCTAGTACCTCCCTTAACGCATATATTTCGTATTTGTTTATCTGAAGGTATTTTCCCTAGATGTCTGAAAAAAGCAGTTGTAGTCCCTATCTTTAAATCCGGCAACAAAAACTTAGTAAATAATTATAGACCAATATCTTTACTCCCTTCAATATCTAAAATACTAGAGAAAATTGTAAATAGTAGACTAGTTAATTATCTAGAAAAAAACAATCTATTATCATCTGCACAATTTGGGTTTAGACCCAAATTATCCACAGCTGATGCGGTGCACAGTTTGACAGATTATGCCACAGAAGAACTTGGCAAAGGAAACCAGACCCTGGGGGTATTCCTTGATCTAGCCAAAGCCTTTGATACGGTGTCCGTTCCTATGCTTCTAAAAAAATTGGAGGCATTAGGAATTAGGAGAGCACCGCTGAGACTTTTTGCTGACTATTTAGACGATCGATTTCAATATGTTAAAATAGACGATATTACTAGCGATGAGCAAAAAAATACTGGTTATGGTGTTCCACAGGGAAGCATTCTGGGCCCAACCCTATTCCTGATTTACATTAACGATCTGTGTAATTTAGATATTAATCAAGGCAAACTCATATCATATGCCGACGACACGGCGTTAATCTTTACCGCAAAAACCAGTAATGCTTTGTACGAATGCGCTCAACAAGGTTTCAATACTGTGACTAATTGGCTACAAAGCAATTTACTAACACTTAATGCTGACAAGACAAAATACATTCACTTCTCCATGCGCAAACCTCAATTTAACATTTCTAACTCTCATCTGTATGCCCATAAATATGGATTCCAACCAGTCAACATGTGTAACTGTCCTTTTATCCTCAAAACAGGCAACATAAAATATCTCGGGGTTATCATAGATGAAACACTCTCCTTTAGACCTCATATTGATAGCCTAGTTAATAGAGTGCGCAAATTAATTTATGTTTTTAAAAAGTTGAGAACGATTGCAGATTCAAAATTGATCAAACAAGTCTATTTGGCCCTAGGTCAATCTGTAATCCAATACTGTATCACCTCATGGGGTGGAGCACCAAAAACGCATCTACTGCCTCTTGAAAGGGCTCAGAGAGCAATTTTAAAAGTAGCCAATTTCCACCCTTTTCTCTACCCCACTGATCTGCTTTACAAATCCTGCAACGTGCTAACTGTTCGCCAGCTTTTCATTATGCACTTAGTATTAAAACAACACACCATGCTTTCCTATAACGCCGAATACATAAATAATAAGAGACGAAATGACATTGTCTGCGATTCTAATGCATCCTCAAAATATGTCTTTGTAAATAGATTCTTCACATTCTTAGGTCCATTTCTGTACAATAGATTAAATAGAAAATTAAGTATCTATAAATTAAATTATTTTAGCTGTAAAAATACTATTCTTGAACATCTTCTTAGCATCTCTTACCTAGAGACAGAAGATCTCCTGATTGTAACAAAATAATAATTCCACTGTGTCTTTAAATTTAATTATTCATATACAAGTTATACCCATTGTTAATTTATTATTATTATAAGTTCTTAAGCACTTTATAGCCTGAAACACAGGTTCAACCTAGTTCAGGCAAATAAGCAATTGTCTTCTTTTATATTTTTAAGATATTTTATTTGTAAAATGTGCCTTATGTTATAAATAAACGATATTATTATTATTATATTATTATTATAATTAGGTTTCAGTAGCAAATTCCTTTAAAAAAAACAAACAATCTTGAACGCATTTAATTATTTTAATAAATAAAAATAAAGTACCCTACAAATCGGATTTATCGTACTTAACACCATTGATTTAAAGAAATAAGACACCAATCACACAGTAACAAAATAGCATGCATGTACTTACAGAGCTTAATAACACCCTTATCAACTTGAATCAATTTGACAGACAATAACAAATCACCTCGACAACTACCGTACTCTACGAAGGCCAGCGAGCAAATGACCGATACAGCCGCGCTCGCTGCCTTTTATACACATCATTATAAAAAGAGAAAGTTATTCCCTAAATCGGCCTATCCCGACGTAGCGTCGTCCTCGGCGCGTTCCTTGTGATGCTCATCTTGTACCGGGTCCAAGTCTGCAGATGTGTGTTCACCGCTGCTCCTGGTCACTTCAGCACTAGGTGGTATGGATGCTGATGATGACCCTGCATCGGGATCACACACTTCATCATCTGAAATATTACCACGATTAAAACTTGCCTTAGTTTTAACAAGTGTAAACATACAAAACATGCAACTAATAGGATAAGCATTTGAGTTTCCGTTGTTTTATTACTCAGTCTCCACATCGGCCCATGTCGCGTTACCGGTAGTGTTGAACTGCATCTGTGAACAAATCAGACAGAAGGCGTCCCCTCTATCTGAAGTTGACGGAGGCATCGCTGAATCGCACGTCAACGCTTTCATCATAGACCAATACCTCTCACTATAGGTATGTCTATCAGAACGGAGGCATCTCTGAATCGCACGTTCCATCACATATTTCTCATCAGTCAAAAACACATAAGCTATACACATAAGCTATACCACGTGATTTTGGGGCGGACGGAGGCATCGCTGAATCGCACGTCCTTCACACAAGATCACGCTATACGTACCAATGCGGACGGAGGCATCACTGAATTGCACGTCCGGCCCAAACAGTCACAGTGAGTGCACCTTAGTAAGCCGATCCGCCACCATTTCACTACTCATACTGAGCATGTAAAAGGCCAAATTAAGAAACTGAAACTTTACAATTAGTGAATGTAGCTAAAAAGGACTAAAAATGAGTAAGTTAAACATAATCATGGCAGAGCGACTCACCAAGACCACACATGCGCAGGGCCAACATAACTCACCCTCAAAAAAAATTGCACACGACTCTGGACACCATTCACCGTTCCAGGGCACCATATACTCAGCGGCTGCCTGAGTGGTCTTGCCGTATGAACCACTAATGAGTTTCAGCTGGTAACGGCCACTGGGTAGTGATTTCATCACTCGATATGGTCCACGCATTCCAGGATCTAGTTTGCCTGTAGACTGGGAGTATTTGACTACAAAAACCAGATCGTTAACATTAAAAATACGTGGTGCTCGCCTTTGTCGGTTGACATAAGCGTCTTGTTTAGCTTGGTTTTGGGTCAGCAGTTGGCGAGCTCTGGTTCTGTCCAGCTCCCGCCGGCTTTCACGGTTCTGAGACATCTCAACAGCGACATCACGAACTAGTGTCCGAACAACAGGTATGGTGGCTTCCGTGCCAACCAAGAGCTTCAGAGCTGAAGTTTGCGTTGTTTTATGCTTGGTAATGTTCAGAACAAGTTGGAGTTTCCACAGTTGTTCCGACCATTTCGAGTGCTTGTGATTTGATTCAATACGAATCATATTTAAAACAGTCCTGACGTATCTTTCTACCTGTCCGTTAGCATTGTGCATTTCGGGCGTTATGAAATGAATAGTACAGCCAAATTCAGTTAAAAGTTTAGAAAATCCCGAGGATTCGAACATTCGTCCGCGGTCAGCCACTACAAGTTTGGAAGCACCAAAGAGTGAAATCACGTTGGTAAACGTGCGTTTAAGCTCACTCGCATCTTGTTTATAAATGGGGTATAATAAACAATACTTAGAAAAAGAGTCAACTACTAATAAAACAAACTTGTATCCTTCAGATTCGGGTAGTGGACCAAGTACGTCCGTGTGTAATGTTTCAAAAGGGGTACTAGGCTTTGCCCAGGATGTAATTGGTTGGTGAGGGGCTCTAGGGACACGTTTACTTGATATGCACACTAGGCAATGTTTTATGTATTTTGCTACAAATTGACGAAGACCGGGGAACCAGAAGTACTTAATGATTAAATCGAAAGTCTTCTCCGCGCAGACGTGCTCATGTTCGTCATGGAAAATTCTTAGTAAGCTTAACCTGTGTCCTTTGGGAATAAAACAAAGGAGTCTAGCTTCCTCACCCACTGGTGTATATCGATAATAGAGAAGGTCGTTTTGTCGGACGTACCGTTGAGAGTCTAACTCTCTGTCCTGTAACTTCTGCAGAAGACTTTGCGTCTCATCGTCTGCAGATTGAGCGATCTGTGCCCAATTGCGTGGCCTAGATATTTGATGCACTATGGCATCTGGGACTGGGTTTCGGCTTAGGTAGTCTGCATGTGTCATCATGGTACCTTTTCGATACTAAAATGAAAATCTTGTAAATAGATCCACCACCTGGCGACGCGCGGAAGCAGGTCCCTTTTATTTTTGGTGGCTTTAAGGGCGTTGCAGTCTGTAATGACTTTGAAGTTTATGCCAACAAGATAATGACGAAATTTCTGCAGTGCCCTTACAACAGCCAAAGTTTCTAGCTCGTATGAGTGATACCTGCTCTCGGCGCCCTGGGTAGCTTTACTATAGTAAGCGACTACATGCTTCGTACCATCGGCCTTTTTCTGCATTAATACTGCACCATAACCAACACTGCTGGCGTCAGTATGTACCTCAGTAGGTAGGGACTGGTCGAAGACGGACAGTATTGGTGATTTAGTCAGGCAGTCTATCATCTCTTGCCTAGCCCCTTCCTGCTCTGGACCCCAGCAAAAGGTGACCTCCTTTTTCATTAAGCGTGCTATGCAAGCGGTTTTAGTCGCGTAATCCTTAATGTATCGTCTGAAATACCCCGCCAAACCTAGAAACTGCCGGATTTGTTTTACGTTGCGCGGTGTCGGCGCATCTACAAGTGCTCGGATTTTTCGGGGGCTCGGCCTAACCTGACCCTGACTTATCACGCGCCCCAAATACTCAACTTCAGTGGACAAGAAAGAGCACTTTCGCAAGTTTATCGAAAAACCCGACCTAGTGAGTGTTTCCAGAACCTTTCTCAATAAGCAGATACCCTCATTGATAGTGTTACTCATGCAGAGTACGTCGTCGACGTAAACCAACACGCTGCCAGCCTCAATATGCTCACGAAGGGTGTCGTTAATGATTCTCTGATAGACTATGGGAGAGTTCGTCAAACCGTAAGGCATTCGAAGATACTCATAATGTCCTTCCGGCGTGACGAACGCAGTTTTACGAATTGAATCGTCTTCAATAGCTATTTGATGGAACCCTGTAGCCATATCGAGGCTGCTGAAGTATTTAAAGTTGCCCAGCCTGTCTATGTGGTCATCAATCAGTGGTAAAGGGTACCGGTCTCTAACAGTTAGTCGATCTCTAACAGTTAGTCGATTGAGTGCCCTATAGTCGACGCACATCCTGTCGCTACCATCCTTCTTCTTTACTAATATTATGGGACTGGCGTACTCAGAGGTGGAGTCACGAATGATACCCTTATCTTTCAAATCGCGCACAATTTCTCGAAATTTAAGTTTTTCTGAGTGTGACAGTTTGTAAGGTCGATAAGCAACAGGTGTATCGTCCGTAACCTTTATAGTCATTTTACCGGTTGAGACAGTAGTCGAAGCAGTGCCAGATATGAGGTATTTCGAGAATTGTTTTATTAAGTCTTTAAGACACTCGAGTTCGGCACCCTGAAGGGGTGTGTTAATATGTAAGTCATCATCGGATACTGCGTGAACGGCCGTCCCAACGGTTCGATTTAGACATTGCCTATCCCTAGTACGCACGTACGTGATACCGTCACGGTTAAGGATATCGGTTCCTATCACAATGGGGGTAGTCATACAAGAGCCTGGCACTACGACGAAGTCGGCCTCAATAGAGATTTCATCAAACTCAATCGTTAACGTAACGTAGGAGTCGGTTTGGATAGCAGAGTCGCTGATTCCTTTCAAAACATGGTGCCGAGGTTTCCGTTCGCAAGTAAAGTATTTCAATGCATCAGACGAGACTAATGAGACATTTAAGGCGCCACTATCGATAAGAACATCGACAGGGATACCCTGGATAATTGCGGTCTTAAGGTCGCTGTTTTGCGATGAACCTGCCACGGGGGTAGTACATAAATTAATGTTTCGCTTATTACGTGAGCCTGATCTTTCCTTAGCAAAACACACATCTTCACTATGTCCCGGTTTTTTACAAAAATTACAGACTAATTTATTGGTATTATCCGGAGTGATATTAGACGCCTGATCAGCTTTGGGCATCTGGGCCTGATCTTGGGGCAAGCGTTAGATTTGTGTCCCAGTTTTCCGCAAGCAAAACATTTTATGTTTGATGAACGATTATTCGATGGTTTGGAAGGATGGTTCCGGTATTCTAATTTAGCGCGCGAGGGTTTGGTGTAAATGGATAAAAATGAAACTAGATCGTGTAACTTTAGATTAGCGTTGGCGGTCGCAGCCCTAACCTGAGCGTCTGTTATACCGCGTATGACTATCAAAGTTATCAGTTCGTCGCTTAATCCCTTAACTATTTTGAGGCGTAGTAACGTCCTTCTCGCATACTCAGCATATGTGCTGTACTTATCAGAAGTCGTATGCATCGTATCATAAAGAATATTTGCGTAATCGAGTTGCCGAGGGCACAAAGGCTTAAACTCTTTAACGAAATTAGTCCACGTTCGGTCACTGGTCACCCACTCATTTAGCCAGGTGCGTGCGTCCCCTTTAAGGCATATCGATACACGTGATAGACACTCCGAGTCTCCCCAGTTACTAGAAATTCTGGCCCTTTCAACTTCCTCACACCACACATCTATGTCATTGATAGTGGGATCGAAGTTAGATACGAAATATTTTTGAGTTTTGTCCGAATTTATCGATCTAATTGCTTCAACTAAAATCCGCGCCGAATCAGTCATAGATTGTTCGTTACGGGGGTGCGTGTCGACACTAGGCACCTCGGTCGCAATGCTTTCGGCGGTGGGTATATTTAACGTGGCCGTTGAGCTAGGTAACAAAGTTTCAGATATCGGGTTTCTGGTCTGAAGGGCCTGAGCATTCTGTAATTCACTGATCGGGGGAGTGTGAGATCTTATGGGCGTGCTATTCTGAAATAGCTGGCTATGAAACTCGGTCGCATTACGTAAGGTGGAGCGTTCTGTTTCTAACGTATTTAAACGAGATAGGATCGATTGTAATGTTTGTTGCATTGTCACATTTTGATCGCCTAGATTAAATCGCGGGCGCACCCTACTGTTCGATCGAGACCTCTCGTGTGATAAACCCTGCTCCTGGAGCGAGAACGGTTTCGCGAACGAGATCTATCCCGAAGTCTATCCCGATACCTATCCCGAGACCCATCCCGAGATCTACGGTACCTATCGTGTCGACGTGACCTGTCACGAGATTCATGCCGGCTATCGGCCATATTAAATCACAAAACAAGTACCGAGGTCTTGAAATAAAGCGTTTGTTTGGTGCCTTATTTTTGTAACCTATACTACTAAGTCAACAGCTGAATTTAGTGAGCGTTTTTTTTGGAAAAGAATCCCACTTCTGAAATTAGGTTTCAGTAGCAAATTCCTTTAAAAAAAACAAACAATCTTGAACGCATTTAATTATTTTAATAAAGAAAAATAAAGTACCCTACAAATCGGATTTATCGTACTTAACACCATTGATTTAAAGAAATAAGACACCAATCACACAGTAACAAAATAGCATGTACTTACAGAGCTTAATAACACCCTTATCAACTTGAATCAATTTGACAGACAATAACAAATCACCTCGACAACTACCGTACTCTACGAAGGCCAGCGAGCAAATGACCGATACAGCCGCGCTCGCTGCCTTTTATACACATCATTATAAAAAGAGAAAGTTATTCCCTAAATATATATTTATTCCTTTTAAGGATAGAAAACGCGTTGATTATGGCTCTGGAACCTCGTTGACCACAGTAGTCGTTTGGTGGCCCGATGACGCTTCCAACGTAAACAACAAACCTTGTTTTTTGCCTGCGATATGTTTAAGCATACTGCGCTATCACGGGGAGATAGCGCATCAAGGTGGGACTCGAACCCGCATTTTAAACTTACACCCTTTTTTACACCTTTAAGGGATGAAATTCAAAAAATCCTTAAACACGAGTTCTTTAATTTTATTGAAGAGTAGAAATACTACATTTCAGGTAATTTTGATACTAAACAATTTATTTTTTTACAAACTTTAACACCCTTTTTTAGCCTTTTAAGGGATGAAATTAAAAAAAAAAAACCGTAAACACGTGTTTCTTTAATTGTATTGAAGAGCAGAAATACTAAATTTCAAGTAATTTTGATAATAAACAATTTATTTTTCTTACAAACTTTAACACACTTTTTTACCCCTTTAAGGGATGAAATTCAAAAAATCCTTGAAGACGTATTTTTTATTTTATATTTAGAAGCTAAATGCCATATTTCGTTCATTTCAAATTAAAAACGACAGAGTTTCATACAAACTTTCATCCCCTATATAACTCCCTTACGGGTTGAATTTCGAGAAATCCTTTCTTATTCCTTGTCTACATTATAAAAGGCCTCTGTGCAAAATTTCAGCTTTTAGGTCCAAGGATTTGGGCTGGGCGTTGATGAGTCAGTCAGTCAGTCAGGACTTGTCTTTTTATTTATATAACTAATATATAGATAATGTCTTAACAGAATCTAAAATATAATAAATAATAGAAAAATGGTAAAAAATTATAGAATCTAGCAAGTCGTTTCCTTTCAACCAACCTATCAACAATTCAGTCCACACAAACAAGAAGAAAACATTGGCCCTTTAACATATACTACAGTGGCAGCAAGCCCTCTACACAAAGTGCACCTCAGCTGTAATGTAATAAGTGTGCACTCCAAACTCGATGCAGTCCATCACCACCGGGAAACTGATAAGCCACACTTTTTTCTTCCTTTCGGAGACGCAGCTAGGATGTCCGTCGTTTTACAGCCTCTAAGGAAAGGCGATACCGGCGTGTCAAGATAGGAGCTAGTTCGGGCGCAAAAGTTCTGAGTACAGTTTCTGGTATCCCGTCAGGGCCACTGGCGTTGTTCACGTCAAGGCAACGCAGCACCCTACGGACATCTTTTTGGTAGATGCGAATTTTCGATATGATTGTCTCACATCCAATAGGATAAACAAGAGGCCGCGTGTCACCAGGATTTAGACATGAAGGTTCCGCAAAAAGAGAGAAAGACGTCCACTGCTGGACATAGGCCTCCCCCAGGCGTCGCCAAATTGACCAATCCCGTGCGTCTCGCATCCATGCATTTACTTCAACCTTAACCAGGTCATCGGTCCACCTAGTGGGAGGCCTCCCAACGCATCGTCTTCCGGTTCGCGGTCGCCATTCCAGAACTTTTTGGCCCCATCGGCCATCCGTTCTGCGAGCAATGTGCCCTGCCCACTGCCACTTAAGTTTGGCAATTCTTCGGGCTATGTTGGTAACCCTGGTACTCTTACAGATCTCTACATTTCTGATTCGATCACGCAAGAAAACGCCGAGCATAGCCCTCTCCATTGCCCTTTGATTGACTGTAATCTTGCTGATGAGGCACACGATTTCTTAACTTAAGGAAATACATCCTGATTTCCTGTTGGTTTGCATCTATCCACCACCCTTGATGCGACATACCCAAAGATGCCGTTTTAGCAGATCGTTTATGTGGAGCAAGGACAATGTTGCTGAGAGTACTGACCCCTGAGGAACCCCAGCATTAATATCCAGTTGGTCAGACAAGCAGCCATCTATGAACAATCGGATGGACCGATCCCTCAGGAAGTCCGCGATATGAACACACAGACCACTGGGCAGGCCGAATGAAGGAAGCTTACCAATGAGGCTTTCGTGTCAGGCACCCTGTCAAAAGGCTTCGAGATGTCAACGGAGACGGTAAGCGCTACCCTGTGCTTTTCGATGGCCTCACTCCAGATGTGAATGGCATACGCTAGGAGATCCCCAGTTGGTCGATTTTGGCGGCAAACATATTGGCAGTCTGATTATAGGAATTGTTGGAAGGCCTCCCACTAGGTGGAAATAAAACAAAAAATTAATTGGAGCAGTTCATTCCCAAGCCTTTTTGTCCTCAACATAATCTTGAACGGAATGCGAATACGTTTAATAAATGATTTGAATTTATTATGGCTTAGATCCTCTACGTGGCTTGGAAGCTTATTAAAAAACCGTATACATTGATATTTCAATTTTTTTCCTAGGATTTATGTTATGGATATTTTTAAACAATATTATATTTTATGGGCATATAAAAAGATTGTCATAATTATACTGAGAAGGCATAGTCATTATATTATTTTCCTTAAATTTCTCTCTGAACGATTGTTTCAGGCTTAATTTTTAAATTGATCAAACAGCGCTTTTCTGCAAAACAAAGATAGTCTGAATATCGGCGGCATTTCTCCACAACAGAATACCGTAACAAAATAGCTTAAGTATACTAAACGGGCAGTCTGTATATCAGTTAAATTACGAATTTTTCTGACAACATAGTTATGCTGCGGAGTTTAGCGCCAATTACTCAAATCTATGCAAAACATACTTACTGCTCTTATAACTAGTGCGGCAGCATACATAGTAACTTAAGTGATATTGTGCAAATCCAATAATATTGCATACATAAGTGTCGAATTGATAACTTTTTTTTGAAATCGATAAAAATACATCGATTTTCAAGATACATCCAAAAGCGCAATTGGAAATAAATTCCATTATTTACCCAGGCCGTGGGTTAAGTCTCAGATATAAGTTAACTATTTTTTTCATTTAATGGTTAGGTTATATTTGTTATTAAAACCTAAAGGCAATCAAGAAAATGAAATACGGAACTCCAAAATGGTACTTAAATTTATAATTATTGGCATGTGGCAAAATTCTTATCGAATTTGCACAGCGTAGGTAGTTGTTAGCGTAACCAAATACTTTAAAATAATATTTACAACGGAACCGGGAAAACTGGGCATTCCTTGATAAAAAATTTTTGTTTAGGTACATTAGTAAGAATTAAAAGCTTAGCTGGGTTAGCGATCATTCAGAGCTGTGACCTACACGTATTAAGTAGAAGTACGTACCTCACTTTTTCAATTTTCAATCGCCAATGTATACAGGAAATTAAAAGCCTCTCTTCAAAATGAGTTTATTCAGCTGTACAATATTTTCGATTTTGGTAAGTATTTTTTTTGTATTATCTTACAAATTTTATATGAAATGTGAAAGTTGGATGGATTGTTGGATGGATGAAAATTTGTTACTCAATTCATCTATGATGCGTTTATTTATAGTTTTAATCAAGTAAAAATACAAATAAGCATTATTACTCTTTAATAATGATAAAGTTAGTTTGACTTAAAATCTACTTATAACTATGTTACAATGCGTGTTATTTAGTTTTTAGGTGTTAAGTCTACCAAAAGTCTGTAACGTCGTGAAAATTGTCATCCTTAGTCTTGGTGCCATCGAGCCACTCGATTTTACACAGCCAATCCATACGTGCCACAATGACTTGATTAATAATAGTTAATTATTTTGATTTCAGTTATGTATAACAGGAGCCGGAGTATACGCTAACGATCCGTAAGTATTTCTATGTTTAGCTACTTATACATAAATCAATTTGCCTTTGCCTAACTAAGTTGATCTTGGCTTTAGTCTAACCAGATTCAGATGGTTACCAGTAATTTACGTGGAGCGACTATCTATCTGACCTCCACAACCCAGTAACTGGATTACCGGTACCCCTTGGCCAGACTGGTGTCGGATCTCAGGCTTCTGACTACCCGTAACGACTGTCAAAGATCTTCAAATGACAGCCATGACCAACAGCATAACTAACTTGCTTTCCGAGGCACGGAGGAAACTCGCTAACATATTCCAAATCTTTATGTTTATGTAAGCGAAAAATACAAAAGATAACAATTAAATTATGAATTTAAAAAATCCCCGCTAAGTAAATAATTTAGACTGCTGTAAGCGTTAGCGGATCCCCGACGCGAGTACGATGTTTATTTTTTGTTTTTCAGAGGTTTTTGTGTCGGGGGTTTATTATTATATTTGTAATTTAATTTTTATTTCATGTTTTTTAAACTAATATACGAAGTTTATATACCTAGTAGACACGCTTTAATCGACAATCTATCGAAACACGTAATGACACGATATCTTGCAATGAAAACCAGATGCAAACAGTGAAATGCGAATAACTTTTGAACGTCTTAACCGATTTTATTGAAACATAGCTAAGAACGTCACCTTTCAAACAAAAAAAAAAACTAAATTAAAATCTGTCTATCCGTTTAGGAGCTATGATGCCACATACAGACACACAGATACACAGATACACCGATACACAGATACCCAGCAACACACGTCAAACTTATAACACCCCTCTTTTTCCCCGTCGGGGGTAAAAAAATAAACCACAATATTCATTTCTCTTTTTCACTTTTGAGATGCCCTATGCAAGACAGACTTGACTTTATGTAAAGAGAAAGACAATTCAATATCCACACTGGGTGAGCGTGACAGGTGACTAAATTGAACCTCAGATTGCAGGTTAATGATGGAAAAATGACCCAGATTGGTTTTAAAGCCCTTAGCGCAAAGTAACTGATATCTGGACTTACGAGCAAGTTGCCCATCTAAGGACCTACCTCAGTATGCAATGCTTAACCTTTAAGATCGACCCGTGCGGCTGTTATTATTATTTAGCCAATTGCTCCTCCTGCACTAACTGCTTGTATGTAAAAGAAAGTTATCAAGAAACAATTATTGAAAATATCTCGTTTCTCACCTCTAATCAATTATTATTATATCGGTACGATCAACGGCACGACACCTAGGTCACCTAAACTACGAAAAAAGTAAATTAGATGTACGGCCATCTGTACCGTCTAACGCTTTTTCGAACAACATAATACTAGATACTCTTTTCTTAATTGGCCTGCTTGAGTGGAGATTCTCAAGAGCAAACGTGCTTGAAGGAAAGAAGTTAACCCAGTAAGGTTGGGATCTTGACCTTACTACCGGGATTGTCCTGATAGCCGTGGTATACCTCTCCACTCTTCAAGCATCGCCGTATATGTTGCCCCCCTTGGCGCTAAGTCACTAAAGTGCTAGCGACCCTTTATGAAGGCCCATCAATTGAGTGTGCAGGTCACCCCCTGACATTTTATAGCCATTTAGTTCAACAGTGGTCGGTAGTCCTCCTATAGTTTTGGGCAATCGATCCACTAAACCTTCAAAATCCATAGCCCTATACATTTTTTCTCCATAATTTGCAATAGTCCTGCACCAACCGGGGATTGTCCTTGGGTACAGTTGCGTAGTGCATACAGGAATAATCGTCGGTTGGTGTCACATTTTCTGATACATGCCTAAAGGGCCTTTACGAGTTGGCTTCGGCTCCTCGCACGCCTTTCAAAATACCGGGACCCTGAGGTCCCGAGATACACAAAAAAAATCGAGTTACAAAATTGTTTCCTTAAAATCCCTAGTTTTAAACATTCTAGTTTCAGTAACAGGAAAAAATATACCACTTCATCGATAAACATACAAAAATAGAACACTAACAGTGAGAACAATCAAAATTTATCGAAAAGGAAACGAGATTAAAACAATTTGTTTAACTACTTAGGTTTAGGGCGTGGGGCGGACCGTACCAGACTTTGACGACGGAGTCTATGTCGGATTTCTCTTTATAATTATCAACTTTGAAGTTTCATACTCGTAACTTCGTCATTGATGACAATATTTAAAAAATGCATACATATTTTTACATGTTCAGCGTGGCAATCTTTAGCGTGGACAAAATCAAATTTGTTAATTTATATTCCTATTCATAGTTATTGCTTTTTTTAAGAATTTGACTCACACACTGTTCCGTTGGTGTTGAATTAGGTATTTTACCTATGTTTGCAATATTTGTAAGTATGTGAGAACCATGTTCCTATTATAAATTTACCTGTTAATGCTTTTAATACTTTATACCTGTACGTAGTATATTTATTTATTTATTTATTTATATATTCTTTATTGTAGGTACACCAAGTTAAGACATAGAAAAGGAAACTTAAAAATAAAATACATACAATGGGCGGCCTTATCGCTTACCGCGATCTCTTCCAGGCAACCTGGAATGGATAGTGATAGCCTGGACATGAAATGGGGTTGCCATTGGTGTAACACACAAAATTACGAATATTTACTTTAATAATTATACAATAATATTATTACAGATACACAAATACATACATATGTTGTATAATATATACATAAATACATACATATTCAATATATATAGGCAATGTAAGTAAATGTTGACCAACGACAATCACAGTGACAGGTAATGGTCTTTTACGAGTCTTTTAAATACAGGCAATGACTGGGCGCGTTTTATTGGGTCGGGCAATGCATTCCACAGACGAGCAGCTTGGACAGTAAAAGATTTATCCAAGAAAGAGGTGGAATGCATTGGCATTTTAAGTCGCAAGTTATCCGATGACCTAAGCGATTTCGTGTGGGAATCGCAGATAAACTGAAAACGATCCTTGAGGTAACGAGGGGTGGAAGGAGTAAAGAGCACATTATATAGAAGAGAAAGAATATGAGCATTCCGGCGAAGGCGAATTGGCAACCACTTGAGCTTCACACGGAAATCGGAAACATGGTCATATTTGCGCAAACCGAATATGAACCTTATACAAACATTTTGAAGCCGCTCAAGTTTATCGAGTTGTTCTTGAGTAAGGTCAAGATAGCTGGCATCAGCATAATCAAGGATGGGAAGAAGAAGAGATTGTGCAAGCGCAATCTTGGTGGCAGTCGGAAGAAAATTCCGCAGTCTCCTCAAAGTTGCAGCAGATGCAAATAACTTGCGGCTTACCTCCTGCAGTTGGGCAGTCCAAGAGAAGTTCTTGTCGAAGAATATCCCCAAGTTCTTAACTTTCTCACTGAAGGGAATAACTGAATTGTCAAAAAGAACTTGGGGAAGAGACGTCCAGTCGATCCTTGAAACCATTCTCGCACTGCCCACTACTATAACCTGCGTCTTGATAGGGTTGACCATAAGCCCGTACCGCTTGCTCCAATCACAAATGCGAGCCAGATCACGATTGATGGCAACGATAGCCTCAGACAGATTTCCGAGAGGAGCTCGCGAATAAATTTGCAGATCGTCTGCATAAAGATGGTAGGATGAAATGAGTTCATTAGAGATTGAGTTTATAAAAACTGCGAAAAGTAAAGGGGACAATACGCCACCCTGTGGTACCCCGGCAGAAGTACTACACCAGGAAGATAAGATCTCTCCGATGCATATACGTTGCCGGCGGCCGAACAGGTAACTTCGAAACCAGTCAACCACCGATGGAGATACATTAAGAGAGCGTAGAATGCCAAGCAAAACATCAAAATCAACAGTATTAAAAGCATTACTAAAATCTAGCAATGCTAAGACAGTTAGATTACTGCTTTCCATGGCTGATCTGATATCTTCCGTGATATTGAGTAGAGCAGTGGAGGTGCTGTGACCAGGACGAAAACCGGACTGGAAGGGGTTGAGGAGATTATTTTTGGATAGGAAAGTGCTAATTTGATTATGAATTAATCGTTCTAGGACTTTGGACAGGAATGGTAAGACGGATATTGGACGGTATTCAGCATAGGATGTAGGATTGGACTTTTTGGGTAAAGGAATAATTTGCGCATCTTTCCATGAGCTTGGGAAGACACCGCTAGACGCAGAAAAGTTAAGGATGTGGCAAATAACAGGAAGGATAACGTCCAGCACCGGGAGTAACATTTTGCGGCTGATACAGTCACATCCTACTGCATTGGAAGTAATCGATAGTATGCTCTTCTTAACATCACATGCGGAGAATTGACTAAAAGCAAATGGAGAATAACTGGGAGTCGTAAGAGAAGAAAGATAATTCAATGTACTTAATTTTAATGTCCGATCGAAATTGGACGAAGCTGTAAAATGATTATTCAATGCATCGATGTCTAAATCTTTAGGGATTGACTCTTGCCGGGTTTTACCGACCCCCAGTGATTTTAGAAAATTCCAAACTTTGGATGTGTCTCCGTTTTGGACAGAGTTATGAATGTATTGGCGATAAGCATTCCTACACACCTTATTGCAGAGATTGCGTACTGAGGCATATTTGTCCCTATTCGCATCAGTAGGTCGACGCTTGAATTTGGACTTTGCCGCAACCTTTTTGTTCATTAACTTTTTGATCTCATCTGTCAGCCACGGCGCCGGCAAATGTTTAACTTTAACTGCTCGTACAGGTGCGTGAACATCATACAGATCGACAAGTTGAGCAGTAAAGATTTTCACTTTCTCATCGACCGACGTAGAGGCAAACAGAGGATTCCAATCAATATTGCTGGCATCTTCGCAAAGACTGTCAGCGTTCATACCACCAAAATTGCGTTGCAAGAGAATTTTGGCTTTAGCCTTAGGTGGACGAATTTTATAAGAAAGAAAAATCAAGTCATGATACGAAAAGGCGTCGGCTGAGCATTGGCCATGCTTAGCGACGTGATCAGGAGAGGAGACAAAAATCAAGTCAAGAAGCGAAGGGGTACAGTTTGGAAAGTGGTGAGTAGCACTTAGTGGCATAATGGAAAGATTACTAGAAGCTGCAACATTATGCAGGGAAGAAGAGCGATGATCTTTTTTCAGGAGACAAGTGTTAAAATCACCCATGATTATGCTATGACATGTATAGAGCTATTCTGTGTGCATCGTCCTCACATATATAAATTTATTAATATATGTACCTATGTAAATATTGTAAAACACTTTTTTTTTTTAAAGATTAAGTATGGAGTTTCTTGTGCGTTCTTCTCCATAACAAGCTACTTTTCCGAATGCTCGGTAGAGTCAATTTTTATTTTATGATTTGTTAATTTGAATTCTTTGACGTTCAAAAGTGCCGCTTTTTGGCCCAGTTGAATAAATACATTTGACTTGACTTTGACTTTATTCCTCATTCTTTCAAAACAGTTGGGTCAGTTGGTTAACGCTTGGGTCAGTACGTGCCACATCGTGAATATAGTTATAACTTTTTTTAAATAGATCGTTTAAGCCCAACGTATGGCCGTTTTACACTGCGCGAGTAGAAGTTTTTAGACATATTCATAATCATCATCATATCTGCCGAAAGACGTCCACTGCTTGACATAGGCCTCCCCCAAGCGTCGTCCCACATAGACCGGTCCCGTGCGTCTCGCATCCAGCGGATCCCCGCAACCTTCACCAGGTCATCGATCCACCTGGTGGAAGGCCTCCCAACCGCAACGTCTTCCGGTTCGCGGTCGCCATTCCAGAACTTTTCTACCCCATCGGCCATTTGGAATAAATAAAACAAATACAAATCCGTTCTGCGAGCAATGTGCCCTGCCCACTGCCATTTAAGTTTGGCAATTCTTCGGGCTATGTCGGTAACCCTGGTTCTCTTGCGAATATCTACATTTCTGATTCGATCACGCAAGAATACTCAGAGCACAGCCCTCTCCGTTGCATTTTGGGTGATTATAAGCTTTCTGATGAGGCCCATCGTGAGTGATCACATCTCAGAGCCATAGGTCATCACTGGCAACACACACTGGTCATAGACTTTCGTCTTGAGACACTGTGGTAAGTTGGACGAGAAGATAACGCGCAACTTCTCGAACGCTGCCAGCCGAGTCGGATTCGACGGTTGACCTCTTTCTCGAAGTTGGCCCTACCCAACTAGATCGTTTGTCCTAGGTAGACATAATCGGCCACAACTTCGAGTGTAGAGTCTCCAACCTTGATAGAAGTGGGTGTAACATGCCCATTCAACATCAACTTGGTTTTATCCTTGTTCATCCTAAGATTACTCTTCGGAAGATCTACTGAGGTCATCGAGCATTTAGCTTCACTTGTTTGTTTGACTGACCGACATTTTGACAATTCAAAAGTGCCTGTAATTGGTCTATTTGAAATAAACGTTTTTGATTTTTGATTTTGATTTTGATTTTAACCGAGGTCCTCCATGGTCTCAGCTATGACCACTATATCATCGGCAATCCGAAGGTGAGTTATGTACTCGCTATTGATTCGTGATGACTCTTGAAAAAAGCTTGTAGATATGGCTTATAAGTGAGCCGGTAGTTCTTCAATAGGGCATTGTCAGCCTTCTTGAAGAAGAGTACCACCACACCATGCCTGGGGCTTTTCCCCTCGAGTATGACGGAACCAAACAGCTTCTGAAGGGCCTTAAGGTTCCCCTAGTCGACGGCACGAACTATTTTGTGCGTGAGGTTAAAATGCATGCTCATCCGACAACACGTGCGAAAGAGATAGATGCTGTGATGAGCAGTAAGAAGCTAGTTCGCGTAAAAATTTGCACTTTTGCAAATTTGTATCGAAATAGAACAAAAACGAGCGCATGAAGCTTTGTAAACAGACCTTTGGAAGTCTAGATTTCATGAAAAAACGACTAAATGTATATTTTCAAACTAAAATTATTTGCATTGTTGAATTACTAATCTATCCTTGTATGGAGGCCGTTTTGCACATTTCCTTCTCCTTATGGTATTTATTTCCGCCCAAAGATACGCTAAAATTAGTGTTGAAATATGGGACTTTCGACGCTCATAACTTAAATTTTTTTTTTTACTTTCTTGTTTCCATACAGGGCTAGATAATGATGAGACAAATTGATATCATTTTTTTATTTTGAACATACTTCGTCAAACAGTGGAGTAATCGCCAGACTACGTTTGTATGGAAGAATAATCGACTAGTGTAACCTTAAGTATTGGTTTTCCACCCGCTTTCAGGAGTTCGGCCGTAATGCCGTCATCACCCGGTGCCTTGTTGTTCTTAAGCTGTTTAAGAGCCATCCTAATCTCGTACAGGCTGACCTCCGGAATGTCTTCGGTATAGTGACGGGTCAATCTAGCTCTAGGGTCTTTTACTAGATTCGTGAGGTTTACTGGTTGACGTGTATAACTGCCCATAAAATGTCTCGATCTCCATCAGAAGCTCCGGTTTGGCGGATACGATCCTGCCATAAGAAAAAAACATAAAAATACGCCCGTCCGCATTAGACATAACTTTACAATTTAATTACACTAAGACATTTTTAACGGTTTCTTTTTGCATGCTGCACTTAATTTATTGTAAAATAGTCAATAATTTATTGACCATTTGAAATCTTTTCTGTCATAAAAAATACTATACAGCAATTACCCTAAACGAACCTTACGAAACCACAACCATTCGATGTGAAAAGATCTTTCATAATTGAAAAACACATTTGAATAATAATTTGATTTTCCTTTACAGCGCACATGCAGTCGAGATGAAAACGGCAGTCATGGCTACTAAGGATTGCCTTTGTAATGTGTAAGTCTATTAACGTATTTGAATTTAATAACATAACATACATACATAAACACACGCCTGTTTCCCATGGGGGTAGGCAGAAACTACAAAACGCCACCTGCTACGATCCGTACATATTACTTTTGCTTCACTCTCGTGCATACATCTTATCATATACGTACGCCGATTATGAGTACTGCGCATATGGCCTTTCAGAAGAAAATACCAACAAGGTATATGTAATCTTTCTAAGGCGTCCCGTCCCGGCATTTCCATTAACGTCTGCCTTGTAAATACCTTTTGTTACTCGCCTCTCATTCATCCTCTCAATATGGCCAAACCATCTTAGCATTCTCTTTTCAATTTTTGTCATTGACATCTTCTTTTAAACCACAACGTTAATTTATAATATGATTCCTCAATTTATCATTTAAAGTTACACCACACATACTTCGCAAGGAACGCATTTCAGACTCCAAAAGAAACGATCGTATCGTAATTTTTTGGCGTCTGAAGTGGAAACATAAAGGTATTTTTTTACAGTGAAACTGGTTGATTCATGAAATCATGACAAATTCAGCCGATAATTCGTTAGACCCCCCATCAAATAATAAAAGTTTTCTTATTTATTTATTGATGAGAACATCGACTACATATTTAGATAAAATATACATCATCACTCTGTGCAAATATGTCACTTACAGGAGTGGAGGAACAAAAAATATTATATTTTCCCATCCTCCCTACAGGTCAGCAGGGCTTTTTCTTTTCAGTCGAGCGAATTTAGTGTCAATCTTCATTAAATGCATTGCTAATATGTTTGGATGGCTTACTAGTCTCTTCTTGTAGCCAGAGAGTTATTGATTTGTTCTATGATGGTTCGAATTCCAAGATCGTGGTGTAACTGCATGTTTGTTACAAGCCAATGAGCGTTCGTGATAAGTCTCAACATCTTTGATTGGATCCTCTGTAATGTCTGTAATTTGTTTCGATATTTGGAGGGGGTTCCCCAGAGCTGTATTCCGTAAGTCCAGACAGGATTCAGTATGCACTTGTATAATAGTAATTTATTTTCTAGCGACAGCTGAAATTTTTTGCTGAAGAGCCACTACATTTTTCGGATTTGGATGCCTAGAAGAGCTTTGCGCTTGGTAAATACGTATTTTTCCACGTCAGGCGACTATCCAGAAAGAGTCCAAAGTATTTAGCTTCTTTAGCTTGTAGAATTTGCACCTTGTTCAGCTTTACTGGGTGACAAGTGTTATGTCTCAAAGTAAAGGTGATTTGAACCGATTTTTTTTCATTAAGTTTGATTCGCCAGAGTTCTAGCCATTCGGAGATGTTATCTAAATAGATTTGAAGCATGTGACCTGCTTGTAAAGGATCTTCATTGACAGCTAAGGCTGCTGTGTCATCAGCGAAGGTGCATATTAGGGCGCACGGTTGGC
This sequence comes from Orthosia gracilis, assembly GCA_947562075.1. Classification (NCBI taxonomy): domain Eukaryota; kingdom Metazoa; phylum Arthropoda; class Insecta; order Lepidoptera; family Noctuidae; genus Orthosia; species Orthosia gracilis. Next base: position 47,378,172 of record OX387272.1, on the reverse strand, counting down.
GCAGTGGTTGAGCGATTGACTGCTGCGCTGCGTGTCGCGGGTTCGATTCCCGCTCGGAACAAATATTTGTATGACCTACAGATAGTTGTTCCGGCTTTGGGTGTTGTGTATGTGAGTTTATATATTTGTAAACGCACCCACGATACAGGAAGAAATTCCTAGTTTGGAGCAATGTTATTCAAAAAAATATATATATGTATATATTACGACTCCTTCCGTCATAGGAAGATCTGAAGTGAAGAGCAGGTACAAGGTCGGGCCAAGAACGCTTCCTTGGGGCACTCCTGCACAGAAGTTGAGGAGGTTTGTTGAGTCCTCGCCTTTGTTGACCCAAGGAAGATGAAGTAGTTTGTCAGGAGATCCTTTTTTATTTTACAAAGCAAACCATCATGCCAGACTCTGTCGAAGGCCTGAGATATGTCTAGGAAGGCCGCGAAGCAATACTTCTTATTTTCGACCTGTTCTATGATGACATGCTTCTGCCTAAAACCGAATTGGTGGTTAGGTTAGGTTATTTTGACCTCTGCAATCACTGAGGTTAGTATCTTTAAGAAAAGGATTTCCATGACTTTCGACAGAATGGGTCGCAGACTGATTGGCCTGTATGATGAGACTTCTTCAGGAGATTTGCCAGGTTAAAGAATCATTATGATTTGTGCCACTTTCAATTGTTGTGGGAATATACCTCTTTTCAGGAAACTGAGAACCGGAAAATAAGACTACTTTTTCTGGTAGCTCGCATAAAAATTTATGCTGTAATTAGGTCATATCCTGGGGCCTTATTTCGATTTAGGCATTTTATGACAGCAACGGTCTCTGTTTTTTTTTAATCTTTTTGATTGGCAGGTCCATTTGGAGAGTTTGTTTGAAGCAATTGAGGAGCTGCTTGTAGACGGTTCTTTCAGGGCTTTGGATAGGGTTCAGAACGAATACGTCCTCTTAGTGAGAAGCAAAGGCTTCTGCTTTTTCTAGGTCACTTTTTGCCCAATCATTATCCTTTTTTGCGTATAGGTGGTTTCGAAGCGCTGGTTTTGTCGAGATTTTTTTTATTTTCCATAACGAATAGTAGCTTGTGGCTTTAGCACCAAGTTTGCGCATTTGGTTTTGAGTGCTTTCGTTTCTTTTATGACCCAGAACTTCCTTAAGTTTAGTCTTTAAGTAATTTTGCTGAGTTTTATCGCCGCGAAGTCTAGTTGTTTGCCACAATTGCCATGCTTGTCGTTTTTCGGCTAATAATTCACGTACTGATTATGAGCAATCATGCAAGATCAAATTCTGAGTCGCAGGTGTACTTTCCCAAGCCGTATTCTGAATACACTCGTTAAAGTGCTCGACTGCTGACGTAACATTATCTTGACTTTTACGAGGCAGATTCGCTTTTATTCTGGATTCTTCTAGGGAACGGAACAGGTTCCAGTTGGTCTTTCAACTATGCAACTTTCAATCTAATCTTTCTATCTATCTTTAAAGGAGGTTCAGCCCGCACGAATTTCTGAGAGAATTCCACTAGTACAGCACTATGATCCGATGAAAGGTCTTGAGAGCATGTGCATTTAAAGCAGTGCACAGGAATCCTCTTTATGACGCAGAAGTCTACTAGATCTGGGATCTTTCTAGGGTCCGTGGGCCAGTAGGTAAGTTCTCCACTTGATACGGTGTTCAGTTGTAAATTATCTATAGCAACCTGGAGCTGCCTACCCTTGGGAGTCAATCGTGAACTACTCCTAGTATTTTTCGAGTTATAGTCCCCAGTCGCTGTAAATTATGGTCCCAGCGACTTGAAGAAACAAATATAATTTTCTCTTTTAACCGCGTGTTTTGGCGGAGAGTATAATGCTGTAACAGTGAGATGTCCTTGCCAATCTTCAACAACTATATTTGTAGCTTGTATTTCAGAAGATTTAAAAGACTCTACCTCGTAGTGTCTGATGTTATTCCTTATAATGATTGCAGATCCTCCGTGTGCTGTGCCATCAGGATGCATTGTATGATAGAAATTCTATGTTCGACTTTATGTACGTTTTTTTTTTGTGTTTGTTCACCGATATCTCCGTCAATTGTGGACCGATTTTGAAAATTCTTTTTTTTATGACAGAGTATGTTTCGATATTTGTTCCATTTTAATTTGGTGAAGATCTGATGAAGAACTTCGAAGCTATACGACAGAACTCTTCAATAAATAACGGGATATCTCTCGGGATTGCTGCAATCGCATGTCTGTTTATTGTTTATACCATTTCATAACATAACATCACGCCAGTTCGCTCTTGAGAGGTACGCAGATCTCTCATTTCACCCTTTATGTTCAAGTTTCATGATATTCGGCTATTCTATTCTGGCGTTAAGGTAACTTACTAAACAACTTGCCTATTAGGTAGGTACAACTAAAAAGTGAAAAATAAAAAACTTTTTTACAAAAAAATACTACCGACTTCCAAATAAGAAAACTACAAAGTGAAAAATAAATTTTTTTTTTGGACGTCGGTTTCCGTAACGCAAAAAATTGGTACCTACGAAAGAAACCAACTGCCAAAAATAAAGTTATTTTTCACTTTTTAGTTTTCTTATTTGGAAGTCGGTAGTATTTTTTAGTAAAAAAAGTTTTTTTTTGGATTACAAAGTAACGCATTCGTATATACAGGTGTATCTAAGTAAAATAATAGAATATATTGTATTCATATAAGGGTCTTTATTATTTGCTCTCCTTGACTAAGTTAATTTGAATGTACATTGAAACAAAGTAAAATTATAGAAAATTAACAATAAAAAACGGTTACTATATTATATAGCGATATGTATATATTGCTAGCCCAGGCTCCATACATTTCTGGAACATCATTTATTTTACATTTGGTATAAAAATAATTTGACTATAAGATTCGTTTAACACTCATGGTGCACTTAAGACGTTCTAAATAATATAAAACTGTCTCACAACGGGCTTAGAATCATACAATTTTGACCATAGGGTTAATTGCAGTAGACTTTTATTTTTGCCTGCACGTTTAAAAACAATGCAGATTTGTGATAGGCTGGTTCGACAGAAAGGATCAGCAAGCGACTATTGACGAAATGAATGGTGACTCGCTTACAATAAGTTAAAGGATTTGCACAGTACGGGGGTTTGGATGTCAGGAGAAGACCCGTTGGACACGACTCGATGTGAAGAACAAAAGGGCAGAAACTGGCGAACTCACTCCTCCCACGATTTTTACGCGCTCATTCGAATAGTGTGCGGGCTGCATTTTTACCGACTTCGCAAAAAGAAGGAGGTTATCAATTCGACTTTTTTTTTATGTTTGTTACCTCAGAACTTTTTATTGGGCGAACCGATTTTGATGATTCTTTTTTAATTTGAAAGCGGGTGCTTGTCATGTGGTCCCATTTAATTTTCATCAAGACCTGATGAAGAACTTCGGAGAAATACATCAGAACTCTTCAATAAATGACGGTAAATCACTCTGGATAGATCCAATCGCATGTCTGTTTATTGTTTACACCATTTAATAACATAACATCACACTGGTACGTTCTTAAGGGGTACGCAGGTGTGAACAGTTCACCCTGGTATACTCTCATTGCACTGGTTTCGTTTAAGTTTCATGTTATTGGGTTAATCTATTCTAGCTTCACTTTGGGCACTATACGCGTAGAGTACCTAGCCTATAGAAGTGGTCCATTATGTACCACAACTAAAAAGTGAAAAATAAAAAACTTTTTTACAAAAATTACAACCGACTTCCAAATAAAAACACTACAAAGTAAAAAAATAACTTCAATTTCGGAAGTCGGTGTCAAAAAACGAAGAATCTAAAACAGAAACACCGACTTCCGAAATTGAAGTTATTTTTTTACTTTGTAGTGTTTTTGTTTGGAAGTCGGTTGTAATTTTTGTAAAAAAGTTTTTTTTTACTTTGTCTTCGAGGCGACGCGACGGTTAGACGAACAGGCTTTACACAAGTTGCACACGTTATTCGACATAAACGACATAAGACTGTGTCCTTTCGCGACGACGATTTTGATAGCTGTGAGGTGAGCAGGAACAATGGTCACGTACAGCCTTTAGGTCTCGCTACCAGACTCAGTACTCAGTCTCGAAATATTGACAGAAGTGGCTTTCTCTCTCTCACCCGTTAATGACAAATAAATTATAAATTATTTTTTTCAGTACGTTGGCTTTTACAAACACTTTTACACGTTAATCATATTTTTTTTAAACTAGGTGAGGTTTTTATGGAACTGTGTGGGAGAGGATAGGACGAGGGAGTCGAAACAAGTCAAATATCTCGCGGGCTGGGTTAAGGGGGGTTTTGCCTAGACCTCAACAACATTTGCCAGTAATGAAGCTGCTTTGAGTAGCGCTATCTGACAAGGCCCGCACACTGTGCTCATGCTCGTGACCCAGACTATCTCTAACAATAACTAGGGCTATAGCTAGGAGCGCGCTACTGTGCCACTGTATACATTGGCTCCGTAACTAAATAAGTTTAAAAATGAATAAGTTACATTTGTGAAAGTTTGAAAGTAGAAAGTGACGAAAAACTAAGCGGAAAATAACATATTGGAGATATGGTTAAATGTGATCAGTGAAAGCCAAATAAAAACAATAACCGTACGCCTTGCAACAGTACAGTGTTTACTGTCAGTGTTTATTTATTTATTTATTTATTGAGGTTAACCAACAACTGTTTACACATAACAATTACAGTTAACAAGTTACAACAGGAAAATTACATGTGCAACAGTTAATTACAGGTTAACACCGCTAGCACAAACACGTTGGTAAAAACATTATAAAATAAAATCACAAAAATTAAATTAATTATGCAACAATTATAAACATAGCAAGAGTAACAATAATAACACATTTCATACACCAATAAATTAATTATAGGAGAATAATAATAATTTAATTTTGATTAAAAATGTAAAATTATGAATTTTAAAAATAATAAACTAATTAACATCTCAAAATAATCTAATCCAATCCAAAAAATAATTCGAGAACATAACAATAATTACTGACTGACAACCGTGAATAACAAATATACATATATATATATATATATATATGTACATTTTTTCCACTTAATTACATGTTATAAGAAAGAGACTTAAGAGAGATCAACCTGAATTGTTCAGGACAACTTTACGTATTGTGTTAATACTGTCATGATGTAAATCTATTAGGTCGCTGCAGCTATTGAGAACCCTGCACATTCTAGAAATTGGCGAGTTTGCACCAAGTATAGTCCTTCGAAAAGGCGGACAAAGTGGCGTTATGCTATTCCTAGGCAATCTACAAGGCGCACGGAATCTAACAAGGTTTAATAAATTGGGACAATCAATTTTGTTTCGCAACAGTTTACATAAAAATAGGGTATCTGCGACATCTCTGCGTGTGGATAAAGGCTGCACTTTAAAATGTTGCAGACGAGACTTATATGAGGACAGAGACTTATACATCCCTTCACCAAAGGCCAGATGCCACATAAAACGCTTTTGCACACGTTCCAACCTCAGAGTATGAGTGGCAAAGTGTGGCCTCCATACCACGCTGCAATATTCCAAGATGCTCCGTGCGAGACTATTATATAATACTATTTTAGTGCTACTTCTGCGAAAGCATTTAGTATTGCGAATTATAAAGCCTACCATTTTAGATGCTCTCTTAATAATATTTTCGATGTGGGGCACAAAGCTTACTTTTTTATCGAAGAGTACGCCCAAGTCTCTTACGATTTCCACTTGTTGGACTTTGTCTTGGTTTATAAAATATTCAGATTCGATCTGGTTGAGATTCCTTGTAAATTTAACATGGTAACATTTTTTTGAGTTCAGTTGCATTTTATTAATGCGGCACCATTCGATAATTTCATTAATATCGCGTTGCAAGAGTTCGCTATCCTTAGACGATTCAACTATTCGTGCTATTTTTAAATCATCGGCATACATAAATGGATTGGAAAATTGGAGACATGGGGGGAGGTCATTAATGAAAATTATTAAAAGAATTGGAGCTAAATGCGATCCCTGCGGAGCTCCAGAGGTGATTATTCGTGATGTAGATTGGAATCCGTTAACAACGACATAGAACTCGCGCCCCGATAAATAAGACTTAAACCATTTTAATAAAGATCCGCCAAAACCGTACGCTTCGAGTTTATGTATTAGTACGGAATGCGGCATTTTGTCAAAAGCTTTACTAAAATCGGTATAAACTACGTCCAATTGTTTGCCCTCGTCGATAGTCTGGATGAGAGTCTCAGTAAAAGCCACTAAATTCGAAGCTGTGGATCTCGAGGCTACAAACCCGTGCTGGAAGTTACTTAGATACATTTTAAAATGCTGCTGAATTTGAGGACAAATGATAGATTCAAATATTTTTGCAAATATGGACAAAATTGAAATCGGCCTGTAGTTGTTAATGGAGTCTTTTTTATCAGACTTGTGTACGGGAACTACTTTTGCCTTTTTCCAATCAGACGGAAAGGTACCCGTAGCTAGCGACGCGTTGTAAATGGACAATAAAGGTGATACTAAAGCTAATGCACAGTTTTGAATAAATATCGGAGGAATGCCGTCTGGACCAGGCCCTTTGCCGATATTAACTGCTTTTAGTTTTTTTAGAAGGCAATCGTGGTCGACTTTTATAGTAGTCAAACCCTGACTGTTATTGCAAATAACTTGAAGAAACCTTGGCTGGTGATAGTTATCTGTGTTATTGTCAGATACGTACACGCTAGAAAATTGGTTTGCAAAAAGATCACATATTTCAGAACCGTTAGAAGTTACGATTTGTTCGTCAGTCATGGTCAAAGGGTACGAGCTATTTCCTCCACGTTTAGCTTTTATAAAGCTCCATAAAAGTTTGGGATTATCTTTGATGTCATTTTCCAGTTGTCTTACATAATCATTATGCAATTGAATGGCAAATTTTTCACATCGCTTAGAGATCAATTTAAGCTCAATTTCATCTAAGGGATTTTTGTATTTTTTATAACGTATCCTAAGTCTATTTTTTTCTTTAATACAGTTTATTAAATTTTTATTAAACCATGGTGGATATAAACATTTTTTTGGTTTACAGTAGGGAACAAATTTTTTAATAGCATCCTGTATGTGACTATAGAATAAAGCAACCATATCATTCACGCCTTGGGTATTTTGGAAAAGCTCGCTCCAGTTGAGTTTATTAAGGTAATTGTTGATTTCTGTATAATTGGCTTTATAAAAGTTGGGTCTTCGAATCGTGTTATATGGCAGGTTGCGATCCCGAGCCAATGACAGAGTTACATCAAGGGGGGGGTGTAATTTATCTATACCGGTAAGCGAGCAGATAGACTCGCTAACTGAACAGGTAGGCGTAGTAGACAATACCAGGTCTAATATACGGCCAGAACAATTAATAACATTATTGTACTGAACCAACTGGTTAGTATTAATAAAATCTAAAAGGTTTTGGCTAGTTTTAGGCAGAGAATCGTTCAGAGCTGACGAACCCCAGTTAATTTTACCTTGGTTAAAATCTCCTAAAATACAGACAGGCATTTTCACTGAGTCTAACACTATGTTGCAGTGTTCAATAAAAAGATCTAGAGTTGCAAGACTAACAGGTGGAGGCAAATAGATTGCACAAAAAGCAATTTGAGATGTTAATATGTTCATTGTGACCCAGAGATCCTCACAGCAGCTTTGCCAGAGGTCAATACGTGAGGAATTGAAAATTCTCTTAATCGCAATCAACACTCCGCCCCCATCTTTGTTGCGGTGGAATCCAGCTGTTTCCCTATCTCGTCTGTAAACTTCATAACGATCATCAAACAGCTCACTGCTTATTATATTACTATTCAACCAGGTTTCAGTCAGTATCACTACATCGTAACTCATAGTACATAAATTGCTATAAAAAGTATTCGTTTTTGTTCGCAAACCTCTACAATTCTGATAATAAATTTTTAAATCCTTGAATTTTATTAGAGTTTTAACAAAAAACATGCATTAATCAGACTAAAAACAATAATTATAACTAAAACCTTACTTGCTAAACAATTTTATTTAGGGCACTTTTGCTTTTGATATGAATAGAGTCTGCGCCCTCGACTTTTCTCACAAATATTTTGCCGCTTCTGACCCATACATATTTATAACCGTTCTCCTTGGCTTTGATCCTTGCCGCAGCGTGAAGGGCCCTGTTCGTCGGGCTCAAATGTTCAGTAACGTAGACAGCTGTTTTTGGTCCACCGTACCCAAGGTGAGAACTGTTAAGCTTTTCCTGGGGGTTGAGTTTGTTGTAGTTGATAGTTGCTGCCAGTACCTGATCTCGCATCCTGGGGGAGGCTAGTTGCACGACGATGGAGCGAGGGCGACCACTGGCCTGGCTGGCTTTAGCAACACGTGAGCAGTTTAATATGTCCTTTTCTTTAATGTCACAATTTACAACACGTGCTAATTGAGAAACAATGCTGATCACGTTTTCATTTTTTTTCTCCGGCACACATTGCACTTCAATATTGTTCGATCGGGACTGCTGTTCCAAGTTTGTGAGCCTTTCATTTAAATTCTCGACAGTGGCGGTAAGCTCTGTGTTTCTTAATTCTAGATTTTTCATTGTTTCTTTAAACAACTGGTATTCCTTCCTCAAATCTTCGAAAGTATTGTTCATAAACGAGACTGACTCAATAACCTCTTGAATTTCCTTTTTTACTGGCTCTAACTCATGGTTGATAGTGCTGACAATAACAGTATTAAACTTGGTCAACATCTCTCTAAATTCCTCCCTTATTATTTGTTGTATAACGCAGCGGAGCTCGTCTATATCGTTTAAGACGGTTGGAGGAGAGGGAGAACCAATGGCTTGTCGTTTAGAGCCCCTAGTCGTTGAAATATTACGAACTGGGGTTGAGTCGTTCTTGCTTACTTTCGGGGTGCCGCTTAAGCAAGTCAGACAATTCCAGGCATCTGCGTCTTTGGGAGGATCTTTAAGGGGTAAACAGCCGTAGTGGTAGAATACTCCACATTTAGGGCACTTAATAGATTTCCCATCTAAATCCGTATCATCAGAGCAGCAACCCCACTTCCTAGCTTTTTCAGCCATAATTAATCTTTTATTAAACAAACAAAAAAAAAGGAGGAAAAAAAAAATAAAAAATCTATTCGTGGGACTCGAACCGATGACCACGGTAGCGCTTAGTAAGACGCTTTGTAAACCGCTCTGCCAGAGCGACAGTGTTCAAAATGTTGAAATTGAATACTGCTATACACTGCGTAAATGACTCATGCGCATGTCCAGGCGACGACGGGGGCGAGTGCGGTTCGCGCGGGAGGTATCGAGCGCTCTGCGGGTTGTCGTAGGTCAGGAACTAAGTTCGTTATTGCAATATTTGAATAAAAGTTCTTTGTCACCACAATTAATTACTGATATAACTTTGTGTTATATTACGGAATCACTACGAAAATTACACAGTTCGATAGGTCACTTCACAGGCTTCAAGTTGATAGTATATAACTGTTACACATTCCACTTTTTACTAGTTTACTTATTTAAAAACTGAGGAGCAATAATAACAACGTTGTGTCTTTAGCAATGGCGTACGACTTTTTTTCACAGTAATTTTTTGTTACAGTAATATCAGTGCTTATTAGCAGAGAGGACTGTTTATCCTTTATTAACTAGGACTATTTTTATCAATGGAGATTTAATTCACATAGTGAAGAAGTGAAAATACAATAAATTGCAAGTTTAGATAATTTTTGTGCATTTTGGGTACCAATTATACAACATACCCTCTAATTGTATGATTGCAAAACTTTGTTCAACGCCATCTGTTGCATATCGATCATACTACATCAAACTTCATGTATCTTGATCCCACGTTCGATAATCGATAACTACGTATACGATAGTACACAGACATACCTCAAGAGGGCGCTACATTTACCAAAACAAATTAATATAGAAATCTTAAATCATGGAGGAAGTAATGAGCGCTCTGAGAAACATACAAAGGGAACTAGACGAACAAAAATTGCAAAATAGGAAAAGCGGAGAAAATGTAGCAGAAAGGGTGTCACTGAATATCAACAAAATGTTAGAAGAAAAATTGTTAATTTGGGAAGAAAAGCACGAAAAACTGAAGGAGATAGTTTATAGCCAAGAGAGAAAAATCTACTTTTTGGAAAAACAGGCTAGACAGAGAAATATAGTTTTCTTCGGAATTGAGGAGAATGAAGCATCTTATGACAATTTACAAAAAACAACTAATTTTATAAAATAACGCTTCACTACTAATATAGAACTCAGAGATATACAAGAGGTAAAAAGAATAGGGAAGAAAGGAGACAGACCACGCCCGTTAATTGTGAAGTTTTCTACTCTCGGCATGAAGATTAATATTTTCAAGCAGAAAGGGATTTTAAAAGACGCTGAATACTATTTGAAAGAAGATTACCCACTGCAAGTATTGGAGAAGCGGAGAAAATTACAAGAGCAAGTGAAATTGGAGCAAGAGAAGGGTAATAGTTTGAAAATAGAATATGATAAACTGGTCGTAATCGAACCCTTTAATAACAAGTCACTACCCACTTAGAAAAAAACTACCACCCACAAGGCGATACTAGCACAAAAACGAAAAGAAAGAACAAAAAGCTTAAATCACACTTCTCTGTACACAGGTCGAACAACTTTTCGGATGGAGTTCTAAACCAAGCATGTTAAATTTTCTAGCAAATAAAAATGGCAACAAAAACACAACACCTAAGCGACGAAAAATAGATACAAAAAATTATAGCAATCAAGGCCCTCCTCCCACACGGATTTTAAAAACGAAATAATTCAACCAAGCAACAAAAAATATCAAAGAAAACAGCAACTATAAAAATACCAAAGTCTAAATCTGAAACAGACATAGCCAAAACGGATGGCCCAGGCTGTAAGAAATCAGCCCTAGATAAAAACATTGGAATTCTTTGGAGGCGGCCTGCACCTGCAGAAGGGTTCTTGAAGATAAATTCTTTGTCATATTATTATAATGGTTTTTGTAATAGTATTAGTACATGTAAAGTGAGTATTTAATGATAAGCAAATCATTTAACAAAACGTATCTTAGAGATACCTTAACTCATAATTAAGGAAAAAAATACATGATTTATTAAAAATAGATAAAACACAATATAATTATTTTTATATTTAAAACCGCACTATCACAAGAAAATAACTTTTTTTTTTCACAATTTTAGTTCAATCGAACACTTGAACATGATTGCGGACAGGTTAAACTAAGCTTGTAATTAAAATACCTACTATAATAGGATTAAGAATTTAAATTAAGTTATTTAAGTTTTTGTTGCAAGAAACAAATATTTAAGCATTTATTACTATGAAACAATTACTAACAAAACTTATATATGAATACAAATATTAGTAATAAGAAACTGTTACATATAAAAGAATAGTGAAACAAGATAGGATACAACTTATAGTAAATAGACATTAGTATATAGTTAACTTGGAATATGTATTTAGATAGATACTAAGTATGATTTCTACAAGAAATAAAGGCTTTTTTATTTTATTTTATTTCTTTATAGCTAGGAGCACCATCACCGTTATTGTTTGACAGCGCGCAAAGTGATACGTCATCATCGCGAGCCGAGCACGTGGACGCAAAGGTTGCGCCGTCGGTTCCGGCAGGAAATCCGGGAGGTCAATCGAAAATTTTCACTTAAGTACCTTTTCAAGGCTCTAAATTCTGTTTCAGGTCTTTAAAGTTCTGTCCACTTCTTGTTCGTTCTTTTGTGTGATAAAATATATTTGGTTTCCCAAGTATACATGTTCCAGCTGGAAGTTTTCAAGTTTTATGCCTGTAGTGTGTTGTTTGACATAACTTTCGTTTTTCTTGGATTTATTTCTAAACCGGCTTACTGTTTGCTTATGTGGATATCATACTATCCAGGTCTTGGTGCTTTTCGGATAGAAATGCGATGTCATCGTCGAATCTAAAATGTGAGATATAAATGCCCAATCTTTTTCAATCCAGTCCGCTTATGATCGATTCCAATACTGCTATGTAATGTTTAGGCGAGATTGGGTCGGCTTGTCGGGATATTTCAGGATGACAGTTTGAGTCCTCTTTGGTTTTGCTTAGCCCTGAATCCTCTAATTACACTGCTGGAGAATTCAAGTCTAGGCTATCGGTTGAGGAGAGGTGGTCAGGTCATATCTCACATCCTTTACATGGATGATATAAAACTCTCTACCCCCAACAAATTCCAACTGACGGAGCTACTGTAGGTAACTGAAACCTGCAGTGACTCCATTAGGATGGTATTTGGTGTGGATAAATGTGCAGTGATGCTTGTAAAGCAAGAGGAGATTATGGAAACCGAGGGAAGTTAACTCTCTGATTCCATACAACTCAGCCATCTCTCTTTGACCGAAACCTACAAATATTTAGACATACAGTACTGAATTGCAAATGCTGAGGGAGCGCTTCTTTGGCCGCCTAAAAAAGGTAATAAATTACCTTTTGTCAGACCTAAATAAGGAGCGCGGTCATACCGGTTTTGATGTACTCCTTTGGGATACTCAAATGGACTCAGACCGAGCTCGACGCCCTCGATAGGAGAGTGCGGACAGGGACTCACACCATTGTCCATGGCTAAAGAGAACTGGCGCAAGCATGTAATACTAACTTCTGATGAACACAAAGAGGTATGGCAAGGCAAGGAGCTACACGGACGCTTCTATTAGATTCTCCATGGGCCCGATGTAAATTTCAAAGCATCCGTATCCTGGCTACGTTTCGGCGACCTTTTCAGGAAAACTGAAAGTTTTGTCTGTGCAATAATGGACGAATTTATCCTGACGAATAACTACCGGAGACATATAATGAAAGATCGGGTGGTTGACATGTGTTGGATATGCCACCGTCCGGATGAATCCATGAGACATATTGTCACTGGTACTTCTCGTCTTTTTTTTTTGCATGTAGAAATGCTCATGTATACATGCATTATCGGCAAAAGCCCTGACGAGCGGCCGCTCCTCAGGTTCCTCTTCGCTTCACCGTGGGTGACCAAGCCACGGTTACTAAGCCCCCCCCGCCTCGACAATGCAGGAACCCACCGGGGGGGTGGTTCTTCTCGTCTGGCTCAGGGCGAGTACTTGCACAGGCATAACCAAGTGGCCAGGATTATTCACCAGCAACTTGCTTTGAAGTACAGTGGATTCTAAGGTACCGTATTACAAGTATGTGCCTGACCCAGCTCTCGAAAATGACCATGTCACGTTGTACTAGGATCGGTCTATCATCACTGATAGGACTGTTGTTGCCAATAAGCCAGATATAGTGGTGATAGACCGATTAGCGTGCCACACAATGATAATCAATGTCCCCATCCCGCATGACGAGAACCTCGTGAAAGCTAAGAAAGAGAAAAAAATCAAGTTTCTCGACTTAGCACACGAGGTAGTCGACATATGGAATGTGGACTCAGAGATCATTGAGCCGATTGTCGTTACGGTCAACGGTTATGACGAAATATAAAAAAGTAAATATAAAGTGTAGGTATACATAACTGAAAAAACGAAATAATAATAATAAAATATGCATTTATGGAAAATTACAGCTAGATACAAGAAAATATGCGGATTTCTTACAACTGCTAGCTAAAGTATTATTATAACTAACAATATTGTATTTATTGCAAAATCTGTACATTTATAGATTAACCCTGCCTTTTAAACTATGCTTTTATCTTAAGAGGCAGTCTTCAGTCATGAGATTATTTAAAACATGATTTATACAAGTAGGTACAAAAAAGTGAGCAATGTCAAACTGGCTTTATACTTAGCATAATAATTTACAGTAAGTGTAGTATTGTGGCGGATTGAATTAATGTTTTGAGTAGTATGTGTCGGTGTGTGTGTGTGTGTGATTGTCCTTGTGTAGAGCAGCTATATTAGTTTTTGTAAAAAAAAAACATTTTTACACAAAAATACTTATTTCAAATAAGAATTTTGTCAAAAACTTAATAGATTTGTGTTTGCTTTGAAAAAGCAAACACAAATCTATCAAGACAAAACGTGTCTGTAGAAGCTGCTCTTTCGGCTTACCATGGTTACGTATCATCTGTTCTAAGCTATGGACTAATCATGTGTGTGTGTGTGTCAACCGATACCGACAGAGTTTTCAAGCTCCAGAAACGTTTCGTCCGAGTTATTAACAAGGCATGGTTCTTGGATAGTTGTAAACCGCTATTTCAAAAATGCGAAATTCTTCCACTGCCCTGTTTATATATTAGAGCTATCTGCACTTTTACAAAGGCTCACATGTATTATTTTAAGCTGCATACTGAGGTTATACCAAGACAGAAAAGGGCAAAGTTTCGAAACCTATTGTATCATCCACCTTGTCATAAAAACATCTATAAGAAAAATGTATTTAATATGTGTTTATTGATCTATAATCACTTACCAAGTGAATTTAAATCTTTACATGGTAATGTACCTATTTAAGACAAAATTGACAGAATGGCTACAAAAGTGTTGTTTCTATAGCGTTGGGGAATTTTTAGACCATAAAAATGGATTTTTGAATGAAATTGTTGACAGTGTATGATTTAGTAATTGGTTATTGCTATTATTATTTTTTCTTATTAATTTTGACATTTTAATTTAAGTTGTGACATTTATTTTCTTATTTTATTGACATTTTGATTTTTGACATTTCTAATTTTTGTAATTTTTTATTTTTTATTTCCTTTGTGTGAATTGATGACCTTTCAATATTGATTTATGGATAGTTGCAATTTAATTAATTTATTGAAATGCATCATTTTTCTTTTTTTGTAAGTGTACAATTTATATTATAAATAATTTGCACGCTTGCTTGCAGGCAGAATACAATTACTTATAGGCTTTAAGATCTGCCCTTCTGAACAATTTATTTCTAGCAAATAAATATTTTGATTTGATATGATTTGAAGAAAACTACAATGTGAAAAATAACTTTATTTATGGAAGTCGGTGTCTTTTGTAGGAACCATTTTTTTTCCTTATGGATAAGTATATATAGTATGGTAAGTTACCTTAACGCCAGAATTGATAACCCAAATATCAAAAAACTTGATCATAACCGGTGAAATGAGAGATCTGCGTACCCCTCAAGAGCGTACTGGCGTGATGTTATGTTATGAAATGGTATAATCAATAAACAGACATGCGATTGCAGCAATCCCGAGAGATTTGCCTTTATTTATTAAAGAGTTCTGTCGTATATCATCGAAGTCCTTCAGCAGATCTTCACCAAATTAAAATGGGACCAATTTAGAAACACTCTTTCAAACAAAAAAAAGAATTTTCAAAATCGGTCCATAACTGACGGAGATATCGGTGAAACTAAACAAAAAAAAAACAAACACGAAATCGAACATAGAAAACCTCCTCCTTTTTGGCCAGTCGGTTAAAAAGTAGATGCGATGTTCAGAATCTCGTCCGTTCTTTTGTGTCTTGTTTGCCCCCTGAAGTACTTCTAACAAGGTTTTGTGAGTTCTTAGTTCTTTATAAGCTCTTTTCAAGCTTCCGAATGTATTTAAATTTATTTCAAACATATTATGTGATCTGCGAGTTTCAATTCAAGCATTTTTGTTATACCTGAACGTAGGTCGACTAGGAGAGGGTGGTTAAATTAAACATTGGACTAAATACTAAGCGGGTACAATATAATAATCACAATGCTTGCGGCACACTCAAAAAATACTACACGCAACCCAACCAAATGCATGTAACGAAACCATAGCGACTTCTAATTAGACGTCAACGCCATCTATCGAGCGAAGCGGAACTAATGCTGAATATTTTATTGATTCGCTATGGTTTCGCTTAGACATACCTTTAATTTCAACTGAAATTAGTGCTTTTGTTAACCGATAGATGGCGCTTTATTCAATATTCGTAAAATGACCTATTTTTTGCCTTGTAATGCTATTTGTGGTTGTAATGATTTTGTTCCTTGGAGTACTCACTCCATGATAATTTTTACACTGTTTAAATGTCCAAATTTTACGGATGATCAGTTATGAAATGATTGATACAATGCATTCATTGTATACACTGTATAACGTTAACAACATAAAATTTTCATGCTTAAAAGGTGATTTCCATATCACGTTTGTTAATGTTTTATGCAAATGATTTTTTTTTTCTATATTTATTGATAAGTACGGGTAATATTCAAAGTTTTTACTTTTTCTTCCTGTTTCGAATATCTGGTTAATTCACTTTAATTATTGTCTATTGTTTTCCCTATTTATAACAATCACCAACAAAATCACGCTAAAAATTATATTTCATCCTAAGTAACCAGACCTTAACGACATAAAACTAAGTTTTAATCCCTAAACATTTAAAATATTAAACTATACTAACAAGTAAACGAAACAAAAACCATATTAGGTTAATTGTAACACAAAAATAAATATAAATAAAAAATGATACGTCAACCACTCATCGGCGCTCCGCGCTGGACGCATCAGTCCGCTCTCAGTATCACCGCTCAACGAGATTACGAGCGGAAACTGCTCCGCAATTCTCGTAGGAAAATTCAGGCTGTTGAAAAAAAATTATGGAACACATTGTAAAATGTAGGTACGGAACCATGAAGACTGCGGGCAAGCAAGGGGTCAGGCGCTCTGCCCGGGCGGAAACCGGAGACCGGAAATAACTGATGTCTACAGACAAAGAAATGACTAATCCAAACCACGTTACAAAACTGTCAGAGAAGTCAGAAAAAGCGAAACTCCAAAGAAAAATAAGGAAGCCACCACCGTACGCTTACATAACCCGCGCTATTTTCACGTTACGACATAATCGCACACAAGAAGAGAAGAAAAAAAAGAAAGAAGAAATGCATTCCACCACTAGATTTCTCTTGTAATTATGTCTCTTGGCGTTTTATCATCAGAAATTTTCACTTATTTTTCTTCATCATCTTCCTGCCCCTATCCCATGTAACTTGAGATCGGCGCAACACATTTTCTTCTACCGTCCTGTCCCTTGTCAGGCTATCACTGACTGCCTTTTCTTACATATCACTCCTCGCACAGTCCATCCATCTTTTCTTTCGCCTCCTCCTCCTCTCCATCTATCCACATTTATATACATAACTCTTTTAGTAACATGCGTTTCATCCCTTCTCATCACATGACTATACCAGGACACACTTAAGTTTTCTTATCAGTCGAAATTTAAAAATTGGAAAAAATGTAACCAGCCAGTTTGACAACTCAAAAAAAATGGCGTGATGTCAATTATGTCTTGTAGCGTTTCGCTACAGGGCGTTGAACATTCTTCTTTTGGTATTGTGAACATCGTTTTCGGCATTTAGACGCATAATCAAATCAAAATATTTATACCTGCCTTTTTGGTTTTTTAGATTAAATGGTTGTTATTGGGAACTAATTTGCTGATTTTCTTTTTCAGAACTTACTCCGTTCCCGTACTGGATCCTAAATCGGTAAGTGTTGAAATGTTAACATGCCTCTTGATTATAAGTCCGAATATCACACCGACCCATTATCGGATAACACATAATGTAGGCTACCCAATGAACACCGACGACTGTACCAGACAACGTATAACACGCGAACACTCCGCCGAACTCGAGGACGAATTATTAAGCAAGTTACGATGGAGTATTATACGGTTATCTGAAGCTCGAAGAGAGGGTGAGGACTGAATATTCCACAAATCCGGTAACCTGCTCTATATTCGCGAGAGTAACCGGCAGTCCCAGGGTGGAGTTGGATTTATCGTCCACAAGTCCCTTGTGAACAACGTGGTGAAGATCGAGAGGGTGTCGACCAGGGGCGCGTACCCTCGACAGATATTCGCTGGAGGTCATACAGGCCTACGCCCCGATCTTGGCACACCCCGACGACGAGGTACCATGTACTCGTATGAGGATATCTCTAAAGCCATGCATGGTTTCAAAACTTACTTCACCGTTGTCATAGGGGACTTCAACGCGAAACTGGGCAAACGAGACGAGGAGGAGCTGCAAGTGGGGCAATTTGGAGTGGGACGGACAGTTTTATGAAGAAAGAGGGCCTCTATATGATGAACTCCTTCTTCAGAAAGCGTGAGTACAGGAACTGGACCCGGCAAAGCCACTTGGTGCAACTAAAAACGGGATCGACTTCATCATGTCAACCAAGAAGCAAATGTTCAATGATGTATCTGTGATCAATTCGGTGAAAACCGGGAGCGATCACCACATGGTAAGAGGCACATTGATCAATAATATCAAGCTCGAAAGGTCTCGACTGATGAAGTCTACGCTCCGTCTAGCACAGATCCAGATCCAAAGCCCCGAGAGCTTTCAGCTCGAACTCCAGAATCGTTTCGAGTACCTAGGATGGTTTCGTGGAAGCTGTCCATACGGTCGGGTCTAAGTTTTTCAAGACCCGCCGTACAGACATAAAAAAAAGCTCTCTGATCCTACTCTCAAGCTCATGAAGGAGAGGCGTGATGTGATCCTGCAGTTTTCAGACGATACGTTGAAATACCGGCAGCTAAATAGATGGATCTCAAAGTCCTTAAAAAGCGATCTCCACCGCTTTAATGCCGAGCGTATTAAAGACGCGATTGAGCGGAATAAGAGCTCCAAGGTCTTTGCAAGAGATCTGACTATTGGGCAGAGCCAGCTCACGAAACTAAAGACCGATGATGGCAGGATCGTATCCGCCAAAACAGAGCTTCTGAGAGAGATCGAGAGATTCTATGAGCAGTTGTACACGTCAACCAGTAAAGCAGTCTTAGATACCGATATCTAAACGAATTAGCGGTACCAACCTCAAAACTAGCTATGTTTCGTTCTGGGCCTCTGGCCATGTACGTTAAAATCTATAATAAACTCCGCAATTCAGTTAAGGATACAGAGTATGACAACAAATTTAAAAATGACCTACAAAACCACTTAAACTTAAAATCATATTATAGCCTAAAATAATTTTTAACCGAGAAATAAATAAATTAATATCGACTTGAACACATTACACATACATAACTAGGTACTCTATAAAACATCAGTCCGCTACTACCTCATTCCTATATTTTTTAGTGATTACTTTCTATTTTATTTTATCTGAAAATGTGACATATTATAATGTAAAACTAATCTATTGACATTAAATTAACTGAGATAATAATGACATTTAGGCTCATTGCAAATTTGAATTATAATATGAAAATGATAATTTATTTATTTTATTTAGTTTAAAAGAATGACATAATATATAATAATAATTTTTAAATTAATCTATATCAACAAATTATATGAATAATGATAGCATGTTAAATTAATTAAAACCTATCGCCTATACATTGCTGTGCCCTAGCAGGGTTCATTGTTTGGAACTATCATAATGTAACAACCTGTAAACAACATGAAATGCAATAAATGAATAAATAAATAAAACCCGTCGCGAATCTAGCAGAAGACCCTAGAGCTAGATTGACCCCACACTATACCGAAGATATGCCGGACGTCAGCCTGTACGAGATTAGGATGGCTCTTAAACAGGCACCGGGCGATGACGGAATTACAGCCGAACTCCTGAAGGTGGGTAGAAAACCAATACTTAAGGCCCTCCAGAAGCTGTTTGATTCCTTCATAATCGAAGGGAAAACGCCACAGGCATGGTGCGGGGGTGTGATGGTGCTCTTCTTCAAGAAGGGTGACAATGCCCTACTGAAGAACTATAGGTCGATCTCACTTCTTAGCCATGTCTACTAGCTGTTTTCAAGAGTCATAACAAATCGTCTCGCGCGCATGTTTGACGATTTCCAGCCTCCCGAACAAGCCAGATTCCGTAAAGGCTTCAGCACCGTAGACCACATACATACGCTGTGGCAAGTTATACAGAAGACTGAAGAGTACAACCTGCCTCTCTATTGAGCGTTTGTGGACTACAAGAAATCCTTCGATTCGATCGAGACTTGGGCTGTACTGCAGTCTCTCCAACGATGCCAAATTGACTACCGGTACATCGAAGTGTTGAAGTGTTTGTACAAAAACGCCACCATGTCAGTTCGACTTCAGGATCAGACCTCGGAACCCGTCCTTCTGCAGCGAGGTGTGAGACAGGGAGACGTTCACCGTTGCGCTGGAGGATATCTTCAAGGTTCTGGACTGGAGAGGGCTAGGTATCAACTTCAATGGCGAATACATCACTTGCCTACCTTCGGTTTGCCGACGATATAGTGATCATGGCTGAGACCATGGAGGACCTCAGAACAATGCTCGATGACCTCAGTAGAGCTTCCGAAAGAGTGGATCTTAGGATGAACAGTGACATAACAAAGGTGATGTTGAACACCCACTCCTATCAAGGTCGGAGACTCTACACTCGAAGTTGTGGGCGACTATGTCTACCTGGGACAAACGATCCAGTTGGGTAGGGCCAACTTAGAGAAAGAGGCCAACCGTCGAATCCAACTCGGCAGCGTTCGGAAAGTTGCGCGGTATCTTCTCGTCCAACTTACCACAGTGTCTCAAGACGAAAGTCTATGACCAGTGTGTATTGCCAGTGATGACATATTGCTCTGAGACGTGGTCGCTCACAATGGGCCTCATCAGAAAGCTCACAGTCACCCAAAGGGCAATGGCGAGGACTATGCTCGGAGTTTCCTTGCGTGATCGAATCAGAAATGTAGAGATCCGCAATAGAACCAGGGTTACCGACATAGCCCGAAGAATTGCCAAACTTAAGTGGCAGTGGGCAGGCCACATTGCTCGCAGAACGGATGGCCAATGGGGCAGAAAGATTCTTGAGTGGCGACCGCGAACCGGAAGACGTTGCGTTGGAAGGTCTCCCACTAGGTGAACCGATGACCTGGTGAAGGTCGCGGGGATCCGCTGGATGCGGGATGCACGGGACCGGTCAATGTGGCGACACTTGGGAGAGGCCAGCAGTGGACGTCTTTCGGCTGATAAGATGATGATGACATAATGTAGGTACACAAAGCAAATCAGATTGGTTTGTTGGGCACACCAACATAGATGTTTCGTGTGCGTAAAATCAACGGGTGTATTACTTCGTCTATTTATTAGTATTTGCTTCACAATATATATGAAGCAAAGAATATGAAGCATAAATTTAACTATGTAACTAACTGCTCCCGTGGCATGAGTGTATAATCAATCGTCTGGTAAATCAAAGGTCTTGGGATCGAATCTCACCAACGCGTTAACTTTTTGCATTATTAGAAACTATTATTTTCAGTGTCGTAAAAAAATTATTTTTGTAATTTACCAGATAATAAGAACGTTATTGGAGAAAAATATATTGAATTAAAAATTAAACTATTTTTAATAAGAAACCAACAATATTCATTCGCTACGTTTTTTTTTAAATCATAATTACATATTATAAAGTTTTGGTGCATGACAAATATTCTAAGTCTCAAGTGGGTAATTTATTTGTTAGTGATATGAATTAACATGTTAGTAAGTTAGATTTTAAGATACAGGTATGCTTAATTATTGTAATCTCACTAACAATAGCATCACTCACATAAAACAATAACATCACAATAAGTCACATAAATCACCCCGCACCGCACAGTTGGTAGCAACATGTTTTGTAAAACGTCCAAGTAACCTTGACAGGTATTGCGACTGCACTAATTCACCGAGATCCATAGATGGCATCCATCCGCAATATCCCAAAGTAATGCGGGTTTATTAGACCTGCATTGAATATTTTTTTTTTTATAAAGCCCTCAACATCTTTTCGCCACAATTGTTTGCGACGGTCCTTGTCTGACTTAAAACATTTTTCATCGCTTAATATAACTATATTATTGCACCAATCTCTCTTGCCTAGCCTTTTCCCAACTATATTGGGGTCGGCTTCTAGTCTTACCGGATTCAGCTGAGCACTAAGTGTTTTACGTGGAGCGACTGCCTATCTGACCTCCACAACCCAGTAACTGGGTAACACGGTACCCTTTTGGCAAGACTGGTGTCAGATCTCAAGCTTCTGACTACCCGTAACGACTGTCAAAGATCTTCAAATGACAGCCGGGACCAACGGCTTAACGTGCTTTCCGAGGCACGGAGGAAACTCGGTATGTTGAAAATGGTCACCCATCCACAGACCGACCTCGTCAAGCGTTGCTTAACCTTGAAGATCGATCCGTGCGGCTGTTATTATTTAGCCACGAGCTCCTCTTTATTGCACCAATCGAAATACTAATATTCTTTTGCGAAGCGTACCCGGTTTTTTCTGTGAATATCTGTAAAATTTTCTTGTTTTCTTGGCTGGCCTACAACATTTCACACCAGTTGCACGCAAGTGGTTCCGTACAGTTTGTGATGTCACATCATGTTTAGTGTGTCCTGGAACGAGTAGTGAACTAGTGAGGAAGGGCTCAGCCATATGCTAAGCTACTATATCACGATGCCGCGCTTTGGCATCTGTATATGCAAATCCAGCCTTTGGTCCCGGTTGGCGAGGATCAATGCTTCCCGAATCTGCATAACGATGGAACCACAATTGCACAGTTCTTCTTTTCGAAAAATAATAAAATATTATTGC
This sequence comes from Orthosia gracilis, assembly GCA_947562075.1. Taxonomy (NCBI): domain Eukaryota; kingdom Metazoa; phylum Arthropoda; class Insecta; order Lepidoptera; family Noctuidae; genus Orthosia; species Orthosia gracilis. Next base: position 47,355,570 of record OX387272.1, on the reverse strand, counting down.
AAAAACAATAATCAACATGTGAATTATTTAAACATACTAAACTTCTAAACATAATAAAAATATTTTGTTTCGCACCGATGGCGATATCATTAAACGCCTCGCAATTTCACTAACTGAAACGTTTTCGTAAGGAAAATAACTATCTAAAGTATTGTAAAGTGATTCACACATAAAAGCACTACTCAAAACTTGCAGGGTATAATGACTAAAAACGTAACGAAAGCCCGATAGTCAATAGCATTATAACGATGAACAACTACTTACTTATATATGATTTGTCATTTTTTGAGGGTAGACAATATATTCCAAATCAAATATAAAGAAAACTTGCTAATAGTTTAGCAATGAATTGAAGAAACAAATGTAAAATATTTTATTAAAACATAAAATAACATTGAGCTGTTGGCAGTCGGATTCGATCTTACGGTGCCAGAGCGTAAGATATTATATACCGCACGCTCGAATATTGCGCCACTGAGACGATTGTTATATTAGCTAAAGGACAATGGCAGAAACCTATACATTGTTTTAGCTGAGATTAAATTACAACGACTCTAAATGAAAAATATCTGCTTTAATTCAGGGTCATGTCCTGAATTAGTTTGTGCAAGAATTTTTGTGCAATAATGCCGACAATAATAGATATTGAGTCATAAACTTTTGTAGGCTATGTTTGGGTTACTTTTAACAATGTGTTTAACAGGAAATATTATTCAATTTCGTGGAAGTAAAAGGAAAATATCACATTAGTATTTGCCTAATCTAGTTATTTCAGCATGAAATGAAAAAGGAAACTCTATGGAAAGAGTAGGTTTATTTATTTAAATATTTAAGCGACTTTGACCTTGACGTGTATCAAAAGGTCGTAGTCAATAACCAAGCTATATTTTTATTTAGACTTGGATATTAGTCTTTATGTCTATCATTAATTGAAATTAAGTAATTCATTGATTTCTGCTACACTACTGTATTCTTACCTACCTGCAAGGACACCTACACTTAGCCATAAACTTTATTGTTAATGTAATCCGTTTTATTACAATAACAAATACAATAATGATATATTTACTGAAGTCAATACTTGGCAGAATAAGCGTAAAATGGCAACACTTAGCACAGTAATAACTTTCATTTATAATGCTTTTTTTTCCGTGATGAACCAGTTCATGTTATACTTTGAAAAAACGTAGTCAATTAATTGAATTTCTTTCGTTTATAATTCAATTTCGCCATTGTTCTATATGCTTCATATTCCCCGCAACATTAAAGTGACAAGAAATTGCAAGTGTGTGCATGGACAATGGATTATTGTGAAGTAAACACTAATAAATAGAAGTAATACACCCGTTGATTTTACGCACACTAATATCTTTGTTGGCGTGCCCTGCGAACCTATCTGATTTGCTGTGTGTACGTAATATCGTGAGTACCATTTCCGCTTGGGGAAACCCTAAATAAATATTGAAAGAAATATTGTTATAGATCTGATGACGACACTGTGCACACAGCTTTCATGACTTAATCAACGCTCTAAGGCATCCTCACGGCGAATAGCTGTATTTATAAAAACTTTTCATCCATATGATTAGTTTAAACCACAGACATAAATCTAGCAAGTCCCTCCATCTGTATAAACCAAGGGTGCCACTTTTCCACACAGAATTTAAGAACAAATTATAATGAATGGAAATGTTGATGAAAGGAAATGTTTCAAGTGTCTCAGCCAACTTTCTTTTGTTGAGATTGTACACCTCCTTTCTGCCCTCTATCATCATATCCTTGTTAGTAACTACAATTAATAGTACCCACGAGGATAATGAGGCACAAATAGGCATTTTTATATTTTTAGTTGATATCCTGTCTCAATAACGCTAAATAAAAACAGCGTCAGAGGAACATCATTGTTCTCCGTTTTGGCATGCAAAGTACATTCTTTCGCGTCATCTAGTTAGATTTATGTATGTGGTTCAAACACTGATTAGCAGATTCTTATTCAAATTCTTTATAAATTAAGATATAATATAGCTTGGAAAATTCATACGTGACTCTCCCATGATCCACACGGGTAGTTGGGGCAGTAACTACCCAATATGTACCCAATGATGTGACGGCGCGATGATGCGACGACGCTCCCGTTAGGTGACCCCCATCCTGCACGCACCCCGCTGCCCTACGTAACCCGCGCTCGAGTTCCGTGGGGGTGTCACGTCCGAATTTACCGAGCTTTAATCAAGTAATCAGTATCGCTTTAAGAGACCAAATGCTGTGCTCTGTTGTCGATTAGTGTGTCGGTCACTTAGGGGGTACAAGAGATTTCAAGAAACCAACGCTGGTTTAAAATTCCAATAACCAAAAAATCATAAAACCAACACTGTTTTCAAATTAAAATAGATTTATTATTTATTTATTTATTTATTATATGCTTTATTGTACACCTTAAAATACAATTATAAGAAGAAACTAGATAGATCATCGTGATGTAAAACCTATGGGCATAATTTTGCAGAAAACTTGATCAATGTATTTATAAGTTAGAAATAATGGGAGCGCAACGTAAGTATAATATAGTAAGACGCCAATTATTCTGCCATGGTAATGCCCGTAATTTTATATGTGTGGTGTTCACTAGTAACACAGATAGGGTTAGGGTTTTATAATAAAACAACCAGATTTATCAATAAGTCGACAGCACTGAATGTGAGGTGCACGCACCGCTGGTGCAATCTCATAATGAAAAGACGTAAACATTAAAGTGCTGTCTACATTTATTTCAGAGTCTACCACAATGTGTATATTAATCTATATATAAAAGACAAAAGTGATTGACTGATGTATCAACGCACAGGCCAAACCCTGAGGGCTAGAAACTTAAAATTTCACACACGTATTCCTCTTGTGACGTAGGCATCCATTAAGGAAGGATTTCTCAAAATTTAATCGGTGAAGGAAAAGAAAAAAAGGTGAAATAGGGGATAAAAATAAATAATATTATAAGGAGGTAAAGGTTGTAGGGGGTAATCTCTGGATCTACTGAACCGATTTAAATGAAATTTGGCATGGAGATAGTTTGAGACCTTGCGAAGGATAAAGGGTTTTGGTTAGGTTTGTATTTTCTTGGGATAATAAAACAATTTTTACGCGGGCGAAGTCGCGGGCAGAAGCTAGTTAATCATATACAGAGTGAGTTCAAGTGGTCGTGGATGGATCAAAGGAGTCACGATTTTTTTTTAATCAAGGGGTTTGATTCCTTGCTAGGCATATTGACTTTTCAAAAATCCAATGATGCAGTTTAAGTCTTTATCAAAATCGGCCCGGTGACTGACTCCTTTGAATTTTTATCGCTATTCCTCATAGATTCGGATTTGGCCATCCACGCCATGACTTGAAAAACTCACCCTGTGTTTAATTTATATATTAATAATGTTATTTTTTTTAGGTACAAGTGTCCTGTAAAACCACCGTTTCAGGTGCTGAGTAAGTAACATGTTTAATACAAAAAAAAACTGATGCGCACTTTTAAAATCTTGAAGCATTTTAACAACCGCTTGGCTAATGTTTGATTCAAACTTTCTATACCAAAGTTGATGAAATGGAATTCATAATCTTTTTACGATAGCGCTTGGCATCATTGGCTCCCATATTTTTTTTCCGTTTAACCAATGCATATGGCAACGATTGCCATACCGATTAGCCATAACATCGCCAACGCTGTCACAATAACACATATCTAAAGCCTTTAAGGCTCTAGACATGTGTCTATCGATGCGATGGCGATGCTCGAAATGCAAAAAGCAAAAAGGTAAGGGACTGACCACGTGACATTTCGATAGCGCTTGACAGGTTGTGATGACAACTCGTCACACTAGCTATGTTGTTACTATCCTTAATAGGTCACTTTCATTAATACGTCACTTTGTACATGTAGTCAGCCTCGTCAGCCAAATCGTCTCAAGCCGTATCACGTCTCTTTCCCAACTCGTCCGACGCTTATGTTCAATGTACAGTAGAGTACAAAATTATAAAGTGCATAGGTTCCCGAGGCATTTCCGAGGTACAAAAAAAGGAGCATTTAAAAAAGGGGTTGGATGCCTGGTGGCCTTATTTTTAATAAAAAAAAGCTGAGTAAGTCATTTTATTTTATATTTTGTTTATCAGCGATGCATAAATTGACTAAATTCATTATATGTGATGGAAAATAATTCTTATAAAAAGTTTATTTCGAGTGAAAAAGGGAAAAAGTAATGCTAATGTCCGGTCATAGACTTACTTTAGCAAAAACTAATAAAAACGAATCGGAAAGCTGGTGTTGTATATATCGTTTTGAATGTAGTGGTAGCGCGACATTAAGCGATACTTTCGATGTTGTGCTAAGGGAAACAAGTTGTACTCCAGAACTGGCTATAAATGCTGTTGATGTGGTATTGGAACAGTGCAAACAAAATGTTTTTACTTATTTAGGACTAGTTAAACACATCCCCGTAAGGTTACTCATAACGGCCTCATATCGGATGACGTAACAGTACACGCGGGTGTCTGCCAAGGCTGCCAAAATCGTGTAGTACACGCAGGCAAAGCTGCGGGCGGAAAGCTAGTTGCTAATAAGATGAGTCTTTGCGCTGCTTGTGCAGATGCAATTGAAGCGCCGTACTTGAAACATGGGATGGCGCAGGAGTGTCGACACAGGATACATTCCACACCTTTCACCAGTCTACCTACCCTTCACGACATCAACTTCATGCCACCTAGTCTCTTCCTAAATATTAAAATAAAATTACTGCAAAAAAGTATTTTTAATAAAATTTTGCTGTACTGAAAATGTTTAGTTATTTTGTTCTTAATTGTACATAGGCGTCGGACGAGTTGGGAAAGAGACGTAATACGGCTAGAGACAAGTTGGGATAGTGTCGACATAGCTAGTGTGACGAGTTGTCATCACAACCGCTTGACAATGCCACAAATTTTTGATATTTTTTAATCACTATCAGGACGCATTCGTTGATTTGTCTAGAGTTCATTTGTCTAGAGAAAATGTGACAGTAAATGTCAGCCTGTAAAAAGAAAATTGATTGACTTGCAGCTTTGCTGTGATTTTTAATTTCGTAGACTAAAGTGACGGCTGACAATGAGTTAAGTTTTTTAAACGTTGCAAGCGCGGAGCATAGTGTTGTAGGTAAGGCTCTATCATAAGTGATTCATCAAATCGATACGACAGGACTCCACATTAAATTTACTTATTGATGAAAATAAATGTTTTATGAATAAAAACGTAATATATTTCAATATAACAGTATTCATACACATAGTAAATAAACTTATCTTGTGTTAAATATGAAATCAACATTGAAATAAATGCGATCGATAAAATGAAGTCTGACATAAATGAGTAGTAACTATTAAAAAGGGCCGCTAGTTTCTTAACCAATGTAAATAAAAAACCGTGATATACATAGTTCCATTTTCGACACAATCAACTTTCGATCACTCAAGATGGTCAGGTTACGACAGTATTTTTATGTAACGAAAACGTGACAACCCCCTAAACAACAGTTTAGTCTACGAAATTAAAAATCAGAGTAGGTATTGAAAGTACTAAACCATTGAAAAACGAGAAAATATTTTGTTACAGGAGTGAAACATATGAAAAATATTTTTGCCCAGTGATAGATTTGCCGTAAGTATTCTAAATAATTATAATGAGTAAACAAGTTTTAAGCTAGGAGTACAGATAGTAATAATATGTTTAATGGATAATTTTTTTCACAGATACTTACAACGTGTATATAAAGACAGTGGCAAAATAGTCGATGTTAATAATAAACCGATTTCTGACATACTGAATACCAAAACATCTACGGCAAACCCGCATCCTGATACTACTACGATAATAACCCCGAAACCTAAAACATCTACAGAAACCCCGTATCCTGATACTACTACGATAGTAACCCCGAAACTTAAAACATCTACGGGAACCCCGTATCCTGATACTACTACGACAGTAACCACGAATCCTACAACATCTACGGAAACCCCGTATCCTGGTACTACTACGATAATAACCTCGAAACCTAAAACATCTACAGAAACCCCGTATCCTGATACTACTACGACAGTAACCCCGAAACTTAAAACATCTACGGGAACCCCATATCCTGATAGTCCTACGACAGCAACCACGAATCTTAAAACATCTACGGAAACCTCGTATCCTGATATTACTACGACAATAAACCCGAAACCTAATACAACTACGGCAACCCCGTATCCTGATATTACTACGATAATAACCCCGAAACCTAAAACATCTACAGAAACCCCGTATCCTGATACTACTACGATAGTAACCCCGAAACTTAAAACATCTACGGGAACCCCGTATCCTGATACTACTACGACAGTAACCACGAATCCTACAACATCTACGGAAACTCCGTATCCTGATAATACTACGATAATAACCCCGAAACCTAAAACATCTACAGAAACCCCGTATCCTGATACTACTAGGACAATAACCCCGAATCCTACAACATCTACGGAAACCCCGTATCCTGATACTACTACGATAATAACCCCGAAACCTAAAACATCTACAGAAACCCCGTATCCTGATACTACTACGACAGTAACCCCGAAACTTAAAACATCTACGGGAACCCCGTATCCTGATACTACTACGACAGTAACCACGAATCCTACAACATCTACGGAAACCCCGTATCCTGATAATACTACGATAATAACCCCGAAACCTAAAACATCTACAGAAACACCGTATCCTGATACTACTACGACAGTAAACCCGAAACTTAAAACATCTACGGGAACCCCGTATCCTGATACTACTACGACAGTAACCACGAATCCTACAACATCTACGGCAACCCCGTATCCTGATACTACTACGATAATAACCCCGAAACCTAAAACATCTACAGAAACCCCGTATCCTGATACTACTACGACAGTAACCCCGAAACTTAAAATATCTACGGGAACTCCGTATCCTGATACTACTACGACAGTAACCACGAATCCTACAACATCTACGGAAACCCCGTATCCTGATACTACTACGACAGTAACCACGAATCCTACAACATCTACGGAAACCCCGTATCCTGATACTACTACGATAATAACCCCGAAATCTAAAACATCTACGGGAACCCCGTATCCTGATACTACTACAACAGTAACCCCGTATCCTAAAACATCTACGGAAATCCCGTATCCTGATACTACTACGATAATAACCCCGAAACCTAAAACATCTACAGAAACCCCGTATCATGATACTACTACGACAGTAACCCCGAAACTTAAAACATCTACGGGAACCCCGTATCCTGATACTACTACGACAGTAACCCCGAATCCTAAAACATCTACGAAAATCCTGTATCCTGATACTCCTACGACAGTAACCCCGAATCCAACAACAACTACGCCAGAAACCCAGAATCTTAATACAACTACGCCAGAATTCCCGAATCCTACATCAAAACCGGTTGATACGAAAACATTGGTGAGTATTGAGTTGGTGCTATAATAATTTAGTGTTCCATAATGTTCGAATGAAAAACTGAACTCTTGTAGGACTCGTGTGTCTGTCTGTCTGTCTTTTCATCTGTCAAAGCCAATTTACTGAGAATCTATTGGTCTGATAATTACTTTACCTATCCTTTTTACCAACTGCATAAAAAAGAGGTTATAATATTATCAATTCGATATGTATATATAGTAAACATTTATGCCAAATTTCATATGTGTGTGTATGTATGTTTTTCCATGCATTTGTCCGAAACTTATCATGATCATGATCATTCTTTTTTACTGGTTTAAGTATCTCTCAACTTAGGGAATAGTACAAATGTCATCAAAATTGGTTCAGCGGTTTTCAAGATATGGAACATACAACCGAACTTTATTGCGACAAACAGCACGAATGTATAAATTGAGTTTTTATGGGGATTTTTTCAATCCTTTAAGTAATGTTCTACAAAACTTGCTCACTTTTTAGTGATGGCATACTTAAACTAAATAGAGAGAAATGAAAACTTTTTCACAAAAAAATACACCTACTGCAAAAGCAAAACACCAAAAAGTGCAAAAATAACTACTGTTTCGGAAGCACGTAAGTTTACGTAAACAATTATCCCATTGATTGAAAACAAACCGGACATGGTGATATTTGCTGATGACACTTCTTTGATTTTTAATCCCCGATGGAAAAAGCAGGGTGTCATAAAAATAATAATCGGGCTAACCTACTATTCGCCGACCTAGAAGTAGCTCCGTATGTTTAAATCTTTAAAAATATTTATAAACAGAACATAACATGTGTTGATAGATACGTTGATTGATATAAAATAGGTGACAGTGTTGTCTAGTAATTACATGCACCACGGTTTAATAAGTTAAATACTTTAAAAATCAAGTGTTCAGTCCCGATCGAAATAAGCCGAAAGCTGTTTGTTCTGGTGAATTACTGATAATTATTATTTAGAGCATTTAACAATAATTCTATAAAAATCTAGTGTTTACATCTATCTTTTAAAAAAGAAAACATTTTTTTTAAAGAACCGTCAATTCAAAATTACAAAAATTTCTCATAACGGAAAAAATTGCTACTTTGCACCTATAGAACCGTAATTTGGAGTCACAATTTACTGACTGGTTGGTCGAGCGGTTTACGTGTTGCGAGCGCACATTGTACACGTATTATGGCGAGTTCGAGACCTATAGGATAATTTGTTCTTTTTCCATTTTAAATTCTTTCTATACTCGTAATGATCTATCACTTAAAATGAAATTCTTAGAGAGCATAATATTTAGTAAAAAGCAAAAGCAAACACACTCCATGACAGAGATGTCGTCTGACGGAACGAATGCATAAAATAGTACAAATTGATGGCAGCGCCAGTAGTTTACCGAATATATCAGCTGACTATAATACTTTGCTAATACAACAACTTAAATTACATGTAGAAGTTCTCACCTCAAAACTAAACTCCGCACACGAAGAGATCAATCATTTATCTTTATAAAACTGCGAAATAAAAAAAAGCTTGTGTGAAGTGATGAGAAGATATGATGAGATGTGAAGTGACATCCAGAAACAATTTCCTTAGAAAAGCAACTTATAAAAGCGCAAAAAAGAAATCGCGATCTTTAACTCCACGTAACTGCTTTTATAACATTAAGCCTCAACGAAGTGAACAATCGCAGTCTACATCGACACCTTTGAACAAAAAAAAACTTTAAACTGTGAGAGTACAAGAATGTCTCAAAATACATCGACCCAAAAAGAAAAACAGAAATCAGAGATACGAAAACCAAAAGAACAAAATGTGCATCATTAGCTCCAATACAAATAATAAAGTTTTATCAATTGCTGAGGAAACTTTTCAATATTCACATATATGTCAGTATGTCACACCAAATTGTGGAACCATACAGCTTATTAGTAATTTGTATCAAAAGGTAAAAGATTTTTCAATAGACAACTATGTAATGTTATCTTAACAGGAGAGGAAGATTTCAATAGAACAGAAAAGAAAATTATCCGAGAATGTTTAACTGACGTATAGAAACTTTTAACAGCTTACTTCATTTGGATCTTCAGTCTCAGAATTACGCCATGCCGTTGTACTCTAATTTTGATTGATTTTACAAATTTTAGTGTGTATAGTATAAGTGTGATAAAAAATATAGAGGAATGAAAAACATTTTTAATAACATATAGCAACTTGTTAAGAACAACAAATCTGTGCAACAGCAAGACAATGTAATTGATCTTATTTCTAACCAGTTTTTCTCTAATAATTTATGTATTTTAATCAAAATATTGCTAGACTTTTAAACAAAACGGGTCTTGTTGTTGTTGTTGTGCTCCATTGGTGTAATTGCTGCAAGGCGTTCCAGTAGATATAAGGGCATAAAAAATTTAAAAAAATTAACTGTGTACATCCAGGAATCGTCAAGCGAGCAAATATTGATAAATTGTATATGCATAACCGAGCACTTCGTAATGTCCGATCAGAAAAAAATACCGAAGTTTATTTACCGAATTATAGAATTGCAGCATGCTATGCTAGAAGTAATATAAAACGTGGTGGTTCCTGTATCTTAGTCAAAAATGGTTACGAATATAAAGAATTGCCAGAGATCATGAAGTATTCTATAGCGGGAATAATTAATGTTGTGCTGTTGAACCTACGCAACAAAAGTTTATTAATGTGTGTATAGCCCCCAAAGTATATATGAATTTTAGATGCCATTTTGAAAAAAATATGTATTGATAGTAAAAAAAAATATAATTTGCGGGGATTTCAATAAATATAGATTCTAAAAAATAATAGACATAGTTTGGAATTTAAATACTTTCTCTTAAGCTGTAGCTTGTAAGATTGTAATCTAAACTTACAAATTAATGAAGCAACTCGACTTGCTAGCAATATATATGCATAAATAATAAGTGTGAAAACAAACAAAACTTGCGTCATAAAATCTTGGCACGCAATGCAGACACTTCCAAAAAAATCCTGAAATTTTTAGGAATCATCTCCAAATTCAAAATCATTTTGTGACATGTACAATACAGAAGTTCCTGACGAATCGTATAATAACTTCATAGATATTGTTTTGGGCTTCTTAATGTTTGAATTGGGATGTTTTCGGAAGATATCGTGTTATAATAATCATCACTTCGCATTAAAAGTGTACAATCTCAGAAATTACAAATTTTAAAGGTTTATAACGAATAATAAACTTTTTCCCAGTGAAATTATAATCATTTACTTTTTATTTATTAAAGTTACATGGTTTGTCTTCTAAAATGTATTTATAAAAATAAAAACAGTACCTTATTATATATTTTTTATTACAATAATTATACAAATACATAATAACACTATTTTAAAGGGCAAATTCATTCAAATTACAACTTATCAAGTATGAGATTTTTTTATTTTATTTTGAATTTATGTAATATTAATGAAATTTAATGCTTAGTCCTGGTCACAATTTCGTTTTATTATAATTTTGAAGAGAAACAACGTGTGTACTGTTCGATAACTTAAACACTACTGAAGATTGTCAGTTTTGATTCGAAACAAATTCTCACATGCACCAATGTAAAACTAACCAATGCGCTATCTAGCGTGGATTAGACGAACTGCGTTCTTTTGTCACTTTTTATGAATAAATACATATTTGCGATTGTAAACATTTCTGTATATCTCACTCAATTTCCTAATGTTTTTGAGATTGTACACTTTTAATGCGAAGAGGTGAATTATGTGTTCAATAGATTGTCGATCGAAGCGTGGCTAATACTACACTCGCGAGCAATAAACTGGAATCACTTCATCGCGCGGTGCTCTAAACAATTTTTTTTTGCTATGCAAGGAACTATGGATTGTGGAATACATTTGAAAGAAAATTTGTTTAGCTTTCATCCTCCTTTATAATAATCATAACCAAGGATTATTCACCTTATGCCATGGAATGTTGAAACAAAAGACATCAATTTAAAACACATCATCGTAATTATTGTTTGGTTTTTTTTTTTAATATTTCTATGATTTTTTTAATGGCCCTCGGCGATAATCGCATTTCTGAATACAAACGAATGCTAATTTCCAAATCCATTAATTATTAGACTTATTGTACATAATAATTTGAATTCAGAACTAAATATTTTATTGTTCATTAATAAATATGTAATATTTACACGGAAACCCATCATGCGAATCGATCTAGAGGGCTGGGGCAAAGGTGTTTCTGTTGGAGATTGCAAAATCTCCAATCTAAGGTATGCTGATGACACCACTTTCCTAACAACATCTAGAGAAGATATGGAACATCTCTTAAACTGCCTGGAAAGAAACAGCATTAGACTTGGACTCGCTATCAATCGTGATCAGAGCTACACCAACAACCTGCTGTCAAAACTATAGGCAACTGTGATGTTGTCCAGTGCTATGTCTACTTGGGCTCCAATATTGCTAACATCGGAGGCTGCGAAGACGATATACGAAGGCGTTGTACTGTGACGCGATCTGCCGTTGAAAAGCTCATAAAAACCTGGAAAGATCTCAGAATAACCAAAACCACTAAGTTACGACTGATGCGAAGTCTCGTCTTTCCAAATTTCTCTACGGAGCTGAGACATGGACATTGAGGCTGAAGGAAAGAAGGAAAATCTATGCACTGGAGATGTGGTGCTGGAGACGTTTGCTGCGGATTCCGTGGACTATTTACTGCACCAAGGTATCAATCCTAAAAGAATTCACATCAAAGAGAGTTTTTCGTCGATTGTTCAAATACGAATGCTTAAGTTCTTTGGGCATCTAACTTGCAATGAAGACTCAATGGAGCGTCTTGTAGGAGGGCAAGAGATCCCGAAGTCGCTTTCCGACCAGATGGGCAGATCTTATTAAAAACAGCACCAAAGCTACAATGACCGACTGTGCCCACATTGCGCCCAAAAGAACCGAATGGAGCCGCATGGCAAGAGCCATCATGCATTAGTACCCATCCATAACCATAAGCACTCTGCCAAGATTGCCCGACTAAGAAGAAGAGACTTTATTGTTGTTTTGTTTTGATTTCCGTGTCAACTATATAGAGCTGTAAAACTATTTGCTTTTTTAATCGCAGCAGCTTTCCTCCCATTTTTTAAATAAATTACATTAAGTTAAAAGATTATTACCAACTCTATATACTTCCAAGTTGATTGTAAGCGACCGGTCTTCACCGAGTGCAAAGGGCAACTAATAGATAGCCGACGACTGACAAAACACGACGTTTGCCTAGGGATATTAAGAAAATAGTTGTACTGTAATAAGTTATGTTATGACGTACGAGAATTTTTGAGATTACGGAAGAATGAGAAGATTTTTGTGCCAGTATAAAAATTACTTGTTATTAATTGTTTGTGAATTATATTGAGTACTTATCTATGTATTTTTACGTGTATTTGGTGTTTCAAATTTTTACTGCTTACTAATCCCACCTTCAGAAAAGAAGAACAAAGTTTATTAATTTTGTGTTATTATTTTATTTCAGTTTATTTGTAAAAACGACGAAGAGCACTGTTTAACGGTGCCGGATGTTGACGTCATGTAAGTACAGCCATTTCATTTGCGCTATCTAATAATTTTGTTACTTCATAGACATGTGAAACTGTTAACAACCGGACATAAAATTTCAATTCTCAATCTTTCTTCAAAATCTTTTCTGTTAGGTAAACCACAACATCTATTTTACGCACGGTTGGCGCAGTGGTTTAGCGATTGACTGCTTGCGCAGCGTGTCGCGGGTTCGATTCCGGCACGGAACAAATATTTATATGACCTACAGATAGTTGTTCCGGCTTTGGGTGTTGTTTATGTGAGTTCATATGTTTGTTAACGCACCCACGATACTGGAAGTAATTCCTAGTGTGGGGCAAACCTAAAACTTAGCTAACATCCCTTTATGACACTACTTATACCTACTCCATTTGAAATAACATCAGAAAAAAACAATCCCTTTTTATAGCCCGTTCAACCGATTGATGTTCTATTCCGTAAATATAAAGATGACATAAAAATGCATAAACCTGTTACCAATATCTTCTATTAACTACCAGCTGCCGTTTGTCACGTCATCAACGCAATATAAGTCAAATTGGTTGAACAGTTTGTAAAAAGGGATTGTTTTGCTGTTATTTCAAATGAGTATAGAAAGGATCTATGTAGTTATTCTGTTGCCCTATTTCAATATGTCTTTTTTCGATGATAAGAAAAGCAGCTTGATCAAGTAAATTATTATATAATTAATTTTATTTTCAGATGGAAACTTTCGTTAGCCATATGTCCATGTTCTAAGTAAGTTAATCGTTTTATTAACTATCTATATTTTCCCTTAGATAAGTATTTTTCACACTACTTTACCCAGCTATGTACCTTATTTATCTGTTTGGGTTTCGTTGGCGAAGCATATTATAATTTGATATTTTCGATAAGGTGGTGTGAAATAGGTACGTATACTAAAATTGAGTACGGATTTTATGTAGGTACCTTAATGGTTTGTTTTACTGTAACGAAAATTCTAACGTTTTCAAAAAAGGTCTTTCGTTCTGTAGATAAATAGTTCATGACTTTATCACTCGATAGGTACAATCAGAACTTTTGGGGAAAATACCAGGGAATGTGGGATTTTTACCTCACATAAATCACCTCTGTGATCACCATCAGCACTTGGAACCCCGTAACCTACCGGTGATATTTAAGTTTTAGAATTTTTAATTTTAAGGCCGATACAATTTATTCTAATTAATTGTATAGAAAATGTTGCTGACCTTACCTTCTTACTGAGGTTGACCTGACAGAGTTCTGACATAATTATCATACTGAGGTCACGAGCTATTATAGATATGGCCAGGTAGATCTATTCCAAAACATATTTAATAGAATTTTATATGCTCATCTTTAATTAAAATATGTTTACTTTCAGCATACAAATCACAGATACTAAGGTAAGTGATCGAGAATTAAGAACACGTAAGATATTGGTTTCACCTTTTGGATGCGAGAAAGTCCGTAGTTGACGCATAAGAAATTGTAACCGAAAAATGGAGGAATGCCTGAAAAACTACAAAAAAAACCATTAAAAACATAACATGTTAAAAACGCAAATCTCGCAAAGCAGTTCTTCTACCGCAAAAAATTGTGAGATCTAAATATAAATTATACGAGTTGGTCTACGATTCTAGACCAAGTCGTATGATTTATTCAGTAGGTACCTTCATAATTACGTAACAAACAATCAAATTAACCGAATTTGATCTATACTAGAAGAATACAAATAATGTGTATCTCCTACACTATGTAAAACCAAGTCGGTTAATTTGTTTGTTTGTTATTAAAGGAGTTAAAGTCAAGCAAGTTAATTCAAGACCCATTCGGCAAATAATTCGTTTAAAACCTTTAAAACATTAAAGTTTTTATGTTATATACCACTCATGGTGAACTTAAGACGTTTTATATTGTAATAATATAATGTGAAACGTAATATTAAGTAAGTAATATTTCAAGTCCTGACATAAATATTGCAGTTGATGTTGCGTATATTTTGCGAATGTGGCACGGTCACCCTATCAAAGACTGCCGACAGTTCGTTTAGAATAGATTAGCGAATGCGATTACTATAGGTCATTTCTTCAATATGCCATAATTTGAATCTTTTTAAAACGAGTGAGTGGTAAGTTACGATAAAAATGTTTGAAAGGTGCTGTCGTTGAACAACTCATAAACGAAACATTCTTCTGTCGGCGGCAGAGAAACGTTTGTTGGAGATAAGATTCAGAATCAGACTGTGAATGGGTGAAATAATATAATTATAGTAAAATAAACATAAAATAGAAAGACTATTAAAAAAACATGACTAAGTTTAACAAATAGTCATTCTGAGGTCCTTAATTTATCTAGGTCATTTTCGTTCGATAAGCGAATCTGGGAATCGTCCACGTTTTTCTTGAGGTACACTACCATTTGATGTCCAACAAAATATGTACCCGTAGCTCTTTTTAAAGATTCTTTCTTGGTAATACAACTTTTGTGCCTTTTAGGTTAAAGTTTCCGAAATATAAATTGGTGTTAAAAGGTAGTCGGCGTTAACAGGACTTGTGTGGACTTGTTGAAACTTTGAACCCGCCGCAATACATTGTCTTTTATTAGGGTGGTGGTAAACTGAACAATGCCAGGATTAGAGCCATCTTTTGAAGGTATTCCATAAATAATAACTAATAAAACCTTAATTGCGGAGCAATCAATTTTGTATTGTTTTGTTTTAGTATTTTCAATTCTAGTGACGTCGCTGCCTAGATTGTTCTTCGTTTCTCCGTGAGTTTTTGTTAATTTTGGATTTCAATTCCAGTTCCACGCGACTTACGCTCCTGTGTTTCCAGTCTTTCTTCCAGATATTTAATATTTTTTTATCTTCTACATACGAGTAGTACAGACTCGAGCAGCGATATTTTTATCAAGAACTCGTCGTATTTTTTTGACATTAGCTCAACGCTATTTCGAAGTTAAACATTTTGAGGATTGACATCTATAATGGTGTTGGTTAAGTTCTATTTTTGGGGTTTCGTACCTCAAAAGGTAAAAAAAGAAACCCTTATAAGATCACTCTGACGAAGCTTAATTTTCTGGGGGACTTTAACGCCCATCATAAGGAGTGATTGTATCCGTAACGGAAAACTGGCCATGCAAAACTACCATGGTTGTAGGCGCGCAAGTTTTCTGTATCGCTAGATGTGCATGTGATGAACCCAGCTGATGAATGTGACAACGCGGGTACCGGATGTTGACGGCTATACACACAATTGCTTAAACCTTCTGCTGACAACTGATCCGGACAGTTTTTCAGTATCGGTCTGAGCCCCGCTGGGAACGTCTGACCACTGTCTGGTGAAATCCATGCCGACTTGCTCTCCTCCAGATGAGAGTCCTAGAGGGACGAGGCAGACTGGGACGAGATGCGGCACTTTTTTGCATCTTATCATTGGCGACATGTGTGCTTCTCCTCGGGTGACCCCTCAGGCTGTGCGGACGCGGTTGCGGATGTGATTCGGCAGGGAATGGAGTATTTCATTCCATTCTCCGGCATTCCGCTCGGTCACAAATCTCGACCTAGGGGTTAGGGGGTAGGGTTCGCGCGAGGAAAAAAGCCTTTAATTCTGCCGCCAATTTCTGTCAAGTGGGTTCTGCGTCGGGCACGTTTTGACCATATTGGACGTATTGGGGCCAAGCT
This sequence comes from Orthosia gracilis, assembly GCA_947562075.1. Taxonomy (NCBI): domain Eukaryota; kingdom Metazoa; phylum Arthropoda; class Insecta; order Lepidoptera; family Noctuidae; genus Orthosia; species Orthosia gracilis. The sequence goes on along the minus strand of OX387272.1, from coordinate 47,338,764 downwards.
GGCATCGCACTCTCCGGGTAGTAAGCAGTTTTGGTTCCTGTCTAAAGCTGTTGAATCGAATTTCTGTCGTCCCACTTTACCTCCAATGCTGAAACCTGATGGGTCGCTGGCTCACTCTGCGAATGAGAAAGCAAATTTACTTGCATCTCTCTTTGCTTGCGATTCACGTCTGGACGCTGGCTCCAAGCAACCACCTAGTATACCTCATTATGACTCTTCGATGTGCACACTAAAAAGGTCCGGAGACCATTGTGCAGTCTAGACGTGAACATTTCATTCCATGCGAGAATGCTGAGGCAGTATGCGCCTAAACCGTCTTCTGTGTTGACACGCTTGTTCCGCCTCCCTCTTGTAAAAGAAAGGTGTTGAAGTCCTGGAAGATTGCAAATGTGCAACCAGTGCCAAAAAAGGCAACCGTGCAGACCCTCCCCATCGCCTGGACAGCTTTTAACCCAATAAAAAGCCCAAGACCTATCCTGCATGGAGTATTGCAGCCACTTTTGTGATGGCTCAGCTAAGTATCAGCTTGCCGCGCTTGACTTGGTGGACTGCAGAGCCAAGAGGCTTATCGGCGACGTTGAACTGGTGGATGTAAAGCTTCAAAGCTTGGCTCATCGCCGCAAGGTAGCCTGCTAGTCGGTCTTCTACAGACTGTACTTCGGTGAGTGTGCTCAAGAACTCCACGATATCATCCCAACAGGCCCTTTCTACCATCGGACATCTAGACGCACTGCAAGTTACCATCTTTACCTTGTTGCCATTCCACCAATTCGCACCAAGCGCTTCCAAACATCCTTCATAATGGGCACAGCGAATGAATGGAACTCACTACCTTCGTCTGTGTTTCCGAACGCATTCAACCCGAATCTCTTCAAAGTCAGAGTGAACAGGCTTCTTCTGGGTAAGCTCATTCCATCGTCGACTCTGTTTCTGTCACCTCTGACCTAGACTAGAGTCAAGAGCAAACCCATTACAAATAAAAAAATAAAAAAACCTTGTGCGTCTGTCCGTCTGTCCGTTTGTCACCACCGATTTTCCCAGGAACGGGTGGACCTAGTAAGTTGAAATTACCAGATACAGAAGTCTATTGTCCCTATTATATGTATAAAAATCATGGTCCTGGGTCAACACGATAAAAAGGTATGGACAAATTTAGATTTTCGCGAAAACTTGTAAGTACCAAAATTTACCTTAATTTTCAACTTTTTTTTTTTTTTGTATTTTTCCTTTATTTTCTTAAAGATCAAGTGTTTTTTATAGTCGGCACTTCAGCTTTCGGGGGTGGTGAAGCGGCGGATGTTCGCTTTGCGCCTTGGTTACTATTTGCTTAATCCAGTTATCAGAAAAATATAAGTTCGACAGGGCTCTAGTTGACCGGGACTAAACAAAAGTTAACTAAGTCGAGCAGCCTTTACCGACGGACGTCAATAGAGATGACTCATCAAGTTTTGGAGTACCAGGAGCGCATAGACTCTGCGGAGGTGGCACCAGCGATTTCGCTGCGTCACTGCGAGGGCGGAGCTCGAGCAAGTAGAAACAAGCGCGTACCTTCGTTGCGTTGGTGGTGAGCGGGCTGCCACACAAGTGTGATGGCAGGAAGCTCGTGCGCAGGGTCGCGGCACCGTGCGCTAATCACCAATATGGACAGGGTAAGCTGCTGGTGTGCGCAAGAGAGGCAGCATAGGCATGACTTGACGGGTACGCGGAGAATTTTGAACCCTACGATTTCTGCACTCCTATTATATGCTTCTTATTAAAATGGTTAAAAAACGCAATTAATTTAAAAAGTTATAATGCTACGGTAACTTAAAACATGTCTGCTTGTATTCGAGATTCCGGGGAAAAGGGTTTAACATTCGATCTCCCAAGTTTTTCCGGTAGAATAATTGCTTTGTGAGACTTGTGTTTTTTATGTTATGTTTTTGATGGGTTTTAATATTCGCAGCACAAACAGAAGGAACTAATTAAATTTTGTTTTTGTAGTCAACTTGCTCAGGTCGGGCTCACGAATGTTATCTGGATATGGGTTCATCTTTGTAAGTATGCCTTTTCGATTTTGTTGATAAAATGTTTATTTAAAGATTGATTTTAATGAATATTTTGTCGGGTAGACTGGAATGTGCTAATAAAAATAATCCAGTCAGCCATAATTAATTAATTTTATTTTATTCTACTGATACGTGAATTATTTTGTTTCAGTGCTAATCGATTAGATAATTATTGTGAAACTATTAAGTAAGTAGTTTTTCATCTCGTTGTAAATATTTTTTCTGTTTGAAAAAGTCCAAAATGTTAATGCATTGACACAACCGCATTTCAGAAATATCAAGATAGGATTACAAGCAATTATGGCAGAAAATCCTCCAACTACGACAGAATCCCCGAATCCTAAAACAACTACACCAGTATCTCCGAATCCTAAAACTACTACGCCAGGATCCTCGTATCCTAAAACAACTACACCAAAATCCCCGAATCTAGACGATAGAGATAGGATCAAGATAGGATTACAAGCAATTATGGCAGAAAATCCTCCAACTACGACAAAATCCCCGAATCCTAAAACAACTACACCAGTATCTCCGAATCCTAAAACTACTACGCCAGGATCCTCGTATCCTAAAACAACTACACCAAAATCCCCGAATCTAGACGATAGAGATAGGATCAAGATAGGATTACAAGCAATTATGGCAGAAAATCCTCCAACTACGACAAAATCCCCGAATCCTAAAACAACTACACCAGTATCTCCGAATCCTAAAACTACTACGCCAGGATCCTCGTATCCTAAAACAACTACACCAAAATTCCCGAATCCTAAAACAACTACGCAAAACTTCCCGAACCCTACAAAAACAACGACAAAATCCCCGAATCCTAGAACAACTACGCCAAATGCCTTGAATCCTAAAACAACCACGCCGGTAATCAAGACAAATGGAACTAATGTTGGTTCAACAAAAACCAGATTGATTACGTAAGTTTTCACAAGTACCTTTGCTAATTAACTCTCTTATTATTTATCTTCATTTAATTTTAATTAACCAAAAGGATAGTAAGGGTAGGGTAGGGTACGCTCGTCGATTTTAAAGTTTCCAAAGTTAATTACGACAAAAATAGGAAAAACCTTTGTTAAAACAGTGCCGAATAGTAGTAACAATAGTGTTTTTAACTAAAGAACGCCATAAACTAAGTTAAAATTAAAAAAATAAAGTGAAGTGAAGTGGTGCCAATGTGCCAATGACAATGCCAATTTGGAGAAACACTAGCCGGTTGTGCTCTAATAAAAATCGTGTCAGCATTATTTTAACTGTATCAACAACAAGCAAGCATAACCTACAAAACCAAATTGTTTTATAGTCATCCATAGCACAATAATCGATGAATAATTCAACGGGTGACGACATCTAGCGAACAAACTAAACAATAAGAAGGAGTAAGGAAGAGCGACATCAGTCCCCGCTTTTGGGAACTATTTCCTAAGCATACTTACACCAAGAGCACCAGTGCACATAATACAGCACCCTGCTCTCAGAGGGCGTCACAGAGCATACAGGTGAACGCACACCTAGACGCACCGCAGGCGCAGGTTTTTATAAATCTTTATATGAAATCGGATGCAGCCTCACGCACCTGTCCACGACCCTCCAGCGCGTATACGGATTCTACCAGCGCGTGCGGATGACATTATTAGATTCGGCGCGTTTGATGCTTGTGGCGCGTTCGGCCTGCGGTGCGTCTATACTCGGCATTTTAATTCGATTCCAGATTTGACAATTTCAGTGTTGCAACGTTATGACAAGTACTAAATAGTGACGTTGCGAAATTATTCGATATGGAAATGGAATATCTCCGGATCGATTCTTCTCGTTTATAATTTTACTCTCGTAAACTAAGTATATCAGGAAATTAAATATTTCTGAACCGATAAGTTAGTTTTGACGATTAATTAACGATCTGAGACTTTTCTTTTATAATTGTGTTTGAAATAAATAAAAAAATGTGATCATGAAGGAACATGACAAATAAAACGGATAGATGTATTATGGTAATAATTTATTTTATAAATTGTCGCCGTCATCGCTATCGCTATCGCTGTCACTTTCTGTAACATTTATTATAAATGTGTCTGTGATATTGTCAATTAACATATCTAGCCTACTCATTTTTTCCTCTTCTTTGACAACATGGGATACGCATTTAGACCATTCGGTAGCCGTAATTTTTTGAATGTCTTCCTGAAATAAATTTCTCACGTCTGTCAATTTGAAGGTTTTATTATTTAGAGCTACATGCCCCTTTACCTGCGCCCATATCAATTCGATAGGGTTTAGCTCGCAATGGTAAGGGGGCAGTCTTAAAACCGTGATCCCATGTTGTGCTGTCATTTCGTCTACAGCGTACTTATTAAAAGTCTCGTTATGTTGAACCAGTTCTAAAAGCGTAGCTTTAACCTTATCTGGTTCGTAATGAATATTTTTATTTAAAAGCCAATCTTGAATGGCAGCTTTTTTCCAGCTCATTTTTGGTGCCGTTTCCAATTTTCGGGAGTGGTAAGGTGCATTATCCATCACCACAATTGAGTTTAGTCTTAATTTTGGTAAGACTCCAGCGAACCACCTCAAAACACACTGCATTCATCTCATCATGGTAATCTTCACAATTTTTCTTTGCTTCAAAAATCATGAGGCTCTCTTCCAGGAAGCCTTCTTCACTACCTATATGGCTAATTATGAGACGTTTGCCTTTTCCAGATGGATTTTTTAATCCAGTGGTCAGTCCCTCCAAAAACGCTTGTCGAGATGATGTGACTTTCTTGTCCACCCAAGTTTTTTTTACAGTATGACCTTAAAATAAATAAAGTACATGAACATTCAATATTACTATTAAATTTAATGTAAAATGTATATAAATGCATTTTGTGTATAAATGTTAGCCTTACCTGCGTTAACCCATGTTTCATCTTGATAATATATATGTCTCCCTTCTCGTCGAAACTAACTTATAGATCGCAAGTAACGCTGGCGCCATGTTATTATATCATTTCGATCAATAAGTGTGCTCTTGCGTGACCGTGCAACAAATTTAAAATTAAGATGCTTCAAAATTTTTCTAACGGTGTCTTTGGAAATCTTGGGCATTTCTGAATCATCGTTCATCACTTGTAAAATCTAAAATAGTAAATTTTATAATAGCTTGGAATCATTACTTTTATATAAAAGATGTAGGTATAAAATAATACTGTCTGACTGATTGACTAACCTTTGCAATGGTTGGAGGTTCATTCCGGTAAAAGAACTGATGAACAATTCTTCGTATTGCAGAGAATGTAAATTCATCAATTTTATCTTTGAAACCTCGCTTTGGTCCAGTTTTTTTAGGAGGAGTTGGCGGCGCACCTTTATTTACTTCCTTCAAAACGTTACAAACAGAGCGTGAGGCTATTCCCAATATGTCAGCAACTTTGCTCATACATTCATTTTCTTCCACAACTTCAAAGGCCTCCAATTGCGCAGAAATTTCATTTTTCACGTATTTGTAGGCGTTGCGGATCATTACTTTTTCAGTAACAGTGAAAGCTTTTCGTGGACGTTTTTTTCTTGGGGACAAGAAAACATCCACGTCTTTTTGTGATGTACTTGGCTGAGGATCCATTTTGATGGAAAACCAAAACAAATAGATTCACTCAAAGTTCACAAAAAACTATAAACGTAACAACAAACACAACGTAACAACACTATAACAAAAACCCAACAAAATAACAAAATATCGATTCGCAATGAAATAAGATATTCGTGCAGTCAGACTGGGAGAATGAAGCCGAATGACACGATAAACAAAATGGCGATAGCTGCACGAGCGCGCACGGGTTGCCAATACTGAAAACTATATAGGCTCTTTTATTATAAGTTTTGTTTTTAATATAAAAACAAAAATATTAACTTTTTATAAAATAGAGCAGCGATTACTAATTAATTAATAATTATTATGAATCTTCTTCTTCTTCCTGCCCTTGTCCCATGTTACTTGGGGTCGGCGCAACACGTTTTCTTCTTCCATACCATCCTGTCCACCGTCACGCTATCACTGACTCCCTTTTCTTTCATATCACTCCTCACACAGTCCATCCATCTTTTCTTTGGCCGTCCCCTCCCTCTCCATCCATCCACATTTATATTCATAACTCTTTTAGTAACATGCGTTTCATCCCTCCTCATCATATGACCATACCAGGACAAACGGTTTCCTTTCAACTTTTCTGTCACTGGCGCCACTTTCAAACTTCCTCTAATATACTCATTTCTCACTTTATCCATTCTCGTCACTCCACACATCCATCTCAACATTCTCATCTCTGCTACATGCAATCTCTTTTCATCCATCTTTTTCACAGCCCAACATTCTGATCCATACAGTACGACAGGTCTAATCACGGACTTGTAGATTTTCCCCTTTAACTTTAGGGGCATCCGTGGGTCGCAAGTTGTTCCAGTGACCTGTCGCCATTTCATCCATCCCGAGTTGATCCGGTGCGTTACGTCTCGGTCTATTTCGCCATCCCCTTGGATAAGCGACCCTAGGTACCGGAAGTCGGAGCACATCGGTATTTGTGTTCCAGCGAGGGCTAGAGGCACGGAACTGGAGAGACCGCCAAAATCGCAGAACAAATATTCGGTTTTAGATCTGCTCAATTTCAAGCCAACACTCTCCAGTCTGTGCCACCACATCTCCAATCTACTCTGGACCTCTAGGCCACTCTCGGCAACCAGCACAATGTCATCGGCAAACAGCATACACCAGGGTGCCTCTTCCTGTATGTCCGACGTCAGCGCGTCCATTATCATCAGGAAGAGGTAAGGACTGAGAGCCGACCCTTGGTGCAAGCCGACTGCCACACTGAAGCTGCCGAATAATTATTATGAATAATTATGTATTTATTTAAATAAAAATCAATAATTTAGTCTTTAATTGGCACACTGATGGCACACACACTGATTGTTTATCGATTTTTGTGTTCATCACTACACTATTATATGTGGTATCATTATTTCACAAAATGACAGTAGCTAATGTCAAATCTGGAATCGAATTAAAATTCTGACTTTAGGTGCGCGTTCACCTTTACTATACAGTGGGGTAGTTTTATTAACAGAGGACACCACCATGTCGGCAATAGAATTTTTTTTTAAAGAACTAGGATTAGATATCAAACGAGATATGGAATAATCACTAATAATCAATATACAAAAAAAGAAGAAAGGGTAGACTATTTAAAAGATGGGCTAACGAAATCGTACAAATAGCCGGAAACTTATGGCCCAGACGGGCAAAGGATAGAGCTACCTGAATCGGTTTGGAGGAGGATTGCACTGTAAAAGGTGGCCCTTACACCTGACAATACTAACCTTATTTAAGTAAAAAAACTAACATAACTAACAAATAAATGAATTAGTACACAACACATGTAAGGGACAAAACTAAGCTTATAAATAAATAAATTACCCAATTGAAGATGCTTTTTGTGCTCATATAGTGGATTAATATTTTGATTTATAAAATAACACCGGAATACACGGGTTTAGTGTTAACGAATTGAACAGGGAAATAAGTGGTACAATTCTTACAACAATAAAAAACCTGTATCGTATTTTTTTCTCATTCCAGCGATAAAATGGGGCCAGCTACAAAAGATCCTGAGCAATTTTCAATGGTTACGGTGTTCGCCATTGGATTAAGTATGTTCGTTTGCGGCAATCTCTTTGCGATTGCCATCAAGATGTCACATTCTCGTTACAGGAGACGAAGTCACGGTATGTGTTTTAGGCCTCGTTTACCTACAATAAGCCTAAAATAGTGGTGGCCCAGTGGTTACGGCCACGACTTACGTATTGTAGGTCATGGGTTCGAACCCAGGCAGACGCTTTCATCATTCATCATCATCATTTCAGCCGAAAGACATCCACTGCTGGACATAGGCCTCCCGCAGACGTCGCCACATTGACCGATCCCGTGTATCTCGCATCCAGCGCCTTCCCGCAACCTTAACCAGGTCATCGGTCCACCTAGTGGGAGGCCATCTAACTTATCGTCTTCCAATTCGCGGTCGCCATTCCAGAGCTTTTCTCCCCAATGGCTATTTGTTCTGCGAGCAATGTGCCCTTCCCACTACCACTTAAGTTTGGCAATTCTTGGGGCTATGTCGGTTACTTTGGTTCCTCTGCCAATATCCTCATTTCTGACATGATCACGCAAGGAAACTTCAAGCATAGCCCTTTCGATTGCCCTTTGGGTGACTTTAAACTTTCTGATAAGGCCCATTGTGAGCGACCACGTCACGGTCCCATAGGTGATCACCGGCAATACACACTGGTCAAGACTTTTGTCTTGTCTAGTCTTCAACATCACCTTTGTTTTGTCACTGTTCATCCTAAGACCCACTCTTTCGGAAGGTCATCGAGCAATGTTCGGAGGTTCTTCATGGTTTCAGCCACGATCACTATATCGTCGGCAAACCGAAGATGAGTGATGTATTCGCCATTGAAGTTGATGCCTAGCCCTCTCCAGTCTAGAACCTTGAAGACATCCTGCAGCGCAGCGGTGAACAGTTTCAGCGATATAACATCTCCCTGTCTCACACCTCGCTGCAGAAGGACGGGTTCCGAGATCTGATCCTGAAGTCGAACTGACATGGTGGCGTTTTTGTACAAACACTTCAACACTTCGATGTACCGGTAGTCAATTTGGCATCGTTGGAGAGACTGCAGTACAACCCAAGTCTCGATCGAATCTAAGGATTTCTCGTAGTCCACAAACGCTCAACACAGAGGCAGGTTATACTCTTCGGTCTTCTGTATAACCTGCCGCAGTGTATGTATGTGGTCTACGGTGCTAAAGCCTTTTCGGAATCCGGTTTGTTCGGGAGGCTGGAAATCGTCAAACCGGCGCGCGAGACGATTCGTGATGACTCTGAAAACAACTTGTAGACATGGCTAAGAAGTGAGATGGGCCTATAGTTCTTCAGCCGGGCATTGTCGCCCTTCTTGAAGAAGAGTACCACCACACCCCTGCACCATGCCTGTGGCGTTTTGCCCTCGAGTATGACGGAATCAAACAGCTTCTGAAGGGCCTTAAGGACCTGTTTGCCACCCACCTTCAGGAGTTCGGCCGTGATTCTGTCATTACTCGGCGCCTTGTTGTTTTTAAGCTGTTTCAGAGCCATCCTAATCTCGTACAGGCTGACGTCCGGGATATCTTCGGTAGCGAACGCTTTAGTTTGTGTAAATTATTTCATCACCACTGCTCTAATAACGGTAAAGAAATATACATTGTGAATAAAATTACATCGTGAGGAAACCGGCATGAACTACAACAAAAAATTCAAACACATGTGACAGCCACCAACGCGCACTGGGCCTGCGTGGTGGATTAAACCCCAGTCCCTCTTTCAGAGAGGAGATTTGTGTCCTAGCAATGAGAACATTAAAAGGTTGATAATAATGAAATGTAAAATCTACTACTGTCTGTAAGCGTCACGAGACGCCATTTCTTAAATAATTTGAGACCGCGGATTTATATTAAGCACAAGTTTTTACTGGCATAACCATAGTTATTATTGCTACGGGCCATCTATCTCTATGAGTAACGGTGACAATCACTGACACGCATGGTTTTTATTATTATAAGTTTTGACAATGCCGTCCACAGGAGCTTTGGTCTGAACGAGTCTTTATTATATAGATGTCAAGTCCTGTGAGAAGATTCGCAACTTTTAACTTTGATTTTAAATGAGATTCTCCCACGTAAGGCAAATAGCCACATTAATGGCTATTTGGTTCAATGAAATAATTACTTATGTTATCTATGTGTTGACAAGATCAGCACACACCTACTCATGGTCACATAAATAATTATTTTTAGTCGCATTCCCTATGTATACTAACTATACCTTATTCCTCTGTCTAACCACAATTCAATATTCATATTTTGTTCAAACTATTTCAGCATTAAATCGTCCACACCAGCCGTAGAACAACGTGACTCTGATCCAGATCCAGCAAACAAGCATTTACTACATCATGAAGCCAAGCGATGAACATCTGGGGCCTATTGCGATATATTGGTCAAAAATCCAAGAAAAATATGAAAGTAAATTGTTGTCCGTCGGTTTTATATTAAGTGGGCCCCATATAATCCTTTGATAGAGACAGACAGATAATTTTAGACGTAGTTATTATTATGAAGATATACATACGATCATTTGTGTTAAGAATTAAAATACGCACCTATTTTTACATGACCATGGCACTTGTCCCACCACCCACGTGTGAGCGAGTGTAGCTATCGACTATTTTCTCGCTGAATAAACGTAAAAAAGATCCCGTGTCAATAAAAGAGACACATTATAGTAATAGTATAGTTGAATGCTGGCTAGAATAGAATATGCTTAGCGATACTCGCTCAGCGATATATCCCTGGCCCCTAGCTAATAGCCGAGCGATAAAACTATCGCAACTGCACACTCGCTACTCGCTGCTCGACAAATCGTTTTTAGTTTCTAGCTTTACTCGCTACTCGCTGATTGTCGGCGGTGGGACAAATGCCCATGGCTGTCCTCTTAGAATATTTTATTTTTTCATATCTTCAGAGCGCGATTTTACTGTAGTCCGGTTTTATACATTGAGGAATGAAAAAGGTACTTTGAAGTTACGTACTCGTAGATATAATTATTTTTGTGTTCGATATTGTTGTATCAAATGAAAATTAAATGCTTTGAAATAAGAGTGACAATCTTATGCAATCGACGTATTCTCCTAAGCATAGGTTATTAATAAATTTATTAGTTGCCGTTACGATGGGTTTGAGGTGCGCTTACATGGGCAACTGAAATTTGGCAATTTCTATACAATCTTTGTAATGCCTTATATTAATAGGTGTTTCCGGGACATCATAGTTATTCAACCAAAACTGGCAATTATTGCCACCAACGAGACTCTGTACGTGAGGTTTCTGATCCTTGCAATAGATTGCCCATGTAGGCGTACCTTTATAATGGCCGTAAAGGCCTGCTTACGGTAACGACAACTAATATTTCAAATAAAAGAAGACCAAATAGCAGAAACATTTTTCGTCTACGTCTTATAGAAAATTAAAGATTCGGTAGCTTTTGAGGCAAACTTAATAAATAAATAATGATATATTCATTGTTTTTCTATATAAATTAAATCATGTACACAACATTTTATTCTACTCTGTTTTTTTATTTACTTTACCCTACTTTAATCGCAGCTACACTGCGGTGTAACTGACCCGGTACTACACCAGTATAATGACCTATAATAGATATAGGCAATTCTTTAATTACTTTTTTTTTACTTAGGTATAGGTCCTATAGTAAGCCTCAACTTAAGTTTATATGCTTATATACGTAAGACTTGTGTCACTGTAGTTATTGGATGAAATAAGAAAGTTTGTGCTCAATAAATGGCTAAATTCACTATCTGATCAAATTAAGCACTATCCTGTTTGTAATGTACCGCTGTTGTTGACACATTGTTTTCTGAAACTGAAAAAAATGCACATTAGTTCACGAAGAAGCGCTATCTTTAAAACCTACTAATGCACCATCATAAAAATGACAATGCCTTGCCATTAACGATAAAAAATACCGTCCATACTGGTTTATTTTGCTGCCCGTGATACGATGATTTTCATCAATATAGATAACAGCGATTTTCTTTTTCTTTGTTTACTGGTAAAAATGTATTTACTTTCTGATCCTGTACATGAATTTTTTGCTGGTTTTTTTCTGAATAAACGATTATTGTTTATTATTTAATCACGGAGAGCCCGACAAAAAGGACGGTTTAGAGTTATTCGCAAGAGAAGAGTAAAATGGGAAAATAAGGGGAATTCAATTATCTTGAACATAGCTGATATCGTGAAGAAAATCTTCGTGAGGAAACATGGAAGCTTGAGCTAGTGTGATTAATGCTCGTTTTTTAAATTATCTCTGTACGAAGAGGCTTTCACGCTGCAGTAGTACAGTATTATTTTATTTTATTTTCAGCCTGTTGTGTTCCACTGCAGGTACAAGGTACACGGCAGGTAGCATCCCTTTCTTCCATCCAATCCTCCCGGTTGAGGCCAATTGGGTACTAGAAATAGACCGGTATTATTATAGATAAGTAAGGTATTTACATACTTTTTGTCCTGAATATGTTTTTCCTCAATGATTCAAAATATTTTCTCTTCACGATTGTAGCAGCGATCAGAATTATAATAATTATAATGAAAACAGAGCCCATTGCGTAGCACCAGTCGGAGTTATACCTTTAAGCAGAAAACAAAATGTTGGACTGACATCCAGAAACCCATATCATACTTAATATTATAAATGTGAATGTCAGTTTGTTTGTTACGCTTTCACGCAAAAACTACTGAACCGATCATCATGAAACTTTGTACATATATTCTTGGAGGTATTAGAAGTAACATAGGATACATTTATTAAAAAAAAATATATGGCTTCACTGCGAGCGAAGCCGCGGGTAAAAGCTAGTCTATCATAAGATCAACTACAGCACTTAAAATACACCAACCACGAGTTGAATGAGGCCAACGACAGCGAGCTATCCTGGTGGGTACATTTTGGTCAAACAAAATTGGATAGAGTTTACACGTGAAGAAGAAGAAGAACCTAAAATCAGCCTTACTTGTTTGTTCAGAAGTAAGTAAAAAGGTATGGAAATGTAAAGTAAGAAAATTGATAATAATTACCAATACAAAAAGTGAAAATCGATTTAAATTAAATCTAACAGAGATCAAGTTGCTCACCACGACGACGTCTTTTCCATAATTGTCAGCTCATTTCGGTCACTGTAGTCATTTTCAACAGAATTATCGTCGTCTACCATGACGTCCGTTGTACTCGGAATAACAGTCGACGCTGTTGCATCTACAGTCGCCTCGTCTATGTCATATATAGTTACACTTGCTGTAGTAGAAGTTATCACACATATTGTTTTTTCACATTTATTTGTGACATCGGAACAGTTGTCTTCACAGTCACAAGGCTCACCATCATCGTTAACGCGCGTCAGTTCTTGATGTGGTGCACACACGCATACATCAGGAGCAACGCAGGAACCCCCGCAGTTTTTACATATTGGCACGCATAAAGCAGTATTTTTTTCATCCAGAAATTCCGATTTATCAAGCTCGTAACCTGGATAGCACTTGCAGATGTTTGGAGCGACGCATGTGCCGTTACCACAAATGTGGTCACAGTGCGCCAAACACATGCCACTTGAATCCTTTCTATACCATCCCGGGTCGCAGACACATGCCTGTGGACTAATGCAGCTACCATGCTCACACCCAAAGCAGTAAGGCTCACATATCTCATTTGCGGACTTTTCGTACCCATTCAAGCATTCACATGTTTCTGGAGCTATGCAAGTACCATTTGCGCAAGATTTCGAGCACGCCGGCTCGCATATTTCAATTGAACCCTTGATAACATTGGTCCATCCAGGTTCACAAATGATAGTAATTATACACTCCCCACTGGCCGTATAACCGGAGCAGAAAGGTTCGCATGTATCGTTTTCTGATTTTTTGTAACCCGGGTGACACTGACAGGTTTCTGGAGCCACGCAGGTGCCGTTGAGGCATGGTTCGGAGCAGAGTGGCACACACACTTCATTTACAAGGTTGTATCCTGAGTGACACAGGCAAGTGTTTGGCGCGGTACAGATTCCGTGTTCGCATCCTTTAATACACAGCGGTGAGCATCTGTGGGCATAGTTCATGTCGGGCAGGTAGCCAGAGTTGCAGGCGCACTCTCCCGGAGACTTGCAGTAGCCATTCACGCAGGCCGGTGAGCAATCTGGCTTGCAGTGAATACTGAAATAATTTGGTTTAAATAAATAATAGTACCTAATAGTTATAGTTAAACGAAGTCACAAACATATTCATAGATTTTTGTAACCTACCTGTTTTCGTTATAACTTTCATCTTTAATGTAGCCTTTGCAGCAAACGTTTACTTGTTCTGGTACAGCTTTCTGCATATTAAATAGGAATATTGCAAATTAAATGATCATTAATAACTAATTGATCAATGCTATTAATATTGATTTATGATTGTCTCACCTGGACGGTTCTGGTTCCCATCGCAGTGGCGACTCTGGTGTCGGTGCACCAAAACAGACAGTTTTTCTTCTCATAGGCTTCCAAGTAAGTATATAAGAAGGTTTCAGGAACATCTTGGTAGCCCCTTTTCGGAAAAGACACAACTTTTAAAATATATCCCAATCGTATTTAGTTCACAATATACAATAAATGAATATAAGAAGGCAAACTACATGTAATATAGGTACCAACCTAACCAATAGTAAGAAATATTTTTTACTCACATTTTTGTTTCCACACATACTTGAGCCAATGCTTTTGCTTGTATAACAATATACAAAAGTAAAATTCTAAAAATATTACATAATAGTAACATTTTGAAAATCACTCTTATAGTATATAATTCAAATAAAATTACTAAAAGCCCAATGGAAAAATGAGATATTATTTAAAAAAAATCCAATTTTATTAATGTGCCTGACTACTGCCGGAACTCGTCTTTTTTCCTAACAGTACAAAGAAACACAGCGAAGAAGCAGGTAGGTACAGGTTATCTGAAAGCTACGAATACATTTGAACACAAAACAATCTCTGTAACGTAAACTCAAACCTTATTTTAGAAAAACAAACTATGTGTTATTATAGTAGGTTTCTATGCCAGTACTATCTGCTAGGTACAGTCAACTCAAAATATGGCTAGTAAAAAAGGACTAAATGGAACAGTCAAAACCATTTATAGCGAACGACGAATATGGACGGCCAATGTGACTTATTCAATTCATATGCATTTTCTAAGTTTATCTTGGACGTCGCCGATAAAGGTGAAGGAAAACATCGTGAGGAAACCTGACTTATAGTTAGTATTTGTAAGTTTGTGCTCCATTGGTGTACTTGTTGCAAGGTTCCAGTGTCCAGGCGTAAATAAACAAATAAATAAATAGCGACTTCGCTTAAAACGATGGAATGTAAAGGTCCCAATTTTTTTTCTATTTCAGAACGAAAATATTCTTTACATGATCATCATCATCACCATATCAGCCAAAAGACGCCCTCTGCTGGACATAGACCTCCCCATAGAGTTGCCACATTGACCAGTCCCGTGCGTCTCGCATCCAGCGGCTCCCCGCAACTTTCACCAGGTCATCGGTCTACCTAATGGAAGGTCTTCTAACGCAAAGTCTTTCGGTTCGCGGTCACCACTCCAGAACTTTTCTGCCCCGTCGGCCATGCCCTGCGAGCAATGTGCCCTGCCCAACGCCATTTAAGTTTATTAAAAAAAAAGTAAACGTTGCCTCACACTAGGAATTTCTTCCTGTATCGTGGGTGCGTTTACAAACATTTAAACTCACATACACAAAACAACCAGATCCGGAACAATTATCTGTAGGCCTTACAAATATTTGTTCCGTGCGGGATTTGAACGCAGCGCAGCAGCCGATCGCTCAACCAATACCCCAACCGTGTCGCCAAAAGTTTGGCAATTTTTCGAGCTGTGTCGGTAACTCTGGTTCTTTGCAGATCTCTGAATTTCTGATTCGATCACGCAAGGAAACTCCGAGCATAGCCCTCTTCTTTGCCCTTTGGGTGACTGTAAGCATTCTGATGAAGCCCATTGGGAGCGACTACGTCGCAGAGCCACACACACCGGTAACATACTTTCGTCTTGAGATACGTTGGTTAGTTGGACGAGATGACACCGCGCAACTTTTACTGGCGGTAGATTTTTGCTGATGGTTTGTGATCACCCACCGGGCAAAGACGTCCCACCAAGCGGCCTAGCCGTATTCCGGTAGGATGCTCGGTGTACCCATCTAGAGGAGTTGGGTCGAGATAGCTGTTCCACTGCGCGCATCAGGCAGACCGGCCTGATGCGCGCTGTTATGGATATATCGGGAGACTGGTCGCGGTGGGTAGCGAGATCCGAGTCACGGTGCGCTGGCCGACCGTAGGTAGTTGGGGGCCCAAGTAGTGTGCCAGCCACTCACGAAAGGCTGCCCCGCCAACTGTCAAAAAATCCCGGAAAGCGCGCTGGTTGGCGACCAGAAGACAGTGCCCGATTGACATTTCTGGGGGACTTCTGGCTATCTCCACGTGGTAGCGCAGTTATGTGGGACTCCATCCCACTAAAATTCCACGGTGTCCTCCTGTGCCGCTTATGGCGGGAACAGGGGTACGCGTTAGCACTCACCGTGAACCCGCCGCGGCTGTCCGTCACCGGACCCTCCTCTGGGAAGTACCCGCCATCACCGGCGCACCAGAACCACCCCAGGGAACAAACCAGCACATAGGCGCCAAACGACCCCGTGTAAGGCACCCTTGGTCCCCTTGTGACGGGTCAAGGTCAAAGGCCCCGCCACCTACCATTTTTCGGCCACAGAGGATAGGGAGAGCGGCCAACGCTATACCGACTCTGCTCCTCTCTTACGGCCCCACCGCATCCGCCATTAGACGATGGCGACCCCGTCCGGGCCGTGGAAGGTAGGGAGAGTGGCGCACCGCAATAGCGGCACTGCTCTCCCGCCGCGGCCTCCAACCTTCAGCCGCGATATCGTATGGGTATGAGAGGCCCCTTACGACATCGCGGCCCGCCTCAGTTGCGATGTCGCCCAGGCAGCACCGCAACCTACATCTTTGGCCGCTACGTCGTCGGCTTATCGCCAAAATCCCTGACGAGCGGCCCTCCTCGGTTCCTCTTCGCTTCACCGTGGGTGACCAAGCCACGGTTACTGACCCCTCGCCTCGACAAGGAAAAATGCTAGCGGGCGTCCGTTATGTACTGGTGTCTGGAGTTTTTACAATAAGACAGTAAATACACAGCTAGTTCACAAAGTGGACAAATTTTGTAATACAGAGTGAGAAACTGCAAATACAAATAAATGCCCACGTATATTCCACGATGTTCAAAACAATTACTCAAAAAAGGAAAAATTACAAAAGTACTTTTATAGCTCGCAGATAATTGTTTCTGTACAACTTATAACCTCACGACCAAATGCACGCCAGCTTGGAATCACCAGCTATTGAGGAATTAATCATAATTATTATAACTTAATTATTTTTCTTAGTTATTTTATTTCTATTTTCTTGAAAGTTACGACAACGTTTTGTGTGCATGCAGAGTTTACCTGTAAGTGATTGCTACACTTTATTCAGATTTTTTGTTTCTATTTAATTTGCTTATACCAGTGTATACAATTGTTAGTGAACCAAATAAATACTTAACATTTTTGTAGAAAAAAATACATTAAATTGTGTTCCAACTGTACTTGAGAAGGTCACGTTTTATTTAAAGATGCTGTACGTGAGGTTAACTTAAAACAAATGCTTTGTTAATCATAATGATGTTATTTAAAAAATACACATATTTCTAAAACCAAAAATTACAACTCAAATACAGGCTGTAATGGAAGTAGCTCGCCGTCCGATAAGGACCAGCGGCGCGTAGTGTTTTACGCGCCCCTCAAAAATATATCAGCAAAAACTGACGGGGTCCGCTAGGGCTGATGCCTGTCTGCGTCGCGGATAAATTTAAAAAATAGTTAACTCAAAAATTCAAAACTGCTTAAGAAGCGAATTAAAAAGACGTACAAGAAGAAAATCAAGATGTGCAGACGGAGGATACATATTCGCGTGCCGGCTGACCAAAACCATTAGTATTATTTGTATCTTCCGACTGCACACCATGATTTTCTTCTTGTTTACGTCTTTTTTAGTTCGCTTCTTTAGCAGTCGGGTTTTTTCGATTTTTTTTACTTTTTTATTGATAATTTTTAGTCAACTTTTTTTTATTAGGTACGTTTAAACATATAAGTGATATATATTTTTGAAAACACCTCATAGAACCCGTCTGCGTGAACCTGGCAGATCATTTTCCAGCAGAGCTTAAAAAAATGTGAGTTCTAGTCGCATGCAGCATAGTTCTGGAGTTCTTGATACTTTTTGTAAATAGTTCTAGCCTTTTTCCCGGAAAAAAAGTCAAATGAAAATATGATCTGCTAACTTCCGGTAGCTGATCATTTTTTCCAAAACCAAAATTTTATAAGTGATTTTGGTGCACAAAGATGAGTTCTATAGTTCCTGATACATTTTAGAAATAGTTCTGCAGAATTACACACAAAAAAAAAATAGCAAACATTTAAAACTCATTACTGAAATAAACCAATATGTTTTTTAAAACTGACGCTACTTATGTATATAAAACTACAGTTGCCGTTTCTTTTTTTGGCAAAAATAATTAGTTTAGAGCTTGGAATAATAAAAATCAATAAAATATAAGAAAAACGTACTCTCAAGCGATAGTAGCTTTGTTATAACCGTAGCCAAAAGCAAAAACCAAGACAATATTCAGTTTTCGATACAAAAAAAAACAAAACATAAAATCTAACCGTAATCAGGCCGAGAACTCCTCCTTTCCTTATACGCCTATATTAAGACTAGACGCAAAAATGAAACAGAATGCCAGAACTCTCAATCAAGTATCAGCAGAGCATGGTTGAAGATTTAGATGAATAAAAATCAAGAAATTTATCATCGTTCGTAATAAAAAATCCAAAATCAAATATCAGAGGTACTGAGGGCCGGAAACTCCTCGTTTTCTACTACAACTGTATATGCACTTTGTAAAAGTATGCTACAGAAAGCAATAACTCTCAATAAAGTATCAGCAGAGCATGGTTGAAGATTAAGATGAATAAAAATCAAGAAACTTTTCATCGTTCGTAATAAATAATCCAAAATCAAATATCAGAGGTACTGAGGGCCGGGAACTCCTCGTTTTCTACTACAACTGTATATGCACTTTGTAAAAGTATGCTACAGAAAGCAAGAACTCTCAATAAAGTATCAGCAGAGCATGGTTGAAGATTAAGATGAATAAAAATCAAGAAACTTTTCATCGTTCGTAATAAAAAATCCAAAATCAAATATCAGAGGTACTGAGGGCCGGGAACTCCTCGTTTTCTACTACAACTGTATATGCACTTTGTAAAAGTATGCTACAGAAAGCAAGAACTCTCACTCAAGTATCAGCAGAGCATGGTTGAAGATAGAGGTTAGCAAAGATCAAGGAAATTTTCAGTTTTCGTTATAAAAATTCAAAAATAATATATCAGAGGTACTGAGGGCCGGAACTCCTCGTTTTATACTACAACTGTATATGCACTTTGTAAAAGTATGCTACAGAAAGCGTGAACTCTCAATAAAGTATCAGCAGAGCATGGTTGAAGATTAAGATGAATAAAAATCAAGAAATTTTTCATCGTTCGTAATAAAAAATCCAAAATCAAATATCAGAGGTACTGAGGACCGAGAACTCCTCGTTTTCTACTACAACTGTATATGCACTTTGTAAAATTATGCTACAGAAAGCAAGAACTCTCAATAAAATATCAGCAGAGCATGGTTGAAGATTAAGATGAATAAAATCAAGACATTTTTCATTGTTCGTAATAAAAAGTAAAAAAAAAAATTAGTTAAGGCACCGAGGGCCGGAACTCCTCGTTTTATACTACAACTATATATGTTCTTTGTATAAGTATGCTACAGAAAGCCAGAACTCCCACTCAAGTATCAGCAGAGCATGGTTGAAGATTTAGGTTAGCAAAGATCAAGGAAATTTTCAGTCTTCGTTATAAAAAATTCAAAATCAAATGTCAGAGGTACTGAGGACCGAGAACTCCTCGTTTTCTACTACAACTGTATATGCACTTTGTAAAAGTATGCTACAGAAAGCGTGAACTCTCAATAAAGTATCAGCAGAGCATGGTTGAAGATTAAGATGAATAAAAATCAAGAAATTTTTCATCATTCGTAATAAAAAATCCAAAATCAAATATCAGAGGTACTGAGGACCGAGAACTCCTCGTTTTCTACTACAACTGTATATGCACTTTGTAAAAGTATGCTACAGAAAGCAAGAACTCTCACTCAAGTATCAGCAGAGCATGGTTGAAGATAGAGGTTAGCAAAGATCAAGGAAATTTTCAGTTTTCGTTATAAAAATTCAAAAATAATATATCAGAGGTACTGAGGGCCAGAACTCCTCGTTTTCCACTACAACCATATAGGCACTTTATAATAATATGCAACAGAAAGCCAGAACTCTCAATCAAGTATCAGCAGAGCACGGTTGAAAATTTAGATGAATAAAATCAAGAAATTTTTCATCGTTCGTAATAAAAAATCCAAAATCAAATATCAGAGGTACTGAGGGCCGGGAACTCCTCATTTTTATACTATAACTGTATATGCACTTTCTAAAAGTATGCTACAGAAAGCGTGAACTCTCAATAAAGTATCAGCAGAGCATGGTTGAAGATTAAGATGAATAAAAATCAAGAAATTTTTCATCGTTCGGAATAAAAATTCCAAAATCAAATATCAGAGGTACTGAGGAACGGAACTCCTCATTTTCCACTACAACTACATATGCACTTTATAATTATATGCAACAAAAATCCAGAACTCTCACTCAAGTATCAGCAGAGCATGGTTGAAGGATGAGATAAATAAAAATCAAGAAATTTTTCATCTTCGTAATAAAAAATCCAAAATCAAATATCAGAGGTATTGAGGGCCGGGAACTCCTCGTTTTCTACTACAACTGTATATGCACTTTGCAAAAGATTGCTACAGAAAGCATGAACTCTCACTCAAATATCAGCAGAGCATGGTTAAAGATTTAGATTAGCAAAGATCAAGGAAATTTTCAGTGTTCGTTATAAAAAATTCAAAAATGATATATCAGAGGTACTGAGGGCCGGAACTCCTCGTTTTCTACTACAACTATATATGTTCTTTGTTCAAGTACGCTACAGAAAGCCAGAACTCCTACTCAAGTATCAGCAGAGCATGGTTGAAGATAGAGGTTAGCAAAGATCAAGGAAATTTTCAGTTTTCGTTATAAAAATTCAAAAATAATATATGAGAGGTACTGAGGGCCAGAACTCCTCGTTTTCCACTACAACCATATAGGCACTTTATAATAATATGCAACAGAAAGCCAGAACTCTCAATCAAGTATCAGCAGAGCACGGTTGAAAATTTAGATGAATAAAAATCAAGAAATTTTTCATCGTTCGTAATAAAAAATCCAAAATCAAATATCAGAGGTACTGAGGGCCGGAACTCCTCGTTTTATACTACAACTGTATATGCACTTTGTAAAAGTATGCTAAAGAAAGCGTGAACTCTCAATAAAGTATCAGCAGAGCATGGTTGAAAATTAAGATGAATAAAAATCAAGAAATTTTTCATCGTTCGTAATAAAAAATCCAAAATAAAATAGCAGAGGTACTGAGGGCCGGGAACTCCTTGGTTTCTACTACGACTATGTATGCACTTTGTAAAAGTATGCTACAGAAAGCAAGAACTCTCACTCAAGTGTCAGCAGAGCATGGTTGAAGATTAAGATGAATAAAAATCAAGAAATTTTTCATCTTCGTAATAAAAAATCCAAAATCAAATATCAGAGGTATTGAGGGCCGGGAACTCCTCGTTTTCTACTACAACTGTATATGCACTTTGCAAAAGATTGCTACAGAAAGCATGAACTCTCACTCAAATATCAGCAGAGCATGGTTAAAGATTTAGATTAGCAAAGATCAAGGAAATTTTCAGTGTTCGTTATAAAAAATTCAAAAATGATATATCAGAGGTACTGAGGGCCGGAACTCCTCGTTTTCTACTACAACTATATATGTTCTTTGTTCAAGTACGCTACAGAAAGCCAGAACTCCTACTCAAGTATCAGCAGAGCATGGTTGAAGATAGAGGTTAGCAAAGATCAAGGAAATTTTCAGTTTTCGTTATAAAAATTCAAAAATAATATATCAGAGGTACTGAGGGCCAGAACTCCTCGTTTGCCACTACAACTATATAGGCACTTTATAATAATATGCAACAGAAAGCCAGAACTCTCAAGCAAGTATCAGCAGAGCATGGTTGAAGATTTAGATGAACAAAAATCAAGAAATTTTTCATCGTTCGTAATAAAAAATCCAGAATCAAATATCAGAGGTACTGAGGGCCGAGAGCTCCTCGTTTTCTACTACAACTGTATATGCACTTTGTAAAAGTATGCTACAGAAAGCAAGAACTCTCAATAAAGTATCAGCAGAGCATGGTTGAAGATTAAGATGAATAAAATCAAGACATTTTTCATTGTCCGTAATAAAAAGTAAAAAAAAAATTAGTTAAGGTACCGAGGGCCGGAACTCCTCGTTTTCTACTACAACTATGTAGACACTTTATAAAAGTATGCTACAGAAATCCAGAACTCTCAATCAAGTATCAGCAGAGCATGGTTGAAGATTTAGATGAATAAAAATCAAGAAATTTTTCATCGTTCGTAATAAAAAATCCAAAATCAAATATCAGAGGTACTGAGGGCCGGGAACTCCTCGTTTTCTAATACAACTGTATATGCACTTTGCAAAAGTATGCTACAGAAAGCGTGAACTCTCAATAAAGTATAAGCAGAGCATGGTTGAAGATTAAGATGAATAAAAAACAAGAAATCTTTCATCATTCATAATAAAAAATCCAAAATCAAATATCAGAGGTACTGAGGGCCAAGAACTCCTCGTTTTCTACTACAACTGTATATGCACTTTGTAAAAGTATGCTACAGAAAGCGTGAACTCTCAATAAAGTATCAGCAGAGCATGGTTGAAAATAAAGATGAATAAAAATCAAGAAATTTTTCATCATTTCAGAAATTTCAGACATCAGTCCAACTTGTGCGAGGCCTTGAAATGTTGCATCTTCCAGCAACGACCTCGCCACTCCAGAAGCTTTCAGTCCCATAGGCTATCCACAGCGTTCAGCGGACTATCTGGTCTGCTTAATGCAAACAAAGTTTGGTTTTGCTTGGGGCTATGTTGGTTACCTCAGTTTCCCTGTCTGTGTTGCCGAGTCGGATTCGATGAATACCTTCTGTAAAGTCACCGATTTTCTTGGGAATGGGTGCTACATGGGTATTAAACCCAAACCTTAAAACCTTAGTTTTATTCATTTTTACCGTAAGACTCGTGTGGAAGCTCCACTACACTGTTTTCTTCATAGTATTTGATGGTGTACTCGCTTTGGATCTTATTGTAAAGCCTCATGACTGAGGTTTTGATAGAATAATCGGTGTGACTGTTATTTACCCACGAGCCCTATATTTAGCTAAAATTTATCGGACACGTCATTTAAGTTTCGTTAATCCTAACTTAAAACGCATACATCTACGATATACCATTTATAATTGATTTAACAATAGCTTATTTTTGGTCGCCTTCACTAACTGCATATAATAAAGTCATCTGTTCTTTGTTGAATAAAATCATGCGAACGAAGTCGCGGGCAGTGTGCTAGTATCTCTATAAAACAAAAATCGTATTTTCAATTTAAATAATTATACAACCTCAACTATGTTCTGAAATTCCCTTAATGTCAACGGCAACGGATCTCTATCTGCAAGCTAAATAGGTAGCAAGTATATAGGCAATAACAGGATTCATGCAATACCGAAGAACAAAACATCTGTAAGTGTGAATTATTGCTAATTAGATTCCAAATACAGTGTTCTAATTAAATTATTTGGTTTCTAGAGTGAACATTGAAAATTTGAATGATTTTTTTAACAAAAAATTTCAACCATTCTCTGCTGATACTTGATTGAGAGTGCTAGCTTTATGTTGCATTTCTAGGTCTAGACTTGACACAGATGTATTAGAAAACAAAGAGTTCCCGGCCCTCTGAACCTCTGAACATTTTTCTATTTTTTTTACAATGAACACTAAAAAAACCTGGTTTTATTCATCTAAATCTTCAACCACGCTCTGCTGATACTTTATTGAGAGTTCACGCTTTCTGTAGCATACTTTTACAAAGTGCATATACAGTTGTAGTAGAAAACGAGGAGTTCCGAACCTCGGTACCTTAACTACTTTTTTTTTTTACTTTTTATTACGAACAATGAAAAATGTCTTGATTTTTATTCATCTTAATCTTCAACCATGCTCTGCTGATACTTTATTGAGAGTTCACGCTTTCTGTAGCATACTTTTACAAAGTGCATATACAGTTGTAGTAGAAAACGAGGAGTTCCGGCCCTCAGTACCTCTGATATATTATTTTTGAATTTTTATAACGAAAACTGAAAATTTCCTTGATCTTTGCTAACCTCTATCTTCAACCATGCTCTGCTGATACTTGAGTGAGAGTTCTTGCTTTCTGTAGCATACTTTTACAAAGTGCATACATAGTCGTAGTAGAAACCAAGGAGTTCCCGGCCCTCAGTAACTCTGCTATTTTATTTTGGATTTTTTATTACGAACGATGAAAAATTTCTTGATTTTTATTCATCTTAATCTTCAACCATGCTCTGCTGATACTTTATTGAGAGTTCACGCTTTCTGTAGCATACTTTTACAAAGTGCATATACAGTTGTAGTATAAAACGAGGAGTTCCGGCCCTCAGTACATCTGATATATTGTTTTTGAATTTTTATAACGAAAACTGAAAATTTCCTTGATCTTTGCTAACCTCTATCTTCAACCATGCTCTGCTGATACTTGAGTGAGGGTTCTGGCATTCTATTTCATTTTTGTGTCTAGTCTTAATATAGGCGTATAAGGAAAGGGGGAGTTCTCGGCCTGATTACGGTTTTTTTTTTGTATCGAAAACTGAATATTTTCTTGGTTTTTGCTTTTGGCTACGGTTATAACAAAGCTACTATCGCTTGAGAGTACGTTTTTCTTATATTTTATTGATTTTTATTATTCCAAGCTCTAAACTAATTATTTTTGCCAAAAAAAGAAACGGCAACTGTAGTTTTATATAAGTAGCGTCAGTTTTAAAAAACATATTGGTTTATTTCAGTAATGAGTTTTAAATGTTTGCTATTTTTTTTTTTGTGTGTAATTCTGCAGAACTATTTCTAAAATGTATCAGGAACTATAGAACTCATCTTTGTGCACCAAAATCACTTATAAAATTTTGGTTTTGGAAAAAATGATCAGCTACCGGAAGTTAGCAGATCATATTTTCATTTGACTTTTTTTCCGGGAAAAAGGCCAGAACTATTTCCAAAAAGTATCAAGAACTCCAGAACTATGCTGCATGCGACGAGAACTCACATTTTTTTAAGCTCTGCTGGAAAATGATCTGCTAAGTTCACCAGCATATAGAACCCTCCTTTTTGATACCCACATGATGAAGAAGAAAAAAATATTGGGCACCCATATTGTGGGTGCCCGAAATCCGCCATTTTAATATTTTTCATTTATTGATTTAATTTTCGCGATTGACATAAGAATCATCAAAAGCGGCCAACGCGTTTGATCGGTTGGAGTGTACGTAACGGGGCACTGAGGAAAAAACAGAAAAAATTTGATGAATTTTTCAAACATAATAATACTTACTTTTTATGGTTTTATCGTATGGAGGACATCAAAAGAAACAACTTTTTCCCGGGATTTTTTTTTTGTGAGGTCAATGACCGCTGAGCTAGGAGGCAAAATTTAACTCTCATTGTGAAGGCGTCTGGGACATAGAAGACTCACCCAAAAATTTCGCCCAAAAACAACGCCTAATCAAGCCTTCGGGATCCGGTGGGATGGGGATGGCGGGGTCTGTTCGCTCGCTTTGCTCGCTCACTGGACCCCGCCATCCCCTTCGTGGTTATTTTTTTTATGACCATTAAGCCCCGCGAAGCGGGGCTCCGACTTTGCCCTGTAAGCAACTTAGTCCAAGAGCGAGCGAAGTGAGCTCGAGAATTGGGGCTCTCCGAATTGGACAGGTTAGGTTAAAAAGGGTGTTTTTTGAATCTGACCTTGAGGTCAAGGTCACTGACCACGAGCGTACCCCGTGTCTGCGTCTTTGTTAATTTGGCCTTGGGGTCAAGGTCACTGACATCGAGAGTATCGCGTGTCAGCGATTTTTTAATTTGACCTTGACCTTGTTTTAAGGTCGCTGACCTTGGCGTAAAGGTCACTGACCTCGAGCGTACCTAGGGTCCGCGTCTTTTTTAATTTGACCTTAACCTTGGCGTCAAGGTCACCGACATTGGCGCCAAGGTCACTGATCTCGAGAGTACCCCATGTCAGCGTCTTTTTTAATTTGACCTTGACCTTGCGGTCAAGGTTACTGACATCAAAGAGTACCCCGTGTCTGCGTCTTTTTTAATTTGACCTTGACCTAAGGTCGTCCCCCGGTGTTTCCCCACCCTAGTACTCCCACATCCCACCGGATCCCGAAGGCTTGATTAGGCGTTGTTTTTGGGTGAAATTTTTCTGTCTTTTTTTCATAGTGCCCCGTTTCGTATACCATGACCGTTTGATCTCTAGAACGCCACATAGGAACAAACATACATACATACATTGACTGATAAACACATTACCTTTCTTCGGCAGCCGATTAAAAAGAGTTACCGGGGTCCTGGCCCAAGCAACTGCAGGAACACGGGTGGGTTTTACTCAGTCAAAGTCTGACACGCCCTCTCGCATCACCGAGAGCTAGAGAAGTCATTCCAACGACTAATCATCCATGAATCCACACAAAAAAAAAGTGTGTAACGGAAAGATGCGGTCATATTTTAAAAACTGTTTGTAACCATGTAAATTAAAAACTTTCTCCAAGGAAGCCTGTGGTGTTCTGCTCTACGGACCCACGTTTTTTTTTAATCTATTTACATTTTAATAAATTCTTTACAAAACATACCTTCACATCTTTTGAAATTGTATCAACTCATGTCTCATTTTTATGTATTCTTTGTTACTGTTAACACCTGAAAAGCATATTTTTAGTTATCTCTGATTGATTTAATATCTTCAACTTAAAATAAATTGCTATTTTGTAAAATCTTGTAATTTTTTTATACTCTGACATTTTCATCTGAATTAACATCTGTCTGTCCAATTTATTTTTGTTAAGCCATAGACATAACATACCATGGACTAGGCATTCTATAAGCTCGTTGTACATTATCCTCAAAACAAGGGAAACGGTAGACTGCCCCTTCTGTAAACCGTTTTTTTATTCGTTCTGGTCATATTATTGATATTTTGAATTTGAAATTCGGAAGAGATGACACAGAACGGGGGAAAAACGGGCGTCAGTTTTTTAGTTTGGTTTTGGTTGCGAAATTTGAAACACATATTTAAGCTTTAAATTACAAAGTTTATTCTTATCCACTAAGTACATTAAAATGTAATGAATTCAGTTTGTGAATGAGTGTTATACATCCCTGAAGGCTTCTAATATATGACAATTTATACTCTGAAGTGAACTTTTACTGTCTTAACAATGGGATGTGCCAGACTGGCATATGGAACTGGCATGAGCTGCTGCAGATAGATCCTCAGCGGCGCGTCGTTTTGCGCGAGCGCCCACATATCTCCTTGCTGCCTGTCCTACTACCTACCTACCAGACGTGGTGCATGAGCCGCAGCAGTAAAGTGGTGCGTGCAGCTACAGGGCGCCCACCAGCAGTACACGCAGGTTGCGCACTGCGTCCACGTCGGTCCATATCTCGCGGTAGCGCTCCATCAGCCGTCCCACCGCACCATGTCAAGCTGGCCCTTTTATTTTTATTTTTATCCTATTTTATTAACGTAGCTTACGTTTAGCTCTTCGGAGTTTTGTATCGCCCATACAAATTTTGATCAGCTGACGACAAACTTGTATGGAAAATCTTTTTTTTTAAATGATTGAGTGGCCCATCCAAAAGTGCCTAAGTTGACAAAATTACTAAAATAGAATAAACCTATTATAAAAGAGATGACCAAATTAGAAAAAAATACTTTTATTTAAATAAAATATTACTTTAAATCACACTTGCACGTAAACAGTATCTAAACATACAGGTTAACTTGGTCGTAATGCCCCATATAAAACCCTCGAGCTTTCTTTTTGTCATGAAACCCAAGGTCGGTAAGTAATTTTTTTTTAATTTATAGCACAGCACACAGGTCATGCAAGTTCAAGCAAGGAGTTTACACGCAATTGAAAAATTGTCTTAAAATGTTATCTAAACAGGAATTTCTTTGCAATCTCGCTACATGTTACTTAAATACTCATCTTATAATCTTAATAATCGATTTTAATAGTTTTTGTGTCAAAATGTCGAAATTATTTAATTTTTTTTACACTCCGTCATGGCTGTATACCTACGTAAGCATTTGCCCTTAACGTTTCTGAACGAAACATTTGCATAATCTGTAGTGTGGACAAAAAGCCCGCCACCTGCTTCAAAAAAAGCTCACGTATTTCGTAATAATAGTTGTGCTGATTGGTGTATTAAAGCTATAATTCATAATTATTTACATTTTGTATTTGAAAACAAGTAAAAAAGTTATAAAAAATGTCGTCGTCGTCGTCCGATGAGTGTGATTTAAATGAAACAACGCCAGATATTATCCCTCAGTCTTCGACTTCGGGCTTCTACTAGAGCCTCGATCGTAATTCCTTACTTACCGCCCTTAATACACAATGTACTATTACTTACTTAATTAAGTACAAACAGGTGTGAAAATAAAATCTAATTACTAGCACTAAAAAATATTAAAGCGCTGAGTTTTTATTGCTGACATCGTACACTCGTTTCGTCTTTTTGAACTTGACTTTAAATTCGTGGGCGGGAACTACACCGTCTACAAGGACAAAAATTTAATTTAAACTAAAATTCATTAAACAACAATATTTTCTAAAACAACTCTTATTTATTTCTTAAAATTCACTGTATTATTTAGCATGCATGCTTTTTCTACCAAAAACCTTAGGATGGCGCAGAGACAGATCATGGAAGGTGGAACATAAAAGTAAGCCCAGCAGAAAAAAAATATAATACCAAGTTAAAAAACGTCAACGTCAATCTATCGAAACACGCAAGTAATTACGAGTATAAGGAGCAAAAAGCGCATAACTTTTGAACGGCGGAACCGATTTTCATCAAACATAACTATGAACACTTTCGACAAAGTAATCTTTCAATTAAAAAACCTAAATCAAAGTCGGTTCACCCGTTTTGTAGCCATGATGCCACGACAGATACACAAATACACACTTCAAACTCAAACACCCCTTTTTTCCGTCAGGAGTTAAGAAATACATACATAACATAAATACAGAATCACTGAGAAAATCCCAACAAATCAATGCGGTGACAATTCTTCCAAATTCACTTATTGTGTTGTCGTGCCTTCACCTTAAAGGAGAACCGACCGGTAATTATATAACATAACAGCATTACATAAGATAACTTCAGGCCTGTATTCTCCGATGGGTAAGGCAGAGGGCACCAACAGAACACGTACATGCCAGTTGACTGGCGAAAGTGCCATGAATCGAATGGTGCCACCCTTTTGCCACCAACCAGGCACAAGTATAAAAACTCCGGGCTATTACTTCCTAGATAGAAAAATACAATAACACTTTCCTCGACTTGAGAATCGAAATCAGGGCCTCCTGTTCAGCAGAAGCGCCTGTGGCCACTAGACCAAAGTGGCAGGCATTATTTTAAAAAATGATGTTGGTTCCGCCCTACAAATATGTCACACACTCAACCTTTATATCACAAGAAAAATAACACTTACCGTTTTCTTGTGAATTCTTCCTTTTGCAACGTACTATTACGATAATGATAATTACCGACAGTATCACCAAAACGATGATTGCAACTGCTAAGACATATATCCAGTTGGACTGCATCCTGAAAACAGAGAACGAAGTACGTTTTACGACAGCGATCGAAAAAAAAAATTTGTAATAAGAAAGACTAACTAAATCTAATTAATAAATTGAATGCGTCAATAAAATCGAAATAAATATTTTTGGCAAATGATTTTCAGACACGTGTCTACTCGACTACCTTTTGAAAACAACACGTTTGATATGAATCTTTCGTTGCTGCTTAGAAATTGCTACTTACCAATCATTCACGCCAGTATTTCTATCGGAATTGGTTGTTTCAGCCACACAAGTACCATTGAGATTACTCTTGTACCATCCAGGCCTACAAATGCAGGAGCCAGGACTCACACATATGCCGTGTGAACAACCACCAATGCAATGTGGTTCGCAGATATTTTTCTCTGTTTTTGTATACCCCTCCAGACATGCGCAAGTCTCTCGGCCGACACATGTAGCATTCACACAGGGCTTTTTACAAACGGGTTGACACGTTTTATTCATAGTACCATTACTTTGTACCATTTCCCATCCTTGATAACAAAGGCATTTTTCCGGTTGAGAACAAAAGCCATGGGGACACCCATCCGAACAGCGAGGCAGACAAGTATTTGTCTCGGACATTACATAACCATCATTACATTTGCAAGTATTTGTGGCTATGCAAACGCCATTATTACAGGGTTTGCTGCATGTCGGTTTGGCAGTTTTGCTAACAATGTCCTTGGTCTGGATGGTTATCCGTTTTGACTTACTAGAACAAGTCTCAGGTGCGACACAAGTTCCGTGAGGACACCCACTAGAACAGTAAGGTCTGCAAGTGTTGTTCTTTGAATTTTTATATCCTGCCAAACATTGGCAGGTGTCTGGACCTATGCAAGTGCCATTTTCACAGGGCTTGGTACATACTGGCTGACAAGACTTAATACTTGTGCTATTTAATTGAATTACTTGCCATCCCGAGTTACAGACGCAATTTTCTGGGCCTACACATGTACCATTTGGACATCCTCTAGAACAACGGGGCTTGCATGCAAACTTTCTATATATACTATATCCAGGCAAACACTGACAGACGCTTGGTGCAATGCATGTGCCATTCAAACAAGGATTGGTACAAATAGGTTTACATGTTTTATTATCATGTGCCATTTCATATCCTAAATTACAGACACATGTCTCAGGCTCAACACAATTTCCATGAGGGCATCCACCGGTACAAGTAGGTTTGCAGATGTCTTCGGCCGATTTTTGGTATCCATCAAAACATTTACATTTCTCTGGGGCTATACAAGTACCATTAGTGCAGGATTTGCAAACTGGTTGGCAAGTTTCATTTACAAATGTATAACCCTTTTTGCAATCACATTTCTCTGGTGCGATACAGGTACCATTTCCACATGGTTTA
Source organism: Orthosia gracilis (assembly GCA_947562075.1). NCBI lineage: Eukaryota > Metazoa > Arthropoda > Insecta > Lepidoptera > Noctuidae > Orthosia > Orthosia gracilis. Next base: position 47,307,548 of record OX387272.1, on the reverse strand, counting down.
GAGCAGCGTGGCAGACAGTTGTACCTATTTTTGAGGTCCAATATGTAACCGCTGTTACACGCACATTCATCAGGATTGCGGCAAAAGCCATTTGTACAAGGTTTCGTACAAATAGGTTGACATGTTTTATTAGTTAAGCTATACCCTGAGTTGCAGGCGCACGTTTCTGGACCAACACACGTACCATGAGGGCATCCACCGGTACAAGTAGGTTTGCAGATGTCTTCGGCCGATTTTTGGTATCCATCAAAACATTTACATTTTTCTGGGGCTATACAAGTACCATTAGTGCAGGATTTGCAAACTGGTTGGCAAGTTTCATTTGCAAATGTATAACCCTTTTTGCAATCACATTTCTCTGGTGCGATACAGGTACCATTTCCACATGGTTTAGAGCAGCGTGGCAGACAGTTGTACCTATTTTTGAGGTCCAATATGTAACCGCTGTTACACGCACATTCATCAGGATTGCGGCAAAAGCCATTTGTACAAGGTTTCGTACAAATAGGTTGACATGTTTTATTAGTTAAGCTATATCCTGAGTTGCAGGCGCACGTTTCTGGACCAACACACGTACCATGAGGGCATCCACCGGTACATGTAGGTTTGCAGATGTCTTCGGCCGATTTTTGGTATCCATCAAAACATTTACATTTCTCTGGAGCTATACAAGTACCATTAGTGCAGGATTTGCAAACTGGTTGGCAAGTTTCATTTACAAATTTATATCCCTTGTTACACTGACATTTCTTCGGCCCGACACATTTGCCATTCCCGCATGGCTTACGGCATTGTGACAGGCAGTTTTTTTTTGTTTTTGGGTCCAATATATAACCTACGTTACATCCGCATTCATTGCGAGATTTACAATAACCGTTCTTACATTCCATGGTGCATTTCTTTTTACAGGTGAGTCTGAAATGTAAGCAGAGTTTTTATACAATTTTGTAATTATTATCTCAATATTTAAATTTAAATAAATTATGTCATTACTTGAATAAAAAATCTAAGTATAAAATAATCATCGTCGTTAGTTAACCCTATTAATTAAAATATTATCTCCGTTCTATTACTATGAGATCATGGGCCATTAATAATATTATAATATAAAAAAACAGCTTTATGCAACATTTGCAACTTTCTGAACCCATTTTATAAAACTGAAAAGCGACAGCCGACTTTCCACAAAAATCAATCTGTCAATTCTGTAAGTTCACAATCCGACAATTTGGAAGTTTATTTCATAGATTTTCTATTGTGTTAAACAGCTGAGGTTCTAGCTAGACTCTAAAGCCTCTGTTGTTTGCTTTACTGCATATCACTTACAAGTGACTTGTTCCTAGGCAAGTGGCATTCTATCAAATTGGAAAAAGACAAAAAAAAAATTATTAATAAAAAAAAAAATTGAAACCTTTTTTCGTATTTTCTCAGCAAACCCTTTCATTTCATACCCATATAATGGCAGTGCACAAAAAATAACTCGTCCGCCATACTGGATTTAGAATGATGTCATTTAGCTTACTATGCATTGTCATCCAAACTATTCGTGTAAGCAAAATTCATCTTTATCAGTGGAGGATAACTGCTTTAAAATTCAGTTGCAAGATTTGGCCCGATCACACATACATATATACATTGCAAGTTAAAGAAAAGCTTGTATTGTATGGGATTGCCAACCGCTGCCGAAATGTCACCTTCCCTTACATTTTTGCATTTCAACCACCGCCATTGCTGACACCTAATGACACTTTGTCTAAAGCCTCTGCTCGCTAAAGTGTGAAAATAATAGATTTTAATTATTAAGTGGTCCTCAAAATATTAGTTTTATAGAAAACTGAGGAATTGAAGCTATTTAAACAAATTAAATGTGGGAATTACTTTAAACCTTTTATCCCGGTGACATCTTGGATTTTGGTTTTGACCTCATATTCTTTATTAGCGACCCCAAAAACCATGAAAATACACATTCTCGTCGGTGCCCTTTTGTCCGCGGTGAATTCGCGTTGCGGTTGCATTTAGGGCTCAGAATGCGTTCTGGCTTTTTTTCACAGGAACAACGCGTTTTGGCTGTGAAAAAAGCCAGAACGCATTCTGAGCCATTTTTTCGCTTTGAGCGTAATTGATATTGAGCCTTACAAAGTTATACGAATACCTACATAATTTAAAAAAAATATGTTTATATTGACTTACGGTTTATTTCTACGTGATGTTTTTTCATAGCCTTTACAGCATTCTTTCACCGGTTTGTTTACATATATCTGAAAACAGAAAGATACACTGGTCTGGATTTGATTGAGATAAGTCTACTTAGTCAGTACAATTTCAAAAGTACAAGGCTGATAACTAAGTAGGTATATAGTTTAAGATAAGGGACAACTCGCAGAATATGTACTATGATGTAGTGGAATTGCTTAAACGTTATATTATGTGAAGTTTTAGTTTTCATCAAAATCGACCCCATGACTCCTTTGAGTGTTTTAAGCTATTCTACATAATTTCTTATATGGCTACCATGCCCACTTGGAAAAATCAGCCTGTATAGGTACAGGAAGCATTAACGTAAAAACAATCAACGTATTTAATTCAAGGTTGGTAGAGGTTAAATAGTTGCAAAAGAAAACAAATAAACTACATTGTCATAGATTAGTAGACTATTGAATTAGGAAACGATGCACTGGTCGAGTCAAAGTGCCTTGAACATCGACGCCGAGTTGCTAGCCTGTCGAATTTGTGTCGGTTACATTTCGGGAAGTGTGTGATGGAACTGCAGCATTTGATTCGAGATACCTTTCTATCATCGGTTTAAAATACGTTCGGCAATGCGCCATAGGTACATGGTAGACCCATAAGCACAAATCGTTTGGCGACTACTTTTATTGTGCGCATTGCTAAGGAGTGGATTTCCCTGTCGGAGTCTGCTTCCTGATAGCTAGGGGTCTTTTATTAAAAAGTGAATAGATTACTTCTGGGCAAGGGTTCTTCACCGTCGATCATATCATCGCTTACCATCAGGCGAGATAGTGGTGAAATTTAAGTAAATTGAAACTCTCACATATTAAATATTATCTACAGTTAATTGACATTCCTGAATTTTACCGCCAAGCAACCGCCACGCTGCTGCATTGCTACTGACATATCGCCCTGCTTGATAGATTTGTTTTTCATTAATAGGCTGCACTACCCATTTGCAACGCAAATTGAAGATCACCTGATCGCTCTATTTGTATTTATTTATTCCAAAAAATTTTTACATTGTGTCGAAAATCGAAATTGCCAACAAGCACCACTACTCGTTTATACAAACTAACTTCGAAATAATTACAAGACAATGAGCTAAAATTCACATTAAACAATAATACACTTCTATTTCAACCTTCAAATAGTCAGACAAGTCTTCAATGATGTCAAATAGATATTCATATAATATAATATTGATATAATTACAAATATATTTAATCGCACGTACAGAGTTGCAGGCTTCAACATTAATGTAGGCATTAAATAATTTACATAGAATCGGTGAATAAGGCACAACCCAGCTATTATCAAAAGTCTTGACTACTCCACTGAATCCTCCGCTCCCCTCCATGTGCCTGAATCTCAACTCTTCTACCACCATCACCATCTTCAGGTGCTGTTCTTCGTCTGTATACTCCTTATAATTTTGCACTGTTTCCTTTTCAGCTCCCGGGGATAACTTTTCGTACATTTGCCATTTTTGATGCAAAATGATTCTAGATCGCGAGCTCCACAGGGACCATGAACCATGTTTTTAAGAACAGTGTCGTACAGATTCTTATCTAGTTCTGGATCTGGAATTTCAGCGTTTATTATGTCGTCTATTTGGTTGGGTCGTAGCAGTTCTTTTAATCAAATAAGAATGTGCACAAGTGGTAGACCTTGTTCCTGGCATCCAATTGAATACATATTATGGCACTGGACGTATCCAAATACGTTTCCTTTTGTTACAACATTCATGAGCATTTTAACCATTAAACGAAATACGCGGGCAACTATGTCATGTCGATCAGTAGCTTTTTGCCCGAGCATTAGCTCTTTAGTAACATCCTGCCATGAAGGATTATAGGTAAAAATTATACAAAGTTCGGGCCGTAAGTTCGTACAAAAGCGAAAACGTCTTGAATATATTCATGCAGATAAAGGGGAACGTTCACAAAAGTAGATAGAAGAATAACCATCTTGCCTTTGTCGTTAGATCTAATAATACTATCTATGTGTGATCGCATCTTGTAGGTGAATGTAATTTTCAGTTCGTAATTTTGCTTGGTCTATAGAAAAGTAACGAAGACGTTGGCTCTCTATGAAACGTACGTACGTTGGTTTACTATGAAATGATGAAAGAGTTGCCTTGACCGAAGAAGCAGATTAAAGACGTGCTCTCGAAGACGACATACGACAGACGTATAAATCCATACAGGAAACTTTTTATCGGGAGCTTGCTGTTTTGTTGTTACATTAATGAGTGGAACATGAAATAGTATCTTCTTTATAAAAAAGATAATGGGTACTACAAAGTATCTTAAAATTTAAGGAACGGTTACGCGTGTCAGCGTATTATCATGTACTCTTAACACTATTTCTCGTGGAGAGCCAGTAACCAAAACAGCGACTTCATTAATCATCAGCGAATTATAACGCCTCTCATGTTCGCCACTTGGAGTCCGGTCATCATAGATAACCAAACCACTTTGCGATTGTCTGGGGGGCAGTTTTCTTATTGCACTTTTGAAGGTATTAAGAAAACGTTGTGGTTATCTAACATTTTTGAATTTTTAGTACTGTATCTCTTTCGACTTCTTCAATATACTGACAACAACGGTTTATTCGTTTTCTTCATCACCCATAAAATAAACCTGTAAAAATGTATGCTGTTCATGATCAGCTGGAAAAAGTGAACCAATTTAATGATTTAACTAGCCTTGTACGGTAAAAGTTGGCGAAAATCCAAGCATTTTTATCACTTTGTCCACTTCAAAGGATGTCATTTGGAAGCAAGAGTAACACTTTATGATTAAGTATGAATAAAAGTCGCTTCGACTCGTCTGTATCACGTAAATATAGAGTTTTTAGAGGCTCCTCTGGTTCACCAAGTAAAGGAAGAAAGTTTACCATTGAACAGCATATTCCAGCAGTTTCATGTTTCCATTTTCTTTTCATCAAGTCAATAACAATTAAATAATGATTATAGTATTCAAGTGAAGAATACAAAAAGAAAAGGAAAAGGTTAGGTTAGGTAGGTTTGGCTGGTAGAGAATGCCTTGTGGCATTAAGTCCGCCTATGTACCACTATTATACATGAAGTTTAAATAAATAAATAAAATCTAATTAAATATTGAAATCTAGAATGATTGAATACGTCCCAATTGTTAGGCATAAAATTTCGACGGCATGCGGTTTTGAATTTCTTTCACTCTAATAGCTGCCTGCTGTTCAGCTTGTTTTTCTAAACAAACTTGCGTTTGGAGAGGCGTTTTCGAAACTGGTAAAGTAGCTTGGCGTTCAGCTTTATCACCTAAACGAATCCGCGTTTGAAGAGACGTCTCAGTTGCTCTCAAAACCTTGGCGTTCAGCTTGGTCATTTAAACAGTTGCAGCTGCAGACATAGAAACTTAATGGTCGGCTTGACCCTCTAACCTTTCTTGTCTCTGAGAAGTTTTTTCACCAGCTCTTAAAAGCAGATTGCCGCCTTGCTTGTCCTTGTCTTCACAGGCTTATAATCCCATTACCCACACATGGTAAATTGTGATTGTTTTAACTATTGTTTTTGCTATATGGACAGTGAACCTATTTATTCTGCATCAACGAAGGATTCTTGAGTTGGATCATTTTTTACCACCCGGGCCCTAGATGAATTCTTAGACAAGTTCGATTTACGTTCGCGAGGCATTTCGAAATAGAGTGAGAAGAATATAAACAGACTTCCCTCAAAAATAAAAAGTTTAAGTATTGCTTGGCGGTGACAAAAAATAAAAAAAAAATGTGCCAGCAGATGCTACACTTAATTGAATAGTAAATTGATATTTTTTACTTTATTATTACTACAGTATTAGATTCCCGAATTATTTAATTTACTTATTGGAATGTAAGATGGCGTTAAATTTAATTCAAATTCCTCAAACTCTCAGTCGGACGATCAAAAATACCAATCCATTTTTTTTGCCCTTCGGAATAATATTAAAAGTGAAATTAAAAAGTGGTGAAAATATGCAGACAAAATTTTATGATAATCGGTTTAGTAGTTTCCGCATTAAAGCGTATCAAACAAACAAACAAACTCATATTCGCATTTCTGATATTAGTAAGGATTCTGCCTGCACGTTAAAAAAGATTTGCCACATAAAAATAATGCCACAAATTAACAAAATATCCACCTCAATTGTTACAACCATTCAATAACCTTTCACAGATAGATCTCATTTCACGTGGAATCCAAATTTGGTGAAGATGACAGTATGGGTGCAGCCTGACGACTATTCAGTCAGCAGTGATGTGGTGGGTATTCTTCAGAAACAATATGTACCTTGGAGAGTAAACTAACTTTCGGCTATTTGTGGTAATGCTACAGGCACTCATCGAAATTATTGTTCTAAGATATTGTTGAAAAATTGATGAAGTTGTTCTAACATCCATCTTAAATGTGGCCTTGGATGACCAAGCCTGGATGCAAGCCACACTACCCATTCGCATCGCTGGGCTTGCGGAAATCTGCGGAATGCATTCAGAAGAAATATTGATTTCCGAAATTAAAGTATTATTAATTTTGTAGTGTTGTTTTGAGTTTTATCAAGCACTTACCTTAAAAAAAAGGTTTACTTTAGATATTCAAACTATGATAGAATTTGTATCTGAAGTAAATGAAACATGCAAGTCGTTTTTGAACAAGCTGCATGATAAAGTAATAACTTTGTGTACTCGCAAAAGAGTTTGAGTTTAAAGTGGGCTTGGCCGGCCGAATACTCGTAAGATAAGAACAAACTATGAGGAATAGCGAAAAACACTCAAAGGATTCACTAAAACTGCCTCATTGGATTTTTGAAAAATCATTATTTCTAGCCAGGAATCAAACCCGTTGATTTTGAAAAAAAATATACTGTATTATTACACCATCCAATGGTGTCGCTAATAAGGATAAAATTCTGGGAAATAATGTTTTAAGGCAAACTTGAGAAAATTGTAAATTATTTTTAACTGTTTTTACTAGGAAATCTACAAAAACTCGTGTCATGCAATTAATGAGTTGAAAAAGTCTTTGCAGAATATTTTAAATGGAATCAAAATTATTGCAGTGCTGAATATATTACAATGTTTGAGTGATCGAATCTGCCTATGTATTGAAAATAATGACCATAATTTTGGAGAGTAAGTAAATCACTTTAGTTTTAGTAGGTGGGCAAAATAAAAGAATACTTTGTAAAAAATTAGGTCATTCCTCAAGTTTGCCATAAGACTTACCACCCACTTTTTTTTTTCTCTTTCTTTTTCTTTCTGATGGTCTAATAATACAGCGTGTTCTTTTCTAAAATTAACGGGACCGCTTTCTTGTTAGGTCTAGTGACTTTTCAACAATATAATGATGCAGTTTTAATTTTTCATTAAAATTGGGCCCTCAAAAACCACTAAAAGGGTGACCCACCCCTTCGAGTGTTTATCTCTATTCCTCATATTTTCTGATTTGGCCATTCAGGCCCATTTCAAAAACTCATTCTGTATAACGTGTCATAAAAATATACATAAATTCTTACCTGGCTCGTATACGTTTCCGTGATCTTTTTAGATACGCCTTGCACTACCTTCATACGAGTCCTAGTTTTATGTACAATCTGGTAGCCTCTGTAGACAAAATGAATTCAGTTGTTTGTTAAAAGTTACATTAGTTAAAAGCAATTCGTATTATTTTTATAATAACAAAGCCGTTAGGCCCACTTGCACGAAAAACTTACAATATTGTCAATTTAACCTCGTGTAAACAACTAACTCTGAGTTAAGTTATTCGTCCAAGTGGGCCTTAGCATCGGAGCGAAAGAGCACATCGCTTCACTATTGTAAAATAAGATAACCAGCCAAGTGTGTGTCGGGCCACGCACAGTAATAGGGTTCCGTAGTTGAGAAGAGGGTTTTTTGTTTTTTCACGAAAATCTAAACAAGGGCTAGTATAGACTTTTAGGTTTTTCAAACGATACTCAACTCAAATCAACTAATCGAATCAAACATTTTTAAATTTTCAAAGCTCAAATCGCAAATTTATGGTAGCATTTCGGAGCACGTCCGAACAGTATCTGAGCGCTCGCGCTTAGGAGCGCGGCTGTCGCTCGATTAGTGACTTCGGCACGCATGTGCCGTACCACGGGGTCGGCACATAGAAAAATGCCAGCGCTAAGAAAGAAAATTTGTTTCAAATAAACCTCACTAGATGGCGCGATATGCACCGAATTGTGTTTAAAATTATCTTTTTCGGGAATTGAACATAACAATTGTATGTTCTTGTTACATCAACTCTCCGTCCCATCCGTCCATCTTGTACTTAACAAACGTATAGAAAATTGGGCTCTTAATTCACATTTCAAAGATTATTTGAACGGATCATTTATAATTGATGCCAGTAGATGGCGCGGTTTTAAATTTCTGGGGCATTCCACTCGATTGTTTAAATTTGTATTGTAAGACATTTTAGTGCAATGAAACTGTAAAAAGGTGTAAAAAAATACTATAAAACAAAATCGTCAGGGAAGAAAAAAAAAAATTCACGAACCGAGTAAACCATTTTACTTGCAAGTCACTGCTAACACCATCTATCTATCGCCGTGGTACGGAACCGAACGCGATCGATGTACAAAAAATAATCAGTTTAATCAGACGAAATCGCTAGTTACGTCGTCACGGTTTCTTTATATGGGATGAGGCACCTGTATGCTAGTATTATATTATCTGTGGCCGTACGGACTGGTACTGCCAAACGCCGCTGCCCACTCCAATGCGTTATTCGAGCGTATACGTTATTAATTTAGAAATCATTATTATTAAGTACCTATGTTAAGATTTTATTTTTTTATTTACTACTCTTACTATTAGGATTTTGAACATGGCATTTGAATGAGGGTAGAACTTTTTATTTAACTCGGTAAAATCACCGAAGATGAGGGTATATTGAAACAATATGAATTGCTTAAAGAAATACTGAGAACAACGTTATATATTAGTCACAATCGTGAAGCTGGTTCAAATATGTGAGCACGTTTTTCTTTGTCGTCTCTGGCTTAAAAGACCAAGCCTGCAAATATTTAAGCTTTTCTACAATTTTAAGCTCGTCATCCTCTTTCCCGCCGCCAGTGACCACTCGCCGTTTAGAAGTACGTGCTTTGCGCAACGGTTGCCACCCTTCATCGGAGGAAATGTTTTCATGACGATTATCTCTTGTGTCAACCGAGTGTGTTTCCGCTGAATTTGTGACCCGACACTCCAATGATGATAAAATTGCTTTTGCGGGTAGATTGGGATTTGCACTCGTATCTGTCACCGTGGGTGTCTTCGGCAAGTTATTTGTCTCCCCTACGTCTCCATCAGTCCTTGGTTTTGCAACGGCTGACTTTTATGCAGCGGCTGTGTATCCATTTTTGGTTTTAGCTTTAGAATTAACTCGTGTAGTCGCTGGAATCGCAGTCGCTGGATGCTCTTGACCGGCGTCGGCGTCCAATAGTTTTGGTGGGACTGATTTCGGTGTACCCTCAACAGCTAACATTAACAAATTCGACGATTCAGCTTGCTTAGCTATAATAGCAGTTTGCTAGTCTATTTTGCACTCGAGAGCACTCGTTTTTGTAGCGAGATCACTAACTAATTTATGTAGCTCGCGCACTATGCCTTCAAGGGCCTTCTGGGTCATTATTACATTTTTTAAATACGTACATACTGGGAGCTGTACTACACTGCGCGGATACTGAAACACGATTACACTGATACGGTACAGGAGCGGGAATATACGCAAAAGGTTACAAATATAGCAAAATCATAGGGAAGATGGCAACTGTATTCCAAGCAGAAACATGCCATAATAACCTGTGCTCAAGAGAATATAGATAGAGGAACCAGAGGTAAATCCTTATATATTCTTAGTGACAGTCAGGCTGCAATCAAAGCCATGGCATCCTACAAAGTGGACCCTAGACTTATTCTGGATACTATCCAAACCCTAAACAGGCTTGGGAAGCAGAACAAAGTAAGACTGATGTGGGTCCCCGGGCACAAAGGAATCCATGGTAACGATGTGGCAGATGAACTGGCAAGAGAGGGCTCAGCAAATGATTTTGTGGGTCCAGAACCCTGTGTAGGCATTTCGACGTGTCTCGTGAAAGCCACAATTAGGGAGTTTGCAGATCACAAACAACGAACACATTAGCTGTCTGATACCGGTCTACAACACTCCAAGAAATTCCTTGGCTTTACGTTCAAAGCCCGGGAATGCATTTGGAATATGAGCAGGGGGCAAATCCGCTACCTGCTAGGGGCCTTTACTGGGCACTTTCGAACCAATGACATGCTCATGAAGATGAGTCTAACCGCGACACCCATGTGCAGGTTCTGTGGGTACGTACGGAACGCATGGAGCACCTTCTGTGCACATGCGATGCACTGGCTGGTAAACGAAAGAGTCTCCTAGTGTGAGTGGTTTGGATATCCAAAACCAGAAGATTATAGGCTCATATCTCCTAGTCTCGTTGTAAAACTGCAAAGGCAAGGGGGACACTTGACTCTAACAAAAAATTGCTATTTGAACCTTCATTTTATGTAAACGGATAACTGCATCGAAAAATTACTTTCACAGACCCATAATATTTTTGAATGACCTATCCAGCGATATCCCACACCATAGGATAGACAAAAAAAGAGAAAAAAAGAGATCCCCACTTTACGTGTATAGGAGGTACACGTAAAGTGTTCCGGTTCCTGTATGCCGTCATCCTGCGCAGCATGGCCCTGTATGGGGCGCCCATCTGGGCGGACTCCCTCCAGAGGAGGGAGAATGCAACCGCCATCCGCAGGCCACAAAGGGCCATTGCACAGCGGGTGGCGAGGGCCTACCGCTCAGTGGGCTTTTCGGCGGCGTGCGCTCTGGCCGGTACCCTCCCTGGGAGTTGGAGGCATGGGTGCTCGCCAGAGTGTACGAGTGGACGGTGCGGCGTAGGGCGCTGGGTGAGCGCCCCGCCATGGAGGAGCGGGAGGCCGTGCGGCGGGAGGCGAGGGACGCCATCGTCCTCCATTGGGCGGAGGACCTCGCCACCGCCACCTTTGGACGCCGGACGCTTGAAGTGTATTAGCCTTAAGTAAATCTACTTAGTATTACCCTTAACAAAACGGTATCATATTAATGCTTAATATGTACTTTACGTAACGCGCATTATTGTAACTGTACTGTATGTTTTAATGAGACATTCAATAAATCCTACTTAGACCTACTGGTTGTCTGCTTTGCGAAACCCCAACATTACATGGCGACCCTGCCATCAAGGCCTGCCAAGGGGCTCTAAATTTTTTTAGACTGTCGCGTTTTCATTTAAAAGTTTTCGGCGTTATTTTCGGACAGTTCTTCTCAAGTAAATTTTTACGATGTGTCGATCAAATGTGGAGAAAGAAGAGGTTTTCCTTAACCAGAATGCTGCTGGAGGACAAAATGACGGTACATTGAAGATCATGGGAAGCAACCTTGAGCACTTAAGCATCGTGACCTACATCATTCTTGCTGGTATACTGGTACTGGCCATCTACATCTGGATACGTGTGTACAAGAAGTGCCATCGCAGATGGATGCAGGAGGAAATTGGGCTCAGCACGATGCAGAGGATTAGAGCATCCATACGAGGACGAGTCAACGAATCTTCACCTGCCAATTGAAATTGGCCCGCCCACATCACATTTCAGCGTCATCGTGAGATAAAGAAAGCGTTTTATTATTTTATAGACAAGTGTCACATTTCATAACGCAATAACTTAAACGAGCTTCGATAGTGCAGTGATTATACGTGAACTTGATACTCCGCGCGCAAAACTGCAACGTAGTGATAACCTGTGTGTCGTTTCCTTATAATGTCGAACTTGATTCTTTGTTTGTGACTTACGTGTGTAACTACTTACGTAGATATGCTATTTTTAGAATATGACTGATAGTTTAATAAATAATTGTCAAACATTGTTAACTATTCGGAAATATTTGATTAAAAAGGGACAAAGTAGGTATAAAGGTAACGTAATTGAGATAAAGTTAACGGAAGCTAAAAATATTTTCGATAAAAGTACACAAATAATTTTATTGTTAAAGAGTAGTAAGAATGATAAGTTGTCATCGGCAGTAGAGATTTTTAACGATATTAAGAAATTATATGAAGAGATAAATAAATTGTGTGTTATCCCTATTCAGGTAAATTTAGAAAAAATGGAGTTTGACCTAAGAGTGGCTTGTAGTTTAATTCCAGTTATGGACGGTGTTGAGGACACCACTAAACGGTTGATAGACTCAGTAGAGATGTACGCGGACATGCTGGATAAATCAGGTGAGGTTTTATTAATTATATTTGTTTTAAAAAATAGACTCTCTGAAAGTGCTAAATTGAGAATTTCTACATCATATACATCTGTTAAAGAATTAATTACCGATTTGAGACAACATCTATTGCCCAAAAAATCTTTTGTTGCCGTACAGACTCAATTGCAGAATGTGCAACAAGGTTCAAGGTCTGTCGAAGTATATGGCTCCGAAGTGGAAAAATTATTCACCGAATTAACAATTTCCCAAGCAGACGGAAATTCGGAAACGTTCAAAGTTTTAAAGCCATTGAATGAAAAACTTGCCCTACAACGTTTTTCAGGTGGTCTGCGAAGTTCCAAATTAGGCACAATTATCTCCGCCCGAAACTACACTAGCCTGAAAGACGCCATCCAAGCTGCAAAAGATGAGGAGGCTACATCCTGCCAGTCTTCATCAGGTAACGTCATGCATGTGTTTAAGAATGGACATGGTTATCAAAATATTAGACGACCAAATGGTCAAGGTCATGGTTCCCGTAACCCAAATCAAAGAGGTAGAATGCGTGGTCAATATAGCTATTATAACCGTGGTTCTCGTCACCAATATAGTGGTGCTTACCCACAAGCATTTCGTGGTAATTTTAGAGGTTACTACCGTGGGTCACCAAACGTTCAAAGAGGTAATAGAGGTCCAAGATATTTTAGAAATCAAAGACAAGGTCCAAGTGTATATTCTATTGAACATGACCCTGAACGCCAACGTGTTCATATTGACAATAATATACCACAGGCACAATCACAAGGTGATAATAAACCCAAGCCAGATTTAGAAAATCCAAATCAGTTTTTTCGATTTTAAAAATTTAATTCTATCTTGTAATGGCAATGCTAAATACGTAGCGTTTAATATTAATAATGTTAAATATTATTGGCTAATAGATACTGGCGCTACATTGTCTATTATAAAATATGAAACAGTACCGAAAAATTGTATTACTCATGGAGACAACACTTTAATAAATGGAATAGGAGGACAGCGTAGATCTAAAGGTTCAGTAGATTTAATTCTGAGAAATGGCAACGAAACGTTTTCACACAATTTTTTATTTTTGATTCCTTACCATTAAAAGCTGATGGAATCATAGGATTAGATTTTCTAAAAAAGTTTCAAGCAAATATTAATTTAAATTCGAATATTTTATCATTGGTTAAGAATGAGAAATTATATCATTTTAGTTTAGTGGATGAAAGTGATAGGATAAGGAATACTTTAACTATACCAGCTAGGTCAGAGTCAATACATTTTATTTTTGTGGATCAGATTATGAATGAAGATGTGATTGTTTGCGGAAGAGAGTTAACGAACAATGTATTTTTAGCAAATACGATAGCAAAAGTAATAAATAATAGAATGCCAGTAAAAATACTAAACGTATGTGAGGAAGACATTACCTTACCATTCTTTACTCCTGATTTAAAATCTTTGAGTGAGTATGACGTTTGTGAATTTAGTCATAACAACATTAATGTTCCTAGAGTTCAATCGTTATTATCGGAATTGAATTTAAGTCATTTAAATGGAGAAGAAAAAGAATCTATAGAGGCGATATGTACGAAATATGCGGATGAATTCTATGTAAATGGAGATAAATTAACTACAACAAACATTTATGAACAATCTATAATTTTAAAGACAAATTCAACACCTGTTCATGTTAAACCTTATAGGTTGCCACATGCATTGAAACCAGAAATAGATAAGCAAATTAGTAAAATGATAGAAAATGATATTATAGAAGAGTCGAATAGTGAATGGTCAAGTCCAATTTTATTAGTACCAAAAAGAAGTAGCGAAGGAAGTGAAAAGAAATGGAGGTTAGTGATAGATTACAGAAAATTAAATGAAACTATTTGTGATGATAAATTCCCGTTACCCAATATAACAGAAATTTTAGATTCCCTATCTGGTGCTATTTACTTCAGTCATCTTGACCTTCACCAAGGTTATTATCAAGTGACCTTGGAACCCGAGAGTCGTAAAATTACAGCATTTACTACGAATTCAGGTCAATATCAGATGAAACGCCTACCTATGGGCCTTAAGACAAGCCCTAGTGCTTTCAGCCGTATGATGTCTGTAGCAATGTCTGGTCTAACCAATGAGAAATGTTTAGTTTATCAAGACGATTTGATAATATTTGGAAGAAATCTATATAATCACAATCAAAATTTAGTTAATGTCATGGAGAGATTAAGAAAAGTCAATTTAAAATTGAATCCTCAAAAGTGTCAATTTTTAAAGAAAGAGATTTTGTATTTAGGCCATGTTGTATCTGAAAAAGGAATTTTGCCTGATCCAGACAAAACTAAAGTATTAGTTAATTATCCAACACCTAAAAGTTCAGACGAAGTTAAACGCTTTGTAGCTTTTTGTAACTATTATCGGAAATTTATAAGGTCATTTTCAGATATAGCAATGCCATTGAATAAATTATGTAGGAAAAATGTACCATTCGTTTGGAGTAATGAGTGTCAAAGTGCTTTTGAGTTTTTGAGAAATGCGTTAATCTCTTCACCTATTTTGCAATATCCAGATTTTTCTGATAACAATGAATTTGTGCTACAAACAGATGCATCAGGCACAGGTATTGGTGCAGTGCTGTGTAATAAAGATCTTCGACCAGTTGCTTATGCAAGTAGACCGCTAAATAAAGCAGAAAAGAATTATCCTACTATTCAAAAAGAGCTTCTAGCGATAGTATGGTCCTTAAAGTATTTTAGGCCGTATTTATATGCAAGAAAATTTACCATAATGACGGATCACAAACCTTTGGTTTACCTTTTTAGTTTGAAAGATCCTTCTAGTAGATTACTCAAATTTCGATTAACTATGGAAGAATATAATTTTAAAATTGTTTATGTAAAAGGAAAAAATAACGTAATAGCGGATGCTTTGTCTAGAATGTATATGACATCAGATGAACTAAAGAGTATGCATGAACAAGTTGTAGCTGTGATGACTAGAGCTCAGAAGAAGAGAATGAACGATCTGTGTGATGATAATAAGGATGAAACTGAGACAACGGATCCTAGTAAATTCACTAACAATAGGTCTGATCAACCAAGAGTTGTGGATATATTAAGAAAACCGATAGACTCCGTAGAAATGTGCTTAATTAAAGGTAATGAATTAAAAAAGCTGAGAGTAAAAAACCAGATATCAGAGGAAATTGAATGTTTTGCGTTTATTGCAAATAAAAAGGAATTGTTTATAAATCTTGATTTCAAGGTACATTTCTCGCGAGCCGAATTTGTACAGAAATTAAATGATATTTGTAAAAAGATACGTATCGATGAAGTTTGTATAATTAAAAACGAAGAGAATATTGATTTTATAAAGAGTATATGCGATGAGATATCTTCACTCACGCATTGGTCCGGACCACGAGTATGTATATTGCGAGGAGTTAAGAAAATAAATGACGACAAGGAAAAGACAATTATTATGAACGATTTCCATTTGCTACCATCCAGTGGTCATGCTGGAGTCCGTAGAATGGTAAATACGATTAAAAAACGATACTACTGGCCAAGTATCGATAAGGACGTCCAGAATTATGTCAAAAAATGCACGAAATGTCAGAAATCGAAATATTTTCGATATATTAAACAGCCGATGGAACTAACCACAACGGCTTCCTCGGCATTTCAGAAAATTTATTTAGATTTAGTGGGACCTTTGGATAGAGACATTGACGGTAATTGCTATATATTGACTATGCAATGTGAATTAACTAAATATGTGCAAGCTGTTCCCATAAAAAATAAGGAAACTGTGTCCATTGCAGATGCATTTGTAAGATATTTTATTTTAATTTTTGGCATTCCTGAGATCATAGCGACTGACCGTGGAGCAGAGTTCATATCAGCAACTATGGAACAGGTATGTAAACTTCTTAATATTGAAAAGTTATCCTCAACAGCTTACCATCACCAGTCCATTGGAGCTCTTGAAAATGCGCACAAAACCCTGGGTTCATTTTTAAGGATTCAGTGTGAAAACCACACAGACGGTTGGAGTTATTGGTTACCGTTCTGGTGTTTTAGTTTCAACAACACAGTCCATAGCGAAACAAATTACACTCCACATGAGCTTGTTTTTGGCAAACTTTGTAGAATACCCAGTAGAATTACTGATACGTTAGAACCATTGTACAATATTGACAACTATCCTTTACAGTTAAAGTATAGATTACAGTTAGCTCATGCCGATGCAAAGAAAAATTTGTTTAATAGTAAATTAAGAAGAAAATGTTTGTATGACAAATCCATGAATCCATTCATATATGACAAAGATGATTTAATTTTGTTGAAAAATGAGACAGGTCGGAAATTAGATGCGATATTAGAAGGTCCTTACATAGTAATAGAAGATTTAGGTTGTAATGTTAGAATAAGTAAGAATAATAAAATAGAATTAGTGCATAAGAATAGGACTAGACCCTATTATGAATAAAAAAAAAAAAAAAAGAACTGAACTGTAACTAAATGAGAAATTTGTGAGCTAGATTAGAAATAGTTATTATTTTACTTAAGATGTTAACTTCGGTTTATGGTATATTGTTAGTAAACGAAAAAAAAAAAAAAAAACTATGTATGATTTTTTTTATTTTTTTCACTTTCGCGGGAGGTGAAGTGTTCACTTTCGCGGGAGGTGAAGTGTATTAGCCTTAAGTAAATCTACTTAGTATTACCCTTAACAAAACGGTATCATATTAATGCTTAATATGTACTTTACGTAACGCGCATTATTGTAACTGTACTGTATGTTTTAATGAGACATTCAATAAATCCTACTTAGACCTACTGGTTGTCTGCTTTGCGAAACCCCAACATTACACGCTGACGCCGGAGCGGCCACATGGTTTCCTCTCGTTCCGTTTGGTACAGGTGTTGTCCGGACATGGTTGTTTCGGAACGCACCTGCACCGGATCCGGAGGGAGGAAACCCCAGCGTGCCACCACTGCGACGCGGCAGAGGACACGGCGGAGCACACCCTCGAGGTGTGCCCAGCTTGGGCTGAGCTGCGCCGTGCCCTAACCGATGTGATCGGGCAGGACCTCTCACTTCCCGGCGTGGTCAACTCCATATTGGGGAGTGAGGAGGCCTGGGCGGTGGTTGCCTCCTTTTGCGAACAAGTTATGTCGCAAAAGGAGGCGGCAGAGCGGGCGCGGGAGGACGATCCTCTCGCGCCGCCGCACCGCAGGCGAAGAAGGGGTGGGAGAAGACGGTTGTACGATCGTCTCCTCCCACCTCCTGGTGGTGACTAGCGGGCGACAGGCGCGGGGGCGCCTTCGCTCGCATTGCACATGTCACCACCCTCGTCGGGCGGGAACGGCCGAGCAGTCGCGGTCGTTCCCGGGCCCCTCCGCTGAGGGAGGGGCATGAAGGCCCCGCTGTAAAGGCGGGCGGTCGTCGGCGGGGGACTGGACGTAAAGGCTCTGCCAGTTTCCCAGTCCTCCTCCAATTCAAGACGATGCGGGAGTGCCGCTGGGTTATTTTAGTGGGTATACTGAATTCATTCCGGGGAGTCCCACATATCCCCCCATTCCCCCAATGGGTGGGTATGCGTAATGCATTTTTTCCCAGCGAGATCAAAAAAAAAAAGGCAAATCCAGGGCGGACCACTAGTTATTTCATATTATTGTTTCTCGGCAATATTTTGTGATTATTTCAATATTTCAACGGATTTCTATGTATACGAATAGGGAACGCCCCCATTCCGATATACGCTATTACCTACCGGATAGAGAATATTCGTATTTATTTCCCGGAATGATATTAGTCATCAACATAACAATATACCATCAAGCCTGTAGGTCCCGAAGGGTTGGGCTAAGACTACATGCTCAGCAGTAGCGTTTCCGACCAATAGACCAACAAATCAGTTCAATTAGTCATCAACTCGTAAATTATCTTATTTAATTTGACCCTGATGTATGAACGTTATGTAATGAATACAAAGTTAACATGATGTTTCATTTTACTTATGAGACTTTTTTTTTTGGCATCATTGCTAAGTATAGATTAAGGCGTATATATATTCCCCAATGTTTGCGCCGTACTGGCCGTGCGCCCGCTTGGAGCCATAATATCAATATTGAACCTCATTTCGGACAGCTTTGTTTGCAAAATATTCTTTATACCATTCTCCCTCTAAAACGCTTATTTTATTCACTGAAAATAGTGAATAAAAAGCACTTTTAATCATTGTTTTGGTGTTTGAATTTAGAACAAACCAATATAATATTTGACCTCCATATCAATGCTATACAACCTACTTGCGCATAAAATACTCGATACAAACTTCTTGTGCAAAGAATATTCGACTTTCAAACTCCGTGGTCGATTTAATTTTGAGTTTGTTTATATTTAAGATTTTAATAATGATTTTGATTTGGTCTAGGATTTTTAGTGAATACTTATTTAGATTGTAATTCTAATATTAATTGCATTGGTGTATATTAATTATAATTATGTAACGTAACGGAGGTGGTTACTGGCTCCTGAAACACAGGTGCAGTTACCTAGCTCAGCTTCAATTTACAAAAAATGTGAAACCTTGAGGTCTCTCATATTTTGTAAATTTTGAAGGTAATAAACCATTTATTTATTTTTTATTATTCCTTGTGCTTTTGGCTTAAATCTTTCTTTTTCTCGTAGTCATGGTATAAAATAAAGTATGCAACTCATGAATAAAACGGATTTATATCGAGGGCCATGAATCACTCGCGACGCTCAGGATTCTAACACTTGAATCACTCGTTATGCTCGTGATTCATCTATGGCCCTCGCTTTAAAACCGTCCTTTATTCACTTCTTGCATAATATACTATTGATTTACTATAAGCTATTGCAGTTATTCTAGCCATAAATGTTTCAGTGTAAAAATATTTTAAACATCCAAGTCGTGTTGGAGAAGTACGAGTTCGTATCCAAAAGTAGCGAAAAAACATCGTGTTGTTATTATTTTTTAAGATAAACTAGTAGTTACACGAAAAAACCAAGTTTCACAAATAATGTACATGAATCAGTAATAAATACATTTTTTTTCAAATCTTTAACCTAGCCGTTACTAAGGAGTGTGCGTGCGAGTAAGTATCAATTTTACGTCACTCAAGCGGTGGTAGGCCTTTATAGTATACATTGTCATGCAAATGCGTTTCCTTATTTTATCTTTGTGATTATAAAAATGTACCCTATAAATAAATAAATTTCTAAAATTTATTTATTTATTTTATTGTAATCGGAAAACAAACAGTAGATATTAAATCTAACAAATTTAACATCAAATTAACCAACTAGTAACCAATTACATGTTTTCGCATTTAATTTACTATGAAGAGCAAGCCTGTTAGACAAGAAAAATAAAGAATTACAATGTACTTTAAACAATAACATACAATCACAATAATACCCCGTCATGAAGTGCAAATAAAAAACAGTTATTGAACCAATTCGAACCAATGTTTAGTAAGTATTCGAATGAATACATGCGGCTTAGTAGTGAATAGGGTAAATTCAGAAAAATCTACCAATTTATTGTGAGACTTAGCGCATCTTATAAAGAACGAATTCCGTCTGTGGAGCAGCGTGGGACGTTAAGAAAAAGAAAGGATATTCTAGTGGATCTGGTTTCTTTTACATAATGTAAGGTTAGGCGCACAGATTGTTTTATTTTAAGAAATACTCTTTTTTTGAAGATTTTACTTAAACTTGCCCTATGTCGTTCAGAAAATAACTTCACCATACTTAGGTAATGGATATTTATCGACAAGTAACTGTTTATTGATAGTCACGGGGTTATCGACTCGATTTAAAACTGGTGCTACTGGACTGGTATACTATTTCACGGGTACTAAGACACTGAATCTACAAGATAGTTTAGTTACTTTCAACGCTTTATCGAAGCGCAAAAGGTAAGGGTCTCTCATTTAAAAAAAACGGTTTGCGTCTGATTAACGACAAGTATTAAATTAACGATAAATCTTGACACCTTATCATGAAATAAATTGTTAATGTTTCTTATAATTGCCTGACTATCTGTTGTGTGTTCTCATCATTAATTCTATTTGTATTGTTGACATATTTTGTTTTTTTTTTATTTGTATTTTATTAATGTAATTATTAGTACGCCGTAAGGTAAAATGTAGCTGATCTCATTTTAATGATATGAATCTTGTACTGTACCTTCATTTAGAGCAAATAACATTCTGATTCTGATTTTAAAATTAACCTAATTTACTTTCAAACAACAAGTGTGTCGTGGTGGCCCAGTGACTAAGACCTCGCCTCTCGTGCTTGAGGTAGTGGGTTCAATTTCGAGTAAGTACCAAAGTGACTTTTTCAAATTCATATGATGTACTTTCTATGTTTATCTTGGACATCGTTGACAACGGTGAAGGAAAACATCGTGAGGAAACCTGGATTTATAGTGAGTATAAGTTTGAAATCGCCAACCTGCATTCCGCAAGCGTGGTGATCAATGCTCGTGCCTTCTCTGAATGAGAAGACATCTTTGCCCTGCAGTGGGATAGTTACAGGTTGGTATAATTACTTTCAAACAATATTGGGTACTTAGAAAAACATGAATGTAACCGTTATAGTTATATATCTTTACATATCTATAAATACAGTCGCGCTGTCGCGCACCCCTTCCTGGACACCCGCGCACCCGCGTCCTGCGTACCCCGCGCGCGTGCGCCAGTCGTCGCCCGCCCGCGTTAGCGTTAGTCACGATTTTCCCGATTCGCGCTACCTACGCGAGTAAATAATTACGCCCGCTTCTTTCTGCGGCTCTCGCTCGCTCCTAAATAAGTGTTGTGTTTGTGCTACCCATTCATTGTATCGTGAATAAACCTCTTATACGATTATACTGGCGCTCAACTCGAGGCCAAACCAACAGTGCTTGCCATGCCGAGGACGACTCGAGCAAACCGTGCGGTCCTAGACCGCGAGCAGGAGGACCACAGCAGCGACGAAAGCGGCGAACCAGTGGCGAAGGCGCAGGAGACGCGCGCCGAAGGCGGCGCCGCTCCCGCGCACGTGCTCGCCGCGGACAACTACTACGACGCGACCTTGGAGACGCGCGCCCCGGAGGGCGCCTTCCCAAGTCCGACTCCCAGCGGGGCCCATACTGGAGCGCCCCAGGTTTTCGACACCGAGAAATTATTGACGACGATTATGGAGACATTTGCCCGAACGCAGGCGGAGACCAACCGTACCCTAGTTGAGACCCTGCGTTCGCTACATAACAATAGTCAGTGGAACCCGATTGCATCTACACCGAGTTCGACAACATCTACCTCAGTGATCGGGAATGCAACCGCTGTCACCGGCGCAAACACGCCCGGCGGCAACTTCGCTACGTGCACTGCGCGATTTGACGGCCGGTCACGAGACGCCGAGGTGCTGGAGGTATTTATCGACGCGGTGGAAGTTTTTAAGGAGTGCACCAACGTGTCCGACGAGCACGCGTTACGAGGCCTCTCCATGCTGCTGACGAACGACGCGGCGGTGTGGTGGCGAGGCGCCCGCGCCGGCATCACGACGTGGCCGGACGCGCTGGCGCGATTACGCGCTACCTACGGCGTCCAGCAGCCAGGGTATAAGGTACTACGTGAAATATTCACCAAGGAACAATCGGAAAACGAACGTGCTGAGGTTTTTGTGTCGCGATTACGGTCGTTATTAGTTAAGTTGCCTTATAGTGTTCCAAGCGCGATGCAAGTCGATATCATTTACGGACTATTACATCGTCGCATCCGCAAACGATTACCGAGGGACAGTGTACCTAATGATGTGGATAGATTGTTAGAGAGAGCGAGACTCGTAGAAGACTCCATCGAGGAGATTAAAAGGTCAACAGCATCTCCCGCGCTCGTAAACTCGAATGTACCTACGCGCGAATCGAAATCACCTGAGCGTAGCGCTACTACGAGTTCGGGCGTAACCACTGGTTCGAAACTCGCTTCAAACTCGAACGAAAACTCGAAACGTTCTCGCGTTCGGTGTTCGCTTTGTAAGGCATACGGCCATGTTTCCACTGAGTGTCGGAAGGCAAATAAAATAGATTCCAAGGTCAACAACCCTATACGGTGTTATGGATGCGGTCAACCGGGTGTAGTGCGTTCTAAATGCGATATTTGTAACTCGTCGTCAACGTCGACTAAGAAAGATGACAAACCTTCTTTTAATAGCGCGACTTTCCATAAGGAACCCGACGCGACTAACGATTCTAGTAGGTACGTGCGTTGGGCTAGCATAGATTCACACAAAACACACCCGATGGTGAATATCCACGTTATGGGTCGCAATGGGGTAGCCATTGTTGACACCGGGGCTACGCATAGTTTAGCGAGCTCTTCGCTATATCGGATTTTGATAGACTCGGGTGTCCAGTTCAGTGACACCAAACGCTTAGTTCGATTAGCCGACGGGTCTCGATCTTCCATGGACCTACTAACTGCCGAGGTACCTGTCACAGTTGAGGGCCGTGTGGTATCTTGCGACTTTTTAGTATTGCCAGGTAGTGACACGCAGACCTTACTTGGGGTCGATTTCTTGTCCAAGGCGGGGATGATATTGGATGTAGCCCAGGGTAAGTGGACATTTGGAGACGCTCCTGATAAATTGTACGATTTCGTGTATACCTACACCCTTAATACGGTTAGTACAGACCAATTGCGCGGCGATCATGCTGAGTTACATCTACGTCCAGACGAAGGTCCCAAGCTCACCGACGAGCAGCGGAATACGCTCAACCGCTTCATCGGTGAGCATGCGCAGCAATTCGCGTGCGATGGGCCAGCTACGGAGTTTGCCACTCACCGTATTAAGGTAAAGCCGAACCAGGAACCATTAGCATCGCCCCCATACAGGTTGTCTCCGCTCAAGCGAGAAGCACTCGAGAAGGAGTTGCAGGATATGATCCGCGCTGACGTTATAGAAGAGTGCGAGTCTCCATGGGCGTCGAACGTCGTCCTTGTAAAGAAGAAGAACGGTGAGTTTAGAGTGTGCATTGACTATCGGAAGCTCAACGCAGTCACCGAGCCCGACCGATACCCGCTCCCTAGGATCGAGGACGTTCTGCATTCCGCTAAAACTTCGAAGTACATGACCACCCTCGACCTTAGGGCGGGTTACTTCCAGGTTGGTGTGGATCCTGATGATAGAGACAAGACTGCGTTCACTACGCCGCTCGGTACGTACAGGTTCAAACGTATGCCCATGGGGTTGCGCAACTCAGGCGCTACTTTCCAGCGCCTGATCGACCGGTTTAAGTCCAACCTGCCAGGAGTCGCTTTAGAGGCGTACTTAGATGATCTGCTGATCCTGTCGGACGAGTCATTCGAGAGGCACCTCGAAGATCTCAAGGCTGTATTCGACCGGCTTGCGATGTTCAACCTGCGGGTCAACCGTGGAAAAAGCCATTTTGCCAGGGAATCAGTGAGATATCTCGGCCATATTATCATGCCAGGTGGTATTCACGTGGATCCTGACAAAACTTCGGCGATCGTAGATATGCCCACCCCTAAGAACATAAAGCACCTTAAGTGTTTTCTTCAAACCTCCAGTTGGTTTAGGCGATTTATCCCTAACTATGCGGAGGTCGCTAAACCACTAACAACTTTATTGAGGAAAGCAAGTATGTGGCGATGGGGTGCTGAGCAACAAAAGGCTTTCGACCACGTTAAACAGCTGTTGACAACGGCCCCGATATTGCGACAGGCTGATGAGACGATGCCGTTCGTCCTCAGAACCGACAGCAGTGGGTATGCCCTCGGGGCGGCTCTCCTCCAGGGGGAGGGAAGCGATGAGCGTCCTATCGAGTACGCCAGCAGATTGTTGACTGCTGCCGAAAGGAATTATAGTACGACCGAAAGGGAAGCCCTGGCTGTCGTGTGGGCTGTCTCCAAGTTTCGTGGGTACATTGATGGGGCGGAAGTGATCGTGAGGTCCGACCATCAACCGCTCAAATGGCTAATGAGCATGAAGTCTCCTAGTGGACGATTGGCTCGATGGGCACTCTCACTCCAAGAGTATAACCTCAAAATTGAATATACGCCAGGCAAGGCGAACGTTCTAGCTGACACGCTGTCGCGTCCAGCGTGCACTGAAGGTTCTGATTGCGACTTGTGCTACGCTGTCGCTGACATGCCATCACGGAGTCCTAGGGACGTCCGGGAAAGCCAGATGTTAGACCCTGAAGTACGCAAAATCGTCGAAGCACTGGAGTCTGACGATCCGTTCAGGGGGAGGCCATGGGCCGATAAAGGGTACGTACTTACAGAAGGTGTATTGTATCGCTATGGACCCGAAAATAAAGATAATGATGACGCCAGTCTGGTAGTCCCAGAGCAAGAACGGATAAAGATCTTGTCGGACTACCATGATGCGCCAACTGCTGGCCACCTAGGCGCGGAGCGTACCTTTCAACGCTTAGCTAGTAAATATTATTGGCCAGGGATGCGTGCCCAAGTCACGCAACATGTTAAACACTGTGTTCAGTGCCAAAAATATAAGGCTGACACTAGAAAACCAGCCGGATTGTTGCAGACGCCAGCTTCAGCGCGTCGATTTGAAGTTTTATCGGTGGATCTCTTCGGGCCACTTCCCGAGACAGCCACAGGTAACAAGTGGATTTTGATAGTCGAGGATACCTGCACTCGGTGGGTAGAGTTGTTTGCCCTCACCAAAGCCACGAGCGAAGAATGTGCAAAAGTTCTGGTTTCGGAGGTGTTCTTGAGGTACGAGGTTCCCCGGAGACTCATCAGTGACAATGGTGTTCAATTCATCAGTGAAGTCATGCAGCAGACCTGCCATGCTATGGGTATTATCCAATCACTTACTTGTTACTATCACCCAGAAGCGAACCCGGTCGAGCGGAAGAACCGGGACCTCAAGCCGCAACTGGCGATTCTGGTAGGTAAAGATCATGATACGTGGGATATTCACTTACCTGCTATCCGGTTCGCGATGAACTCAGCTGTTACCGCGGGCACGGGTTACTCACCCGCTTATCTGAGCTATGCACGCGAAATGCGCGCACCCGCCGATGTTGTATCTGAAATGCGAGCTATTATCGACAACGACAATTATATAGGTGACATCACTGCTTACCTGAAAAGGTGTCGTCAGTACTCGTCGACGCTCGTGACGTTCATGAGGCTGCTCAAAAGGCGCATAAAAGTTATGCTGACGAGCACCGTCGTCCTGCTCCGGACTACAAGATTGGGGACTTGGTCCTCTTGAAAACGCAGGGCTTGAATGACACGAATAAAGGCCAAACGCCCAAGTTCATTCCGCGACGTGACGGCCCATATCGTGTGCAAACTATTGCAAGCCCAACCACCTACATATTAGAACGTGTTAGAGATGGTACAGTGTTAGGAAAGTATCATTCGTCAGTGCTGACACCTTTCGTTGGTCGCATCCCAACCGAACCCGTCCAAGAAAAACGTAAAAGAGGGAGACCACGCAAGGCTAACCCGACCGCGAGGACGCAAGAGTCAGGTTAGAGGGGGAGAATGTAGCGCCGCGCCGCGCGATCGAATATTAGGTAGGTAAGGTGAGTACCTTAGACGCTCGCGCAGTCGCGCTGTCGCGCACCCCTTCCCGGACACCCGCGCACCCGCGTCCTGCGTACCCCGCGCGCGTGCGCCAGTCGTCGCCCGCCCGCGTTAGCGTTAGTCACGATTTTCCCGATTCGCGCTACCTACGCGAGTAAATAATTACGCCCGCTTCTTTCTGCGGCTCTCGCTCGCTCCTAAATAAGTGTTGTGTTTGTGCTACCCATTCATTGTATCGTGAATAAACCTCTTATACGATTATACATATGAATAAAATTGGAGTGTGTTTTTAATATTGAAATAACCGTTTTTTCCTACATGTATATGAATATATATACGGTACATACTCCAAAATAACATTCTTTACAATTTTTGTCTGTCTGTCTGTCTGTTTGTTCCGGCTAATCTCTGAAATGGCTGGATCGATTTTGACGGGACTTTTATTGGCAGGTAGCTGATGTAATAAGGAGTAACTTAGGCTACGTTTATTTTAGAAAATTATTTTATTTTAGAAATTTGTTAGGCGGAACAAAGTTCGCCGGGTCAGCTAGTCTTACTTAATATATTATAAATGCCAAAGTTTCTATGGACGGATGTTTGCTACTCAATCATGCCAGAACAGCTCTAAGGATCTAGATGAAATTTGGCATAGAGATAGATTATAGTCTGTAATAGCACGTGTAACTTATGACTTGTTACACGTGTAAGGTCTTTGGGTTAATTTCAGACTTTCACGCAGGCGAAGCCGCTGGCAAAAGCTGATGAAATTATTTGCACCTTACATCGAGAAAAAATACTTCTGCCTAATTATGGAGGCCTTTCATTCCACTCAACATGTAATGATTTTATTTTATTTGCGAACAGTAGTTTTATTTCACCTACAGTCGGTGTATATCAACTGTAGGAGTAATAAAACTAATGTTCACATTTATAACAAAAAATAATTACATGTTGGGCAATTCGATAATTATAAATTTTGGTCAATGAATAAGTCCAAAAGCGAGCGAAGCGAGCTCGGGTGCTTAGGGCACCTCGACACGGATTGGTTAGTTTCGAAGGGAATGACGGAAGCTGGAGTGAGCGAGCGAACTTAGCTCCCGTCATCTCCTTCATGTTAGGTTACTTTAGGCCCTACAGACAGAAATAGAAGCCCCACGCCGCCGGGGTCCCGTCGACTTTGTTGCTTAAATAGTAATCGTACTAACTCTATATTAAAATTTCAACATTAAAATATTTAAAAAAGCACATATTTTTATTACCCTGACCAATCAGTAGTGGGCATTATTCAGAAAACCCGGTCATTTAATTATTGCAATAGTTTTTATCAAATTGCCTACTCTTATCGGACATTTTTCAAATTGTCTGGGCATTATACATAATGCCGTATTAATCTCTTGGTCCATAACATATATTATACATTTTTCCACTGGTTTAGTGAATCTCTTCAGTACACTTTAAAAAATTGAATTCCAAAAAAAAATTCTACAAAGTGAAAAATAACTTCAATTTCGGCAGTCGGTGTCAAAAAACAAAGAAACCAAAACAGGAACACCGACATCCGAAATTGAAGTTACTTTTCACTTTGTCGTTTTTTTTTGAAAGTCAGTAGGATTTTTTTGTAAAAAACTTTTGTATTTTTCACTTTTTAGTGGTATATAATGGACAAGTTCTATAGAAAGGTACATGTAACGCCCACAGTGATGCTTGAATAGATTACCCGAATAACATGTAACTTGAACACAACCGGTGAAATGACAGTGTACCAGGCTCAATTGTACAAATCTACGTATCCATTTAAAGCATACTGGCGTGGTGGTATGTTATGAAATGGTGTAAACTATAAACAGACATGCGATTGCAGAAATCCCGAGAGATTCGCCGTCATTTATTGAAAAGTTCTGTTTTATATCTCCGAATTTCTTCATCAGAATTTTACCAAGATTAAATGGGACCACTTCAAAATAAACTTCTTACGAACCAAAAAAGAATTTTGCAAATTTGTTTATATATGACGGAGTTATGCCCGAATAAAAAAAAAATATCTATTTAAACATCCTAATCGAGAACCTCCTCCTTTTTGGGAAGTCGGTTAATAAAAAAAAGGAGGTTGTCAATGCGACCCTGGTATCTTTGTACATAATAATATATTATTGGAATTGCACAATGATATAATGAATTATATGGGCTTCTAAACGAGTGTGCCAATTTTTTAGGTTAGGTTTAGTTTAGTAAAAACATTTTTCAACCCTGACTTTGTTGCCATACAGTTGTTATACTCACAGCCTAGGGGAAGAGGCATAATGCAACCGATACTTTCGAGCTCGGTTATCCAACTGACGCAGCCGACTATGACTTGACCCAAAGATAAGTTAGAAAATAAATAGGAACCACATAAGATAAGTGCTTTTTTTAATCAGTGCTAAGTAAAGGAACGATTTCTGAATTAAGAATTTGGTTGAAGGCAAGAGTAACAGGATGTACTATTACGCATGATTCTGAAATCATTATATTCTAAAAAATAATTGCCATTTCACTTACCCTGCTGGTTTTGAACAAATGCCATCTTTATTTGCATCAACAGCTTCATTCACGTCAAACAATTGTATTAAAACAAACACAAATAACAAGATGGACAGCGGAGACTCCATTGTCGCGAATATTCAGATATACTGATGGCACTTCCAGCTATTTGAGGATTTTAATATCAACTTAAATAAATTATCATCGCCGATGAATAATTCGCCTCGTCTGATTTATTTGAACAGGATGACTGATGTTAGTGGAATAATCTGCAATCACTGAAGCACCGGAAACATGGACCAAGTTAAAAAGTTTTTATTAAATGATATTTTTATCGTTGCTTGTTATTGCCGGTCAGAGGTTATGTTTTCGATTGAGATAGAATGAACACTACCCGGCACGATTGCCCGCTGATAAATACTAAGTAGAAATACCTAGGTATGCTAAAAATAGTTTTACAAAATGGGTCTGAGCACGGGTGACGACAGTGTCAATTGGGCTCACGATGTGGCTATTTGAATAGAAGCATAAAATATTTAAATCAAAAAGGTAAACAAGCAATAAATATGTACATAATGTGTCTTTCTGAATTTAATAGTGTCGCTAGGTAGCGTATATTTTTTTTATGTAGAAAATATGATTCTATTGATACTTTTTAAAAACGATTTCAAACAGAAGAAACGATATACTCGTACCGGGTTGAAAGGGGTGAAATGCAGGGGAGAATCGATACCTTTGATTGAGATTTTCATTTTAATTCCACATTTAGCACACTATTTCCACACTTAATTATTCTAAACTTAGGTACGGTGTGCCCGCCACAAGCCGCACAGGAGGACACCGTGGAAAGGTATGGTACAGTAAGCCGCACGTGAGTGGTGACAAAACCAATATCAATAGTATAAACTGGCCGGTTATTCCTTTGAAACTCCCCACTAAGCCAGGCCAGCTCTCGATCCAGGTATTACCACCGACGTGCGTCTAACTGTACGATCAGTAATATTTAATCAATTTAATTTTCTTACACCATGTGGAGGAATTAATTAACTTCTTAGTTATATCAACGTAAGGCTTACTGACTTTACGATGAATGAGTACTGTGTGATTCCAATAGGCGAGGAAGAATTTCGTCGTACCGATAATTATTTTGATTTGATTATTAAAATATGCGAGACACTAATGCCACTGCAATATACACATATTATACATGTTAACGTACTTTTAAATTGAGTTAATATTCTTCTATTTTGATGTATGTGCAACGTAAGACTAGACTACTGTTATAAATGTGAAAGTAACTCTGTCTGTCTGTAATTTTTCACGTCTTAACGGTTGAACGGATTTAGATCATTTCGATGAAACTTAGCACCCTGGTAGGCCGTGTTCTGAATTAGGTTACATAACACGGTGGATTTAGGCTACATTTTTATCTCGGAAGTATGTTGCCTTGGAATAATTTTTGAGTTTCACGCGGGCAAATCCGCTGGCAAAAGCTAGCTATAATCTATTGCACCTTGATATAAATTTTCATTTCGGGGAGTGTGCGATGGAATTGCATGATTTAATTCCGCCCAGCCCATTCCATCATCGGACAACCAGACGCCCGGCGATGCGTCATCGGTACTTGGTGGACATCCCACCTATACGCACAAGACGTTTTGGGGACACTTTTATTATGCGTACAGCTAAGGAGTGGAATTCCCTGCCGAAGTCTGTGTTTCCCGATAGCTACAATCTAGGGGTCTTTAAGTCAAGAGTGAATAGGTTACTTCTAGGCAAGCGTGCTCCACCGTCGACCACATCATCGCTTACTATCAGATGAGATAGTTGTCAAGCGCGAGCCTATAACAAACAAAAAAAAAAAATAGGTACACACACACAAAACTATGCTTAAGCATAACTTAATATTTGACACAATTTTAGTTTATATTCTATTTACCACAATATAAGTTTATTTTTCCGCTTCACCCTAATTATTGGATTGAATTAAAAGTAACCTGACCTACTACTTATAACATCAGCTTTCTGCCAGCGAAAGTCCCATCAAATCAGTTCAACCGTTTCGGAGCGTATCCGCAACCAACATGAAGACAGACAAAAATTCAATAAATGTCTTTTTGATAAAAGTACCGTATATACCTACTTTCTTCATTCTTAAATCTTCATTGTACACTAAAACAATACATTTACATAAAGTGAAATCAATATTCATGTAAAAAGGCAAGCTTAAATCCAAAATATCGTTTTCTTCCAGCAAATCTCTGAATCATAGAGATCATAATAATTGAGGGCAGTAATCCAATGTACAATTTTACAGTAAGATAATAATTAGATTTATATAATAATAATACATACATAAAAGAACTACGTTCATAAATACAAATATATATATATACTAGCACCTCGCCCACGACTTCGTTCGCGTGATCCGTATTTTATCCATACATAAGACTTTTTAGTTACATCTCATTAAAGGTTGAATTTCCAAAATTCCCTTTTTAGTGCTACATCATAAAAAGAAGCCCTGTACAGTAATATTTTCAAAAATCTTTAACACCCCTTAAATCGTGTCTTTTAGGAGTTGTTTTGTGTCTATGTCTAATATTTCATAGGTGCAAGGTTTACCTGACGCTTCCCTAGATGGCGTTAGGATCAAAATAGTTCGCGCTAGCGTTGTGTTACCGTGCAAATCTTATATAGTTTGCGTTTGTTTTTATAGATGCCTTGGTAAATTATATTGTCCTGATTAAAACGGTGCGTGCGTTTTATTGGGTGTTCTCGCCTTCGGACCTTGAAGATCTGTTCATTTTGAATAACCAATAATGAACACCTTAACTATTTACTTAGGTTAATATTTATGCCAAGTTTCAAATATCTAAGCCCAACAAATCTCCACCTTTTCACCTCCTTAGGGGTGGTATTTCCAAAAACAAATAAATACATGAATTCTTTTTATCAACCAAGAGTATAAATCTTAAAGTTCAGGTTTCCAACTTACAAACTGTAGACATTTTATGCAAAGTTTTAACCCCCTTTTTACTCCCTTAGGGGTAGAATTGCCGAAATGAAAAAAAAACTCATTGTTTTTCTATTAACCAACAACGCAAACCAACAATTTCAGATGTTTTACCTTCTAAAGAAATTTCACATTAAGTTTCAACCCCTGTTTTATCCCCTTAGGCGTAAAATTTCCGAAAACCAATAAATACATGGATTCTTTTTATCAACCAAAAGCCTAAATCTAAAATTTCATGTGTCCAATTTACAAACTGTAGAAATTTGATACATAATTTCAAACCCCTTTTACTCACTTAGCGATGAAATTTCTAAAAACCTTTCGTAGTGCGCATTTACGCCATTTGAGGAACCTCCCTGCCAAATTTTCTTCATTATACGTCAAGCGGTCTTCGATATTTCACGATAGTGCTAAATTATCGCAGAATTAATGTGACAAATTGTCAAGCACGCGTTATCTGCAGTGATAAGTTGAATGAATTTTCATCAGCCAACTACAACAGATAACCGGCGATGATTCGTCAATTACGTTAACAGCCGGATAATCGAGTGTTGAGAAACCGGGGGTTAGACTACCATTTGGTCCGTTGTGCGTGCAGGCCTCTTCTCTGTGAGAGAGAATGGGCCGTAACCCACCACGTAGGCCCAGCGCGTGTTGGTGGATGTCACATATCTTCGAATTTTTGGTCCTAATTCATGCCGGTTTCCTCATGATGTTTTCCTTTACCGTTTTGGGAGCAGTGGTGATGAAATAATTTACACAAAGTAAAGCACCTGCCTGGGTTTGAACCCAAGACCTGCAACATGTAAGTCGCGTCCGTTACCACTGGACCACCACAGCACAAACATGTATAAAATATTGTCTGGAATTTGGTATTTAATATGGTGATATGTGAATACCAGGTTCAACATACTATAAGATACTTACTTGGTACCAAGGAAAAGCGTCACGGAGGTACCCAGGGGAAAACACAAAAAAAAAAATTCGAGCAATAACTTGATGAAACTACTAACCTACGTAAAAAAATAAGGATTTTCATACAAACTTGCGAGAGCCCTTAGACCCCCTAAAGCCGGCCCTGTCTCAAAATCCGTTCTTAGCAAACATTAATTAACTATAAACTACCTCCCTGCCAAATTTTAAGTTTGTAGCTCAAAAAATTAAGGACTATGATACAAACTTGCGAGAGCCCTTAGACCCCCTAAGTCCGGCCCTGTCACAAAATCCGTTCTTAGCAAACGTCTGCTTACTATAAATTACGTCACTGCCAAATTTAAGTCAGTAGCTCAAAAAATGAAGGATTTTCATACAAACTTGCGAGAGCCCTTAGACTCCCTAAATCCGGCCCTGTCGCAAAATCCGTTCTTAGCGGACGTCTACTAAATATAAACTACCTCCATGCCACATTTTAAGTTTGTAGCGCAAGAAATTAAGGATTTTCATACAAACTTGCGAGAGCCCTTAGACCCCCTAAATCCGGCCCTGTTGCAAAATACATTCTTAGCGGACGTCTACTAAATATAAACTATTTCCTTGCCAAATTTTAAGTTTGTAGCTCAATAAATAAAGGACATTCATACGAATTGCGGGAGCCCTTTGATCCCCTAAATCCGGCCCTGTCATAAAATCCGTTCTTAGCGGACGTCTACTAACTATAAACTACCTCACTGACAAATTTAAGTCAGTAGTTCAAAAAATTAAGAACTTTTATATTAACTTGCGAGAGCCCTTAGACCCCCTAAATCAGGCCCTGTTGCAAAATCCGTTCTTAGCAAACGTCTACTAACTATAAACTACCTCCATGCCACATTTTAATTTTGTAGCTCTCAAAATGAAGGATTTTCATACAAACTTGCGAGAGCCCTTAGACCCCCTTAATCCGGCCCTGTTGCAAAATCCATTCTTAGCGGACGTCTACTAAATATAAACTATCTTCATGCCACATTTTAATTTTGTAGCTCTAGAAATGAAGGATTTTCATACAAACTTGCGAGAGCCCTTAGACCCCTTTAATCCGGCCCTGTTGCAAAATCCATTCTTAGCGGACGTCTACTAAATATAAACTATCTCCTTGCCAAATTTTAAGTTTGTAGCTCAAAAAATGAAGGACATTCATACAAATTGCGAGAGCCCTTTGATCCCCTAAATCCGGCCCTTAAATATAAACTACCTTCATGCCACATTTTAATTTTGTAGCTCTAGAAATGAAGGATTTTCATACAAACTTGCGAGAGCCCTTAGACCCCCTTAATCCGGCCCTGTTGCAAAATCCATTCTTAGCGAACGTCTACTAAATATAAACTATCTCCTTGCCAAATTTTAAGTTTGTAGCTCAAAAAATGAAGGACATTCATACAAATTGCGAGAGCCCTTTGATCCCCTAAATCCGGCCCTGTCGTAAAATCCGTTCTTAGCGGACGTCTACTAACTATAAACTACCTCACTGCCAAATTTAAGTCAGTAGTTCAAAAAATAAATAATAAATATATTAACTTGCGAGAGCCCTTAGACCCCCTAAATCAGGCCCTGTTGCAAAATCCGTTCTTAGCAAACGTCTACTAACTATAAACTACCTCCATGCCACATTTTAATTTTGTAGCTCTAAAAATGAAGGATTTTCATACAAACTTGCGAGAGCCCTTAGACCCCCTAAATCCGGCCCTGTTGCAAAATCCTTTCTTAGCGGACGTCTACTAAATATAAACTATCTCCTTGCCAAATTTTAAGTTTGTAGCTCAAAAAATGAAGTACATTCATAAAAATTGCGAGTGCCTTTAGACCCCCTAAATCAGGCCCTGTTGTAAAATCCGTTCTTAGAAAACGTCTAATAACTATATACTACCTCCCTGCCAAATTTCAACTTTATACGTCAAGCGGTTTTTGATATTTCGTGACAGCTGAATGAGTGACCTTTCGCTTTTATACATATGTATAGATATATATCTCTACTTATATTATTTATTGCGTTGAAAGAAAATGCACCTTAATTTTCCTCCTGGAGACATCGAGAGAAGGACTATCGCGTAGGGAGCGTGGGAGAGAGTTCCAGATATGCACTGCAGTGAAGAGAAGGTGTTCCGTATGGTACCAGACGTAAAGAATTTTACCATCCTCTGTCTTCCTGTGGGTGTCGAAAAAAGAAAATAAGGGACAAATCAGAAATTGGGCAGCAGAGATCGTCAACCCGCCTGCCAAGCGTAGCGATTACTGTAAACCCAGCCCCCGGGTGGGGTATATTTTATTGGTGCTATTCATGGGAAGCATAAATAGCACAAACAAAAAATGGTCCCTAGTGCCCGGCAGCCTGCCTATCCTCGAGTACGGTAGCGGTTGAGGTTACGGCATGGCAAGATCCGGCTACCCCAACAAACACCGACGACTGGACCTGGCAACGTACAACACGAACACACTCTGGACCGACGAGAAGATCTTCGAACTCAAAGAGGAATTGAGCAGGTTACGATGGAGTATTGTGGGGTTATCTGAAGTCCGAAGAGAGGGAAAGGACTTGATAATCCTCAAATCCGGTAACTTACTCTATTTCCGAGAGGGTGGCCCAAGTCCCTTGTGAATAATGTGGTGAAAATCGAGAGTGTGTCGACCAGGGTGGAGTATCTTATACTCAGAATATCCTCGAGATATTCGCTGAAGGTTGTACAGGTCTCAACCCCGACCTTGGCACACCCCGACGACGAGCTGGAAACCATGTATGCGGATATTTCTGGAACCGTGCATGGTTTCAAAACCCACTTCACCATTGTCATGGGGGACTTCAACGCGAAACTGGGTAAACGAGACGATGATGAGTTGCAAGTGGGGCAATTTGGAGTTTGACGACGGAACCACTGAGGGTGACCAGGGTGGCCCAGTTTTATGGAGAAGAGAGTCTCTATATGATGAACTCCTACTTCAGAAAGCGTGAACATAGGAAGTGGACTTGGCAGAGCCCCGATGGTGCAGCAAAAATGAGATTGACTTCATCATGTCAACCACGAAGCTAATGTTCAATGACGTCTCTGTGATCAATTGGGTGTGAGTGCCTAGGAAGCTCCGTGGACGAATATAGCGATGGGTTCGTGGAAACTTTCCATACGGTCGGGTCTAAGTTTTTTAAGACCCGTCGTAGGGATAGAAACAAAAAGCTCTCTAATCCTACTCTCAAGATTATGAAAGAGAGGCATGAGATGATCCTGCAGTCTTCCGATGAATCTTGCAAATACCGAAAGCTCAATAGGATTTCCTTGAAAAGAGACCTCTATCGCTTTAATACCGAGCTTATTAAAGACGCGATTGAGCGAAATAAAGGGTCCAAGGTGTTTTCAAGGGATCTGGCTATTAGGCAGAGCCAGCTCACGAAACTGAAAACAGACAATTTCGGGATCGTATCCGCCAAACCGGAGCTTCTAAGGAAGATCGAGACACTCTATGGGCAATTGTACACATCAATCAGCAACCCCGTTGCGAATCTAGCAAACGACCCACGAGCTAGATTGGCCTGATACTATACCGAAGATAACCCGGACGTCAGCCTGTACGAGATTAGGATTGCTGAAACAGCTTAAAAAGAACAAGACGCTAGGTGATGACCGAACCACGGCCGAACTCCTGAAGGCGGGTGGCTGTTTGATTCCGTCATACTCGAGGGAAAACGTCACAGGCATGGTGCTGGGATGTGGTGATACTCTTCAAGAAGGGCAACAATGCCCGACTGAAGAACTATAGGCACATCTCACTTCTTAACCATGTCTACAAGTTGTTTTCAAGAGTCATCACGAATTGCCTCGCGTGCAGTTTTGACGCTTTCCAGCCTCCCAAACAAGACGGATTCTGAAAAGGCTTTAGCACTGTAGACTACATAAATATGCTGCGGCAGGATATACAAAAGATCGAACAGTATAACCTGCCTCTCTGCTTAGCATTTGTAGACTACGAGAAAGCCTTCGATTCGATCGAGACTTGGGCTGTACTGCAGTTTCTCCAACGGTGCCAGTTCGACTAACGGTACATTGAGGTGTCAAAGTGTTTGTACAAAAACGCCACCATGTCAGTCCGTCTTCAAGATCAGATCTCGAAACCAATCCTTCTCCGGCGCGGCTTGTGAAAGGGAGACGTCGTTTCTCCGAAACTGTTCACTGCTGCGCTGGAGGATGCCTTCAAGGTTCTGGACTGGAGGGGGCTCGGCATCAACGTTAATGGCGAGTACATTACTCACCTTCGGTTTGCCGACGACATAGTGGTCATGGCTCAGACCATGGAGAGCCTCAGTACAATGCTCGATGACCTCAGTAGAGCTTCCGAAAGAGCGGGTATTAAAATGGAAAAAACCAAGGTGCTGGTGAAGGCCCATGTAACACCCACTCCTATCAACATCGGACATTACTCGGATTCGAAGTTGTAGACGATTATGTCTACCTGGGACAAACGGTCTAGTCGGGTAGCTCTAACTTCGAGAAAGTGGTCAACCGAATCCGGGTCGGCTGGGCGGCGTTCGGGAAGTTGCGCGGTATCTTCTCGTCCTATTTACCGCAGTGTCTCAAGTGCAGTGTCTGCTATATAAAAATCATATGTGCTACTAACCATACTATAATCTCCCTCTGTGCCAAATTTCATCCATATCCATTCAGTAGTTTTGTAGTAGTTTACACTTACACACTCACAAACTTTCATCTATAAAATATTATAAGTAGGTTTTGACTCTAATATATTCGTGGATAAATTCGTGGTTGGTGGGAGCAGTGGTGGCCCAGTGGTAACGGCCGCAACGTACAAATTGTAGTTCGTGTGTTTCAGGCAGGCGCCTTATTTTGCGTAAATTATTTAATCACCACTGCTCCCAAAAACGGTGATGGAAAACATCGTGAGTAAACATGTCCTAGAATCAAAAAAATTCGAAGACATGTGACATCCACCAACCCGCACTGGGCCCGCGTGGTGGATTACGGCCCATTCCCTCTCACAGAGAGGAGGCCTGTGGCCCAGCAGTGGGAATATTAACAGGCTGATGATGTGATGATTGTTATGTGATATTCGTGGATGTGCTTTCTGTAACATAAGTGTAATAATCTCACCGCAGTGACTAAGATGAAGTGATCATGAGG
The DNA here is from genome assembly GCA_947562075.1 of Orthosia gracilis. Taxonomy (NCBI): domain Eukaryota; kingdom Metazoa; phylum Arthropoda; class Insecta; order Lepidoptera; family Noctuidae; genus Orthosia; species Orthosia gracilis. The sequence continues at coordinate 47,269,745 of OX387272.1, read as the reverse complement.
TGAGCTATCAATCCCTAGCATCCATTGGAAAGACAGATCACTAAACCTAAGTTTTTTTTTCTTTTTTGTCAATAGGCTCGGGCTTGACCACTATCTCACCTGATGGTAAGCGATGATGTGGTCGACGGTAAAGCACGCTTGCCTAGAAGTAACCTATTCACTCTTGACTTAAAGACCCCAAGATTGTACCTATCGGGAAACACAGAATTCGGCAGGGAATTCCATTCCTTAGCTGTACGCATAATAAAAGTGTCCCCAAAACGTTTTGTGCAGTTTTGTGTGTGTTTTGTGTGTTTCACGGTGAGTTATTTACTGACTGCAAGGAAATGTTTTACGCGCGCATCTTGTATGTTTGTATGTATTTTTCTTTATTACCTCATATCTTTCAATACGCTAGACGGCTTTTAATAATTTTATAGAATCGACTGGCTGGACACAATGGGAAAGAAGGTGACAACATACATCTACATACTATTCCAAACAACACATTATATTAGAAAAGAATAAAGAGTATCTATTGTGTAAATACCTACTAAGTATTTATGGTAAACAATATAAACAAAAGTAAACAAAATAATTAATATTTTTTTTCTTATGTTTTATTACCAAAAATGTTATAACTATATCATAACTATGACGCTTACATTATAACTATTATTATTAATAGATCACCAAAATGCCTTAAACTTATTTTTCTACCAATTTGCAGGTGTACGCTAAAGAAAATATGACACTAACTAATTAGACATGAAAGAAATAATCATCGTCATCTTGTTTATAATTATGAATATTCAAAAACAAACCAAGTTTTTTTATGCAACTTGAAAATCTGCACTAACAATAATATAAATTTTCGATAATGCACTAAAAATTACTTACATATTACAATATTTTATTCTTATGACAATTCCTAGCCGTTCAATTAACTGCCTTTCTATCGGCACAGTCAATGTACAAAAACCGGCCAAGTGCGAGTCGGACTCGCGCAAGAAGGGTACCGTACCATAACCGCAAAAAACGGCAAAAAAATCACGTTTGTTGTATGGGAGCTCCACTTAAATATTTATTTTATTCTGTTTTTAGTATTTCTTGTTATAGCGGCAACAGAAACACATCATCTTTGAAAATTTCATCTGTCTAGCTATCACGGTTCATAAGATACAGCCTGGTGACTGACAGACAGATAGACAGACGGACACTGGAGTCTTATTAATAGGGTCCCGTTTATAGGTACGGAACATTAAAAATGATACAACAAAAAACCTATGGCTCACCAAGTGATTTAAAAAATATCTACATCAATTTTTTGCCGCCAGGACAATCTCTCTTGTAATAAAGTAACTATTCATTACTTTTTTGTATTTTTCAGAATCGTCATAAGATCTATATTCAGATAATTCAAGGATATCCATTATTTTCCGGATGCCCCGAATCAAATTATTTAGTATTTTAAGCAATAGATTGTGTTTTATACACTTCGAATGTCTGTTAACACCTTAAATAGATATAAGCAAGTACCCACTTTATAATTTATGGAAAAAGAGGACTCACAATAATCACACCTGTAACTTTTAATTATACAAGAACACACGCTCCCTTGAATTTAAAGTTTGGAATTGTTGCTGAAGACATCATATTCTTTTTTCGTCTTATTAAAAACTTTTGGAGCTATTTCCTGGGCTGGAATTACCACGGCACCATCTGTAAGGAAAACAATTTTAAAGATACATTAGGACACATTTACAATAGTTTTTTTTACATGTTTTTTTTTTACCTTCTAAATGTAAAAGTTTGTATGTATGGACGGATGTTGTAACCTTTTTTACGCAAAAACTACTAGAGTAAAAGAAGAAAGTTGATGAAACTTTACAGATAACATATGCTATAATTTATAAAGATTCCATATGGGAGAGCTGAAAATTTTCGCGGTTTCAGTGTTGGTCCCAAATTAAAAGATGTTCATATTCATGCTACTTTCACCCGCTAAAACAAGCAATGAAGTAAAAGTACAAACAAAATAAGTCCAAAAACTAAAATCCGACTGCTGAAAAATCAAGCAGCTAAAAAGTATGAAACAAGAAAATATTCTCATCTAAAATTATTATGTATTAGATGATAATATTTTCATTCTTATTTTTTATATTAAGTTCACATTTTTTTTCTCTTTAGAATTTGTTGTTTACTAGTATTGAAATAATGCATAAGTTACACGAGTGGACTTTGAGAGGCTGAAGTCAGCTAAAAAAATTGTTGTTACGACTTTGACGGGATATATCTCGCACACGGTATGCTTGACAACAATATGATGTAGGAACCCTAATTTAATTTTAAACTCCCTGTTTCCTGTGTCTCCTGTTGTGTCCATGGGGTCGGGTATTAAACATTTTTTTGTTCGTGACTTCGTGCCCCCTGATAAGGCGCCATATTCAATTTAATGTGACGTCACATAGCCTATAATCAGCGGACAAATAAGATGCTTGCAATGACAACTGACTTGTCAAATTATGATTAGTAGTTTGGAAGTTATGAGGGAATAGATGAACATACATACATATCGGTCAAAAACATAACCCTCACTTTTGTTTCGACTTAATCGGGTAAAAAAAGAACTGCCAACGGCAAAGTAACTAACTATAGGAGACAATATTTATTGGCATTATAATATTTTGTTTAACAGGGTGGGGACGGTTTTGGAAATTTGCCTTTACTAAAATACCACTTACACTATCGTTAAGGTTTTCTTAATGCATAATTCAGTTTCTGTGACCATAAACACTTTTTCTTTCTTTTCTTTCAGGGACTAAACTTATATAGCATATACATAAAATTACTCTGCATACAACAAAAAAGAAATAAGTTCAATTTAAAGGGTAACTGACAGCGTAGATGTTGGTACAGAAATGAGATTCAGAAATATTTCTTTGCATAAACATGCTTATACATAAATAATAATAAGTTCATGCAGGATTAAAATAAAAGAAATGGCTCAAACATGTTTGCCACATACTACGGCGTGCAAATCTTGAATACTTGATACAATAATAATAATAAATGAAATGATGAAAGAATACAAATAATAAATTAAATTAATCTAAAAGCAATTATCACAATTAATTTCAACGAAACTCAGATCCAAGACTGTTTCTTAATGTAAAGAAATTATCACCATGTTAGGCAAGAGAGTTGCCGAGAAATGTCTTCTTCTCTTCTATCTATATATATAAAAGAGAAGGTATGTATGTATGTTTCTTATAGACTCCGTAACTACTGGACCGATTTCAAAAATACATTCACCGTTGGGAACTTACACTATCCCCGTATGACATAGGCTACTTTTTATCCCTGTATTCCCACGGAAACGAGAACAACGCGGGAACCGCGAGGCGTCCGTTGGTGTTTTATACAAAGCGAGGCAGTAATAATTACATGCAGTATGTTATGCTTTATTCAACCCAGTAAAAGTTATATGAATATATTCTACATTCAATACATAAAATTACGCAATAGTCTGCCGATTTAAATTAACATTTACTTACCATCATCGTCCAGAGATTTGTTTCGTCTGGAACGACGAATAACGATGATTATTATTAACATCAACACCACCACAATACTAGTGCCCACGATGTACATCCAGTTGGACTGCACCCTGAAAATCATAGTGTTTTTTTTTTAAACCACTGCTACTGAGTAAAACAAACAGAAGTTGAGGAATTGTTATAAAAACAAATTATTATAAAAACAAACACACCCGACTGCTAAGAAATAAATAAGTGAAAAGAGAAAATCAAGTACTATTAAATAGACATTATATATTATGAGGTGCTACCAACAAATGAAGGTTTGGTATCGTCTTCTCGCCCGCATCACCTCATATAATGTATATTTAAATAATACTTGCTTTTACTCTTTTCTGTGAATAATTTTTTAGAAATCGTTTTTTTTTTGTTTATATGGTAATTTGTTTTATTTCAGACTTTTTAATAAATACCATAATCTATGGTTTAAATGAATAAAAAAAATGTGACGGTTTTACTTATTTATTTTGCTATCAAAGTTACTGCTTATTTTTTTTTCAAAATGGTAACATAAACTTGTCAGGATATACATGTTTTTGGAATGGTATATTTAATAGCTTTCATTTGATACCCATATTGTTATGATAATGATAAAAAACATACATCCCCCTTTTTGGGGAAGGGCGTATCATGTTTGAAAATTATATAGATTATATTTGGGCTGTAGAGCGTGCTATAGAAATGGACATACATACCTACGCCCGAAAAATATTACCCTGCCGCAGTTGGGGCTAGTATAAGCCCCTCGTTCTTTTAACATTGGCCCTTAGCTACATTGGCCCTTAGCTAGTACTATATCGTATCAACTTAATCTCAAATGAACGAGTCATAGTTGTTTGTGCGTGACAATAGGGCATAGTCTTCAAAATCTGACGATTGATAGGTATCATAAGTACCTAACCACACCAGTAGCTACAAGATACGTGCTTGTTTTTAAATAACTATACTATTCTATTTTATTAATTACTTATAATATTTAATCACACAACTTACCAATTTCTTTGTACAGTATTTTTACCAAATTCGATACTATCCGCCACACAAGAACCATTGACATTACTTTTATACCATCCTGGATTACAAATACAGGAGCCAGGACTCACACATATACCGTGTGAACATCCGACAGAGCAAAGTGGCTTGCAGATATTTATCTCTGTTTTTGTATATCCCTCCAGACATGCGCAAGTCTCTGGAGCGACACATGTACCATTCACACAGGGCTTAGTACAAATAGGTTGACACGTTCTGTTACTTGTGCCAAGTTGTGTTTGAGTCATTTTCCATCCTGAGTCACAGATGCAAGCTTCAGGACTAACACAAATGCCATGAGGGCACCCATTTGAACAATGTGGCCGGCAAATATTCTTTTCTGATTCTACATAGCCAGAGTGACATTTGCAAGTTTCGGGGGCTATACAAGTGCCATTAATACAGCGTTTAATGCATATCGGTCCCAAAGTTTTGTTATTTGTACTATTGGTATGGATGGTTTTCCATTCTGAGTTACTAGAACAGTTCTCAGGTGTAACACAACTGCCGTTAGGGCATCCACTGGAGCAGTGAGGCTTGCAGATGTCTTCGGCCGATTTTTGGTACCCCAGAACACATTGACATGTCTCTGGGGCTATACAAGTACCATTAGCACAGGGCTTACTGCAAACTGATTCACAGGTTCCATTTGCAATTTTATAACCCTTGTTGCAATCACATTTCTCTGGCGCGATACAGGAACCATTTCCACATGGTATAGAGCAACGTGGCAGGCAGTTGTACTTATTTTTGAGGTCCAATATATAACCGGTGTTACATCCACATTCATCTGGATTGCGGCAGAAGCCATTTTTACAAGGTTTTGTGCAAATAGGTTGACATGTTTTGTTTAACGTGCCATAAGATTGTACCATTTGCCATCCTGGGTCACACACACAGTTCTCAGGTTCAACACACTTGCCGTTAGAGCATCCACTGGAGCAGTGAGGCTTGCAGATGTCTTCGACCGATTTTTGGTATCCCGGCAAACATTGACATGTCTCTGGGGCTATACAAGTACCATTGGCACAAGGCTTACTGCAAACTGGTTGGCAAGTTCCATTTGTAAATTTATAACCCTTGTTGCAGTCACATTTCTCTGGCCCGATACAGGTACCATTTCCACATGGTATAGAGCAACGTGGCAGGCAGTTGTACTTATTTTTGAGGTCCAATATATAACCGGTGTTACATCCACATTCATCTGGATTGCAGCAGAAGCCATTTTTACAAGGTTTTGTGCAAATAGGTTGACATGTTTTGTTCAACGTGCCATAAGATTGTACCATTTGCCATCCTGGGTCACACACACAGTTCTCAGCTCCAACACATTTGCCGTTAATGCATCCACTGGAGCAGTGAGGCTTGCAGATGTCTTCGACCGTTTTTTGGTATCCCGGCAAACATTGACATGTCTCTGGGGCTATACAAGTACCATTGGCACAGGGCTTACTGCAAACTGGTTGGCAAGTTCCATTTGCAATTTTATAACCCTTGTTGCAATCACATTTCTCTGGCGCGATACAGGTACCATTTCCACATGGTATAGAGCAACGTGGCAGGCAGTTGTACTTATTTTTGAGATCCAATAAATAACCGGTGTTACATCCACATTCATCTGGATTGCGGCAGTAGCCATTTGTACAAGGTTTCATGCAAATAGGTTGACATGTTTTGTTCAACGTGCCATATGATTGTATCATTTGCCATCCTGGGTCACACACACAGTTCTCAGGTCCAACACATTTGCCGTTAATGCATCCACTGGAGCAGTGAGGTTTGCAGATGTCTTCGACCGATTTTTGGTATCCCGGCAAACATTGACATGTCTCTGGGGCTATACAAGTACCATTGGCACAGGGCTTACTGCAAACTGGTTGGCAAGTTCCATTTGCAATTTTATAACCCTTGTTGCAATCACATTTCTCTGGCGCGATACAGGTACCATTTCCACATGGTATAGAGCAACGTGGCAGGCAGTTGTACTTATTTTTGAGATCCAATAAATAACCGGTGTTACATCCACATTCATCTGGATTGCGGCAGAAGCCATTTGTACAAGGTTTCATGCAAATAGGTTGACATGTTTTGTTCAACGTGCCATATGATTGTATCATTTGCCATCCTGGGTCACACACACAGTTCTCAGGTCCAACACATTTGCCGTTAATGCATCCACTGGAGCAGTGAGGTTTGCAGATGTCTTCGACCGATTTTTGGTATCCCGGCAAACATTGACATGTCTCTGGGGCTATACAAGTACCGTTGGCACAAGGCTTACTGCAAACTGGTTGGCAGGTTCCATTTGTAAATTTATAACCCTTGTTGCAATCACATTTCTCTGGCGCGATACAGGTACCATTTCCACATGGTATAGAGCAACGTGGCAGGCAGTTGTACTTATATTTGAGGTCCAATATATAACCGGTGTTACATCCACATTCATCTGGATTGCGGCAGAAGCCATTTTTACAAGGTTTTGTGCAAATAGGTTGACATGTTTTGTTCAACGTGCCATATGATTGTACCATTTGCCACCCTGGGTCACACAAGCAGTTCTCAGGTCCAACACAACTGCCGTTAGGGCATCCACTGGAGCAATGAGGCTTGCAGATGTCTTCGGCCGATTTTTGGTAACCCGGCAAACATTGACATATCTCTGGGGCTACACAAGTACCATTGGCACAGGGCTTACTGCAAACTGGTTTGCAGATTCCATTTGCAATTTTATAACCCTTATTGCAATCACATTTCTCGTGCGCGATACAGGTACCATTTCCACATGGTATAGAGCAACGTGGCAGGCAGTTGTACTTATTTTTGAGGTCCAATATATAACCGGTGTTACAACCACATTCATCTGGATTGCGGCAGAAGCCATTTTTACAAGGTTTTGTGCAAATAGGTTGACATCTTTTGTTCAACGTGCCATATGATTGTACCATTTGCCATCCTGGGTCACACACACAGTTCTCAGGTCCAACACACTTGCCGTTAGAGCATCCACTGGAGCAGTGAGGCTTGCAGATGTCTTCGACCGATTTTTGGTATCCCGGCAAACATTGACATGTCTCTGGGGCTATACAAGTACCATTGGCACAAGGCTTACTGCAAACTGGTTGGCAGGTTCCATTTGTAAATTTATAACCCTTGCTGCAATCACATTTCTCTGGAGCGATACAGGTTCCATGCCCACATGGTTTAGAGCAATGTAGCAGGCAGTTGTATTTATTTTTGAGGTCCAATATATAACCGGTGTTACATCCACATTCATCTGGTTTGCTGCAGAAGCCATTTGTACAAGGCTTTGGGCATATCGGATTACAGACGAGTCTGAAAACCATATTTTTCTTAGTTAATTTATGCCTTTATCCAATTCTAATATAAATTTAATTAATCACTGGTAGCGTTATAGTTAATAAAAAAGTACGAAAAATATACTTAAGCGAGACTCACTCCCATTGACGTTAAATGCGAAAAGTTTGCTAGTCAGATTTCTTGTTTACAACAAGTGTTAAGATACTTACGATGAATTACTAAAATCTCTCACATAACCGGGGCAGCATTCTCTTGTCTGTTCGGTTACAGCTCTCTGAAATTATAATGAAATGACATCATTCTTTGGGTCGTTTTATTATCAGGCGGATATTGTCAGAAGCGCCACTTCCTGAGTCTGATTATCTACTTTTAATCTTTAAAGAGCTATTTTTGTAAGCCTTAATGGCTTTGGAATGAGCAACTTACTTTTATCATTCCGATCGACTTATTAATTCGATAGTGCCTGCAAAGGCTTGATGGTTAAGCCATGCCATTTACTGGGTTAAAGGTTAAGTATTATACCTATGCGTTAATCTAGGTTATAAATATCTATGTACCGAATTCCCAAACCCAGGCTTATTACGAATGAAACAGCAATCTGCAATAATTGCGCAAAGATTGCGCAGTTATCACGCGATCAAGTATTTAATTTTTTGACATTCACTGTATAGGCAAGTTAATAAGCCTGTCTATTTTAACGTTTGACATAATCTCACCTGAACCTGCTATAAAATTAAAATGCAATACTTCATGAACGCTGTGTATTTATAATAGTCAAGTGATTTCTATAATACTTCCGATATTTCGCCGAATTAATATACAGGTATATCGAATTTATGTAAATTGACTATCATCATTTTATTAACACAAAATATAACAATACATTAGTTTGAATAATTTATGAAATACCTACTTGAAAAATTTGAATATAACTAAAATACCAATGACTCTGAAAAATCGACAAGAATTTCTTCGTAAATTAATTCGAAGGTTATAAGAAATTGCATCGGAAACGCATCGGCTTTGCTTGCCATATAAAAAAATATATAATAGAAGATAGGTACATAATGCGGCCGTAACACATTCTAATGTTTTGAAATATTTGGCACTACAATAAAATAATTTCCTCCACTTTACCGTGATTATGTCTGTTACAATAATTTACCATATTATGTACAGCCTAGACACTTAAGACACAAAACTACACCAATTTGTTGTTTGTCTACACAATATCCACTAGGGATTATTTTGAGGATAATTAAAGTAGCGGAAATGAATGTCACACTAAAAAAAACGAAAACTTCGGTATTTGGCTATCAGCGAGCAATTGGCAATCGACCAACAACAAGGGAAAAAGTAATCGTAATTTGAAAGCTCAATTTTCTCGCCGATGGCTCTTCTATCAAAAACCATGTATACGATAAATGCACATTTTATTTAACTGATTGTTATTGCTAGTAGCCCTGTTGCAAAATTGTTATAGTATGGCTATCACTCATAAATAATTTGGATTCGCGATTGAAGAGCAATTATTTTGCAAAAGTAAGCCTCCTGAGTCTTATGACAGCGATTCGTAGCCAAGTCGTTAAATTCAAATTGATTGCACGATCTCTGCGCAATTATTGCTGATTGCTTTGCGTTTATATGTGATTGAGTAACAATCGGTGCTTAATAAACCAGCCAAGTACAAGTATGACTTCGCACATTTAGGGTTCCGTTTTTTTTGGTCACCGCCAAATAACAAAAAAATGAAAGTCGTTTACACCTGTCTACCAATGTATTCAATATTTAAAAACAATAAGAAAAAAATGTAAAGGTAGTGTCGCTAAAACGATCAAAACAAACGTATCGCGGTAAGGGGCGTCCATGACCTTTTACTTGGCATTCAGTAATGAGTTAATATCTCATAAACGCGTGGACCGATTTACATGATTTAAACGAATAAAATGGTTCTACGCCTATACCTTTCATTTATAAATATATATATCACAATAAACAAAAATCATGTCTTCTGGTTACGTAAGGTAAAAGTCGAATCAATGATTTAATTTTTTTTGTTATCTGGCGGAAACCTTAGTGAAATATATGTAAATAGCGGACGCCTCGCGGATTTACCCGCGTAGTTCGTGAGAATACAGGAATAAAAAGTAGCTATAGTCACCCGGGGATAGTGTAGCTTCTCAACGGTGAAAGAATTTTTGAAATCGATCCAGTAGTTTTTAAGTTTATTCGTTACATACAAAAATACAAATCTTTGAAATCGGTCCAGTAGTTTTTAAGTTTATTCGTTACATACAAAAATACAAATCTTTGAAATCGGTCCAGTAGTTTTTAAGTTTATTCGTTACATACAAAAATACAAATCTCTGAAATCGGTCCAGTAGTTTTTAAGTTTATTCGTTACATACAAAAATACAAATCTTTGAAATCAGTCCAGTAGTTTTTAGGGTTCCGTACCCATAGGGTACATGACCCTATTACTAAGACTCCGCGGTCCATCTGCCTGTCTGTCTGTCCGTCTGTCTGTCACTTGTGTATTTGATAATAACTTGTGTGTGAATAAATTAAATTATTATAATTATTATTAATTAGAATACAGAAGTTCAACTCACTTTAACGTAATGACCCGCTTGTTTGCTACTATACCTTTTCACTTTGTTACACCAATTAAACCAACAGTCGGAGCCCCTAATAGTGTACGAGTACGTATACCAATGAGTTACATAAACATCTTTCGTGACCCTGTAGAAAAAACATATTTTTTTTAATACCTACCAAATAAAAAAAAAACGAGATCTGGATTTTAAAAGAAGCTTTTATATCAAAAATTGTACTGTCGTGAGAAACAAAGGTGTTTGCAAAATTTTATCTCAATCGGGTAGTGGGTCAAATTTACACTGAGACAGCTTACTGGGACAGGTAAAATTAAACAAATTACAAAATTTTCTTGGTAGCCTACCGGGTAGGTGCATACTTACTTACCATACTGCTTTCGTGCAAACTTGACTTTCCACGTGTTTTGTAACATCACACAATTTCAATAAAACAATTAATAATATTGGCAACAGAGTCCCTATTCTCGCGCACATTCTGTGATGAATGACGTTTTACGAGACGTGATGAATGAAGTTTTGCATTATATTATATTATTAGTTAGTCACAGGACGAAGATATCTAACATATATCATCGTCCTGTGAGTAACAATGATATTTAGGGTTCCGTTAGTTAAACAATGACCACTTTTTTACTATATGTTTGCCTGCCGATCTTATAAATGCATATTCCCGTAAAATCTACAACTACTAACTTCACAGACTTGTTTCGTCCTTCTTCATAGGTATGTAGATATTTTCCTATTAAGACGAAAATAAATGTGGCAGCAGTTCAACTCTACATAACATAACTAAAGATAAAAAACCAATAGTGTGAGCTTTCATAGGATACCTGCCAGGGGCGTAGGTATCGTAGTGCCAGTGCAGTGCACCGGGGCCCTAAAGCCCAGGGGGCCTCGGACCCTGACCAACAAACCTCAGATTTAACTAACGAAAAATTCTCCCAACTTTGGAATCTAAATAAAATAGGTTGCAACACGATTTTGATCATAGCCACTCATTTGAAAGAATATAGGAATATTCCTAACAAGTTTCGAGGAATTACAATTTTTTTCGCAAAGTTTGTATATTTTTTTCGGAAATGGCATCAAACGTTGGGTTCTGCTGAAAAAAATCACTGGCGAATTGGACAGCACTTTAAAGTCAAAGTCCATTCGTTTGAACAATAAGGCAACAAAGCGGCACTTTTGAATGTCAAAAATTTAAAAGTAATAGTTACTGTTTCTACTGTCCATTCGCAAAGGAAAGAACGACAAACAACAAGAAACTCCATAAATACTAGTGATGCAAAAGATCTCAGCTTCTATTGCCGCAATTGCGGAGGCAATTCTGCACGCTTTTTTACATCCGTTTCTGTTACTGTTTCTGCAAATTTTTTAAACGGTACATTATGAGGGATTTAAAAAGTACATATCCAAGGCGAGACTCTTAAATTTTCAAGTTCGCTTTGTGTGCTTTTTAATTTTAAATTCTCTTGTTTATGAAGTTTTTCTCCATAAGTCGGCAACGTAGTCTATTTGAAGCGACTGAAATTTTCGAGATCGCTTTGCTTGCTCTTGCAAACAAAATGTTTTTTTAAATCTTAATCATATCAGAGAGTATTAATTTTTTGCTGTTTATGGAGAGGCATAACTCATGAACCTTGAATTCGCTACTGATCGCACGGAGAACGTCGTGAAAAGAGAGAGTGTAAGTATTCTGCCTACCTTCCTTGCATTATTTTTCTCTTTTAGGACAGCATCTAACTTGCTTAGTAAAATTCTCTCACGTTCTCATTATTCACTATCGTGGTCGAAACTAAGACATTTGTGAAAACATGAAATATAAAAATGTTGTGTAAAATCGTGGGCTGGACAGAAATCCAAATTTTTGTTCCTAGCTGATAACAAAATAGCACCTTAAAAGTATTTTACATATTTCGATTTGATCAAACTTAAACAGTTCAATTAGGGCCTCAGTTTTCTTTGCGCCAGTGCCTTTCACTATAATTTTTGTAAACTTCTTGGCCGCCCTGAAGTTAGCTACAATGGGTGCGCAGTAATAAATCTCATTCAAAAACAGCACCGATCCGTACCACGCGCATCGGAAAACCAACTTCAGGGTGGCCCAGAAGTTTGGCGAGAACTATATACCTACTTTTTTTTTTTTTTTTTATTTGTTATAGGCTCGCGTTTGACCACTATCTCGCCTGATGTTAAGTGATGATGTGGTCGAAGGTGAAGCACGCTTGCCTAGAAGTAAACTATTCACTCTTGACTTGAAGGCAAGGAATTCCACTCCTTAGCTGTACGCACAATGAAAGTAATAAGTATTTTCAAAACGCTTTGTGCGTATGGGTGGGATATCAACCATGTACCGATGGCGCATTGCCGTACGTCTTGTAGTCCGATGATGGAAAGGGCTAGGCGGAATCAAATTGTGCAGTTCCATCGCACACTCCCCGAAATGTAACCGATAGAAAACCGACAGGCTGGCAACTCGTCGTCGGTGTTCAAGGCTCTGGAGCTTTGAGTCGTCCAGCGCATCATTGCCGATAAGACTCCTGGCCCGTCTGTCTATCGACTCAAGTGCATCAAGTTGGTACCTGGCAGATCCGTCCCAGAGGTGAGAGCAGTATTCCATGCGTGACCGAACTTGCGCTTTATACAAGTTGAGCAGCTGTTCAGGCGTGAAGTACCGTCTCACCTTCGCAAGGATCCACAACTTTTTTGCAGCTAATTGAGCCTTTGCCTCAATGAAAGGACCAAAATTGAGGGTCGATGTCAACCTAACACCAAGAAGGTCGAGATGGTCCGTTATCGGCACGGTTACACCACGGAAGGTTGGAGCCGGGTGGAATTGGCTCTTTTTTGCGGCAAAAAGAAATCTCTCTCAGGTCTTAGCAGCATTAAATCTGACTAGATTGGCATTGCCCCATTCGGAGACTGCCTCCAAAGACAGGTTCAAGCGCTCAACCATGGAAGAGACCGGACTTGAGGCCCAGTAGCCCGTGCGCCAGACACGTATCTCTCAGCAACAGTGCTGTCATCAGCATACCCAAAGGTGCCGGGTTTTAGCAGGTCATTAATGTGCAGCAAGAACAATGTTGCCGAGAGCACTGACCCCTGAGGGACTCCGGCGTTAATACCTAACTGACCGGACGAGCAGCCATCGATAACCACTCGGATGGACCGATCCCTCAGGAAGTCTGCGATCCAGTCACACAGACCACTAGGCAGACCGAAGGAAGGAAGCTTACCAATAAGGCTCTCGTGCCAGACCCTGTCAAAGGCCTTCGATATGTCAAGGGAGACAGCAAGCGCCTCCCCGTGGTTCTCGATGGCCTCACTCCAGATGTGAATGGCATACGCTAGAAGATCCCCAGTTGACCGGTTTCGGCGGAAGCCGTATTGGTGGTCACTAAGAAGGTCGTTGTCTTCTAGGTATGCCAGGAGCTTATTATTCAGCACACGTTCCATACTCTTACAGAGGATGGACATTACTGATATGGGTCTGTAGTTGGCCGGGTCAGCTCGACTACCCTTCTTGGGCACGGGCTGAACGTTAGCTTGCTTCCAAGCCTTTGGCACTTTTCCAGTCACCATCGATAGGCGATATAGGCGTGTCAAGATTGGAGATAATTCAGGCGCACAAGTTTTAAGTACAATTGCCGGGATCCCGTCCGGGCCACTAGCCTTGGTCACGTCAAGGTTACGCAGCACCCTACAGACCTCCCTCTGATGGATGCGAATGTCCGACATACTCGTCTCACATCGAACAGCAGAAGAAGCGGGCCGCGTGCCATCAGTATTCAGACGCGAAGATTCCGCAAAGAGGGAGGCAAACAAGTTTGCCTTGTCCTCGGCGGAGTGGGCCAGCGACCCGTCGGGTCTCAGCAGTGGTGGTAGTGAGGGGCGACAGAAGTTTGATTCAACCGATTTAGCCAGGGACCAAAATGCCTTGCTACCTGCGGGGTGTGAAGCAAGTTTGTCCCCGATTCTGCTAATATGGTCAAACCGTGCCCTTCGCATCGCCTTTTTGCAGGACTTGGCAGCCCTGTTGAAGGCTCTCTTCTTCTGACTCATGTCATTTGCCTTGCGCACACGAGCGTCGACCCATGCTAGGTACGCCTTGTGTTTAACCGCGTTTGCGCGTTTGGCGTAGTTACGCCTCTGATACCTGCATCTTTTAATAAATATCTCATCTAACCCGTGGATTTAGCTAATGTCATTAACACTGATTTAATAACTTATTAGTCATTGATTGGCATAGGTATCATTGGTACGGTATCTTACTATGGGGAAGGGCTGCAGACATTGAGTCAATTTTTATTCTGCAAAAACGAGCCATCAGAGCGATATACAATCTTCGCTGGCGCGATTCTCTAAGGGAACTGTTTAAGGACATTAACATCATGACGGTACCTTGTCAATATATTTATGAAAACATCATGTACGTTAGAAAAAAATTACATCTTTTCAGTAAAAAACGGCGACAGACATAATTATTTTACTAGAAATAGGGACCAATTAACCCAACCAGGTTTCAGGCTGGCTAAAGTAGCATCATCTTTTATGGGGTACTGTATAAAATGTTACAATAAAATACCTCCCCACATTCTAGAACTGAATGAGACGAAATTTAAAACTTGTATAAAACGCACACTATGCAGGCAAGCATATTATAAGTTGGGGGATTACATCGCTGGTAAAAATGCTTGGCTAAATGCTGGTCCCGCTCCGCAGCCATTAGGGCGCAAGAACAATTAGTGATAGGCAGAAAAGTTTAGAGGTATTGTTGGAGCTGCTGAAGACTGTATGAATATATTTGTATTGTATAAACTCAATTTCTTTTAGTATTATATAACTGCACAGCACATGTGTGAGTACTATGTTCCGACTGTAAATCTACCTATGTGTCGTTGGTTGACTTCTGTGTGCCCTGGCATTTGAGTGTGTCATGCTCTCTCTAATTTCTCTCTGATGGTGGCACATGTGTTGGATCATTCGGTTCCCTCCATAATGGTTGAGCTGAGTGGTGCCGATCCATGCGTCATGTTAGTGATCGGGCGCCATCAGTTGGGATTGGTCATAACTTAGCTGCCTCGGCCTGTCATTGCATTTTTATGTTGAAATTGTTTGTTACTCTAGACGCTTTTACGTGCACGTCTTTTTGCATCGTTCTCACATATATGTATTTATTTTTTAACAAGAATGATGTAACCAAAAACTTGTTATTGAAACTGATGGAAAAGAGTGTCCGTGGAGTTTCTTGCAAATTCTTCTCCATTGAGATCTACTGACGTTTGCGAATTTGCAACTAGAGTCATATTTTTTTGTTGTTTGACAATTCAAAAGTACCTTTAAGGTTTATTTGAAATAAACTATTTTGATTTTGATTGTAATCGAACATGATTGATTTTTTGGAACTTCATCCATACAACTTGAGCAAATAAATTTGATTTATTATTTACCCAAAGAAAATATTAGAATGCAATAGTGAGCGAAGCTCGAAAATATTGGCGCCCTCTTGGATATGCTTTATTTTTTGTTGGTCATTCATACAGAAATAGAAGTACCTGAAGTGTTTTGTCAACGTAGGTACCAATGTAAAAAATTCAGTAGCCCGCCTCGGAAAAGTTTAGCTTTCTATTGCACAGAAGTTTTTGAAGATAAGTATTTTAAAAACGTTTGGGTGATATTTTCTTGATTTTTATGGATGCGCCCCCATCGTCTAAAACAAGAAGTGATTTCGGCGGGGGTCATGACTCAAGTGATCGCGAGCCCAACTCGCTCTTGCCCAGTTTTTATATTGTTATCTAACCCTACTTTGTAATAGTTCCACACAGTCATGCTCTTGGTCCTTTTTTTACAGGATGAGTGACGATAATGAATTAATTACATAAATTCCACAATCTTGACTAATCACGAATCACAACACAACAGTCAGTAGTACGAGTACCAAAAGACAAAAATGATTTATTTCAACGGGGCCGTTAAGTGGCACTTTTAAACGTCAAAAATATAACGTCCATTCAGAAAAGAAGCTTGTTACGGAGAAGAACGGGCAAGAAACTCCATACAACATTTACATACATACATAAATTCATATACGTTGGCGATGAACCCAGCATTACTATACTACGTATAGGTATAAAGTATTACAATCTTTAACAGGTTAATTCCTTAATTTGATAAATAAAGGCATGGTTCTCACATACTTACAAATATTGTAAACATAGGTAAATTACCTTATTCAGCAACAAAGGAACAGTTTGCGAATTAATTTCTTAAACAAAAAGAAAAGAAAAAAAGAAAAATAAAGCGTTACTGTAATTTTGAATATAATTTACCAGTTTACTGATATTGTTCATTTATATTTCAAATAATATAATACAATTGAATATTTCTAATCTTATGAAGTTATGACTAATAACAAAACAAACGAACGTTTGTCCTGTATGTTTTTGTGGTGTACAATAAAGTATATAATCTATACTAATATTATAAAGCTGAAAAGTTTGTTTGTTTGTTTGAACGCGCTAATGTCAGGAACTCTCGGTTGGAATTGAAAATTCTTTTGTGTTGGAAAGTCCATTTATCGAGGAAGGTTAAAGGCTATATAACATCACGCTACGACCAATAGGAGCGGAGCATAAATGAAAAATATTGCAAAAACGGGCAACATTATTCCTTTTTTAACCGACTTCGCAAAAAGGAGGAGGTTATCAAGTCGACTGTATTTTTTTTTATGTTTGTTACCTCAGAACTTTTAATTGGATGAACCGATTTGATAATTCTTTTTTTATTTGAAAGCTTGTCTCATGTGGTCCCATTTAATTTTCATTAAGACTTGATGAAGAACTTTGGCGAAATACATCAGATCTCTTCAATAAATGACGGCAAATCACTCGCGATAGATCCAATCGCATGTCTGTTTATTGTTTACACCATTTCATAACATAATATCACACTGGTACGCTTTAAAGGGGTACGCAGATGTGAACAGTTCACCTTGGTATACTCTCATTGCACCGGTTTTGTTTAAGTTTCATGTTATTGGGTTAATCTATTCTAGCTTTACTGTGGGCACTAGGTATACGCGTAGATGCCTAGCCTATTGACCTGGTCCATTATGTACCTCAACTAAAAAGTGTAAAATAAAAAACTTTTTTACAAAAATTACAACCGACTTCTAAACAAAAACACTACAAAGTAAAAAAAAAAATCTATTTCGGAAGTCGGTGTTTCTGTTTTTTTTTCTTCGTTTTTTGACACCGACTTCCGAAATAGAGTTATTTTTTATTTTGTAGTGTTTCTAAAAAAAGTTTCGTAAAAATATTTTTTTTATATCTTCCGTAGCGTACGCTGCGTAAACGGTTTAAGTTACGCAAAAATCATGTACGATGGAATTGTTCCTCTTTAAAAGTTCTAAAAAAAAGTCCGCGACAGCATATGTCTATCTTTTAAGATTGACTCACTATAACCTTTTTATGGTAATCAAATTTGTTCATTTGCAAAGAGTTTTATCAACATCTATACTAATATTATAAAGCTGAAGAGTTTGTTTGTTTGTAAGGTAGGTAGGGTAAGTAGGTTAGGGAGCGTTCAAGTATTACGTAACGCAATTTGGGGGGGGTCTCGTAAAACGTTACGATGCGTTACAGGGGCGGGAGGGGGGGTCTTTCTTACAACACGTTACGTAACATTGTTTCTAAAAAATTAGGGAATGAAAACTCCCAAACTGGCAACCCTTTTCATTTACGATACGGGGAATCCCTCGATTATATTAGTCTGGTCGTCATTTTTGCATGCCTTAAGCGCGAGCGTAGGTATGCTCTACTCTCGCTTAAAAATTCAAATCACCGATTACGTGGCGTTAAATCGTAGTTAAAAACATGCATATATATGGGAACACATTATTAAGGAAAGAAATTATTAATTAATATATCAAATATTTTTTGAGATGCATGTAGCCTTTTTAATATAAAAAAGTGGATTTAATGGATTTTAATATGAATTTTGCGGATCATTCATGGCGGCGTAAACCTAAAAACTTTGAGAGAATAAAATTTTAAACCTGAATTCTTTTTTAATCTCTTTATTATAAATATGAGAACCAACATGCACAAAATCATAACTTAGTATCCATTCGTTTAATTGATATTTAATTTTTTCGGTTGAAATTTTCGCTCAATTTTTCCACTTTTGTCAGCCATATATATAAAAAATATAATAAACAGAGTTAGTGACGACTTGTGACTTCTACTAAAAACGTGCAAGAGGGCGTTAGAATAGATTTCGATAGCACGAGCGCTTAAGGCATGCACATTTGGTTTTACCAAACTTTTTTCAATTTTTTCTCGCAAGTTGGCAAACCTTTTCGTTTATATTTCACGGGGAATCCCTAGATTGCATTGTACGTCATTTAATGTTGTTTTTAACCGACTTCGCAAAAAGAAGGAGGTTTTCAATTCGACTGTATTTTTTTTTTTTTTTATATTTGTTACCTCAGAACTTTTTATTGGGTGAACCGATTTTGATGATTCTTTTTTAATTTGAAAGCGGGTGCTTGTCATGTGGTCCCATTTAATTTTCATCAAGATCTGATGAAGAACTTCGGAGAAATACATCAGAACTCTTCAATAAATGACGGCAAATCACTCTGGATAGATCCAATCGCATGTCTGTTTATTGTTTACACCATTTCATAACATAAAATCACACTGGTACGTTCTTAAGTGGTACGCAGGTGTGAACAGTTCACCCTGGTATACTCTCATTGCACTGGTTTCGTTTAAGTTTCATGTTATTGGGTTAATCTATTCTAGCTTCACTTTGGGCACTATACGCGTAGGTACCTAGCCTAAAGAACTGGTCCATTATGTACCACAACAAAAAGTGAAAAATAAAAAACTTTTTTACAAAAATTACAACCGACTTCCAAACAAAAACACTACAAAGTGAAAAATAACTTCAATTTCGGAAGTCGGTGTCAAAAAATGAAGAAACGTAAACAGGAACACCGACTTCCGAAATTGAAGTTATTTTTCACTTTGTAGTGTTTTTGTTTGGAAGTCGGTTGTAATTTTTGTAAAAAGTTTTTTCGTTGTCTGTATTCGTTAGTGTCTATGCGTTGGTTCATAGTATTCATACTGTAATGTCTTCAAAAGGGGGAGAATCAGAATCAGAATATCATTTATTTGCAAATATGGGTAATAAAGTGGGTAGTAGTGAGTTTACATAGAGTTCTGCCATATTTCACCATTCGGCATGCAAACATTTTCATTATCTATATAACACTATTAAAAATTTTAAATATATTACAAAATTAAATAAACTATCATATCATTCTCATTCAATAGATTATTAAACTTCAATATTTCATTTAAACATCAGCCTAATCAATACATTATTCCTAAATTTAATGTAATAAATATAAAATGTCAATGAAGTAGGTACTTAAATATATCAGAAACAAAAAACCGTCAAACAAACATTAAAATTCCAGGTCATAGACAAAACATCATTCAGCAAAACAGTAATACATTAATTAAAATGTCGAGGTAATACGAGTATTTATTTATTAAAATTGTCCGTTAAAAACTCAGTTACACTATAGTATGCCTTATCTATTAGTAATTTACGTAGTCTACTTTTTAAATGCACCGTATTCAAGTCTTTCCAAGAACTTGGCAGTTTATTATAAATAACAGGGGCCATGCAGTAAATACTTTTGCGCATCATAGTAGTTTGACACGGTACATTGCATAATTTTGAATTATCACGTCTATTTCTTGGGTATAAGTCAGCGACACGTTCAAAACGATTTGGATTATTCTTAACAAACATAGCTACCTCTAGAATATAAATACAAGGCAGTGTTAATATGTTGTACTGCTTGAAATACGGCTTGCAACTGTCGGTGGTTTTTAGTTTAAACATTGACCGGAGACAGCGTTTTTGTGCCTTAAATGCTGTCTCTTTATCGGTGGAGTTCGCCCAGAAGATGACACCGTAGCGTAAGTAGGATTCAGCTATACCGTAGTAAGCCACAAGAAGTGTTTTTGTATCTACTATGGAGGATAATCTATGTAACGCATATGCAGATGAACTCAATTTTTTGCACAATATGTCAATATGTGCTTTCCAGTTTAATCTGCAGTCTATTTGTATTCCTAAAAATTTGGTATCCGTTACTTCCTCAATGTCGTCATTTTTGTAATGTATGTGAAGGTTAGGTACACGAGGCATACGAGGGAGATTTGTATCATCAGTTGTTCTTGGCCTATAAAGGTTCTCATGCAGACTTGCCAGCGCAACCGTATCAAAAAAATGCCAACGAAATTTGGAAAACGGCTTAAGAAAAATTTTAATTCTCTTGTTTTATTTAGTAGATTAAAATTATACCAAGTGTAAAAAATATTACGTAACTTTTTACGACTTTAGGATAAAAATGATCATTTGAGTGTTACGTAACGTTTAGAGAGGGGGAGGGGGGTATAGAAAAACGTTACGGTGCGTTACAAGGGGGGGAGGGGGCGTCAAAAATCTTCAAATATTGCGTTACGTAATACTTGAGCGCTCCCTTAGGTAGAGTAGATAGGTAGGGTAGGTAAAGTAGGTAGGTAGATAGCCAGTTGATGGGAGCGAAGCCACGGGGGTCAGCTTATAATAATAATATTATAAAGAGGAAAGATTTTTTTTTGTTTGTTTGTTTGTACCGAATAGGATCCGAAACTACTGTACCGATTTCAAAAATTCTTTTATTACCAATAGAAAGCTTCATTATTCCTGAGTGACATAGGCTATTTTTTAACCTGAAATCAGGTCCTGTGGGGTGGTCCACGGGAGCGAAACCGAGTGGAACAGCTATAATATTATAAAGAGGTAAAGTTTGTGAGTTTGTAGGGGGTAATCTCTGGATCTACTGAACCGATTTAGATGAAATTTAGCATGGAGATAGTTTGGGACCCTGAGAAGGACAAAGGATAGTTTGTATTCCCTTGGGATGTTGAAACACTTTTTACGCGGGCGAAACCGCGGGCAGAAGCTAGTAAGTAATAAACTGAATAGCTGTTCTCTTTTAGCCTAGAAGAATGTGCTGATAAAAAAAACTCCTTGTAGTTTCTATGGTCTTAAAAATAATGTTGTTATTTTATCCGTCGGTACGACAGTAGGTACAGGTTTGAGTACTTTTAATACTTTATACCTGTACGTAGAAGAATATATATAGAGATTCTGGGTGCATTATCCTCACATATGTGAATTTATTAATGTATGTACTTAAGTACCTAAATATTGTAAAAATACTATTTTTTTTAAAGAGTAAGTATGGAGTATCTTGTGCGTTCTTCTCGATAATCAGCTACTTTCCAAATGCACGGTAGAATCAATTTTTATTCCTTGTAAATTTTAGTGTAACGTTCAATAGTGCCGCAAGACAAGGTAAAGATATTTTATTTCAACTAGGCCACCACCTAGTTGAAATAAAATATCTTTACCTTGTCTTTGACTGTTTCATCCCCTTAAAATTTTGCTTGTATTTTGCTGATTCTTTATTTTACTCGTCAGTTTATTATCAAACATAAACGATACAGATCGTTGCACATACGGGTATTTGATAATAATAAATGGCCAATAATCAGTTTTATGAAGTTTTTATTATAACAATATTATCATTTCGTACAATAGTATAACACAGTTAGCGCCAGAGTTAGCGATTGAGTAGCATCAGTCGGAACATAGATATTGTATAAGATGCACGAGCTGTTCTCGGTGCATTAAAAAATTACAACCGACTTCCAAACAAACACTACAAAGTAAAAAATAACTTCAATTTCGGAAGTCGGTGTTTCTGTTTTCGTTTCTTCGTTTTTTGACACCGACTTCCGAAATTGAAGTTATTTTTTACTTTGTAGTGTTTGTTTGGAAGTCGGTTGTAATTTTTGTAGAAAAGTTTTTTATTTTCCACTTTTTAGTTGTGGTACATAATAGACCAGTTATATAGGCTAGGTACCTACGCGTATAGTGCCCAAAGTGAAGCAAAAATAGATTAACCCAAGACATGTAACTTATACAAAACCGGTGCAATGAGAGTATACCAGGGTGAACTGTTCACACCTGCGTACCCCTTTAGAGCGTACCAGTGTGATGTTATGTTATGAAATGGTGTAAACAATAAACAGACATGCGATTAGATCTATCCCGAGTGATTTGCCGTCATTTATTGAAGAGTTCTGATGTAATTCTCCGAAGTTCTTCATCAGATCTTGATGGAAATTAAATGGGACCACACGACAAGCACCAGCTTTCAAATAAAAAAAGAATCATCAAAATCGGTTCACCCAATGAAAAGTTCTGAGGTAACAAACATAAAAAAAAATACAGTCGAATTGAGAACCTCCTCCTTTTTGCGAAGTCGGTTAAAAAATCAGGCTTTACACGGCTTTATTATAACAAAGTTACTAAGCGTTATTGATGGAGGTAAGTAGCTTATTTTATACATTACTTTACTAATGTTTATATCTTTTAAATCTTTTTCATGGCTTAATTTAAAAACAGTAAAAATTATAAAAAAATATCAATCTAGCTTAATAAATGCAAATCATTACAATTAGCTCTACGTTCACGCAAACTGGCAATTGAAAATTGGGAACAAATTCTTCCTCAAGCTTTAAATTCCATACGGTCCTTGATGTGCACAGCCACACATTGTACACCACATGAATGAATGTTTACGCATACCAGGCGATCTAGGAATAGAGTTTCTATTGGTTGACAGAATCAGAACATGTGCTAGTGCGAAAATTTAACTGCACTAATAAATATCAACCAGTCGTTGAGGAGGTGACGTTACTCCATGTAAATCCATCCATGCCTATATTCGTCTAGCAGACGGACGAGAATCAACTGTCTCAAATCGACACCAGCACCATTGGGTCAAGATAGTGAGATAATCCATGAAACGCCAGAGATATTTAACGACACAAGAGAATCAGTAGAAACAAGTGAAGAAGACTTCTACAATTCTTGAATTACGAATGATGAAGAAGAGAAACAGCTGACAGATGAAACAGCACCAGCTAGAGAACATCAATTAGTAGAAGCAGAACGCCCAGCAACTGAAAATTCAACTACTCAGCAAAGATCGACGAGAGATCGTAGGCTTCCAAGCCGCTACAGAGATTACGTTCTAAACTGAATAGCTGTCCTCTGCCTGCCTGGAAGCCTGGAAGAATGTGGTGATGAGAAACTTCTTGGAGTTTCTATGGTCTTAAAAATAATATTGTTATTTTATCCAACAATACGACTGTTATATTCACTTATATTTTTGCTTGTAATTTGCTGATTAAAACCGTTTTTTCTAAAGGTTTTATCTTATTTATCATTTCCTGATTTAACTTTTATGTGTATGGGTCATGCAATGCTGCCCCTTACAGGCCAGCACACAATATGTTATTCAATTTATGATTATTAAACCTAATCTCAGTTTTATTTTCAGATTCTTTCTCTTTACCCCTCCTTAAAGTGACTGGCGATATAAGGGCAGGATTGGAAAACACCAAAGTTACTGTACTAGTATTGGTCGATTTCTCGAACGCCTTCAATACCGTCAGTCACGACATCCTGTTAGCCATTCTGTCCTATTTGATGGTTTCTCCTGAAGCACTAAAATGGTTCACCTCTTACCTTCAGGAACGTCAGCAGTCGGTTCAGGTTGGAGATTCTTCATCTCGCTGGTGTGACTTAGAAACTGGCGTTCCTCAAGGCGGCATTCTTTCTCCTCTTCTTATATTTTTTTTAAATCTCATTATTTCCGAACTTCAGTGTGCGTATCATCTGTATGCAGATGACCAGCAGTTGTACCATCAAGGGAATGTCGACGAAATACCTGACGTTATCAGTAAATTAAACAGGAATTTGTCGGCTATAAAAAGCTGGTCCGATAGATTTGGTGTTGCAGTAAACCCCAATAAATGTCAGGCGATCATCATTAAGAGTCATAGAAACATTGCTAAAGTGGATGGTGCAACTTTGCCGCCTGTTTTATTTGACAGCTGTTTTCATTCAGCCCTGATGTAAAGGACCTGGGCTTTAAATCGCTAGTGTGAGTCAGAAGGTCACTGGAACGCTGCGGGCTCTTTATCGTTTGAAAATGTTTTTACTAATCAACACGAAGGCAATGCCTGTGCAGACCTTATTTTTTCCTATTATCGATTTTGGTGATGTGTGCTACTATGACCTGAATGCAGATCTTCTCAACAAACTTGATTGTCTTCTAAATTACTGCATTCGATTTGTTTTCAATTTGCGTGAATATGATCATGTCTCTGCGCATCGATCACTTCTAAAGTGGTTGCCCATACGAGAGCGCAGAGAGCAAAGGGCACTTACTACCTTGTTCTCATTTCTCTTCCAATTTCCCTAGTTATCGGGCTTCTTACTTTCGATACATTTGCGCCAACTACAGAAAAAACATAACCGCCATCACATAACCGCCTTCTTCAATGTCCAACTCACCGCACTGATTTCATTCACCGTTCTTTCTTTGTCCAGTCTATTTCTCTGTGGAATGCGTCCCCCAGGAAATCAGGATGGCAACCAACCGGTTAACCTTCAAAGTAAAAGTTCGCGAGCATATCCGTAAGAAGTTGGCAGTAGTATCGTAACAGCGCTAATGTTTTTCAATTATTTATCTATTACTACTAATGTTTAAGTATATTTATGTATTTAGTTTATTATTTTGAATATATATGGTATGATTATATTGTATTTATATATGTATGTTTAAATAATCCATATAATATATCTTTCAATATTGCACCTACCACTGTTTATCTCTCCAAAACTCAAAGATCGACTGGTACAAAATGCCTAAGGCATTAAGTCCGCCTCTGTACCTGTTTGTGCATGAAGTATTAATATCTGGCCATGAAATAATGCCAGTTACTCAAAATGGGCCATGAAATAATGCCCTTACATATTATGTGTACATCGAGCCATGAAATAATGCTCGGGGGGGGGGGCATGAAACAATACTCTTTTAATATATATACACCGAGCCATGAAGTAATGCTCATGGCCATGAAATAATATCCTTATACGTGTAAAATCGTATGTTCCGTATGGTTTCGGACGTATAAAATTTTACCATCCCATAACTTCCCAAGGGTTTCATAAGATGCGACTAAGGGACACGCCAGAGAATGGGCAGCAGCGTTCTGTGTTTACAACAACCTGCGATCAACAAACCACCTGCCAAGCGTGGCGATTACGGCAAACCCTAATCAGTTTTATTTTCAGGTTCTTTCTTTCTTATCCTGGACATTAAATATTACCAGTTTCTTAAAATGGGCCAAAACA
Organism: Orthosia gracilis; assembly: GCA_947562075.1. NCBI lineage: Eukaryota > Metazoa > Arthropoda > Insecta > Lepidoptera > Noctuidae > Orthosia > Orthosia gracilis. The sequence continues at coordinate 47,243,860 of OX387272.1, read as the reverse complement.
TAATGCCCTTATATATTATGTGTACATCGACCCAATAAATAATGCTGGTGGGCCATGTAATTATGCCTTTTTACGTGTTTATTAATGTCCATTTGTCTTCCATATTTCCCTTTTAGTACTTAAATTGTTTGCCTCGCTTGGAAGGTAAGTAGGCCTTAGGTATGGGAAGCAGCATGTGTCGACACCCTTGCGCCATCCCATCTTCTTAGCACGGCGGGCTGTGCTGGGGTAGCTGCTGCTGGTGCAAAAACCTTCAAACGGCGCAAATACAACAACCTTATTGGAAGCTATATATTTGAGCTGTTTGGGGTTGAAACATTAGGTACATGGAGTCCGAGTGCTCATCGAGTGTTTCGAGATGTAAGCAAACGGTTAGTCGACTACACGCGAACACGTGACCAGAGGATTGGGCTTTTCTTCGGCCAGAGAATCAGCGTTCTGTGCGCTTTGTCTGTCCCCTTTTTATACGCATTCGTTGTTTTATTTTATTTAAGTAAATATAGGTAGTTATTTTTAATTAAGTCTTTAATAGTATGTAAATTTATATATCAGTAGTTGCATGGGCCATCAAGTAATGCCAAAAATTATTTTATATTTAAATAATAAAGTCCACATTTCAATGAATATATATATATATATATATTGTTGGCGCATCACATATGCGCGGGCGTCCGAGAGGCAGGCGCGGGGGGTCGGGGGACCGAACCCACGACGCGACGGCCGGCTGCGCGCCCGCCGCTCCACTCAGCTCACAGACACCAGCCATTACGGGCATTTCTTTGTACCTATTTCTATCTGAGTTGATAGCGTAATAACAGTAATATACCTATTTTAATACAGTCCACTCTTTTATTATAAAGTCCCGATTGAGCCTATTCATTGGTCCTTCGATTGCTCAAAAATAAACACCGGTTTTGCTGTAATTAACGCCGTCAACAACAGCGGTCGTCGTGTTCACCTGTGCGGACTTGGACCGTTCGCGAGCACCACGCGGTACGACCACGAAGAAAAGAACAAAGAAGTCGTTCCCGAGGCAGCCTGCATAGTCAACGTGGGAGCTGACGTCATTCTTTGGGAGTATAATACTGTATTTGAGTGAGTCCGTTCCAATTAGTTATTTTTCTGCTTTCATCTTCTTGCCGAAAAACGTTGTTCATCTTCCTATCTTTCAGTGTTCATACAGTGTCTCAACATTAGTGCTTTCATAGTGTTTCCTACGCACTGCTTGTAAAATTACGCATATTTTGTATCGAAAACGCTCGGTAATTAGCTACTTCGCACCGCGATAACACGTGTTGAGTTGTTGACCTTGAAATTTTTTCTCGATCCCTTTCACTAACGCACAGCTGTTTGTGGTTGTCTTATCTATTGAGTACATTAGCATCAGTGCGTCCAGCTGTTATTTAACTTTACAATGGCAGATAACTTAAAAACATTGATAAAAAAACGTAGTTCAATTAAATCAAAGCTTACTATTTACAGTAACTATTTAAATTTAGTAAAAAGTAGTTCCGCAATATCAGAGTTGCAACGTTTAGATTTAGAGGAGCGTTTTAATAGATTTGAAACCTTACATACCGAATTTGACGCCTTACAGACACACATCGAAGTGATATCCGACGACAACGAGGCAGCATTGACTGAACGTGAGGACTTTGACCGCCAGTTTTTCAACTTGGTGGCACTCACGCGCAGCCTGCTCGGTGTCTCGACCAACGGTGCTGCGTCGGAGGCGGGCTTCAAAGATGCTGACTCAGGTGCACATGTTTCATTTAGGAATTCTTTTGTTCGTTTGCCTAAAATAGATTTGCCACATTTCGATGGGAACTACCAATGCTGGCTTGAGTTTAGGGACACTTTTGGGTCATTGATTCACGACAATTCTAGCATAAGTGATATCAACAAGTTTCACTATTTGCGAGCTTCACTCCAGGGGAATGCAGCTTTAATTATAAAAAACATTGACTTTAAAGCTGACCATTATAATTTAGCGTGGGACCTGTTGTGCGAACGTTACAATAACAACCGACTTTTAGTGAAAAATCATTTACAAGCTTTATTTGACGTTGAACCTCTTACAAAAGAATCAAGTGTTTACATTAGAAACCTTGTTGATGTTATTAATAAAAATATTAGGGCACTAACTTCATTAAAAAGGCCCACTCAATATTGGGATGATATTATTATTTATTTTATGATTAAAAAATTAGATTTAACAACAAGTCGTGACTGGGAAGAGCATAGAAACAATACTTTTAAAGATGATCCTACTTTAACACAATTTTGTTCTTTTTTAAGCAGAAAAGCGGACTGGTTAGAATCAGTGGAGACAAATCTTAGTTCTTCCGAAACGAATGCTATAATTGCCTTAAATAATAGTCATTCAAATAAAACCGATTCTAAGCATACAACAAATAAAAAAATTGAAAATATAAATAAAAACAGTAAATGTCCACTTTGCTCCCAAGCACATACGTTATTTAAATGTGAATCTTTTAGAAACTTGTCAATAGAAAATCGTATACAAAAGGCAACTCAATTTAATGTTTGCATTAATTGCTTACGCTTTGGACATAATTCTACAAAATGTAGATTTTCACATTGCAAATATTGCAAAACAAAGCACAATACGCTTTTGCATTTGGAAAGTAACGAGCCCAAACTTGCTTCCAATCCAATGCCTTCTATCACGCCTTTTGCACTGTCTTCTGCTTCTCCTTCTTCAAATGTTGTGCTTTCAGCCAATTCCATGCAGCTTGCTACTTCTGCGCATGTTTTACTGTCCACAGCTATGGTGAACGTGACTGGCGTGACGGGTAAGAAGTACACTGCGCGCCTACTGCTGGACAATGGCAGTTCGGCGAACTTTGTTACGCAGAGCTTATCAGAGAAGCTGGGTTTGTTACGACGCGGTACGAGCACCAAGGTAACGGGTATTAATAACCACATATCCACCAGTACACAGTCTTGTCACCTCTCAATAGAGTCTTTATGCTGTGCCTTTAATGTAGATATCGAGTGTCACATTTTGCCTGAAATCACAAAATTTCTACCGTCTTCATTCATACACATCAATCACGTCCCTATTCCTTCAGGTATTAAACTAGCAGACCCGAACTTTAATGTTCCGTCGGTCGTAGACATCCTGGTAGGGGCTGAAGTTTTCTGGAATGTCTTAGGCAGCAAAACAATTGACTTAGGGAAAAACCTACCTAAATTATGCGAGACCAAGTTAGGATGGTTAGTTTCAGGTAGTATTTCGCGCCACTCATGTTTTTCCGTCAATCATTTTTGCCATCATTCCAATGTCACTCCCGACCTAACTCAATTTTGGGAGCTTGACCATATTGCTTCAAAACATTCACTCTCGCTTGAGGAGAGAATGTGTGAGCAGTCTTTTGCTCAAACCACCGTCCGTAATGATGGTGGGGGATTCGTAGTATCAATGCCTTTAAGAGGGGATCCTAGTACATTAGGTCATTCATTTACCAATGCTAGAAATCGTTTTCTTTCCCTTGAACGGCGATTTAAACGCGATCCATCATTTTATAAAAAATACAATGAGTTCATGAGAGAATATGAGCGCCTTGGTCATATGACGTTAGACTCAGACTGTACTCCTTCACCAGAAAACTCCATGAAAAATTATTACATTCCACATCATGGAGTTATTCGCAGTTCTAGCACCACTACACAGCTACGCGTAGTATTCGACGCATCAGCTCCTACCAGTTCGGGGGCGTCGCTTAACGACATCCAGATGGTCGGTCCCGTAGTACAAGACGATCTGTTTTCCATTTTAACACGTTTTCGTCAGCATAAGTACGTGGTCTCAGGTGACGTGGAAAAAATGTACAGAGCCATAGAGTTAAATCCAGTCCAACGACCTCTTCAAAAAATAGTTTACAGATTTGAACCTTCAGAACCTCTTAGAACCTACACTTTAAATACGGTTACCTATGGTACCGCTTCTGCGCCCTATTTAGCCACTAAGTGTCTTGTAAGTCTGGCTGATGACATTGAAGACAGTCGTGCCAAATGCGCTATACGACGAGATTTTTACGTCGACGACTTTCTTAGTGGAGGGGATACGATAGCTGAAACGGTAGATATTTCAAAAAAGGTACATTCTGTTCTATCATCTGCAAAATTCAATTTAAGAAAATGGCGATCAAACAATCCAAAAATTCTAAAAGAAATTACACATAGCAACGAGTTACATAACACTTTAAATTTTTCTGAGCATAGTCCAAACTCTCAATCTAAGACTTTAGGTCTTAACTGGATTTGTGACTCTGATTCACTCACTTATGCTATAAATAACTAAAGTCACAAAACGTCATGTCCTTTCCGTTATCAGTCAAATCTTTGACCCATTAGGCCTCGTAGGTCCATGCGTCGTCGAAGCAAAGCTGATTATGCAGCGTCTATGGCAAGACAAGTATGACTGGGATGACGAAGTATCGCACGAAGTCAAAAATCTTTGGTATACATTTGAAGGCACAATAACAGCATTAAATAAATTAAATATTCCTCGTTGGGTTTTGCGTGAAGACTCTATTACGCATGAAGTACACGTCTTTACCGACGCGTCCGAGAGGGCGTACGGCGCTTGTGTGTACATTCGGTCTTGTAATGGCAGTGGGTCCATAGGCGTACAACTTCTAGTCTCTAGAAATCGTGTAGCGCCGATCAAACCAACGACGATACCGAGGCTTGAACTTTGTGGAGCTTTGTTGGGTGCAAGGCTGTGTACTAAGGTTCAGGAATCGCTTACCATGCCCATTCATAAATGTAGATTCTGGTGCGACTCAACCATAGTCCTGGGTTGGCTCTCTACTCCTTCTAATCAATTAAAACCTTTTGTCAGAAACAGAGTCAATGAAATACAGGAAAGTACTTGTGGTCATACCTGGAGCTACGTACCGTCGAAGGACAACCCGGCGGATCTTGTTTCCCGTGGTCTCAGTGCCGACGTTATCATGCACACACCTCTGTGGTGGTCTGGACCCTCATTTTTACAGCATAGTGAAAATGAGTGGCCTAGCATGCCAAACAACGGGAAAGATAGTCTGCCGGAAGTAGTGACTCATTACATTGGTAGTAATAGTGACAATCATATTTCGTTACGTAGTGATCATTTAGACGTAACTATTCATTCATCAATCATTTCTAATTTATTAGTAAAGTATTCTAGTTTATTAAAAATACAAAATATAATTACATATATACAACGCTTTGTTTACAACATAAAAAATAAAAATAAATTGCATGGTAATTTTTCAACAACAGAACTAGAAAACTCATTAAATATAATTATACATTATTCACAGCTTGAAATGTTTCCAGAAGAGTATAATTTGTTAAAGTCTGGACAAAAATTACCGCGCAAAAGTAGATTGCTTCCACTGACACCGTTCATTGACAATCATAACCTCATTCGCGTGGGCGGAAGGCTCGATAACTCCCCCTACGATTTTAGCGTGAAACATCCTATTGTTTTATGCAGTAAGCATATACTTACAAAACTTATATTTCAAATGCAACATTTAAAACTTGTACATGCAGGTCCACAGTTGTTATTGTCACATATACGGCAAACATATTGGCCTCTAGGCGGCAGAAACTTGTCTAGATTTGTCGTGAATAAATGTCTTAAATGTTTTCGACATAAGGCTCAGAACGTTCAGCCTATAATGGGTCAACTACCTAGCTCAAGAACAAATCTTGAGTTTCCTTTCTTAAATAGTTATGTTGACTACGCCGGGCCAGTATTGGTGGCCAATCGTAAAGGCCGAGGATGCAAACTTACAAAGTCCTATATGTGCATCTTTGTTTGCTCGGCAGTAAAAGCCGTACATTTGGAGCTCGTCACCGACCTCACCACTGAGGCCTACATGGCCGCTCTAAATCGGTTCGTGGCGCGTCGTGGCAAGCCTCGAAGCATCACGTCCGATAACGGGACTAACTTTGTAGGCGCATCAAATGAGATGTACAGGTTCTTGCAATCATCAAATGTTGCATCTGAAATGGCGCAGCAGGGTATTGAATTTATTTTCACGCCCGCATACAGCCCTCATTTCAATTCATTGGCTGAAGCTGCTGTAAAATCATGTAAGCATCATTTAAAACGATTACTGCATCTTACTCATTTCACCTTCGAAGAGATGGCTACCTGTCTCACTCATATAGAGGCGGTTCTTAACTCACGCCCTCTTACTCCTCTTTCTTCAGACCCTAACGATTTTTCGGCACTTACTCCCTTTCACTTCCTAATTGGACGGCCATTCTTATCAGTACCACATCCTCAGGTGACTGAAGCCAACATCACGCGACTGGATCGCTGGAAGAGAATTCAGCACATCAGACAGCATTTCTGGCGACGGTTTCATAACGAGTACACTTCTCTGCTGCAGGCCAAATCCAAGTGGTTTCATTCCAGAGGTGAAGTGAAGCCGGGGTCCTTAGTCCTGATAAAGGACAAAACAACGCCGCCTCTGCTCTGGTCCCTGGGCCGGGTCACGAAGACCTATCCTGGCGTAGACGGAGTCACGAGAGTGGCCGAACTGAAGACGAAGCGGGGCACCATTCGTCGTGCTTTCAACTGCATCTGCCCCCTTCCAATCGACAATTGAAGACTTCCCTTCAACCCGGGGAATATGTTGGCGCATCACATATGCGCGGGCGTCCGAGAGGCAGGCGCGGGGGGTCGGGGGACCGAACCCACGACGCGACGGCCGGCTGCGCGCCCGCCGCTCCACTCAGCTCACAGACACCAGCCATTACGGGCATTTCTTTGTACCTATTTCTATCTGAGTTGATAGCGTAATAACAGTAATATACCTATTTTAATACAGTCCACTCTTTTATTATAAAGTCCCGATTGAGCCTATTCAATATTTTAGACAATTTTAATGTAAGTAATAAAAAGATTGTTGAAAACATTTGGGCAATCAAATCTTGTTTCTTGTGTTTTCTTCTATTTAACACGAGGACGTGTAATGTACTTGGGTGGCCGACTGTTATCGATGTTAAATTATCAGATATTTCTCCAATTTTATATTAAATCTGATTTTAATATTAAAAGTATATACTGTGTTGACTATTATAGTAACGACTGTGTTCAAAGGTGGCACAACTAAGCAAGCAGACCGCATTTGTTAGAATGTAGACAGAATGGTGGGGGTAAACATTACTTTGGTAGTCGTGTCAATACTGCGAACTCAGTCATGATACGGACCATAGATTACTATTATATATGGACCTCAACTTGTGTATTTGTACGAATATGTAGTGCTGGTTGTAAATGATAAATGAGTCTCTCTAAAATACCAACACAAAGGTTTTACTCATAGCCAAAGACTTTAACACTTACTGCAAAATGCAAAACTGGGAGCCATTATATCACAACGGACTGCTAGCGCCCTACGTTCCCTCTCAATATGGACCTGGTCAAGGCTGTCGATGACATAGTGCGCCAAGTACTTCAACTGGTACACTCACCCTAAGTCCTTCCCACTAAGTTAATAGAGAGCACATAGTCAGAACCAACGACTGGTTATATTCTCTTTGGTCAGAATATTTACCACTGACAGCCTAATGCCGACCAAAGACCAGGAAATCGCTTTTTAATATTTTAGATTTTGTCATGTTTCTGAGCATAGCACTCGCTATAGTTAGCAGCTCTCGAAGTGCCCCAACCGTTGGGCTCAGCAGTACCACATCGTCAGCGTAACTGGGCTTATCAGTCCTTACGTCATTAATGCGTCATTCACTTTTCTTGCTGCTGATTTCAACGATAAGAATGTTCATTTGGTGACGTTATCCCTCCATGTCTAACGGAAACCACCAAATAGTGGACCGCGATCCGGATCCGGACCGCCCAGTTATTAATTTGAATAAAATGACCTTGAATACCTTTTTAATCATTTATCCCGCTCTTTGTCTTAACTGCCATTGATCCTACAACGGAAGAGCGCGGAGCTTGAGATTGTCAGTCGTCGCGGTGGAAAAATAGATTTCGGAGTATACCCATGAACAATATGAACATCTCCAAGATTTATTGATAATAGCCGGCACCAACTTTGGTCCAAACTTCGGACGTATAGTTCAAGGCGAAAAATGAAGAGAATTATCTTATTATTTTGTTATTTTTATAATTTATTTATTTATTTAATACTTCATGCACAAAAACGTACAGAGGCAAACAAAAAAAGGCTTTTTTAATCTATAGAATCTACCGGCTGGACACAATATGAAAGAAGGTGACAAGAAATACTATTCCAAACAACACATTACACTAGAAAAAAAATAAAGCGTATCTATCATGTAAGTACTAAGTATTATGGTTAACAATATAAACAAAACTAAACAAAATATTTAATATATTTATTTATAATATTTTATTTTATAAAATAATATTATTACAAAAATGATTATAACCATATCATAACTATAAGTGCTTATAACTATTATTACAAATAGATCACCAAAATGCCTTAAAATCAATTTACTATCAATTTGCAGGTACGCTAAAGAAACTATTAAACAGACATCGATTAATGCTTTAAATTATGAATATTCAAAAACATACCAAGTTTTCTATGCAACTTGAAAATCTGCATTAAAATAATATAAACTTTCGCTATTGCACAAAAAATTACTAACATATTATATTGTTATATTTTATTCTTAAAATATAACAATGGCTAGTCGTTCAATTTACCTACTGCCTTTCTATCGGCATAGTCAATGTTTAAAAAAAAATAATATCAAAAAACCTATGGCTCACCAAGTGATTTAAAAATATCTACATATTTTTTTTTTGCCCCCAAGACAATCTTTCCTGTAAAAAAGTAACTATTTATTACTTTTTTGTTTTTTTTTAGAACCGTCATAAGGTAGACATGCAGATAATATTCATTCAGATAATTCAAGGATATCCGTTATCCACGTCCGCGTCCGAATCAAATAATATAAGTATTTTAAGCAGTTGATTGAATTCCTTTTAACTCCTAAAGTGAATATAAGCAGGTACCCATTTTATTATTTGCATTTAAAGTTTGGAATTTTTGCTGAAGACATCATATTCGTTTTTCGACTTATTAAAAACTTTTGGCGCTACTTCTTGGGCTGGAATTACCACGGCACCATCTATAACGAAAACAGTTTTAAAGATACATTAACAATAGTTTTTCTTTTTATACATTTTTTTTTTTGATCCTTTTAAATGTAAATGTTTGTAAATATGGATGGATGTTTGTAACTTTGTTACTCAAAAACTACTGAAATAATGTTGATGAAACTTTACAAATAACACATAGGCTATAATTTATATATAAAGATTCCACACGGGAGAGCTGAAAATTTTTGCGGTTCCCGTGTTGGTCCCAAATTAAAAGTTGTTCATATTCATGTTACTTTCATCCGCTAATGCCGCTTGCACGAAATAAAAATACAAAACAAATAATTTCAAAAACTAAAACCCGTCTACTGAAATTCACGCTCTAAAAAGTATGAAACAAGAAAGTATTCTCAACTGATACATAACAATTTCAGATGAGAATATTTTCATGTTTTACTTATATCGAGATAATGCATTAATTTATGCAAGATTGGACTTTGCGACGCCGTAGTCGGCTAAAAAAATTGTTGTCATGACTTTAACGGGATATGTCTCGCAAACGGTACGCTTGACAAAAATATGATGTACGAACCCTACTTTCATTTAAAGACACTTGATGGAGGTGTGGTGTGTGTTAAAATTATTTTTGTTCTTGACTTCGTGCGCCATAATCAATGTCATGAGATGTAACAAAGCTAATAATCAGCGCACAAACAAGATGCTTTCATCGATACCTCATTTCTCAAATAATGGTAAGTAGTTGAGAAGTTATGAGGGAACGGATGAACATATCGGACAAAAATATATACCTGCCTTTTGCTTCGCCGTAATCGGGTAAAAAGATCTGCCAGCGGCAAATTATCTAACTATAGGAGACAATATTTATTGGCATTATAATATTTTTTTTTATCAGGATGAGGACGGTATCGTAACTTTGCCTTTACTAACATAGTTTAAGTATTATAGCACTAACACTAAGGATAAGGATTAAGGATAAGAATTTTGTTAATACCTAATTTCATTTTTTCTTTCTTTTCTTTCAGGTACTAAATTATATAGCATATACATCAAATCACTCTGCATACAACAAAAAAGAAAGAAGTTGAATTTAAAGAGTAACTAACAGCGTAGATGTGGGTACAGAAATGAGAATCCAAGATTACTTCTTAATGTAAAGAAATTATCACCATGTTTGGCAAGAGAGTTGCCTAGAAATGTCTTCTTGAGTTTTATACAACGTGAGACAGTCATAATTACACGCAGTATTCAAACCAGTAAAAGTAATATGAATATATTTTGCTTTGAATACATAAAATTACGCAATAGTCTGCCGATTTAAAATGACATTAACTTACCATCGTCCAGAGATTTATTTCGTTTGGAACTACGAATAAAAAAGATTATTAGTACCATCAACACCACCACAATACTAGTGCCCAAGATGTACATCCAGTTGGACTGCGCCCTGAAAACGTTAATTGTTTTTTTTTAAATCACTGCTACAGAGTAAAAAACAGAAATTGTTATAAAAACTTTTTTTTATAAAAACAAACGGACCTGACTGCTAAAAAATAATTAACTGAAAAGAGAAAATCAAGTACTTTTAAAATAGACATTATATATTATGTGGTGCTGCCAGCGGTATCAAATGAAGTTTTATTTATTTATATAATACTTTAAGCACATAAACGTACAGAGGCGGAGTTTTGGTATGTTTCTCTATAATTTTTGTTTGTCCCCACCTGCATCACCTCATATAATTTTTAATAGTACTTGATTTCTCATTTCAGTGAATTATTTTTTCGCAATCGGGTTTTTTGTTTTTATAATCATTTGTTTATTTTCAGACTTCTTAGTTTTATTAATAAATAAGATCGCCAAATAAGTTATAAAGTAAAAAATATAATAAATACCATAATATATGGTTTAAGTGAATAAAAATAAATGTGACGGTTTGTGAAACTTGCTGCTTATTTTGATTTTTTGCCAAAATGGTAACATATAAGTTTTAGTAAATATAATTTTGGAATGGTCTATTTAGTAGCTTTCATTTGATACCCATATTGCTATGATAACGAAAAAAATGGCATATATATATAGAGGTGGTGCGCTATGTTTGAAAATTATATAGCAATAGCTGACCCCCGCGGCTTCGCTCATGTCATCTGGCTGCCTACTGTAGAGGTTTTCCACATAGGACGAGCAACCTGTTCGGCCGCTGACACCTAAAGCTGGCAACTTATATTTATTTTAAGTTTGGAAGGAAATCGAATACAGAATGTTTAGAAATATATCGAACGCGTGTAGTTTTTTGTTTAGGGGGCACTTCTGTGAGAGCCGACCTACGGGCGGCACGTTTGAATAAATATACGTCGTAGAAGTCCAATAGTATTTTTTTCAGCCCCTGGCTGCGTCCCCCTTTTACATATGGTGGAGGCGCCGGGTAGTGAAAATCCCGGTAAATAAGTAAAAGTCTAAGAAAAAATACGAAAAAACATATTTGCGCGTGTGCACGGCGAGAACAGTGCGCGAAGCCCTATCAACGAGTGTACGTCGCGTCGTTACGAGGAACGAAAGTCCTGTCGGCGAGAACCCCAGCCGACGAGCAAACGCAGAGAAAATAAAGATAAGTGGTCTATTTTAATTAAAAATGGCACAGCCAGTTTTTACGGGGACGGGAACAAAGTCCAGTTTCGAGGCTTTCCTCTTGCAGTTCAAGGTTGTCGCCGCTATAAATAAATGGCAAGAACAGGACTTAGGGCTCATTTTGGGAGCGTACCTGGACGGCCCGGCACTCGCTTATTTTAAATTCATCTACAAATGGAGGCGATAGCGAATCCTTTCACACGCCGAGGTACGATTTTCGCCCAAGGCAGCGCTTCGAGAACAGAACTAACCGCTCTCGTATTGCCCCTAGATATAGAAGCCCACTACCAACCGATCACCCGAACGAACCAGGACACAGTCAATAAAGATGGATTAGGAGTTGCGGGCTGTGTCCATGAAAGAGCAATTCCCGATTGAAAACAATAAACACGGTGATCAAACTCCATTTATTAAAATTAGTATAGGTAACCGATCGTATGACGCATTAGTTGACACAGGTGCTTCCATCTCATGCTCTTGCCATCCGCAGGCCACAAAGGGCCATTGCACAGCGGGTGGCGAGGGCCTACCGCCCAGTGGGCTTCTCGGCGGCGTGCGCTCTGGCGGGCACCCCTCCCTGGGAGTTGGAGGCATGGGTGCTAGCCAGAGTGTACGAGTGGACGGCGCGGCGTAGGGCGCAGGGAGAGCGCCCCGCCGCAGAAGAGCGGGAGGCCGTGCGGCGGGAGGCGAGGGACGCCATCGTCCTCCATTGGGCGGAGGACCTCGCCACCGCCGCCTTTGGACGCCGGACGCTGGACACGCTCGGGCCAGTCCTGCAGGGCTGGCTCGAGCGGCCACATGGTTTCCTCTCGTTCCGTTTGGTGCAGGTGTTGTCCGGACATGGTTGTTTCGGAACGCACCTGCACCGGATCCGGAGGGAGGAAACCCCGACGTGCCATGACTGCGGAGCGGCAGAGGACACGGCGCAGCACACCCTCGAGGTGTGCCCAGCCTGGGCAGAGCTGCGCCGTGCTCTGATAGGAGTTGTCGGGCAGGACCTCTCACTTCCCAGTGTGGTCAATTCCATGCTGGGGAGTGAGGAGGCCTGGGCGGCGGTTGCCTCCTTTTGCGAGGTCGTTATGTCGCAAAAGGAGGCGGCGGAGCGGGCGCGGGAGGACGATCCTCTCGCGCCGCCGCACCGCAGGCGAAGAAGGGGTGGGAGAAGGCGGTTGTACGATCGTCTCCTCCCACCTCCTGGTGGTGACTAGCGGGCGACAGGCGCGGGGGCGCCTTCGCTCGCATTGCACGAGTCACCACCCTCGTCGGGCGGGAACGGCCGAGCACTCGCGGTCGTTCCCGGGCCCCTCCACTGAGGGAGGGGCGTGAAGGCCCCGCTGTAAAGGCGGGCGGTCGTCGGCGGGGGACTGGACGTAAAGGCTCTGCCAGTTTCCCAGTCCTCCTCCAATTCAAGACGATGCGGGAGTGCCGCTGGGTTATTTTAGTGGGTATACCGGATTCATTCCGGGGAGTCCCACATACCCCCCCCATTCCCCCAATGGGTGGGTATGCGTAATGCATTTTTTCCCAGCGAGATCAAAAAAAAAAAAAAAAAAGGGTTTTCCATCTCTTGCATCGCCGAAGAATTAGTTGTGCTGCTAGGTTTGAAGCATACCAGTGATGAGACGAAACATTTTGTGAAATCCATTTCGGGTTCTTTTCTAACGATTATGGGCAAAACAAGAATCAACTTCATCGTGGATTCGTGTGTTTTAACGAATGACTTTTTTGTGATGATAGACAGTTTTCAGTTTTGACATGTCATAGTTAGTAGGGATGGGCAAGCAGAAAATATATTTATCGATGATTTTTGCTGCAATTAGTATCGATGTGATTAAAATAAATTATTTTCCAATTCCATGAGCTGATGTAAGCTGCCGGGGGAAGAAAAGGCTGGCAATGCTGACTACGCATCGAAGCAATATTTGTTTTTTTTAATTCAGCTAGGCTGAGCTTCATCCAGTGCATTGATGATATAAGCATTTCAAGAGTGGGAGAGGTATTGGTCATAACTGAAACCGACTTTGCATACGGGGCATAGCCTTCGCAAAGGATGTTGATTTAGCATCATTGGTCCAGTTGATGACTGTTTATGGCATTGGTCCAGTTAATAACTTATTGATAATATTAAATACGTTAAGTGTGATAAGCTCTGGATAAAGTTCAATGATAGGTTTAGAAGATTCGATGCGATCCAGCCTTTCCTTCTCTGGCCTGATAAATGCTTGAGGATGAAATATTGTATCACGTTTGAATTTCACATAATTAAACCCCATCCGGGTGGATGTGAGTTATCACATCATTTCTGTTAGGAATAAGAGGCCGCCTTGTTACTTTTTCGGAGGTTTTGTGCAAGGAGGTTCAAGCATGGCGGCGTTGACTTGTTAATGCATGTGCACTTGTTAGCTGAAATTAGAGTAAATATCGGAGAATTCGGTAATTCGTTTGCCATGACTTGAGCCTTCCCCTTGTAAGGGAAGGACCTCAGATTAATTCCTCCGCTAGGTAAAGGTGTTAGGTAAGAGTGATTTTCCTTCCAAAGTTGAGAATAGCTGCGCTTCACATGATTCTGCGCATCTATTCGTAGGGGCGTAGCTCATGTAGAGGTTTTCCACATAGGACGAGCAACCTGTTCGGCCGCTGACACCTAAAGCTGGCAACTTATATTTATTTTAAGTTTGGAAGGAAATCGAATACAGAATGTTTAGAAATATATCGAACGCGTGTAGTTTTTTGTTTAGGGGGCACTTCTGTGAGAGCCGACCTACGGGCGGCACGTTTGAATAAATATACGTCGTAGAAGTCCAATAGTATTTTTTTCAGCCCCTGGCTGCGTCCCCCTTTTACACTACCTACCATACTTAGTCTACGCACCTACCCTACCCACCTACCCTACCTACCCTACCCAACCTACCCACCCTACCCTACCCACTGTACCCCAACTACCCTACCCTACCCTACCTTCCCTACTCTACCTACCCTACCATACCTACCCAACCCTACCTACCCTACCCTACCTATCCTACCCTACCTAACCTACCCTACCTAACCTACCCTACCTATCCTACCCTACCTACCCTACTCTATCTACCTACCTACTAATTTGTTAAACTATTTATTTGAATAAGAATTATACTACAATACGAATGTAACCAACTTTTGTTTCCATCGGCGCGGCGGCGATCTAATTAAAATTTAGAACATAAAAGTTGCTATTGTGACTTAACTATGATAGTTAGATATACTCGTATTCTCTTGCAGACTTTTATGTATCATCAATAGTTTTCTCAGCGCAAAGAATGAATTTTATAGGCAACATTTTGCTACTTTGGGTTACATTATTGCAATATTCATACGGATCTCTATTTTTCTTTAAATAAATTATCGCCTATGACACTCAGACATAATGTAGCTTTCTACTGGTGAAAGAATTTTCAAAATTAGTTCAGTAGATCCAGAGATTACCCCATACAACGTCACAATCAATCAATGTCACCATTGTACTGAACCCATATTTGCAAAAATAAAAAATCGTTATTAATCTCTCTCTCTCTCTAACTCATAAAATCACAAACTTACAAACTTCACCTCATTATAATGTTAGTATAGATAAGTCACTCCCACCAACTCCCACAGTTGAGACGAATCCAATGACACCTCGTATGTCACACTTTTACTTTTTGACTACTTTAAACGAAATTTAAAAATTGTCTGTCTTATTTATTTTAATTTAAAATTGTGTGTTTCTTATTTAATTTGTATTGGGTTCCCTGTAGTTATTATTAATTATTTAAATTGATTTCGTGTCATGTACTGATTACTAACATCTATACTAATATTATAAAGAGGAAAGATTTGATTGTTTGTTTGTTTGTTTGCATTGAATAGGCTCCGAAACTACTGAACCGATTTGAAAAATTCTTTCACTGTTGGGAAGCTACACTATCACCGGGTGACATAGGCTAAATTATATTTTCAAAAAAATTAGGGATCCTTACTAAAACTCCAATAATGTAACCCAAGGTGTTAAAAAATTACCTAAAATATTCTTAAAATCGCGTGTGCTGCGAAAACTATTGATGATAGAATAAAATAATGTTCTAGGACTTTGCAGAACACATCATTATTTACAAAAAGTGTAGCGACAACATATGTCTAACTAATATAGTAATGCCACAATAAGTGTTCTTATATTTTAAAATTTTAATTGAAATGCCGTCGCTAGAAAAGGCTCTTTATTTGTATCTTGGTATTAATCCTTATCAAAAAATTTACTACATATTCAAGATTGCTTCAATACCTTTTTAATTTATGCATTTATTGGTTTTTGGTAATTCTACCTCTAAAGGGGTAAAAAAAGGGTTCAAAGTTTGTAGGAAATTTTTATAGTTTGTAAATAGGACACAAGAAATATTTGATTTACGCTCTTGGTTGATAAAAATAATTCATGTATTTATTGGGTTTTGGAAACTCTACCCCTAAGGGGATAAAATAGGGGTTGAAATTTTATGTGAAATTTCTTCGGTTTGGAAGGTAAAACAGCTGAAATGATTGTTTTACGCTCTTGGTTAATAAAATAACAATTCTAGCCCTAAGGGAGTTAAAAGTCGGTTCAAAGTTTGTGTGAAATTTCTACGCTTTAAAGTGTGACACGTGAAATTAAAGAATTACGCTTTTGGTTGATAAAAAGAATTCATGTATTTATTAGTTTTTGGCAATTCTACCACTAAGGAGGTGAAAAGGTGAAAATTTGTTGGGCTTATATATTTGAAACTTGGCATAAATACTTACCTAAGTAAGTGGCAAAGGATTTCATTATTAGTTTTTCAAAACGACTCCTAAAAGACGGTGTTAAAGATTTTTGATGAATTTTACTGTACAGGGCTTTTTTTTTTATAAAGTAGAATAGCACTAATCCTTTCGATTTTTGGAAATTAACCTTTAAGGGGGTGAAACTAAAAAATCATCAATAGGATAAAACACGGATCACGCGAACGAAGTCGCGGGCGAAGTGCTAGTTAATTACAAGATTGTGTACTAACAAAAAAGGGACTGCAAAATTGTCTGAATTTGAAATTAATTAAATTTAATTTAAAATCCGTCAAGCCGTTTGGGCTGTAGAGCGTGCTTAGAAATGGACATACATAAATAAGCTCAAAAAACATTAACCTGCCGCAGTCGGTACTACTGTAGCCCCTCGTCTATGCATATAAATAAAATACGGTACATACACCAAAATAACATTTTTTACAATTTTTGTCTGTCTGTACGTCTGTCTGTTTGTTCCGGCTAATCTCTGAAATGGCTGGACCGATTTTGACGGGACTTTTATTGGCAGGTAGCTGATGTAATAAGGAGTAACATAGGCTACGTTTATTTAAGTTTTTATTTTTTATTTTAGAAATTTAGTAATTTAGTTAGGCGGAACGAAGTTCGCCGGGTCAGCTAGTTCTTTATTAAATTATAATAGCATAATTTTTAATCAAATTTTTACAAAAATAATTACTTATACTATTTAATCACACAACTTACCAATTTCCTTGTCCAGTATTTTTACCAAATTCTATAACATTCGCCACACAAGTACCATTGACATTACTTTTATACCATCCTGGATTACAAATACAGGAGCCACTCACACATATGCCATGTGAACATTCGACAGAGCAATGTGACTTGCAGATATTTATCTCTGTTTTTGTATATCCCTCCAGACATGCGCAAGTCTCTGGAGCGACACATGTACCATTCACACAGGGCTTAGTACAAATAGGTTGACACGTTCTGTTACTTGTGCCAAGTTGTGTTTGAGTCATTTTCCACCCTGCGTCACAGATGCAAGTTTCAGGACTAACACAAATGCCATGAGGGCACCCATTTGAACAATGTGGCCGGCAAATATTATTTTCTGTTTCTACATAGCCAGAGTGACATTTGCAAGTTTCGGGGGCTATACAAGTGCCATTTATACAGCGTTTAATGCATATCGGTTCCGAAGTTTTGTTATTTGTACCATTGGTATGTATGGTTTTCCATTCTGGGTTACTAGAACAGTTCTCAGGTCTAACACAACTGCTGTTAGGGCATCCACTAGAACAGTGAGGCTTGCAGAAGTCTTCAGCCGATTTTTGGTATCCCGGCAAACATTGACATGTCTCTGGGGCTACACAAGTACCATTGGCACAGGGCTTACTGCAAATTGGTTCGCAGGTTCCATTTGCAAATTTATAACCCTTGTTGCAGTTACATTTCTCTGGCGCGATACAGGTACCATGTCCACATGGCTTAGAGCAACGTGGCAGGCAGTTGTACTTATTTTTGAGGTCCAATATATAACCGGTGTTACATTCACATTCATCTGGATTGCGGCAGAAGCCATTTGTACAAGGTTTCGTGCAAATAGGTTGACATGTTTGGTTCACCGTGCCATATGATTGTACCATTTGCCATCCTGGGTCACACACACAATTCTCAGGTCCAAAACAACTGCCGTTAGGACATCCGCTGGAGCAATAAGGCTTGCAGATGTCTCCGACCGATTTTTGGTATCCCGGCAAACATTGACATGTCTCTGGGGCTACACAAGTACCATTGGCACAGGGCTTACTGCAAATTGGTTCGCAGGTTCCATTTGCAAATTTATAACCCTTGTTGCAGTTACATTTCTCTGGCGCGATACAGGTACCATGTCCACATGGCTTAGAGCAACGTGGCAGGCAGTTGTATTTATTTTTGAGGTCCAATATATAACCGGTGTTACATCCACATTCATCTGGATTACGGCAGAAGCCATTTGTACAAGGTTTCGTGCAAATAGGTTGACATGTTTTGTTCACCGTGCCATGTGATTGTATTATTTGCCATCCTGGGTCACATACACAGTTCTCAGGTCCAACACAATTGCCGTTAGGGCATCCACTGGAGCAATGAGGCTTGCAGATGTCTCCGATCGATTTTTGGTATCCTGCCAAACATTGACATTTCTCTGGGGCTACACAAGTACCATTGGCACAGGGCTTACTGCAAATTGGTTCGCAGGTTCCATTTGCAAATTTATAACCCTTGTTGCAATCACATTTCTCTGGCGCGATACAGGTACCATGTCCACATGGCTTAGAGCAACGTGGCAGGCAGTTGTACTTATTTTTGAGGTCCAATATATAACCGGTGTTACATCCACATTCATCTGGATTGCGGCAGAAGCCATATGTACAAGGTTTCGTGCAAATAGGTTGACATGATTGGTTCACCGTGCCATCTGATTGTACCATTTGCCATCCTGGGTCACACACACAGTTCTCAGGTCCAACACAACTACCGTTAGGGCATCCACTGGAGCAATGAGGCTTGCAGATGTCTTCGGGCGATTTTTGGTAACCCGGCAAACATTGACATGTCTCTGGGGCTACACAAGTACCATTGGCACAGGGCTTACTGCAAACTGGTAGGCAGGTTCCATTTGCAAATTTATAACCCTTGTTGCAGTTACATTTCTCTGGCGCGATACAGGTACCATGTCCACATGGCTTAGAGCAACGTGGCAGGCAGTTGTATTTATTTTTGAGGTCCAATATATAACCGGTGTTACATCCACATTCATCTGGATTACGGCAGAAGCCATTTGTACAAGGTTTCGTGCAAATAGGTTGACATGTTTTGTTCACCGTGCCATGTGATTGTATTATTTGCCATCCTGGGTCACATACACAGTTCTCAGGTCCAACACAATTGCCGTTAGGGCATCCACTGGAGCAATGAGGCTTGCAGATGTCTCCGATCGATTTTTGGTATCCTGCCAAACATTGACATTTCTCTGGGGCTACACAAGTACCATTGGCACAGGGCTTACTGCAAATTGGTTCGCAGGTTCCATTTGCAAATTTATAACCCTTGTTGCAATCACATTTCTCTGGCGCGATACAGGTACCATGTCCACATGGCTTAGAGCAACGTGGCAGGCAGTTGTACTTATTTTTGAGGTCCAATATATAACCGGTGTTACATCCACATTCATCTGGATTGCGGCAGAAGCCATATGTACAAGGTTTCGTGCAAATAGGTTGACATGATTGGTTCACCGTGCCATCTGATTGTACCATTTGCCATCCTGGGTCACACACACAGTTCTCAGGTCCAACACAACTACCGTTAGGGCATCCACTGGAGCAATGAGGCTTGCAGATGTCTTCGGGCGATTTTTGGTAACCCGGCAAACATTGACATGTCTCTGGGGCTACACAAGTACCATTGGCACAGGGCTTACTGCAAACTGGTAGGCAGGTTCCGTTTGCAAATTTATAACCCCTGTTGCAATCACATTTATCTGGCGCGATACAGGTACCATGTCCACATGGTTTAGAGCAACGTGGCAGGCAGTTGTATTTATTTTTGGGGTCCAATATATAACCGGTGTTACAGCCACATTCATCTGGATTACGGCAGAAGCCATTTGTACAAGGTTTCGTGCAAATAGGTTGACATGTTTTGTTCACCGTGCCATGTGATTGTATCATTTGCCATCCTGGGTCACATACACAGTTCTCAGGTCCAACACAACTGCCATTAGGGCATCCACTGGAGCAATGAGGCCTGCAGATGTCTCCGATCGATTTTTGGTATCCTGCCAAACATTGACATTTCTCTGGGGCTACACAAGTACCATTGGCACAGGGCTTACTGCAAATTGGTTCGCAGGTTCCATTTGCAAATTTATAACCCTTGTTGCAATCACATTTCTCTGGCGCGATACAGGTACCATGTCCACATGGCTTAGAGCAACGTGGCAGGCAGTTGTACTTATTTTTGAAGTCCAGTATATAACCGGTGTTACATCCACATTCATCTGGATTGCGGCAGAAGCCATTTGTACAAGGTTTCGTGCAAATAGGTTGACATGTTTTGTTCACCGTGCCATATGATTGTACCATTTGCCATCCTGGGTCACACACACAATTCTCAGGTCCAACACAACTGCCGTTAGGGCATCCACTGGAGCAATAAGGCTTGCAGATGTCTCCGACCGATTTTTGGTATCCTGGCAAACATTGACATGTCTCTGGGGCTACACAAGTACCATTAGCACAGGGCTTACTGCAAATTGGTTCGCAGGTTCCATTTGCAAATTTATAACCCTTGTTGCAGTCACATTTCTCTGGCGCGATACAGGTACCATGTCCACATGGCTTAGAGCAACGTGGCAGGCAGTTGTATTTATTTTTGAGGTCCAATATATAACCGGTGTTACATCCACATTCATCTGGATTACGGCAGAAGCCATTTGTACAAGGTTTCGTGCAAATAGGTTGACATGTTTTGTTCACCGTGCCATGTGATTGTATCATTTGCCATCCTGGGTCACATACACAGTTCTCAGGTCCAACACAACTGCCGTTAGGGCATCCACTGGAGCAATGAGGCTTGCAGATGCCACCGATCGATTTTTGGTATCCTGCCAAACATTGACATTTCTCTGGGGCTACACAAGTACCATTGGCACAGGGCTTGCTGCAAATTGGTTCGCAGGTTCCATTTGCAAATTTATAACCCTTGTTGCAATCACACTTCTCTGGCGCGATACAGGTACCATGTCCACATGGCTTAGAGCAACGTGGCAGGCAGTTGTACTTATTTTTGAAGTCCAATATATAACCGGTGTTACATCCACATTCATCTGGATTGCGGCAGAAGCCATTTGTACAAGGCTTTGGGCATATCGGCTTACAGACGAGTCTGAAAACCATATTTTTCTTAGGTAATTTGTGCCTTTTTTTAAATTGTGATATTAAATTTATTTAATCACTGATAGCTCTTGTCCGTTAAAGTTGATACAAAAAATACTGAAAGAGTACTTAAGTGAATTTCACTAAATGCGAGAAGACCGCGAGTTAGATCCCTTGTTAAAACAAGTATTTTGGTACTTACGAATAATAATCATAATCTCTCGCATAACCGGGACAGCATTCACTTTTCATTTCGGTCGTATATCTCTGAAATTATAATGAAACAATTAAACTTTGGGGCTTTTTGTCATGAGGCGGTTCTCGTCATAGAAGTGACAATGCCATAGGCACGTATTTCAGCCGCATTGACTCATGCTCATGCTCAACTCAAACTCAAAATTGGCAGTTGTGATTGGTTGCAGTTTGGCACATGATTCTTGAGCTTGATAATGTGTACTCAATAGAGCAAGATCGCAGGCGCCCCAGACGTTACTGATTCTTCTACAAAAAAAAATTGGTAGGTATTGAGTGTTTTTATTTATGTATGTACTTTGAACGGCCGAAGACGGTAATTTTATATTATTCAACGCGTGATTAGTAAATACAATAGTCTCAGAGCTGGTCGCCACCTTGAGGTCTTGACTGAAATTTGATCACAGTTTCATTAACAGGTTTAAATAATGAAAATAGGAGTGCCAGTTAGCTAGTATACGTACGGTCAAAGAACAAACTAACACTACTCAATTCCACTGATTTTTGTTATGAGATTCCGGTAACGTTTGGTGCGTCTGGGATCATAGGCTTAAGCAATTTAAAACTAAAAAAAAAGAAACCCACCAATCACAACTGTCCATTTTGAGTTGAATATGTGTAATGCTGCTGCAATACTGGCCTCATAAAAGGTGTATTTAAAATGCGAAAAATATTGTGTTTGCCTGGAATGGCTAAAAATGAGGACCAAATGGTGACGAAACGCCACTCTTTTGTTTATATAGGCATTTTTACATAGTGGCGAATCAAGTTCTGAAAGTGGCGAAACGTAAAGTAGCCTATTTTTTTTCTGGATCGCGTTATTAGACGAATCTTTAGTGACGTTATTAAAAATAAATAACTAATTATTCCTGTAAATGAATCTAAGTAGATGAGCACATATTAAATAAGTTATTCGTGTATTTTAAAATTCAGCAGTTCGACTCACTTCTACGGAATGACCTGATTGGTGACTTTTATATCTTGTGACTGAATCACACCAAAACCAACAGTCTGGGTCCTTAATAGAGTACGAGTAGGTACGCCAGTAAGTTTCATAAACATCGTTCCTAACCCTGTAAGAAAAATAACAAATAGATTATTTTAAAAAATCAGGATGGATGAAATGGCGACAAGCCCTTTGGCCCCAATGGCCCCTTAAGTTAAAGGGTTTGTACTGGCATGAAATGCTTCATTTGAATAGTATTCAAATACTTTGGAATTGATGAATTTTATTCTTTGGCTTCGGGTGCAATATGAAACCGTCAACTAGTCTCAGTATCTTGGATCTGTAATTACCAACAAGGTTAGTTGCGACCTAGAAATTCAAATACGAATTGGAAAAACAGACCTAGAGGCCGAAACCCAAAGCGGTGGTAGATGAAATATCAGAGCATCTGGAGATACCTATCAACAGAAACGGAGTCACGATTTTCAGCAGTGAGAGAAGAAAGCTGATTTTGAGTTTTTTTAACCAAGGAAAGGATGAGGTTCTCAATTCGAACTGCTTAGTGTGTGTAATAGATCTTTACCTATGAAACTGCAGCTCTGCAGTACTGGCCATTTCAAATGAAAATATTTTTTGTTTACCTAAGAATTCTTATTTCAAATTAATTTTATTTATAAACATGGAATTCTTTTTTCAAAATTAGTCATTTATTTATTAATTAGCATTATGTTTTCATCGCATTTGATAATTTCTCGTCATCATGGATACGTTAAAAAATCGAGTAATTACGGAATATGAATAACGTCGTGGCAGCAACGCGGCACAAGAGGCACGCAACATAAACGATGTTTATTGAGCGAACACTAGAAAATAAAACACCACCAGTTATTGGTTTGCCCGCTTCCGTTCTGGCAATTTCGGCCTGCAAAATAAACCACGTGGTCGTCCGAAAACTTTGGTCAACAATGACGAATTAAAGGCAATTGTGGATACTCAATCTACGGCTGAAGAGATTACTGCAGGTGTGTACTGTGAAGAACTGAACACAATGATGAAGAACCTCACACGTCTCCAACCAGCTTTGGCCAATCGCTCGTCTCCGCTGCTCCTGCACGACAACGTGCGCCCTTATACTGCACAGCAGACGGTCTCCAAGGTACAAGAGTTGGGTTTGGAAGCTCTCTGTCATCCACCATACTCACCAGACCTTGCGCCTACACACTTGTACTTTTTTCTGAATTTGGATAACTTCTTGGCGGGAAAAAAATGCAATACCCCAGAGGCAGTACGAAATGCCTTTGAAGAATTTGTTGCCGCCCGTCCAGCTGATTTCTTCAATAATCTGCCACTGCGTTGGCAAAGATGCATCGATTGCATGAGTGATTACTTTGATGAATTAATAGAAATAAAAAATATAGAAAAAAATACATTAAACTTATTTAATTAAAACGGCAATTTCATAGGTACCTATATAGGTCATAGGTATAGACCTAATAATATTTGTTTGTATGAATGTATGTTTGTCCACGCATTGATGATCGTGATAACTTTTTTAAATTGGGTTAAGTATCCCTCAACTTAGGTGTGAATGCAAGATTCATCAAAATCGGTTAGGCAGTTTTTTAAGATATGGAGCATACAATCGAACCCCTTAACGACAAACAGCGCGAATGGGTATATTGAGTTATTACACAGATAATATAATACTGGTTATTATGTGTATTTTGTCAATCCTTTAGGCACCTTACTATAGAAATTGCTCAATTTTTAGTGATGGTGAACCTAAACTAAAAAGAGAAATAAAGACATTTTCACATAAAAGTCTTCCGACTTCCAAATAAAAACACTACAAAGTCTAACTTAAATTTTGTAATCAAAAAACGAAGAAACAAAAACAGGAACACTGTCTTCCGAAATTGAAGTTATTTTTATTTGGATTTTGGGTATGTTAGGTAAAATACAGTTTCAATATGACCTGCCTAGTAGGCATACAATAGTTATGTCAACATGCAGTGTAAAAAAAAAATCATAAGTATCACTTATAAAGACAATCTTACAAAATAACAATTAGGTATTATGGTGACAGATTGTCTAATTATTAAGAAAATCTTGGATCGTGTAGTAAGCTTTGTCAATTACAAAATTGCGCAATTTATATTTAAATAGTGGTTCAATGTCCAGAGGTATCCTATTGTACCTAAGTTTTGGATGCCATTTCGAAAAGACTTGCCCAGAAGATCAGCTATGTGTTGTACTAGATATGTTAAGTATAGTTATATCTTCTATCAGACAGTTCTCTCTTCTAAATTTGTATGGGCCAACTTTCTGACTAAACTACCGGGTACCTACATGCCTTGAATTTGTGTTTGAGTACTAACTTACCTTACTACTCTGGTGCAAACTTGACTTTCCACGTGATTCTTAACATCACACAATTTCAATAAAACAATTAATAATATTGGCAACAGAGTCCCCATTCTCGCGCACATTTTGTGATGAATGACGCTTTACGAGATTTGCTCATTATCAACTATTAGATATCATCGTCCTGTTAGTAACAATGATATTTAGGGTTCTGTAGTTGATCAATGGCACAATATTCACACAATATTTAAATCCAAGATGGCTTTTAAACAGGGTGTGCCAAATTTCATAAGTTCATGTATATTTTTATGTAAATAAGTATGTAAGATTTTTCAAGTATTTCTCAGAAACTAGCTAAATCGGATTGCAATTATTCTTTGGAATTGGAATAGGCATCTTTCAACTCAGAGTTGTACAACTTTCATCATAATCGGTTCAGTAGTTTTCAAAATAATGTAACACACAATGCAATGGAACTATAACGACATACAGCACGAATGTGTAAATTAAGTTATTATGGATATTCTGTCAATCCTTTAGGTAGCTTACTATAGAACTTGCTCCCTTTTTGTGACACTTTTAAAAAGGCCAAAAATGGCAAAAAAAAACAAAAATAAACCAACTACCAAAGCAAAACACTTCTAAATGTCATATGCCAAGCACAACCACCCTGTCGTCATCTTATAAGCATCTTATATTATAAGATGCTTATAAGATGACGACAGTCGCCAACAACCAACAACATAAGGGCATAAAACGCGCACTCGTTTCACAGCCGCGCGATCCAAAATCAATAGATTTTTGTACTTTTCCTAATATTCTATGATCTTTTTAAAAAAGCCTCAGATCAAAATGTAGATACTCGTAATTAAAATGTCTTTGAGATGGTGAAGATTTCTTTAAAAAACGCCCGGCGAGTGGGAAGTGAAGCCTGGATTTCTTTGGTTATAAGAGGTTAAATAAAAGCGGGCTCAGTGCAGAGCCTTGCAGGACTCCCACCCTCACTGTGAATTCTTGGCTCAGACCAGCCGCGGTCCTTACTTTTGTACGTACATCACAGTACATATCATGTATGCTACGTATATAGTATTCGGGTAGGGGAAGCTCTTGTGCCTTAAGCGGTTGCCACACTAAAGCCCAAAACCCTTGGTAGGCGAGTTCAATTTACACTTATCTGGTTTTTTTAATGTACTTTGCTAGCACTTGGCTCTTTTGTAACAGGATGAGTGACGATAACGGATTAATTACATAAATATTCCACAATCACGATTACAACACATCAGCCAGTAACGGAACTGGCAAAATGAATGTTATCTATAAACTTTTTTCATAATAAATAAAACACCATAATCTTTATTTGGGTTCTCAGGTTCACTTTCCATGTAGCCAAAACAATAGTTAAAAACAATCACAAATTCTATATGTGCGTCATGGGATTGTAATCCTGTTAATATCTAGAAATTAATTTACTAACGAGGTTATTGTACCGAATACATTAAAAAACAACATTGCCTAATAACGGAGAGTCGTACATCCCTCCAATGGTTTTTAGGGTGGTGTTGGAGCTATCCCGCAATCTACAGAGCAAAGAGGCAGATTTCTGCCTGACGATGGCGTGGGAATCACCGACGTGAGATTCCGCGAATTTACCTGATGTACGGCAGAAACAGGATAGCCGGGGTACCAATATCCTGAACCGTAGGGCACCGATTGTTCGTCGAGTGTAGTTGGTCCACAGGTTGCACCGTAAAATACTTAGCAATAAGCTTTAAAAAGCGTTATTTAAAATGGCATACAATAAAATGCAAAAGTGCGAGCTAACATGTTAGTAACGTACTGCCCACAGTCTAGCCCAGGGATCACCAAATGACGGACCGCGGCTCCGATCCGGATCGTCGAGCTATTTTGTGTGGACCTTAAATGTGTTACTTGAATACGTATTTAATCACTTATCCCGCGTTTTGTCTTCACTGACGTGGATTCGACTATGAACAAGTCCAATATTTAATGACAATAGCCGGCACCAACATTAGTCCGAACTTCGGACGGATAGTACAAGGCAAAAATTACATTATGCACATTTATATTTGAATACATCTTTAAAATATATTTAATATTCAGGTATCCTTGTTTGGTTAGCGGTCAAACTCTTTGCGTTCCTGTATTCACTAACGCAATACGGCTGCCGGTCTTCCTAGCCCCCTGACTCCCTTACTACCGGGCAATGTAATAACGTTTAGGGCGCTAGAGAGCTTCAATGGTCGCCAGAGATGGGTCGTCGACGTAATTTTCGTTAACGAAACTAGACCGTCCATTTCCGTTGATCAACGAGTCGATCAACTAGTTGAATTTATCGACTAGTTCATAACGTAAACTTTGTTAAGTAGACGTTCTTTATAAACTTTTCGGCGACGCGACGCGCGGCGTCTACGGCTCGACAACGACTTTCAACTTCCGATTGAATGTAAACAAGTAAAAATCGGTTTACCTCGCATCGTTTGATCGGTCAATTGCTTTACTCTTTTGCCGACAAACTGTTACGCAGTTTGGTGGGTATAATTTAATGTGTAAAAATGTTTGATCCAAATAAACGATTTATTATTATTATTATTTTCTTCTTAACACCAATTAAAACTTATTATTTTTTTAATAAAAGTGAAACTTATTTTTTTTTTCAGAAGTCGGTTATTCCTGTATTTTTTTCATCGTTTTTTGACACCGACCGATAGTGTACCAAAGTTAACTGTACACTTCTGCGTACCCCTTAAGACCGTACTGGTACCGTTGATGTTATGTTATGAAATGGTATAATAAATAATAAACAGATATGCTATTGCAGCAATCACGAGAAAACTGACATTTATTGAAGAGTTCTGTTGTAAATCTTCGAAGTTCTTCATCAGATTATTTCACCTTTGATTTTAACCATTTTTTGAATGGAACCAATTTGGGAACATACTCTTTCAAAGGAAAAAAAATATTTTCAAAATCGGTCCACAATTGACAGAGCAATCGGTGAAAATAAACAAAAAAAGAAGTAACAAACAAAGTCGAACATATAACCTACTCCTTTTTAGAAGGTCGGTTAAAAATAAAGACATGAGGTGTGAAGATTTCAAAGTTTTATTATAGCGGTTTTATAATATAATTATATCATTATAGCGTGCAACACTTGTGACGGTCACTTCATAACTGAGTATGGGCCAAATCGACCGTGTAGTGTAATAAGCGACTCCCTAATTAGGGGTCACACCTACCCTTTCCTCAGGGCCCTGAATACCATGTAGTGTAATACCCCTTTTAATTAGGTACCTACTCGTACCTACACTTTTTACTTGTTCAGCAATTACTTACATTGGTGCAATTATATAGGTACTTAGTTATGGGACATCGTGCAGAAACGAATTTGTATCCGTTTGCTTTATCAACCAACAAGTAGGTATTGCACATAATGTTTTTGTTTTGCACTACGTGCAGCTATATCGGGAGTGGCCCGTTCAAAACAGCTAGCGTGTATTGTAGCTGTTCTTGTTTACTTCTCTTACGGCTCGTTGGCTTATTCAGTGTCGCAGACGCATGCGTCTGCCAATTCACACTTGCCTCACAGCTTCACTAAAGGCGGAACCACACTTACGTGTCGTGGCGTGGCGTGGCGCCTACTGACGCATTTGATTGGCTATAAAACTCATTGTGCTATGACGTAGGCTGAAACAGAGTCGTTTGATTGGCCACGCCACGCCACGCTACGACACATAAGTGTGGTTCCGTCTTAAGATAGTATATTTCCGACCATAGATATTTTAATGGAAGTAATAGTTCTTCTATACAGGCGGAACAACCGCTCGACCAAGGTGGCCTTGGTTGATTCAACCAACTGGCGCGTTTGCTCTACACGTGCACAATTGTGTAGTAAAGAAGCCTTAAGTAGGCGCTATCTTCTTTATAGAAGTATTACGTAGGCAGTAGGTTCTACTATAGTTGTCCCACTTTTATACAAAGTAAAGGCAAAAAACATACTTACGTGGCGTCGCGTGTCGTGGCGCATACTGTCGTGGCAGAGAGTGTGCACACTAAGCTGGTGTTTTGTGGTGCGCTCTGGCGCTATTTCTGAACAATATACAGCCTGGAGAGGACTGAATGATCATAAATTAAACTTCGTATAAATCATGTTATTCCTAACCTGCACACAAAAAAAACAATTGAATATATCCAGTAGTTTAGCCACATGACATTATTTTTTATTATAAACATTTTCTACATGATATATGATAATAGGAGAACACGCGACAGTTTAACGACCCTCGCAGCGGTAATTTACCACGTCTGACCACACGTTGCCAGCTCGCAACCGGCAGCGTTGTGTAAATATGTGCCTATCAAGTATCTTGACTTGGCTCGCGAAGTTGTCGACATGAGGGATGTGGACTCAGCGATCACCGTACCGATATTATTGTCAGCCAATGGCTTAATAGCCAGGAGCCTCGACCAACACCTTAGGAGGCCGGTTGGGTCAAGGGCTCGATTCAGAAAGCAGTTCTTCTGGACACGGCTTGTATAGTTAGGAGGTTCCTCTCTCTGGAGCCCTGCCGCCGGTAGCTTGGACCCTATGCCCGATAACGGAGGGCCTCAATTTTTTATATTTATATTTTTAAATGGTTTTATTTATTTATTTTATAAAATATATTTAAAAATGTAGACAATAGGGAAAGAAATAAAATAAAGGTCTACACAGGGGGGCAACTAACCTCACTGCGTACCGTGCTAGGATGCTGTCTCTATTTAGGGACCTAGATCCAGCCAGTCTCGGCTCAACGATTGTCGGATCAGGTGCGGGACATCCAACATAATCACAAGTTGGACGACGCCGCACTTGAGAGGCTACGCTCAGAAGTGCTGAGCAACCAGATCGTCTCATCCCCAACACAAACCGCGGCACCGCCAACCACAGTTGTAGTCCCGCCGCGGTCCAGGTATATTGATGATGAGGCATTTTAAAGGGTTGTTACAGTAAGTAGCCAGTGTAACGAAAGATATGCGCTGGTGAAGAAGAAGAATAGGGCGCTGGTATGTGCTCTGGACTCGCTACTTAAGAACATCTTTGAAAGCAGCGAGAACCTCGTTGATACGCACTCAATCCTGTGTTGCGGGGCTGTTGCGACATGTCATTTAGCCAAAGTTAAGTTCCCAAATGAGGCTAATCGACCATAGTCTGCCGTGCCAAGCTGAAAATGCAGGATCGAACGGTGCATGGGCCTGCCGTATTCGGTGGTATAAGCGGCGGGCTGACCGGTGCTCGCAAAATTGCATGTTCCAAACCGATGAGAGGTGGTATACAGAACTTGGGAACGATCTGAACAAAATGTGACTGACGTGTGCCGCACGGATGATGTCGCCACGAGTACATTCTGGCGAAGCATCTGGTCGGTGACCCATCTGTCACACTGAGGGTGTCTGATAGGCGTGATATCGAGCGCTTGTGTGAAGCTATACCATAAATGTAAAAGTAATCATCATTCCATCTGATATAGCCAAAGCAGTTCGTCCACTACCGAACTAGAAGTCGCCGGGACCGGACGGATTTCATAACTTCTGGCTAAAATGGTATAGCAGCTCACACGTTTTTCTGACATCTCAATCCAGTCATGTTTAGAGTCTGGGTTGCTACCGCAGTTTTTAATAACAGGTGTTACCCACCTGCTCCATAAGACCTGGCGTCCTTGGGTTCTAAGCGGGTAGTCCCGCGTAGAACCCAAGAATCATTGACCAATTAAATGCTTATCGACGGTTTATAAACTTTTAACAAAAAAAAAACTCAAAAATTGTTAATGTCTGCCTCTCAGAACGGATGTAAGAATGGGTCTCGCGGCACTAAGGAGCTACTCCTCATTGACATGGCCATGAGCCCGCAGGTTCGTCGATCCCGAAAGGTTCTGCCGACATGCTGGATAGACTACAAGAAGGCCTACGACTCTGAGCCACATACATGGCTCATAAGGGTGCTGGAGTTGTATAAAATACATTCAACTCTGCGCACCTTCCTTGGGTCATGTATGGGGCAATGGAAGACGGTCTTTCGATATCCGGGATGATGACCGATTTAGGGGGCTTATGAGCCTATAATGGATTAAGCGAGGGATATATCAGGGTGACAGTTTGAGTCCACTTTGGTTTTGCTTAGCCCTGTATCCTCTAAGTACACTGCTGGAGGATTTAGGTCTAGGCTATCGGTTGAGAAGAGGTGGTCAGGTCATATATCACCTCCTTTACATGGATGATCTAAAACTCTTTAACCCCAACAAATTCTAACTGATGCAGCTACTGAAGGTAACCGAAACCTTCAGTAACTCCCTCAGGATGGAATTTGGTGTGGAAAAATGTGCAGACATGCATGTAAAGCAAGGGGAGATTATGGAATCCGAGGGAATTCAATTCTCTGATTCCATACACCTTTCCAGACACGTCTCCTCGACCGACACTTACAAGTATATATCGGAAGCGTTGGGCATTAACAATACTGACATGAAGCAACAGCTGAAAGAGCGCTTCTTTGGCCGCCTGAAAAAGGTTTTAAATAGCCTTTGTCAGGCGGCAATAGGGAGTGCGCCTTCAAAAGTTGGGTCATGCCGGTTTTGAGGTACACTTTCGGCATACTCATATTGACTCAGACTGAGCTCGACGCCAACTGTAATACTAACTACTGATGAACGCAAAGAGGTATGGCAAGACAAGGAGCTAAACGGGCGCTTCTGTCGGGCTCTCCATGGGCCCGATGTAGATTTCCCAGCTTCCGTATCCTGGCTACGTTTCGGCGACATTTTCGAGGAAACTGAAGGTTTGTCTGTGAAATTATGTACGCAGTTATCCTGAAGCATAACTACCGGGGACATATAATGATGGATGGGACGGTTAACATGTGTCGGGCATGCCACTGATCCGGGTGAATACATCATCAAATTATCTCTGGTTTTTCTCGTCTGGCTAACGGCGAGTTTCCGTATATATATAAGTTTCTCTGTGACGGCTAGTACTCACAAAGGCATAACTAAGCGGCCAGGATTATTCACCACCAACTTTCTTTGTAGTTCAATCTAGTGGATTCTGAAGTACTGTATTACTGGTTTGTGCCCGACCCAGTTCCCGAAAATGACCATGCCAGGTTGTACTGGGATTGGTCTATCATCACTAATAGGACTATTGTTGCCAATAAGCCGGAAATTGTGGTGATAGACCCATTAGCGCGCTGCACAATGACAATTTATGTCACCATCTCGCATGACGAGAACCTCGTGAAAGCTGCGAAAGAGAATCAAACCAAGTATCTCGACTTAGCTCACGAGGTTATCGAAATGTGCAATATGGACTCTGCGATCATTGTGCCGATCTTCGTAACGGCCATCTATCGAGGCTATCATTGCGCGGTTGGATCAAGGGCCTGATATAGAAAGCAGTACTCCTCGATACGGCTCGCATTGTGAGGAGGTTCCTGTCCCTGGAGTTCTTACCACCGGTAGCTTTGATCCTGCTCCTGACACCGGCGGACAACAATTTTTTTTTGTTTATATGTGTTTTTTTATAATGTAAATAAATATTTAAAAAATGTTCCTAAATATAAAGTGTGTACAAAATTGAATAAACGGAATAATAAAATAATAATAATAAAAATTCTTTATTTATTTCTACATCAAAATATAGTGAATATCACAATGCATAACGTTGTATGAGATAAATAAGGTCCTGCGTTACAGATCACCCATTTTACATAAATAAATAATTAACCATGAAATAGTTTGTGTGAAGAATACAACTACAATACATTAAAATTCAATGATAATTATATTTAAAGAGAATTTAAATCAAATTGAAATATACAAATTCAGCGATAAATATACAAAATAAGTATCTTTTTCACTGAAAGATATGTACAAACATTAAGTTTAGTATTTAACTATAAAAAATTAGTATAACAAAAATGAGAATGGAGAAATGAGAAGGACGTTTGCATGAATGTGTGTGTGCATGTAAGACACTGATTTTAATAAAATCTAAGATATAGATCATCATTTCAGTCGAAAGACATCCACTGCTGAACATAGGCCTCCCTCAGGCGTTGCCACATTGAACGATCCCGTGCGTCTCGCATTCAGTACATTCCCGCAGCCTTAACCAGGTCATCGGTCCACCTAGTGGGAGGCCTTCCAACGCATCGTCTTCCGGTTCGCGGTCGACAGAACTTTTCAGCCCCATCAGCCATCCGTTCTGCGAGCAATGTGCCCTGCCCACTGCCGCTTAAGTTTCGCAATTCTTCGGGCTATGTCGGTAACTTTTGTTCTCCTACGGATATCCTCATTTCTGATGCGATCACGCAAAGAAACTGCGAGAAGATTTAGTTACCTATATTATAATGTTATAGTATGTGTAACAATATAAATTAAAGTCGCAGTGGCATGCGTCTGTGGCACTGTGAATGAGCTTGAATGCTGCCATGACACTTTTGTATCGTATCGAGAATGCAAGATTGATAGACAATAATTATTTATTGGTCACCCTGTCGCTTGAAAATGTAATTTTCTGTCAATGTCATTGTATGTAAATGTAATTAGTGATGGGCCAACTCGGGATAAATACGACTCCAGTTAAAATTAACATAACTCGAGTAACGCAACCCGAGTTAGCAGAACGTTAGTTACGTTAGAATTACTTAATTATTTATTTTTTTTAATCACTTTTTTACATATTTGACAGACAATTGGATGACTTCCTTGAGAATTGGTGAGATGAGGCACAACATCGAAGGAAATGGAAGGAATGGGGGAAGGCCTTTGCCTGCAATAAAAACAATAACAAACGGACAAACACTTATCTATTCACTGAGGGAAATATACCTTTTTATAAACAAACAAAGATACTTTTGAAACGTCAAATTATTATAATCCGACTATATTAAAAACACAACCTTACAACACAAAATGGTTACTTTTGTAGCACTCTTTAATTTTTTAATATAATAATGCCGAGCCCCAGGCTTTTTAGATGCTTATTAATTTCGGCTATTGGTTTTGGTTTTAATAATACCTATTTTTTTGTTAACACAATAAACATAATGTTATTGTTGTAAAATACGGTTAAGCAAACAATAGTTTAAATGTTCTTTGAAATAAACATCTCCTCGTGTTTTTTTTTATTTTAGATTTTAGTGATAGTAACTCGAGTTCGTAAGATAACTCGAGTCAACTCGAGTCAGGCGCAACTCGAGTTAACTCGAGTTAGTAACTCGAGTTGCACATCTCTAAATGTAATCTTTATTTTCTGTCAACAACAGTCAATCAGACAGCTGCAACCTCGAATTATTGTAATAGCGATTTGTTTGTATATTGCTACTGTTTCGCTTGTTTTAGAAAGCAAAAGCCCAAAAGCTGAAAACCTAACACAATTACAACAATCAGAAATGATTGTCTCTTCATAACATTAATAGTATAGCTATTCTTACGTAAAGTAATTATAGTTTGTGTAAAAGATGTTTTGGCTAAACTTTGTTGATATTCTCTATTAAAAGAGCAATAGAAGCCGGTGGCAACAGTATTCCTGTTAATTCGTTGTCATGGAGGAGTTTATCGACATGATCCGGCAGCTGCCTTGTTTATGGGACACGGGCTGCAGAGAATACCGTGACATGAGAAAAAAAGATGCGGCTTGGAAAAGAATTGTCGCTGAATTAAAATGCAAAGACATTCCTGATGGTAAGTTGTACCAAATAATTTTATTTGAGCTTGTCATCACTAAGTCTCACTTATTAACTGTTGTTCTTTTTCTTAACGTGTCCATAGCAAATATAGTCTCTTAATATTATGTTTGGCCCAGAATTCTGCCACTGTTGTTCTTAAGTTATCTATTAAGCTCTGTAGACAGAAAAGTGATCAAGAGCAATTAAACCCTACATTTTTAAGATTTACAGCAAAATCAGTGCATTTAATGTCTATTGCCTTATTATTAAGTATCATAGAATAGATATGCAAATAAGTTACTATTTAAAACAAACCATGCTTATTGATGCTCTTGTAAATTTCAGTTAAGTCTGCAAAAGCCGAGTGGAAGAAACTTCGAGACAGTCACAGGGATTCCTTAAAAAGAGCCAAAGCTGTGTCCAATGGACAGGAGATAGTCATAAATAACAAGTGGAAGTATGCAGAAATAATGGAGTTCCTACTCCCCTTCATGAAAACAAGGAAAAGAAGACGAAGTCTAGCAACGTCCAGTGATGACAACAAAGAGTCATCACCGTCCCCTTCCGACTCCTTTCTAGAAGTTCAACCATCTACTTCAAACACTGACACACTGAATTTCACAGGAGAATCTCACACCAATAAAATAGACACTTCCGTGCCAACTGAAAACATATTCAGAAAAAGAAAAATTGACAATGAAATTGGAGAAATAATGATTGATATGGATGATAGAAGCAATTGTCGATATGGAGAGCGCAACAAACATCCCTTAGATTCATTCTTTGAAAGCATGTGCGAGACAACCAAGCAGTTCCCAACATGGTTACAGTATACAGTAAAAAGAAAGATATTTAACGTCATCTCCGAAGCAGAGGACACATTTGAATCTTACAAATCTCGAGAATCAATCTTTTGATACTCTTTAAGTTATTATTAATTATACTTTTTTTTAGGAAATGATAATGATGACTTTTACTGATGTGGTAGTGTATACCCAGTGCTTAATTTTGAATAATTTGCAGTCTTTTAGACTGACTGTTGTGATCTGCCTAATGCATCATTGTGATGTACCTGCCTATCCAAGCAGGTTGCAATGAGCACACTTATGTGTGCAACAAGTCTAGCATAGCAACATGGCCGGATTGTATTAGATCATTTAAACAATTTGACTACAGTTTACAATGGAGCTGTAAAGCTTGTCGTTGATGAGTGGTTCACTGTAGGCACAATATGACAGCTTAAGCTTGACACAGACAGACAATCTCATTTGTAAATTTTAGCTTCACTTGCCAAACCATAACTAAAGAGCTTGTTTGTTATTGTTATACTGTAACTGGTGTATTGTGAGTGCATCCTTGGTCTCGCGGTCGCAAGTGCGACTGCTAAGCTTGTGGGTTCGATTCCCAGGCAAGGCAAAGTGTTATTGGGTTTTTTAATTAGGAGGAATTTCTCAGTGGCATCCCGGAATTTGGAGTTTGCCTTGGAAAATACTTTAAGCCGTTGGTCCTACGGCTGATCTCTTTCCGGTCGTGTCTGATTGCTGTGCCACTGAAATATTATTAATGTGGGAAGGGAACAGAGGGTGCACCTGTATTTATTTTCCTCAAACACTTATTCACTATAATAGCGCCGCGCTGATGGCTAGTCTCCACTCCGCTGAAATTGGCCGCCGTGGACGAAATTCGATATGGGGGATAGTGGTCAAGCGCGAGCCTATAGTGTAAAAAAAAAGAATGAAGGACTTTTATTGTAACAGGCTGCTAAGTCTGGATTCTGGGTGTGCGTAAAGATTGATAATTATAATCATTCAAATTTATTAAAATTCCTTTACAACTTCTATTAAGTACCTAAATCTTAATAATCTTCGTTTTTACGGTTCTGTGCCTCAAAAGAAAAAAAAGGTACCCGTATAGGATTACTTTGTAAGGCCGTCTGTTTGTCAAGACCCTTTTTCTCTGGAACGCGTGGAGGTATCGATTTGAAATTAATATCGTTTAGTCAAGTTTGCAACCTCATGCAGCTTTGACAAAATCAAACTTCTAGATCAACGCAATCAAGAGATACAGCCGTTAATGACGCATATTTTACACTCGCAAGGGAATCAATATCTACAGCGTACTTCCCGTTGACCTAGAATCATGAAATTTGGCAAGAAGCAATGTCTTATAGCACAAGTAAAGGAAAAATCCGAAATCCTTAAATTTGTACCTTCATAAAAAAATATTATTAACTTATTTGCAGTTGGTAAACTGACCGCGACGTATGTCGATGTATGGGGACTACAGTTTCCCAACGGCAAAGTTAATTTTGTTCCACATTTCTGTTTCTTATCTTTAGAGCAATATTCGGTCATTCGGTGCTCTCATGGTTTATGAACTTCAGTAATGTTATTCAATTATTTTGGTGATTGTGGCTGTTTGTACTGAACCCTCAGTGCACGAGTACGCACTTGGCCAGTTTTTATTCACAGTGTGGACCTTCAATCCTTAGGAACGTTAGTTCTGGCATTAAAAGAGCAGGACAGCGGCATCATAAAATTATTCATTGGAGCGGAGCGAGTTAAACGGAGTGGAACGAAGGTGGAGTGTAGCTGAGCGTAGCGTGGGGCTGCGTTGTTAAGACGGGATGGTGTCCGCAACTCCACGTCTAAGCGCGTATATTGCGTGGCAGCGTTCACTACGAGACACCACGCATATTTTTAACTCGCAAAGTAGAGTGGTGTTATATGTTTTTAACCGCCGACGCAAAAAAGAAGGTATAACCCCTCTATCTTCTTACAAAGTAAAACCTCTGGAGCGTGCTTCGGTGCCCTCATAATTTTCAATACAGCTAAAGGTTGTGACACGAAGCCCCTTTATTTACTGAAACGGAACTGTGCGAAGGCATGGGAGGTAGGTACAGGTGAAAATGTAGGTGAGTATACCTATTTAAAAGACTTAAAACTAATCTAAATTATGCCACGAATACATATTAAGCAATTTTTTTTCAAACTTCCAATGTTAGCAATAGATAATAAAATTCTGTGATATTGGCAATGCAACCCATCTGCTGTGACTCTCAATTTCCATTGAAGCGGTGGAAGGAGGTCTGCCGCAGCCTAATTAGGTATGCGAATTTAAGTTAGTGATAGACACAATTGTAATACTAGAAATAAAGATAAGTTAGATCAACCATCTTATAGATTAGCTAAAGTATACACATCTTTCATGGGGTAGGTACTGTGTTAAATTCTATAACAAAATACCTTGTGAGATATTAAAATTAAATGAAAGAAAATTTAAAACATTAGTTAAAAGTGCACTTTGTAAACAAGCACATTACAAATTAGATGATTTTATTCAGGATAAGAATGCTTGGCAACATGCTGGTCCTGCTCCATAGAGCAATCTTTAGTGTGGACAAAGTCAAACTGGTTGATTTGTATTATATTCATAATTATTATACTAACGCTTTATTTTATATTTATCTACTCTTTCGGTTTTGAAAAAAAATGTTGTTGTTTAATTAGATAATTTACCTATGTTTGCAATATTTGTAAGTAAGTTGTGAGAACCATGTTCCTATTTTTCAAGTGAAGGAATTTACCTGTTAGTGCTTGTAATACATAATACTCGTATGTACTATAGTAGTGCTAGGTGCATCGTCCTCACGTATATGAATTTATTAATGTATGTACTTAAATATTGTAAAAGCTTATTTTTTTTTTAAAAGAGTAAGTATGGAGTTTCATGTGCGTTCTTCTCCATAACAATCTACTTTTCCGAATGCACGTTAGAATCAATTTTTATTACATGTTAATTTTAATTTTAACGTTCGAAAATGCCGTTAATGGCCTAGTCGAAATATAAACATTTGACTTTGACTTTGAATTTGGCAAGGCAAATGGTTTTGACCCCATCAATCGACCAATCACATGCGAGGTGAAATACGCGATGCATATTTCCGACTATGTCATTGGTCGATTGATGGGGTCAAACCTTTTGCCTTTCTGAATTCACTTACGCATTTTGACTGCTGTTTGCCGTTCTAATTAAAATGAAAACAGCATTCAAAAGACCTTGTTACCTACTGGGATATTGCAGAACGCCATTTAGATTCTGTTCATTCTGTAAATCTGTACTAAACTGGGGTAGGCGCCTATCAAAATGATAATAGCAACAGTAGTTCTTGCAACATTATTGACTGTCATAGTTTTTCGGTAGAGACAATACTTTATGCTGTATTGAGTCTAAGAGAAAATATCTAGTGTCTAATACCTATTTACACCTTTTCGCGGTGAACAACGGAGACCTGATCAGGCTTTTAGAAAGCGAGTTTTTTTAGGTTTTTGGTTAGACAAGCAGGCCACTTGTTGTGGTTAGCGATCTGACTGACTTAAGAAATGCCAAAATGGAGACTGTGGTGTGTGACGTCTACATACCTTAGAACCTCACTTTATACAAAAAATACCTAATCCCCGGTTGGGTTATTAAGTAATCTTCTTTTTTTCCAATTGCATCGTTAGACTTGTGATCGCAGCGGTACTGATGAACCTGAGTTCCTGGGTTTGCTCTCGGCTTGGGCAATGTTATTGGGTTTTTCCATCTGTAATTTTTCAGTAGTAGCCGGATTCTGGATTTTTAGGTACTTGGTTGATAGCAAAATGTTCGTCCCTTAATACATAGGATTTAAACATAACTGGCGAAAGGATTCATTTCTCTGGAGGGGCACAAGATTAAGAAATGTTTAAGTCATCCGCTACAGTAAATTCTACTATAGGTATTCGCTCCTTGGTAGAACTAAATTATCGGTGATTTCATCGATGTAAAACTAGTGAAAGCAATGGTTCTAAACAAATTCGTTTTTTTTTCTTCGTGCTCCTTACAACATATCACTAAGTAGGTTGTTGTTAGTAGTTACTTATTTTTTTATTTTTATTTATTAAAACTTCATGCAACATACAGGCACATAAGCGGACTTAATGTCTGAGGCATTTGACTTAAATTACTTTACAAGAAGTATTATTTTTAGGGTAGCACCGTTATAAAACTAAATATACAAGTTATAAAATGGCTGGTAGTGGTTTTTCCAGAGGAAATTGAATGCAACGCGAAAATTTTAGCACTTCGGATCGGTTTCCAATACACAAATCTGAACGAAATATGAGTTTCTTGCAGAAAATTGGAACATGCATGAGATACCTATAAGATGTAACGAAGTGAGCTCGAATAATTTTGTACCCAGCCTCTGAACGTTAGCTTTTTGACAATTCATTCAGAAATTGAATTGGGAGAAAATTTTATGACCAACTTTGTGGAAATATGTGCAATGTGCATTGCAAATATATGTGGCATTTAAATTGTTATTGTAACAGAATGTAAAATTATTTGCTTCTTTGTTTTGTATCGCTTGCTCTAAACTAACTTACATAATACTTTATATGACGTGGATAACGGTGTGAGTTGCGCATTTAACTATAAGTATCATGTTCTTATAATATTATCCATACGTTTCAAATGTGTAACTGATGGTTATTACTGAATGAATAGAATAAATATATAAAATATGTAGATAACTGGTGAAATATGGGTGTACTAAGAGCACCTCTGCCTAATACTTCGGGGAACACATGCGACATGTTATAGGATAGAATAGAATAGAAAACATTTATTCGACATAGACTCAACACAACAACATCAATCACAAAGTAATAGAGAAGAATAGTAAAAAAAAGTACAAACAAGGTATAAGGTATATATGTACCGTCATCATTTCAGCCGAAAGACCTCCACTGCTGGACATTATGCCTCCTCGTCACAAAATTGATCGGTTCTGTGCATCTCGCATTCAGCAGCTTCTCACAACCTTAAGGCGATATATACGCCCCCAATGTTAACGCAGTACTGGCCATGCGCCCGCTCGGGGCAACAATATATCAATATTGAACCTCTATTTGATCACTTTTGTTTGAAAAACATTATTTCATTTACATATACTATTTCAGTTATGAAGAATCCAGCCATCATTTTTCTGTGTAAAATATTTTTAAATATCTAAGTCGTTTTGGAGGAGTATCCAAAAGTTGCAAAAAAAATATCGTGTTGTTAATAATTTTTTAAAGCAAAACTATTAGTTACACGAAAAAACCTTGTTTCAAAAATAATGTAGATGAATCAAAAATAAATATATATTTCTTTCAAACCTCTTAACCTAGCCGTTACTAAAGAGTATGCCTTAGAAAGTAACCGTTTTGCGACACTAAAGCGGTGGAAGGCCCTTAACCAGGCCATCGGTCCACCTAGTGGGAGATCTTCCGACGCATCGTCTTCCGGCACACTGTCGCCACTGCAGAACTTTTCGGCCACCACGCAAGGAAACGCTGAGCTTTCTCTCTGCTTTTAATCCTTCTGATGAGACCTATATTTGCAATACAATTATAATGAGAAAATACACAAATAAAAAATTAAACTTTTTAACAAAAAATCAAACCGCATTCGAAAAAAATAAATAACTTTTTTGAAAAAAAAATACTACCGACTTCCAAGTAACAAAACTACAAAGTGAAAAATAACTTTAT
Organism: Orthosia gracilis; assembly: GCA_947562075.1. Taxonomy (NCBI): domain Eukaryota; kingdom Metazoa; phylum Arthropoda; class Insecta; order Lepidoptera; family Noctuidae; genus Orthosia; species Orthosia gracilis. Next base: position 47,202,534 of record OX387272.1, on the reverse strand, counting down.
TTTTGGAAGTCGATGTCTTTGGTAGGTACCTACCAATTTTTTGCGGTATGGACACCGACATCCAAAAATAAAGTTATTTTTCACTTTGTAGTTTACTTATTTGGATGTCGGTAGTATTTTTTGTTTTCACTTTTTAGTTGTACCTACCTAATAGGCAAATAGTTAAGTAAGATACCTATAATGCCAGAACAGATAACCCGAATATCATGAAACTGAACATAATCGGTGAAATGAGAGAGTACCAAGGTGAACTGTTCGCACTGCGTACACCTTTGGAGCGTACTGGCGCGATGTTATGTTATGAAATGGTATAAACAATAAACAGACATGCAAACAGGTTGCAATAAACAGGTTGCCTGGAAGAGATCGCGGTATGCGATAAGGCCGCCCTTTGTATGTATTTTAGTTTTAAGTTTCCTTTTCTATGTTTTAACCTTGTGTACATAAATAAATAATAATAAAGCATATATAAATAATGAATAAATAAATAGACATGCGATTGCAGCAATCCCGTGAGATTTGCCGTTATTTATTGAAGAGTTCTTGCGTATATCTCTGAAGTTCTTCATCAGATCTTCACCATATTAAGGTAGGACCAATTTCGGAACATATTCTCTCAAACAAAAAAAGAATTTTCAGAATAGGTCCACAATTGACGGAGATATCGGTGAACATAAATAAAAAAAAATAAAAAAATACCAAACAATGTCGAACATAGAATCTCCTCCTTTTTTTTAAGTCGTTTAAAAAGCGATCTAGATCGGTAGAAGGTCTCTCAAAGTCTCGAGAGAACATCTCTGTTATAGTGAGGCAAACGAAAATATAGACTGAAATCGCGGCAAATTTAAAAAATATCAGCATAACAACTCCAAAACTAGTATGAAATACCTGGAATTTGATACTTTAGAATTATTTATTTTACTTCGTCTAAATAAAAATACTATATGTACTTAGGTAGGTAAGGTACTTCATGTATCAATCCCAATAAAAAACAACAGTATTCTACTATAATAATTGTATATAATTAATTATAGTAGAATAAATATAGTAGAATTAATAATAATTTTGGTTTATTCACTACCATTATCAAATTCTGAATCTAAGACGTCCATGTGAAAAGATTCATAAGAGTCACGGGATTGTTTCCTATATTAATAATTAAACTTTCTAAATTATTTTCTGTAATTCTGTCCCTTTATTTATATTTATTTTCGACATGTTTCATCCAAGTATTGGTTCTGGGTTCTTATCCTATATTAATGCTCTGAATCCGTAAGTTTTTCAATAGTATTCAATATCTCATCAACCCTTGCTACATCCTCCAGATTTTCTGTGAAAGAATAAAAATATGTAATAATTACAATGCAACATTTAATATGGTATGATAAATAACCATTATGTTATGAAGGCATTATGGTTTATAAGGTAAGTATACCTTATAAAAAATGAATGTGAATCAAAATAGAGAAAAAGTTTTTACAAAAAGATAAATAATGGAGTATTAACTTATTAGCGTCATACTAACATAAGAAATCTAACACCACACGTAAACAATCTTGTTTTTGTTTAAATTCGATGTCTTACTCCTGTTGTTTTACTTGATATTTAGACATCATGCTAAACGATATCTTCCGTAATCCATTTTTAATTGTTTTATTTTAATAAATGCTACTATCAAAACCACAAAAAATCACCAAAAATTGATGTTGACATTAGTATAGCATTGCCATAGGTATAAAAAGTTTGCAAACAATTCGAGTTTCTACTTCCGTTTGCCAGACTCTTAGTTCGTTTTTCAAATCGGTTATAAATAAGTACCTACCCACGGCGTTATCACTTATTTATCACATTCACATACTCGTATTATATGGATGCTGTAGCTTGCGGATGTGTGGTTCGTCACCACCGTGGTGAATACTTCATACTACGTTATGTGTTTTACCACAACTGTGACCAGTGCTTGAGTCAGGACTCAGGACGGTTGGGTAGATAGGTATATATAGAATGTTCCCAAGTAGGTAGTCTACAAGGAGGCAAAGATTATCTTTATAGAGCGGCTTCGCCCGCGTTAAAAAATATTCTCACGGTAAAGGTGTCCAATCCAACCGTCCAGGCTGCCCACCTGTTTTCTAAATGCTGTCTAGAGCTCACCTTTTTGGTTTATAGTCATAATTATGATAATAATATCTACCCGTACCTTGCCTGCAGAGTTTCGCTGCCTAATTTTATTTGACATTGTATTTTGGTTCGTTGGTCCGTGATAAGACCTGTCGTACTGTATGGATCAGAATGTTGGGCTGTGAAAAAGATGGATGTAAAGAGTTTGCATGTAGCAGAGATGAGAATGTTGAGATGGATGTGCGGAGTGACGAAAATGGATAAAGTGAGAAAATAGTATTTCAGAGGAAGTTTGAAAATGGCGCCGGGGCAGAAAAGTTGAAAGGAAGCCGCTTGTCCTGGTGATGTAATGAGGAGGGTTGAAACGCATGTTATCTACTAAAGGAGCTATGAATATAAATGTGGATGGATGGAGAGAGAGGGGACGGCCAAAGAAAAGATTGATGGACTGTGTGAGGAGTGATATGAAAGAAAAGGGAGTCAGTGATCGCGTTACGGGAGACAGGACGGTATGGAAGAGGAAAACATGTTGCGCCGACCCCAAGTAACATGGGACAAAGGCAGGAAGATGATGAACTGGCGAAATGAGTGTGTTAAAGTTTCGAGGAGAACAGGCGTTATGTATGTATATTTTCATCGAACTCATAAATTCTTTAGCGTTAGTTGTCACCCTACGTTTGCATCCTATACCAACCTACTATCTACATAGGGACATACTTAACTGTTGATTAGTTCATATTAAAATAATAAGCAATGAACAGTTGTAAATTAATTATAGTAGACAGTGACTGACGCTAAAGTTAAACGTTTCGACATTAAAAATGTCTATAAACTGGTATGTGATTTATTTTTGTGCTATTGCTTACTACGTAAATGACGTGGATTCAAAGTTTTGTACACGAACTGAAGCGTAAGTCTTTATGATTATTATAACAATAATTATATTTCCTTCATTTTTAGGGTGCCGTAACTGAGCCCTATTGTTGTCACTCACTTGTCTGTCTGTCTGTCACACAAGTTTGTTCCGAATAATTTTTTAGCTTCCCTTTGGCCTATGGACTTGAAATTTTGAGATAATGTTTATTATAACGTATATTTTCCTAAAAATACCAATATATTGACGAATCAGACTTTATATTTGTTGCGGCAACCTAAATGTGCGAAGTCTGACACGCACTTGGTCGGTTATTTTTTTTCACACGGGACGGTATTCAAGATTAAACAATTCTTTCAGAGAGCATCCGTGAATAAGTAGGTGACGATCTTTACATAGGGATATTCCTCCGAGCTTCGGAAAGCGCATCAAGCTATTGGTCACACCTGCCATTTCTAGATCTTTGACAGTAGTTACGGCTACTCAGAAGCCAGGAAATCTGGTGACAGTATTGCCAAGGGGTATCGTTTACCCAGTTACTGGGTTTTAGAGGTCAGATAGGCAGTCGCTCTATGTTAAATACTGGTATTGCTACCGCTTAGTCTGTATCCCAATGAAGTTAGAAAAAGGCTAGGCGGGTTGATTGATCTCGTCTAAAATATTTTGTTCGCCCCAAAATTCAATAACACGTATCGAGAATAGGTAAGAACCTACCGTTGGCTATCGCAGCCTTTAGCTCCTAAAAATATTTAGATGACCCATTTCATTGTCTGTGGAGAGACGTCGTTAATGATTTATGTGGGCTATTTAATTGTCTATGGAGAGACGTTGATAACGAACCAGAGATCTAAACCGCATAGTTATATATTTCAAGATGGACGGAAGGATACGATACAGGGACAAATTTAATAAATTAGCGGCTATAGTCGTGAAAATCTAAGAACTCCGATGAAATTTCTCATATACATGCCGCTATAACTTTGTACGTGAAAAATTAAAACATCAAATACATAATCCATAAAAGCCTTATATAGGTTATATAGTATATATAGGTATAGGTATAACAGCGGGTACCTATCATGCGTAACCTCAAGTGTAATTATTAATAAGTAGTTTTATAGCTGTCAAATAGGACTTCTTAGATTGTCACGACTGTGATTTTAAAATCCAATTTTTTACTGTGAAACATTTACAGCTGATAACGGGGTCAATGACCGCTAGTAGTGTAAATACTTGAAATGATGAGTTTTAATTTTTATCGTGATTATCCATCACGGCAGCAAATTTTCACTGCATATTATTAGGTCCTTACCTACATATGAATCTGGCGTTATTTGTAACGGGTCACTTTGAGCTGGGATAACTAAGGTTCGATTTGAAATTATATTTTTACTTTTACTAGCTGTGCCCGCGGCTTCACTCCCGTTAATGCCTACCCTACTTACCTACCTAACTGTACATACCCTACTTTCCTAGACCTAACTACCTTATTTACCTTTCTACATACCTAGATCGAGCGTTCACTGCACGGAATACTATTTACTCTAGGGAGAAGAATATCGACTTCATACAAAAAAGTAAGGACAGATTTGCTGCGCGCCATTTGGTAGGTCCAGAACACCACACCAAAACGAAAACGTAAAATAAAACTTTTTTTCATAAAAATACTACCGTCTTTCAAATAAAAACACTACAAAGTGAAAAATAACTTTCTTTTTGGAAGTTGTTGTCCGTAAAAAAAAAAAGGTTCCTACCAAAGACACCGACTTCCAAAAAAAAAGTTATTTTTCACATTGTAGTGTTTTTATTTGGAAGTGGGTAGTACTTTTTTTCTTTTTTTTTCACTTTTTAGTTCTACCTAGTAGGCAAGTTCTTTAGTAAGGTACCTAATTATAGGTACCTTACTAAAGAACTTAGAAAGTGTGTGTGTGTATTCGGGTAATCTTTTCTGGCATTAGCCAGAAAAGATTACCCGAATATCATGAAACTTGAACATAACCGATGAAATGAGGGTGTACCAATGTGAACTGTACACATCTGCCTACCCCGTTTAGAGCGTACTGGCGTAACGTTATGTTATGAAATGGTATAAGCAATAAACAGACATGCGATTGCAGCAATCCCGAGAGATTTGCCGTCATTTATTGAACTATTGATAGATCCGAAGTTCACCAAATTAAAATGGGACCAATTTGGGAACATACTCTTATAAACGAAAAAAGAATTATCAAAATCGGTCCACTATTGACGGAGATATCGGCGAACATTAAACAACATATTGCACGCACGTCAACGTCGTCAACGTCATTCATTATTGACATTAGTAGTATGACATTGATTAGAGAACTAAAATCGCGGTCCCGAATTATTATTTTACTCTAGCCACACATAAAATAGCCCTTGAAGCTATATCATTGTTTCGGTATAGAGAATTGACCCCCCTGTTTCGCTGCGTCACCGCACGGGTACGCGGCGGGCGGGTGTTTGGGACCCTAACTACCTACCAATGTATTTTTTCAATGGTCATTATACCGCGGATAATCTTAACACCGCCATTCAGAAAATGAAGTTCAACAGTCCGAATATCTGCATTGCGTATGTTGCGATATTTTACTTCTTGAACACTAAACCTTAAACTCATCTATATGAGTTTATATGTTTGTTAACGCACCCACGATACAGGAAGAAATTCCTAGTGTGGGGCAACTTTTATATTTACATTTAAAAAAAACTAAGTTTTGATAAAGAGTACCGATTGCGATGAAACAAAAACTAAGTAATACTTCAGCTTACGTTATAATTTTTATGTATAAAAGTTATCTACATTGGTTTCGAAGATTTTACGTAATGTGTGCACAAATAAACAGACAAAAATTCCAAAAATGCTGAAATTGGGTTCTGTTGGTTTTCCTTTAACACCCTGACTATTTTTATTTTATATTTTCGATGTATAAAAACGACTTTTCTACAGATTTATTATGTATTGTTTATTATTATATTTCTTTTTTTAGTTGGTATTCATTTTGTTTCTCAGAGTTTAGATTTTCCGACAATGTGTATGGTTTAGTATTTCGGTTCGCATGTCGGGCTGGGTGAGGTAGATATTGGGTTTTTTATATTTGGAATTTCTCAGGGAATCCCTCTACCCTAGACTAGATACACGGTTGTTCCCCAACGACGCACCCGTGTATGGAGAATGAACAATGTAGGACTAAAACATTGCTAATATTCTATTTAGGGACCTACATGTGCGTGAGTGGAGAAAGAGACAGTGCCAATAGTTACATACCTATATCTGTCCTTCCAGCCCTGTCAAAGATTTCGGAAAATATTCATAGCACGCGTTTGGTTAACCATATGGAGGCACATGGTATTCTGTCAGAAAACCAATATGGCTTTCGTACAAAAAATCGTGCGGGGCGTGGTGTTGCTGTCTTTGTTGACAGTGCAGTAAGGATACTGGACAAAAGGTCTTAGTGTTTGGGTGTTTTCTTAGACTTATCTAAGGCATTTGATACATACTGTCTGTATCCCCAGCTAACTGAATTAGATAGGATAGGAGTGAGGGGTCATGCACTTAAAATTTTTGAGGGCAACCTCTCTGAGCGGACAAAATGTGTCAAAATTGGATCAAACGTTAGTGACGAACACTTACTGACATTTGGAGTACCGCAGGGATCAATTTAGGGGCATACCCTATTCAATGTTAACGGGCCATGTAATCTATCCATCCCACACTGAAGCATATATTCTTATGCGGACGATACGGCTTTCCTCGACTAAATACATCACGTTTTCAATACAGCCAGAAGACTCATATCTGCATTGACCAGTTAGATCAGTACCTCTGCCCTCCCCTAGTCAGGTCAAGACTTAGGTATCACGATCGATAACAGATGTGTCCTGGAAGGTGCATATTAGAGAACGTCTAACAGAGATAGAAAACACATAGCGATTTTCAAGAACTTGCGACATAGTGCTGACTTAAATACGCTCTGGACGATCTACTTTTCACTCAGGCAGTCGGTACTCTTATTTGGCATAACGAGAGGACACAGAGGGCTGTTCTTAAAGTAATTACTTTTTAATATTTCCAGTATAGCACTATGATAAATGATAAATGATTTATTTCTGTAAGTAGGTTTGTACAAACACTTTTACATGTCGATCATATTTTTAAAACTAGATGAAGTCGGCCTTTCCTTTCTGACTACTCTGAGAAGAAAGACCGAAACAAACTCAGAGGTCACAGTCTCTTTTAAAGTACAGACAAAATCTTGGTTAGATCATGTGAAGACCATGTAGACTGAAGTCTGAAATGGTCTTTTGAGGAAAGAACCAGCCAGATTGAGTGGACCTGTCCAGTCAGTGCACGCATTTGTCAATAACCGTGCAGCTCAACTCAGAAATTAAGGAGCTCAACGATTCGACGAACAATACCAAAGAAAGGACATTCGAGTAGGCCGCACAAACTACTCAAACTGCCAGACCATGATTAAAACTAACTTAGATAAATTAAAATTAAAAACAAACAAAAAGTATGATCCACATAGTCTTCACATTCACAACAATTAAAAAAAAAGAACTTAAAATAAAATAATATAATACTTTAAAAAGTAAATATTCTTGTCATTGCAAGAAAACAAAAAAAAGAAAAAAAAACAAAATTCATGGTGCAAAATATAAAAAAAAAACAAAATTAATTGGAGCAGCTCAATCCCAAGCCTGTTTGTCCTCAACGTAATCTTTAATTGTATAAAACGCTTTCTGGCACAACTTACCTACGTTTAATGAATGTTTTGAATTTATTAAGACTTAGATCTTGTACGTGGCTTGGAAGCTTATTATAAAAGCGCACACATTGACATCTAAACGAGCCACCTATTTTCGTGAGCCTTGTTGCAGGTACTACAAATTTGTGTTTGTTCCTAGTATTTATGTTATGGATATCACTGTATTTTTCAACAATTTTATATTTTTATGGGCATATAAAAGATTTTCATAAATATACTGAGAAGGCACAGTCATTACATTAATCTCCTTAAATTTCTCTCTGAGAGAGTGTCTCGGGCTTAATTTATATATTGATCGAACAGCTCTTTTCTGCAAAACAAAGATAGTCTGGATGTCGGCGGCATTTCCCCACAACAGAATACCGTACGACATTACACTATGAAAATAGCTAAAATATACTAAACGGGCTGTCTCTATGTCAGTTAAATTACGAATTTGCCTAACAGCATATGCTGCGGAGCTTAGCTTTTTTGACAATTTATCTATATGTGGGCCCCACTGAAGCTTAGCATCCAAAGCGTCGACCACATCATCGCTTACCATCAGGTGAGATAGTGGTCAAGCGCAAGCCTATAATCAATAAAAAAAAAAAAAAAAAAAAAGTTAAGCCTAAGAATACTGTGCTATTTTCAGGATTCAATTCTTCGCCCTTTACCAACACATCAGTTTTCACCTGCCTAACGTGAGGTAGGGTAAACTTAATGCATTTGTTTTTTTTTTCATTAAGTAGTAAATTATTAACATTGAACCAGTGAACTACTTTTGAGATCGCGCTATTTACATCGTCAGTAACCAGCTGCTGACGTTTAAGTTTAAACAAAAGTGAAGTATCATCCGCAAACAACACTATATCATGGTTATCCTTTATGAGGTATGGCAAGTCATTAATATAAATAAGAAACAAGAAAGGACCAAGAATCGAGCCCTGCGGGACGCCCATCGTTACTATTGATCCGGGAGATCTTTTTCCATTAACGTCAACGCTCTGAATCCTATTACTTAAGTATGAAGTAAGAAGATCCAGAGCGCTGTTCCGGATTCCGTAGTGGCGGAGTTTTTGAGTTATGCATTTACTTAAAGACTGTAATGAAGTTATGACCGTCAGACAGTTCTTTGTGCTCACAAATATTTTGCGCAAACATGGTTCACTGGATTACAGTGCGGGTCATCAGACTAGTATGTGATCTAAATATTATATGTCTGCCCTGTAGTTCGATCTAGACCCAGGGCCCTAAGTGAAGTATTAATAAGTTAGGTACTTGTAGACTTGCTCCATCATCGCCTACGCCTTTAAACAATAATAGCGAAAAATACACGAATATGGTCGGAGCGCCGTCGTCAGGAACAGAGTTCCTTACGCTTTTACTTCAACTCACAATCTTCTTCAAAAAAAAGCTTCACATTTAACTAACACGTGACTTAAACAAGTTTGGTGGCCAGCGCTTGACTATATTATCCGCGCTGCGCTGGACGGAACCGATCGTGGTTAATGCTTTTTCGTTACGTGACGACTTCAACCAGGCAACGCCCCCGATGCCGCGTTAAGGAATACAGTCGTTCGTTCTAATAATGTCAATGAAAGCAATAAAAATGTGAATTGTAGAGGAGTGGATTACAGTCCATTCCTTCGCACAGAGTGGAGGCCTGTTTTTCAGCAGGGGACCATTAAAAAGTCTGATAATGACTTGAATATTTGTTGCTTATTTCAGTGTAACAAAACTGGTGGAACTGACCTTCACATCGTCTTACATAGAGAGCTATCACGGCCAGTGTTACTATGGGTGTATCAAAACTCGGTGGGCCACTTCAGTGAACCGCAGATATGTGCCTGTAAGTTATAAATAATATTTACTAGAATTTGATTTAACCCCGGTTACAGACCAAAAGCTAAACTGGTGCTATAAGTAAGCGGTGTTTGCATAGGCAAGCTTAGCGCCCTATTGATCAAGCGTGGTTAGCTGTGGGTAAATCAGGATCCACTAACGTATTTATTTATTTATTTATCTCGCTTACTGTTAATGGATGATTCTATATGGAAGGGACACCACTAACGGACTTCGACGATTTAATTATTTTTTTGTGGTTTCAAAAGTAGCTTAATGTTATTTATCATGCAGGCGATAACAAATATGTAGATTATTTATTTACGAAAATGAAAATTATTTTTGAGTGGTTACCTATTTAAGTGTCCAGCCTAAAATTTTGAAACGGTAACGGAAACCAAACATCCTGGGGTGCCCTTCCACTATATACAGCTATGAGCATATCTCTTGGTCTGTAAACGGCTTTTTGCTTGACAATATCGATGGTGCCCACTTGTACTTAAAAACACCCACAAGTGAGCTAAAATTATTTTTTGATGTTCTAGAAAAGAGAGTGGAAGACTGTAAAGTACTGCTGCAGCGGCTACTTGAGGACAGATGACTCATCCAATGACAGGTACACTATTTTTTTTATTAAATCACAGGTTTTACTAGGCACTGTCGTTGAGGTCGTGGTACAAATGTGTCACCATTAGGTGTGCTATTACCGCCCTAATGAGAATTCATAATTTCAGCGACATTAAATGCGAGCCAATCTGCATGCCAGCTTGTAAGAACGGGCATTGCAACGCTCCAGCAGTATGTGCTTGTGACACGGGGTATGCTGCCGACCCTGTAGACACCCACAACTGTCTTCCTTCGTGCAAGATAGGCTGTGATCACGGCGTATGCGTAGCGCCGGACACTTGCCGGTGTGACTTCGGCTACATGCTCGTGAACACAACCTGCCAGCCTGTCTGCACGGAACCATGCCACAACGGCACCTGTGTAGCCCCAGAAACCTGCGAATGCCTCCCCGGCTACAGAAAATCTGAGAAGAACCTCTGCGAGCCGTATTGTTCTAACGGTTGCGACCATGGATTCTGCGTCGAACCCGAAACCTGCCGCTGCAACTCTGGATGGCATATTAAACAGAGCAAAGACGTTCAAAATAAACATTGTGAACCAATCTGTTCCAAACCTTGTGATAACGGAACCTGTGTGGCTCCAGACACTTGTGAATGTAAGACTTACTTTACAAAATCGAAGAGCGGGATCTGTGAGCCAGTATGCATCCCTCCGTGTGGCAACGGAACATGTATAGCTCCACAAAAATGCAATTGCTTTCCTGGATACCATGTTGATGAGGATAACTTATATGCATTATTCCCTAATCCCCTTTTACCAGGATGTACACCAACTTGTCCTCATTGCAAGGATGCTCATTGTATTGCGCCTAACAAGTGTTACCCCATAGAAATCCTCAGCACTGGCCGGGACTTACCTATTCGGATGTTTGATGACGACCTTTCTGCGTATGATGATTTTTATTCTGACCAGTTTTGGGATTCCTATGTCAATATAAAAAATACTATAGCAAGTAAAAGTACCTATCCTGATGACACAAAAACGAAATCAATAAAAAACCCTTTTGATAGGAGTACAAGTCCGGACGACGCAGATTCGGATATATTTGATTATTCATATGGAACAAGTGATGACATAAATACAGAAGCAATTGATAACTCTAGTGATAAAAGAACAAAATCAATGAATCATTCTTCAACTAAAAGCACACAGGCTTATGATACAAATACGATTACAGCAACAACAAGAAATCCAAATTCAAATAACGAAAGTACACACTACAAGGATGGATCAACGCAAAGTATGACATGGTAAGTAAATTCTTTCTAACCTATAAAGCATTTCCTGGATGGTAGGTTCTTACTTGGTGTAAATTGACCTTTAAGTTAGAGCTAACCAGTTAAAATACGAGCTTTTCCTAGTTATTTTCAAACGCTCTTATTTCATAAGACTTATTAAAATACATTACTCTAGTATATCCTCTTTAATCACTCTTCAGTTTAGAGTATTCTTAGACCTGAATACGCAGTAACTAGATTATCGTGTTTTTGTAGGAACCTAAGTCTTATTTCGCTCAAGCCATCATAATCAAACTTCAGTAAAGAATGATATCTTCTTCCAACAGTGAGTCTTCTCTCAGCCCTCTCATCTCTTTGGTTATTACAGCATTGATGTTATGTTAATAACGATTCGTTGACTTATCTTCCAGGTTGCAGCATCATTGGGTGTCTATCTTCATCCCAGTATTGGTCATAGTAACGGCAGCAGTCATAATGTTACTAGTTTGGCGATGGGCACCTATTATCGTATTCTTTAAAGGGAGAAGTTATGTTGTAGAAGGTTTGTATGTGTTTTTATTTCTGCTGCGTTGGTGTTGTGGTTGCAAACCGCTGCATGAGCACGAGGTCCTAAGTTCGATTCCCGGGTCGGTCAAAGTCTTATTGGGTTCCCATTAAGAATTTCTCAATGTTACTGCCAGCTCGGAATCTGGATTTGTACCCGGTAAATAGACATTATGCTGGTCCCCTATTTTAAATGGTAGGTAGTTAAACATAATTAGTGAAATGTTGACGTGCGCTTAACCCTTCGGGGAACACAGATATTGTATGTTTATTTATCTAATTATTTATTTACTTTCTTTGACTTATTGTTTGCAGGAGATCCTGTGGAGATCAATGGATCGCGCCCATTCGAAAACATACAAATTTCAGCAATTAACGAAAAAGAAAAGACTGCAGAAAAATAACTAATTCCGTAACTGTTATGTATGAATAATGATAATTTCGGTTTCAATAACAATAAACAATAATTGTTCTGCAATAGTATGTTTTATAGTAGTTAATCATCAAAATAGGTCGTTGTTTTCTGAAACACTATTGACAACACGAATATACATACAGGGTATAAATTAGGTATTTCCTTAAGTTTGACGTATGGCATTGCTTCACGAGTTTTATCCTTATTAGCAACACTACCGGATGGCATAATTTATTTATTAATATGGCACACCAACGACTTATTTACTCATTAATATTTTAATTAAATATTTATTACTAAAAAGTATAAATTATTAGTAGTACGAGTAGGCAACTGATCACAAGTCAAGTATAATGATTTTAGTATTGTCAGACTATCAAAGAAGACATCAATGCTGTTGTCGATGGAGCATACTCTGTCATATAGAATGAACATTCTGTTAAGGGGAACGTGGCGTCCCAGGTTTGTGCCACTCGTCTTAATAACAAATGTTCTAGTGGTGCGCTTGGACCTGACGTGAGAATAACGAACAATTTCTAGACTAATTTTGGTAAGTAGACCTGGCGTTGAAGTTAGTCCGTTCGCGGTTTGTAGAGCATCAACAAATCAATTAGAACCCTTCGTCGCTTCAATGAGTCTTATTTGAAATGACTAAGCCGTTCTGCGTAATCGGCTCTGTGTGAGCATATGTGATCTTTGAATCGCAAGCAATGTGTGTGTTTTTTTTTAAAGCGCTCAAGACGGTCTATGTAGACATTATAGGTAGGGTACCAGACGGGAGATGCATATTCTACTAGACTGCGCACAAAGGCATTATATAAGGCTTTCAAGGCCGCGGTTCGCTTATATTCTTCTGTTAATGAACCCAACCATTTTCATAGCCTTTTTAATGACACTATTAATATGCGTGGCAAAAGATAGATAAATCGCTGCTAAGCACTAGCCCAAGATCCCTTATGTTTTTAACTTCTTGTAGTCCCTCAATGGAACATTCCATTATAAGCATGTGTTTTTATTCAAAATTAACGGTTTTAAATCTTGGCTATTTTAGGAATATTGATTTTTCGAAAATCCAATGATGTAGTTTTCATCAAAATCAGAGCCACGTTTTTTGGTACTTACTACAAAAAGTTGGTACGTAAAAGTAAGTGTTTTAATAATGGACTCATGAGTCTTTGAGCTGTGTGCGCGTCTGCGATTTGTAGGCAAATTGTCTAAAAGCGAGTGCGCATTCATTGTTCATCAGCCCAGTTGACCCCGGTTTGATTGCTAGTGTAGTCGCCGGCGCGTGCGATGCCAGACGTACTTATTGTTGCAACGAGTCATTACGTCAAGTCTACTGTTGTTTTTGTCGGACTTTTCCCCGTATTTGAGGACAAAACAACTGGGCACTGTGTATTATTTCATTACAACTAAGCCGACTAAGACTTTTTCATATTATACACATACTACATTGATTGACGCAGTCATTTAATTGCAAATTAATAATACCATACAAATACGTGTCCCTGGATATAAGATACTCTACTGGCAACGCGAAGACGTAGCTAAATACTGCACTGATACTTTAAGAGTGGCCAAAACACAGACAACAAACATACATAGAGAAACTAATTTTGCCATTGACTTGTAACGAACGAGGTCACAATAATTATTGAAGCACGATGGGCGAAGCCGGAATCATAACAACACAAAATTCAGTAAGAATATGTACGAAAAACCTAGAAGATGAAGCGCCAAAACTAAATGAAGAGATAGAACATCCGAATGAAACTGACAAATTGAATCCCCTAGTGAAAGAATGTTCGCAAGCATCGAGTGATCCGGTTATCAAAAGTGAAAAGAACTGTTGCTGTGACTGCATCGGCCATTGCCTCTATTGTTGTGATTGTTCCCTCATTTGCCATTCCTTTTTAACTTGTATAACTTTATGTATAGTTAATGCACTAATATGTCGTTAAAGTAATGGTTATTTTCAATCGACTTACCAAAAAGGAGGACGTTTTATGTTCGACTTTAGTTTTGTTTTTTTTTTCCCCAATATCTCCGTCAATTGTCTGAAAATTATTCGTCTGATATATATCGGACTTATTATCGGACTTATTTTGAAAATTATTTTTTTGTTTGAAAGAGTATGTTCCAAAATTGGTCCCATTTTAATTTGGTGAAGATCTGATGAAGAACTTCTGAGATATACAACAGAACTCTTCAATAAATGGTGGCAAATCTCTCGGGATTGCTGCAATCGCATGTCTGTTTAGTGTTTATACCATTTCATAACATAACATCACGCCAGTACGCTCTAAAGAGGTACGCAGATGTGTACAGTTCACCTTGGTACACTCCTATTCAAGTCGTTCCGACATCCGATGATCTTTCGTTGAGTGTGAGCAAAAGACAGTCCTTACAGAGAAATAACAAGGGAGGAAGGAAATAACCAAAATTTAAGCTTGAAAAGGTTGTTTGGATTAAACGATTTTAGAAAAACATAAAATATATTGTTAGGTGCGAGGCATAATCAAAGAAGAGATCGGCAATATCGTGCACCTTTTCTCTAGTAACATTGAATATCCTTAAAACTCTGATTGGCTAGATTTTTCTCACTGATCAAATGTTATTCTGATTGTTTCCTAATTTTTTCCCTGTGAGCGAGTTTGAAGTATATCATAGAGTTATGAAGGGTTAGAAATAAAAATACTGATTTAAGGCTAACGCGCACTAGACGCACTGCAGGAGCAGCACGCGCCGCAGTCATCGCATTTTATAAACCTTGTTATGAAATCGTATGCAGCCTCGCGCACCTATCCGCGCCGCACAAGCCGCATTTCAGCAAAATGCTGTTGGTATACGGATTCCACCAGCCCGAGCGGATGACGTCATCAGATTCAGCGCGTTCGATGCTTGCGGTGCGTTCGGCCCGTTCGACGTTATCAAACTGACGACTTAGAGATATCAAATAAAAAAAATATTTTTTATTTAAAAAAAAAACACTGCCCCACACTAGGAATTTCTTTCTGTATCGTTGGTGCGTTTAAAAACATTTAAACTCACATAAACAAGACACCCAGATTCGGCATAACTATCGTTAGGCCATAGAAATATTTGTTCCATGCGGTAATTGAACCCGCGACACGCAGCGCAACAGCCGTTCGCTCAACCACTACGCCAACCGGGTTATCAATGATTCGCACTCGGACACAGAAACAGATGATAGTTACTTATCGCCGCTGTCGGAAGCTACAAGCGAAACGGGTGGTTCACTTAGGCGCACAATCACCAATATCCTCTGAAGAGGTTCATCAGAGGGAAGATACGAGGTTTGAGCCATTATGCTCACAGTCGCTGTCCACACCAGACCGTTCTAGTATAACGAGTCTCGATCAACTAGCACCACATGACACAGTAGGATGTAATAAGAATGTCTTAAAGGGTTCGCGAGTCGATCAAGTGCACTTGACAAGTGACCGTGATTGAAGCGAATATTGATGCGGGTGAACGTTATCGCTGGATAATTAATAAAGAATCAAAAATATAATGATTATGAATATTACTTATGTGGACCATGGTTTGATTTAGTGAATATGTGTAAAAGTGAGTGAGTGTATGTGTGGGTGTTAATGTGTAGGTATTTGTGTGATTTTGTACTTGTGTTGTATGTCAATATGGTATTATGCAGGTAATGGTAACGTGTGTTTTTTTGTGTGGGTAATTCTATGCGATGTATGTCAGTAACTCTTCCGTTTTTGTGTAGTTCTTGTTTTGAAGCCAGTTAGTTAGACTGATTCTAAGTTTATGCCTGTTTTATCCTGCGATATTGAGTTCTTTGTGGATTTCATTATATAATTTAGTGCTCATGTTATTAAATTGCTTTCTGGCAAAAGAGGTCTTACAAGGAGTGCGTGGACATACTAACCTTCTGCTGCGTCTGCTTGGATCGGGGGTAGAAATGTTCTGGGGTCTTCTCATGGTGGACTTGAGCACAAAGAGCTGTCTAACTGTTAGGACTTTGCAGTCCGCGTGTAGTTTTTCGGTCGAGTATCTATACGGCTTCTTAGTCATTACTTTGAGCACAGCACTTTGTGCTCTTTCCAGACCCAGGAGGAGTGTCTTGCTGGCGCCGCCCCAGACCGGGATGCAGTACTGAATAATGGACTGACAGAGGGCTAGGTAGACGAGTTTGAGTTTCTCGAGTGGGAGACAGTCTCTTAGTGCTTTAAATATGTGTATTAGTCTCCTCACTCTGGAGGTAACTGTTTCTATCTGTTTGTCCCACTTCAGTCCACCATCGATGCAGTTAGTTTTAATCATGGTCTGGCAGTTTGAGTAGTTTATGCGGCCTACCCGAATGTCCTTTCTTTGGTATGGTTCGTCGAATCGTTGACCTCCTTAAATTCTGAGTTGAGCTGCACGGTCCACTCAATCTGGCTGGTTCTTTCCTCAAAAGACCATTTCAGACTTCAGTCTACATGGTCTTCACATGATCTAACAAAGATTTTGTCTGGACTTTAAAAGAGACGATGACCTCTGAGTTTGTTTCGGCCTTTCTTCTCAGAGTAGTCAGATAGGAAACGCCAACTTCATCTAGTTTTAAAAATATGATCGACATGTAAAAGTGTTTGTACAAACCTACTTACAGAAATAAAATCATTTATCATTTATCGTTACAAAACTTATCCTGACTTGACGATGAGCTTCGGTTAGTTAATTTTTTTTGGTAGGTTTATAATTATAGATCGCAGTTGCATGTAAATTTCTTCGGACAATGGTAAGCGAAATGTCATGTCTTATAGCACCAGATCGGGTGGTTGTAAAAGAATCCGTGGTTTGGCTATTCACAATATCATGATGACGGCTGGATTGATTTGTGTAAGCAATCGGACGTGGCCCATGGCTGTTAAACTTTACTTTACCAATTTCTTGATACCGTCTCACCCATAAAATAACTGTATTTCTCTATAAAGAAGTAGGCTTGGGTTTAGTATCGTTTGGCAGGAGAAGAGTGTTAAAAGTGGTTAAAGCAGGTAGGGGATGAGTCCCTGAATAAAACACTACCACTCTTATTACAAGTAAATCAATAGATAACGTATCAAAAAAAAAAATATAGGGTAAATTGAATTTTATTAAGGAAATAAAAAGGCTTTTTTATTTTATTTTAATTTAATGCGCCGGCCTGGGTTTGAACCCACGACCTACGACACGTAATTCGGAGCCGTTCAAATTTTATGTTTGTTTGTAGTGCGTACTCAATCTCTGTGAGGTCCGATTATGAAAAGTCTTTCAATGATAGAAATCAACACTAGCTGAGTGTCATATGCACTCATTATCTCGAAAAAATGGCCTAACTGTTTCTAAAGAACAGGCCTCAGCAGCAAAGCTGCGGGTGAAAAGCTATTGAAGCGCCGACAGTAGATTTTTCAAGTATAATCGCGTTTCAAGTGCGTTAGAGCCTTCGTTTTGTTCTGTTGAGATGGATTTTAATATACTAATACTGTAATATTACAATAGAGAGAGAGTGAGAATCTTATGAGTTGGAGCGTAATCTCCGACACCACTCTACTTCTTTTTTTAAATTTTTCATCTTTTGAAAGGTACATTATTCCAGATGGATTTATAACCAGAGCAAATACGTCGCGGCCCGCCACGGAAGTGTAACCTACGAGTAACGTCATTGATCTGAGCACTAATTAGGTCAGAAACTAGGTATGTTAGGGTTCCAAAATGGCGAAAGGGAACCTTTCCTACGGTTCGACTTTGGCTGTCTGTCCTTCAGTGATTTATTACAGAAACAACTTAATAATGCTATCGACTTGAGCCGTGTAGTTATCTATTAAAATGTTTTTGTTACAAAATATCGTATTTTGAAATTGTTTCTTCGAAAATATTGATAAAGGTTATTTGATGATCCAGCGTGAGCGTTCAATCCTGTCTTGGTAGCAATATTAAACTTCGCCGATATTTGTGAAAATGTGCTTATACCACAGATAATATTATTATATACTAGCTGACCCGGCGAAATTCGTTCCGCCTAACAAATTTCTAAAATATAAGATTTTTTCTAAAATAAACGTAGCCTAAGTTACTCCTTATTACGTCAGCTACCTGCCAATAAAAGTCCCGTCAAAATCGGTCCAGCCATTTCAGAGATTAGCCGGAACAAACAGACAGACAAAAATTCTAAAAAAATACATTTTGGTGTTTGTACCGCATATATACTCATATGCATGTAGTAAAAAACGGTTATTTCAATATTAAAAACAGACACTCCAAGTTTATTTATATAAATTACATTATTTTTTAACTTTGTAGTGTTTTTAATTAGAAGCTAAAGTTGCTTGTTTTGTAAAAAATATTATTAAAAACTACATTTAGTTTATAAAATTATGAAAATAAATAAAATGTTGATTTGTAACCATTAAAACTATATTTTATTCTACTGAGTTGGCAACTTAGAAAAAACTCTGTTCAAATGTTCGGGTTGCAAGCTCCAAAAGCCAGGGATTTCACGCTTCTTGTCCTGGTTGGCAGATTTTAGAGATGGCAACCCTAAACTCGACATACCTATACTATTTACCAAGGTAAAAGGTACGCTTGAAACCTCCGTGGGCGAGTCTGATTCGCTCCTTGCTGGTTTAATTTTATTTAACGCCTCATATTTCCGTGTATGCGGGACGTGTCAAAACAGATTAACTTATTTTTAGCTATTTGTCTATTAATTTCCTGTTACAACTTAGTTTCGCATTAGTTTAAAATTTGTCACATTCACATGTTATTGTGTCACAGCCGAGGCAGAAGGTTCTGTTGTGTTAAAAATGGGTACTCATAATCCGAATAGGGCGTTTGCAATGGATGGAACTGGAGTCGCACATGAAACTATAATTTATCCAGGAGAAGACAGACGACCGACTCATCCTACCCGTAGTTCCGGTACTCGGGAAGAAGAAGAAGATTGTTGTGCCGATTGCTTGGGTTTTATTATTGGCCGCATTATTATCAGAGTTTGTGCATTTTTGATTGTACTTATAATATTAGGAATTATAGCTGCAGCTTCAGGTAGGAAGTGATTATTGATAATTACAGTACTAATTCACAGAAAAATTGTCATTTAGAATCAGATTTCGTTTTGTTTCCGTATGATACAATCACAATTCCAAATCACAATTGGACCCAGCTGGAGCTGCGAGTATAAGTGCCAGTTTATAATTAAGAAGTACAATCAGTATCAAGTACAATGAACGAAGCTGGAGTGATTAGCCAACCAGTTGATGGAGCTCCAATCCATTGGAAGAGAAAGACCCGAGACCCGGCTAGGCTGAGTTAGAGCCTGCAGTTGATGCTATGCAGATGGGAGGCACGGAGGCTGGGCTCGCTCACACGAACTCGTGAGAAGATGAAAATACCTGTAGACAGTGTCTGTGTTACTGTCTTTCCTGGAAATGTTTGTGTTGTGGTCTCTTCAAGATTTGTGAATCAGCGTTGAGCTAAATGCTTGTTAACCGACGCATCATTGAAAGAGTGTCGTCTTTGGAAACGCTGGTAAATCTGTAGCGGTGCGCCGGAGCCGCCGCGAGTCGACAACTATAAAAGTGCGGTGAATGCTCATCTTCGTTCTCTTCTATTTTGCACTTTGAAATGTCAAAATAGCTTCGATTCTCAAGACCCACCCGATTGACACACACCTTTGGAATAGCCTCGCTGTGCGATGGGGAGTGTCCGTGATCGACAGCTGTGCGCGATTATCCGCAGAATCACACGTCGCCGTGGAAAACCAGCTTGAGATTACAGAGATACATTCAGTTTTTGTTTGTTTTTTACTCTGTGCTATTTTAAAGTTTCTGTCAATACGAGTACTTATTATTTTAAGGAAAAAGTTTTCTTCTCTGATGGACTTACAATGTTTAATTGTAATTGTTTTATGACTATATTTAAAACAGATAATTTTTCGCTCGTGTTATGATTTAGTATGTCAATGTTTCACAAATCTTAAAAATATTTTCTGTTTAATCTGAGTAAAATCAGAACTATCTTTGTGGTAAATTATATTTTTATTGTGTAAGTACCATATACTCCTGTATTCATGTCGATCAGTAATGTATATAAGTAATTAAAGTGCTTATTTACATCAGTTTACGTTTTCCTAATACATTATAATTATAACACATTACACACAACTTCCGCGTACCGGAAGATGCAGCGTTGGAAGGCCTCCCTCTAGGTGGAGCGATGACCTGGTCAAGGCTGCAGGTTTCCGGTGGATGCGAAACGCACAGGAACGATCAGTGTGGCTACTCTTGGAGGAGGCCTTTGTCCAGCAGTGGACGTCTTTCGGCTGAAATGATGATGATGAAACACAACACAATTTTGTGGACCCTCTTTGAGCGCTCATAAAACGCACGCTTACTCGCGATATATATCAGTACGAGAATATAATTATATTTTCAGTATTTGTTTTTCCAAAAATTGGAAAAAGTTTATATTCTGAGTTGAAATAACATAATAATATAATGCATAATTAAATCGGTCCACTAAACCACACAAACCCATAGTTTTTTTTTTTGAGACCAACCAACCGTAGTTTGAGGGCCTGAGGGCACTTGGATAGTGCGTACAGTGATACTCGTCGGTTAGTGTCTCATTTCATAAAAAGTGTATGAAGGGCCTCTGCGAGTTGTTTCTGGTCCAACATACGCCTCCTAAACCGCCTATAAGAAATCTAAAAGACGCCATCTAGAATATGAGACAGCTGAAGTCACAGGCGTATCACAACATTTAATACAAGTCGAACGTTTCGAACTATGATGAATGACGCTGGAGTGATAACTAGGTAAGTACTTACTTAGAATTTTGTCACAAGTAGCGCATTTTCTTCAGGTGAATCATTGAGAGGAAAAAAATAGTGGCTCTAATAAATTGGAGAATTAAGTAGTTAGAGTCTGTCAAGCGAGTCGTGTCCACAACCCTTTTACTGATTTCTTATAATGGCAATACTATGATCTGTCAAACAGATTGTCACAAATTCTGTTATAACCTCGTAATAATCCGGTTTTTGTTGAGTTTTTTAATGTTATAATGCCGAAACCTATTAAAAGTAGTGTCAGGAGCTTGTTGTTTACAATGATTAATAAATATAATCATGTACAGAGTGAATCTGACGACGTGTTATCGCAAAAACGACGATTTTTGGATGAAATCGTTTCAACATCAGGTAGGTTGGCAACAACATATTGATACTTTCAGCACAATAAACTTATCTGACTTTTTTTATTTTACTGTGATGTGATCACGATTTCCATTTTGGTTTAGATCCAGACGTCGTGTTCATGACCGTGAAACTTACTGAGGCATCTGTATGTGAAAACTACTATAAAGATTGTTGTCAGTGTTGACACCTGAAAGATTTTTGAATTTGCCGCTTTTTTCATGGGACTAGACTCGCTTGACAGACTCTAGTAGTTCCCGTTGACCTAGTTAACTAATTATGTTGGCGAATATGGCTGTTTGTACGGAACCCTCGGTGCGCGAGTCCGACTCGCACTTTATCGTTTTTTTTTTATATGACAGATTTATTGTTTAACAATCTCATCATGTCAATTGTTGGGATTTGAACCCAACACTCGCGGCCAGCGGGCGCGTGAGGGTGAGCGGCGCGACATCAATGCAGCTCGGCGCGGGTCGAGGGACACTCGCTTCCACGAACTCCACCGCGACAGTCGATACCTCTTCCTAAATTCGCATTGTTTGTCCGGGACAGTATAAATCTGTTAATTATAACGGCATTAAACCATTCGCCTAAAAAATACAGTCCACTCATTTTCATCCACGAGCTAACACAATGTTGTCTAGAAGGATACAACATGTACCTACTTACTATTTACCAAGGCAAAAGTAAATTACGGCTAAGTCCTCGGTAGGGAGTCCAATTCGCTCTTTGCCGGTGTTTTAACTTAAAATGTCAAAACAGATTAAATTATTTTAAGCTATTTCTTATTTGACTATTATTTTTCATGTTACCTTCACCTTAGTTTGTAGTTCAAAGTCAATTATTGTGTCAGAGCCGAGGCAGCAGGCTTTGTGGGATCAAAATGGATAATATACCGAATAGGATATTTGCAGTGGATGGAACGGGTGTCGCATATGAAACTATTATTTACCCAGGAGAAGACATACGTCCTACCAGTCCTACCGGTACTCGGGAAGAGTTATGCCGAGTATTTTGGTGAATGTTTATGTGAAATTATTGGCAGTATTGTTATGAAACTCTGTGCATTTTTGATTGCAATTGCAATATTTGTAATTATAGCTGCCGTTTCAGGTAAATCCAAGTAATTCGCAGTAATTAAAGTACTTATTCATAACTTTTGTTAACGTTACAATAGAATAGAATAGCATATACTTTATTGTACAGCATAACAGGGTGTTATTCACGAAAATTGTACATTTGCTTCCCTTTCCGCGTCCAGCTCGATTATTTTTTATTTGCCATTTCAATATTAGCTCAATTTTATTCGCTCTAATTCTAAAAGTATAGAACTATAGTTTATAATACTCAGTAAAGTAATCGAAAGTAGAAGATATTAAAATATTTCAAATTTTATATTGTGTCCACAGAAATTTCATAAACAAATCATCATGTCCATTTTTACTTTAGTAACATTAAAAATATATTTAATAAAATCTAATCGTGTTAGTATAAAAATTAGTATTTTTTTAGTATGTTAATCCATTAAAATTGATTATTCTTTATAATAAATAAAACAAAGAGTATTTAATATATTTTATTTACATAATTAAATGGAAGTCCAATATTCTATTCATCTCTGTTTTTCATCTCGGTTACAGTATTACAACATTATTTCCAACTTAGAAATAAAATTATTTACTGGCAACATTACACAACAAACACTGTAAACAGATGGCGTGACTGTGAATTCGGCCATTTTGTTTTTTCACTCAGTGCGATCAATTTTGTGCGTAACGTTATAATTCGACATTTATTTGTGATATTTGTTTTCGTGGTCTATCTTAATTCGGTAAGTACTTTCCAGGTTTTATATTATTATGAGAAAATAATCGTGATTGCAGAAGTGAAATCGGTAGAAGGAATTTTTTAAAACTAATTAATGACGATTCTACAAAGTAGTTTGTAAGTTAGACACGAGCTAAATGTTCATATATGTTATTTCTCCGTTACTTTTCTCTGATACGTAACAGATATGAAAAGGTAAAGCTGCATATATAAGGTGTTATAAAATTAACTCTCAGAAACTTAAGGAGTTGCATAATCACGAAGAAAAATTTAAAAAAACAAAATAATAGTTTTTTATTAACCACCTGAATAAAATGAATGACGTTAAGACCCATTAAATTAAACAAAATTTTATTTTTATACGTATTATGTACTAGTCCTTACAATTCCTATCTGTTATCTTTTCTGTTACATTAAATTTGTTTTCATATTTTTTTCATATCCGTTATGTACAATTTTCGTGAATAACACCCAACAATGCAAACAAACAACAGCAAAATGACAACAACAATATGACAGAAAATTATTTAATTAGAATCAGATTTTCGTTTTGTTTCCATATTATAGGGAAAATTGTAGAGTCAACATAATATTAATATATGCCGAGGGATTGCTTTTTCCTAATCAACATAATTTTAATCAAACCACAATTGGACCCGGTCGAAGCTGTGTGTAAGTTCCAATTTATAATTAAGAAGTACAAGCTTCGTTCAAGTACATTGAACGAAGCTAGAGTGATAACTACTCAGAACTTTATGGGTTATAGCCACCCAGTACACGGAGCTCCAAAATCACTGGAAGAGAAAGACCCGAGACCCGACTCTGCTGAGTTCGAGACTGCAGTTGAAGCTGTGAAGATGAGAGGCACGGAGGCTGGACTCGCTCCGACGGACTCGCGAGAAGATGAAAATAACTGCCTGTGTTCCTGTTTTTCCTGGCAATGTCTGTGTTGTGGTCTCATCAAGTTGTGTGAATTAGTCTTGCGCTAAATGCTTGTTAAGGCGGCTTCTGATGGTGCGTGATATAGCGGACGGACGCAGAACAGCCCTCACCGACGACGCACCAAGGCAAGAGTGTCGTCTGTGGAAGCACTGGCAAATCTTTAGCGGTGCGCTGGATACGCCGCAAGGCGACAATTTTAAAAGTACGGTGAATGCTCATTTTTGTTCTCTTCTACTTTGCATTTAAGAAAGTCAAAATTACTGCGAATCTCAAGACCCACACAGATCAACACGCACCTTTGGAAGCCGATACTCCACAGCATATAGAGCACGATACTCCGCACGATCACGCACCGAAACCAGCGTTAAGTTACAGAGATACATTTGTTTTTTTTTTTGCTAAGTGCTTTTTAAAGTTTCTGTCAATACCTATGTTATTAAGGAAAAGATTTACTAATGTTGATTGTTTGTTTTATGATTTTGTTTAAACTAGTTTTTTTTGAAGTACGTATTATGTATTACTGCTGTAACATATATTATATGTTAATGTTTCACAAATCTTCAATTTATTTTCTTTGTCTACAATCTGACCATATTTGTGGTGAATTGTATTTTTTTTTGTGTAAGTACAGTATACTCCTTTATTCATGGCCATCAGTAATGTATAGAAATAATTAAAATGCTGATTAACATCTTTTTGCGTTTTCCTATTATGACACATTATGCATAACACATTTGGTAGGCCCACTTTGAACGCTACATAACGTTCGCTTTCACGAAACATTATAATAATCAGTACGAGATTAAAAATTCATTTCCAGTAAATTTAAAGCCAACCGCAACTATATATAAATCCTATAGGGCCCAAGCAATGGCCTTTCGAAGTTGGTATATTAGTCGAAAAAAAAAATGTTGCAAATTTAATGAACTTAACAAAATTATGGCATTATTTTAAAGCACACGCTTGACTTTTAGAGCAAAAAGTGAAAAAGGTCCAAAAAAAAATTTGAAGTAATAATTTAGATTCTCACTGCCCTAATTAGACCTTACAACATACCAATATATCGGAACTACAGAGAAATAAATCATGCTTTGCGATTTTAACCTTTTTTTACTGTCGATTTCCACTGGGCTGCCATGTATTTTCTTGAGCCTTGTTGTAGGTACAACAAATTTGTTTTATTTTATTTTATTTTATCATTTATGCACACACACATAATATACAGACGAGAAGAAGAAACAGAAATATAGGTACGTAGGTGATGCTTATATTCTATAGAAATCTCTGGCAGCATACCTGCGAAAGGAAAGATGAAAAATAAGAAATGTAGACATAGTAAGTAGAGTTGAAAAATAATAAACATAAAACGATTCATAACTAAGTAATAACTAATTTATTTATTTATTAGTTTATCCTCGCACTGGAACGCCTTGCAGCAATTACACAAATGGAGCACAATCTTATAATAAACTCACTAAGTCCAGGTTTCCTCACGATGTTTTCCTTCACCGTTGTCAGCGATGTTCAAGATTAACTTAGAAAGTACATATGAATTGAAAAATACACATTGGTACTTGCCCGGATTCGAACCCACGACCTCAAGAACGAGAGGCGAGTTCTTAGCCACTGGGCCACCAACAATACCGATAACAAATTAAATATACCTACTGTCATAATAATATATACAAACATAATTGTGAAATAAATACTAAAACAATAAATACTAATACCTACTTATAAATATATATATATGTATATCTTATATAAAAAATTCTCGTGTCACAATGTTAGTTACCGTACTCTTCCGAAACGGCTTTACTGATTTTTAGCAAATTTTATATGCATATTCAGTAGGTCTGAGAATCGGGTAGGGTAGGGTAGGGTAGGGTAGGTAGGGTAGGGTAGGTAGGGTAGGGTAGGTAGGGTAGGGTAGGTAGGGTAGGGTAGGTAGGGTAGGGTAGGTAGGGTAGGGTAGGTAGGGTTGGGTAGGTAGGGTAGGGTAGGTAGGGTAGGGTAGGTAGGGTAGGGTAGGTAGGGTAGGGTAGGTAGGGTAGGGTAGGTAGGGTAGGGTAGGTAGGGTAGGGTAGGTAGGGTAGGGTAGGTAGGGTAGGGTAGGTAGGGTAGGGTAGGTAGGGTAGGGTAGGTAGGGTAGGGTAGGTAGGGTAGGGTAGGTAGGGTAGGGTAGGTAGGGTAGGGTAGGTAGGGTAGGGTAGGTAGGGTAGGGTAGGTAGGGTAGGGTAGGTAGGGTAGGGTAGGGTAGGTAGGGTAGGGTAGGTAGGGTAGGGTAGGTAGGGTAGGGTAGGAAGGGTAGGGTAGGTAGTGTAGGGTAGGTAGGGTAGGGTAGGTAGGGTAGGGTAGGTAGGGTAGGGTAGGTAGGGTAGGTAGGGTAGGGTAGGTAGGGTAGGGTAGGTAGGGTAGGGTAGGTAGGGTAGGTAGGGTAGGGTAGGTAGGGTAGGGTAGGTAGGGTAGGGTAGGTAGGGTAGGGTAGGTAGGGTAGGGTAGGTAGGGTAGGGTAGGTAGGGTAGGGTAGGTAGGGTAGGGTAGGTAGGGTAGGGTAGGTAGGTAGGGTAGGGTAGGTAGGGTAGGTAGGTAAGTAGCCAATTGACGGGAGCGAAGCCCCGGGGGTCAGCTAGTATATATATAAAAATACATAATTACGCAAGTATGACGGAATGGAAAGGTAGTGTTCTTTCACTCTTCTTTTAAAAACTGCAAGAGTTTGGCAGTCCCTAATGCGACCTGCAAAGTGCATCGGAAGGACGGAAATAGGAAAAGCGTTCACGGAGGTAGGAAGGTGTTTTAGGATTATGAAGGATGTTAAATAATAGACACAATATGCGAGAGTTCCTGTTAAGTCGAATAGGGAGCCACTTGAGTAACTTGCGAAAATCTGAAACGTGATCATACTTTTTAAGGTTGAAAACAAAACGAATACATACATTTTGCAAACGCTCAAGTTTATTTATAAGCTCCTCGGTGGCATCCAAATAACAGGCGTCGGCGTAGTCGATGATGGGCTGAATGAGTGTTTGGGCAAGGGAAATTTTGGTTTTCAAGGGCAAGCTCTGATTTGTGTTTGTTCCTAAAATTTATGTTATGGATGTCACTGTATTTTTTAAACCTTTTATATTTTAATGGGCATATACAAGATTTTCGTAAATATACTGAGAAGGCACAGTCATTACATTAATCGCCTTAAATTTCTCTCTAAGTGTCTCAGACTTAATTTATAAATTGATCAAACAGCTCTTTTCTACAAAACAAAGATAGTCTGGATGTCGGCAGCATTTCCCCACAACAGAAAACTGTACGACATTACACTATAAAAATAGCTAAAGTATACTAAACGGGCTGTCTCTATGTCAGTTAAATTGTGAATTTTTCAAACAGTATCTGTTGCGGAGCTTAGCTTTTTGACAATTTATCTATATGTGGGCCCCACTGAAGCTTAGAATCCAAAGTTAAGCCTAAGATCACTGTACTATTTTCAGGATTCAATTCTTCGCCCTTTATCAACACATCAGATTGCACCTGCCTAACGTGAGATAGGGTAAACTTAATGCATTTGTTTTTTTTTTATTAAGAAGTAAATTGTTAACACTGAACTACTTTTGAAATCGCGCTATTTTCGTCAGTAACTAGCTGCTGACGTTTAAGTTTAAACAAAAGTTAAGTATCATCCGCAAACAAAACTATATCATGGTTATCCTTTATGAGGTAAGGCAAGTCATTAATATAAATAAGAAACAAGAAAGGACCAAGAATCGTGCCCTGCGGGTGAATTAGTCGCTAGATCGTGTCTAGAAATAAGGGCATTTGTATTTAGAATTAGCTAATGAGTTCAGGAAGTTTTGTAAATGAACACATTCATAAACTCACGTCTTTCCTCCGTCCTCTGAAAAAAACAGCTTATAGGACGACTCGACCAACAAAACGACAGCAGCCTTTGTGAGGCATGGAAAAAAGGCTATGGTTGCTCCAGTATTAACTGATAATGAAGAAAAGCCTTGACGGCCTTGGGACGACAAAACCATGGCGCACCATGAAATCTCTAAATCGTCTTTGAAGCCAATTGGGTTTGTAAAGATAAAACTAATAGTCAGATACTCCACTACTCCGATGAACCACATCCATAATGATACTGTGGATCACACAACAAACGGGGGCTCATCACTGAGGCTCTAGATTAGGGACATCCTCTCAACAAAAGCGACGCGATAGCGATTGTTAAATGATAAAAATATATAAGATTGTCAAGCGCTATAGAAATATCACGTGATTTCTTATCTTCGGTCCACAGCACTGAAAAGTTAACCAGAAAAATCTTGTTGCTATCACTGGTTACCTGTGAAGTGCCGTATTTGACCGATGCAGTGAATGCCTGGAAAGGGGCTTGCTCGAACACAGCGTTGCCCGAGACCCCTATTTCCCGGAGCCAGTGGGATGAGCCGCTCTGTAGGTTGGTACGGAATAAACTTATAGATACGTCCACCAATACCGTTGAACGTGTCCGCTTGCTGGCTGTGGGTGAGTGGGAGTCAAGCCTCTGGCTACAGGCACTACCGTCATCCAACATTGGTACTATGTTGAGTGACAACACCTTTCGGATCGCTACATGTATGCGTTTGGATGCTCCTAGCGGAGCTCCATATCGTTGTCGATGTGGTGAAGCAGTCGACCTCCTCGGACACCATGGCCTATCCTACAGTAGGAGCGCCGGTCAGATAGCACGGCACGTCATTATTAATGAAATCATACTTCGGGCTCTTGTCACCGTCGGGGTGCCAGCTGTTTTAGAACCCAATCGCTTGGCGCACGACGATGGCAAGAGACCAGACGGGATAACATAGTACCTTGGAAGGAGGGTAGGCCTTTGGTGTGGGATGCAACATGTATCGACACTCATGCACCATCCCATCTTCTTAGCACGGCGGGCTGTGCAGGGACAGCTGCTGCTGGTGCAGAAAATCTCAAATGGCGCAAATACAACAACCTTAATGGAAGCAATTTATTTGAGTCGTTTGGGGTTGAAACGCAGTATCGAGTACAACAACTCATCGAGTATTTCGAGATGTAAGCAAACGGATAGTCGACTCTTCACGTGACCAGAGGGCTGGGCACCTCGGCCAGAGAATCAGCTTTGCCATCCAACGTGGCAATGTTGCCAGCGTTCTGGGCACTTTTCACGTTGACAGCGATGTGGACGTTTTTTTTTTTGACGCCCAATGACCCCTGCCCATTTTATATACATTCGTAGTTTTTATTTATTTAAGAATAATAGGTAGTTATTGTTAGTCTAAGCAGTTCATTTGTATAATATGAAAAATTTCTGTTCAGTGTTCAATTTTTATTACCCTTTTTAGCAAATTACTTAAGTCCAAAACCATTTAAGCTTTATTTTTTGTTGGACGTTTCCTGTAAATAGGGAAACAATGACATTATTATATGCAGATATATCTAAAAATAAATTAAAATTTACATCTTACTTCGACACAGCCGAAGTTGCAGGCGAATTGTTACAAATATATAATTTTAAATAAGGAATCTCAAAAAAACAATGGATGAAGTTGGAGTGATAACTATTCAGGATTCAGTGAGATATTCCAAAAACTCACTAGATGAAGCTGCAAAACCTGTTGATGAAGGAGACATGAAGAATGCGTCTGATAAATTGGATCCTGTAGCTACTAAGATATTAGTGATATGTGGCGTTAGTGACGTATATCCAGATGATCAGTTGGAAAAGGAAGACACGAGTAATGGTTCTGATAATTTGGGACCTGAACTCGATTCGTGTCGTGTGACGAAAGTGACGGAAAGTGCGTGCGTGAATTACCCTGATGAAGGCGATTTGGAAGAAGACGCAAATTGTTGCTTCAAGTGTCTTTATAACTGCTGCAAGTGTTGTTGCAAATGTTTTTGCATTTGCCTAAAAAATATTTTTTGTCCACCGCGTCGTCGTTGTCATGTTGTCAGGGTATAATGACACACTTCTTATTAGGCTTACGAATCACATCTTCTATCGAATAAAAGCCAAAAGGTATATCAAGCTACTTTGCTATCTCTACATCTGTATTCTGAAACCAAAAGTATGTGTTGTTTACCTCTTTTCCTAAAATTAAATTCAAATCGTACTTCAACACGGCCGAAGTTGCAGGTGAATTAGTATTTAATTTTAAATAAGAAATCTCAAAATACGATGGAAGAAGCTCGAGTGATAACTACTCAGGATTCTGTGAGATATTCCTAAAACTCACCAGATGGAGCTGGAAAATCTGTTGATGAGCAAGACACGAAGAATAGGTCAGATAAACTGGATCATGTAGCTGCTGAGAAATTAGTGATAATGTGGCGTTAGTGATGTAAATCGAGATGAACCGTCGGAAAAGAAAGACACGAATAATGGTTCTGATAATTTGGGACCTGAACTCGATCCGGGTCCATTTATTGTGACGAAAGTGATAGAAAGAGCGCACGCGAATTACTCGGCAGAAGGTGAAAATTGTTGAATAAAATGTTGCTTACTGCTTCTTCCGAGAGTAGAAAGTACAACAACAAAACATACTAAGACAACAAATCTTAGTATGTTTTGTCTGTGGAAGCTTCGCCGTTGTGATAGTAGTATTAGACCCTGACACACTTACTAATAGATCTACGAATCACATCTTCTCTTGCACAAACGCCAAATGGCATATTTACCCACTTCAGCTTTTGTAATCTTAAATCATTTTGTGCATCGATAAATATGTACTACGTACTACATTTGGCGATCCAAAAACTCATTCTGTTCGACTGTACTGTACTGCACTCCGTACACCTTACTATATGGCGCAGAGGGCCTCAGTAGCTAATTTTAAAATGAGAATCACATCTTAACGGCTAGTCGTAATTTTTTGGAAAATATATATTACTTATGACCATTTTCTTAATATCTAAGATAATTTTGAGTTTTATTCGTATAACATATTGTAATTAATTTGTGGAGTTATGTACAACACGGACAAAACAACGACAATCGCGCAAATTTCAAGTTGAAGAAAATGGAAGTATAGATAGATACCTACGAATAAACAGAATATGAACAAAACATTTTTGTAATGGGTTGTCATCGTCCCTGTTTCATATATCTAGATAGTATATAAGGTACCAATTTGAATTGTGTGACAATCTCTAAGCCCGTGCTATATTAGGCACAAGAACTGGGCACCTATATAACACGACCAAACACACGACCACGAGGGAGGAGGAGGGGATTATAAAGTTTCTGCCAACCTTTTTCGGGGGAAAAGCGTGAGTTATTATTTTCTGTTCTTTTTCCTGTGTCATACTTTTCAGACCGCGATTTTAAGTAGATTTTTAGCACATCACATAATTTATGAATCCATATTTTATTAACTTTATTTTCCGTCGGATGTTTCCCCTTTCTGTATTGTTTACCTCTTCACCTAAATATAAACTATTAAATTCACATCGTACTTTGACACGACCAAAGTTGCAGGTGAACTGGTATAATTTTAAATAAAAACCTAAAATTACAATGGATGAAGCTGGAGTGATAACTACTCAGGATTCAGTTAGATATACTAAAAACTCACTAGATGAAGCTGCAAAACCTGTTGATGAAGGCAACACGAAGAATGGCTCTGATAAATTGGATCCTGTAGCTGCTGAGAAATTAGTGATATGTGGTGTTAGTCACGTATATCCAGATGAACACTCGAATGGGAAAGACGCGAATAATGGTTCTGTTAATTTGGGATCTGAACTCGATCCGTGTCCATTCGTAGTGCCGAAACGAGCGTGTGTGAATAACTCGGCAGAAAGTGATTCGGAAAAAGGTGAAAACTGCTGCGTTGAGTTTTATTATTGCTGCTTATTTTGTTGTTTTGATTGTCTTAGTATATTTTGTCCGTGTCAGCTTCGTCGTTGTGGTGTTAGACCCTGACACACTTATGAATAGGCCTACTAATCACATCTTCTCTCGCACACATGCCAATTAATGGCAAGTTTACCTACTTATCTACTTCTACTTTTGTATTCTTAAACCATTTTTTTGTTTGTTTGTAATAGCCTGAATAAATCTTTGAGTACTTTATTAAAAAAACCTTTGATTTTTGGGAAAACCTTTACTCTGCGTGAGATAGAAAAAACGGTAAAGTGCGAGACGGACATGTAAAGGAAGGGAAACGGTAGATTTTGCGAAACTATGGTGAGAGAGATGCTTTTACTCGCAGTTGACTGGTATTCCATTATTTTGTTCTTGTAATGCTGAAAGTAAAAATATTCTGTAAAACGGAATCTACCTATTTTTATACACTTCTGTGTGACAGGCAGAGAGACAGAAAGAACAGTCTAATAGTTCCGGTTTTAACTCTACGTGTACGGATCGCTAAAAAGTAGGAAAAATCTTTAACGGTTAAGAGGTATTGAAACAAACCAAATTAAAATTCATTTTAATGTTATGCTGTCTGCGGTGCGCCACCATACTTTGTGGCTGTGCTTAGGACGAGGAAGTGATACAGTTAATTCGGTTGTTGGCACAATCAGAAGAATACCTTACTACAAAATATAATCATCAGTTTTGCCATTATTACGTGATGGCCTGGGAAGGAGATTTTTTCCCTACTGATGTTTCTTTTAGAAAGCAGTTGAAGCATTTCTCTGGGACTTGTCGAGATTCTCTGCCTCGGCATTTAACTTGTGGTAGATTCGGGCTTTCAGGAGTTGCAGGTTGGAATTTTTATTGGTGGATTGCTGTTTGTATAAATGCGTGTGAATCATTTTGTTCCTCATTAGGTACTCACTGATACATACGCCTTTAAAAGAATAGCTTACAATGTAATTCAGCGTCGGCAGCATGTAAAATAACATAGTTCTGAATAATGAGGAAAAATACAAAAATAATCAAGTTGAAGGTAGGTACAGTGTGGTAGTGAAACACAAAATAAAAAAGCCATAGACACAACACAACAACAACAATCACAAAGCAACAGTAAATAAGTCTTCGTTAATAACAGCTATCTAAGTATATACCTTCGTTTTTTTTTAAATAAAGATCTGTGCGTTTACTTAACTTTGTTTCTGCATTTAGGTACCCTAATTGCCATGAACAGTTTTGATTGACTACAAAACGTACAAAAAATAATGAATATAAGTTAAGGTAACATCGTTTTACTTAATTAAGGATCAATTAATGTAATCATCAGGTATCTCAAGCACAAGTAAATCGAAGACTTAACCGGGTGCTGACGTGTCTGCTGACCGTCTTATGCGACGCACGCATGACGACCTTCCTTTGACACTGAAGTCCTTGAAGTAGCCAGGGTTACAGTGACATACGTAGGGAGACACACACACACCGTTGGAACAACCAGAGCAGTGGGGCTCACACCTAAGAACAACGTACAATAAATAGTTTTAGAACTGGACTGACAGACCTTTAGCCTCTTCGCAAGTGAGATTCTACCAACGAAAATCCCGCTGTAACGATTGGTAAAATGTCAATAGTGTATGGGATTGCTAAGCGCTATCGAAATATCACAAGATAAATCCCATACATCGCCATCGCTGATAGATATACTTTGTCGAAAATGACTCGATGGACTGGAACCTCTGATTGGTTGTAGTTGTACAGGATTCGTTCTACTGATCTCATCTGATTTTATCTATTTTATTCTTTCAGAACGTTTTTATAAATTGTATATGGCTTTTTTTTATTAATTAAATTTTGCAGATTTTTGGCAGAATGTATAGCTTAACTGTTTTCACAACGCAAATTCTTATTTTGTATACCATCATTCTGGCAAATAAGTGATTTTATTTGATTTTACTATGAAATTCTTTGAAGCAACTTGGACTTTGTTTTAATGAGTACATGAATTTCATACTTTGACCTTAGTTATAAAACATCTAATACTTTATCTTGATGTTTCCCCAGCAATAGGCTCGTATCCCGTATTACAGGCCCACATGTCTCTCTCAACACAAGTTCCATAGGTATACTGAAGGATACTGAACACAACAACTCCACGGCCGACATTTGGCTGCCAAGGTAATTGCGCTGATACTCCGACCCAGGAGTGTGAGACGGTTACTGGCCCTGGTTTTGATTGTGTGGATAGTTTGACTGACCAGGATAATATTGGCTGTTTGGGTAGAAAGGCGTTGGTCGGCCTTTGAATAAACTGGTTCCCGGAGCTGGGATTGGGACGCTACTAGTCTGGATAATATTGGTTGCCAGGATGCTCCACCATTAGGTAACGGTTGACTGGCATTGGGTGAAAGATTGCCTTGATTCGGACGTTGGTCAGGACCGAGATGTTGACTGTCTGGACAAAAAGATGGTAACCAAACCAGGGACATAGGTGTAAATGGGCTGTCTATCAGGATTCTATGACGGTCTGTCACTGGGGTTTGAAGGATGTTTGTGTGCCGAATTGTATTGATGGCCTGGATAGTTTGTCTGTGCTCCAGGTCTGTAACTTTGTGGGTTTATTTTTATTTTTTTTTAATTACCACTATCTCACCTGATGGTATGGTTGCCCTTGTTGTTAGTTGTTTAATAGCCAGCGTATTGATTTTGACTGCCTGGAGCATTAGGATGGGGGTAAATGATAAATGATAAGTAGGTTTGTATAAACAGTTTTACATGTCGATCATATTTTTTAAAACTAGATGAAGTCGGCGTTTCCTATCTGACTACACTGAGAAGAAAGGCCGAAACAAACTCAGAGGTCACAGTCTCTTTTAAAGTCCAGACAAAATCTTGGTTAGATCATGTGAAGACCATATAGACTGAAGTCTGAAATGGTATTTTGAGGAAAGAACCAGCCAGATTGAGTGGACCTGTCCAGTCAGTGCACGCATTTGTCAATAACCGTGCAGCTCAACTCAGAAATTAAGGAGCTCAACGATTCGACGAACAATACCAAAGAAAGGACATTCGGGTAGGCCAAAATTCTAAATCTATGGGTAGGCCGCACAAACTACTCAAACGGCCAGACCATGATTAAAACTAACTTAGATAAATTAAAAACAAACAAAAAGTATGATCCACATAGTCTTCACATTCACAACAACTACAAAAAAACTTAAAATAAAATAATATTATACTTTAAAAAGTAAATAATCTTGTCATTGAAAGAAAACAAAAAATAAATAAATTCACGGTGCAAAATATATAAAAAAATAAACAAAATTAATTGGAACAGCTCAATCCCAAGCCAGTTTGTCCTCAACGTAATCTTTAATTGTATAAAACGCTTTCTCACACAACTTGCGTTTAATGAATGTTTTGAATTTATTAAGACTTAGATCTTGTACGTGGCTTGGAAGCTTATTATAAAAGCGTACACATTGACATCTAAACGAGCCACCTACTTTCTTGAGCGTTGTTGCAGGTACTACAAATACGTGTTTGTTCCTAGTATTTATGTTATGGATATCACTGTATTTTAAAACAATTTTATATTTTTATGGGCATATAAAAGATTTTCATAAATAGACTAAGAAGGCACAGTCATTACATTAATCTCCTTAAATTTCTCTCTGAGAGAGTGTCTCGGGCTTAATTTATAAATTGATCGAACAGCTCTTTTCTGCAAAACAAAGATAGTCTGGATGTCGGCGGCATTTCCCCACAACAGAATACCGTACAACATTACACTATGAAAATAGCTAATATATACTAAACGGGCTGTCTCTATGTCAGTTAAATTACGAATTTTCCTAACAGCATATGCTGCGGAGCTTAGCTTTTTTGACAATTTATCTATATGTAGGACCCACTGAAGCTTAGCATCGAAAGTTAAGCCTAAGAATACTATGCTATTTTCAGGATTCAATTCTTCGCTCTTTACCAACACATCAGTTTTCACCTGCCTAACGAGAGGTAGGGTAAACTTAATGAATTTGGTTTTTTCCATTAAGTAGTAAATTATTAACATTGAACAAGTGAACTACTTTTGAGATCGCGCTATTTACATCGTCAGTAACCAGCTGCTGACGTTTAAGTTTAAACAAAAGTGAAGTATCATCCGCAAACAACACTATATCATGGTTATCCTTTATGAGGTATGGCAAGTCATTAATATAAATAAGAAACAAGAACGGACCAAGAATCGAGCCCTGCGGGTCGCCCATCGTTACTATAGATCCGGGGGATCTTTTTCCATTAACGTCAACGCTCTGAATCCTGTTACTTAAGTATGAAGTAAGTAAATCCAGAGCGCTGTTCCGGATTCCGTAGTGGCGGAGTTTCCTGATTAGCGTTTCATGAAGAACACAATCAAATGCCTTGGAAAAATCACAAAAGATTCCCAAGGCACTTATCTTCCCATGCATTATAAATATGTCCTAAAAGCTCAACAGTAAGCGAGTTTCTTTGTGGACTGGTAAAACATTAGTATAAATATTATCTAAACATGTGGCACTAGTAGGGGTTATTCTTTTGGGCTCCAAAAATAGGTTTACAAGATTGTAGGACTGAAACAGACTTATTATTTTACTATAAGAACCTGAGTCCTCTAATAAATTGACATTAAAATCACCACAAGTGGTAACGGATTTTTTAGAGTTACAAATCTTGTGTAACACTTCTTGGGTAACCTGCATGGTTATATTGGGGACTGCCAGGATAGTTTGATTGTGGACTACCAGGGTTATTAGACTGTGGTCCACCAGGGTAACTGTTGTGGTTGACCAGGGTAGCTCTGTTGTGGTTGACCAGGACAGCTCTGTTGTGGTTGATCAGGGCAGCTCTGATGTGGTTGAGCGGGGTAGTTTTGTTGTTGACCGGGGTAATTCGATGGTTGACTGCCAGGGTAGTTAGGATATTGAGGCTAATGACCAGAGGGTAATCCAGGTAGGTTTTGGTTGTAGGATGTTGTCCGTAGGGGGCGACAGTTGTAGTTGTGGACGGGTTTGAAGGGTTAGCAGGGTTGTCGCACACATTCGGAGCTACGCAGCGGCTTGGAGGAGAGTACGGCCTGAAAAAATAATTGGGACTGTTAGATATTGTGGCTCATGATGTCCAATGACATACATAGATCAGATACTTTACTACACTGCAGTACAAAAAAAAAATCTATGAGTTCGGTATAGGCCAGTGGCCCAAAAAGCTGTTGATGTAGACTTACCTGGAGCATTGAGGTTCACAGTCTCCGTACTGATTGTTCGAGAAACCGTAGTTGCAGCGGCACTCATTTGAATCCACATACTCTCCATCCTTGCACCAATCACAGAACGGTTTACATGTTCGAAGGTTCATGTCAATACTTTAAGCCATTCTTGCATTCACACGTGTTTGAAGCTGTGCAGTTACCTGAAAAGTGAAGAATAGTAAGAAATTAGTCTAAAGTCGTATTAGTTGTCGTCGGTGGCCCAGTGGCTAAGACCTCGGCTCTCGTACTTGAGATCGTGGGTTCAAATCCAGGCAAGTATCAATGTGACTTTTACAAATTCATTTGTACTTTCTAAGTTAATCTTGCAACACATCATCTTCATTTTCAGACATCACAGGCAACGGTGAAGGAAAACTTCTTATATAGTTAATGTAAGTCTGAAATAGTCAAGTCAGCGGCCTGTGGGGTTCCTAGAAGCGCCTTAATTAACTTTGACACCAGAGGGGGCCACATCTTCACACGAAAAGGAAAGAAGAACTTTAAAGTCAAGAGCACATCGACACGGCTGCTAAGAACGTCGTTAACTTTCAATCTGAAAATCATTGGACCTTATTTGGACTAATTTTAGGGTAAGAATATCATCATCACCATCATCATAACACCGCCACATTGACCGGTCGCGTGCCTCTCGCAACCAGCGGATCCCCGCAACTTTCACCAGGTCATCGGTCCACCTGGTGGGAAGCCTTCCAACGCAACGTCTTCCGGTTTGCGGTCGCTACTCCAGAACCTTTCTGCCCCATCGGCTATCCGTTCTGCGAGCAATGTGCCCTGCCCACTGCCACTTAAGTTTGGCAATTCTTCAGGCTATGTCGGTAACCCTGGTTCTCTTACGGATCTCTACATTTCTGATTCGATCACGCAAGGAAACGCCGAGCATATCCCTCTCCATTGGCCTTTGAGAGACTGTAAACTTTCTGGTGAGGCCCATTGTAAGCGACCACGTTTCAGAGCTATATGTCATCACTGACAACACACACTGGTCCCAGACTTTCGTCTTGAGACACTGTGGTAAGTTGGACGAGAAGATACCGCGCAACTTCAAGAAAAAACCCATTCACTCTTGACTTAAAGACTCCCAGATTGTAGCTATAGGGAAACACAGACTCCGGCAGTAAATGCCACTCCTTAGCTGTACGCATAATAAAAGTGTCCCCAAAACGTTTAGTGCGTATGGGTCGGATGTCCACCATGTACCGATGACGCATTGCCGTACGTCTGGTATTCCGATTATGGGATGGGCTGGGCGGAATTAAATCATGCAATTCCATCGCACAGTCCCCGAAATGTAACCGATAAAAAACCGACAAGCTGGCAACTCGGCGACGATGTTCAAGGCTTTGACTTGACTAGTGACTCATTGCCGATGTGTTCCTTGGCTCGCTTGTCGATCGACTCTTGTGCATCATGCTGGTATTTGGCAGATCCGTCCCAGAGATGAGAACAGTACTCCATGCATGATCGAACTTGCGCTTGATACAAGTTAAGCAGCTGTTCCGGTGTGAAATACCTAATCACCTTCACAAGGATCCCCAACTTTTTGGCAGCCAGCTGAGAGTCGATGTCAACATAACGCCAAGAAGCTCAAGATGGCCCGTTATTGGCACGGTTACATCACAGAAAGTAGGAGCCGGAAATTGGCGCTTTTAAGCGGAAAAAAGACACGCCTGGATTTTAGCAGTATTAAACTTGACAAGATTGGTATCGCCCCATTAGGAGACTGCTTGCAAGGACAAGTTCATTCGCTCCACCGTGACCTCACGGAGAGACCGGATCTGCGGCCCGGTAGCCCGTGCGTTGGACAAGTATCTCTCAGCAAAAGTGCTGTTGTCTGCATACCCAAAGGTTCTAGCAGATAGTTAATGTGCAAATAGAATAAAATTTGCTGATTTATCGTCGGCTTCAGAAGCAAGATGGATAGCATAGCTACAATTCGTAATTTGGTGCCCCAAGCAACAGCTGATATTTTTTCATATCCTTGCTGCAATTTGTTTAATCTAATAAACTATCAACCTCTATGAAGAAGCTACCACACCAATCAATCGATCGTCGATCTATGTCATTGATCGATAGTAAATGCATCAGTCGACGTTTTCTACCAACACAAAAGCTTCCAACATCGATTTGTGCCACTCGATCGAGGATCGATCTGTATTATCGTTCGAGGACCGATCGATTGATGTGGTAGTAACAAAGTATGTACCTTGACTAACATAAAATTTCGTAAGAATGTAGATAACTATGTTCCTAGGAACGAGAAGTGCTGCAGCTGACGTTGGTAGATCGGTAGATACCTATTAAAATGTAATTATCTAATAATAATAATACCAGCATGTAACTGTACCACTGCAGGGCAAATGCCTCTTCTCGTACAGAGAAGGCATGAGCATTGATCACCACTCTTGCTCATTACGGGTTGGCGGTTTCAGACTTATATTACTCGTAGGTAACTAAAAAAATCTAGGTTTTCTCACGATGTTTTCCTTCACCGTTGTCAGCAATATCCAAGTTAAACTTAGAAAGAAAATAGTATATGACTTTGAAAAAATCACATTGGTACTTGCTGTTAAAGCAGTGGCTCCTCTTATAGCACCTATATTAAGTGACATTATGAATAACTGTATTCAAAATGGTATATTTCCGCAAAAGTTAAAGGTTTCCATTATTAAGCCATTACATAAAAAAGATGACAAAACAAAGTTAAGTTATTATAGACCTGTAGCACTTATACCGATTTTCTCAAAGATCTTTGAGAAAGTGATTTATAATGGTATTTACAGTTACTTTGAAAAACATAATCTGTTTTGCAAGGAACAAATGGGTTTAATAGGAAGACAAAAACCATTAACATGGCCATATACAATTTTCTGGAAAAATACATCACAATTTGGACAATAGGAAACTCTGTTACATTTCCAGATAAACTACAAAGGTGACCAAATACTTGATACTAATGTTACAAAATTTCTTGGACTGCATATTGATAACGATATGTCATGGAGGACTCAAATCGATAATGTATGTGGAAAGCTCAGTAAGTTTTCCTATGCTTTGTATAGGTGCTAGGCAAAATTGTGAATAAGACAGCGCTCTTAGCAGCTTATCGTGGTTATGTCGCCTCTACTTTGCGATATGGCCTTATATTTTGTGGAAATGCGACAAAAGTTGAGCAGGTATTAATAGCACAGAAAAAATGTATTCGAGTCATATGTAAAATAAAACGTACGGATTCATGCAAGCCACATTTCCAAAACTAAAAAATATTGACTGTACCATCACTTTATGTCTATGAAGCCTGTATCTTTGTGAAAAACAACATATTTTTGTATAAATCTGTCGAAAGTCAGCGGCGCTCAAAAAAGTTGCACCCATTAAGCACTAAAACCAAATTTATGTACAATAGCATTTATGCAATGGCTCCAAAACTTTATAATAAATTACCTGATCAAATTGTGTCAAGCAGTAACATGAATGAGTTTAAACGTAAGCTTTTTAAATTATTGAATGACAAGGCGTATTATTCTTTTAATGAATATCTTAATGATAAATTAAAATAATATTTTAGTGTTTTTTATCTGTCTGTATGATTAAAATGTTACACCCTTAAGATAATGATATTCTGACTTGACATTTTTGTTTTAATTGTATTACGAAATTGTGACTAGTTACTATCTATTTGTTTATGTGCCGTCTTAATTTATTGACACATTATTATTATTTATTATTTTTTGACATGAAATTGTGACGTCTATTGATTTTATTATTTTGTTTTTATTTTGTTAATGTGACATTTAATAACCTTCATATGTCCAATATTTTGTATGCCTTCTGGCGGGACATAGTATGGACCAAAATTGTTTATTTATATCATCTGTAATTTTACCCTATGTTCACAAAATTAATAAATGAATTTGAATTTGAATTTGCCCAGATTTGAACCCATAATTAAGCACGAGAGGCGAGGTCTTTAGCCACTGAGCCACCACGACATAAGTATCTGAAGTATCGTTCATCGACATAAGTATCTGAAGAATCTGATTGGACTAGACAACTAAGACTACAGTGTACTCTACTGTTAGTAGGTAACTTATTATACAAGTTACCTACTAACAGTAGAATACACTGTGGGGCTTTCGGTCAAGATCTCGAGAGGTTTTAACTCATTGTTTTTATTGAGATTGTTATGTATTAATTAACAATACAGGCATTAATCATGTCTACATGCAATATAACTTTCGCTTAATTTATTTATCTATTGCATGAAACTTACAGGTCAATATTTACCTATTTGGCTGGCTTTAAACGGTCTATTACAGACCAGAGCTGGATATTCAAATGGGCTTTCCCAGAGGTCCTACCTAACTCGTGCTAATTTCACACAGTACCTACCTCCTACTTACAATTTATTATTTACCTAAGTATTTATTTACTAAAACAAAAGTGATTAAAATTAATAATTATTTCTAAACAACACTATGTTATCAGTGGGTTGGTGTATCATTTCAGTTTCTCGTGAACCAAATCTTGACCGAGGGCGTATATACACTTTCTTGCACATAGGTAGTCTAAACTTAGGGCTGTTACTGAAAAAATCTAGATAGAAAAATCCTATAATGCTTCGCTCGCTCCGGGAATCGAACCCAGTATCTCATTCCGAGTAGCCACGTTTTTGGCCAATAAATCTGTTACACTGGCTCGAAATAAAAGCACAATTAATTATGGACGCCTATCTGCCTACCTTGCTTGGTTCTAGCTACCTACAATAATTCCACAACTGTAATTTAAACAAAAAAAAAAACTATCCTCCAATTAGGGTTACGGGGTGTTAAAGTTTTATTGAGAAATCTTACTGCGGGATCTTACTTACATAAACGAAAAATAAAAATGAGAAGAAAATAGTGTATAACATATTTTGGTTGTTCAAAACTCGACCCTCAACGGGACACGATGGGGTTATTAAGTTTTTAGGGGAGAATTTTACTTTGTGGCGGTAACCTTAAATTTATTATTCTTTAATAATTTAATAATAGCTTATTTTTGGCCGCCTTCACTAACTGCACATAAGAGAGTCATTTATAGGATAAACGAAATCACACGAACAAAGTCGTGGGCGAAGTGCTATTACCAGATATTTTACTACTTATTCAGTGTATTTGTACAGTCAGACAAAGTGATATTTTAATTTTATCAAGACAGCAGATCATCCTCGGTACAACATAGTGACCTCATTATATAATTGTTATCGTAAAAGTCTAGAAAAGATATTATTATTTTATATTAATATTTTATTACCCGACTACG
Organism: Orthosia gracilis; assembly: GCA_947562075.1. NCBI lineage: Eukaryota > Metazoa > Arthropoda > Insecta > Lepidoptera > Noctuidae > Orthosia > Orthosia gracilis. The sequence goes on along the minus strand of OX387272.1, from coordinate 47,159,655 downwards.
ACGGATCAAAAAGGAGGGTTATATTTTTGACCGGTATGTGTGTATATATGTAAGTATGTATCTATGCATGTATGTAAGTATGTATGTTCATCTGCTACCTCATAACTTCTAAACTACTTATCATAATTTGACAAATGAGGTGTCGTTGGAAGCGTCTTGTTTGTCAAATTACATTGAATATGGCTCCCCTAGGGAGCACGAAGTCAAGAACAAAAAAAAAATCAGCCATCCCCATCATGTGTGATATCATTGAACAGGGATTTTAAAATAAATACAGCATTTGGTACATCATATTTCTGCCAAGCATACCGTTTGCGAGATATATCACGTCAAAGTCATGAAACCTTTTTTTTTTACCTGACTACGGCGTCGCAAAATTCTCTCTTCTAACTTATACCTTATCTAGCTTAACATGTAAAACAACACGTAACTTATACATGTAAAACAACAAATCCTAAACAGAAAAAATGTGATGTGGCTCTGCAAAAGCCCAAAATACTAATTAAAAAATAAGTTCAAAAACTATAACTCGACTACTGAAAAACCAAGCTCTAGAAAGTATGAAACAAGAAAATATTCTCATCTGAAATTGTTATGTAAAAACTATTCCCTAAAGGATAACCGTGGTCGTATGCCACTTTTCTGAATGTATTGTTTTGCTACGGTAGGTGGCATAAGATCACGGATTTTAGTTTTTCAACATATTTTTTTATGATTTAGGTAGATCTAGACCCGCGGTAGCGTGTCAATCCAAGTTCGAGCAAAAAAGGAACTGGCGACGCATATTTATTATCAACAATTCACACGGCCTAAAGTGAATTTATTTGCCACCTACTTAATAAATAGTAGGAAACAGGTTCTTCCATGCTTGCTGCAATCACAGGAAGAATAAAGATAATAAAGAACTGTTTCATCATGCGACTAATGCCGTAAATATTCAATTGTAGATGACTAATAATATTAGTCATCTACAATTGAAGATCAGTTATGGTTACCTAAATCTTAATCTTAACTACTATTGGCATAACATTACCCCTGTAGTCCCCGAAGGATTAGAGAGAGGTACAGCTATAGTACACCCCATTACAACAAAAATGTTTAAGACACAATATATCTCAGGTAACGAACCTATTGTAAAACTTTATCATCATGATCATCATTAGCCTTTTAACGATCCCACTGCTGTGACACAGTACTCCTCTCTGTGAAGAGGGAATGGGCCACGAATGAATCCACCACGCGGTACCAGTACAGGTTGATGGATGCCACATGTCTTCGAATTTTTAGTTCTAGAACATGCCGGTTTCCTCACGACGTCTTCCTGAAACTTCATTTTAAGAAAACATTTTATAAAATACCTAATTAACGAAGACCACAAAGATATGCACTTAAAACAAAAACTGCTCACTTACTAAACCTAAAAATGTACTAAACTAATATGTGGCGTCAAAAAACTCCTCCACATCGTTGTCCACTGGTAATGAGCCTACAAGACTGGCAGCATTGCCACGTTGAATGGCAGTGCTTATTCTCTGACCATGGTGACAGTCAGCCCTTGGATCACGCGAAGCGTCAACTAGGCGTTTGGAAAGATCTTTAAATAAAGCGTGAGCACTCGGACCCCACGGACCAAGAGTTTCAAACCCAAAACGCTCGAAATTATAACTACCGATGAGGTAATTATGTTTCCGCCCGTTGAGGTCCTCGGCAGCCGCTGCGGCAGCGCCAGAACAGTACGACGAGCTAGGAAGATGGGAAGGCGCAAGAGTTTTGATGTTTTCCTTCACCGTTTTCAAATTCAAATAAAATGTATTGCATCCTTAATGTACAAACAGGTGGTAAATATAAGTTAAAGAACTAATTATGGACCCTGTAGGGCACAGTAACATTCTAGATACCGTTAGTGTCTAGGAGAGAGGAACAGCGCTTTTTAGAGCAGTGGTTGTATGGTGTTATATGGTTATGAAATAATTTACACAAATTAATAGTTGCCTTAGTTCGAACCCATGATCTACGAAACATGAGTCGGGGCCGTTAAAATTGTATATTTGTTTGTAATGGGTACTCAATCTCTGAAACTACTGATCCGATTATAAATAGTCTTTCACTCATATAAATCTACACTATTGCTGAGTGTCATAGTCTACTCATTATTTAGAAAAATTGGTCTATCGTTTTCTGAAGGATAGGCCTCAGCAGTGAAGCTGCGGGTAAAAAGCTATTGAAATAATAAAGCAGGAAAACAGGACGTAATTTCGAGGACCCTGTTATTATGGCTGTGGGGGGTACGAAATTAAACATGGTTTTCGCTCGACTGCTGGGGTTAGGATACTGTGGGTAGCAATGGCCTTAACCCTAAAATCAATCTGCCTTTTCCAACAAAGTTGAGGTCGGCTTCCAGTCTCACCAAATTCCATTCATGTTTTTCATTCATCAACTGCCCAAAATGTATCTATATTCCGATTCCCATTCGCTTTTTGCCGGTCTAATTTTATCTAGCGCCTCATATTTCCGTATATACGGGATGTGTCAAAACAGATAACTTATTTTTAGCTATTTGTCTATCAATTTCCTGTTACAACTTAGTTTCGTACTAATTTACACTTTTACAATTATAGTGTCACAGCCGAGGCAGAAGGTTCTGTTGCAATAAAAATGTATACTCATAATCCGAATAGGGTGGAGGATGGAGCTGGTGTCGTATACGAAACTATAATTTACACAGGAGAAGACATACGTCCTACCAGTCCTATCGTTATTCAGAAGGAAGGGCAGAGTTGTGCCGAGTGTTTTGGTAATTGTTTATGTGATATTTGCTGTTTCTTTATAAGATGTTGTACATTTTTGTTTGCACTTATAACATTTGGAAGTTTAGCTGCAGCAGTTTCACGTAAATTCAAGTAATTAAAGTAGTAATTCACAACTTTTGTAAACGTAACAATGTGACAGCAAATTACCCATTTAGAAGCAGTTTTACGTTTTGTTTCCGTATTACAGAGAAAAGTGTAGAGTCAACATAATATACCGGTATACCGAGACACCTATTTTTCCTAATGAATATAGTTTTGATCAAATAACAATTGGACATTTGCATTGGATGGAAGGGGTGTCGCATATGAAACTATAATTAACCCAGGAGAAGACATACATTCTACCAGTCCTACCGGTACTCAGAAGGAAGACAAGAATTGCCGATTGTTTTAGTGATTGGTTATGTGAAATTATTGGCAATATTGGTATGTAACTATGTGCATTTTTTATTGCAATTGTAATATTAGGCATTATAGCTGCAGTTTCAGGTAAAACCAAGTAATTCGCAGTAACTAAAGTCCTAATTCACAAATTTTGTTAACGTAACAATAGAATAGAATAGGATATACTTTATCATACACCATAACAATGCAAACAAACAACAACAACAATATGACGTATGTCAACATAATATTAATATATGCCGAGGGATTTCTTTTCTTAATCATTTTCTTAATTTCTTCACATAATTTTATCAAATTACAATTTTATTAGAAGACATACGTCCTACCAGTCCTATCGTTATTCAGAAGGAAGGGCAGAGTTGTGCCGAGTGTTTTGGTAATTGTTTATGTGATATTTGCTGTTTCTTTATAAGATGTTGTACATTTTTGTTTGCACTTATAACATTTGGAAGTTTAGCTGCAGCAGTTTCACGTAAATTCAAGTAATTAAAGTAGTAATTCACAACTTTTGTAAACGTAACAATGTGACAGCAAATTACCCATTTAGAAGCAGTTTTACGTTTTGTTTCCGTATTACAGAGAAAAGTGTAGAGTCAACATAATATACCGGTATACCGAGACACCTATTTTTCCTAATGAATATAGTTTTGATCAAATAACAATTGGACCCGGCCGAAGATGTGTGTGTAAGTTCCAGTTTATAATTAAGAAGTACGACCAGTATCAAGTACAATGAACGAAGCTGGAGTGATAAGCCAACCAGTTGATGGAGCTCCAAAACCATTGGAAGAGAAAGACCCGAGACCCGGCTCTGCTGAGTTAGAGCCTGCAGTTAATACTTTGGAGATGGGAGGCACGGAGACTGGACTCGCTTACACAAACTCACGAGAAGATAAAAATACCTGCAGACAGTGTCTGTGTTCCTGTTTTTCGTGGAAATTGTTTGTGTTGTTGTCTCATCAAGATTTGTGCATCGGCTTTGAGCTAAACGCTGGTTAACCGACGCACCATGGGAAGAGTGTCGTCTGCAGGCAAGAGCAGTGCGCAGGATCCGCCGTGAGTCTACAAATTTAAAAGTGCGGTGAATCCTCATTTTCGTTCTCTTCTACTTTGCATTTTGGAATGTCAAAATGGCTTCGAATCTCAAGATCCATCCGATCAACACGCACCTTTGGAATAACCTCGCTGTGCGATAAAGGGTGTCCATGGTCGGTGGCTGTGCGCGATTATCCGCTGGATCATACGTCGCCGTGGGAAACCAGCTTTAGATTACAGAGATACATTTAGTTTTTGTTTGTTTTTTACTCTGTGCTTTTTTAAATTTTCTGTCAATACGACTACGTATTATTTTAAAGATAAAGTTTTCTTCTTTGATGGACTTACATTGTTTAATTGTAATTGTTTTATGACTATATTTAAGGCAGGTAATTTTTCGCTCGTATGTCAATGTTTCAAAAATCTCAAAAATATTTTCCGTTTAACCTATATAACAACCTTTGTGGAAAATTGTATTTTTATTGTGGTAGTACCGTATACTCCAGTATTCATATCGATCAGTAATGTATAGAAATAATTAAAGTGCTTATTTACATCTGTTTGCGTTTTCCTAATACACAAATTTTGTGGGCCCTCTTTGAGAACTGATAAAACGGCATATATTAAAAGTACTTGTTTCCCTAGGAAAAAGTTTATATTCTGAGATGATATAACATTCTAATATTATGCATCATAAAATCGGTCCACTAAACCACAAAAACCCATACCATAATATATACGATTTTTTTTCTACTAGATGGCGCAGTAAATCTGTCCTTACTTTTTTGTATGAAATCGATATTCTTCTCCCTAGAGTAAATAGTAAGCTGTGCAGTGAACGCTCGATCTAGGTAGGTAGAAGGGTAAGTAAAGTAGGTAGGTCTAGCTAAGTAGGGTAGATACAGGTAGGTAGGTAAGGGGGGTTAGATAGGCAGTTAACGGGAGCGAAGCCGCGGGCACAGATAGTGTTACAATATAATCATATAACACCATATTTTTAAATGACAGATTTATTATTTAACAATCTTATTATGTCAATGTTGTCTAGAAGGGTACAAAATGTACCTACTTACTATTTACCAAGGCAAAAGTAAGATGCGGCTAAACCCTCGGTGGGCGACTCTGTTTCGTTCTTTGCCGGTGTTTTAACTTGAAATGTCAAATAAATTTATTTATTTTTAGTTACTTCTTATTTGACGATTAATATTTCTTATTACCTACAACTTAGTTGGTAGTTTAAATTCAATTACTGTGTCAGAGCCGAGGCAGCAGGTCTGTTGGATTAAAATGGATAAAATACCGAAATAGGACATTTGCATTGGATGGAAGGGGTGTCGCATATGAAACTATAATTAACCCAGGAGAAGACATACATTCTACCAGTCCTACCGGTACTCAGAAGGAAGACAAGAATTGCCGATTGTTTTAGTGATTGGTTATGTGAAATTATTGGCAATATTGGTATGTAACTATGTGCATTTTTTATTGCAATTGTAATATTAGGCATTATAGCTGCAGTTTCAGGTAAAACCAAGTAATTCGCAGTAACTAAAGTCCTAATTCACAAATTTTGTTAACGTAACAATAGAATAGAATAGGATATACTTTATCATACACCATAACAATGCAAACAAACAACAACAACAATATGACGTATGTCAACATAATATTAATATATGCCGAGGGATTTCTTTTCTTAATCATTTTCTTAATTTCTTCACATAATTTTATCAAATTACAATTTTATTGGACTCGGCCGAAGCTGTATGTTTAAGTTCCAATTTATAATTAAGAAGTACAACCAGGCTCAAGTACATTGAACGAAGCTGCACCACAAACGGGGGCTCATCACTTAGGCTCTAGACAAGGAACGAACGCGACGCGATAGCGATTGTTAAATGACAAAAATATATAGGTAGGTTTCCCGAGCGCTATCGAAATATCACGTGATTAATATTGCGTATTCAATATTGCATTTTGGCATTTCGACATTCACCATCGCTAATAGAATGATGCTTCCTTGATAGAGCCTGGTCTGCTCTGTAACTGTATGGTCGAAGCTTAAATTAAAAAGGTCATTCGAATCATCGATATGAAGAAGCTGGAGAAAACAAGTTAATTCAAAAAATCTAAAAACCCGACTGCTTAAGAAGCGAACTAAAAAGACGTAAACAAGAAGAAAATCGTGCTGTGCAGTCGGAGGATACATATTCGCGAGTTGGCTGACCAAAACCATTAGTATTATTAGTTCGCTTGTTTACGTCTTTTTAGTTCGCTTCTTAGCAGTAGGGCTTTTATATTTTTTGAACTTACTTTTTTATTTATAACTTTTTAGTTACTGTTTTTTTAGAATTAGGTACATTTAAACATATTAATGTTCTATATTTTTGAAAATATCTCTTAAAACCCTTTATTTTGATACCCCACACGATGGGTTTGGAAGAAAAAAATTTTGATCGCCCACAATATGGCGCCAAAACCCCTTTTTTTTCTATTTCTCAATTTTAATGTCGTGAGTGACGCAGGGTTAAGACGATTTGAGTGTCGTAAGAATTATCAAAATCGGCCACCGCGTTTAGCCTCTAGAACGCCACACAGGAACAAACATACTATACATACACTGATAAACACATCTCCTTCGGGAGTCGGATAAAAAAATTAGGTATTGTATATCGTCGCCGTCGCATCGACATTTTCACATTTCTATATAGTTAAGTTACTTTATGTGACAGCGTCTAAACCCTTTCTATATTCGTTATAAGTACCTACCAACTGATGGAATTGCCTGGTCTGGCCTGGTTGGAACTGTAATGGGCTGATAGTCTAATTAACTGTTCTTGGTCTGTTTTTTATTAGCTGTATGTTTTCCATTTTGTTTAAATAATAAACAAATTATACTTCTGCCTACTTACTTGTGGAACAGAGGGAGTTATTATTATTTTTAGCACATCACTTAATTACAATACCATATTTAATAAGCTTTATTTTTCATTGGACATTTCCTGAAAATAGGGAAACAACAATATAATTATATGCAGATGTATCCAACAATAAATTAAAATTCACATGTTATAGCCGAAGTTGCAGGCGAATTTATACAATATTAACTTTATTTTCCGGTGGATGTTTCCTTATAAAAGGAATACGATAGCGAAACAGTATATGTCTGTATTGTTTACCTTTTCACCTAAATATAAACTAATAAATTCACATCGTTCTTTGACACGACCAAAGTTGCAGGCGAACTAGTATAATTTTAAATAAAAAACCTAAAAATACAATGGGTGAAGCTGGAATGATAACTACTCAGGATTCAGTGAGATATAATAAAACCTCACAAGATGAAGCTGCAAAACCTGTTGATGAAGGCAATACGAGGAATGGCTCTGATAAATTGGATCCTGAACTCGATCCGTGGCCATTTGTAGTGCCGAAAAGAGCGTACGTGAATAACTCGCCAGAACGCGATTCGGAAAAAGTTGAAAATTGCTTTGTTGAGTTTTATTTTTCCTACTTATTTTGTTGTTTTGATTGTCTTAGTATATTTTGTCCGTGTCAGCATCGTCGTTGTGGTGTTAGACCCTGACACACTTATTAATAGGCCTACAAATCACATTACCTCTCTTACACATGCCAATTAATGGCATATTTACCTACTTAGCTACTTATATTTTTGTATTATTAAACGATTTTTTTGTTTGTTTGTAATAGCCTGAATAAATCTTTGAGTATTTTCTGACAAAACCTTTGATTTTTGGGGAAACCTCTGCATAAGATATTTTTTTATTGGTGAGAAAAAACGGTAAAGTGCGAGACGGAAATGTTAAGCAAGGGAAACGGTAGATTTTACGAGCTTCTTTAAATATTGCGTGTGTTTTTTTTAATTATTTTGTGTGTCGCTACCAAACTATACCTACCAGTGGCCATCGAGAGACACGGGGAAGCGCTAGCTGTCTCAATCGACATCTCGAAGACTTTCAACAGGGTCTGGCACGAAAACCTCATTGGTAAGCTTTCTTCCTTCGGTCTGCCTAGTGGTCGGTATGATTGGATTGCGGACTACCTGAGGGATCGATCCATCCGAGTGGTTATCGACGGCTGCTCGTCCGGTCAGTGCTTTCGGCAACATTATTCTTGCTGCACATTAATGATCTGCTAAAACCCGGAAACTTTGGGTACGCAGACGACAGCACTGTTGCTGAGAGATACGTGTCCGGCGCACCGCGCACGGGCTACTGGGCCTCAGATTCAGTCTCTCCTGGAGGCCATGGTTGAACGCTTGAATCTGTCCTTGGAGGCGGTCTCCGAATGGGTCGATGCCAATCTGGTCATTTTCAATACTGCTAAGACCCAGGCGTGACTTTTTTTAGCTAGTGTGGGACGGAACTGCACAACTTGATTCCACCTAGCCCTTTCCATCATTGGAATACAAGACGTTCGGCCATGCGCTATCGGTACATGGTACATTACAAAAAAAACAGGCAGAAAAAAAAATAAAGTTAAGGTAATATCGTTTTACTTAATTAAGTATCAATTAATATAATCATCAGCTATTTCAAACACGAGTTGATCGGCGACATCGACGGGTGCTGACGTGTCTGCTGACCGTCTTATGCGACGCACGCATGACGACCTGCCTTTGACACTGAAGTCCTTGAAGTAGCCAGGGTTACAGTGACACACGTAGGGAGACACACACACCCCGTTGGAACAACCTGAGCAGTGAGGTTCACACCTGAGAACAACATAGAGGAAATAGTGTTAGAACTGGATTGTCTGACCCTGAGCCTCTACACAAGTGAGATTCTACTAACGAAAACGTCGCTATAACAATAGGTTAAACGTCAAAAGTGTATGGGATTGCGAAGCGCTATCGAAATATCACAAGATAAATCCATCGCCATCGCTGATAGATATACTTTGTCGAAAATGACTGGATGGACTGGAACCTCTGATTGGTTTTAGCCGTACTGGATTCTTTCTACCTATCTAATCTGATTTTATCTATTTTATTCTTTCAGAATGGTTTTATTAATTGTATATAGCTATTTCTATTAATAAAATTTTGCATGCCAATTTTTTGGCAGAATGTACGGCTCAACTGTTCTCACAACTCAAGATCTTATTTTATATACCTTTATTCTGAAAAATAAGTAATTTTATTTGATTTTACTACAAATTTCTTGGAAACAACTTGGACTCTATTTTATTGAACACATAAATTGCATACTTTGACCTTAGTCATAAAACATCTAATACTTTACCTTGATGTGTCCCCAGCAATAGGCTCGTATCCCGTATTACAGGCACACATGTCTCTCCCAACACAGGTTCCGTTGATACAGGGTACTGAACACAACAACTCCACGGCCGACATTTGGCTGCTAGGGTAATTGCGCTGATACTCCAACCCAGGAGTGTGAGACGAGTACTGGCCCTGGTTTTGATGGTGCGGATAGTTTGGCTGACCAGGATAATATTGGTTGTTTGGGTAGAAAGGCTCAGCGTTGGTCGGCCTTTGAATAGGCTGGTTCCCGGAGTTGGGATTGGGACGTTGCTGATCTGGATAATATTGGTTGCCAGGATAATATTGACTATTGGGATAGGATGCTCCACCATTAGGTAAAGGTTGACTGGAATTGGGAGAAAGGTTGCCTTGATTCAGACGTTGGTCAGGACCAAGATGTTGACTGTCTGGATATAAAGATTGTTGGTTACCTGGTTGGCTTATATGGGTGTAAATGGGCTGCCCATCGGGATTGTATGACGGTCTTTCACTGGGGTTTGAAGGATGTTGGTGTGTCGAGTTGTATTGATTGCCTGGATAGTTTGGCTGTGCTCCAGGTCTATAACTTTGTGGGTTGCCTGTGTTGTTAGTTGGTTGATAGCCAGGGTATTGATTTTGACTGCCTGGAGCATTAGGATGGGGGTAACCTGCATGGTTATATTGGGGACTGCCAGGATAGTTTGATTGTGGACTACCAGGGTTATTAGACTGTGGTCCACCAGGGTAATTTGACTGTGATCTACCAGGGTAATAAGATTGTTGATTAGCGGGGTAATTTGAGCCAGGGTAGTTCTGTTGTGGTTGACCAGGGTAGGTCTGTTGTGGTTGACCAGGGTAGCCCTGTTGTGGTTGACCAGGATAGCCCTGTTGTGGTTGACCAGGGTAACTCTGATGTGGTTGACCGGGGTAGTTCTGTTGTGGTTGACCGGGGTAATTCGATGCTTGACTGCCAGGGTAGTTAGGATATTGAGGCTGCTGACCATAGGGGACTCCAGGTGGGTTTTGGTTGTTATGACTAGGATGTTGTCCGTAGGGGGAGACAGTTGTAGTGGTGGACGGGTATGAAGGGTTAGCGGGATTGTCGCACACATTTGGAGCTACACAGCGGCTTGGAGGCAAGCACGGGCTGAAAAAATAATTGGGGCTTTTAGAATTTTTACCACTGTTAGTAAGATATTATTAAGACTCATGATGCCGTATCAATGAAATACATAGATCAGAGGCTTTACAACACTACATTACAAAAATAATGAGTTCGGCCTAGGCCGGTGTCGCAAAAAAGCTATTGATGTAGACTTACCTGGAGCATTGAGGTTCACAGTCTCCGAACTGATTCTTCGAGAAGCCGTAGTTGCAGCGGCACTCATTAGGACCTACACACTCTCCATCCTTGCAGCGATCACAGGAAGGCTTACAAGAACCTTCGGGAGTAGACTTTAAGCCATTCTTGCATTCACACGTGTTTGGAGCTGTGCAGTTACCTGAGAAGTGAAGAATAGTAAGAAATTAGTCTAAAGTCGTGGTGGTCCAGTGAATAAGACCTCGCCTCTCGAGCTCGAGATCGTGGGTTCTTATCTGGACAAGTACCAATGTGACTCTTTCAAATTCATATGTACTTTCAAAGATTATCTTGGACATCACAGGCAACGGTGAAGAAAAACATTGTTGGGAAACCTGGAATTATGTAGTTAATGTAAGTCTGAAATAGCCAAGTCAGTAGCCTGTGGGATTCCCAGAGGCGCCTTAATTAACGCTGACACCAGATGTGGACACATTCTCACACAAAATAAAAAGAATAAGTCTAAAGTCGAGTGACATTCGACATCGAAACGGCTACTAAAAACGTCGTTAATTTTCAAAGTGAGAATCATTGGACCTTATTTGGACCAATTTTAGGGTAAGAATATCATACCAACTGCTGATGAATCAGTAGAAATGGAAGATACTCAAATATCGACTGCTGAAAGTGGAAACAAAGCGATCAAAACTGTCGTCATTTGCCGTCAATAAGTTCAACGAGTCGTCCAGATAGCAATCTTCTCATTAACCTAATTGTTGGCATCTATCGGTAACATCGACAATTCTCTCCAGCAGTCATTAAGAACTCCATCGTTATAACTAGTAAATTATTTTCTACATTCATCAGAAAGAGGACTGTTTGATTGTTTGTCGGTTTGTTTGTAATTGATTTCAAACAGTACTTAACCGTTTTAAAAATTCTTTCACCTATCCTCATTAGCCTTCAAATGTTCCCACTGCTGGGAAACTACTCTTTGTGAGAGGAAATGCGTCAGAAACCACCATGTTGGGCCATTGCGGATTAGTGGAAGTCACATGTCTTTGAATTTTTGGTTAGACCGGTTTCCTCACGATGTTTTCCTTCACCGTCTTGAGAGCAGTGGTGATAAAATAATTTACACAAAATAAAGCTCCTGCCTTGGTTCGAAGCCATGACCTACAGCTTGTAAGTAGCGGCCGATACCACTGGGCCACAACTGCTGCTTTCTTCTATGGAAAGCAACATTATGCCGGAGTGATATAGGCTATTTTTTTATCCAGAAGATGGGTCCTGTGGAGGCGCCAAGGGAGCGAAGCCACGGGGAAAAGCTAGTTGAACTAATAAAGAAGTAACATTGTTCTTACGTCTGTAAAAGAGATTATCCGGAATTAAGTACTGACCCGATATTAAAAATTCAGTAATGGAAAGAAAATATTTTTATAGTTTTAGTACCAGAAAATTCACGATTCCTGTCGGGCAGGCTACAGGGCCAAAGCCGCAGAGAAATACTAGTTTAAAGTAGAACAAAAGACTTCTTACCTCGTCCCGGCCCGCCACACTGTTCCCGACACACAGGCACGCAGAATTTGCTTTCAGAATCCAGCCTGTATCCATCCTTGCAAATACATTCGCCTCCAGAACACTGCCCATGTTGACATCCAATGGGACAGGTGGCCACACAAATGCCCGCCAAATTCTTGACATGGTCAGGGAAGCAAGTGCAAGTGTTGGGTGCACTGCAAAGGCCGTTGATGCACTCGTGGTCGCACACTGGGTCACAGATTCTGTAGTTGTGTATGTTCCTGGTGTAGCCGCTGCAACAGCTTCTGATGCGGCTCAAGTCTGAACGGGACTGGAGAATATTTACTTATGAGTAAAATTAAAGTTGATAAAGGAACTGACAATGGAGAGCAAGTTAAAAACGCTTGACTATTTAGTAAACTAGAAGGCCTTTAGTTTTAGCCAAACTTCGATTGTGTTTTAGGACTAAAGTTATTTGTGAGTTCCTGACACGTTCTTCTCCATAGAGATCTAACAACGTTTGGTTCCTACTCGTAAATGCTTTGAGTTTGAGCTGTGAATTATTACTATGAGTTAAAGATTACTTACTCCATTGCCAGCTGGGACATGGGCAGGATCTCTGACCAGGCTGGCTGTACTGTAAAAGTATAAAATAAAACAACAAACAAAATGTTAGTACATATAGAAGGTGTAACAGAATAAACGCAAAACATGAAAAGGAGTAATTTTACTGATCTTCATGAAAAACTTTTACTATGAGACCCAGCCGGAAATCGCGTAAAAAAAAACAGCTATTCAGTACATTTTGTCGAGTTAGGAGAACATAAATAGGAACAACGATTCAAAAAAAAAAAAAAGAGGCGATCATCAAAACTAAACAAAGGAATATTTCTCATAAAACTGGTGCTAATAGAAGAAGAAGAAATAATTAAGATATAGAGTCATATACTCACGGCACTTCGATATAACAAACTCCCTTTTCGTAGTCAACAGGTTGCGGTTGCGAAAGATTGGTCCTCACTCCATAGAATCCATTCCCTCCGTACCCGCCGTAGCCTTGGTGTTGGGTGCTATTGTTGTAATAATTATTACTGTAAACATCAAAGAAAAGGAATGTGAAAATACCTTTATAATAAGATCAGAGTACAATGGCCTTATAATACGACAAACGGAGATCATTATGCATTGGATGAAACGGTATTGTTAGATCTTGCGCATTTTGTTATTACCTAGTCTAAGACCAATGACTAGTTGTGAATTATTATGGAAATCGTGTATCATATGAATGCAATGCGTCTCTCTGCGTGCGTCTTTGGTGTAGTCAATCACCACTTGCTTAAGGTTTGTTCTACGGGGAATGTGGTGACATGGTGGTGACTCATATACCTGTATTCTATACATCAACAGAATACTATTTGAGTGTTGGGCAAGGAGGCTTCATTTTAGGCATTTGTTGCAATTTGTTTGTAACTATGTATACTAGTGATTGAGACTAAGACCATCTCTAACCCCTAAACGTCGGAAACTCCAATAATATCAGCTGACAAAGGCTTTGTAAATAATGTCTTTGTAACGACGAAATTTAACATTACTCCGGTATTCCCTGTTGGGTTAGGCAGGAGTAAACGACAACAAGTTTTTTGAGGACTTTAGACCTTGGGTCCTCGTTACGTCTTAGGAAGAACCTGAATTTCTATAAAATAAAACAAAGGTGTTGATGGCATCATAGTGATTTTAGCAATGATCTAATAGGCTGTGAGCGATCACTAGATTATTATTTATGAGAGCTTGCGTCACTTGGGGAAGTACCACCTATGTTCTTATTCACTGAGATGTTAATTTGACCTTAAAATAGTTTGGAACTTAATCACAGAACAATACTTGATTCAGTTATTATTTTTAAAGTCAAAGTCAATGTCATGTCATCAACTTTTATGTTAACAATAGCTAATAAATTTGTCTCTTATATAATATTATTCTAAAATCCTAGTGTACTTAAACTGCTTGTGTAAACAAATGAAATATATTTGTGACCATCAAGACATAGTGAATGGTTTCGAAGTCACTCATTAAACTGGATACAGTAAGTCATGACTCATAAGGCGGCTTGATGGGCAGACGACATTATTGATGATGGTGATCAGACTGACACTAGCAGTCTAGCAGTGGTCGAAGTTGATCTGAGGATAAAGGCAAAGCTACAACTACAATTAAGCTAAGCTCGTGTACTATGAACCACGAATACCCTTTCCGTATATAGCCTACGTCACAGTGGAAGATCGAGTGAATGGAAATCGATAAATCTGCCTAGCCTTTTCCCGCCTATATAGAGGTCGGCATGTAGTCTGAGGGAATGCAACTTAGTATCAGTGTTTTACAAGCAGTGGGTGCATATCCAACCTTCACAGCCCAGTAATAGGATAGCCATTGGCAATAATGTAGGTCGGACGGAGGTCGAATTTGTCAAAATTGGCAGCTGGGACCAACAACATATCGTGCTGCCCTCAGTACGGAGAAGTCTCGATACGTTATGGATTGTCACCCATCCAAAGATCGACTCGTGCGGTTGTTGTTACTGGGCCAAACGCCCTTTGGCGGTATTATGAAATACAAATGAAAAAAAAAAATAAGACACTCACTTGACAAGGTTCTCTCCGCCTTGATACTGGTACCCTCGACCACTGTACCCTCCCTTCACCCCCGCAGTCTTCGTGTACTGTGGGTTTGCGTGTGCGCATACCACAACAAGCGTCAGTATTAACAGACGCATTTTGATCTGAAAAAGAGAAAGAAAATCTGAAAATATTTAATGCTGTAATGTAGTACTTACGCCACTGTATGATTTTGTTCAATATTTAATGCTGAGTTAAAAATAAAAAACCTGACCGATTTAATGAAAACTGATAAATTAATATTTCATGGCTTAAAAAAAAGTTTTCTTTATCTATTGATGTGAAATGTTAACTCGTTGTTAAGTAGTGTGTTTTTTTGTTAAATAGTTTAAAAGAAACATATTGTATGATGAAAAAGTAAACTAAGTATTAATACTTGGTACAGCTAAGTGGCGGCCCTAAGTAGGTATGTCCCGTAGAGCAGGCACTCCAAAATAAAAATATTATGTTTCGTAATTTTTTTATACATTTAATCAAATTGTCATTAATATTTAAAATATATAAATACTTATTTACTTTTAAACATTGATTTAACGACTACACAAACAAAAACACATGAAATAGACAAACTACAAAATATTCAAGTACGAAAAACACATCGCGCATGCAAATTCGACCCGTGGTGACACGCTATCTCATTGTTCCATACAAAAGCAGATGAGATACATAAATAAATTAAGTATGACATAATAAACTTGACTTACCGACGTATCTTACTTGTTTGTCCCACTGGTCTTCATCACACACTGACGCTAGAATTAGCACACAGCATCCTCTACTAGGATAAGAAGGCGTGAATGGGTTACTGGCTGTGGGTTCTGTAGCAAGTTTTAGTTGTTTGTTGATTGTCAGTCGTATTTTATTGTAGTGGTTTAGGTTTTTGTGGAAAGTGCACTTGAAGGGTCTAAAGCCAAGTCAGAATAAGAAAGTTGACGCCTTGTTAACAATCTCATATATCGTAATGCATAGTATTAGACTCTTGCAATGGAAGTATTTTTGTAAAATTTGAAAGTCTGCATGTTTCTTATTCAATCACGCTTCAACAGCTGAACAGATTTGGATAAAAATTGGAAAATAGGTAGAGCATATCCTAGACTTGGACAGGATAGGATATGTTTTATCCTAGTATTACGTTCCCTTTGGATATTAAATTACTTTTCAGATATACTGAGCTAGACAGTAAACACTGCGGTATTACATAAGTTTGACAACTTATTTCCGTGCACTTGTCTCAGGCATACATTCAAACATGTTTGCTTTGCATAAATACATTCTCTATAATTTTTCCTTAAAACTTTACCTAAGCCTTGATGCAGCTAGTCAATAATAACTTCTCTTAATATTGATCGAGAATAGAAGCTCCCGTCTGTAAGAAATAGTTATCGATTTTGTCTGTAAACATTTTGTATATTATCTGTGTAATATATTTTATAGCTTGGAAGTCGGTTTATTCAGTGTAAAAGGCTCCTAATAAAACGAAACGACTCCAAACTCGTTGAAGTCCTTGTCAGAGTGTAATTCTTCTTCAATATATTCCTATTTGCCATCATCTCAATAGTCACCACTTTTCTACCTATAGCATATTTTATCCATCTGTCATTTATTTATAAATTAAACGGATGAAATACTAGCCGAGGTCTGGAAATACTGGCTGTTCAACAAGTTGATCCAGGTCATACCCAAGTCGTGGTGAATAGATTTTTAGTACCATTTTATAAAGGCAAAGGCGATGTGAGCGAATGCAGCAACTATAGAGCCATCAAACTAATGTCGCACTCCATGAAGATCTGGGAACGTGTTATTAACAACAGATTGAATCACATAAAAGCTTTGACTCAGACTCAGTGCAGCTTTTTGGCGCAATATGGTGCATCAGACGCAATCCAGACAGCCCGAATAATGCTGGAAAAAGCTAATTCAAATCATAAAAATCTGCATATTATATTTATTGATCTAGAGAAAGCATTCGACCACATACCACGGGATCTGATCTGGGAAGCTCTCAGACATCAACTAGTGCCTGAATATTATGTAAACCTCATTCAGGACATGTACGAAACCGTTACCGCGCAGATTCTAAGCCCAGCTGACATCAGTGAACA
Source organism: Orthosia gracilis (assembly GCA_947562075.1). Classification (NCBI taxonomy): domain Eukaryota; kingdom Metazoa; phylum Arthropoda; class Insecta; order Lepidoptera; family Noctuidae; genus Orthosia; species Orthosia gracilis. The sequence goes on along the minus strand of OX387272.1, from coordinate 47,142,544 downwards.
GTTCGAGCTGGAGGTTGGAGTGCATCAGGGTTCTACTCTTAGCCCACTGCTATTCGACACCACAATTGACGAAATACTGCCAGAAAGCAGTCCCCTGGAACATACTGAATGCAGACGATGTTGTTTTGATGTCGGAAGATACAGACGATCTCCAGCAAAACTTCAATGCTTGGGTTAGAGCACATAAAAATAATGATCTAAAAATAAGCAGGAAATAAACCGAGCATATGACCTGCATCACAAACCCTGATAGCACAAAGTTCAACATTGGTTCATCTGAAGTCCCCAGAGTCGAACAGTTCAAATACTTAGGTTCAATCATTACTAATGATGCAAAAAATGTTAGTTACGTGACTCTCAGAACAACTACCGCTTGGCTAAAATAGCGACAACTTACAGGTTTCATATGTGACACCTAAAATTCCCATTAACACCAAAAACCATGTTTACAAGACACCCATACGCCCCGCAATTATGTACGGATCAGAATGTTGGGCAACCACTAAACAACACCTAAAAAAACTACATACAACGGCAATGCGAATGTAGCGCTGGTCGGCAGGTGTCACCAGACTGACCAAGTCCGGAATGAGTAAGTGAGAGGGAGTTTTAAAATCGCTCCCATCATTAACAAAGCAAAAGAAAATCGACTCCGATGGTATGGCCACATCCAGCGAAGGCCAGATGCCCTTAACTTGCCAACGACGAAACGCGGACGCGGCAGACCAACTGCCATTTGGTTGGAGAAGGTTGAAAAAAACCTGAAAGAAGTAAATTTGGAAACCAACACTGCCCAAGACCGTGCACAATAGAGAAAAAGGATAAGCATGGCCGAACCCAAGTAAATGGGATTTTTAAGCAGGATTCTGCTGTTTATTTTACAGTTCACAATAATTCAATTCACTACAGTAACTATCGGAAGTACAAGTGTTAACAGCACACTTCTATATTTTTCCACTGAACCCCAATTCAGTAGATATTGCCATTTATCGGAAACGATGAGATAATGCAGATGCTTTGCAATATTTTGATGAATATGAAACAAAATAAAACTGTACCTACCAAGTGTCATGTTCTTTTCGGAAAACTTGGCCGATGTTCCTTTACTTGTTTAAGAGGAAAACTAAGACAATTTTTTGAATAGGTATGAGATCATTTTTTATTTGTTAAACAAAATCATCATATTCATTAATTTTTTGTAGGTTCTGATTCATAGAATAGTGTGGCTCCGTCAAGTTTTGGCTTAATAAGTGGTATGCCTCCACCTACTTGCGTGAGTAGGTAACTCAGAACTACAGACATTTTATCGTCGGATTCAGAAGCTGAATGGGTAGCATAGCAATAATTCGTCATTTGGTGCCCTAAGCAACAATCGTTTTTTTTTTCAGATCATTGCTGCAATTTGTTTGAGTTAGGTAACTATCTACCTCTATGAGGGAGTTACCACACCATTCTATCGATCGTCGATCTATATCATTGATCGTTAGTAAATGAATCAGTCGAAGTTTTCTACTGTAACAAAAGCTTCCAACATCGATTTGTGCCACTCGTTCGAGGACCGATCGATTGATGTGGTAAGTAACATCCTTAGGTAGGTAGGTACCTTGAATAAGATAAAATTCAGTCCTAAGAATATACATAAGTATGTACCAAGGAACGAGAAGTGCTGCAGCTGACGTTGGTATCTTAGATCGGTACTAAAGTAATTTGATTAAACTATATTAACAGTAGGTAGGTAGCTTACACTGTACACAAGGCTTTCGGTCAAGATCTCGAGTGACGTGCTTATCTTTTTGTTTTGATTGAGATTATTATGTATTCATTAATAATACAGCCAATAATCATATCTACATACAATATGGCTCTCGCTTCATTTATTCATCGATCCCATGAAACTTACAGGTCAATATTTACCTATTTGGTGGCCTCTAAATGCAGACCAGAGCCGAATATTTAAACGGGCTTACCCAAAGTACCTAACACATGCCACTTTCACACAGAGGGCTAGGTACGAGGTAGGTACCCCGTACCTACTTACAATTTATTATTTACTTACGTCATATACTTACTGTATTTATTAACTAAAACGAAGGTTATTAAAATTAATAATCAGTTCTACGAAAGTAGTCGGCTAAGAAAAACAACACTTATGTTATCAGTCGGTCGGTATAAAAGTCAACTTGGGGTTAACTAGTTTCTCGTGAGCCAAATCTTGACCAAGGGCCTTTATGGACTTTCTATTGCACACACTCGGTATCCATATTATGTAGTCTAAACTTTGGGCTGTTACTGAAAAAATCCAGATGGAAAAATCCTATGAAACTTAGCTCGCTCCGGGAATCAAATCCAGTATCTCATTCCCAATAGCAACATTTGCGACCAATAAATCTGTTAAAGTAGTCACAGTGGATCTTTGTGTCTCCGAAGTTGGCTGCAAGACCTTGCGCAGTTGCTATTTTTGTGTCAAGAAAAATGTTGTGTCAATGTTGAAGTAGAAGATAGCATTGTATAACTGCTTCTTTCACTCGCGTACGTTTGTCGCATCGTCATATTTAAAAAAAAAAAGAAAGAATGAATATTTAAAATATTTCGCGCTTACTCTATGCAGTATACTCGCTAACAAACTGTTTCTTGCGCAATGACTCGCACAGCCAACTTCAGAGACACAATAATCCGCTGTGACTACCGTACATTGGCTTGAAATAAAAGCACAATTAATTAGGGGCTACGCCTATCTGGCTGCCTTGTTAGATTCTAGCTACCTACAATAATTCCACAACTGGAACCTCAATAAAGGAAAGATAATTGAATGATTAATTAATATTCTTGCGAAATCCGTCCCAACGAAACATAGGATGTCATTTTGATAACAGTAATACCCACGCACTTTAGCCCTGATAACGCTTATCTCTGTTTTAAATGGGTTCCACGAAACAGCTGGTCTCGGCAAATAATAACTTGTTTTAGTTTTCCCCTGTAAGCTAAATAATGTGATAATTAAACTACAAAATGAAATTTTAAGTTTATTTAATTACGTTCCTAATACATTCAATAAAGATAAGCTTAATATTTCACACAAAAATCTTTGGTAGTTTTAACACAAACATTCATACAACGCCATCTATTACAACAATTTAGAACTACTGGCGAATCTAATACTTCTGACCTACGCATCCCGGTCATAATTCAGTTACTGCTTCACCATTCAAGTTCATGATTTCAATGGCATGTTCGGAAGGTGGCCTCCAGCAAGGAATTTCAGCGTAAAGTGGTTCTGATGTTGTATTATCTATAACGTCCAGCTTGGCTTCGCACTTCAAAGCTTCGATCGTGGACTCAGTCACGCTAGCTCGAAGCTGACGTAGTTCACTGCAGTCGCTCATAGATGGCGCAATTGAGGAACGAGTTTGTATTGTTCCAAAGTCATTGCTTCTTCTTGGTAAATGATCGTAGTGACATTCTAGAATACCTGAAATAAAAAACAAATTACTAAATAATCGAATGCATTTTTTATTAAAGTGAACTGTTTTATGTTTACCTCTGAAATTTTCCAGCATAATAGGAGAAATAGTTTGTACCACGACAGGCCTCATAAATTGTTTAAGATTCCGATCCAACGTTGATATTGGTTGGTAATGGCACTTTTCCGAAGTTGGTGGATCTGAAAAAGAATACACAATCCAGTAAAAAGAAGAAAAAACAACAAAAAGGTTTCGTGGCCCATGAGGGGATCGAACCCGCGACCTTCGCGTTATTAGCACGACGCTCTAACCAACTGAGCTAATGGGCCTACGAATTGAAGCGCGAAAATGCGATTCATATACCCTTTTCAAGAATGATAAAATGATTTCTCCAAGACGCGATCCACAGTTATGAGAATCCATCAAATTATATTGTGAATAGACAATTTTTTATATAAAAGGTTATAATATATCGATTCACACAGAAAATGTTCTCGAAACTGATTCTGGAGTTGGATTTGAAAAGTTTCTCGAGGTATCTCTATTTACTCGGTCTATTTCAAGACCTAAACTAGTGAATAAGTTTCGTAACATCTATTTAGAAAATAGGTACTAATGAGTTTAGCCAAGAATTTGTATATCTTTGAACAAAACAAAAATTATAGTAATGATAGTCCCACAAAATGTACTTTTAGACTCAGATTTTAACGCGGCGAGCGCACAAATGGGTCTGTTTGACCTAGCCAACTTGTGTGCGACATTTTGAAACGCTTGCATGTTCTATGAAATTTGCGTGATTTTCTGTATACTTCTCGTAGCTGAAGCTAACAAACACTATTTCTTGCTACTATTCAGTCGTAAAGCTGCACCGGTGAAAAGACAAGGCCAAAGAAAAAATATATGCATGCAAATGTACAGCTTGATGGCATTTTTGTATTTTTTTTGTGATAAAATATAATGTCACTACTGTCCCACGCGGCTTCGCTCCCGTCAACTGGCTACCTACCTAGCCCCAATACCATACCTACTCTACCCTACCTACCATACATACATGATTGTTGCGTAACTTAAACCGTTTACGCAGCGCACGCAACGGAAGCTCTCAAAAAAGAATAATTTTTCAATTCCAACCAGTAGTTCCTGAGATTAGCGCGTTCAAACAAACAAAAAAACAAACAAACAAAGTCTTCAGCTTTATTATATTATATAAGTATAGATTTAAAATTATTAGAAGAAGGTATTTTTTTTAAGTGACTTCAAAAAAAGGAGGAGGTTATCAATTCTTCGGAATCTTTTCTTTTTCTTTTTATGAAAGTTCCCCGATTACTCAAAGACGGATTTGGAAAATTCTTCTTTTGTTTGAAAGGGTATACTACCCAGTTGGTCCCATAGTCATAAGGTACGTAATCTGACGATGGGATCTTGGAGAAATCGAGGGAACTCCTCAAATATTATAGGCATACATATAGCGATTTTGGAATTTTCATCAACAATGCAATCATTTGCACTCAGAAAGTATCATTTGGTGAAGTGGAACTGGTGAAGAAGACCACAGATGGCGAATGGAACTCCTTAATAATAAATATGTCATAGGTATAAGATATCTCGAATAGTTAAACGACTATGCTGAAGCAAATACTTATAAATACATAGTACTGATGAAAATTGTACCATCGAACCGATCTGAGATGAAGCCGACAGGAAGTCACTGGAACTCCGAAATAAAACAATGTATCCTATTCGTGTTTGAGCTTATTGGAATCGTCATGAGATATACTTTGGCTATATATGATTTTTATGGCAATTGGAGGTACCTAACAAAACTAAAAAGAGATAAATAAAAAACCTTTTAACAAAAAAACAAACTGACATCCAAAAACAACACTGCAAAGCGAAAAATAACTTTCTTTTCCGAAGTCGGTGTCGAAACACGGAAAACAATAGGTATTCAAGATACCGACTACGGAAAAGAAAGTTATTTTTCGTTTTGTAGTGTTTTTTTTGGAAGTCGGTTTGTTTTTTTTTAAATAGTAGGTCATCCTAACCCAACCGTGGACTCGATGTTACAATTTTTCCCTATGCCGCTATGCTATCGCCGGGTTATTTGAAAATTGTTGTGGCTTTTGCCATTAAAGCTTTGATTTGCTATCGGTACTAGGTTCCTAAGTAGTAGTGACATAATTATGTGTAATATTATCAACATGATGAAACTTACCGGGTAACGGTGTATGAAAAATGCTCCTCACATACGGCGGTGGTTCATCATTATGATCAATCATCACTTGCATTCTTATATCATTTATCTTCCTTACGTCTTCGTACCTTGGTTTCTTGCACCTCTCTATCATCACAATCACCACTGCTACGGTGATGACTGCCATCATCACCCCTCCTGCGATACTTATCACCGATACCAAGTCTACTGATGACCTCTCAGTTCCTTTCTCCCCCATAACGGCTGTTATGTGTTCGGGCTCTGTCAAAATATGAAATTCTTCATCATCCGACGGTCCATCTGTCGTAACTTTATTAAGACTTTTAGTAACGTTAGCCTTTTTATATTCTTTTTCAACTTCCACCGGTGGATTAGTTGGTTTACTGATATTTTTTGTTACAGGTGCAACAATCACTTTTTTAGGTACTACATATTTTATCAAGTGTTTTGTTGTTGGTTCCGTTGAGAACTGTGTTGCACTTGAAGTTTTGGTAGACCTAGTAGTAGGAGTCGTAAGTATATCAATCTGTTTCAGTGTAGTTCTTGTTGCAGAAGAAGTTGTTATAGAAGTAGAAACAATCTTGTTAATATCAGTCGTCATGCTGTTAGTTCTATTAATACGAGACATAATCTTAGTAACTTCAGAAGGTTTCGTTACCAAAGTAGTCAATTTAGTTGAAGAATTTGTTGGTTTTGGGGTTACAGAAGTGCTCGGTACTAATGTTTTATTTATAAAGTATGATGTAGCCAATAAGTCTTCTCTTGATAATGGACTTAATTTTACCGGTGGTGTTGATGTTTCAGTCAGCATCGGCTTTGTGAATTCATTTTCTGTTTTATTATACGACTGAGCAGTCGAACTGTTCTTTGATGATAAGAATGACGAAGTTAAAGCAATCTTTTTGAATGTTGAATAAGATACCGATGTAGGTATTATAGACACAATTATCGTCTTTGGTGTTGTAAGAACTGGTGTCAATTCTTTGTTATCTTTATTATTAGCACTTCTGTACCTTGGAAAATCATAAGTAGTTTTAATCTTTGTTTCTACTATAGAAGATTCACCTTTTTGCGCTGGCTTTATCCATATTTCCTTATGTTTGAACTTGACTGTAGTTGGAAGTATTCTTAAAGTTGTTTCCTTCCTTGTAGTATCTATTTTTAATGTGGTATCCATAGGAGTTGTTGTAGGTACAGTGGTAGGTGTATCAATCGTAGTCAACACAGTAGTAGGTTTCTGTTGCACAGTTACAGTAGGAGCTGTCTTAATTATTGTAACTGGTGCAGTAGTAGTTTCCAGAGCTTCGGTTCTATTCAATATATGCTCAATTATGAGGTTTTGTGTTACAGCTTCAGTATTAGGCCTAGCGGCTTTTGAAGTACTTGTAGTAACGAGAGTTATATTATCATACAAAGTAACTATTTTAGGTATTCCCACAGAAGTGAAGATAGGTATCATCTCTTCAGTTCTCCCCTGATTATCCGTAGAAAAGATTTCAGTAATACTTGGAGTTGCATTCTTAGTCAGAACATTTTTAGTTGATGGACTAGTAGCAACTGTTGTTGTAGTTTTAACTGTCGGTGCTTCTGCAGTTGTAGGAGCTACCGTAGTTGTAGAAGTAGTGACAACAGGAGCAGAAGTTGTAACTACTACTATAGGAGTTGTAACTGTAGTTGTAGGCGTTGTTATCGTAGATTTAAGCATTGTTACTCTAGTACTAGGAGTTGCTACTGTTATATTAGGAATCGATACTGTAGTGCTAGGGGTTGCTACTGTAGTACTCGGTATCTCTACAGTAGAACTAGGATTCGCTACTATAGTACTAGGGTTCGTTAAAGTAGTACTGGAAGTTGTTACTTTAGGTGTAGCAGGCGTTGAAATTTTAGAAGTCAGTACTGTTAGTAGTTCTTCTAATGACGGTGTTGCTGTCGTTGGTGGCATGCTTGCATCACAACTGAAAAGTAAAATATATAATACGTTTATATACAATTTACACTAACTGAGTTGAATTCGAACTAAGAAGTAGCGTTAAGTAATCAATTTCAATTGATTACCATTTGTGAAAAATAATATACGAGTAGCATATTTTTTGATACATCAATGGTTTCCTACTTAGCATACGATTTTACAGTAGGTAAAAATGAGCTATTGTATAGTCAGTCTTCTAATTTTTGGCTTTTTTTCAATTAGATACTTAATCTAGGCATATCAAAGTGGCCACCCACCTCTCACCTTGCCATCCGTCCAAGCACTCGCATTCACCAGAAACGGGTGAGCAGAAGCCCTTCTTACATCGCTTACATTCGTTGATACAGTTTGGGCCCCATTTGTTGTCCGGACAGTCTGAAAATGCGGGTCATGGAATAGATGGATTTTAATTAGATATGACCATCTTATTTTCTTTTGATGACAATCTCCTTTTTTTATTGCGTGTGCTGTCCCACTCTTAGGCCTTCCTTCACTTCTTCCATATTTCGAGAGCTCGTTCGTCGTCCAGCCAATTTGGACAGAATCTGCACGGTTCGTCCCGTCATCTCCTGTTCGGCCTTCCGTAATCCCATCTCGTTGTTTTTTTTTTGTACATAAGTATTTTAAATGATAAAAATTCAACGTTACCTTCCGAGCATCCAGGACCTGTCTTCCCCAATGGGCAGATAGGAACACAGGAGACATCCCTCATCTTGTACCCTGGACAGCATACTGCTACTTCCGCCGTTCGTTCTTCTGTCTGTAATATTAAAATATGTGTATCTTCATCACTTGTATTTACAGAAAAGTCCTGAGCAATGAAACTTATCCACATAGCATCACAAGAGACTTGATAATACCACCCTGGGCAAAGTCATCTCTCGTTTAGAAATAGATAAATAGATACTAGGCAATGACGTATTGCACTAATGTGTAGGAGGACGTTGTGGTCCTATAACGCTATGGTAATTTATTTTCACAGCAAAAGGTTTTTTATGCAATCAACCGTAGCCGTCGCGCGTCTTTATAGTAATCAACCGTCCAAGTAAGAAGTGTAAACAAAACATGAACTTGAAGGAACTTTAAGAAAGGTATCTCATTAGAATAAGCCGTAGCATGGTCCACGATCGTGGTAATATAATGATTGTCAGTAAACTTGTAAGTATACACGTAATGGTTTATCGTGTGCTTTATCAGGCGATTGTGAAGATTATACCGAAAATTACCGGGTCAACTGCGTGAATTTCCACTGCTTGGGCTGATCAACAATAAAATCGATAATTGAAATTGTACGTTGCTGTAAGTCTGAAATAGCCAAGTCAGAGCCCTGTGGGGTTCCCAAAGGCGCTTAATTAACTCTGGCGACGAAGAAGAAGAAGATCTGTCAAAAAAGCAATAACTCGTTTGTACGGATTGTTTCCTGCCAATTTTTAATGGTTCCAACTTCATGTGTTCGTAAAATGTTGACTAAAGCATTGAGCGTTAGCTTCAACGGTGCAGTAAGAAAATGCTGGATCTAAATAAACTTTTTAATTATAAAAGGCAATTTTTTTCATCAGATCTATCTGAAGATACAACGTGCAGTTTGTGTTACAAATGCAGTGATATAATTAAGGTTAGTAGGGACAGTCACTTCACAATCGATCCAGTTTTTCTCAAGGATAGTCCTATGCATTAAGTTGTTGACATCTAAACTGTATATTTTCCTCATTAAGTCTTAAGAATATTTAAATTTAATTGACGTGTCATGACGCCCCAGCTCTTGTTACCTTCATTACTTTAGCATTTAATGCTGCGTATTTGTTGGAAGTTAAAAGGATTCTTACAATTTACCAGTAGCTAAGATTATGAATCATCTATTAATAACTTTTACCGCAGCTTTGTTCTTGTGGTCTATCCCATAGGACCTTTGCGTTTTTCGGGATTAAAACCTTCACTCATTCAGCGATCATGTACCTTTCCGTCTGTAAATATTTTTCGCAATTGCAGGGATTACTTTTCACAAAAGTGTATCTAACAAACAAAAAAAGTTTTTACAAAAAAATACTACCAACTTCCAAATAAAAAACTACAAAGTGAAAAACAACTTCATTTTTTAAAGTCGGTGTCCATAAAGCAATAAATTGGTACCTATGAAAGACACCGACTTCAAAAAATAAAGTGGAATGGAAGTCGGTAGTATTTTTTTATAAAAAGTTTTTTTATATTTCACTTTTTAGTTGTACCTGTCTAATAGGCAAGTTGTTTTGTAAGGTACCTATAACGCCAGAATAGATTACCCAAATATCATGAAACATGAACATAACCGGTGAAATGAGAGATCTGCGTACCCCTTAAGTGCGTACTGGCGTGATGTTATGTAATGAAATGGTATAAACAATAATCAGACATGCGATTGCAGCAATTCCCAGAAATTTGCCATTATTTATTGAAGATTTCTGTTGTATATTTTCGATGTTCTTCATCAGATCTTCACTAAATTAAAATGGGACCAATTTCGTAACAGACTCTTTAAAAAAGAATTTTCAAAATCGGTCCACAATTGACGGAGATATCCGTGAACATACATACAAAAACATACTAATGTCGAACATAGAACCTATTTGGGAAGTCGGTTAAAAGTACTTCTTTAATATACATGGTACTTCTTTTTACATTGACATGACTGAATCAAACTATGTCTTGTCAATGGAATATTGCTGAACATCATCAGTATTAATGTCAATTTCGCTAAGATATCCGCTGTCATGCTCTATGATGTTTGGTCTTTTTACCCGACTTCAAAAAAAGGAATATGTTTTTCGCGTGTATCTTGTATGTTTGTATGTATGTAATATTATTTATTACCTCATATCTTACAAACCGCTAGACAGATTCATATAATTAAGATATTGTTAGATACGTCTTCACCACCCAAGTGTTCTTAGATAAGTGACGGCAAAACAAAAATGGCGGCATTTGGGCGCCATATTGTGGGGTCATAATTTTTTTCTCTTCCAATTCCATCGAGGAATTCGAAGAAAAAGGGAAATTTAAATTGAAGGGTTTTAAGAAGTGGTTAAAAAAATATATATTACAAATACAAAGATTTTCGAAAAAAAAGACAACTAAAAAGTTACAACACTAAACAGTGACAAATAAAAAAAGTCGGAGGATACATATTCACAAGCGCGCTGACCACCGGATCCTCCGACTGCACAGCACGATTTTCTACTTGTTAACAACTTTTTAGTTTGCTTCTTAAACAGTCGGGTTTTCGATTATTATATATTTTTTTTTACTATAATTTGTTTCAATTTTCAAAGTCTTGGTACAAACCTCAAGCCTGGTTAAGTCCCTCATCTCGGTGTTCCACTTGGAGCACCTCGGCGGCATGGAGAAGCACCACTCATAGGTCCTCACCGACATTGGAGCCCGATACTTTACTCTCTTCGTTATGTTGTATCTGTGGATATTAAAAAAAACTGTTAAAAACATGTGGGAAAGACGGTGTGAAAGATGGCGCAGTGGATTAATGAACAGCAGTTGCACTGCGTGACGCGGGTTCGATTCCCGCATGGAAATAATATTTGTATGGCCTATAGACAGTTGTTCTGGATCTGGGTGTTTGTGTACGCGAGTTCATATTATTGTAAATGCATCCACGATACTAGAGAAATTCCAAGGGTGGGGCAAAGTTTTTTTATTTACTTGATATTTCTAAAAGGGGATCATGAATGAGATGACTACTAGAGAGCATGGAAAAAGAATGCAAAACATGTTGTGCTGACCTTATATCAATTGGGAGATCAAAGAGAATGATGGTGTTCAAAAGCTGCAGATAATACGTTTATATAATAAAATACTAAAAACATTTGGTAATGAGCAAGAATGTTGCAGTTTGAAGTAGGACAACAACCAACAATTGACAACAGTGAAGGAGAACATTTTGCGGAAACCCGGAGTTTAAGCTGAAGAGTTTGTTTGTTTGAACGCGCTAATCTCAGGAACTACTGGTTGGAATTGAAAAATTCTTTTTGTGTTGGATAACCCATTTATCGAGGAAGGCTATAGGCTATATAAAATCACGCGACGACCAATAGAAGCGGACCATAAATGAAAAATGTAGCAAAAACGGGCAAAAAATATTCCTTTAAGAGAGTTTCCGTTGCGTGCGCTGCGTAAACGGTTTAGATGGGTATGTAGATAGCCAGTTGACGGGAGCGAAGCCGCGTGGGACAGCTAGTTAGTATATATTTGTGCTCCATTGGTGTAATTGGTGCATTGGTCAAATAAAATAAATAAATGTCAGACTTTATAACTCTTCTCTTTCCTTAGTTTTCCTCTTAACTACTATCAGCAACAAGATAGATTCACCATAGAATCTTTATCTAGCCCATGAAAGAAGGGTCATTAAGTAGCGATACTTAGGCATGTGCGACACATCCTGGGCTATCAGCCAAGTTACAAAAATTGCTGACTGGATATTTTTAACCGCGACATAATTCTAAACAGTAAACCCTATTTTTATGGGGTCGAAGTACACTAGACAAAGTGACATTTTTATCAGCGATAACGAATGTCAAAAGTCTGAAATGATGTATAAAAGAAAGGGAAAAAAATCTTAGAGAAATTTCGGGCGCGCATGTCAAACATTTTAGACTTTTTGAATAATATCCTTGCTGATAGAATGTCATATTTTTTTAAATGATTTCTAGACTGTTTAAAAAGGTCTTTAATGAATTGGAGCATGAAAGAGTTAAAGGACCGGTTTTTGAATTGAGAATTGGGAGTTAATTATTATTATTTATTTGTCTCAGAAATAAAATCCATAGTTTTGTTAGTAGGTACGTACAAATGCCAATAAACTATGTTAGTTACACATATAATACATACATAACGTGTCAAAATTGAAGTATACTAAAATCTAAAAAGAATTTTTGCATTTTGGTACAATGTAAATAATATTATTTAAAATTAATGTCAATAATATAAAAATAAAAACCCTTGTAAAATCCAAAAAAATAAATGAAATATATTAATATTAATTTAAAATGAATTAAAGTCATGTGAAAGTCAAAGTCAAAATATATTTATTCAACTAAAAACCAAAAAGCGGCACTTTTGAACGTCAGAGAATTTAAATAAAATTTACAAGTAATAAAAAATTGATTCTACCGTGCATTCGGAAAAGTAGCTTGTTATGGAGAAGAATGCACAAGAAACTCCATACTTACTCTTTTAAAAAAAAAAGGTGTTTTACAATATTTACATAAGTACATACATTAATAAATTCATATATGTGAGGACGATGCACCCAGAATAACGCTATACTACGTACAGGTATAAAGTATTAAAAGCATTAACAGGTAAATTCATTAATTTGATAAATAGGGACATGGTCCTCACATACTTACAAATATTGCGAACATAGGTAAAATACCTAATTCAACAACAACGGAACTGTGTGTGAGTCAAATTCTGAAAAAAAAAATACAATTACTATGAATAGGAATATAAATTAACATATTTGATTTTGTCTACGCTAAAGATTGCCCTATGGAGCAGGACCAGCATGTTTCCAAGCATTCTTATCTTGAATATAATCATCTAATTTGTAATATGCTTGTTTACAAAGTGTGCTTTTAACTAAAGTTTAATGAAATTAATTAAAATTTATTAAATAGTAAAAGTTACGTGCCATGTAGGTAAAATTAAGTAGTAAAAGTTACGTACTATTTTTATATATGTAGACATGCATGTTTGAACATGCATGTCTACATATGTAAACATAGTTTAGTGCCGAAGTGTGGCACGTTTTCAGGCTAGAATTTGAGGAATATTCAAATTATTATTTTTTACTAAGATACACTTATGATTACTTGAATGATTTAATTGTAAAATTAAATTTAACTACTGCAACATTTTCTCAAGGCAGATGATATTTTAATTAATTTTATGAAGTTACATTATACCTAATAACTTTTGTCGCAGGTATAATAAGCCACAAGGTAGCACTAAGTCGGAAACCCATATTAATATCTCCAATTTAATATTGTAAGAGCCAACAATCCATTAGAACACAGTGCCTCCCCAAAGTTCTCTGTAAACGGGTTACCTATGTAGAAAGCGGTAATTAATTAGAGTTAGGATTAGTAACGCCTCTCGGAATAGGGTTCTCATAAATTGGATACCAGAGCAGTGAGTCATGTGTGCTTAGGATCGTTCAAGGTTATTTGTTTGTAATTATATGGATACTAGCCTTTGGAAGGGAACTTTATTGGTCCTGGTGTTTTGGGATTCCAATTTGTATAAAATCGAACAACCCTTTTATGTTTACTTTTTTCTTCGACGTTCTTGTCGGTTTATTCATATATTTATTTTTTTATTTTTTTTATAGTCTTGCGCTTGACCATTATCTCATATTACCCAATGTACTGGCCGTTCGGAGCCAGAATACCAATATTAAACCTCCTTTTGGACAGTTTTTTACAAATTTATGCTTTGATTTACATATGCTATTTCAGTTATGAAGATTTTCTAGCCATCAATTTATCTGTATAAAAATATTTTTGAACATCCAAGTCGTTTTGGAGGAGTGTCCAAAGGTAGCGAAAAAATATCGTGTTTTTAATTATTTTTTTAAAGCAAAACCATTAGATACACGAAAAAACATGTTTCACAAATAATGTACATGAATCAATAATATATTTTTTTTCAAACCTTTTAAACCAGCCGTTACTAAGAAGTATGCTTTAGAAAGTAACCGTTTCATGGCACTGAACCAGTGGAAGGCCCTTAATGATTAATGAAGACACACTATAATACATAGAGAAAACACATCAAGACAATAGAGTACAAAGCTATTGATTATAAGGAAACAAAAAAAAAAGCTTGTATCTCTTCTTGTGTGTAATGTAATCTTTGACCCGAAATTGCCTGAATATTCTATCTTTGTTTTAAATTAACCGATAATGTAATAATTGAACCAACTCAAAACCCTATAAAGACTGCTTTGCTGAAGAGCTGTAAAAGAATCATATACCTCGAAGGTCTATGTAACCTAAAAAAATTATCCATAAAATTCAGAGTAAGTATATACATATATTTCACCAATACTCCCCAAAAATAAACTGGTAACTTATTAGTGTCGCTTTTCAGCGATGATTGGCGAAGTACGAATATATACTTAAAGTTTAAAACAAAACGAAGTTCCTTTCTGCCATCCTTAACATAATAGCAAGATGTTTAACATTCGCTACTGCTACACTATTTCTTTGTATACGAGAAGTGAATGCTGAATGATAGAATGTTGAAAAGCTTTAGATAAAGCTGTTTTATTTAGTACTCAAGGAAACTAAGTATCTAAGGACCCCGAGGCCTAAACAAGAGTGAAAGGACCAGAATAGTTTAGAATTTTGTAATACAACTTAATGTTTAGGAATTATTTGAGGTGATACTGCTACCGTCACTTTCGATTATAACGCTTCTGTGGCTAGAAAAACTGACTGTCGAAAAGTCAAAACGTACGCGATTAACGAATGTGTGATTTTAACTGTACATATATCAGGACCGTAGACCACATACATACGCTGCGGCAGGTTATATAGAAGACCGAAGAGTACAACCTGCCTCTCTTTTCAGCGTTTGGGGAATACGAGAAAGCCTTCGATTAGATCGAGACTTGGGCTTTTCTGCAGTCTCTCCAACGGTGCCAAATATCGCTTACAGAGTGAAGAAACCTTTGTGGAAGAGATTTTTTATTTTTTTATTTAGAATGTCACTCTTGACTTCTTTAAAAATTGTCCTGTGTAAATAAGTAAGTGCCTATGTTAAGTGCAGCAGACATAGTTGCCCTACTAATTGACCACATGAAATATCGGTAGCGCTTGTAAAACATTTTGAAATTTTTGGCAATTGTTACGATGACAGAATATCACTTTAACACAACTCCTGGTTTATTTAAAATACTCTTTTGCTCTCCAAACATTAGACCTAGATGAAATCCATCTTAGAATGGCTCACCCCACTCTCATCCCACTCTGCTCTTATCAATGATTGATTCTGAATGTATTTTCGTCTCCCGAGAACGATGTTGACATAAAATTATTTCTATTTCCAGCGTAGGAGTCTTAGTTCCAATATTTATTCTACCCACATTCGATTAAGGAAAACGTAGCCTGTTACTATGTTTTCGTTTCGGTCTCCGTTTTTTTTGTTTTTCTGCCTGTCCAATTAGAAACTGGGTGATCCTTATTTACATGGTAAACAACGTGTAACCGAATGAATTTACGCCTAACCCAAAAAGGGATCACTGTACTCGTTATTATGAAAAAAAATTACAATGGGACCAACCATGTAAAAGCGAAGAAAAATCTCTGTCGGGTCATGCAAACATTTAATGTCAGTTTTGCGGGTACACGTTGTATATGTATTAGGTACTTACGTATTACTATTATTTAAAAGTAAGACTACCATGGCCTATTTTAATAAAGCCAACAGACGAAACAACAGTTAACTGTTGATAATCCTACGATTTTGTAAGTTTCTTTCATGCACTTTCTACTTTTTAAAACAGAACCTGTGGCAAAAATGTGACAAATTATGTAAATATTGACAAATTTGTCACAAAACCAAGGCCTAATAGGTAAAGATTGATAATTCTTATAATCTGTCCCAGTGCTATTTTCATAAATGTACGATTTGACTAGCATTTACTTGTAATATTGTATCTACCTACTGTAAAAAAATCCACTTACTTCTGTTTCACCATGCAGACATTATCTCCGTTGAGGGCTGAGGCTTCCATCACGAATACTATGGCACATACTATCACTGCACACCATGCTTTAGTCTTTATAGTCCTTAGCACTTTGTCTAAAAGCACCATTTTAGCACTGACGCCGATCCATAGTCCTAATGTCGTGGAGCCATTTTCGTTTGGTTATAGAGTACCTGTTGGACAAATAGTTTCATTTAGATCTTTAGATGTGTTATCTTATTATTTGTACATGTATTTACAAAGGTTAAGAGGATTTTAATGATCCTAGTTCTATGAGGTTGTAACAATGATTGCAAGCTAATATGTAATGAAGATAACAGCGGACTTGGTAAATTGTTGCAGGTTTGTCCTGTTGAAGATACAGGAAAATATCAAGCTTGATAATTTTAATAACAAGATATTCATAATCCGAAATTCATTAAAAATCTCTGAACTGTTTAGGATCTGTTTTGTAACTGATTGGCATTTTCCCTATATATAGAACTAGCTGTCCGACACGGCTTCGCTCCCGTCAACTGGCTACCTAGTACCTACCTACTCATTTACCCTACCTACACTACATACATGATTATTGCGTAACGTAAAAAGGAATAATTTTGCCCGTTTTTGCAACATTTTTCATTTATGCTCCGCTTCCATTGGTCGTAACGTGATGTTATACAGCCTATAACCTTCCTCGATAAATGGACTATCCATCACAGAAAGAATTTTTCAATTCCAAACAGTAGTTCCTGAGTATAGCGCGTTCAAACAAACAAACTCTTCAGCTTTATAATATTATATATATAAGTATAGATTTGGCTACACAGAGATATTTACGAATAAAGAAGAAAAGTGTATAGCAACAAATAAAGCAACCTAAAATCAATTATGACCAAGTGGTAATAAGAGCGCCACGAACACGACCTTTTTCCAACAATGCAGAGGAAAAAAGAATTCCTTTCTATTAGAGCCATCCTCGCTTTCTATTAGCAGGACAATAATTTGTGTAACGCGTGACAGAATGGCGGCGGGGCGTCGGGTCAACTGACCGACGAGGGAAGCGGGCAGCTGAATTAATTGTAGCAATAACTGTGTGATACTGGCGATGTTTCGTAATAATGGACGTCGATCATTCTGGTGTTATACGTCATGTGAATGACGAAATAATCGTTGATATTCTGAGAGAGCCAACAGACAAAAAATCTTATCGATAAAAGTCGAAAGCCGTAATATATTCCACCGTGCAAGATTAGAAATCAGATATTTGTCAACTGCCCAGAGGCATCGCACTCGTGAAAATTGTCCCCAGTGAAAGTATTCTTTGTTCTTATCCAGGACATGGTCTATCGCTGTGCCAAGTTTCATCCAATCCGATAAGATGTGGAAAGGTAACAAACAGACAGAGTTAAATAATGACAGATGAAATGCATAGACAAAAGGTGAGGTGCGATCATCCACTGTCTCAAAATATACATGGGTCTAGTATGTTCTATGCTTTGTATGTCGTGCCCTGTTTCTGAAGAAAAATCCTTTCCATTGTGAGCGACCCCGTCTCTGTCCCGTGTTTGCTAGATTCGCAACGGGTTTGCTGATTGACGTGTACAACTGCCCATAGAAACCCTCGATCTCCTTCAGAAGCTCCGGTTTGGCGGATACGATCCTGCCATCGTCGATCATCAGTTTCATGAGCTGGCTGTGCTCAATAGCCAAATCTCTTGCAATCAATTGGAGCCCTTATTCTACTTAATCGCGTCTTTAATACGCTCAGTATTAAAGCGGCGGAGGTCGCTTATCAAGGACTTCGAGATCTATTCTCTATTGTGCCGCTGATAGATCCATGCATCATCTGAAGACTGCAGCATCATTTCACGCCTCTCCTTCATGAGCTTCAGAGTTGAATCGGATAGTTTCTTGTTCTTATTTGCACGACGAGTCTTGAAAAACTTAGTCCCGACCGTATGGACAGTTTCCACGAACCCATCGTTGTAATCGTCCACGGAGCTACCTAGGCACTCGAAACGTTTCTGGAGTTCGAGCTGAATGCTTTGTGGGTTTTGAATCTGAATCTGTGCTGGACAGAGCGTAGACTTCATCAGTCGAGATCTTTTCAGCTTAATATTTAAGTTCAATGTGCCTCTTGAATGTTACTTCTGGTAATACTCGTATATTATGGTTCCAGAGATCATACAGGAATTAATTGACTGTGTCCGTTGCACATCAAAATTTAAATGTCAGAGATATATGATGCCTTAATTTTTACTCGACTACGGCAAAGCCAAAAGGAGGGTTATTTATCTTTCTCTATTCTACACAACCACAGAAAGGATAAATTATTTCGTATCTATTGCCTACAGATAATAAATAAAAATTTACGTCTTTTTATGCGTTGTCT
Organism: Orthosia gracilis; assembly: GCA_947562075.1. NCBI lineage: Eukaryota > Metazoa > Arthropoda > Insecta > Lepidoptera > Noctuidae > Orthosia > Orthosia gracilis. The sequence goes on along the minus strand of OX387272.1, from coordinate 47,123,764 downwards.
AATGAGACATGTAATCAAATGAAATATCTTATTTATATGCAAATCAGCGAATTCTTTTTTGTAGGTATTTGAAAAAGTCTAAAAAGAGGTCAATGTAAGCTTTTTACGCGAGTAATAAGCAATGTGATTGTGTCACTAGTCAAAAATAGAATCTATTAAACGGCTACCAAAAAGTCAAAGTTCAATGTCCACGTAGTTGCTTTCATTCATTAAGAAAATCTTGGCAACAGTTGGGCTTGTTTAAGTATTCAATGCTGCTTCAGTGAGTTCTAAAGTTTCCTTAAACGTTTAGATGCAAGCAATGAACGATTAATAGTTGGTGTATGCCGAAGCTTTTAGATATAAATACACTCTTTGTTTGTTAGAATGTAACCGTTACCAAATACGATAATACGATTCTCAAATAGTCAAAGTATTGAACTTGAAATACTTTCAACTCACATGACTATACTAATTGATTGCACATTGTGCGTATGTGCGGTTCATTCACACATTCTTTCATTATCTCTTCATGAATGTCACTATAAAAGTTTCTTTCTTATTTATTTTTTATGTCCCATCTATTTTTTGTGCTACATGTGCATGGGACACCCGTGCTGCATTTTAATTCGAATTCAACGTTGAATGAGGAAAGGTTTTAATTATGGTTTCATCTTCATTGTATAAATCAAGTTTCTTTTGAAATAAGCAGCATCTTAGTGCTATTTTATCTGTATACTTTATTTTATATATTAAGTGTAAAATTGAATATTCACTTAAAAATTGTATACTGTTTTGCTCATTTATTTTCTTAAATAACAAAGTTAAGCATATAAATCTTTATCAAGACGATGACTTGCAACGAAGACTCTTGACATCTATAATTATGGTCGATTGCACCCCATGCAGTGTTCATTTCACTTACACAGTGAATTCTTCTCCTACACGTCTCATTGATGTGTGTGTACACACGGTTGTGTCGTTTCGCATGCGTGCGCGCAATTGGGCAGGATGCGTCGATTGGCGCGTCACACACAACTGCTTTATCAATAGTGCCGTCGACCTCTTTCTGAATTGTCAATGAAAGCCAGCTACTCAACTTAACTTGATTTGTTAAATTGATAGGGATCATGTCATGTGGTATTTCAAGATATTTGTACTGCGTTACTAAGAGCTCTGTAAGTCTTGCATTCCTGCTATTAGTATCTTAGATTGTTCTTGGTCGTATCACTCAATCTTGGGGGTCTAAAAAATTGTCTGAATGTTAAAAGAATTCAGCTGGATTAGATTGTGACATTCTAGGTGTACTCAAAATCCAAGCTGTCCTGTAGTTTGGATGTGATAGTTTAAGAGCGCAATGATTTTGGTAATAACAGTCAGGGAGACGGTTTTATAACGAGCGATCCTTGAAAGAACTAATGGCCAGATGGCTGCGAAAACATTGGTTCATTCATTTAGAATTGACTTATAGTACAGTACATACATTTCCAACGAGATTAACCGGGTGAAGGGTTACCCATTAATTTTATGAGCACCGCATTTGACTACCGGATGAAGATTGTTTGGACCCCTACCATCAAATAGTTACTGTAAGTGTTCTCTGACAAAATATTATAGATATTTATGCTTAGCATCTGATTGATTGAACGTAAAATTTTATGTGTTGTCGCTGTGGCAGGTTGGAGACAATGCGTTATTGGGTCTTCCTGTCTTGCCTTAACGAGAATAAGCTATAGCTATTGAGGTGTATAGGTCTTGGTTCAAAACTTTTCACTTTGCCTCTAAAAATTAGAATCCGATTGAGATTTTCTTCAGATTACCCTGGCTTATTCTATACTATTAAACGAGCAACATTTGTATATATAAATATATTTGTAATCATGTTCTCGAAAATGGTTTCGACGATTTCCATAAAATTTGCAATATATATTTATTTATATATATTCTTTATTGTAGGTACACCAAGTTAAGACATAGAAAAGGAAACTTAAAAATAAAATATATACAATGGGCGGCCTTATCGCTTACCGCGATCTCTTCCAGGCAACCTGGAATGGATAGTGATAGCCTGGACATGAAATGGGGTTGCCATTGGTGTAACACACAAAATTACGAATATTTACTTTAATAATTATACAATAATATTATTACAGATACACAAATACATACATATGTTGTATAATATATACATAAATACATACATATTCAATATATATAGGCAATGTAAGTAAATGTTGACCAACGACAATCACAGTGACAGGTAATGGTCTTTTACGAGTCTTTTAAATACAGGCAATGACTGGGCGCGTTTTATTGGGTCGGGCAATGCATTCCACAGACGAGCAGCTTGGACAGTAAAAGATTTATCCAAGAAAGAGGTGGAATGCATTGGCATTTTAAGTCGCAAGTTATCCGATGACCTAAGTGATTTCGTGTGGGAATCGCAGATAAACTGAAAACGATCCTTGAGGTAACGAGGGGTGGAAGGAGTAAAGAGCACATTATATAGAAGAGAAAGAATATGAGCATTCCGGCGAAGGCGAATTGGCAACCACTTGAGCTTCACACGGAAATCGGAAACATGGTCATATTTGCGCAAACCGAATATGAACCTTATACAAACATTTTGAAGCCGCTCAAGTTTATCGAGTTGTTCTTGAGTAAGGTCAAGATAGCTGGCATCAGCATAATCAAGGATGGGAAGAAGAAGAGATTGTGCATGCGCAATCTTGGTGGCAGTCGGAAGAAAATTCCGCAGTCTCCTCAAAGTTGCAGCAGATGCAAATAACTTGCGGCTTACCTCCTGCAGTTGGGCAGGCCAAGAGAAGTTCTTGTCGAAGAATATCCCCAAGTTCTTAACTTTCTCACTGAAGGGAATAACTGAATTGTCAAAAAGAACTTGGGGAAGAGACGTCCAGTCGATCCTTGAAACCATTCTCGAACTGCCCACTACTATAACCTGCGTCTTGATAGGGTTGACCATAAGCCCGTACCGCTTGCTCCAATCACAAATGCGAGCCAGATCACGATTGATGGCAACGATAGCCTCAGACAGATTTCCGAGAGGAGCTCGCTCGAATATAGGGGTTTTCGGGAGTGAAAAATCGATCTAGCTAGGTCTCATATCTGGAAAAATTTGATATCTCGAAAAAAATTGTTTTGTCTATTTTCACCCGACCAGAGCTCAGTCGTCCAGGTACTTGTAACACTAAAATGTTATATCTAGAGCAGATTTTCCAATATCCAGACAACTTTTATCGCAATAATAATATGGTGGTTTGAAATATTTTCTCATTTTGTTCTCAAAAGCTGTTACGAGTAAACAGCTATGCTTTTAATTTAGACGTTTAGTGCAGGACTGCGGCGATACCACAGCGGTGCGTTTGTCGCACGCGCTGACGCGCACGCACGAAGACTAACCCCGAGTTTCTCAGCTCAAAATTATCGCAGAATTAATGGGACAAATTGTCAAGCACGCGTTACATGTTGTGATTGGCTGTTGAAAATTCATTCAACCAATCACAGCAGATAACGCGTACTTGACAATTTCTCACATTAATTCTGCGATAATTTTGAGCTGAGAAACTCGGGGTAAGTGTATGCATAAATTGTATCCAAAAATCAACCGATCATGCGCAGTACGATAAACGCACCACTGCGGCACCGCAGCAATCCCGCACCAAACGTCTAAATTAAAATAACTCTTAGGCTATCAAACGGATTTAGCTAAGCATTTTCTTAATTCCGCACCGTAAAACGAAACTAACTGATCTACCAACAAACTTACATCTATACCTACATGTTTATTATTATTTTTCTAGATAGATGTGCAACGAAGTTATTTGTTAATTGTGTAGATACAGCAGTATTCCTATCATAAAGGATGTGGACTATTTAGATAGGTGCACAAGTTGCGCAGTTATGAGCGCGTAAATTCATTTCGTTCAACATATTGTGAGCTTACATCGAAAATGGTTTCCGCCTGGAATGACATAATACCTTATTTGTCAAAGGGATGACATACACGGAATGGGCTACCGTATTTCAATATTCATTTAATTCTATTAAGTGTAATAGTGGGTTGAAGAAAACCTGTGGTCTTTTGGTACACCACCGTTCTTCCCTTTGTATTTTTTCGAACTCCTCCTTTATTATTTTCAGATTAATTTCGTTACGGGATCCAAGACAGTTAAATTCATTCTCCGGAGCTTCGTCGAGCTTCATTTCCTCCGCGCTTTTCTGGTGGTCACCACTGTTGATTCTTGCTTTCACGAGTTGCTGTGTCTTTGTCCCAAAATAAAATAAAATTCTCATCCTTGTAATTCAAGGGTTCTATTCTATTTGACTTTATTGACATGGATAAGTGTGTTTTGGTCTCAGATAGCACTGGATTGATAAATATCTACTCTCTAAGTTTTATGCTGAGTTAGTATGAGCACGGTTAACGTAATTTTTTATTGTCCTTTTTTCTATCTGTTATACTCCGCCATTGTTGCTTGTATTGTGTCTACGTCGAAAAAATGTTTTCAATTTTATTCTGGGCTTGTGAACTTTCCTTCCTACAACACTTGTGAACTTGCCTTTCTTTTTCGGCGATGTTAAATAAATGTCATATTAAATGGTGAATCCCGCTTACCACTTTATAAGGACCCCCGGAAGAATTAACCAACGTTAACAAAGTTACATGTTTGTGCATTCGGCTACCCTCATTATTTACTCTTCAATGAGAATAATTGATTACTTGGCAAGGGAATGTAATTATAGGGGTGAATTTGATCTAGGTAGTAGATTTCAAGATTTTATGTGTAGGGTCTTTGTCGTTCTCTTATTTCGCTTGAAGTTTTAGCTACAAAGTTAGGAATAAGGTCACGCTTATATTCCCTGAAGAATAAGACAGAGGTCTAAAGTACACTCATATTTCGCGAGTTATTTTTAAGTCCCATGGGGCCTTTTGATATCAATCGGGAAAAAATCTAGACTTCGGGCTGCAATTGAGATTTTTCCATCTAAACCCCGACCCGGGCATCGAATCCAGGACTCCATGCTCAGGAGTAGCACTTACGACCACTAGACCAACGATGCAATCGATGTAGAATAATCATTCCAGTATTCCCAGTTCTTAAGCGAAGAGATCTTTTTACCGTAACTTGAGATAATATCATCCATAATAACTGGTCCCTTGAGAAAACTTGGTGAGTTTGTGGGCACTGATATCTTAAATGCAGAAAACTTTGCTACGGTATTGGCAAGATAATGAGAGTTGGTATTATTTGAACTTACGTATAATTATAATAGCCAGAGAGTTTGATAGGACAAATAAATCGGCAAATCACTATCTACAGCTGCCTTATTAAAGAGAAGTCGGCAACCAAGTCGTAACTTTTAATGGTCTCGCAAATTTAAAGAGAAAATAACAGTGTTCTAAATGTTTAACAAAAAGCTTTGAATTTAATACACAAAACAGATGCTATTTGGGTCACCGGCGTACTGAACTGAAGATTAATTGACTTAATGACTAAAGCATACAATTGTCCACTCAGAGCGGGTATAAAAATTATCGCCGTAAGTTCATAACCGTTTGAGCATGAATGAGTAAGAATTTGAGCTTCTTTGTTAGATATTTTTTATGCTTTAATCATCTTTGGCTTCGGTTCAGTTAAGTTATGTAGGTGTCAAGTTTGAACGCAAAGAGCCAGTCTTTATTATATTCCAAATAAAATAAAAATAAACATTTATTCAACTCCACGAAAATATCTCGTAATAAATTGATTTTCAAGTTCTTTAATGTAAACATTATATAATAATATATACTCTAAATAATAATTATGTAAGACTTATAATCCGATTTCCAATAATTACTACCTCATTTTAAATAAAGTTGAAGTTGCATCCATAGTGCTTAAGGTTACTGTTGCTTGGCCAATATTGTATGTTGTTGGAAAAAAATATTGTGGAAGACTTATTTCTCGTCCATCAGATAAAATAATTAAATCACATACTTAACTTTATGTGCCGCAGTTTCTAATTATAAAATTTCAATTATAGTTAGTTTTGTACTCACAGAAAACAGGCCAAAACCACATGAAACTAACACACACAATATCACAAATGTACCAGGCGATCAGAAGAGTAACGGAGCGCGAAGCACATGTGACGCGCGATACAGTTAGGACGCGACTGGGATACGGGACAGATGTCCCTTGTTAAGATTAAAATATCGATAAGTAAGGGTTGTTTACTTTAAACGGGATTTTAAACCAATTTTAGAATATTTTGATTTTGGGGTTGTTCAAATAATAAATTCAGGCACCACCCTTTTCAGAATTTTTGAATTGTTGAAGATTTGTCAACTCAGCCATCATTCAGTTTTGGTATTTCGAGAAGAATTTGAAGTTTAACAAAAGGTTTCTAATATCTCTGTATTATCTACATGCTTATATTTTTTATTAGGTATACAAGTCTGAATGGAAATGCAATATACATAATTATATGTTGTTAGACATTAAAGAAGTTGTGGATCGTATTCAAGGTTTACTAATATACATAGTGGTAATGTAATATCAAAACAATATGTAATATTAAAAAAATACCACGAGATTTACGACAAAGTAAAGTAACTCGGTTTCTAGATTCAATATGACCGAAACCGAACGTGATCGATGTGGTATGCACACACGATGTGTTAACTTCGGAAGCAAGTTAAACTCAACATCAAATCTTTTATATTCGTTCATACTTTTGCAAAGTAACTGTGAAATTGGTAATATCCTTAAATTCCGTTGCCTTAGTGAATTTCCGTTCAATTACAACCATATTTCTACAAATAGGGTGGAAGGAATAGCATTTTTTTTGCTTTTGTATTAAGGGTCTTCAATAGGATGGACCCTAATCTTATTACAACCTTAGTAATTTAATTACATTAAATACAAAAATTAAATCACATTATATTTATAGAAAAAAAAAATATAACCTAAGCTATTAAATTGTCTTTACTAAGAATGTGTCTAATATCACTTTTCCTATTGTCTCTATTAAGATGCGCTTCGTTCTTGTGTTTATTTGGCACTTTTTAACCGACTTCAAAAAAGGAGGAGGTTTTTCAATTCAACCTTATATATATATTTTTTAGTGTGTTCGCGGATAACTCCATCGTTTATTTATTTATTCTTGGAAAACCAACAGCTATACAAAAGAGCGTTATTCATGGAATAAGAGACAGAAAGCCAATTACAGGTTTTCACGGATAGCAGTAGAGTAACACACTTAAAGCCAATCAACTAATTTTACAAAAAGAAATGCTGAAAGAATTAGGTTTAGGTATATGAAAATTAATATTACATTTTGAAAAAGTCAATGTTTAGCTGTCTACGTGCCACGCTGCTTTTGGTGTTGAATGGGTCAAAAGAGTACTCTTTACACAATTTATTGAAGTCCTTGCTCGCTCGCAAGATATATGTATTCTGCCTGTAGTTCGAGGATGAAAGTGGAACTGATATACTCGTATGTGGGTTGAACCTTACCGATCTTTGTGGAACAGAGAAATTAAGTTTTTGCAATAGGTTTGGGCAGTCAATTTCGTTTGAGAGTAGTTTCAGCAGAAATGTGCAGTCGGCTAAGCGGCGTCGGTTTACAAGTGGCTGAAGGTGAATTTTTTTGCATTGAATTATGTAATTCTCTGATCTATACGGTATATTAAGCCTATAACATAAAAATCTCATAAAACGTTTCTGGATGCTCTCTAAGCGATCAATGTACTTATCATAACATGGGTTCCAAATTTGTGAAGCATACTCAAAGGTGACTTCTTACAAATGTACAATAAAGAATTTTAAATGTTTTAGCTTTTTTAAAGCAATTGGATATTCTCATTATAAAGCCTAAGGCTTTAGACGCTTTCGCAACCACCTGTTCAATGTGAGTATCAAATAGAAGCTTAGAATCATGAAAGACACCAAGGTCACGCACCCCATCGCATCTTGATAATATTTGACCTTTAAGCTCGTAATTTGCTAATATTGGGGAGCGCTTCCTACTAAAAGTGACTACAGAACATTTAGAAGGGTTCAGATCTAATTTATTAATATGGCAGTAATCATCGTGTCTTGATAAGTCAGACTGAAGAGCCTCAACGTCCCTTGCCGACGACACGGAAGAATAAATCTTCATGTCATCTGCAAAGCAAAGAAGGCTGGAGTGGTGGAAACAAGAGTCGATATCGCTTACATAGATGATGAAGAGCAATGGGGCCATCAGAAAGCCTTGAGGCACACCGCTAGGAATTAAAATCCAGCTCGAAGTGTAGTTAGCAATCACGACAGCCTGAGACCTATTTTCCAAATAAGAAGAAAACCACCGTAGAAGGTCACCTCTTATGCCATTACAACATAATTTCATTTTTAGTATGTTATGGTCTATTCTGTCAAAGGCTTTACTGTAATCTGTGTAAACGACATCGACCTGTGCTCCACCATCCATTCCGGCCGTTACATAGTCGTTCAGTAAGGTTAGATTTGTTACTGTCGAACGACCTTTCAAGAAACCATGCGAGGGACTGAAAGTATGTCTGAGCACGGCACAGACCTGATCATAGACGATCCTCTCGAAGACTTTAGCTACAATGCACAATTTGGATATGGGCCTATAGTTAATAATTTCATTTTTTGAGCCTTTCTTATGTACGGGAGTGATATACGCAGACTTCCATACTTGGGGAACCGTAGATGTAGAAATTGATTTCTTAAACAGCAGTGATATCGGAAAGGCAATGGATTTAGCAGTGCGTGTTATAAATTTGGGAGACAGGTTATCAGGGCCAGCAGATTTAAACGGATCGAGGTTAGTCAGCAATTTCGTAACGTATTCAACATCAATTTCAATCGAACTAATATCACCACCAGCATTACCATTCATTGTGAGTTGGGGTACGGAATTTCTAGAAGTAAGTTGGGGTAAGGAATGTAGAATAAAAATGGGATGAGAAAGCATTACAAATGTCATGTGCCGAAGAAACAGTTTTATCACCGTATTTAAAGTAGCTAGGTATTGAATTTGACTTCGACCTTTGCTTAACAAAACTCCAAAAATGCTTAGGGTTCTTCTCAATAGTTGCTTCGGTAGATGACAGATAGTTGGAATAGCAATCTGCTTCCATTTTTCTCACTCTTTCACGGAGCATCTTAAAAGTAGCCTTGTCAGAAAGTCTACCATACACTTTAAATTTCCGGTGGTATTTAGATTTCTCTTTTATCAAACGTGTAAGTGACGAGGAGTACCAAATTGAATAAGAGGAAGGACGAATACTTTTGGATGGAACATGTTTATCTCTCAGATCAGCCATGGTGCTATAAAAATAGTCTACACACTCATCAAGTGTCCGATTCGCAAAGACATTGATCCAATCTATGGCCGATATTTCATTGTTTACTGCAGAAAAGTCACACTTGTCATACAAATATCGGGTATAAGTTGCAGGTTTCAAATACTCATACACCGCAAAATTTATGTCAATAAAAATCACGGGATGATATTTGTCAACAGGGACCAAGGGCGCTGAACCTTCACTTACATAAACACCGTCATCGTTACATAACACTAAGTCCAAAATTTTTCCATAGAAGTTTACTATATTGTTGAACTGACTTAGGCCCATGATCCGTTATTCATCCGTTAAAAAGCATTCGTCTGAACTATTAATATTTGAGGGTAAAAGTGAATTGTTAACCGATTGTCAAGATATTCCGCTTAAGTTAAAGTCACCCACGATCAGCAACTTATCATTGCTAATATTATTCAAAACTAAGTTATTCAAATTATTAATGAAATTGGATAACTGATCTGTAAATGAATATCCCTGATTTTGTCTACACAAATAAATAACACATAAATATAGCTTGAAACAATTTCGCGTAATAGGATCGCGCAAATTTATTGACACCCACAAGTCTTCAACGGAAGAGTGGAACGACGGTTGTGGTACTGCAGATATGTGTTTTTTTATTGCAATTAAAACACCACCACCTCTGGTTTGTCCAGTACGAAGATAATCACGATCGCGGCGCCACACAATATACTGATCGCTAAACAACTCCGAGTCAGAGATCCCATCCACCAACCAAGTTTCCGTCAAGGCAACAACATCATAATCATTCAGGCATAAAAGTCGATAAAAGGTTTATGAACCCGTTTTGATGATTCTTTTTTTGTTGGAAAAGAGATATCCCAAGGGTACCATGATAAGTAAACCAGGATCTGATGAGGGCATCCTAGAGAAATCGAGGGAATTCAGCAATGTTATATATGATTTTGGTACTTTTTTTCAAAAATGCAATCATTTACACTCAGAAAGTCTTATTTGGTGAAATGGAACTGATAAAGAGGCCATCTGTGGTCTACAGATGGCCACTGGAACTCCATAATCCTAAGTATGCCACGGGTATACGATATTTCGAATAGCTAACCGACTATATTGAAGCAAACATTTATTAATAAACGGTACTGATGAAAATGATAACATCTAACTGATCTGATGATGAAGCCGGAAGGCACTGGAACTCCGAAATAAAACAATGGATCCTAGTCGTGTTTGGGCTTATTGGAATCGTCATGAGATTTACTTTGGCTATAAATGATTTCGATGGTATTTGGAGGTACCTACCAAAACTACAAAGGAATAAATAAAAAACTTTTTATCAAAAAATCAAACCGTTATCCAAAATAAAACACGTTGGTGTCGAAAAACGAAAAACAATAGGTACCAAAGACACCGACTTCGGAAAAGAAAGTTATTTTTCGCTTTGTAGTGTTTTGTTTTGGAAGTCGGTTTGATTTTTTTGTTATAAAGTTTTTTTTTCTTTACAATAAGACTACTAAGTTGAACGGTTTCGTTCTTTTTAGTCTTCTTAATATGTTTGTGTGGTTAAGAAGCTGTATCAAATATATATCAAACTACATAATATTATGCTCTCTTACTAGCTACTTATTATTGCAATTAATTCTCGTAACAACAAATTGGGACAACATCGTTGTCTCAATTTATAACATTCTTTAGAACCACAAATAACTGGCATGATATTATCCTTTACACTTTTACAACCGTTTAAGTGAACCCGATAATATTGACGAAAACTTCGTTTTGAGAGTCATTATTTAATTAAAGGACATAAGAGAACATTTAATCTTAATTTGAAACAAAAATACATTTTACAAATTGTGTGTACGGAAATAGATGCATAAGTCAAAAATTTTACCTCTATATTACCTAAAGCATATATATTAGAGTTGAGTGTATGTACTTCTATTTTAGTATGCACTGAGTAAATAAATAATCTCCACGTGTAATATACCCGTTTCCGAAGATTGTGTTGCACCCGTTTCCTACTTTCTTCCTGGATTGGGTAAACAAGCTCGGCGTCTTATTGGCGGGCTTCGAGCTTGGGATTCAGTTGTTTACGAAAACTACAGATTATTGCTCTCGCGAGATTGAATCTTGGGGAACATAGATGGGGAGTGAATAATGAAATTCTTAATTGACGAACTGGCAGTTAAGATTCAAGTTGCAATCAGAAATAATAATTCAATGCACTATTGTGGGCTCAGATCAAATAAAAAGTCAAGATGGAACGTTGCAAAAAAACAGGATGACACTGGTTAAAACTACGCCTTGCCGTATACATACCCAATTAAACGCATGCACGTAAGTACAACGAAACTACGCCTTAGCTTGATAGTCGAGCTCTCAGATCAAAGAAAAAGCTCGGCCTCAACCTTGCTGTTTGCAACGTTCCATCTTGACTTTTTATTTGATCTGAGGTTGTGGGTAATTGGTTCTAAACTACAGATTTCATTTTCTGGCCCTAAGAGTCAAAAGTGGTCTTAAGAATATTTTAAACATAGAAGAACATTAAATAAATTAATTATGTCAACCTACAGACAATATACAACAAAAGTGAAACTTAAATTTTACACCCTCCTCAAGTTCTCCAAAACGAAAGCGGCCGATTTATCCATTTAATCCAAAAGTCGCTTTAAGCACCTCCTAAGCAGCATATTTAACAACAAAAATGTACTAGGCTCCCATGAAACGAAAGAGACGGCGCTGAGCGTGGGTAAAGTTGGCGTCACAGCGGCGGCGTCATCCGCCCCTATATCTTCAAGTGTTGACACGCTAATGTTATCAGCAGGAGAACGTTCGCTTAGGGATGCAATGTTTATTTGTTAAAGAGATATTAAAGACGCGCTTGAGAACCGTTGTGTGTGTTTTGCAAATTTTTGGAGCTGATTGTTGGTGTATTTGCATATTCTGCATTTCTGTATATATATGTTACCGATTTTATTTTATTACTTTAGCAATATTTTGTAGGTTTTCAGAAAATGCTATGCAACTAAGGAGTGATTATTCAAAAAAAAACAGACTCTTTATAGCTACAAAGGAGTATACAAAATTAATAGAATGCACAAAATACGTCAAATGATTAAGACATCGAGTATAAAATAGTTCATACAAAAACACAAACTACAAAACTATTCTTACGGCATCACAACTACTAGGCAAGCAAGACACTTAAGAGATGTAAATAGTGGAAAGTTACTTCACTAGAGCACAATATCGAAACAATTTCTGAAATACTAGGGGACCAAGAATTGTAAGAGGTGATTCTATTGTAACTCGGGGCGCCACAAAGTCGGTGGATGCATAGCGCGGCCCCAATGCTAATGGAATCAGCAGGGGACTGTAGATAGGGTGCATTGTTTACTTTGCATTTGCATGCCTATGTGAAACTTTGTTATTGATAATGATTTTATTTTAATGGAGTTTTCTCCCGCTACGTTACTTTTGATCTTTTTTAAAATCGAATTATTTACTGCTGTATGTTTGCTTTTGCAAACATGAAAGTAGTACTGATATTTATATTGTCCTCTTTATGGAATAGTGAAGTAACAGGCTATTAGTTCGTTCCATCAGTGTCAAAGTTACCAGGCTATCAGTTATCATAAGACAGATAAAAAAACAACTTGGAGTGGACGAGTGGGCTACTGGTCTATCCTGTGATATGAAGTCATGCCAATCCACTTATTCTGTTAAAACTGTTATCAATGCATTGTTATCAGGGTATGTCCAATAAACTTCTCAAATGTAATATTGTAATGTAATACCTAAAATACTCAACAAATTGAAAGAAAATTAACTAGTAAGACTAGTAATATTCTAATCTGCATCACTTTACAAAAAGTCAAGCAACTTGTGGAAGTGGATTACCAGAAATTGATCAATATTAATAGGTCCATAAGTATCAGGCCATCAGAAATTGAAGGAGATTAAACGTGGGCGCCTGTCAGTCGGTGAACATGATTATTTTGTTTGTTGCAGGGAGCGACTTTGCTTGACGGCTTCGGTTCTATCTTATTTCATCTACTCAAATAAAAATAAATAAAAAAATTGACACTTTGCTTCTAAACTTCGTAGTTTGTTGGGAATGTTTCAAAACAAATTAAGTAGTTGGTATTCTTGTTCTTATACCCTGCATCTGCATATTCTCAGAAGAGCACAATAAATATCAAATAATGTAACAGTTTTCATCTCTCCGTAGATACTCGTACGAGTAAACTTATAATAATCCAACAACAGATAATATAGAAAAACCTTCGTTCAAGAATTTTCTTCAGAATGTATTGAATTGAAATTTAAGCAGAAGTACTAGGCGCCGAGGAATTCGAGGAGACTTCGTCAAATTGATCTTATGGTAAACGCGGGGCATTCGCCCATGGTTTTATTTAAAGTCACAGTGAACTTTGCGGGTGCTGCAAAAGTGCCTCTGCATATAAACATTTTACTATGACGTAATGGTAAAGGCCGAAAGATATCACATATTGGTGAAATAAAAGACCTACATAAAAAACAAACAATATATATAAACAATAAAATAACGGTTTGCAAATTTAAAAGTGGTCAACTTCTTGGTGACTGTGCGCAATACATTGTTACTTAAATTATTATGGAATACATTGTTACTTAAATTATTAAAATGTTGATGAATTTTTCATATATATATTTTAATTCTTTTATAACATTTTATTTATCAGCAATTTTTTTTAATTTGTGTACTTATATACGTATTGAGTGTGTCCTTAACAGCTATTATAACACAAAGGTTTGATCCTTTGTGTTCCAATCCAGCGTACACGTGTGGACTGCAAATAACATAATATTGGTCCTTTGAGTCGGATATGAACTAATTACGTTAGTGTGGGTACCTATGGGTTGGGTGCGATAGCACAGGTTTGGTCTGCTCTGACTATAATAGTACGATTTTTTATCAAAAGCAATGTAATACTGACTCAATAAGAAACTAAACGGTTTATTTTGGCAAGTTTCTGTTTATAAAATGTCGGAGTTCTGAAAAAATACGTGTATTTCATGTAAACAAACATGATTGAAGTTCAAAGGGATTCCAGGAAAAACTAAATGTTATGTAAAAAGCCCTGCTGATTCTGGATCTAAGGTTTCTCTTCGGATTTCTTTACAGGTATTTTTTATATAAACAAAATTGTGAATAATTTGTTTATGTTAATGTTATCACGAATTTTTTTTGAGTTTTAACAGTATTTTTTTATTTTCACACACGATTACTATCCACCTTTGTTTTTGTGTTTTATTTCTAAATTGACAAAATGTCCACACCTAAGTACCTCACAAACCTGCAGCTAAAATAGTATTGGTTTTTGTCCCTCTAAATGGAATCCTGAAATAGCTAGAAGGCATTGCGGCAGAGAATTTATTGACAAATATAGATAGTTATGGATTTTATGTAGAATAGTGGGTATGTTTACAGTAAGTGTAATTATGGATAAAAAAAATAAAAAAAAATACTTTCAAATTAGAACACTAAAAAGTGAAAAATTACTTTGTTTTAGGAAGTCGGTGTCATTGGCAGGTATAGGTACCATTTTTTTGCGTTATGGACACCGACTTCCAAAACTAAAGTTATTTTTCAGTTAGTAGTTTTTTTATTTGGAAGTGTATTTATATGGAAGGGTATTTTTTTGTAAAAAAGCTTTTTTATTTTTCACCTCTTGGTTTTACCTACCTAATAGGCAAGTAGTTAAGTAAGGTACCTATAATGCCAGAATAGATTACCCGAATATCATGAAACTGAACACATCTGCGTACCCCTTTAGAGCGTACTGGCGTGATGTTATGTTATGAAATGGTAAAAACAATAAACAGACATGCGATTGCAGCAATCGCGAGAGATTTGCCGTTATTTATTGAAGAGTTCTGTTGTATATCTCCGAAGATCTTCATCAGATATTCACCAAATTGAAATGGGACCATATTCGAAACATACTCTTTCAAACAAAGGATTTTTCAAAATCGGTCCATAATTAACGGAGACATCGATGAACATACATAAAAAAACACACATGGAGTCGAACATAGAACCTCCTCCTTTTTGGTAAGTCAGTTAAAAATAATAAATCCAATGCGTTAAGTATGAAACGTGGTCTAGTACCATCGGCCCTCAACATGTAAGTGTTCCAGTGTGAGACAGAGACGCAGCTATATATAACGATTATTACCCTCCCATTTTTACAACGGAATCATGATGGGATTGCCATAGGATGGCGGATAAGTATATTATAACGATCATATGTATGGTCTCTGTTGGTTAATAAACGCCCTTTTCTTTTTGAGCAAAATATATAGTAGACAAAGTAACAATTTGAAAAATCAGATAGTCAATTTGGTATTTTATTTATCTAAGGGCTTGATCTCAATTGTAACCCATAAATAAGTCATTAAATCAAGGGGAGACAAATTGGTCGGTCCATATAACGTGGGCTCAATTAATATCTATTTATGACATAATCTTTTGTGCTGAGCCCGCATGCAGTGGGTCAGTTTGATTGCTATCTTTATTTCTTTTGTTATAGTTACCTCCTCTCTCGTATAGAGGGTTATTAATTTATATAGGCGTTACAATATCCCTAGGGGTATTCGGGCATGACGTAGGAGGTCTTTAATCGTTGACTGGTCTAAGGCACTGAACTACTACAAAAATTTAGTTAGTTAAAACATATTTGTATTAAAAATAAACTTATTTTTATTATTAAGGAATAAATGTTGCGTGTCCTAATGCAAGCCCACAGAAATGCCTGCATAAGGCATTTCTGTGGGCTTGCATTAGGACACGCGGCTGTTATGATTTTCATGAGGATAGAATTGATAGTCATATGGAAAAGAAACATAATAATTTAAATATTTTTGCTTTATTTTATATCACAATAACACACTAAAATCTCAAGTTAGTTTTATGCTATTTACAAAAATATATAAATTCCTTACTAAACTTTCTTATATTAATAATGTTTATAATGTGTAACTTTATTTATGAACCCTGAGAGAGACAGATTACATATTTTAATTAAAATATTTTTTTAAATATTATTCACAACATTTGAAAATACTAAATAAACATGTTACTTAAAAACATTCAAGTAAGAGTGTCAAAATAAATTCCTTAATTTTATTTTCATGTAAAAAATATATTCGCGTTTGTGTCTTTCAAACTTTTCTTTTACATTTTCTATTTCAAATAATATACTTTAAATACTTAAACAGATGCCATAAAGCTACGAGTTCCTATATTATCTTTACCGCCAACGCATAGTGAAGACAGTAGTAAATATAGATGCTAGTAAGATGGCGACGAAGCTCGTCACGTCAAAATGGCGATGGGCTGCGTTGTAGAAACCACCGTAGACTTGGAGGCCTGCTGTCTCGATACTGAAACAAAAAAAAAGTTCGTATGAGCGATTTTCAAAGTTAGAACAGAGTTTTCTTTAGATTTTTTTACGAGAATGTAAAACGCCAACACGCAGTTTTTAGTTAGATTTTAAATGATTTGGGAGTCATAAGATGCTCTGGAAAAAAGTGTTATTTTATCAGCGGTATCGATTATTGAAAGCAAATTGTACACTTGACATTTTGGTAGTTCCAGTCAATACCATTTTTTTTATAGAATTGCACATTGTCTGGAGGATAAGGGTAGAAGGACCAAGACAAATTTGTTGTGTATCTTTTGAGTTAAGTTAAAATATATGTTTAATTATGAGTTAACACATTATTTGACAATATAATTTAGACATTCACCACTAGTTATCCTATTGATTGCCAGCAGTTGTGAGGATCATACTGGCAAAAACATAAAACTAGAGGGAAGTGGCCTCCTTCTAGACCGTGGTGGTCCAGATTTGAGGGCGCTGAAGCGTGGTGTTTTTAGTGAGGTAAAAATCTCACACTCCCTGGTCTTTTTCCCAAAATTTCAGGCGCCTTTTGAAGGTCTGACCCCACTATCAGATAAAAGGTATCATTATGAAATAATACTTGTGACATAATAAGTTTTATTTTATTCCTTGTGCTCATTTGTTTGAGTTAAATCTATTATTTGAGGTATAACCTTCATTGGAGCTATACAAAACAAATTTCTCTTACCTGAACTTGCAATAATCTCCATCGTAACTCCATCCCAGGTATTCTCCGGTCCGCAAGTTCTCACTCCTGAGCCAGTCTTCCAAGGGTCTGAAATAGTCCCTGAGAGCCTCTCCATTCAGTCTGCCTTCTCCGATCGTCTCTTGAAGAATCTGGCTCCAGGGTGCAGAGGATCCACGCTCCATGATGCGCCTGGAATTATTGAAGACATTTTTAGTACATATAAAAAATTAAAAAAACGAAAAGGTGAATGTAAGAGAAAAATGAAGAGAACAACCATTGTTTGTTTCAGATTTTTGAGAAGGATGGGACAATATGATATGAACTCCACGTAACAGTTATGCCTTTTACCATTAGTCTGTCAAAAAACCAAAATCAAAGAATCTGTCAATTCAAAGAATAACTGAATATTGAAAAAATCTGTCAGTTCAAAGAATAACTGAATATTGACCATTATAAAATATCCAGTTTCTCTTTGACCAACCTGGTAGTCAAATCATTCATTCTTTATTTGCTCAAACATGAGTACAGAACACACAACAAATTGTCAATATGTAAACCATAGACGAGTAGTCAAACCATGGACGAGTAGTCAAACCATGGACAAGTAGTCAAACCATGGACAAGTTTTCAAACAATGGATAAGTTTTTAAACCATGGACGAGTGGTCAAACCCTGGACGAGTAGTCAAACCATGGCAGTGTGGTCAAACCATGGACGAGTGGTCAAACAATGGACGAGTATTCACGCTAGTGTCCATTTTTCTAACTAGGCAATAGCATAGTCATAGACATTCTTCATTAATTAAAATCATCATCATCGTTTCATTCGAAAGAAGCCCACTAGCACTACATAACAAACTCCCAAACTTTATACCTTTTATAGTTTTTGCAATAAGTAAAATTTTTAAAGAGAGAAATAAGAATACCTATTTCCAATTAAGGGATTACGGGCTGAATTACCATGTAAACCACTACGAAATCAGAACCATAAGTCTCTGTAACCTAAAATATCAGTTTACTTAAGCTCTGTTCACATAGCAACCTTAATTCCGATAGGGTGTCAATTGTAGGTAACTCAAGACCAGGAACACAGTTATATAAGCCCCCACGGCTAGAGAATGTGGAACTAGGGCTACCAAACCAAATTGTGCAATAGAGTAAGGCTTCCTAGATTCTGATTATGTATGCACTGGACCTTTCCGGCATGAAGTCTTTGTAGTATGTGGATTAATTGGGACTTTACTGGATATTTTCGTTTTCGGAAAAAGCTGTTTTCTTAGCTCTTTGCCTTCATTTTTGGGATGGCTAGAAACACTAGTATATATTTGGCTGATTTGAATCAGTTATGGTACAGCTACGGATGTTTACATAGTTTGTCAAAATGACGTATAATTTTTTTTTTTACGAAACACTATCATTTCTTCCCTATTTTCGTAATCGGAACCAGACATATACCATTACAAACATATAATTTTAGCGCTATATAATATCATTTAATATAATGATAATAATATTATGTCATTGACATAAATCAATATCATCGATATTAGATCAATATTTTATTAACAAACAGTATATTCATTTTTATAACGAACAAAAGCAAGGCATATTGCGTAAGTTAGTGGATATCTTGACTTAGAAACCTGATTTAACCATTTAGGAAAGCAGTGTTTGTGCAGTTAAAACTGACGATAGATGAAGCGGCTGGTTACCAAGCCGATACAAACCGTTGAACCATATTTTATTACAGCCTAATATCCTAAATATCGAGATTACGCGATCTTGCAAGACAGTCGAATTATCTTTTTATGTCAGTTTTGTTGCTTTAAATAAAGCCGTTTTAATAATATATTTGCATTTATTATTATAACGTAAAGATGCTGTTAAGAGTGAGATGAATGATAATATTCATTGCATAGTTACAAAATTTAACTCAGGACTTGCTGTAAGACAAAGCCGGATTCTGAATTGAGTATTTGTAGTTAAGAAACCCTACGTTATAACGTTATTATACCATGGTTAATGCCAGACAGGTTTTATGCTCTTTTTTAGGTTAAAGTAGTGGTTGCAGGAGTAGGTATAGTTGTACAGATAGACTCACTTTGAAATTCTTAGTTTTGCAGTGGGGGGTAAAAGAAGACTATAAAATAAGGGGCTCGATGTTCCCGAAATAATAAAACAGTTTTTCGTAAGGTCATCGTTCGATCTTGGTTAATTGTTTCGCAGAGTAATTAATCATGGCGCAGACAATACACAGAATTTAATTCTTTTCGGGCTCTGAGTAAGATTGATATCATTTTAAGCCCTAATTTGTTTTGTCGTCGAGAAGTATTCGCTTATTTTGGTAAGGTTAAAAGGTTTAGGAGGTTTTCACCTCACAGGGTTTCTTGAATCAAATTGTTCCAAATAGAATGATATTTTTTTCATTTTATGTAAAACGAAAACATCTTATGTGTGCATGCAATTAATAAATTAAACTAATCATTATTTATAAGAACAAAATTAAATATTTTTAAACGCTATTATTATTTTTATTGTAATCAAATCAGCTATTTGAATTATGTATAAACTATTAATGTTATTTGCGAGAAACAAAAGGCTTTTTTATTTGTTTTATATTATAAAAGGTAAAGGTGCAGATCACTGTGTTTGAACAGGAAAAATTCAATTTGAAATAGAATTTGGATGATATTATGATACCAGATAAACGAACAAGGCAGGACGAACAGGCATCGGATTTAAATATTTATTACCAAATAAACGTATCCGTCAGTGACATAAAATAAATATTTTTTTAAATTGAAAACCCATCAAATTCCATGCCTCAGTGAAAGTAGCTTGACCTCAATTACCTAACTTCACTACAGCCAGGTACAGAATGATTCAATAAGATTCTCACAGCGCAATACCAACAGCTATAAAACTGATTCTGATCTGCATGCTCTTACATAAGTGTCCAGTCTATGGAATAAAATGTAGACTATTCGGACTGGGGGCTAAAATGCTGCTTATTCAAATAGATCTGGAATTTCGTAGGACAATATTTTACTTATGATCCTATGTCATCTTCGTTTTGTTAATATTGTTCCAATAGGGAACATGCATGTAATTTTTTATTTGCTAAATGAAAGTATTATTAAGTATCTTAAACAAATATGAAAGATTTTTTTAAAGATCTCGATCAGAGATGAAGTTGTAAAGCGCTAAAGTTGAGAATTAGAAAGAGAAGTTCGACGTGCCACATGACGTCAGATGGCACGACGCCAATACAGCTGCCATAGAAAACGGCGTTAGGAAAGGACAGTTATATTTCTTTTAATCTTCGATTCAGATGCAACTTAAGTACTTTACATGGAGTGAGTATTAAGCGACAATGATAATGAGCCGACTAATAAGATAATAAAACCAAGACAAAAAAACAAATTGTGTATATTAAGCAGCGGAACAACTAAGGGGCCCTTATCTATTTTACAGGAAGTTTATTCAAACTGCTCCCACTACTGCCGCTACATCAGGACTAACAGCACCGCAGCTGGCCTTCTCAGTGATATTGAGCTTAAACTAAAAGGGTATACAAAAAACGACTACTGCATACTTTTCATAGGAGAAAATGATATAAAAGAAGAAAGATACTACACAGACATAATAAACAAAATAAGAGTATCCCTGCAAAGAGTAAATCATACAAATATAATTGTATGTGCAGCCACCTATGTGGCAGGTGCTCCTATATATAATTACAAAGTAGACATGTTTAATAATCTACTATATTCAGATATACAAAGCAATGAATATGCATATTTCTTTGATAGCAACTATGATCTGACCCTTGAGATGCTCTTTTACAGAACTGGTAAAATAAATAACTACGGAATAAGAAACATACACGAACGAATTATAAGCAATATACTCTACGATTTAGATATTTTTGAACAGACAGAAGAAATACCAATAACATATAAGCATATAGATAAGGTTACAGATAACCGCGACTTTTTTCGTTTATAATCACATATTTATAATGCACCAAAACATAAATGGTCTAATAAGTAAATCGGATCTACTAGGCATGCATCTTAGTGAACTCTCAGAAGAAGGTAAGTCAATTGATATCCTTTGTATAACGGAACATAACATGAAACAGGGTGACCATCAACATTTACATATTGCTAATTATTCACTAAAAAAATCCTACACTAGGAATGATAGAAATGGGGGGTCATGCATTCTAATCAGAAACACACATACATTTGAAGTTATTAATGTAAGGAAATGGGCCATACCCAATCTAATAGAATGTTGTGCGATTGAGCTCTTGTCTCACCCTATCATAATTATTTGTATGTATAGACCGCCAAATAATAAAAAAGATAAACTAGCTACGTTTTTTGATCATTTGGAAATGATCTTAAAAGAAATTTGCCTAAAACCAAATAATAAGATCATACAATGTGGAGATTTTAATGTCTGCAAAAATAGCAAAGCCTCTTTGAAATTCCAAAATTTATTACGCAGTCATAATCTAACTTTGGGTACTCGATCACCAACACGTCTGTGCAGTGGGACCTGCATCGATAACATAATTCACAATACCAGAGGCAGCAGATTTGAGATTAAAGAATTCGCATTATCGGATCACACGGCGCAACTACTTAAATGTCGTGTCAAGAAAACTTGCACACTATCTCATTGGATTGTTCAGAAACGTGACTATAGAGATGAAAATATCAAAAAATTTAAAGAATGTCTTCAAAGTCTCACTTTTCATGATGTATATATGTGCTCCGATCCCAATGATGCATTTGATGAGTTTCATGACATATACAAATTGTTTTATGACTTATGTTTTCCAATTAATAAAATAAAAATGTCGGTAATTAAAAGACCTAAATGGATATCAACGGGACTAAAAAAATGTTCCAAAAGAAAAAGGGTCATGATATGGGAATATCGAAAGTCACCTAACCCGGAAAACAAAAACAAACTTAAAACGTACACTAATCGTTTGAAACACATAATTAAACAAACGCAAAAAGCCCAAAATTCTCATTCTATACACAATTCTGAAAACAAGAGCTAAGCTACGTGGAGTATAATTAATCAACAGAAAGTAAATTATCCAAAAGAAGGAATAGACAAGATAATTGTTGACAATACAGTTATTCTCAGTCCAGAACAAATAGCGGAATCATTTAATGAATATTTTATCAATCAAATTCAATCTCAGAATGACATTAACTATAATAATATGCTGACATTTGACACAATATCTAATTCAATATTTATGATACCAACGGTACCAGCTGACATTAATAAAATAATAAAATCTCTGAAAAATACACACAGCGCTGGATATGACGATATAACCACCAAAGTGATTAAAGCTACATCTTTCATTATTGCTCCTGTACTTAGCCACATTATCAATGATTGCATTGAAAAGGTTGTATTCTCAGAAAACCTAAAAATTTCTATGATAAAACCAATGTTTAAAAAAGGTGACAGGCAAGATCCTAGTAACTACCGACCCATTGCCCTTATTCCAGTCTTCTCTAAAATATTTGAAAAAATAATTTATAAAAATATATATTCCTTTTTAGAAACCAATAAAATCTTAATCAGCGAACAATATGGTTTTAGGCAAAGTAAAAGCATTAATTCCGCTATATATGCGCTTGTCAAACATGCACTTACAAATATTGACAATAGAACTCCTGTTGTTGCATTATTTATGGACATGACTAAGGCCTTTGACCACGTGAGCCACAAAATACTCCTTAACAAATTGGAAAAATATGGCATCAGAGGTAATGTTCTTCAACTGTTATTTATGTTATTTATATTGTTCATTGCAGATATCAAACAATGTTTTCGTCATTCGTATATTCTACTTTATGCTGATGACATGAAAATTCATAAAGTTGTGCGAGATATGTCTGATGCTTGGCAATTGCAAGAGGACCTGCATAGGTTTGAAACATATTGTTTCCGTAACAAACTCCAATTAAATGTCTCTAAATGCTTCCTCCTAACATTCTCACGTTGTACTTCTTTGATAAACTTTAATTACACCTTGAACGGTCAGCTCATTGGCAGGTTAGATAGCATAAGAGATTTAGGGGTAATCATAGACAGCAAGCTTCTGTTTGATCAACATGTAAATAGCATAGTTGCAAAGGCTTCCAAAGCTCTGGGATTTATACTACGCACCACGGCCTGTTTCCGATCTCTCAAACCTGTTAAGATTTTGTATTGTTCTTTCGTGCGCAGTCATTTAGAATACGCGTCTCAGGTTTGGAATCCGCAGTATGAGACTTATAAGTCCCGTATTGAAGGCGTCCAAAGAAAATTCCTACGTTATCTGGATTATAGGGCTCAGCAATACTCAGTTGACTACGAGCACCGCTGCAAACGGTACCACTTCCTTCCTCTGGAGATGAGACGTTATATTGGGGACATGAGTCTACTTTTGGGTATAGCAAATGGCCACATTGACTGTCCTGCACTCCTTGCTAATCTGTCATTGCGCACGAACCTGATGGGATTACGACAGCGGCCAATATTGAGTGTACCTATCGCAACGACTAATTATAGGCGAAATGTTTTTTCGATAAGAAGTGCACTTTGTTTCAATAAGCTACCTGGGGACCTTAATATCGACTTGTTTTGTACCAGTGTGGCAACCTTGAGACGACTATTGGCACAGTCATTTTTCAAGGATGGTTAAATTATCTTCTACTCAAATTATATTAACTTGTGTGTACTTTCTTTTTATCGACTTTTTTTTTCATTAACTATATGTGGAGGCTTGTTATTAGCTATTTTTTTTATAATATCACATTATTTATTTCATTGGTTTGTTAGTCTGTAAGCCTTCTTTAAAATAAAATAAATAAATAAATAAATAAATAAATAAACTTATTAAATCATACCTAATGAATCGGCAACAATGTACATGTGTAAAGAAAATCCGCCCATACACTAAAACAGAAATAACATACACGTCTGAATATCGCAAATCCTTATTTGGAGTACCACAGGGAGGTGTCCTAGCACCATTATTTTTCATTGTATATATTAATGACATACCTAAAATTATTTCTAATCCGATGATCCTATTTGCTGACGATAGCACAATATTATTTAGAAGCGAAAATGATGAGACTTTCGAAAATGACATAAATAATAACTTAAATGACATAATAAACTGGCCACTGAAAATAATCTCAAAATAAATCAGATGGTATTTAAAAGTACTTCAATTTATTCCCATTTCATTTACCTAATTTTGCCTGTGTTCCACCAAATATACTGAATGTGCACCAAAATATGTTCATTAAAATATGTCATAACGAGCATCTATTTAACAACTGTTGCAAATTTGTAAAAATAGTAATACACCTAATTTTAAAAAACAAGCATTTATTTTTTTAGTTTTACTTCAGATAGTTTTATTTTTCACTGCAAAATGTATAGTACTTTGGCAACAAAGTCGACGGAGCCCCGCAGCGCGGGGCTCCTATTTCCGTCCGCAGGA
Source organism: Orthosia gracilis (assembly GCA_947562075.1). Taxonomy (NCBI): domain Eukaryota; kingdom Metazoa; phylum Arthropoda; class Insecta; order Lepidoptera; family Noctuidae; genus Orthosia; species Orthosia gracilis. Next base: position 47,098,758 of record OX387272.1, on the reverse strand, counting down.
TCTAAAGTAACCTAACACGAACGAGATGACGGGATCTGAGTCCGCTCGCCGAGCAGGAATATTTGGTGCACGATCAGTATTTTTCGGGGAAGAATAAAATAGTTATTGTTACAATAGAATATTTGCAGCGCACTACAATAAAAAAGTGTTATATCTTGGTGTTCATTTGGAATTTGTTTGATGTAACATATTTTGTTGGCCGAGTAGTTTAATTATAGTAAAACAATTAAACGGGTTTAAGATCAATATTTTAGAAATGCATACATAGATGTACCTTTAGATTTTTGGTGAACACAAAAATATTATTCAAATAAATCTAGGAAAAACAACCTACATTTCGTTTGAACAAAGAACTAACAATAAAAAACTAGATATTCGATATGGTGACAAATATATTAAGGAGACTGATAATACAAAATTCTTAGGTATCTGGATCGATAAAAAGATGAACTGGAAAATACATATTGAAAGTGTATGCAAAAAACTTAGCCAGTGTTCATATGCCCTTTATAACTTAAGGAAAATTTCAAATCAATCAACTTTATTAATGGCGTACCACGGATATGTATTATCTTCTTTGCGATATGGTCTTATATTTTGGGGGAACTCGCCCGATAGAGAAATGGCGTTCAGAGCACAGAAAAAATGCATCAGGGCAATATGTGGCATTCAAAGCACAGACAGTTGTAAGCCACATTTCCAAAAGCTCCAGCTACTTACACTTCCCTGTCTCTACATATACGAAGTAGCAAACTATGTTAAGACAAATATACACCTATACAATCACCCAAAGAGTTTACGTCACAAATATAAAATATGCACAATACCACATAAAAAAGCAATTTTTAATAAAAAAAATCTAATAAAAACATTTCAAAATCTTTAATAAGCTACCTAAACACATAATTGAAATTAAAAATATGGATCAATTTAAAAAAAAACACTACACGAATTTTTAGCTTCGAAGTGTTACTATCATATTAATGACTATTTAAATGAAAAATGCTAGGCCTACTACCTCCGATTTACTATGTTAGGGAAAATTCAATGCTTGTCTTATGAATTATCAATTTATTAATTTTAATTTGATTTGTATTAGGTTAAAATCTGACTGTAATGTATTATTTTGAACAGGCATTTGAATTGGTATTTCAATTGTTTTCGACCTTAATTTATATTTATGTGTAATTTAAATTTCTATTGATTTTTTTTATTTTTATTATTCTGACATTTAAATATTACTATAACTATTTCATAAGGCTGACATATTTAATTTAATTTTATCTTGTAACTACATACTTTTAACTATTTGCATACCCATGTGATGGTTAAACATGGAGAACTTACCTATATAAACAAAAAACATCAATGTATATTTGTGCCCATGTTTGCAAATAAATAAATGATTTTAATGATTTTAGTGACCGCATGCCTGAACTCCAAACCCCAGTGACTGGCAAGCATGATACCCTTTGGTTGGTTGTCTTTGGTTAGAAGGCTCGGATGAACTTGATTACAGGTTGATCTGGCTTGTACAGAAATGTTACTGTAAACATCTCACTGTAAAACTTAAGTGAAGAGAGCTCTCAAATCCATAGCTTCAGTTTAAATGACAGTTAATTTTACGATTCACCTAAGTTTTCAAAGTGAAATTTGAATAGAATAGCAGGATTATCAGGTACCGTTCATTAATCAGGTTCTATGTGTAACATTCATCATAAGCTCACAGAGAAGCTACCTCCACATTATTCATGATAAAGTAGGTAGGCCTCGTGATAAACAGGGAACATTTGTTTGAATAATACACCCCATTGCCCGAAACACTAGGAGATTACCAGCTTTTCAGTATTGCAATTTAAATATTTAAACCAATGTTTTGAAAAATATTGCAAAAATTATGTAGTATAATGAACTTACGAGCTCATGAATGTTATAGCTTGTATTGCATTTGGCCTTATTATTGCTGTTTTTTAAGAATTTACGCCCTTTCAAACTATTTGGCTCCTAAATAGTATAAAATACTCGTAGTCAGAGGTAGCCACATCCTCAAACGAATAGGAGAAGAAAAGTTTTCCTTTCTGTTCAAATCAAGATACTGACTATGTATAGTTAAAACGAAATAGTTATTCTAAATTCTTTATTATATTCCTTACAGGCTATGCGACAAAGTCCAGTATACATTTTAGGTACCCAAAACTTATGTCCAGCGTGATTTTCGCAACCACTCCGACCCATATGCCCAGGCTTCCTATACCTCTGTATAATGGTAATTAGGACAGCAGTGGAGTCACGATTTTGGATTACAATTGGATTTTACATCGGCCTGAATTGTACAGTGGCGTATGTATTATGTTTTGTGTAAGTAGGTACTGAATCTTAATGTTGTTACATGGTTTTTGATTGATATTTAGGAGTCTTGTGATTGGAATGGTTATCATTGAAAAATATGGCATTTTGACACTGGTTAGAACGTGTTCCAGTATATTGATGAGTGATCTAGTAAAGATCGTGTACGTTGTATATTCGTTTAAAGTAGACAAAATGACGATGATCTTTTAGTTTTATTGTTTACTTATTGGTAAAAAGCATCTGTTTTAAAGAGCTTGATAAATACCCATGGCTGAGCTATCAAGTGATCAAGGTAAAGCTTAATTGATGTAGTGGCAATGGGCACAACTAAATACAGCAATTTGGGATTTTGCCAGAGCGTAGTAGCGTAGTTTTGGGCTCGGAATAGGACATCAAGAGCCTATGAGATGGGTATACTAATCACTCTTTACTTTTTTGTAAGTTACCATCATAAGGCCGACCTATATTCTCCATTATTAGCTGACTTTCTTAATTTTGTTACTAACGCTCACTGTAGCAGTTGTACGCTTTTTTGTATTAAAGCGTAAATATGCAAAAGATGAAGTTTGTGAACATTATGTAAACAGTGTAACAATATGATGGGCCACGATCGGCTTGCGAGTGCGTTTGCTGTAACTAGGACCGCGAAATGTACCAGGGTAACATAGAACAGTAAGAGCTAACAATGTTACAAGTTACAAAAGTCGTGCTACTGTGTGTGCAGTTGGTAAACTAGTCGATGCACCAGTTGATTACCGAGACGAGGTATATACCAGGAATCTATAACTATTTGGTGCAAGTATGAAAACAAGCTAAATAATTTTGGAATATCATACGAACCTTCAAGTTTTGAATTGTTGAGAAATTGTTAGCGCTATTTAGCTATTTATCTTAAGCATAATACTGTAAGTTGCCCCAAATTACTTTCAAACCATAGCTTAAATTTGTAAAACCATTCCGAGCCTAAAATTTGTAAAACTAATGTTTAAATTATCTAATTAAACTCAAGTTAAAATCGAGTTTGTATGGCAATTAAAATTTAATAAGTTTAGCTAGGCATGCCTAAATGACTCGGTCAAAACCTACATAAATTAATTATCTGAATAAACTCAGATTAAAAATCGAGTTTATGGCAATAAAAAAATTATTAGTTTCAAAATCCATCGTCAGCTTTATCTTAATTAGCGTTTCGTACAGACTTACTAAATCCAAATATGTAGTTACGTAAACCTGTTAATCTAGATCTGTATGATTGTTTTGAGACTCAAATGTCACATGGTTATCAAAGTTATGTTAATACAATGCCTATTTCAAAATTTTAAAGATTTTATCTCATAGGATTATAAATGATATTCGGACTGTAATAAAAATAAACATATCTGCTTTTATTTGCTTTTATTTGCATATAAATCAACATATCTCCTTTTATTTATTTGAATTATATGCTATGTTTTTTTTATATTTTGTCACTCCTATTATTTGTTCCTTGTTAACAAAATTTCTCTTGCCTTTATCCCAATTTATTTGAGGCCAATGCAACACGTCTTCTGTCATATTTCTCTGTTACTTCTCTTTGTTCTTGAGTTTGACTTCTTTTTGTTACTACGAGTAACAGAGTACCCTTTCAATCGATTCATCGTTTCTTTGATTTGCCCGTTATTTTTTATAGAAACATGGTGCTTTAATCTTGATTTTCCTATAAATATTTTATCAGCATTCATCAAGTTCAGTTTGAGTTCCATTCAGTAACTACGCTGCTTCATTTCATTCCCTTTAATCCCATGTCGCTGATGCAATAAAATCTAATTAAAATGTTTTAAATTGTTTGCTCCATAAAGTTTGTCAACAGTAACTAAACTTTACATTGCTACTCGTTGCAATTAAATATTTTATTCGAATTCATCCGTCATACACTAGGAATTTTAACCAAATTGGTTGCACTACTGACGAATTATGAAACGTCGTAATAAAGTAGTAAACTGTGGGATGACCTTAATTTGTAAATTGTCATTAGATAATTGGACAGTTCGGTTTTTCTACCGTACTGAAGTAATTAAAATTTCTAGCAGATTATTTGCATGCTGTGTGATCCATGCATGTTTGAGGACATAATTATCAGTAAAATCAACAAGACTTTGTAATTAATCACTTAAATATTTTAGTTTAACATAACATTAACATAATTCTAGAACTTTAACATAACATTGTGTCCGATCAAAATAAAAACCGAAACTGAATTTCGGCAACAGTGTCAGTTTCGGGCGAAATCGGAACCGAAACTTCCTTACAAGGATCATGTTTTGAGGGAAAAATAAAGAAAACATTATTATAATTAGTCAGTCTTTATTTTGTATGTTTAAATCACATACCTATGCAGTTTTCGACATTTTCACTTATTGCTATGATAATAAACATAACAACCCCTCATTAAAGAAAAAATATTCGCAAAAAAATACTCGCTTAGATGGAATTTAACGCGCCGAACATGACCGATCACAGCGCGAGAACTCCCGAATGCCGAAACTCAACAAAAACTGAAACCTATTGCCATCAACAGGGTTCTTGGATTTTTATTCATTAAAGTTTTCTCTAGTTCTTATAAAATATATTCACAACATTTTTATCTAAGTTTTAATGTGATTACGTAATATATGGACATTTTTCATGCCCAAGTATATAATTTATCACTAGCTTCAAAACGAAATTCAACAATGTAACAATATTAACGAATAAAATTTAATAATGCAACCCGCATCCATGTCGACAAGTGGCTACATCCGTGCGGAGACGCGCAATTGTCTGAACCATGCTTTATATTTATACTCGCCAGCCAAAAGAATTTGAACCATATTTAAACTTAATAGAGTTTAATTTAGATCTAACATTTTGCCTATTTTGGGACATTTACACACGAATGAAATTCAACTCTTCGTGAAAGTGGTACAGTTGAAATTAGATCGGATCAATATTCTATTTTTAAGAACGACGCTGCTAAGTTATGTGAACTGTATTTCGAAAGTATAAGGGTTATATTACATTGACAAACATGCGTATAATTACTGGTGTGAATAATTTAAATGTTGTCGAAATTAAAATGCATATTTCTGGCTCATATTTTTTGATGTTGCAACTTGTTCATCTAGCACAATTAAAGTTAGTGCGTGTGACATAATCATATTAATTAATTTCATATAGGTAGGTAGGTTATTATCATTTTCCCTAAAATTTAAGTAAACTTAAACTTTTATCGTTCAGGGAAAAAACAACACTGAAAGCCTAATATCATCTAGGATTAGTTACAAAATAAATTATCTACGCAAAGAAAAGCATATGTTATAATCTGATCAATACTGATTTATTATATCGGATAATAAGTACTTACAATCAGCAACCAGGGTCAAAAGGCCAAAACAAAAGAAAATTAAATATAATATAATTGAAAACTGACTCTATCTAAACGAATATAAATATGATAGTCGGTGTGTCTGTTAGTCCAAGCAAAAACAATGGCTAAAGAAAAATAAAATCACTAAATTAAATAGACGATATCAGATGATATTGCGCCTAGGGGTCTCGAGTTACCCAGTTACTGAGTCGTGGATGTCGCATAGGAAGTCGCTCCACATGTAAAATTCTAGTGCATCTGGTTAGACTAGAAGTCCTCTCTAACATATTTGTAATTTGATTAATATAAGAAGCCACGACTATTTGAACTTTCGCTACAATTCTTTATTAATGGAAAGGATAATATGCAAGAGTAACACAAGAGATAAAGAAAAGAAAGAAAGAAAACTAGCTTATTTGGCACACACAGGTACACCAATGTAGGCACAATTAAAAGGGAACTTAATTTTAAAACATAACATCGTGCCCCGCGGCTTCGCCAAATATGTAGGTCCAATTCAGCAAAATGCCGGACTGGTTTTCAACTGAACCTTACGTTGAAGTGTACGGATGTGAATCAGTTTTTACGGTGTTAAATATATAGGTAAATAGATATAATATGTTAGTGTGATATAAACGATATATATGGATAATAATTTGGTGTGAACCATTATGCCATGAGCAGCTGAGCGAAATACACGGATTGCAGTAGCATTTAATGCGACTATTAGTGTTTATCCAAATAAGACGTAAAGAGTCGCGCATATTGGTTTCCTTTCCCTAAAACTACACTTTGCCTAGATAGAATACTATAAAATTAATTTAACAGCCAAATCCACAGCATTGAACTAGTCTCACAACTAGGGTTGCCAACCATACTGTAATATAATTATATTATATATTGTCCTGTATTTCGGGTCTGTCTGAAATACATAGAACGCAAAAATACGAAATCTTCAACATCGAAATCATTCATTTAAAAGAAATATGAACATGCTTTTAACTTTTGACTTATACTTTAGTGTCGGCGAACCGGAGGAAGAGTCGTTGCCCCACCACGTAGATTTCCCATAAAAATTAAATTATGTTCCCCGCCACTTGGTAGAAAATGACTCTTGCCCCGGTTCGACTATAGTGTATCCGAACGTATCTGTCCTATTGCGTTCCGAACTTGTCAATGTCAAATGTATGTTTGGTCATTGGTCTGCTTTATTTTTGTTTTAGGATTTTGGTTATTTTCAATTAGATATTGCTCTTCCTTTTGAGGAGTTGAAGTCCTTAATAAATTAGTTATTGAAAGTTATAGTGATCAAGAAGAAAGAAATAGATGCAGTATCTCATTAATAAAACATGGGCTTTTGATTTACATTCATTTACAAATTGAATGTAGTATATGAAAAATTTATTTTAGACAAAAAAATAAAAAAAATCAAGTAGAGCAAAAAAATATAGTTTTTATAAAAATAAATAATTAAGTCTTTGTCTATTTTTTTTAAATCTTAGTTTACTAAAAATACTATATTTTGTCGGAGAAATGTTGCCAGCCCTACTCACAACAGACCATTACGTGTATAAATTCAAATGTAACCGTTACGGTCAAGGCCGCTCGGCTTCACGCTTGTAATAGATAAATATCTACGATTTATGTAAAATTCTACTTATTATACATATTCTTGATCAATATCGCTTTTGTTGAGATGGTTATCTATTTGTGTCGCAGCTAGAATCGCAGGAGATTTCAGTGATTAGGGTTCTGATTGAAAGTGAATAATAATTATATATTTAATTTCAAACACGTAACGACCTGATATGTATTTTTTTCCAGACTAGTTCCACCACGAAGTTGGTGCCTATTTTACATCTATTCCTCATCCATACCAGTTCTCGCTTATCATTCCTCTCGTACTTTCATGCTTCAAACTGTGTCTTTCTTTTATCCTTCATCTTTATCCTGTTATGTATTTGAACGGTTTAGTTGATAGAGAAGAGGTGATTTAAGTCCCAGTTATCAACAAAGGTCCTTATTCAACAAAACTACTACTGGAATAATAAAGAGTAACATAAACTTAAGTTGATGAACTGGAGCTTGTGTTCGTTCTGACCTCTAGATTATTAGATCTACTCGGGGGTTTTACGGGTACCCAAATAATGTTTATTGCGTATTTGGAGTAAATACCAAATGTTTTCTTCGTCTATGGGCATGATTTCTTTCCCCCCAGCCAAGTTACAAATGTTTCGTATCGAATCTCTTTCTACAATCGTTAACGCCTTCTATTCGTTTGGTCTGACCGATGTGACTTAACGTTCAGATGAGTCATAACCACATATTGATTCGTTTTCTAATAACGTTATCGATTGTAGATTGTCAACTTAGCTACAGGTGCATGTCCTACTACGTTTGTTGTACAAATTAGTATCTATATATCGGAATCCTATCGGAGTTACAATAATTAAACTAATTACAATAAATCAAGAAAGACACTTACGTCAGAATCTTTCCAGCCTCAGGGTTCCTATAGAAGTCACATTTGTGGAGAGGTCGTGACGGGTCTCCGGGGATGAACTGTCCAGTTCGTTCGCACACTGCTCGGTAGATCTGGAACTGGAGAACTGTGCTGACGAAGTATCTGTGGAAAATGGAAATAATTGTTTTAGTCAAGATATGATCCGTAAAAATCAAAGGCCTTTACTCTGACGAGTCAAAACTATCATGGTTCTATTGTGAGAGAGAGACGGAGTTGTACAGGACGAAGAGCAGCATCCCTTTTTAAAAACCGAATCACGATGGCGTTGACATATCATAGTACAGGCCCTAGTGTGCTCTCGGGCTAGGTGGAAGTGACCATCTTCACATGAAGGCTATAACAGCTGGATGTTGCAGAATTGAAATGCATGACGTGTAATTGGAGACGCCTATCTCCAGCATCGAATTCCTGTACGCTGGTGATACCGATGATAAGGAGGGTCCGGTGGCGAAAGCATACCGGAAGACGCAGCGGTGGAAAGCCTCCCTCTAGGTGGAGCGACGACCTGGTCAAGGCTGCGAGATCTGGTGGATGCGAAACGTACAGGACCGAAAAGTGTGTCGACGCTTAGAGGAGGTCTATGTCCAGCAGTGGACGTCTTTCGGCTGAAATGATGATGATAATGAAGGAGGGTCCCCGGTATACGAGTTCTGAGTCTTTTGTCGTTGAAGATATGTTTGCAGAAAAAAGGGGGAACCTTCTCTTTACCAAAAAATTAAGAGCAGACATTACAATTTGTTATCTTGACAAAGTGTCTTTGCAGACTATCTAATGAGTTATTGAATATGGAAACAACGGAACAAAAAATCAAACCGACTTCAAAAACAAAACACTACAAAGCAAAAAATAACTCTCTTTGCCGAAGTCGGTTTGCTTTTTTATTAAAAAGTATTTTATTCTCCTCTTTTTCTTAGTTTTGATAGGTACCTCTAATTAACATGAAAATCATTTATAGGCAAAGTAAATTTTACGACAATTCCAAAAAGCCCAAACACGACTAGGATATATTGTTTTATTTGGGAGTTCCATTGGTCATTGTGGTCATCTTCATCAGTTCCACTTCACCAAATGATACTTTCTGAGTGCAAATGATTGCATTATTGAAGAAAATACAAAAATCGCTAGGTATATGTATGCGTATAATATTTGAGGAGTTCACTCAATTTCTCTAGGATCCCATCATCAAATCCTGGTTTCCTGATCATAGTACCACCCTTGGAATATCTCCTTTCCAACAAAAAAATAATCATCAAAATCGGTTCATAAACGACGAAGTTATCCGCGAAAACACAAAAAAATAATAATATAAATCTGGTCGAATTGAGAAACCTCCTCATCTTTTGATGTCGGTTAAAAAGAAAGGCGGCCATGCTATTGATATGAAGTTTAAGGAGGATCCTGGTTTTGCGACCAGCCCTTCGCAGTTACTGGAAAAATTTACCTTCATAGGGCGAGGTTAACGAAACTAGATTTATGCTAACGCGTGTCAATAAGACCTGACTAACAATTTGATTCCGTGATCACTATGACAGTTAATCGCATTCAAATATCTAATATTCTCACGGGAATTGAGTACATTGCGTCAGTCATGTTTCTATACGTTGATAAAACGTCGGTTAGTGAGTTAATACGTTAACGACAAGTAAGGATTTAACAGTCGTTTAGTAATCCGCGTTTAAAGGAAGTCGATATACATATATATAAATTATTGGTTTGTCTAGTTTGTGAGGCAACCGGTAAATGGGTCAGATTAGTTAGGTAATTAAAGTGTACCGAGAAGGGCTATTTATAGTCTCATCTAGATTGTAGAATGTTTGACGTATAATGATCGGTTTATGTGTACTGATCGTTATTTGTTAAGTAAAGTCAAGTCAACAATCTGAGTATCTATAAAACTACTGACTTTACGTTGGTGGTCTGTAGATCATTAGAAGTAAAGTCAATTCAACAATCTCAACTATGACGACTTATAGTGTAAAAGATAATAACATATTATTAAATTATATTATAGCTAGCCTGTATTCTCCCACGGTTGGTCAAAGATCTCTGTCCATTATTTTCATTGTTTCCTTATTCTACGCCACTTTAATAATATACATTATTAGACATACATACATATACACATTATTATTATACTTTTTTCATACCCGTCAAAAGAGTGAACATAAATTAATAGTCCATTTTAAGGGCCTTCCACCGCTTTAGTGCTGTAAAACGGTTACTTTCTACAGCATACTCCTTAGTAACGGCTAGGTTAAAAATTTAAAAAAAATATATATTTATTTTTTGAAACAAGGTTTTTTCGTGTAACTAATAATTTTTCTTTAAAAATAATTAACAACACGAAATTTTTCGCAACTTTTGGATACACCTCCAAAACGACTTGGATGTTTAAAAATATTTTAAACAGAAAAATTGATGGTTGGAATTTCTACATAACTAAAATAGGATATGTAAATCAAATAATATTTTACAAACAAAACTGTTCAAAAGGAGGTTCAATATTGCGTATTGCTAGTACTGCGTTAACATTGGGGCATGTAAATCACCTTAATAGTGACAAACAAACTTCAATTTATTGAAATTCTATAAATAAATAAATTTGTTTGGGCCACCTAATTTATGTAAATTATAACTTCTTTTTATGACAGATTGCTAAACCCTGCCTTCGAATACTATACCTAATCTTAATTGACGACCATGCCGCATGACAAGTTTTTTTTTAACCTTCGGCTAGTTCAAGAGTAAACGGCAGTTGCTTAAGACAAAAAATTATAATGCGTTCAAAATAAATAATTTAAAAAGAGCATATTAAGTTGCATCTGATTTTTTTTATTCTCACTATGATGGATTGAACGCAATTGATGACGTCTTTGATGATACGGGCAGGCCCAGAAGACGATAGACATCTTCTGGGTTATTTTAAAGCCATGGTAGGAAACAGAAAGACTGTGAAAAGGACCAAACACATTAGCTGTGTAAATAATTATTTTATGTGGAATAGAAGCGCTGAAGACTAGCCGGAATATCAACCAAGGACTTATTGGACCCTGCTTTCAAATATGTTTAAGTTGCATTTGTCTTTTTTAACTGTCGGTTCTCCACCCGATGACACTAGTACTGCGGTTCACAAAGGGCAATGAATTAAGTTGTATCGGAAGTTGTCACTGCCACAATTGACCCACTGTTTAGCAGCTTCGTTGCAGGCGACATAAAAGCAACATCACGCTGTTAACTTAGAAGTTCTCGTTAAAAAAAAAATGTGAATTTTGAAAATAGCGCGCTTCGTCTGTCGGCTATGTCCATGTCCACAGGTAATAAAGTTAACAACAGATTAAGCAAACAAGTTATAATTCGCTTAACGTTTAATATAACTGAGATAGGGTTCTGTGACAGACGGGCTTATACGAAAGTCACTACAGCTGATATCAGCTCGGAACCCCTATAAGAAATTATATGCAATAACCAGTCGGATTAAACACTAGTTTGTATCGACAGGTTACTAAAAGTAAAACTAAAAAGTCACGCTACAAAAAGGGTGTCAATCATCAAAATTACATAGGTACCTAAACTAAACCTGTATTCAGAATCAGTACACAAAACTAATAGCTGTAAAGCTGTGTGCATAATGTATCCTATCACTCTACGAAAACAATAATGGCACACACAATCGCGACAAAACAGCCCCATAGACAAAGCCGGCCAGATCCGCGCAGGTATGGATTTTGATCAGATTAGAAGGCTCAACTGACCAGGTTACTTTATTGTCAGTTCTGTCTCATCATCAACTTACAGCAGTCCACGAATGTGCAGAATGATAGGGCTGTCGAGTTAGCTACATACTGGTAGAACAAAAATTTTTATTTAAGTACCTAGTTGAAACAAATGTTGAGTTATTCGATAAGAAAAAAGTCCTCTGAAGGTCTCTTCAATCGCATACCATCTATTTCTATCCTCATCTAGCTGCAACCTTTGCGAAGCTGCTCCACCAAGCCTGAACGCCTACTACCCTTGCCTTTACGTTTATACTTATGAAAGAAAAACGGTTGTTATTATCTAGTGTGCTCACTGTCTTACACTTAATTAGCGAAGTCATTTCTCTGGTTCAATAAATGCGTGCGACTAGTATGTTAAGAAATTGGCCCAGTTTGCATGTTAGAATTGTTTCGAAAGGCTATGGCTATTAAATCCCGTGTATTTGTAATAGAAGCAACGCGGTGAGTAAAATGATGCTTGAAGTGACCGTAATAATATTAAGTGTCGTATCGAGGCGGGCGTAATGCAATCATGTTCGATTTAGATTCTTTAAGACGTCACTTTTCTACAGACAAAATAATATGAGAGGGCAAAATGATCTTCTTAGACAGAGTAGGTTTGGCCGTTTGGCTTTCAGTTTTCAGTAAGAAAAGAAGCATAATTACATGGACAACCGGATCAAAATAAAATAACACAGTAGGGTAGTTTACTGAAAATAAGTTTTATTGAATTGATTTGGTAAAGCAAAAAATACCCATCCAATATTATTTGAGAATCTCACTGAAAGACTAAATCTAATATATAAAATTCTCGTGTCACAGTTTTCGTTGCCATACCCCTCCGAAACGGCTTGACCGATTTTGATGAAATTTTTTGTGCTTATCCGGTATCTATGAGAATCGGCCAACATCTATTTTTCATCCCCCTAAATGTTACGGGTAGTCCACCCCTAAATTTTATTTTTTATTTTTTAGACAAAATTTTTAATTTCTATTTTTTATGATACAACATACAAAAATACATACAATCCTCAATTTTCACCCTTTTATCACCAACCCCTAATTTTTAATAGCCATTTTAGTAATTTAATCATTTTTCGCGAGGGGGATCGCGAGAGACTAGGTAGGGTTGGTAGGGTAGGTAGGGTAGGTAGGGTAGGTAGGGTAGGTAGGGTAGGTAGGGTAGGTAGGGTAGGTAGGGTAGGTAGGGTAGGTAGGGTAGGTAGGGTAGGTAGGGTAGGTAGGGTAGGTAGGGTAGGTAGGGTAGGTAGGGTAGGTAGGGTAGGTAGGGTAGGTAGGGTAGGTAGGGTAGGTAGGGTAGGTAGGGTAGGTAGGGTAGGTAGGGTAGGTAGGGTAGGTAGGGTAGGTAGGGTAGGTAGGGTAGGTAGGGTAGGTAGTGTAGGTAGGGTAGGTAGGGTAGGTAGGGTAGGTAGGGTAGGTAGGGTAGGTAGGGTAGGTAGGGTAGGTAGGGTAGGTAGGGTAGGTAGGGTAGGTAGGGTAGGTAGGGTAGATAGGGTATGTAGGGTAGGTAGGGTAGGTAGGGTGGGTAGGGTAGGTAGGGTAGGTAGGGTAGGTAGGGTATGTAGGGTAGGTAGGGTAGGTAGGGTAGGTAGGGTAGGTAGTGTAGGTAGGGTAGGTAGGGTAGGTAGGGTAGGTAGGGTAGGTAGGGTAGGTAGGGTAGGTAGGGTAGGTAGGGTAGGTAGGGTAGGTAGGGTAGGTAGGGTAGGTAGGGTAGGTAGGGTAGGTAGGGTAGGTAGGGTAGGTAGGGTAGGTAGGGTAGGTAGGGTAGGTAGGGTAGGTAGGGTAGGTAGGGTAGGTAGGGTAGGTAGGGTAGGTAGGGTAGGTAGGGTAGGTAGGGTAGGTAGGGTAGGTAGGGTAGGTAGGGTAGGTAGGGTAGGTAGGGTAGGTAGGGTAGGTAGGGTAGGTAGGGTAGGTAGGGTAGGTAGGGTAGGTAGGGTAGGTAGGGTAGGTAGGGTAGGTAGGGTAGGTAGGGTAGGTAGGGTAGGTAGGGTAGGTAGGGTAGGTAGGGTAGGTAGGGTAGGTAGGGTAGGTAGGGTAGGTAGGGTAGGTAGGGTAGGTAGGGTAGGTAGGGTAGGTAGGGTAGGTAGGGTAGGTAGGGTAGGTAGGGTAGGTAGGTAGCGTCTTTTTATGGCAAAACAAAGTTTGGCGGGTCAGCTAGTAGAAATATAATTTTCTACCAAGGAAACATCCCTATTATTGACAGTCGTAAAAATACATAATCTATTCAGTTAGGCAAATTTTACTCCAAGACACTAAGTTAATATAATTGCATAACTAATCTGTAAATTAATGTGGCACCTATAACATTTATTTAGCTAACCAAACATTTTATCATATTTTATAAAGCAATCGCTACTTCATTAGAGAGATCCATGAACCCATCGTTAATGCTACACAAATGAAGTGATTTAATTAACTGTTTACACTCATTAACACGTTCTACGATGAATATCTCAATATAATTACTGTTCCAACCATTTTACGCCAGTTTTTCCTTTACAACGCGAGAATTTGCAGCAGTAGCTACTTTTTATGCCTTAGTGGTAAACAAGCCGGCATTTTATCGTTTTCTTGTAATTACGGGTAAACCTTGAAAAGATTTTTGGGTTTTTGGGAATAAGTTCATAGGGAGTTTGGGATATTAACCTCACTAAAACCATACCGGTGATCACCATCAGCACATGGAACCCTCCTGATCTCTTAAAATACCACCACGAAACCTACTAAGACCTGGGGAGACTTTAAGAGGGATCGTCCATGACCTTGCTCAATGGTAAGTTAGTCAACAATACTCAAAACTGAAAATTCAACTGATCCAGAATTATCGGTACATAAACCGATAAAAATTGCAAAAAAGAAGGCGGTATTTGTCTTCTAGTATGACTATTTAAGCAAGTGATCAGATTGTTGTGAATTAGTGTTCATTTAAAAGGTCATAGACAAGTGACATTCTATCATCGAAAGCGTGGAGATAGCGATTGTCAAAAAGACAAAAATGTGTGGGATTGATAAGCAATATCGAAGAATCACGTGATCAATCCCTTATATTTTGACATTTCAACTATCGCCTTCGATGACATCGAATGTCACTTGTCTAGAACCTCAGGTTGCTTGGAAAAGATCGCAGCAAACGATAAGGTCACCTGTTGTGTGTATTTTAGTTTATAGTTTCCCTTTCTTTGTTTTATTCTGTACTTGAACAGCGTCACCGAGTTGCCAGCTTGTCAGTTTTTTATCGGTTACTTTTATCATAATCATATAATCATAATCATTTATTTGCTAATATGAGTAATTACATAGAGTTCTTAAAAATATATATTTCGAGGAGTGTGCGATGTAATTTCATGATCTCATTGCACCTAGCCCGTTATCTATCGGATTACCAGACCTACGGCGATGCGCCATCGGTACCTGGTGGATATCCCATCCATAGGCACAAAACGTTTCGGGAACACTTTATTATGCGTACAGCTAAGGAGTGGAATTCCCTGCCGGAGTCTGTGTTTCCCGATAGCTACAATCTAGGGTTCTTTAAATCAAGAGTGAATGGTTTTTTCTTAGGCAAGCGTGCTCCACCGTCGACCACATCATCGCTTACCATCAGATGAGGTAATGGTCAAGCGCGAGCTTATAGATTGTTACAAAAAAAATACATATAAATATATAAATTTTCGCATTTTTGAAGGCGACTCTCTTCAATTGAGCCCCGTCCTAATGTAAATAAAGCGACTGTTCAATCTGCGAATGATGTGGGTTTAGGTGTCTGCAAATAACGGCGATTGACATCTTGATAGACACTGGTGTTGTCTCAAGAGGGTCAACAAACCATTTCCTTTAGTTGACTGTCTTGAGGATACCTACTGAGCTTCATCACATCTTTACTACCAACGACGATTTCTAACACCTTTATGATTTAAGAAAGACATTAATGTAAGTCATATTTATGTTTGTAATGTGCGCTTTTTGTGATATAAAACTTGTTTACTTCTTTCTTTCTGAAACATTTGCAAATCCCCAACTAAGCAATCGGTAAACGCTTCAAGGAAAAACAGTTTTCCTTTATCTCTAGAACTTACTCCAGAATCCTAGATAGATTAACCTACTATTTTATGTAAGAGACATCCGATATTGTGTATGTACATAATTATGTACACATCTTATCGTATTGAGAAAGATTGAGCTAGCAATCCTCTTGATTTAATCTAGGAACGATACAATCATTTATTTAAGTATTTGAAATTTCGTCAATAACAACTAAGAAGCTGCCAATATCAATAACTACTAAAATGCGCCAGTGCGATGCTAATACTACATATTATATTATAATTGGGCCTACATATTATAGTATATTATAGTTAACGTATTTATTTTCCATCTTTTTTTATTTATTTTAATCAAATTAATCACCTATGCCATCGATGCATCTTTGCCAACGCAGTGGCAGTTTATTGATGACCTTCTTGAAGAAATTAGCTGGACGGGGGGCCAACAAATTCTTCAATGGCATTTTATGATGGCTCTCGGGTATTGATTTTTTTTCCCGGCAAGAAGTTATCCAAATTTGCAAACAAGGATGTGCAATATTAAATACAATATTATATGCAAACAAGAAGAGAAAGAATTTGTCTGCCACATATCTTCAATGCACTTCAGTCGTTCTTGTGTGAACGTTTACAGGGTGCAATGAAAAATATCCACCTCGGTAGAAATAATATGCAATCACCAATCATCGTCAAGTTTCCTATCACAACATCTAACTAACAAACCAATAAAATGATCAACATGTTTATTTCCTAATGTCCTAATTTAATACTAAAACAAAGACGTAATTACACTAATTACAAATAACTCAGATACGTACTTTATTGCGTTGTCATAAAAATACAACAAAAAATACCTTACAGCATATTAGCGCCAAGGTGAGAAATAATGGCTATATAATTATAAGGATACAGTTAAAATCAAACATGGTCCTTGCCGAATTTTAATAATTTTAATTTATTGAAAACGTACTTAAAGTTTACTTAAGGCGTATATAGTGTCCAATGCTAACGCGGTACTGGCCGTGCGCCTGCTCGGTACCAGAATATCAATATTGAACCACCTTTAGTACAGTTTTGTTTGTAAAATATTTTTTATTTACAATAGTATCCCATGTAGGTTATGAAGAAATTCTAACCATCTATATTTCTGTTTAAAAATATTTTTAAACATCCAAGTCTTTCTGGAGAAGTAAGCAAAAGAAGCGAAAAAACATCGTGCTGTTAGTTATTTGTTTAAAGCAAAAGTATTAGTCATACGAAAAAATTGTGTTTCACAAATAATGTACTTGAATCATTAATATATATTTTTTTCAAACCCCTTAACCTAGCCGTTACTAAGGAGTATGCCTTAAAAAGTAACCGTTTTACGGCACTAGATCAGAGTAAGGGACTTAACGTAACATCAAGCCTTTATTCACCGAAAGGTTAGGCAGAGCTTCACCTTTAGTAGGTACAGTCAAGGGTCAAAAGTGCAGTCATACTCTCCCAAAACTCAAATGGCTAGTTTTTGCAGAAGACGTTAAATTATTCACAACTGATTTAATATTTTGTATAGAAATTAAAGTATAGATTATTTCTAGTAACCGGAAAAAGTTGAAATTCTACTGCTTACAAAAAAAATGCCTTTTCTGTTTTGGTAGTGTGACTGCACTTTTGACCCTTATAGTACATTCACATTTCGCCAGGTATGATAAGTCCCATGCTATTATATATATATATGAGTTAGGGGGGGGGGCGAGCCTATTGCCATCAACCGTACCCGAATCCAGACTCTGGGTTGCTACTTGGTGCCCGTACACAAAATTGCGGTCGGACGTCGCATCGCGTCGCAGTTTTGTGTATGGGGCCTCAGAAATATCAGATGGGAAAACGCTTTGCACGTTCCACGAATCGAATCCTCACACTCAGTAGTAGTGCTTGAGATTACTAGACCAACGAGTTGAAGTTTAACCAATTGGGTAATGTATATGATTGCATAGAGTTGTTAATGATAATTAAGTTAGTTTTTGCGCATTCCGGTAAAGGCTGATTGAGCTGTTGATTGAGTATCTACAAAAATGTAGGTACACACACTGTTACACTGTTGTGTATATTTCCTAATATGTCCTAAAATTACAAACGTAATAGGTACGAAAATAATGTGATATCAAATTAGTCATCTACGTCTTCATTTCGAGTCGGTGGAACATCGTGGGTGGCTCTTGAAATATTGTGACCCTAGTGGATGGTCTCATTTCCTTTGGAAAAAAAACGGGCTTACAAAGCTTTGCCTCTATTAATCGTACTACCATGAAAGTACCTATCTTTTTAAAACATATATTTTTCCAAACTAATTCATCATTATCATCAGCCTTTTAATGTTCTTACTGCTGGGAGCCAGGCCTCCTTTTACAGGGGATAGGCCTTCAAACAACACGCGAGCCCAGTGCGGGTTGGTGAACATGTCTTCAAAATTTTGGTTCTAGGACATGCCGGTTTCCTCACGATGTTTCTTTTACGTTTTGAAAGCAGAGGTGCTGAAACAATTTACATAAAGTAAAGCGCCTGCATGGGTTTGAATCAACGACCCACAACTTATAAGTCGCGGCCGTTACGACTGGGCCACAACTGTTTCGATCATATAATTTTCTCGAACTTAATTCATATGATCTTAATTACCATATTTTATGTAACTCACCAAGAAGGAAGATTAAGCTGACCTTTAAAAGGATTAGATAAATATCTAAATAAACGATCTATATTAATGATTTCCGTTTCTAGTATTAAAGTCTATAAATCCTTTGCATCCGTCAGTTGGCGAAGGAAACTCAATATTTTGTAACAGCGGTTACTTCATAGTACACCATCAATCAGTAGAAATTATTAAACTCTTTGGTAATGATAGCCAAGAGTTATTGATAGTGCGTAATAAGCTTTATGATGTAATATGCGATGTGGTCTTAGTTGGAGCGACTTGTATTCTACAACCGATCATGGAAGGGCCGTTGCCGTACCCTTTGGCACTCCATAAATTGATAACGATAATAAACATTTCTGCCTCTCAGATGGAAATAGGATCTTGTTTTATTCTTTTCAGTGGTTTTGGTACGCTCTAGAATATCCACGAATCGCGTATTACAATGTTAATAGCTATATATAATATATACCTGTATTTCAATCGCGGCAAATTCAAAGAAATTTTCTGTCAAATACAAAGACTATATTTTCAGTAAACCCATCAAACGTTTGACGAGGAGACTTTAAAAAAGTTTCTTGTCTTAAGTTATTCTATGGTCAAGATTAGCGTTAGCCTGTTTATGGTCTTAGGCTCATTTTATATTTGCAATAACTATATAGTGCAGTTATTTTCGTCAGTGCATTTTGTGGTAACTACGTTGTTGAGGACATGTAGGTAGTGGCTCCTTGTAATATATTGGTGTTCAGCTATATCCGATTTAACTGGCAGCCAACCTCAAACTATTTGCATTAGCTTAAAATAAGCTTGAAAAATTAATTTATATTTTCGATGATAAAGTTGCTAGACTATAAATAACATCGCTCACTATCGCACCAAACACCAACCGATTCATTTCAATTAGGTTTGCTGAAGCGAATTACACTCATAAATTAACTGCATTACACTAATATACGGCTACTGTATCGGAACAACTGAACCACGCTTCAGAATGCTGTTGACGAACATGCTGAACAGGCATTCACGCCTCAACACTTTTGTGGGTGAGCAGACTTCGAGCTGTCATCATAGTTGATGTGATATATAAACTTGTAAAGATGTCAAAATGATGTGCAATGCGGATTTCGCAATTGTATTTGGTGTAACTTTGGTAAGTTGTAAGTCGTCGTGTTACAGGTTTTTCGACAGTTGGCAGGATGATATAGTTTCCTTTCAGGTTCTATAAATTAAGACTAGGTACACAACATGTTCGAAGTTCTAACCTATTTTTTTATGTTGCAATTGAATTGGATATAGAGTATCTTATGGTAACATACAATCTGTTTTCTACTATTTCCTTATTAGTAAAGGCAATTAAATCTGATCCAATTAGATCCAGAAAATGTTTAAGTAGAAGTAGGTACTAAAACCTAATGAGAAATTGTTTCTTAAATGACATTTTGCAAATAATTGCTTTGATTATATTACACCTTATAAAATGTATTTAATAAGTTAGTTTGCACAAACATCAGTCAGTCCATCTAAATAAGATTCTTTTAAACTTTGGGTTCATAGAAGGAATATGGCGGGTTGTTACAGATAACATTAAATCATTAAAAATTTAGGTCCATGATTGTCAGATGTTTTCGCTGCAGATACTAATAAAACCCTGACATTATGTTTTCGTCCATTATCATCATCATTATCTTCTCTTTACTCCACCCCAAGGAACAATATTTATTTAAAGATGGCGGAAAATCTCCTTCATCCATATTTCACTACTTATTTTATGTCAATAGTCCTACTTTCTACAAATATCACACTGTCCATCCATCTTTTCCTTACTCTCGTAAGTTATCTTTCTTCGTCTCTATTAAATTCTAATGTAAATGACTTCCCGATACCACACGGAGTCGCACACAAAAACTATAGCACCTCGAACAGAGCCAATTAACTGTTACGTGCATTTGATTTGTTGGGATGTCAGCAGAGAATGTGGTCGTACAGGAGCTGAGTGCAAACATTACTTTATACTGCAAAATTTATTTAGAAGGTTAAGAAGACCTAAGTAATAAGTACGAATATATTGATTTGATGACAATTATTGGTATAGTGACGCTCTCTAATGATATCGTAAATTGTCATCAAAATATATTACGATGATCAAATCAATTTACTGACGTTTAGTTCAATTATTGGGATGAGAATCGATATGTCATCGACCAAGTGATTAATCAGGGCACTATGTATAATGCCCGGATATTATGAATCTAGTCAAGTCAAATCGGGCAATGCAATGAATACTGATTTAAACTTTTATATTTGTCACATTGTCTGGTCATTATGAATATTACTACCTAGCGGTTGGGTAATAATTATGGTCAATGAATTATTCCAAGAGCGAGCAAAGCGAGCTCGGGAGCTTATGGCACCCCGACACGGATTAGTTAAGCGAGCGAACAATATGACATAAAATAATAAAAAAACACACATCTTTTTAATACCCGGTCCAATAAGTGATGGAAATTATTCAGAAAGCCCGGTCAATTTAATTATTAAAATAGTTTTCACATATTGCCTACACATAAAAGTGGAGCTGTTGGGCCAAAAGATGATAAAGAAAAGAGTAGTCAGTGGTCCCCTATGATATTGCAGGTATCGAAGTATATAGAGACTTAATGGTGTTAAATCACCTGATGCAGTCAGAAGTGACAATGATTTCATTGAAATTATCATCTCCCTGGTTTTTTATCAACTTTAGGTATGTTACCAAACAAGCTGGATGCAGCTGAATATCCAGAATTCTGGAGCGCGTGGAGCGATAATGATGAGAAAAAAGGGGCTTTATATATAAAAATAACCTAAAATTAAAACTGCTATTGGGTATTACAGTAGTCACTGTGGATCTTTGTGTCTCTGAAGTTGGCTGCAAGACCCAGCGCAGTTGCTATTTTTGTGTCATTGTTGAAGTAGAAGAAAACATTGTATAACTGCCTCTTTCACACGCTTACGTTTGTCGCATAGTCCTATCTATCCAATGGTTCGCAAAGCCTCCTTCAGAGACACAAATATCCGCTGTGACTACTGTACACATATTTATGCTAAGCAGTAATTGCTAAACAGCATCGAAATTTTATAAATAAGAGTGAAGAAGTCCATCCAAAGTTAACCTTCTATACCTTTTTTTATCATACCCACACAAACACAGACAGTCCACAAACATCCACTATTGAAACATGTTGGTCGCAGCATGATTATGTAATAGGGAAGCGTTTAGACGCAAACTTGAGCTGAACGAGGCACGAGGGAAACTGGTCAATGTGACAGGTTGAGGATAGTGGAGAGTTTTAGAATAGCTCGGCTGTTTTATTGGGTCCAGATGGAGTATCTTCGTGGGTTTTTAATGTGCGGTGATAAATAAATGTTGTTGACAACAAAGTGGACACTAGAGGTTCTAGACTAGGTAAAATTACGTTTTTCAGCAAAAACGATTGTCGCAAAGTCAAAATGTAGTTGATTAGATTGACTACGTGAAATTTCGGGAGCACTTGTAAATGTCATATGTTGTATTCCTTTATAATGTTTTTTCTTATTATTTACATTTTTAAATATTTTTATAAAATATGGGGAAAAAAAATAAACATTTAAAATATAAAAAATAGAGGCCCACCGGTATTAGGAACAGCGACCAAGCTACCGGCGGTCAGGGCTCCTGAGAGAGGGACCTCCTAACAATACGAACCGTGCCCAGCAGTACTGCTTTCTGGATCAGGACCTTGACCCGCCTAATGAAAGCCTCCTAAGGTGTTGGTCGAGACTCGTGGCTATTAAGCCATTGGCTGACATGACTATCGGTACAATGATCGCTGTATCCACATCCTACACATCGACAACCTCGTGAGCCAAGTCAAGATACTTGATTTGCTTATCTTTTCTCGGCTTATTATTATTATATACTTTGTTGTACACCACAAAAATATACAGGACACACATTTACAAAAACAAGTGTACAATGGGCGTGTTATGTGTGTGTGGATATTTTGTACTTTTGAAAAACGTTATCGTTGGTAGAATACAACTTTAGTTTGTGTCTTAGAAAGAACCAAATATGTGATGGTAGAATAAAACGGAGAAATTACAAAGACATGAAAAGACTAGATTCTGTACCACCGATTGATAAGCTTGAGACGAATCTTAAGACTGAGATTTCCAACACATTAAGACTTATCTCATGGGACACACACATGAGATTAGTCTTTATTTGTACACTAAAGAATCTCCAACTATGCTCTGTAGTGATGTTTAACTTTGTCGTCACTAACGTTCGCCCGAAGTGCTTTAAAATCACTTATTCCAAAATAAAGAACATTGGTACACAGATTAAAAATTACGAAAGTATAACGTAAATATACATTTAAATAAGATTAATCATGCGTGAGGTCAATATCATCTATAGGTACACTCATTGATATATGGGAGAAGATTTAATGAGGCTGGCAGATGAGTCGTTTCGAAACAACTTGAGTAATCAGCTGATCTTGTAAACTGGGTATTTAAATTGAACTTCAGTTGTTCAAATAAATTGGTTTTATACGCTTATTAAATGTCAATAAGATGGGTAGATATATTCAATCACGATGTAAAGCGAGTATTAGTAAAAGTGATATAAAAGTTTCTTTAAATCGTAAAGGAGTCTGTAAAAGACTCAGCTGGAAGATTGAAACCTCGAAGGATACTTTACAAACTTTACCGGCTGGGCCATTTTTCTTTTTATTTTCGTTTTATTTTCCTTTTTTGTCGAAACGGTGGACTCTCCCCCTAAACTCGGAGTAGAGTTACAACCAGTATCACCTAAGTATTAACCATACTTTTTTGGCGTAAATTTACTCTGTATTTATTATTAAAGGGGTTAGAGTAAGTATTTCATCTATCTAAGTAGATTCATCTCACTTCTATTAGGTACCTTTATGGGTATGTTTACTGGTGTAAGCTTGGAGTTTTGCTAACTAGGAACCACCTTATTTAAAATTCAATTTCTACTACTGCTTCCATAATCAAGCAATCAATCTATAAGATACTATTATTGCACTAATCTACATAGTATTATATGTCTTACTCATAAGTTATCTTAGACTGACGTTACCTAGTTTTAGCTTTTTTAGACAAATTAGCAACCTTTTACACAATGGAGATTTTTAACACATTTCTGCGTAATACTTCTTAGAACCAATACATTTGCATGAGTAGGTTTTACAAAAATTTTGTTTACATCTACTACTAACGGACTATTGGTTGTGTGTTGACTTACAAGTTAGCAGGTCCCGACCTAGATATTTAGTCCACAATATTTTATCCACCCTTTAAATCTTGATATAGGAAATATTTTTTCTGTATAAGTATTATTGATAAAAATTGCGGTTGTCAGTTGGATCGGAAAAAGCAAATTTTTCGATGACTTCGAGCGAATGTGAATACAAAATGGGCTAGTAAGTAAATTCCACCCAACAATAACGGTGGTGTTACTGTAAGAACCAACAACTTTCGACAGCGAGCGAAGCGTGCTTGAAAATTTTTGCACCACGTAACGGGCAAGTTTGATTTTTTGATGAAATGAAAAGGGCTCTTAGTTCAGTTTAGCCGCCTCTCGTTTTTGCTGATCTGATCATTTGCCCGGCTTGCCCCTCCCTGGATCGGGCCCTGCTTGTACAATACTAGAGAAAATACAGGGAAATGTACTTAATTAACCTGTTCAGATGTTTAACTTCTTAATCTATATTTATGAATATTTATTATTTACATTTTTTTTTTGTTTTTTTAAACAGATTCCATTTTGCGGTTATAAGTACTCGTACCGGTTAGCAACCACTATCGAGTGAAACTAATAAACAACCCACGCAAGATCGATTATAATTTGCCAAACTGGGGCAATCAAGATCATCTCAATTACTTATTAACATACATATATAGTAATAAAATCTGTTTGTATGTAGTACAGTCAACAAAAGAGATCAGTAATATCCTAAATCTATTTTGTCATAATCACTGCTGATGAGCAGACAGACTACCCGATGGGCTTATATGCAAAGTCACTGATGGCAATAACATACATCTATGGATATCCGTAACGCCAGAGTCATAACTTGTGTCTCGTTTTTCGAGGGAAAAAGTGGTCAGTGGGTCACCTTAGGGGCGGAATAAGACTTTTCTCATATGACAGAATAACACACGCACCTCAAACTACAACCCGCAACCAACGCTTGACAATAGAAATAGGTATGGTGGTATTACATTCCCCAACAAACCCTCTTACATTAAGTTTTTTGTAAAAGTGATATATAACTACTAAGATATACAATAAATTAAATTCTATTCTTGAAAATGCCTGGTTACTAATCTCTTTCATTGACTGTACCAACGTGAGTAAAAAATTCACCTGCCGAAATAACAAGTAACCTTGAGTCAAAAACTGGATCTTGTTGAACTAACGCACAATTTTGAGATGTTACTACAAGATTATGACATGTACGATTTTTGCGAAATTTACGACTACTCTATAATTTGTGAGTGTTGAATGTACCTAGAGGGTATGTGTATAAGATGTTACGTAGTTTTGTAAATTAATCTGCCTCAAACCCTATTGCTGAGAATTTTTCAAGAGTTCTGGGTCAGCCTATGATCTATCATATGTTCTTTTTTAACTAACGTCCCAAAAAAGGACAAGATTTCTCAATTCGACCGTATATATATATTTTTTTTTTGTGTGTTCGCTGATGACTTCGTCGTCTATGAACCGATTTTGATGATTATTTTTTCGTTGGAAAGAAAATATCCCAAGACTGGTACCATGATAAGGAAACTAGGTTCTAATGAAAGGATCCTAGAGAAATCGAGGGAACTCCTAAAACATAATAAATATATATGCATACGTATAGCGATTTTGGTATTTTCATCAATGGATGGAGGATGGTTGCACTCATAAAGTATAATTTGGTGAAGTGGAACTGATGAAGAAGACCACAATGGTCACTGGAACTCCGAAATAAAACAATGTATCCTAGTCGTGTTTATTGGAATCGACATGAGATGTACTTTGGCTATAAATGATTTTCATGTTAATTGGAGGTACCTACCAAAACTAAAAAGATGAAAAAAAATATTTTTTAACAAAAAATCAAACCAACTTCCAAAACAAAACGCTACCAAGCGAAGAATAACTTTCTGAAGTCGGTGTTTAATAACTGAAAACAATGCGTACAAAAGACACCGACTTCGGAAAAGAAAGATATTTTTTCTTTGTAGTGTTTTGTTTTGGAAGTCGGTTTGAATTTTTGTTAAAAAGTTTTTTAAATGACCTCTTAATTTTTTGACTTGTGCACATACATTCCTCGCCGATGGATAGTCTCCGTTGAAATTGGCCGAAATACGATCAGGAGAAGGATTACTATTTTTGCTAGGTAGCTAAGGTAGATTAACAGTGCGTTCCTTACACAGAGCTTTTATAGTGTTCCAATGGTTGCGTGAGAGGATTTAATATTTTTTTGCTGTGGCCTGTATCTTACAGCCTTATATTCTCGACTGCAAGGAAGGGATTATGTTTGTATATATGTAATATTCTTGGGTCTCCCTTGTTTTACCGAAAAGAAATTGCCAAATTATCACTTCCCAAACAAATTTTCGCATAACTTCATTTGCCAAATTATTACTTACCAAACAATCTCTTTACAAATAATTGTTACGAAAACCTATGTTTGGCAAGTGAACGTTTGAACAATAACTTGTTCACCAACTAGTACTTTTACCATTTTTTATCTAGTCAAATATTTCAGTTGGTATAACATATTTTACGCAAAATTAAATAAGCCAAATATTTGGTGTCGTCAGTTTTAAACTTACCATTTCTGTTTAGTCGATTGCGTAGCCAATGACAAAAATTAAACAGGTAATAATAATGTTATTATAATTATATTATTTCTCTCGATAGCCTCCTAAAAATAATCTCTTTTTTCCATATTTTTTTCTATATAATCTAGTCGTTTCTGGCACTCGCCGGCCGCTGCCGCGGCACCGCTCGCTACGCTCGCTCGGCTCGTGCGTAGGTGGTCACAGTTTTAACCTAACCTAACCTAACCATTTTTGCCTTTATATTTTTTGTCATAACAATTCATTTGACTAAACGTTTATTGTCTAAATATTGTTTGCTGTAATAAATCATTTGATTAAAGACCAAAAACCTTAATGACATTATCCTTGGTAACAATCTGCCAAGTAAACATTTGACCAAATGAAAATGTGCGTACTAAAATTATTGCAAATATTACATTGGTATAAAAAAAGGTTGCTAAAATTTGTTTGGGTAATGAAAATTTGGCAAAATCTTTTCGGCAAAACGGCAGGATCCCAATATTCTTTATAACATCTTATTTTTCAAACCACTGGACTGATTTATGAAATTAAGATATCTATAGAGAGGTCTTGACTGCTCAAGTATTCTTATATTAGTGACGTTAAAAAAACCAACATGGTGGATTTTGGGTGCTATATTGTGGGGGTCCAATTTTCTTTTCTTCCGAATCCATCTGAGGGGTATTATAATGAAGGGTTTCTAGAGGTGATCACAAATATATATACCACTTACATGTTTAAAAGTAATTAGAAAGAAAAAATCACTTAAAAGTTGTAAATGTAAAAAGTTAATAAAATTAAAAGAAGCGAACTAAAACGATGTAAACAAGAAGAAAATCAGTCGGAGGATACAAATATGGCTTTGGTCAGCTTGTGAATATGTACTCTCCGACTGATTTTCTTCTTGTTTACCTTTTTTTAAGTTCGCTTCTTTATTAGAATACTAGCTGACCCCGGGGCTTCGCTCCCGTCATTTTTTTATCTATAGTAATTTTTTTCTTTAATAATAAGTATCCTATGTTACTTCTAATACCTCCAAGAATATATGTACAAAGTTTCATGATGATCGGTTCAGTAGTTTTTGCGTGAAAGCGTAACAAACAAACTTACATTCACATTTATAATATTAGTATGATAAGTAAGGGCAGTCGGGTTTTTTGATTTTATTTACTTCTTTAGAACACTTTCTCCACTCTTCTCGAGTCAGTCGCCATGTCAACAGGCATAACGTCTTAATTAATGTCAGTAAATAATAAACTATATCTCTGAATTTGATTGAGTCAAGTTTAAGTCAAGTGAAAAAAATAACTTGATAACAAAGCCAGCAGGTAAAACTGCCTTTCCATATCTTTTACTTACGTTTATTTAAGTGATACCCACTTGCCATAACCCTCTTCGCAGCATCTTCCGCAATGGATCTCCGAATGTCATTCAACCCTACTTGCTTCACAACAGGCTCAGCAGAGAGTATAGCAGTAAAAAACATTGCGTCACGAATGTCGGAAAACTCGCGTTGTGCAATTACAACGGGATGGTGCGTAATACTGCCTGGGTCGGTTTTATGTGTGCTTGAGGGTATTGCAGCGAAGTAGCATAGGCTGCAAGTGATTTGGTCATCGGAGAATCAAGAATTGGTATATTGTTTTCTCTTCCATAACTGGTTCATCAGGCAGTTTACTAGAGTTGCCAGTACCTACCAAGCTAGCGTCGGCGGTAATTTTATTTTATTTTTTGTCATTGGTTTAATTATTTTCAAGGTCACTAATTACGAATATGGGCCCAAAATCAAAATCCAGATGGCACCGTGCGGAAATTAACTATTTTTTTTTATCATGGGTATCGTGATTTTTGGCTCAGGTGTCATTCACAAAAATAACAGAAATTTTCGTCGATGGCGGAAACGGAAAACTCGCGTTGTGCATTTACATCAGGATGGTGCATGACATTCTTAGTGCCTGAAACGGTTTGTTTGTGTGCTTTAGGCTATTGCTGTATTGTAGCATGGCCTGAAGTGATTTGGTCATCGGGAAGCAAAAAAGATAACCCCCGATTTCTGAAATAGGAATTTGTAGTTGAGTATTCGTCAAACTCTACCATAGCCTGATAACTTGTTAAACTACAATATTAAAGTAGAGTTGAAACGTTCTTAACTAAAAATACTCATTTTTGAAGCCGGCCTTAGAAAGGAATAAATAATATACGTTTATTGTTTCCAGTATTGCTAGTAGTAAATAATAAACTATACGCAAAATGAAAAGCTTAAGAAGAAGGTATGGAAGGTAGGAAACGAAAGGTTCAAGCACTAGCATTATGCTAAAGTCTCCCAGAAGGTTACTAAGTGCTGCATGTCAGCTAAGATTTAGTAATAATTACTTACTTTAGTGATATTGTCGGTTCATAGCAAATAAGATACCTACGTGTATGTTGGTAGAAATAATTGGCATCTTGATAAATCCCTTGTCTCACATTGACTAGCAACAGTGTTTTGAAGTATAATCTTACAACGGACAGTCTCTCGTTTTAGAATAACCCAAATCTCAAAATTATAATTTCGATTCAGGCACCGCCTTATCTGTCTGTACCCTAACGACCAAACCATGAACAACGCATTATATTATTACAACAATAATATCATAAACAGACAGCAACCGTAATAATTGTACATTATTAAATACTCAGTTATTGTCCTTGCCTTTCGCAAACATGGTCGTTAAGGGCTCGAACTTTGTCCTTTTAAATTTTCCACGACAGAGAGAGATAGAAACACCCTTTGTAGTCCAACGGACAAGGAAAAGAGATGTCTTTTAGCACTGGTAAT
Organism: Orthosia gracilis; assembly: GCA_947562075.1. Classification (NCBI taxonomy): domain Eukaryota; kingdom Metazoa; phylum Arthropoda; class Insecta; order Lepidoptera; family Noctuidae; genus Orthosia; species Orthosia gracilis. The sequence continues at coordinate 47,069,308 of OX387272.1, read as the reverse complement.
TAAGGCAACAATGCGCAATGTGGATCTTTTTGGGTGGCAGCAACATTTTTCATAAAATCTTAAAAGGTTTTTTTTTGTAATTTATGTGAAGCGGATTCTTGAAGCCTGGTAAGGTCTTCTAGTATAATATTTTTGACTCTGATAAGGAAAAGACAAAGAAAAGTATTATAAAGAAGGCGATGGTTATAAAGCCTTAGTAATCCTTACTATAATATAATATTATAAATGTGAATGTAAGTTTGTTTGTTACGCTTTCACGTAAAAACTACTGAACCGATCATCATGAAACTTTGTACATATATTCTTGGAGGTATTAGAAGTAACATAGAAAACAAATTAATAAAAAAAAAATGGCTTCACTGCGAGCGAAGCCGCGGGTAAAAGATAGTATCTCAATAATTTGTTTTTCTTTTTCCCTTGTTGTAGTGTCCATCAATCAATAGGATGGCCCAATATTATTGTAATCTAGCCCTATAAAGAAATGAATAAGTAATTTATATCCTAAACTATTAAATTAAATACTAAGAATTGTGTCCAATAGCACATTCCTTATTGTCTCTATTTAGTCGAATACACTTCGTTCTGGTGTTTGTTCGGTAGCATTTTTGTATTTTATACAATTCACTAACACTTAACACTAAAACTAACGGTTTTGTTCTTTTTAGTCTTCTAACTATGTGTGTGTGGTCGTGAAGCTGGATAATCAGTAGATCAGTAATGAAGACAATAAAATAAATACCTTCATGGTATAGAGCATATCGGAATTTCAAATATCGTCACCTGCATCCAGCCCAAATCTGTTAAGGTCTGATTAACAGAAATTGCTTGTTTTAATAATAACAATTCTTAATTGGATTTTGTAACCCTTGTTTAATCTCGAGTCGTTCAATAAATATTTATTTTAATTCTTTGCTTACAACTAGATCCTGTTTAACGATTTTCCGGCAGGTTGGTATATGGCAAAAGCTTATAGCAATATATGCGTAACATTTAAATTTTGTTGCCATATAATATGAGACAAAGTTCGAAAATTCAAGTTTATGCCTTTAATAAAATTGTTGTATTTGACTTTTTTTTGTTATGATTATGGCCTGAACGTATATTATGTAGAGGTGTATATACCCATATACCAGTCTTATGTATACAACAATTACTTTACGACAAAATTAACCTAACCTAACCTTGCTTGCCACGATAGTCACACATTAAATTACACATGTCAATCACTGCATATAACATTATATTTTGTTTTACAAAGTTAATGTTACACTTAATGTACAGCCTAGAAATTAAAAAAAATGTTTTGAAATAAAAATCTTATAAATGACAAGGGCAACCAGAATATTTAAATTAAAATGTAAATTGTGTTTTTACTTTAGCGATTTTCCATGAATATGAGATTGCTCTTTAAGCATAAAACAGACCCTTAAATTATGCTAAGCTAAGTCTAAGCCTCGATTGACGAAGATAAATGATCCACGAGAGTGGTGATTCTAATCAATAAAGCTATCAGAAAATTAACTACAGTTATCATGGCATCCCATCAATAAAACTCTAGTTACTAATGATATACTTAATGGTTTTATTAGGCTGAGTCAACCTCACATCGAAATTTTTTTCCGAAAAAGAGAAAATTGTTAAACAATATAAAATTGAATTGTTAATACACTTGTTAATACACGTATGTGAGCTTACGAGGGGAGTTGCTTAAAGAGTCATTTTAAGGAAAACATTCCGCATTTTTCTTTATAATTGAAACGAAAATCTATACAACTTTTTTTAACCGACTTCCCAAAAAGGAGGAGGTTCTCAATTCGGATGTTTGTAAGACGCGATTTCCATTACCTCTGGGTTTTAAAAAGGATCCTAATGAAAAATCGTTTTCAGTATTGTAGTATCTACAATTCTACATACCAGTAGCTTCAAGGACCAGAGTTCATTTGTAAATTGTAGACCGGTCTCCTCTAACCAAAATCATTCCGTAGATTGTTCTAGAAAGGTTTTGAATTATAAATTATGCCCTGATTAACATAAAAAGCTATGAAGTTGGTTAACACATAATTAAGTACAAGATGAATTATTGAACGAACAACACCTTGCAAGGTGACAGTCATTTTAATCTACGGGTGTTAGAATTTTGACCGCTGACATTAGTTAGAGGTGACAACTGTTAACTTGATTGGTACATTTAAAGGTGTGATAGACAGTAACGATAAACATTATAAACACCAAGTACCAATGCAGCCCCTGTATATCCAAGAAGGTAGCTGCTTGATAGATCATCAGCCTTTAAACGTACCTACTGCTGGGACACAGGCCTCCTTTTTGTGAGAGGGAATGGGCCCACCACGCGGACCAAGTGCGGTTTGGTGGATGTCAAATTTCTACGATTTTTTGGTTCTAGGACATGCCGGTTTCCTCACGATGTTTTCCTTCACCGTTACGAGCGTGGTACAAACACCAAAAAATATATAAATACCAATTTGGTTAGAGTAGAGTCCAAAAACAGACAAGACTATACGAAGCGGTCATCAAAATGAAATGTAATTAATATCTATGGATATTCCACCTTGGTCAGAATATATGGTATTGGCATGCGCTGCCGAAATTTTACGTGGTCAATTTCAAACATTTTGGACTTTCGACAAACATTATCTCTGGCACACTCTGTATAATGTCACTTTGTATATAGCCCTAGAGTTCAGTAGAAAATCTATAGTACTTGTAAAGTAATGACAACGTAAACAAAAGAAAATCTTTAACAACTTGTTGCAACTCATTTAAAATTACAGTCGTCATGGCCAAGCATAACACAAAATTGAATCTACACACTGTCGCAATAGTTTTTTTTATTAAAAATCAACGGCGTTTGACATTATTCCTTGAGTTTTAGTAATAAAAAGACGAAATAGTATGTGTCATAAGTGCAAGGTTAGTGAAATTGTTTAACAAGTGCGTATTTAAGTAATGCATGAGGCTAACATTAGAATATTATTTACACAATATACGGACCGTTATGTACGCCTGCAGTATGCTAGTCATGTACGATTATGTATTTGTCTTTGTCGGTGTGCTCCAGTAGCTGGAAGAAAGAATGCTGAGTGTGGAGTCCTAGATTCGATACCCAAATCGGAAAAAGCGCTGTTTGAGTTTTCATGAAGCAAATCTCATGAGAAGCCTTATAGATTTATGCGCCGTTAATTTAAAAAGCTGGTCCTTTAAAACATGAGACTTCTGTCAACACACCTCTATCTACCTCTTCAGAGAATACGCGCTTGATGATGTTATGTACACGATAATTATATGTATTACTCAAACATGGCGGTCTAGATATCAGTGAATCAAAAGCAGTTATAATAAGTTATTGCACATGTCGGAATGTTTCTCAAGATTTCTTTGTATTGAAATTCATGTCTTTTTATTTAGATTACGCTTCTTTCAGTTGCATTACCAGGAACTTCATGCACTACATATTGTTCTTGTATCTTGATTTCGTATTTATATAAATAAATTAATATATCATTTGTGTTAGAGAAACAGGTCTTGGGAAATATTTTCATCATCGACTAAATATATCATAACCATTACGTTAATTTTTTCTTTTGCTTTTAATATTGGTAAAGTTAAAAGTCCTGTGACACTATTGGTTAATTTTATTTGTATAACCTTACATTAGGCCTGTATTTGTCGAAGGGTACGGCAGAAGTTTAGATACTGTAAGGAGTCTGCGATTCCTTGATTACTTGTTAATGGCTGAATCTAAATTAAAGTGTCATTCTTTTTTAGAATTTTCTGAATGTCACCTTTGTCAAGGCGCCTGGAAGCGTGTTTTTTTTGTAAAGGATGGAAAATATATAAAATTAATGCGAATAAACGCTAAATATAATATAAATATTTTATATAAATATATAAAAGGGGAAAATTTACAAGTCCGTGATTAAACCTGTCGTACTGTATGGATCAGAATGTTGGGCTGTGAAAAAGATGGATGAAAAGAGATTGCATGTAGCAGGGATGAGAATGTTGAGATGGGTGTGCGGAGTGAAGAGAATGGAAAAAGTGAGAAATGAGTATATTAGAGGAAGTTTGAAAGTGGCGTCAGTGAGTATGGTCATGTGATGAGGAGGGATGAAACACATGTTACAAAAAGAGTTATGAAAATAAATGTTGGATGGAGAAGGAGGGGAGTGATATGAAAGAAAAGGAAGTCAGTGATGGCGTGACGGGGGACAGGACGGTGTGGAAGAAGAAAACGTGTTGGAAAGGAAGATGATGATTATTTACTGTGGTAACCCCATGATACCTCTGCACCTATCGTTTATGAATATATCATCAGTTATTTATGTGTCCCATACAATCGGAGCGAGCCTATTGCCATCAGCCGGACACGACCTCATCTTCGGAGGGCTACTGGGAAATTCCAGGTATAAAAACAAAAAAAATACCTTTAATGACTCAGATATCAAACCTAGGACCTCAGTAGCGCTTGCATAAACACGGCCCTTACTCACAAAAGTAACAAAATAAAACTATAATATATTAGCGTCAGATCCTGAAGTTTGTTGAACTTGTATTCTTTGCGTAGCCAATTCTTCAATTGACTATTATAACGTTATAAGTACGATAAACGAGATGCAGTCAACGACCCTGCTGCAAATCGACTCAATGATATCGGTTCATAACTCCCTTTGAAGATCGCTACAATGGATAGCTGCTTATTATTTATCAACGGTTTATTTGAAACACCTCGAGCACTGTCGAAAAATGTGTAGGTACTATCTAAATTATTCAATGTTAACACGCTTGAGCTGTTGTGTCGGTACATCTACCGACCAATCAGGGGTATATTCATAATTTAACGAGTCACAGAATATCTGAATGATAGACACAAATCTTACAGTGGACTATGCTAGACTGAGTTGAAATCAAATAAAGCATCGAGGAAATTAAAACCAAACATAGTTTAAGAAATCGTCCATGTTACTTTAGAGAAACCATCGAAGTCGATTAGTTCAAGGCTACAAAATGATTTACGATCAGTTTACGTAACAACACATACATCTGTTTTGACACTAGGTTTAATATGTGAAACTTTGATTTTGTAGTTTTTTTGCCAATTTGGCGACCTGATTTTTTAAAAGCTGACGTGTCAGTCACACACGTTTGATTTATGTGCTAGAAACCGCAAGTTTGATGTTAAAACAAATATTTAAATAACACGGAGTAGCCTCATTTACGGTTCTCATGCAATGATTAATTACATTGATATAATGTAATTATTTCTAAACTTGGGGAAGGCCTGTCAGCAGTGGATGTATTTCGGCTGATATGCTGATGATGACGTATTTCTTAGGCCCTTATCATCTTCCTGCCTTTGTCCTATGTTACTTGGGGTCAGCGCAACACGTTTTCTTCTTCCATACCGTCCTATCCCCCGTCACGCGATCACTGACTCCCTTTTCTTTTATATCACTCCTCACACAGTCCATCCATCGTTTCCTTGGTCTTCCTCTACCTCACCATCCATCCACATTTATATTCATAACTCTTTAGTAACATGTGTTGCATCCCTCCTCATCACATGACCATACCAGGATAAATAGTTTCCTTTCAACTTTTCTGTCACTGGCGCCACTTTCAAACTTCCTCTAATATACTCATTTCTCACTTTATCCATTCTAGTCACGTCACACATCCATCTCAACCTTCTTATTTCTGCTACATGCAATGTCTTTTCATCCATCTTTTTCACAACCCAACATACTGATCCTTACAATACGACAAGTCCAATCACGGTCGTATTTTTTAGGCCCTATAATACCTTCCCCAGGGATGTGCTCTAACAGGCGTTGCACAGAGTAAGTCCCGGGGTGGTCTTTTGAGAGGTCAACGTACGCGTGCGTTAGTGAAGTAAAAATCCCGAACTCCCTGGTCTTTTCTCCAAAAGTCCAGGCGCCTTTTTAAGGTTTCCCACCGTTAGCAAAAAAAGGTTGTGCTATGTACCAACCAACTGAAGTCACACATCTTATTAAGTATCCACATATTGTTAGATGACTCCCGGGAGTCTTGTGTTGCTAAGAAACAAGGATTACTCCGCACATCCTTATTCGTCGTTCATCGTGGTGAAATGAGGTAAGCATCTACATTATTGCTTTTACAACTTAAAGTGTCATGAACGCACCATATGCCACTTGGAAAAATATCAACCAAAAAAGGATGGCGAAAGGTCCCGAATGACACACTGATCTCAAACACGATTTGTCAGTGTACATATTACACTTTCCATATATGTAGCAAAAGTGTCAATTTAGTGTCTTCTTGTTTATGTAATGGCAAGTAACGTTACTGTTTGCTGCGTAACGAGGCGCGGCTGTGCGACCGGTTTTAGGCCGTATTACCAGAGCAAGATGGGCTAAAAATATTATTTTATATGGGCTGAAAATTGTTTTAGTAAAGGGGCTGAAACAACATCGCCTATATAAAGCCAGTTATGTTGAGATAAGTATATATTTTTGTTATTAGGGTGGTAATGAAAATGCTTAGTTTAGGGATTGGCAACGACAGCATATTGATAAGTATTATCATTAGTTGTGTAGTATCATTGGAGGATGTTATTTCCATAGCCCAAGATTTGTTATTATTTTACATTTTACGACTCATATAAAGGTGCTTTAAGACAGACTGCAAAGCTTTTCAACTGAACACAGTACTATATAATTGGTTGCTTGCGAGCAATTCCTAGCTAAAGGTCTACTACTGAAAGGTCTAAAACTCCAACTAAATTGGAAATAAATATAATATGCTCTAAAAGACGAGAAAGTACCGTTGGTATTTAAAATAGGTTGTGTGCCAAGTAAAGCTTGAAATTAACGGGACACAAAAATTGCACTTGATTTAATAATCGCATTCAATTCGCTTATGTGTCGCTTCGCATGCAATTTTTGATGGAGGCTTTTTATTGGAGTACCAATTTATTTACAATAAATCTCTAATAATTTATGTATCCTGCCGACGTTCAACTAAGTAAACCATCTTATGTAACATTTTGCAATACATTTCTTTGAAACATGACTCTTATCTGCATTACAACGTTTTTTGGCCTGCTTTTGTTTATAAATATTCAAATCTGTGATTTAAAGTATGTTATTGGCAATTTAATGATGATTTGAATGTATTTGCATAGCATATTACTTTTGTTGGTAAAGAAAGGATTTTGAAGCCAAATGGATTTCTCATTTTCTTTGTTGCAATAATATACTGTATATTTTTAGTTGCAAGTCAAACGACTTAAAACGACTTAATTTGGCTTATAAAAAACTAGTTTAATTCAATCGGGTTTTGCATAGATAAGAAAAATAATTGTTGACGCAATTCACGAAAAAAATAAATAAATTAAGAATGAATTTTTAACTTTAAAATGTGGATAATTAGGCAGTTTGTCAATTACTTAGATAAATACTTCTTGAAATATAAATTAATTCTTCTTGTTGCTGGGCACACTCTGGTCGAAAAATTATATTTAAAAAATTAAGGGCAAGTTTCTGAATTGAGTATTTGGAGCTAAACACATATCAATCTTGCCTATTTTGACAGATTTGTTGCTAAAGTAGAAATATTCAACATTAAATGCATAATTCATTCAGAAATCGGGGGTTAATATATTGAGTCTGTTTAACTAAGTTAAAATTACCTACACACTTAGGTCTGATAAACCACATTTAATTTATTCATAGAGAAATGATTTAAAGATTACGTAAGCAATACGTTTATTTTAACACAACAACCAATTAATATTGATAATTTATTAGTATATTCACGCCACGTCTATTTTGTAGATTGCCCGGATTGCACGCGTATAAATATTGCGGGTGGAATCTGGTTAATCATTGTCAGTAATAACCGGTCAGAGTCGTAAATTAACCTAATCCTTAAAGCTGACATGTTGCGGTTTGTTTTGTAATAAATGATCGATTTCTTTATCTATCTTCCTTATAACAAAGTAAAGTCATTCTGTGTGTCTGTTTGTATAACCGCGTTGTACTTCTAAACTACGCAATGGATTATAGTGGGATTTTCATCATAATTATAGAAAAAAAAATCCGGAAGGTTTAAGACACCTACAGATACACGGGACATGACATTGCGACACCGACGCGACGACATTTTTTTATAGAAATTGTTTAACGAATGTATTGTCTGTGGGAGTTCTAATATATAATAAGGATGATGATAAAAACAAACGTAAATAAAAAATACAGTTCGTTGAAATATCGTGTGACGTCACACCGAGCTAAACTTTTACTGACAAAGTGACGTCACAAGCCACCACTCCCGAACTTTAATGCCCTTTATCTTTGTCAATGTTTAGGGTTCCGTACCCAAAGGTAAACACGGGACCCTATTACTAAGACACCGCTGTCTCTCTGCCTGTCTGTCTGTCTGTCTGTCACCAGGCTGTATCTCATGAACCGTAATAGTTAGACAGTTGAAATTTTCACAGATAATGTATTTCTGTAGCAGCTATAACAATAAATACTAAAAACAGAATAAAATAAATATTTAAGCAGGACTCCCATTAAACAAACGTGATATTTTGCCCGTTTTTTGGGATAATGGTATCCATACCTCACTGATTGACTAAATATAATTATATTTTTTCTACCCAGGAAACATCCATATTGGGGTTAATGCATACATTCTTAATAAACATCATGTAAAACAGAAAACTCAGTGTTTTGCAAGTCGTTAAAAACCGTGCGAAGTAGGGTTTGGTCACTAGTTTTTTTATATATAAATGATCGTTAATCCGCAGATAAGCTTTGGAATTTTTACATTATGGCGTTTATCATTAAGATGTCTGCAAAACTTGAAATGAATATAATGTGGTTAGTCATTACGGTACTTGGAATCGCTACCATTTACATGGGACTTAAAAGAATTACCCGCAAAATATATGTACTACAGGTCATCTACACTACCACCACTTCCTAACTACCTTCGGGAAACACAGGCGTGATGTTATTTTTAGGGTTCCGTACCCAAAAGTTAAAAACGGGACCCTATTACTAAGACTCCACGATCCGTCTGTCTGCCTGTCCGTCTGCCACCAGGCTGTATCTCATGAAGTTGAAATATTCACAGATGATGTATTTCTGTTGCCGCTATAACAACAAATACTAAAAATATAATAAAATAAATATTCAAGTGGGGCTCCCATACAACAAACGTGATTTTTTGCCGTTTTTTGCGATAGTGGTACGGAATCCTTCGTGCGCGAGTCCGACTCGCACTTGGCCGGTTTTTTTATGTAATGACGATTGCGAGATCAATCAAAACGCGGAACTCGAGCTATGTGCGTAAGCTGGGTTCAGTCAAGTGTTATTAGAGTTGAGAAGAAAATCTCATTTGAATTTCCTTGTGTGACACGTCATGCAAACATGGTCATGTTATAATTCTTAGTTGAAACACGTCACACAAAGCATAGAAAAAGCTTTTTGTGAGACTAGAATCTTGTTTTGTCTTCACTAATAAAAATAACATTTTAAAGCGTAAATTATTGAACTACCTTAATTGTTTGCATTAATTACCTACTTACTTACCTGCAACTCTAATTTTAAGCACTTACGTAATTATGTACCTACCTAAGTAAGCGAGTATCATTGATCCCGCAGTCAAACTGTATGTGCAGCTTTGCGGGAGTGTGTGTAGCTTATAAGTCTATTCTGTATTTTTAATAATAAAATAAATAAATAATAATAATAAATAAAGATAGATTTGTTTTTGAGTTTAAATTCTTTCACCAGTAGAAAGCTACCTTCTTCTTGAGTAACATAGGTTAATTTTATCCCGAGGAGGCCTTGTGGGGTGGGCCTCGGGAGCGCAGCCGCGGGGAAATCGTTCATTACTCTTTTGCCTTTATCCCAATATCTTAGGAGTCGATGCAACATGTCTTCTTCTTTCATACTTCTGTATCGGTCCTGATCTTTGTGGGTGTCTTTCTAGACACTAGAATCCAGAAGAATCTAGAATCCAGCTATATCGTCTTTCACAGTTCAACTATTTGTTTCTTTGTCTACCCCTATTCTTAAAGTTTTCTCACTCAAAACTTCTTTTAGTAAATTTTCTTCGTCCCTCTTTTTATATTTTCAAGCTATCTAATAACCTTGCTTTCGTATGTGTGTTTAATAGTTTTCATTGTGCCGGTAATGTATGCGGTACCGATGAGTACTACTGGTAGCCATGTCCCAGCTAATAATCGACAAATAGGAGTCATCCGCTTAAGCTAAAACTTGGCGTACTTATGTAACTTTGAAAAGATAAGCGATATTACATTTCGTACTTTTGACTCCATTAACCCCTTGTATGCCGTAATTAACTGGAACAATTAAAAAGCGATTGTGTCTCGCGTAGATCTGCGTTCTGCTTTGATATGAGGGGTAAAAAGCTTGTTTTAAAAAGATTTTTACGTTTAATTAATGTCTTTGTGGTTGCCATAATGTTAGCTAACATCTTTTCAATTTAGGAAAATGGCCTCTTCGATCGCTTATAACAACTGAACAGTCTCAATCAATAGACCATAATATTTTGACCAAGAGTGATGACTGTATAGTATTTTAATATCTAAGTATTATTTGCTGGAACATGGCTACCAATGGTAACCATCGTCCTCATGCGTTACCAGCACAAAGTAAACTAGTAAACAAAGAGGTACTTTAAATGAGTCCTACGTTGACAGTACTTATAGGGCTCAAACCTTGTACATTTGAGGCAAAGCGCACAGAGTGACATTTGCGGGCGTGTCAGCCTTGATCGTTGACATATACCAGGCTTATGAGGTTATTGACATTTATGTCTTGATGCACTTTCATTCGATTAAGCACCCTTTTGATTACTTATTTGCTTTTGTCACTGGAAAGAGTAACCAAAGATGCGGTTTTGAAGGTCTTCTGACTCTGACAATCTGTTTTGTCGTCAGAATATTACAATCATGTGATATTTCCGTGTGCTTTTAATAAGTGATATACACCCCAATAACTACTATTGTAAACTATCAAACGTAAAAGCTCATTACGGTTGGCTACAGATGCTTGGTGGACAAATTGGTGTGTAAAAGTAGACAAAAAAGGTTGAAATGTTGACCAACCTCTTACTACTATCCCTTAATAATGTTGACACCAAAAAACTTAGACGAAGTGTCAATTTTTAGAACCTCTAATTATCTTGTCGTACAAGAGTCAGTTGGTCAGAAAAAGCAATAGAAAAGATATACTGAAAAAAAAATGCTGTGTTTAGGGTTCCGTAAACAAAGAGTCCTAACCTATTTCGGTCACTGACTTGTCCGTCTGGCCGTCTTTTGTCACACAGTTTTGTTTGGAAGATTATTTGAACTTCCCATTGACCTGTGAACTTGAAATTTGGTGATAATATTTTATTATTACGTACATTTTACTAACAAATACCAATAAATTGATAAATCTGTTTTTTCTTTGGTACGGAAACCTAAATGTGCCAAGTCCGACACCGTCTTGGCCGGTTTTATTTGTCATATTTCAGAGTTGAAATATTGCCAACAAATTCAAACTCACTCTGTAAACCTACCTAAACTCAATTTGCGATAACATAAGACGTTTAAATTAGCCCATTTTACAGCCCGTTCAACCGATTTTGACTCCTATTGCGTTAGTGATACGACAAATGGTAGCTGTAGTAAACAGTTGGTTTTGGTAACAGGTTTATGCTTTTTATGTCACCCTTATGTTTACGGGATAGAACTCAAATTAAGTTGAACAGACTGTAAAAAGATTTGGTAACATGTCTAACATTATTTCAAATGTAGTATAGTTGTAGTAGAAAGGTTGACAACTATAATTATTAACAGTGACAAGTACTCGCTTATCTAAAACTGGCCCATTTTTTACTAGTATGACCCTGTACCAAATCTAATACAACCTAATAATTTCAATATCTTTCATCTTACAGCGGATATAAATTATATCTGATCTGAATGTTTCGCGAGTATCCGCTCAACTATCACGCGAGGACAAACAAATTAATGTATGTAGATCAGATTGTACGCACTTATTGGTAATTACTTCTAGATCAATTAGCAACAAATTAAAAATGCGTAGAATGGCCAAACCTTGCAAAGAGGCAAAAAGACTGTGGTAAATAGATATATAAGTCTTATTTATAAAAAAAAAACCTTTGAGGGTTGATTTCTGAATTGAGTATTTGAGGTTAAGAACGTGCCAAACCCTACTTTAATGCTAAATTGTGACAGGCTATAGTTTGACAAATACTCAACTCGTCTTAACCTCAAATACTAAATTCAGAAATCGACTCGAAAACGCGTCGAGATATAAAAAGGCTTTATATGAATAATATTTTGGGATGTTCTCAATTTGCACACAGAATCATAAGTATTTTGTTATTCTGTATTGTATTAATCAACCCCCTTAATTTACGCCACTTTGACAAGCAAGATGTGATGATGTTTAGCTGTCCTCTTTCCTCCATCGAGTTATTATAATAGCTTGTTAAATTAGCTACTGGCTATCCCATTGTGTAAGGTATCGCTTATAGGTACTCTAGTTCTCTAAACAAACAAACAGCACTCGACTTCCTTCTAGTTCGCTCGTGATTAATGGACCGTGATTGTCTTATCCTGGCTGGTTGCCGTATCTTGTGATCTATGTGTGAATGAAGTTTTAATTATTTCGTGTTGTTGCAATGTGTCATACTGGATGCGATGTACGAAGGTTATAAATTGCCGGTTGGAGGAGTCACAACTTGAATGCATAGTTGACCAAGTGTTGCAGTGTCGAAATCGCATGCATGTGTGGATTTAGTGACGAACGGCACTGCGACGTGCCCATGGAACTCTATATTTAAATGTAGACCTTCGACTAGACTTATTAAAGTCATCCATTAGTGGCTAACTGATTTGTGTCTTGGCGATCTTCTAGAACTTATTCTAAAAAAAGCTTCTACGAAACATTGAAAAAAAGAAACCAACTAAAGACTAACCCAAGTGTCGCTATTACACGATCTTAATTATGTGTTGCTTGTTTATGTGATATTGATGGCAAATATATCGACGGTGCATCTGACGTTACATGAAAAAATAAAAAGTTATTATTGTTTCTCATACAATTTGTGCTACAGCACAAAATTGAGGTAGCACCGTAGTAAGGTTATAAGGATAGTTGTAATGGGGTTACCCCCCAACTTCCCGTGGGTGACTCTCCGTGACATATACGATGTTGATGCATGACACCCACTGCAATACATACAGGCACCGCAGACTAGATTGCCACCAATTAGACTATATTTTTATTTTCTACCTGTTCTAGGATATTTAACTTAGAATTATTATTTTTATCCTTTATAGTATACCAATGCCACATCCACCGCGTTCACAGTTCTAGTCGGTTGCAGCTACCGGAACTGGCAGCCGGACCCATTTGAAGGGCGCGCGATCGCCTCTCTCCGCGCCACTACTGCGTGCTAACATACTACCTATTTTTTACATTTAGACTTGCATTTTCAGGTGTATTTTATTTAGATTAGCTGTTGACTGATATTGTAATAGATACGATCATGATTGATGAGGTAATTGAATGATTGGCTTGAAAATTATATGCAAGAGATACAGTTTTCAACAAGTCTTAATGGTAAGGTAAGTTTAGACATAGTGGAGAAAAAATCTTTTAATTTATAGGCCAAAGGTCGAAGGAGAATTTCATCATCATTTTTAACATCTACAGAAAGGCTTCACCTACTGCTGAACATAGCTTCACGTTGAATATCATCTAATACCAGGAAAAGTAGGCAATATTGCTATCTTTACAGTATTCTACTATTAGGATTAAAATTTTATCGAAAACAAAGTACCTGCAGATTTTTGCTATGGAATCACATACTACCATGAATAGTAAAATAAAAAAGTGGTCTTTTCCTCCACCTCATTAGTAGCAGTATAATAAAAAAAAATTGGTCTTTTCCTCCACCTCTTTGGAAACCTCTATTTAGTTGACAATGGCTTTATTTAGATATAGCCTATATCAAACACCATAATAAAGTATGTCATCACGACTTCTAATCGCGTCGCGGCGGCGCGTGCGACTAATCCCAGTCATACGCAATGTCGCCATGTCGTGTCGCAAGCGGAACACGGCTCGGGAGAAGGAAACTACGCGTTAAAATGCCTGACCATTGCGACATTTGTGACACTGGCGATTTTATACCGACACGGGACTGTCTGATTATATCGGATCTTTTTCGATCATTGCAGGGTGCTTAGAACTTCGATGGAGAGTTAAACAGCTGCACGGCAAGCAAAAGCGACAGATCTATAAATAGTCGACTTATGAAACTAAAAGGCTAGTTATACAGGGTTATTGTTTGGCAAACCCCAAAAATATAGCAAAAAAAATGATGTTAGTAATACAGCCCTGTCAGGTTGTTAGTGTTTTGTCAATAATCCATCAGAAATTAAAGATGGCGAATGCAATCACTATGGAGGTGGTGAAACAACACACTAAAATTCTGGTAACTGAGGGATGAAAGACATTTAAAAAAAAATCGGCCTAGTGCGAGTTGGACTCGCGCGCCGAGGGTTCCGTATAAACTCAGCTTAAAGGTATTATAGACCTGGGTATTTGATATGAATTTCAATTTAATACGCGTTCATGAGGAAAGGGGTAGTAAGTTTAAAATTATTAAAAATATTTTGAATATATGATGTAACTACAAATTTACGGTTTTCGCAATTATTCCTTTATCTGTGCTATAAGACGTTGCTTCGTACCAAATTTCAAGATTCTGAGTTCGCGGGAAGTAACCTGTAGGTTTTGATTCCCTTGCGAGTGTCGAAAATCGGCATAAACGGCTGTATCTTTTGATTAGGTTGGCTTAAAAGTTTGATTTTTCACAGCTTTAAGGGACAGTAGACCTGAGTATTTAATATAAATTTCAGCTTGCTACCGCCACGCGTTCCTGAGAAAAAGGGTCTTGACAGACAGACAGACAGACGGACGGACGGACGGACAATAAAGTGATCCTATGTGGGCTCCGTTTTTTCCTTTCGTCGTACGGAACCCTAAAAAGAACAAATAATAGCGCAAGGCAGATCAAGGGGGAGACCATAAGCTTGTAAGAATATTTTAAGTGTGCGTAACGGACAGATGTACAAAATAAACTTACTCAAGATCTCTCTTTAGAGCCACCTGAACAGTAGTATTCATACTGTTAATACATGATGATAGGTCGAAGAAAAAGTTAGTTTTGAATACATTTTGTCTATTTGACCTAATAATTATGTGCAAATGTACCTAAGAACTCTTTGGAATTAATAAACGTTTATCAACCAACGCGAGTAAACCAATCAGAGGGAATCAATTAGTTAAGCATGATTTATGTTGGCTTTAGATATCCCTGCATATATAACGAAGTCTGCGAGGTACAAGCAGTTTCAATATTTTATTCTCCACCAGTGATGTAAGATTTCTCTTAGTCGATGCTGTAGACAATACACCGTGACGACTTAGAAGATGTGAGCTGAAAGTGAGTCTCATTCCAACGGATGTTAGGGATTGACAGCTCAATCTGAGCTCAATTTACCTAAGTTGTCACGTAGAGATTTTTACAGAATAGCACTACTGATCGTAGTCAGTATTTTCAATGGTAAAAAGAAGGATTGTGTTAAGGCTGTTTAAAATCTGATTCTTCTTGAAATCTTCACGTCAAAACTAACTACGGTTGAAAGAGAATCCCCTAACATGGTCATGTGTGTGGTCAGTTTATTCTAAGTACAAGACATTGACAAGGTAGCTCGCAAACATGTTGCCCTTAAAACTTCTAACAACAACGACATTTTTATTTTATCAACCCGACGCAACGGAATATTACCTACTAGGTATAAATACCTACGTATCTATAGTAAAGTTTAATTCACAAATCGTAGGAATAGTAAAAGTATGGTGTGAATCAAGGACGTTTGGCCGGATGCATTGCGATATCACCCGATGGCATATACTCGTAATGGACTAGGTTATGTAGTAAGCCGTATCGCACGGCCTTTAGACCTTTACACTTGACAACTTTTTGCTGGGACACTGTCGCGACACAATCAGGACAGTCGTTGTGGCCTAGTGCTCTCTTAAATGAGTTTCTTATCTTAACAATTACGTAAAGAATTGGGTTTCCAACAAAATTTCAGACAGAACTAGTTTATTTTGTTTATCGAAACACGTTTTAAACGCATTATCTCTTGAGTTAAATGTCAATTAATAAGACAAGAGAGTAGTCAAAGAAGGCAGAATTTTTGGACAAGAAAAGGATCTTTTTGTGGTGACATGAGATGTGTGGAGTCTAAATGTATGCACGGTGCTGTTGCGCAACAGTCTCCCAACAAAAAGTGGCTTCGTTTGTAGATCCTAAGGTATTTGGACAAGTAGCCTGCTTACCTTGCTCGGTGGTTCTCGGTTACGGGCACAAGCGGAAAGGACCCTTTCATGGTGTCGTAAGAGGTGACTAAGGGACGACGAATTTGGCATAATGATCATTCTAAATGCCTTTGTTACAGCGGCCCTTCAGGGTTTGTTTCGTAACTGGTTAGGTAATATTTAGAGCAACAGCCTGCATTGTCTTATGGAATATTGTAAGATTGGTTTGGTAACAAAATTGGATTATAAAGAAGTCTTAAACCTAATGGCATTTAGCATTAAACTTTGCTAGATTGTTAATACCTATATTAATAATGCATCACGGCACGCCACCAATGCAACCAAATAAAATATACAGTTTAGAGTTAACCCCATAAGCTACAAACAAAAATGGCATAGGTTTGATCATTTGTTTTCTGTAACTTTGCGGATGTATCGTCTCTAAATAATCAAAATACGATACAATTTAGATAAGTTTTTTTAAGGTATATTCTGGGAATTCGGCCAAACTAGTTTAAATTTGTTATGTAAAACTTAACTTTATTGCTTTTAATATTTCATACCTAAATGTTTTAATGAGTTTCTAGATAGCCATGACAATAAAAATAACAAGAGTAGTCCTATTAGTTAGTACGGTCAGCATATAAATAAACTAAGAATAAAAATTTAGACGTTGTTAATTTATATAAAGATTTTTTGTTAAACTAAATAATAAAGTGAGGGGACCTGGACAATAATGTGAACAAAGACATATTTTTTTAAATCTCAAATAATATGTGCTTATTTTTCCGACTGTACTGAGTCGTTTCTTCAAACAAGTTAAAAGTCCACATTAAAACATATGGATCCAATTAATAATTCAGGTGATTTTAATAAATTAATTAAAACAAAGAATGTTGCAAGCATGTGTGATAAAATATTATAATTCACCTGAATGCGGAAAATTATTTATCACCTTGAGATTTGCCATGTATGGGCGAACTTTATTAGATTTAATTGGCGATGTGAATTGACGTAATGTATACTAGAGCATGAACGACTGTTTTATAAAATACGTCAGACATGGCATTGAATGGGCTCCTGTCAAAATTGACGCATCGATATCAACTACTGCTGATATGGTTTATTCAATTTCCTTTATTCTTTTCTGATTAATTTCGTTGCGGGATCCAAGACAATTAAATTCGTTCTCCGGGACTTCGTCGAGCTTCATTGCCTTGACGCTTTCTGGTGCTCGCTACTGTTGATTCTGGCTTTCAGGAGTTGCAGTGGTTTGGGAATAGTGCTGTGGGATAGTCCTGGGGTCGGAAAAATCGCAAGTGCTCCTTCAAAAAATATCAGCTCTTGCAAGCGGCTGCACCGTGGAGGTCGGAAATTATACCATGGGATTGTATTACTGAGATAAAAAGTAGTCACTTAAACAGAGGCTCGACACAAGTGATATTCTAATTCAGCGAAGGCGGTACTCGAAATGTCAAAACGCTAATGGATGAATGTATTGATCACGAGATTTTTTTCTTTCTAAATCCCATACAATTTTGCCTTTCTACCGACTTCAAAAAACGGAGCTAATCAATTGGACATGTATGTATGTAATATTTTTGGAATTGCACAATATTCACATATGTTACTCTATGTAGGCTTCTAAGCATGGTGCCAAATTTCATAACTGTATTTTTGTATTTTTTATTTTTGTACTTTTGTACTTTTGTATTTTTATATTTTTGTATTTTTATTTTTGTGATTTTGTATTTTTGTATGTTTGTATGTTTCTAGATTTGCATGTTTGCATGACTGAATGTTTGTATGTACGTCCACGCGTTACTCGGAAACTAGAGTTTGGATCGTCATCATTCTTTTTTTATTGGATTAGGTATCTCTCAACTTATAGAATAGTGCAAGTTTCATCAACATCGATCCACCAGTTTTCAAGATATGGAGCATACAACCGAACTCCTTAGCGACAAACAGCACGAATGAGTAAATTGGGTTATTATGTGTATTTTGTCAATCTTTTAAGTACCTTACTATAACACTTGCTCATTTTTAACGTCTTCAAAAAGGAGGAGGTTCATAATTCGATTGGTTTTTATTTAGTGATGGTGTACTTAAACTAAAAAGAGAGAAATAAAAACTTTTCACAAAAAAATTGGTATACCGACTTCAAAAGAAAAAAACCCTAAAAAGTGCATAATAACTTTCGTTTCGGAAGCCGGTGTCGAAAAACGATAAAAAAGAACTATCAAAGACACTTTAGAGAAGAAAAGACTTTTTGCTGTTATGTATTTGAAGTCGGTATATGTTTTTGTGAAAAGGTTTTTCTGACAATCGCTTTCGCCACGCTTTCGATGAAATAATGTCACTTGTCTAGGGCCTCAGTCTCATGTTGGATCCCTATCTCACCTGATGGTAAGCGATGATGTCCATCGATGGAGCGCGTTCGCCTAGAAATAACCTATTTATTTACTTATGACTTAACTTTTTGACTTCCTAACATACAAATCCCTTTAGCCGGTGTTTCATAGGTAAGTTTATAATAGCTATTTATGCAACTGTTACGTTATGGACGGTCTTTTAATACGAGTGCCATATTTCGGTACAAGCGTAGCGCGTACCGAAATAGGTGGGCACGAGTTATTAAAAAACCAATAACGTACAGTTGCATACAAGATTTTATCTACGAAGGAAGGAATAAAACTTCACAGTCATAGACAAATAACAGTGTAAATGATGTTTTTAATAAAAAATCTTTTTTACAAAAAAAATACTACCGACTTCCAACTAAAAACACTACAAAGTGAAAAATAACTTTCTTTTTCGAAGTCGGTGTCCATAACGAAAAAAATTGGTAGGTACCTACCAAGGACACCGACTTCGAAAAAGAAAGTTATTTTTCACTTTGTAGTGTTTTTAGTTGGAAGTCGGTAGTATTTTTTTTGTAAAAAAGATTTTTTATTAAAAACATCATTTACACTGTCTCGATTTCGAATAAATATTATAGGTACCTGGCTGTATGATCAGAATGTCTTTGCTTGTGTTTTAGAATTTATGACTATTCGCATAATGCAACCTAATGTAGTTATGGGTGTCATAATGAAACAACTGTCAATTTCGAATATAACGAAGCGAAGTAGATAAATTATATTAAAGTATAGATGAGAGTATAGGTAAGTTTATTGATTACCTTTCACTCAGACTTGTATCACCATAAATTCGAGTAAATTTGACCGGAAAAAAGGCTTTTTTGCGATTAAAAATTTACCCGGAACCCTTCTCTTGTCTACCGGTGAATTTACTACCTTTCAGTTGTAGACTTATGACCTCGGTTAATAGTGTCGTTTATTCATTCTTATTGCACTAGATTTGTATTTGTGACTAACCGTTGTTGAAAAGAAAATAATGTATTTCCTCTTACTGAAACTGCAGTAGATATGGCACTCGCTTTGCCTCACGTTTTGCGTCACGTGCTTAAAGGTGCTAAATGGTTGTGTCTAAAGAGAAGTCAGAGCAGTGGTGGCCCAGTGGTAATGGCCCTGACTTACGTGTCGGAGATGGTGAGTTCAAACCCAGGCAGGCGCTTTACTTTGTGTTAATTATTTCATCACAACGGTGAAGGAAAAACTATGTCCTAGAACCAAAAATTCGAAGACATGTGATATCCACCAACCCGCATTGGGACCGCGTGGTGGGTTAAGGTCCATTACCTCTCTCACAGAGAGAATACCTGTATCCCAGTAGTGGGCACATTATAAGGCTGATGATGAAAGAGAAGTTGAAGAAAACGACAAATCCTGAATTTCAATACTACCTAAATAAATATTGATGAAATTTTATTGATAAAAATATGGTCTAAACAAAATTACATTCTATCTGTGAAAAAAAATTCAGTGTTTGAGACAGATATGCATTACCGATATCTCAGAGCCTCGGGATAATCTTGTTCAAAAGCTCGAACATATATTATACAGTAGGCCGGTGATCATAAGGGCCATGATAACTTACCGTATCCATGTTTTTATTGTTGGATGATAAAAGTGGTTACTGCCTTACCTGTAACAATAAAAGTCCACATTAAATAAAGCAAGATGAAAATCATCGTCAAAACGTCAATGTCACTGCACTACGAGCCTTATCAAATGACTGATCTGTACCTAAACCTGAGACAAATGTTCAGATTTTACGACAAAACCTTACATTTGTATTAAGAAGGTCCAAAAAAGCATGGGTTGCAACAGAATTTAAACTTTGCCAAGTCTGAAATAGAGTTTTATATTATGAAATTTCATAATTATCTCGGGTTCTGAATTCAAATTGGTGTTCTTTGTTTCATATGGGAAAAGTCAAGTCCCTGACCTTTACCGACGCACGGAAACCAAGCCCTTGGCTAATTGTATCATCTACATTTGTACATAATTTTTAGATTATACGATTACAATGACTAACCAGCCAGTACATTCTTGTTCGAAAAAATAAAAACAAAATCGTAACCAACTTGTCACACCGCGGTTACCGCTTTTCCTTTTTCTTGAGTCTTAAGTGACCTTAATTAAATTTGTGACAGGTTTTATGTACTATATTGGTAGAAATAGCATAGCAACAATAACGGACGTGCTGCAGTACTAGGTTTGGTCGGTGTAAGTATATATGTATGTTAAAAGCTTTAAGTTAAGAGGACCTTGGGATTGTATCTAAAATAGTTTTTATAAATGTCATGATTTTTTTTGACAAGTTGTCACATAATTAATTTGATATCTATTTTAGTTTCGTTTTGCGTGGCTGCATCTGTGACCTTTATGAGGAATTCGGCCGGTTGAGGTTAATCCAACCAAACCGAATTCATATTAGTGTTCTCTTTTTTGTGCATCCTGTTTTTAAATCTAGAAATTTAGATCAACATCATACAAAATATATAGAATTTTGAGATCGGGTACACAGTACAAAAGCTTGCATGTTTTCGAAGTTGTGTAAGTACTATTAACATCATCTGAAAAATATTTTCGGGAACTGACCAATCTGCTCAGTCTTTTGCCAACAAAATTCCTAAACGTATTTCAAACGCTCAGTCTCTTAAATCAACCCTAGAATACTCAATTATGATATGCAAAAAAACTTTAAATCCAACCTCTCATTAAATCCTTCCTCTTAATTCCTAGACCAGTTTCCTAAGACTAGCAGAGGCCACAGCCAAGTTCAGAGGCACCTCTTTGATCCATGACATTGCGCATAATATCTAGTTTTACGACGCTCAGCTTCACCTCGGCTCAGGTTTTCATCCAAGTCTCGTGAAGGTTGCAGAGGTCAGTACCGTGTTGCGAAAGTCATGCTTTCTAAGTGTAATGTTGTCTATTGTTTTATTACGAGTTGGTATTATCTTAGTGCCTAGTCAAGTAAATGTTAGGCTTACGAGTACCTACGAGTATTTTGTCGACGAAGCAGTGGATCAAAACAGCACTTACGAGTGACGTATCTTTTTGGACAAGAAAAAGAAAATCTCAGACTCTCTCTCTCTCTCTCTCAGGCCAGCAAAGCGATATCCAAAACGAGATAGAAGACTACTATTTATATCAAAACGCCAAATCTCACCAAGAACAAAAAAGTCCGGCTAAGTGCGAGTCGGACTCGCGCGCAAAGAGTTCCTTACCATTATCAAAAAAAAAACACGTTTGTTGTATGGGAGCCCCACTTATATATTTATTTTATTCCGTTTTTAGTATTTGTTTTTATAGCGGCAACAGGAATACATCATTTGTGAAAATTTCAACTGTCTAGCTATCACGGTTTATGAGATACAGCCTGGTGACAGACAGACATACAGACAGACTGACCGCGGAGTCTTATTATTAGGGTCCCGTTTTTACCCTTTGGGTACAGAACCCTAAAAAGATGGTATATATTTACAGACTGATACACAGCAAATTGATACAACGAACATGTTCTAATTTTTAAACCAATGGGTAATACAGGTGTTTGTTTAGTTATTATTAATGACCATCCTATTCTTTACAGAGTAGTTCTATTATTTGCCCTTCAAAACATCACGAGCTACAATAAACGTAATATAATTAATTAATCTTCCCAAATTGGAGACCTTCAAAATATCATTATATATAGGTACAGGCAGGTTTCGAAAAAAGCTCTCGATTTCGTTGGTAACATGATAGATGATGATCGTTTGATACGGTTGGATCGTTAAGTGGATACAGATCGTTTTGAAATAATTAACGTGCAGCTTGATTTGAAGGATGTGGGAGGTTGTCTGTTCAAGAATCATAGTCAGTATGGATTGATAGAGGTCTACAATATGATAGATACTTCATTGTTAGAAAAAATATTTTGGTATAAAATTTATCAATCGATATTTTTTTTATTTTTTTTCATATAAAAAACCCTCACGGCTTTGTATTTGTTAAAATGGAAATTAAAAAATGGCTAGCAGTAGTAACTTTGAGCTGTGTGCGACCACTGCGTTATAGATAAGATTGGGGTTTCTATTAATTTTGTTTACTTATAAATATACTAAAGAAGGCAAAGAGAAGAAGAATGTAGTAGTTACGAGTACCTGGCGATACGGCAGTGCCCCCGCAAAATCTAGTAAATACAAACAAAAAAAGGGAAAGCCATACCATCCTTTTCTCGAAGCCATTCAGGACATTTTCGATCCCCTTACTTAGCATATTAGTGCTGAAAATTGGACATTTCTATATATTCAATATTAAGCGCTATAAATTCATGTTACATATTAATCTGGGAATGCACTGGCCCAGTTTGTCAAGGTTCCATAAAAACAATAGCTCCAATTTTCTTTTGTTACTCATATAATGTAGATTTTCCCATATTGATTGCTTTTGTTTTAACTTGATTGATCGGACAATTTGGCTGATATTATTTGAAGGTGAATTTGCAAATTCATCTGTAGCATGTATCTATTGTTTAGATGATTACTGCATTCGGTTTATATGAACAAAGGTAGGATTTTTTGTTATTTTCTTTTTATTTGTGATAGGCTCGCGTTTGACCACTATCTCGCCTAATGTTAAGCGATGATGTGGTCGATGGTGCACCACGATAGCCTGGAAGTAACCTATTCACTCTTGACTTAAAGACTCTTAGGTTGTAGCTATCAGGAAACAAAGACTCCCGTAGGGAATGCCACATACGCATATATTTTTACACATTAACGCTTTTTTCCCATGGGGTAGGCAGAAACTACGCCAAACGTCACCTGCCATGGTCCTCACATACTTTGTTGCTTCATTTACGTTCATACATCTAGTCATACACGCACGCTTGTTATAAATACTGTGCCCCTGGCGTTTTTGAAGGACATCACCAATAAGATCCGTGTATGTCCTTTTCGGGCGTCTCCTGCGGGCGTTTGCCGGACTTTCTAATATAACAAAAGTGCTCATTAGATGTGCATACATTTGGCTATATTTTTAATGCCCCAGAAGGCATTGCAAACGACATCCCCATTCCCCCATTCCCACAGAATCTTGCCAGTGCAATAAAGTGGTTTCAGTTTTATTAAAACGATAACATCCAGTTAATGGATTTCAATTACTTATGTAATTTGAAGCAGATTAGCATGTGTCCATTTAGTCATTATTTATGATTTTATCTATTCATGTTCCAACAAGTTTTCATCCTTGTATCTATCAGAAGAAGATTAAAACATAATAATCTTTTACTAATTAATTGGCATCACCTAAAGACTAATAACTCATCCAATGAGTAGCATCTGATTAAGTCTAATTTGTTTTATTATCTACCTGATTCCGAAAACTAGTCGACCAAGATCTTAAATGTCATTATCATTTTGAAAAGGAACATCTTAAATAGACCATCTCCGATTCTTATGAAAGGTCAAAAATATCCTTTGACTTTGTTGTTCCAAACACGAAGTCCTCTCGAATGAAATCATCAAGAAAGTGTTTGTGTTCCTACTGCAGAGCAAATTCTTTATTTACCTTCACCCACTTTTCACTATATGTAATAATAAGCCAATATTTTAGTAAGGAGTTCTGCTAATCCCGCCACCTCGTTTCTGCTTTCTACTAATTTAGTAAACCACTAAGCAGATAATGTCCCAACTTCAGAACCATCATGAGACGGTTTCGAAAAAAAAACAACAAATGACTTGTAAAAAGATGAGTGTGTCGCACACTGAGCCTAGTTTGCGTAAAGACGTGACTTGTGTCGTGTGGGTGACTTTCATACACCCATACATCTTCTGCAATGATTACTTTTGTCTTATAAGTCAAGGCCTTAACTTAATTGTATAATAACATATATGACCCAGTTTTGACTGCACGAGTTATACTCTTTGCAAATTGTTTTAAAACTAATTTAATTTACTCTTTGTTTTGATGAGGAACTAGTCATAAATAGTGTTTGAATAAGGTTGCGTATTCAAAGCATTTCAGAGTCATAATACAGTACAGTGAGTCAGTACCTATTATGAAATCTGGAAAAGAGTCTGTGCCTGCCCATATGCCAAATTGTAGGAAGAAGAGCTTTTTTTGGGTTTACCAAGCCACACTGGTCTCAAGCGCACTGCTTGCAACTCCTGAAAGCCAGAAATAGAAGCGGCAAAGAACTCAAGGAATCCCGTCGAAACGATTCAACTGTCTGGATCCCGCAACGAAATTAATCAGTAAAGAACAGCGGAGGAGTTAGAGAAACAACAAAGAGGAAATAGAATATACAATTGTTTTATTCTGTTCAACAGAAAACCTTAAAAGCAGCATTCTACAAGTTTAGTAAATTTTGTAATAAATGGTCCTCCACTCGACATTAACTACTAAATAATAGGTCAACAAAGTTCAAAACTTACTAGAAACAATGACATTTGAACTTACATTAAGAGCAAAGCACAAGGTTAACCGATTACATCTTGAACTTGAATGTAACCTTTGTAATCTTTGGTATACTTACATAAATGCTATGAAATATGAATACATAGTGAACAAAAGTTGCGTAGTATTGTTGCAGCAAATGTGATATTATATTGCAGCAATGCTGGCAAATATGACTCATCCAATTAGCAAAATCGAGTATAATATGTTGGTGCGAAGCGACAATGCGACACAGTTTTGTGATATACGTATAGATATGCATAGAACAGTATCCTAAGAAAATGCGATGTCGCGATTGGTGCGATGCGATAGTGCGACACACTTTTGCGGTATACTACGTAGGTATCTAATATTCTATGAAAATGCCTGTCCGTATGTCGCATCGCACCTGTCTGCCTCACATTTAGTCCGAGTTTGTGGAGCTTACAAAGATTGTCACACTGCGGTCTCTTGATTGACAGAGATTTACTCTTGACACCAGTGACATAATCATTGTAAAGCTCGATATGACATTAAAGTTTGTACAGGTACGAGTAGGTGCCTGGTGGTTTATAAAAATACTTGATGATTGCAACACTGCATTGCAATATGTACGGTTAAATAATTACTAGGCCTTTAAGCCATCACATTTTCAGATTTGTGTGTAGACTAAAAAATATGTTGTAAACTAAGCTGAAATCTAATTATAGAAACTTTTTTTTATTCGAGATGGGTTCGCTCTTGACTGTAGACTAGGTCAGAGGTGACAGAGACAAAGTCGACGATGGAGTGAGCTTACCCAGAAGATGCCTGTTCAGCCTAACTTTGAAGAGATTCGGGTTTAATACGTTCGGAAACACAGACGCAGGCAGTGAGTTCCATTCTTTTGCTGTGCGCATTATGAATGAAGTGCTCGGTGCGGATCGGTGGAATGGCAACTAGGTAAGGATGGTAACTTGCAGAAGGGAGCCGGTGGGATGACGTCGTGGAGTTCTTGAGCGCAGTCACCGAAGAATTCAGTCTGTAGAAGACCAAAAAGCAGACAATAGGTAATTCCGCAGCTATGCGAGCTAAGCTAAAATATCTTTTAGTCTGCAACTCTAAGTTTAACCTATAGCTACTTTAAAGGTTACTAATAAATTGACGGGAAGTAGTATAATTTTGTTGGTAGCTGTGCGTGATTGAGATGTGTGAGAAAATGTTTAGCCTCATTTGGTAGGAAGTGGTTGAGTAGTGGCCTATTGAAATGTTGTCTGTTTGGAGTGAGTCATAGTTGTCAACTTTATTAACTTATTATACTAATGAGATACATTCGTAGCCCTTACTATGGATTTAAGAACGTATTTAATTTGCATATTGAATAGTCTTCATAAAATCCAATACCACGTGTTTCTTTAACAAACTGCAATACTTGAATGATTTTGTCAAAAATAGAAGGAAGAAGCTCGTGAAAGGTGGAAGCAGTGAAGTGAAGTGAAGTCCCCAGGGTTGGGGACGAAAGAGTCTAGCAAAAAAGTGGCAATACGAGAAAATAATAAGAAGAAGTCTCAGCTTAGTCTCGAGTTGATGCGGTCGACGACGGAGTACGCTTGCATAAAAATAACTACGAGTAATTAAACATTATTTGAAGATTGATGTCACACAACTGCTTAACTTCTAGATTGATTATACAATGTATAGATATACTGAAATTCCAACACAACATGAAGATATTCATGAGTTCTTGAACCAGCCATGGTTAAGGGGCCACAGGTTTTTACTTGAAGATAGAGACATCTGGTTTTGTAACTATAAGTCAAAGCTTGTTTTCAGCAAACAAGCTTATGACTTCTATATGTGCGCTTATGTTTATTCCTACACTAGCTTTTTTCCACTGCTTTACTGCCCTAGCGTATCCCACTGGCATTCCTGCACCTGTTACCAAGTTGACAATCTACAATCGATAACGCTAGTAGAAAACGAATCAATGTATGTGAATGACACTTCTGAACGTTAAGTCACATGGTACAGACCATACAAATAGAAGGCGTTAACGATTGTAGAAAGAGATTCGATACGAAACGTTTGTAATTTGACTAGGGGGGCTGTTTTTTTGTCGGAATAAAAAATACATTACTTTACACACATACTTTAGATATAAAGAAAAAGAGTTTGTTTAGGCCAGGTGTGAGACATACCACAAAATAACGGAAAATACCTAGGGAAAAATATGATAAATATATAAAAGATAAAAGGCCCACGATCGGCGTAATGCTGATACTAGTATGCGAGATAGAGTATTAAGATATTATTCGTTTAGAGTGTTATAAACCAATTATCTTTTGATCTATTACAATCTACATTTGGACAGTCCATAATTCACGCTTAAAACCTGACCTCACTGAAATTGGGTGAATGTCGAGTAAACTTATTTACAGAGAACTTAATACTAACACTGTCATATCGAGTGTTTGACCCCGATATATGATAATTTGTGAACTGATTAGTGAAAGAAATAGAACATGAATTTAATGAAAAACTGTGTTTAATTTTTGCTATAGTTTTAAGACAAAGCTTCGAATTCTGAAAAAAAGGTAGCTGGTGGTATGCTTATCTAACACGAATAAGTTTTAAGTCTTTCCAAGAAGGCCTCTTCATGACTTTACTGATAATTTTTATCAATACTTTTATATTTTTTATCAATAATTCAGCTGCATTCGGTGGGCTGGAAGTCAAACACCAAATTGTTGGATAAAGACTAGGCTGATTGATGATGACTGATACTTTTCGTAATAACATTTAGTAAAAGATGAATAATTTTATAGTGACATTCTAATTACCTAAGATCACCATCACTGAGTCCCTGACTTAACAAAATATACATATGAATCATTCTACACCAAAATCTAGACGGAAAAAAAACATCACCCCAGCTTTTTTTTATTGTCTATAGGCTCGTGCTTGGCCACTATCTCACCTGATGGCAAGCGAAGATGTGGTCGACGGTGAAAACGCTTGCCTAGAAATAATCTATTCACTCTTAACTTAAATACACCTAGATTGTAGTTATCGGGAAACACAGACTCCGGCAGGGAATGACACTCCTTAGCTGTACGCATAATGAAAGTGTTCACAAAACGTTTTGTGCGTATGGAGGGGATGTCCACCATGAAGCGATGGTGCAGCGCCGTACGTCTTGTAGTCCGATGATGAAACGGGCTGGGTGGAATTAGATCGTGCATTTCCATCGCACACTCCCCGAAATGTAACCGATAAAGAACCGACAAGCTGGCAACTCGGTGACGATACTTTTTTAATGTACCCACTGCTGGGACACAGGCCTCTCTGTGAGAGAGGGAATATAATGTAATCCACCACACGGGCCCAGTTCATGCCTTCGAATTATTGGTACTAGGACATGCCGGATTCCTCAAGATGTTTTCCTTTACCGTTTTGAGAGCAGTGGTGATGAAATAATTTACGCAAATAACAAAAATAATATTTTTTTGTTGTGTTTAGTTTATTTTGTGCCGTAGCAAGGCCTTCCTATTTTTACAAAATTCCAATAAGAACCCTTTCAGTAGGAAATAACATTCTACCAACAAGCTCTTATAACAAGTACCTACGATACACTAACTAGTCTATGGAAACAAAGTCCATAGCAACTACTCAATAAATTGTTCTCGCCACAAATAAAATAAAATAAAGTACATAAACAAAGAATCAATGTTGTCTCATTAGTTCGGCGTCTCGTTCAGTCGTTCAATGCACCAGATTTAGGGTGAATTCGTTCGAGTTCAAGGCCACAAGACCGGAACCGGTCCGCGAATAGGCGAGGAGCTGCAATAGCAGAAGTGTATATCATTGTTTTTATTATATGATTTGAAGTTATAATACATTTTTAATGTAGTCGCTTTCAGATATGTTTCAATTCTTTCTGTAAACGGGTCTTATGATCGATGACTCCATTTTGTGGTGTATTTTTTTAGTGCGAGGTCGAATGATATATGGAAACTGTGTTTATGTGTATAAAAATTTAGCTTTTGTATTTATTCATCGATCTACATGAGCTTTTATTTCTAATGCCTTAATAAAACTTTACACGTTGTTCGAATTAGCATATAATAAAATCTAACGTACGTCATTAAAATACAAATAAATCAATTGCTTATAACCTATATCATCATGTTTTCTGGCATTTACAAACTACGACATGTTTAAGTGCTCATTATTACTAAATTAACATTTAATTAATTGTTTTTTTTACATAAAATTATCTGTTTATGATAATCCGTTTGAAGTTCAAGATTCGTACTTTAATTTATGATACAGATTTATATATTTTTTCATGTCATTTCCTAGGAAATGCAACTTCAGAATTACTAATTTATAAACTTGATTTAAAATATAAACAAGACATTATTTATGTGGCCCAATTTAAATGCAATTTTTATAGTAGAAAATGTGAGATAAAGGTCTTAAATTGCACCCAGGCTCTTTGCCTACAATAAGATTGTACTGCACGCTTGATCGACTAAAGCCTTTCCAATATTCAGTATAATTATAGATACTTACTTGTGTACTTGAATGTACACTGTGTGGCATGTAAACCGATTGATTTTTATCCACTCAACGAGAGCGGAACGGTCTAAAACCGTATTTAGAATTGCATACGATTTCTTTTGGGTGACTACTACCACGCGCCGCCGCTTACATACTTTTTGCTACTACCTTTTAATTGTTTGCTTCGTGTTGCTAAGCTAACCATTTTCCTTGAGACGAAAAATCCACTGCTTCACAGCTCCTAAAGACCTTTGAAGTAAAAGTTCTAAACCAAAGGGACTGCAAACCACGCTTGGAAAATGGTTTAGTTATCTCTACCTACACGTGCTCTTCGTTGGCATAAATATATTTACCACTGGTCGGAAGATTGGAGCCTTTTTGAAAGAAACCGCAGCCGCAGGGCCAATAAATGCCAAGTTACACCATATATAAATAAGTTATCTATGATGATTAGTAACTATATTATAAATATAAGCACGTAGCCAATTTAGCCTCGAACACTTTTATACATCTAAGGGCTACACACGATTTCAATTTAGCGTTAATAGTAATAATACTAATAATAATGCCACTTATTACTATTATTATTAAATAAGGGAAGTGACTGGAAACATTGGCAGTGCTTTAAAGGTCAATAATCGTATCAAAATGGCCACGATTTCAATTGTGGGTCAAGATTCGGCGCTGATTACGATAAACTGGAAATGTGCTTCCTTATAAGCGATTGTTTACAAAAACAATTAAAAAATTCTTGAGTTAAATGGTTTGAAGTAAACAATAATATAAATAGTTGGTAGATTATATAAAAGTTTTGGTAAGACAACGCAGGTTGTCTGGAAGATGTCGTTGTCAGCGATTAGACCGAGATTATTTGCATCCATAATATTGAGAGCAATGGTAGCCCAGTGGTAGCGGCCGCGACTTACAAGTTGTAGGTTGTGAGTTCGGACCCAGGTACCAAGCGTTGCACAGAAGGAGGTTCCAGGGTGGTCTTTTGAGAGGTTACGGGACCCCTTCTACGTGCTGTGTTATCACCGGGGTGGTTTTAGTGAAATAAAAATCTCACACTCTCTGGTCTTTTCCCCAAATTCCAGGCGTCTTTTGAAGGTTTATAGTGATAAAAGAAAAAAAAATTGGTACTTACAGCAATACTATTAAACTACAAACGCAGTTAGGTATGCAGGTAGTAAATACCTAGGATTTAGAAACTAAATAATTACTATTATAAATAATCGAAACAACCTTAACAGTCACTTTTATTTGATTCCTCAACTACCAATGATTTATTAAGGTGCTAACCTGAAAACGTCATTTCAAAACGAAATATTATTACCAACATTGTTTAATAACTTAATTTGATCAAATTGCAGGCATCAAGTATTACATATGATTTATTTTGGCCTAATATCCTGTATATATCTAAAATGTTATTGGCTAATATCCTGAAAGAAAATAATATTTGAATTCCGCTATGACTCAACTTTGAGATTTCCTGTTATACAATTTTACGAATCGATTACCTGTTTTCTTTGTATCTGGGGAAACCTTCAAAGCCTGCATTTCTGTGGAAAGGCCAGGGAGTTTGGGACCTTACCTTACTACTTACTACTGTACCTTACTAAAACCACCCCGGTGGTCACCATCATCACATATGAAAAGCCTCTAATGACTTAAAAGGCCACCCCGGAATCCATTCTGTGCAACGCTTGTTAGGACATATCCCTGGGGAGACTGAGAAGTGTCTACCCTGAGCCTCGCTATGCACATGATCACTGTAAAAATTGATTTCCTACAAAAACTGTAACAAAAATCGTTATAAGAATCGATTATTATTTCCGCGTGAGTTGCGAATTTTTATCACATCAAGCAAGGACTCGAAACCCTTTCAATGTTAAGTACCCTATAAAAAAAATGTTCCTATATAATTATCGCATATTATTTTTATGATTGATTGCAATTATATTGAGTTCTGGTCAGTAATGCGTCATTAGGTCGTAATTAACGACTAAGTACGGCACGGTCACCTAATTATATCGAATTATATTGATTTACCGATTGATGTAAT
This sequence comes from Orthosia gracilis, assembly GCA_947562075.1. Classification (NCBI taxonomy): domain Eukaryota; kingdom Metazoa; phylum Arthropoda; class Insecta; order Lepidoptera; family Noctuidae; genus Orthosia; species Orthosia gracilis. The sequence goes on along the minus strand of OX387272.1, from coordinate 47,037,422 downwards.
ACTTGCAACACTCACTTTGATACCTACTTCGGCAGCTAGGCATAACACTGAAAACCAGTTATCACTAAGTATACAAGTACTAAAAATAGACAAGTTGTAGTATAATATATATGACTACGTTATTTATTATTGGTTCATGATTTACTTGTCAATAAATTGGTCCCAGTGACAACCGACATAGGATTTTGTAGAACACGACGTGACTTTTAACCTTTTCTTTAAAATTACGGTTCTAAAACACATGACGATAAAAACAAATACATTTAAGAACAACTTGGAAAATAATTTTCATTCAAGTACCAGAGACTCTAGATAAGTGACATTTTATCAACAAAAGCGTCGCGATAGCATTTGGTAAATGTCAAAAATGAATGGGACTGACAACAACCAAACCCGAACGATGTTCGTTTGGGTTTGGTTATTGTAGAATAAATAAATATAGATATAAATATATACCAATAATAAATGTAGATAAAATATATGATTATTTCAAGTAGGTATGTGTAAAAAAAAAATATAAATATATATACGTATATGATGGACTCTCGTAGACCTAAGCATTTAATGTGTCCAATGTAGGCATAACTATATTTTAGCTGTGGTGTAACCGCCACTTGCACGTGGAGTTGCCCACAGCAAACCATGTTTTTAAAATAATAAATAAAGGCACGGACGCCACGTCTGTGGATAAATTGTAAGACAGGAGTGGTTTTTTATCGGTAGGCACCTAAGTGAATCTGATACAGCAGAGCTGGCTCGTATGTATGGCAGCTCGGGCATCTATAAAGATTTCCCAAAACCGAAAAAAAATTTAAGGGGATTGAGTAGTGCAACTGAAATTTCACGTAACCAATCCCTTACATTTTGGCATTACAACCATTAACATCGCTAATAGAATGAAAGCGTGTCTAGAGTCAAGTCTTGTCTATATATGACTTGTCATTTTCACGACCTATCCTATGTCAAAGGTGATTAAAGGTATCTACTAAAAAACCATAAACTTCAACCCATCTGGTATTCCCATTCTAGTACCTACACCTGTACTAATGGTGTTGTAGAAAACCATGAAAATTCGCACACTATCATCTTAGGTCATAAGTCAATGGGAATATAATCATACCTATGTAGGTACTATTGTGTAAATCAAGTGCATTTATAGCTTACCTATTGTAATTTTCTGTTAATATTATTTTATGACAAATCCATGGATATTACTTAATATATCCATGGATTTGTACAAATTTATAACTTGTATAAATGCGAAAGTAACTCGGTATGTCTGTCTGGTGTTACGTTTTCAATCCCAATACCGAACTTCATTTAAAAATTAATTGACTAAATCCTATATTTTATAGGATAGGGATTACTAGATAGATTGGACTTGGAGAAGGTCATAGGATACTTTTATGGCCCAGGTTTTTGATCGGTAGTTAACTCAACCAATGTTTAAATATGCTAATACGTTTATTTAATTGTATTTTTTTGTTAAATAAATTATATTCTATTCTATTCTAACCAATGATTGCAAATTCCGGTAAAACGCAATTTTTCTTCAGTTTTTAGCCTCACAAATGGTCAAATAAAATAGTGAGTTAATTATTTACCGTTTGTTAGACTAAAAATTGAACAACAAACGCGTTTTACCGAAATTTGAAACCATTGGTTAGCGTTTTGTTGTTTAGTGCGAGGACTCTGCACCTACTTAAAAGCAAACTCTTTGCCTATAATAAGATTAGCAATAGACAACTTCTTAATTTTGGAAGGTAATTGAAATTCGAACATATATAAAATAAGTGAAAATGTTTTTGTTAAGCTTTGATTGTCAATTCTAGAGAAGCCGCCAAAAGGCAGGCACTTTTTTGCTAGAATATATGATATAAAAGTAATCTCTAAGAATTTTATTAGCTCCCTGAGCAAAAAGAAAACATAGACAGATGTGAGAGGGGTCTGTCACATTTGTCTAAGTTTTCTTTTTTTATCAAATTTGTTGTGTGCTCTAGTGGCCTGTGTCACCTGTTTTTATTTTTTTCATTTTCTTTTATATTTTTAACCATTGTTTGAATTAACTACGGATCAAAAAACTACGCCTTCGCACGTTTCCTTTCGATAACTTCTGACAAAAACGCGGGCAATGTCGCTGGCGGAAGCTAGTGTTAATATAAAGACGTAAGGGTTACAGGTTCCTTTTCGTTACATAATTCTTCATTGAAGCTAATTTAAAGATATGACTTTAAGTTTTTAATGGTCAAACTCAGGTCAGGTCACTTGGTTCGCAACGAAAGTTTCTCAAGTTGAAAATATCAGTAGGTATTTATTATTAAAACTGGTAAATTATTTAATCATGTACATATCTATCTTATTAATTAATTAAATACCTGATAATTAAGTATGAATGCTGATTAATAATCTTGTACCTACTTTAAAGAGTTGACTAAGTAATTGTAGGTAAATAATTTTAGTTTCCAATTCCAAATACTTCATAGCTAAAAGGCTGGATAGTTATGTCTGTATCCATACTATGACAAAACAATAAAAAACTTATAACGAACAAAATAAATCGACGAATCACAACAGTTCAGCTGGACAGCAAAATTATCTGCTGCCCGCGCAAAAGAATTGCCGCGGCAAACGCATAAGGATTACCTAAGCAATAATTCAGCGCTATATGTGAACAAAACTCAACAATGTATACTTACCAATTGTTTTAGATTTAAATGTTTAAACATCATAAATGACTGTTAACAACACATGCACAGATAAAAACTTTTAAAATGCAATAAAACCGAAGCCCTATAAAATATAAAACAAACTGATTTATGAAGTTACAATAAATGTATCAGTATGCTATCCAGGTCATGGTTACACAATATTATCTAGTAGATAGGTACCTATTTACGCATAATTATGTCAACTGACCTGTCATTGTAGTTATAACGTATGTACTATCAGCTGCGTTGATTAAGTACCTACCCCTTGCACGAATACCTTTGGAAAGGGTGGTTAGTTATGAATGTTGTTGACAGTACCTAGTCTTAGCTTAGTTAGCTTAGTATCCTGTTAACTTTTTGTTTCCTATCGCGTATTTTCCTACTTTTACATAGGCTTCTACAAAATATGCAAGACTCTGTAATAAGCTAAATATTGAATAGATTTATTACACTAAAGTAGAAATTCTATTTAACTCTTGGAAGAGAACATTTGAGATAGATTAATAGCAAGGCTTAGTCTTTGTCCTCTTACGTGTCTAGAGCAGTTGAAACGTATTTATGATATATGAATATGGATGTACTGTCAAACGTTGTTTACGGACCGGAATTTTCACGTTATTATATTTTTTGCGGCATTTAAGTAGGTACTCCAACATATTAATTAATTATTAAAAAAAATGATGCTTTGTTTGAAACCAGTAAAGTGGTATCAAAGTTAAAATGCTAATCAAAATTTTGTTCCCATTCACCCCTGCATCCCTTTCAACCCGTTTGTAGGTACTATGTGCATGCCATTTGATGAATACAGACATGATGTTAGGTTATGTTTTGCAAGATACAGGACAAAACATCACTTGTTTTAGGCTCTAAATATTCCGGGTAAAGGAATAAAGACTACCCCAGACACATCCTGCCTATCCACTAACAGGATTAACAGTCACCGTCTTTGATCCTTACTTAGGTTATGTTTTCTAGGATCGGCCCCCGTACCATGACGTGTGAAAATTATCATGGTTCGACTGTGTAAAAGGGACAGGTGTATACAAGCCACATATATCTGTCCCTTACGCACACTAAAAATAAGCTTGCTCTAAGAGCTTATGGTTACCCTCCTGGTCACAAAATTGCCAACTGGTGTTAAGCTATTCCCTCACAGTATGGACTGGTCTACATACTCCTGAATGTATGTTGAATAACCAGCTTATTAAAATATGAAGTCAACGTTCTAAACCACACCTTGACAGAAAGAATCAACAACACCGATTTAATGGTTGCATAATCTTTTAATTGCCTACTTTATCATTTGATCGAAGGTAATAATATTCGTGCTTGTTTCAACTTGGCTCCTATATAACTGTATTTTAATTTATTTCATTATGATTATCACATAACAAGGGTCACGGGCCATATAGGTAACAAGTTTATAAGGTCAAGAAGGTAGAAAGATCAATACATAATATAAAACAAGCAAAAGTAACTGATGGAATGTGGGTGAACTATAGGTACATAAACTTCTGCCTAACCCTAAGGGAAATTAAAGGCGTGATGCTATGTTACAATGTAAAATGACTTACCCGAGAGCCAAACTGAGATACAATAATAATAACAAAGTATGAAGTTAACGAAGGATAAGCAATGTCTTGGTCAATGATATAATGATGTTTTAGTTTGTTTGTTTGGCCTTAGGTTTTTCTAAATTATGTCACCAAAACCCAAAATGCATTTCCAAACTTTTTTGGTTTCTGTTTCATAACGTTGAGCCGAATACCAAAAAATATTCAATTTTATTCGACTTCGCCCACTTTGTAAACTTAATCAAGCAAAAAGTAGAGCAAACAAAAGGATGCAAACTTATCGTAACTGTTAGACATCAAAATAATTTACGATCTAGATTAGCGACATTTGCAAACTATTATTATTACGGATGAAGCTGTAATATTTGTACAGGATGCCGACTAGTATTAAATATCAAGCGGAAACACTAATATTTACTTCAAGATACGTAATTGCGAAATACACGTATCTGAAATATGCAATGATCTAAAATCCGAATTTCAACGCGTGAACACACGGAACGATTATTATCAAATGTCAAAAAAGGATTGACTATTATTAAATCGAAAAAAAATTGAAGTAATTAGAGCGAAGAATTATTCGAATTATTTTTTTTTAATCCGAACGCGCGGCGCGTCTGTCTTCTGTCCGACGGCTAGCCGAATACGAAGGACTCGTACACAAAACAGCCTATTCCCGCTAGGGGGGCAGTGGCGAAAGTATCGCCAAATAACCACCTATAAAAACACACAACACACTCAACACAGTATCCAGTTCGATTCCCGACACCAACCACCGTTGAAGAGGCATTATGAAAACAACGGTGAGTGTGTGAAGTGCAGTGCAGTGCAAGTGATGACTTCAAAAATGTGAAACAGTGTGTCCCGTGTTTGTGAAACAGTGATTCGTAGGGCCTGTTATACCATTGTTAGTTAAATTATACGGTCAAAATTTAAGTGATTTTTCGTAGTTTTCAAATTCATGTTCCAATTAATTTCGTTTTGGACAATGGTGAAACAGGTTCTACATAAAAAATCACCAGAATTACCTATCTTGTGAAAAACGGGATGTGACACACTTTTTTGAAGTCAACATGTTGCTTTTATTTTAATTACCAATTCATTAGATTTAGTTATAACAGCATCGCGATACATTTACCGATAATTATATCATTGACCAATTACAACGCAAATCATAACAATTATCTATATTTATAACAAAACAGGATGATAGTCATTTACTGCCACTTATGTAGCCTAATTCAAAAAGATTTCAATCTAAAACTAATTATTTTTCCATCATCAATATTCAAACTCACAATGACCTAAAAGACCTCAAACGACCCACTGGCAATGAAAATACAAAACGTCAAGCTAGTATAAACTAAACTCTAAATGTATTGCTTGCTTTGTTGATGAGTAATCTTATGGTATATTACGTCACAATAGAGAATTCAGTCTCGATCAAGACTAACAGGTTTCAGTCCAGTTTAACAAGGAAGAGAGTCCAGGAAGGCATAAGTCAATGCAACGCCCAGTTAATGTGAAAATTGCATAAAGGCACCCGAGACTATAACAAGTCAGAAAAATAAACAAGACGTAATGAGGGAAACAGAATGACAGGAAAATATAATATAGAAGAATTTACTCGAATAAATAAAAATAAATATGAAAATTCAAAAGAAAATCTTAGAAGGCTCATAAAGCACCTGATAAAACAAACAACACAAGATTCTTAGATAAAGTAATGAAAAGAACATGGCACCAGTTTTTCAAGACAGTGAGAAAATTTTACGCAACAATAGTTTTGCAAATCGACCCGTGAGAAAACACAACAGACTTGTTACATTCAGAGATTGACTGCTAAATACATCGTTTCAATGTTAATTGTAGCACTTAAGATAGCATCACATAAACTTTTCGTTTTAAAGTTAAACAATATTCGCGATTAGAGTAAAACAAATTCTGTTTGCGATGTATGGAAACATACAGTAATTTGTTTTGGGCAAAACCGCTCTTGCTTGTGTTTGCTTTTCTCAAAACAATTGAGTTCAGTTTTACTATGTAGCTTTTGTTTTCCTCAGAAATTCGAACAAGAATTTTCTTAAATCAAAATACCATATTGGTGATCCAGATTTTATAATCTACATAGTTCCAGTATAATATATCAAGGTATAATAGTCACGACTTGTAGCTTCCTGACCAGTAGATTACCCTTTGAATATACCGCGAATGAATAGGCTTGGTTTCAGAAATAACCTATTGAAAGGTAAGCGCCAACAGAATTTCAAAGCCTATAATATTTACTAGTTTCCTGTATAACCCGGTTTGCCTTACAAGGCGCATGTTATTAGTCTTAAACTGGCCAGTTATTAAATTTATATTTATTTGAAATCGACGATGACACATACTCTTGGAATTTGAGTAAAAAAGCTGATTATTACCAACAAGAATGATAAAAATAAAGATGGTTTTTCCATTGATATCCAAAAAGTCATTTAAGTAGTTCTATTGCTATACTGTTCAAACAACATTCTGTAATTAAGTTATTTCTTGTTTTTTTTTTTATGTTTATGACAGCAAAAACGAGAAGATTGACGCAAAATTAATAGTCCCTCAGTTTAGTTCAACATTAAAATACTGCGACATAAAACAATAAAGAAACTAATAAAACCTCTGCGTCCTTGTGTACATTTCTAAATCATGCATTTTCTCTAACTCACGCACTATACCCATCAGCGAGTCATCTCGCAAGTTTGATTAATGTTAAAGATGAGTATAAGTACATGTCATAATCCCCAGGTCAATGTAACCGTGGTATTACAGATTACATCAGTCAGTAAAGTAAAACTGGCACATTTTCGCTATTAGTGACCCGAGTTGCTTGCGATCTTTGACCATGTATAGTAGCAGACATTCTTGGTATTATATTGACGCAAGATACACATATTACTGTACGGCAACTGCTATGGCTACTACTGGCTGAAAACTGATATACTTAGTAGAAGGATCAAAAAATACCCTTTATTCTTGGATAGCCGGGTAAAAACAAAAATCGCATCGCAGCCAAAAGGTTACGCATAAAAACGCATAGTAAGTACTTTGTTTATTCGACTTCGGAACACCACAAATTAACATATCGCAGAAGTCGCAGTTAGGTAAGTATCTGCAAACCATTTCCTAAGTTACGAAACCACCATAGAAGTAATTTTATCCCACGACTCGCTAGCCGAGGCAACCCGATCGCTGTCCGACCTCGTTCTCTTTCCTACTGATTAGCATCTTTTCTGTCAAAACAATGTGAATGAAAATGTTTGCGATCCAATTTTCAAGTATTGTTTTTGTATTGAGATTCGACTTGCGTAAAATTTCAATAGCTTCTGTTTTAATATATTCAGCCGTTTAATCATATCTAAATCTAATCATAGATAACGATTTTAGAACCACTTTGAGTCATAGTGTCGAAAGAATTCATTACACATCTGTCAAATCTGTGCCGCGTATTACTCAAATGTAAAACACAAAAAGAAATCTAATAGTCATAAAACGTGCCGTTTACATACAAATAATGTTTTACTGCTACCACGTGCCAAAGAGGTCAGTTTTTCGAGTTTACAAGCGCATGATGCTGTCAGATGACGTTACAAAGATGCGCTCTGCGGTTACAGTATTCGTGATACTTTTTCAAATAAAGAATGATTTAATCAGACAGTTGTGTACAGTGACGCGTCCGTGTGTGTTGCGGATTATGTCGTAGTAATGATACGTTCTCGACGGCTACTCGGGTTTTGTAATGGTAGATGTGTAAGTAAATAGATATGGTAGTTGAGGTATTCATTACGTAAAATATGTGGCACTGAACGAACAGAAAAAATTACTTGCATAGTTTGTATTGGAGCAGTTAAGAATGTAGACTTAGCTCAGATTAAAAGCTTCGTAAACGTCCGCAATAAATAATTCTAGAATTATTTATACTGAGGGCAGTCATCAACGCAATTTCTATGAATGTCTCCAGAAAATTTGTTACAGTTCAAAATTCGAAACAAAGCAAGGTCAGGTTAATCTTCTTTTAACATTTCAAAAAGAAAAACAAAAATGCTGGGAACATTTTGAACAAAGACCGCTCGATGCAGGCCGGATTGCACCATGGAGGTTTAACGTTGCGATTTGTGACCGACGATTATAGAGCAGTTACCGAGCCGTTTGGCTGTAGCGTGATATTATTTAAATGACACTATTGCAAATAGATGTACGGGTTTGCTTGGATATTTCTCAATACAGTTGATTTGCATGTTTTTTGTTGGGTTTGAATTAGAATGTTTGAAGGGAAATGTGTAGGCGGTAAGTGCCAATAGATAGCAATGCGGTTTTAAAGAATCTGGTTTTCATATATTGGCGAAAGCCAAACAGAAGCAGTATTTTCAGAAAATGCAGCATAAACTACTGTATAATGTGTGTGTATGTGTGTGTGTGTATTTACTTACATCCTTATTTTTTTTTAAAGTCCATTAAGACATCTGAGCTTTATACCCAGCTAATTTCAACATGCACTGGTGACTTAGCAGATTTTAGTCAATATTCACCAAGGTCACTGCTTCGTAACTTTCAATCACTCATTGGACAATCGGGAAATTAAATCTGGGTGTCTCATCAATCTTGGTACTGTCCGGGTATTTTGCAAAACATCCAAACAGTATTATTTACATGATTGGTGAAGTAATAATCTCGACCTTAATTGGTTAGTTTAAAGCTTAGTTTAACGTTTTGTGCACTTGTTTGAAAGTTTACTTATGTAATGAGTTTGAATAGGATTACTTTTGTGAATTAATTTGAATGGCATCATCATGCGTGTATATGGATGGTGATTTGAACAAGAGAATAATTTAAGATCTGTTTCGTTCCTAGTTCCTTTAATAGAAAGTCTACAGAGTCTTTTATGATCGTAATGGTTTAGTCCAAATGTTCTATAAAATTTTATTGAGAATAGACATGAATATCATCTACATTTTCGCAGTACAAGTTATTGATGATAGTCATTTCCATGTCAACTGGTTGCAAGAACGGTTGCACAACCTTGAGTTAACCGTTTGCAATATTGTAGTGAATATTTAACGTTCGTCAACGATACGATACGTTAAACTCTTGTTATATAACCGTGTATTGACACGATTCGCATCGATGCTACTAGTTCGATTACAACAATTATGAATTTATAAAGCATTATTTGGAATCGTTGTTCAATATTTAGTAATTTTGTTGATTTAATAGGTTTTTTATGCAAACTAGTTCTTACAATATGGCCTGTTTTTGTAAAACCTCTGACATTTGAGTTGAGTCTTCTAGATTTTCTTAAAATTATTATGATAATATAAATCTTATTCTAAATGACATAAGGATCTTGACATTGAAGATATTCTAGTTCAAATGCCAAGTAAACTTGATTCGTTCCGGATAAAAGTGAATCGGAATTTTCCTCACCATCGTGGATTTATGTGCTAGTATTATATCAGCAGGGCTATAAAACAGTTTATGCAAATAATGGCGTGCCCGTACCAATTATTCTTCTATGTTTCCATCATAAAAGTGCATGTTTTCATTGATATTTTGCTACTGAAAAGTCGTTTTCCTCAGTTTTTCATGAAATTCCTCTCCACACTTGAGCAGGCATTATAGTCGCTAATTGACGTTTTAATACAATAATGTGAAGGCACAATAATTACAACATTATAACGTAACGACTAATTGTAGGATAGAGATCCATTTGATTGATGACATTGTAGTAACAACTTTGTTGCACGTAGCAATGTGTGTATCGGACCGCGCATTTAACTGTGTAGGCAAAAGAGAGTTAATGTATCGAGTTCAAACAACTATCCTTCTTTGTTCCAGTTCTGCTTAGTTTTCCTGCTGGTAGCAGCCGCAGCTGCCAGCGAGAAGAAGACGACAGAAAAGAAAGCGGAGACATTGGACAAGAAGTTGGACAAACGTGGACTCTTGAACCTCGGCTATGGTTACGGCATCCACGGGCTAGACGTCGGCTACATCGGCAGCGGCCACGGGCTCGGCGGAGCCTACAACTTCGTCGATGACCACGCCTACACCGGCTACGGAGCCTATGATCTCGGACACAACACCCACACTGATACCACCAGAACCATCACCCTCGTGAAAGGCGTCCCATACGCCGTGCCCGTTGAGAAACACATTCCGTATCCCGTGGAGAGACCCGTGCCGTACCCCGTCAAAGTGCCAGTACCACAGCCTTACGAGGTCGTCAAACACGTGCCTGTTCACGTGAAAGAGTACGTCAAAGTCCCAGTCCATGTGCCCGCGCCTTACCCGGTTGAGAAGAAGGTACCTTACCCCGTCCACGTTCCCGTCGACAGGCCCTACCCCGTGAAGGTCCTTGTCCCTCAGCCCTACCCCGTTGAGAAACACGTCCCCTACCCCGTCAAGGTGCCAGTACCCCAGCCCTACCCCGTGGAGAAACACGTGCCATACCCGGTTGAAGTTAAGGTTCCCGTTCCTCAGCCTTACCCCGTGATCAAACACGTTGGTGTCCCCGTCAAGGTGCCCGTTGACAGGCCCTACCCCGTACACGTACCTGCTCCCTACCCCGTTGAGAAGCCCGTCCCGGTCGCTTACCCCGTTGAGAAGCCAGTGCCAGTCCCCGTCCACGTGCCCGTCGACAGACCTTACCCCGTCAACGTAGACAGGCCTTACCCTGTCCCCGTGAAGGTGCCAGTGCCTGAGCCATACCCCGTCTACAAGCACGTGCCCTACCCAGTAGAGAAGCACGTACCCTACCCCGTCAAGGTGCCCGTCGACAGGCCCTACCCCGTTCATGTCGAGAAGCACATCCCCGTGGAAGTCGAAAGGCCCTACCCCGTCCCCGTCAAGGTCCCCGTCCTGGTCAGCGAGCACGGTGACCACGGTGACCACGGTGACTACTCCAGCCACTTGAGCTTTGGAGGCTCCTACTACAGCCATTAGAATAATACTAGCTTTAATATAAAAGTTTTCATTCGCCAAGCGACCATTGAAATATTATTTATACTCTCGCCTAGTTATGGCCGGGACACCAGCAAAAAGAAAACACTTCATTTTTGTATATTTATATGTAAACATGTCTTGCATGTATGAGCGTACGTGTACGTAGTGATATAAATGTTACCATTTTAGTTTAAGATCAATGTAAAAAGGTATGAAAAAATTAAATAATTAATAATTATTTGCCTTGTTTAAATTACCCATCATGACACATAAGACCCACATAAAAGCCTATTACAATGTTAATGAATTAATTTTGAAATGACCTTTTAAAACATTCTTGAAAAACACATCTTGTTTCAATTTTTTTTAATATAATTTAGTATTAAGAAACTAAAAATGATTAAAAAAAAAAAAACCTAGCACCTAATTGAGTAGTACAAAAAAAAATTACAAATCAATGGATTCCCATTAACAGAAAAAAACGCATTTTACAATTAATCTGACCTCTAAAAACACAGTCCTTTTAATTTTTTAAGGAAATAGCCGATCCATTGAGGAAATGAACAACCGCAGTGCAGGTGTAGCTAAGCAATCATAAAGGCTGACCTTCACTTACCGCCACTCGACTCTATTATAATATTTTATTTTATTCGCAAGACTTGCTGCTTTTATAAAATAATGGCCACGGTTGATGTGGACTTGAGATTTTTTGTAGCAAATACTTTTTATTTATTTAGAATGGTAAAGGTCAAGCAGGTGCTAGATTATATATATTGAAAGTAAACCGTTTTTGATCGAAGAAAAACACAGTAGTACACTTCACAACAGAATTAAACCAAGTAGTCGGTAATGTAAACATGCTGAAAAATCTGTAAAAATCATACCTACACTGTTTGCTACAAATCTAAAATTAGCTTTAAATTAACAAATATAAAATTTAGGAGTATCGCATCATTTTGTACAGATATTTCTCGCAAAACAATTTACCGAGACATTCAACCCCTGTTTTGTGGATACATGGGTCATGTAAAGATGTCATATGCACTAAAGTCAAAACATATAATTACTTGATTTATTTAGGCCATAAATAAAAACTTTGTTCAGATGAGAATCGAGTTCAAATCCAAAATGAATGGAAGAGGAAGAAATGACGTCCGTAACGACTCCAAAATAAATGGAATACAGGCAGGATCATCCATGATAGGAAACCATCTCACGATCATATCTCAGTAGCCGAATCGCTTAGCCGATATACCAACCTTATACCATTTATACATTTTATGAATTCGTTTGTCTTTTCTCCTTTCAGTTTTTACCCGACTGTCGAAGGAGGGTAATGTGTTTATCAGTCTATGTACGTATGTATGTATGTTTGTTCCTATGTGGCGTTCTAGAGACCAAACGCGTTGGCCGATTTTGATGATTCTTACGTGAATCGATTCGTCTTAACCCTGCGAGTGTCACGTGCTACATTAAAATTGGAAAGTAGTAAAATGGCCATATTTTGGGCGCCCAAATTTTGTTTCTTGCAAACCCATTGTATGGGGTATCAAAATAAAGGTTTTTAAAAGGTGATTTCAAAAATATATAACACTTGTAAGTTTAAATGTACCTTTTTCTAAAAAAATAACTAAAAAGTTATAAACAAAAAAGTTAAATCATGCTGTACAGTCGGAGGATACCATATTCGCGATCTGGCTGACCAAAACCAGATGTATCCTCCGACTGCACAGCATGATTTTCTTCTTGTTTACTTCTTTTTAGTTCACTTTTTAAGCAGTCGGGTTTTAGATTTTTTTAATTTTTCCAAGTCGCCAGTCATCGTGATCGTTCGTTACGTGAGAATCACTTTTACGTAAGATGTTAAGGTTAACAGAAGTGGAGTAACCGTAAATTGTATATTTTTTACTGACCTTGTATTGTGTATACTTCACAATTTTGACACGCTTCTATAATTCGGTCAAGTGCATGTTTGTTTTATGGAATTGTTGATGACTGTGGTATTCTTTTAGACTTAATTCGGCTAGATACAAATGAAAATTACCTTTTATTACAAAACAGCCATAGCATCCATGAACGTTTGGTGGTATATCAGTTTTTACAGCATATAAATATACGAAAGTACACTGCTGTTAACTGCGTGTCATAGTTACATTTTTATTCTTTCAATGTAATAGGTCATCAACATGATTATCATTACACCTAAAAGACGTCCACTACTGGACTAGATGTTAGGCCTAAGTGTCGCCACAATCACCAGTCCTATGCTTCTGGTTTCCAATGGACTCCCTCGGCCCTCACCAAATCATAGGCCGTGGAAGCAGTCTTTATTTCACATCAATCTCATGCTACTGGATTTGAAATTGGCAGAAACTACTGCATGACTCTTCATTTACATTGGCGTGCCAAAATAAGCAACCACACATTTATTTTCCGCGTATTCTTTTATCGACGCAGACAACAATATAAGAAGTGTTAAGTCACACAAATTACACAGTTTCTCAGCCATTGCACATCTAACGTCAAGCCACAGGTTCGTGTGCATGTTCATGTATTAAAACGTTACTACACGGTACAAAGCATTCTTTGTCTCATTGTTTCTTACGTGCTCAAATCACACGCATTCGTGAACACATGAGGAAGAAAAAACTTGTACACAATAGAGTAAAAAAATATTTGATCATTATATTTGAATATTAATTAGGGTTTAATTAGATATCTCGATTAGTGAAGGATAAATTATTCAATTAATATAGTGGTATTGTACAGAACATGAAATAATTTTGTTACTTAAATATTTTACCATTACAAACAAAAGGTTATTAGGAAGCTTTAATAATTAAAAGTGCAAAACAATATTACAATACCATTCGTAGTTATTTACTTATAGTAGTGATTTAATTTAAATTATTAGAGTACCACTAATTAAGTTTCAGTATTACTCGACATCTACTTATTAGACCTGTACCCAGTCGAGTTTTGAAATAACAAGACTACGAAGCAAATTATGACCTAATTCCTACAAATTAAACTTATCAACAAGGAAATGAAAACTAACTTTAATTACTGGAATACTCGTATCAAAATAGAATCAGCCGCGAACCACATTGCCCAATGACTTAAAGTCAGAACGCAGCTGTAATTGGTAGTGTGCAAAAATTACAGTGTATACCTCGCATTGTCCGCCAGTGTAGTGGGTATTTGCAAGTTGCATGGGAAAAGCTTTAATTCGTTGTTTGCATTGCGCAAGAGGTCGCTAGTGCAACGTGATAAAGTAAACTGAGACGGTTTTGTATGCGCTTCAATTTGAGCAGTAGGATTGGATGAAGGATTTTGCGAAAGAATTTTAGTGAGGAGTATTTTTGATAACTTGAGTAACGAAAGTTCAAAACATAGAGTTCGTAACAAAATACTTCAGTAAAATCTTTAATGTAAGAAAAATATTAACATTATACAACTAGCTTCTACCAGCGGCTTCACCCGCATGAAAAGTGTTTTCTTGTCCCAAGGGAACATTATACCTGGGAGAAAATTCCAGACTATTATCTATGTCTGTGTTAAATTGCATCCAGATCCGTTCTACTGTTCTAGCGTGGTTAAGTAACAAACATTCATCCATCCAAACTTTCGCATTTATAATATTAGTAGAAAGTAGGATGAGTAGGATAAGTAAAATTGAATATTCTGAAAAAACTAGCCTATACACAAATGGGAGAGAGAAAAGGGCTCATTGTGCATCAAAAAATTCGTCCACATCGATGTCAATGGGAAACGTGCCCAGAACGCTGGCAGCATATTGCGACGTTGCATGGTCTCTGGCGGAAGAAAAGGCCAGCCCCAAAAAGTATTTCTGCACAACTGGGTTATAAAACAAAAATACTCTCGAATAACCTAGCAACAAGAAAGAAGAAGTCATAACAATAATTATTTAAGAGAACGCTTGACCATAGTTTATCGGATCGAATTTTGTCAACTAATCTTAGTATGTCTTATCAAGAGACTTCAAAAAATCCAAATCTACGACTACTTTTAAAAAGCTAATCAAACAATTAATATTAATTTCCTTGGAATAGTTTCGAGCCACATCCAGTTGCGCTTGTCCGTGTTGTAATGTAACTGACGGTGACTTGTTTACTTCAATGTTTGAACCATATTGTTGTATTTTTGGTCTACCCTCAAAATTTAATTATGCTTGACCTACTTCTATATTAACTCCCAACAATAATTAATCTACCTACTGTTATTTTTCGTATTCACATGTGTGTGAATTATTGTATTCTTATCTGAATAAAGATTTCTCAAACCTGAAATTAAGTGACAAAGTATCTCACACCTTATTTAACGATCCAATATTTGCTGCTCTGCTAATCCTCTAACTGTTAAGACAGTAACAATCTGCATACAGCGCCATCTACGCAAACTGCATTCAAACATTTAATTCGTATCGAGTTAACGCCAGCCCGATGTTTAGAAAGTATAGAAGACTGTGTCTCTACACAATTTAATAGTTCTTGGTGACAACGGCAGAGGGCGTAGCTGTCGGATAGTAATTATATTTAGCTTTCATCAGGTTTTACCTAAGCTAAATAAAGTATAATATTCCTGAAAGGGGTTAATTGATTTTTACAATGCGGGATTCAAGTAATAATTTTCATAATTTTGTAGCGTAGAGGGTTTTTCAAATGGCCTTTACTAGTGACGGCATACTTTAATGTTTACCGCATCCTAGACAGTCAACCCCGCAACCAATTTCTGGCAAGAAAAAAGATCCTGTAATAAAAGTTTGTTGTGCTACGAGAGGAGAAGTTCGTAGCAGCCTCGTAGCCGCGTAGCGCGTAGCACGCTTTACGTGTTTTTGCTTTTTTTTATATTTTTTTTATTTGTTCACCAACAACTGTTTACACTAGTATTATGCTAATGATACCATACAAAAGTATAAGCAACAATCACTTATAGGTAAACACCGCATACATTAAGGAGTTGTACAAAAAATAATAAAATTAATCTAGCTTTGCCTGTCTTCAGGATAATAATCCAGAATTTTCTTATAATATATGTAAACATATAAAAAGCACTCTACCTAGTTACGTACCTACTCATAATGATAAGGATGTGAAAACAACTTGACCATGCAAGTATTTAGCGTATATTACATTTATTTATAAAAATTACTCTCTGTACGTCTTATAATACAAGTTCTTGTGATCATACCCTACTAGATAGCTTTTGGAGATCCACTTTCACTTTGTGAATAATTATAATTATTAAAAAAGAAACAAACGAGAGTCATGCATTACTCACACCGTATATTTACTTAAAGACAAAGTCATTTAAGGAAAACGAAAATCAAATTTAAATTCTACCCTCTTGAAATATTTTGTGATTTCAGTAGATAGAATTGAGATCAAATGTTGCATTTGAAGCAAGTAATCCTCTTGATATTTTGTAGATGCATTTCTTACGAGCTTAGCTTCATTCATCACAGTCACCATGTCTTGCAACTGTTGTGCTGACGATGTAAGTAGAACTTGATCAAATTTAAACTCAAAGCAATTATTTCAATTCAACGATTTACAGGCACTTTGAATTGTCAAGAGGCTCTATTTAAAATGTAATTCTAACAGCGATGGCGTTTTTCGAAATGCCAAAATGTAAAGGATTGATAACGTGGCATTTCTATAGCGTTTGGCATTCCCATACAATCGCTATTGCATTGGTTCGATGATAGTATGACACTTGGCTATAACCTAAGATCGGCCAGTCAAAAAGTGAAGATGCAAGTTTCAAAACATTCATCTCTATGGAGAAGACTGAAACTGATTATAATTCTTCCATATAAAATTTATTTATGTCCTACAGATTTTCTCTCCAAAACGATGTTTAAGGAAAAATTGTAGTTGTAAGATTAGTACAGCTTAATATTCTTTTCTTGCAATTGTAGCTATATTGTCAAAGTCGGGAGCACCCGCTAGTTATTCGTCATCACACGTCATGAACTGCCTACTACTTCTGCTTTGGCTATTACCCACATGCTAACGTGAAAGGCGTTTCAGACAAAATAAAAACAAAAGTCTGGGTATACCTATATAATTTATCATTGATAGTACAGTTAGGTGTAAAAGCCGTTCGTTCGTAGAGTACTTATCTACCGCTTTACTTTTGATAAAAGAGTTTGGAATCGAATGGCATAATATTTTGACGAAATGATCCAAATTATGAAAAGTGTCCAGGTACGCTTCTCTCTCCGTCTCTCTGTATTAGACTTTACTGAATGTAGTAAAATTATATCAACAATAAGAAAATAATGTCAAAAAGTTCAAATTGTATGGAATTGACAGGAGCCGAATAACACGTTGTCAATCGCATTTTATTGCTAGTTGACAGAATCTCACTTCGTCTAACCTAAAACTTCTAAAAAATTTCAATAATTACTTGATGACAATTGTTGAAAATTGTTGTTGAATTCCACTACAACACTCGCACAACTACATCATCAAATATAGTTACATCTCTTTGGACATGACTGTACAATTGAGCAAAGCAAAAATGTGTGTGTGTGTGTGCAATAATTTATTAATGTGTGTGCTTGGCACTTGATACATTATAATAACGCCAGCTTGACGCAAGCAGTTACGTTACGACATTGAGAAACAAAAACTGTAAGAACTACTTTTTTTTTCATTTTGTTGTTGATGTTGAGACACCCTACCTGGTTTTTTTTTTCTAGAAGGTAAGTTTATGTATATCTCTTATACCTATTAGGTATATACATGTAGGTAGAAAGGCAACCGGTGTAAATGTAAAAAAAAGAAAGTTTGAGGCATTTTAAATAAAAATATTACTATAGTCTGCCAGCGTCTTCGCCCGCGTGAAAGTTAGAAATTATGCCAAGGTAACATAATCCCAAGATATCCTAAATCCCTAATCTAGGTTATGGCCTACTAATGTGCTAAGTGTCATCCCAATCCGTTTATTAAAACTTCATGCAACATCAAAATACATAGGCGGACTTAATGCCTGAGGCAATCTCTTCCAGTCCACCAAGGGCAGTGAAGAGATAGCATGGCAGGTGTATAAAAAATGAAATAATAATATTACAAACGTAAAATGAGTACAAAAGTATATAGGTAAAATAAGTAACTATAATAAATACTATATATAAAATAAAATAAATAATAGAAAGGCGCATATTGAGACGATTCTGCTATTAGTTTAGAAAATAATGCCACAACTTCCGCTTAAATTTATACTGACTGGTGGCCCTTCTGATATCGAGAGGAAGCGCCTTCCAGAGAAGAATGGATTGAATATGAAAGGAAGAATGATCAAAATCAGAAGTTTGAGAAAGGTGAAAAATGAACAAAATCAGAAATAACAAACAAACATACAGAGTTCCTTTTGAATTTATAATATTATTTATGGATGCTCATTTCGTGATCATTCATAATTTTAAACAGTAAATTTATTTGGAGATAAATCAGAACATAAATCAATTAATCAAAATAAATATAAAAATCAATTCATTAAAAAGATGAAGCTAATCTTTTGAAGTCATTAGTGGCTTTGCGGTTAGGTTCGACCGGAACGTTTAGAAAGTAAACACACACGTTTCGGTTCCTTTCAGCACACAAGTGAGGCCAAAATAGGTAGAATTGCCCACTGTACACTTGTGTTTGTGAACGTTTGTACGAGTACTGTACGTATTTTGTGGTGAACAATAAAGTATATAATAAATAAATAATTATTACAGAAAAACTCTCATTGGATTTAGAAAAATTAATAGCAAACCAACCTTGAATTGGTTGCAGTGAAAAGACTGCAACATCTGTTTGACACAACCCTTGCTTGCTGCGTGTTGGTGACTGAAGACAATGATACCGGTTAAAGGTTAATTTACATCCAGTTCTGTTATGCACTTTAATTTGATTCTCTAATATGCCTAAAAACTAAAAATGATATTGAAAATCATTTGTTGATTTTATATTTATTTATTTAAACTTCATGTACAATGGTGATATATAGGCGGACTTAATGCAGCAAGGCATTCTCTCTCTCTATTCTCTTATATTGTTGATTTGGGTTCGTAACCATTCGGGCCAAGATATTCATGAATGAAAAAAAAAAATCATCAAAAAGATTTAAATCTTAATCAAAACGTAGTAATATAATAATATTTTCAAAATGCGGTGGTGCAATTTTTGATACTATGAATATTTTTAAAATATTATCTTTTATTTAATTGTAACTAACTAATAAAGATTTACGCAATGGTCAAAATGGTCGTTTGACATGTGATTTAATAAATGAGTTGCTGTAAACCCACCATGACGTTTACTTAAAAATATCAAACCTCCATTTCAACTGCTCTGGGAACAAGTTAGTAAAAACTATCTTAGAAGTTCTTTCGCAGGGTCTAAGTATATGCCTAATGTCATAAATAAAACCAAGGTTAAGTTTGATTCTTCAGTGACTGAAGCTAGCTTCAGTTTAATTTAATACTTGATCCTGAGTTAGAGCGATGTTTGGCACGGGCAAAGAACAGAGAGTTTTATATTATATCTGTGCCACACATCACGACTTTAGATGTAAGTGTTGCTAGTGTTAGTGACTTACAGACAAAAAATAGATTTATTCAGTCCATTACGGAAATGCGCTTATGTTTGACCATAGAGGCATCAATATTGAACTGCAAAGTCACCGCCATAGGCTACAAAACAGACTTCCCTGTACTTTGTCACTCCGAACTTTAAGACATAATTAATTATAGCTTATGCAATCATTTCCACTGCTTCTGAGTTCTGGTGTGAAGTATAATAATAGTGCTTTAGATTTCCTGTAAAATGGAAATCAATAATTTACAAGATCTAATAGTTGAAGCTCAGTTATGGTTTGGATTTCTTGGTTATAAATTCAATTAAAATGGCCCTTGATTAGGGTTGTTCATAGGTAGCCTGAAGAAAGAAATTATTAAGATTACTTGGTAAAATATGTAAAATTATGGGACTGTTTTTTATTGGTAAAATCATCCTTTTTTAAATTACTTTTTAAAAGGTAATCTCTGCAAATATTGATTAGATTCCGAAAATGATTTCACTGATATTAAGCTCTACTATTTTACTGAGTACCGTAGGCTACTTTTATCTCGCAATAAGCCACGGTGTGGGGTAGGCCGCGGTAGCGATGCTTCAGGAAAAGATTATCATAATACAAAGATTTTAATGCTATGCTTCTAATATGCAAAATGTTTTCAACATTAGATTGACAATAATGAGCTTCTTGTATTCATCATCATCATCATTTCAGACGAAAGACGTCCACTTCTGAACATAGGCCTCCCCCAGGCGTCGCCACATTGACCGATCCCGTGCGTCTCGCATCCAGAGCATTCCCGCAACCTTAACCAGGTCATCGGTCCACCTAGTGGTAGGCCTTTCAACGCATCGTCTTCCGGTTTGCGGTCACCATTCCATAACTTTTCGGCCCCATCGGCCATCCGTTCTGCGAGCAATGTGAAAAACCCTGATTCTCTTGCGGATCTCTACAACTTCTTGTATTAATGCAATTTAAATAATTAGGTAATTAACCTATAACAAATCTATAAATAAAAGATTAACTGCCAAATTCGATCGTACAACAAAGTTTAACTATTTCTTTTCACGCAAACCGAAGATAAAATTAATTGTTAACACGAAGATGTTAATAAAGGTGAACAAACGGATACACTAATTCTTTAACACTTAAAATCCTATTAATATGCAAAAAGTGACCTCAACATGTAGTGCTAACATGTGACTCATTCATTTGTTTGTAGGGTTGGTACACGCGAGTTTTTTTGTATTGAATCGTCATATGTTTTGGCGTAACCCTTTCTTATGCCTATTGTGACTCATGATACAACGATCATGTAGCTTCCAGAAACCATATACGTTACTAAAGTTACCTAAGGAAATAGTTTTCAGGAACTTTCATAAACAAAACTTAGAAACATTTTAGATTTAAGAAAGCAAGTTTTCGGATTTATTAAGAGTATTCTAGCTGTGATCAATAAAATAACTAACCACGGTCAAAGACAAGTAAGCACTCTAGTCTGCTCAACATAGCTCAACTTTAATAGACTAAGGACTGGATATCCCTACCGGAATCAATGTTTCCTGATAGCTACAACCTGGCCAAGAGTGAATAGGTTACTTCTAGGTAAGCGTGCTTCTCCGTCGATCACATCATCGCTTACCATCAGGTGACATAGTGGTCAAATTCGAGCCTATCAATAATATTAATGAAGGAATATGTTCTACTTTCAAACCTTGACAGCCCTATTCAACTATTAATTAAATCACTACACTAAATAGTGAACTTAATGTGTAGCGCCATTTAAAAGGAAAAGGCATCAGACGGACGATAAACTCATCCACACCAGATTACTTATGGTAATGTTATTGTTTTAAATAATTTATGGACAGGATTTACATAAGTTTCGCGTGGAAGAGGCGTACTAATAAGGTTTGGAGCATGAACGATTAAGCGGTTTGCATGAATTGAATGATTTTGCGAATTTTGCGATTGAAGAAATTAATGATATTAATAAAATTAAATAAATACAGTATCTATATTAAAATAAGCCGACATTCGAGTATGTATGTCCTGATTTTAGATTACAAAAGCTTTAATGAAAAATTTGTTTTTGGTTATTTATTATACAGATAAAATAAATTACAAGAGTAATTACAACATAAACTCTATGAAATACTTTTGTGTATGTAATTCTTCTACATAATTATTTTTCTTCTTAAGTAATCCATTTCAATATACTGACCATGAATAAAAGAAAAAAAAATAAACACAAAAAGTTTAAACACGCATAACAGTCTGATTATGCAGATATATTGCACACCTAACCCAATTCGCATGCTTGCGCCAAAAAGTATGCATGCATTTCACGATGACACATCGTGTCACGCTTATTATAATGAAATAAGGTTTACATTGCAATGTCACTTAATGACAGATGTTAACCGTCTTATTGCTCCTCATTATGGTGTGAAATTGAAAAATGTCCTTTTAAAATGTCGCTCATTGAATTACTTGCTCTTGCACAAAGGCAGTTATTATCTTAATGTATGTTTTTTTGCTCAGTTTAAAGAATTACCGCCTACATTCTGGGATGTGTGGTTTTTTGAATCTTAATGGAGATTGTCCATTCAGGTACGATCTTAAGACTTTCGTCGAAATGTGTAATTTATTGTGATTCATCACGGTCAATTGTTCTTGGATTTTTGTCTGGTTAGTGGAGGAGCAATGATTTACATGCTGGCCCTGCTCCATAGAGCAACCTTTAGTGTAGACAAAGTCAAACTGGTTGATTTATATTATATTCATAATTATAATAAAGCTTTATTTTATATTTATCTACTCCTTTTGTTTTAAAAAAAATATGACACGCACACTGTTCCGTTGTTGTTGAATTAGGTAATTTACCTATGTTTGCAATATTTGTAAGTATGTGAGAACCATGTTCCTATTTTTCAAGTAAAGGAATTTACCTGTTAGTGCTTGTAATACTTATATGTAGTATAGAAGTGCTAGGTGCATAGTCCTCACGTATATTAATTTATTAATGTATGTACTTTACGTTTTATCAAAACAAAAAAAAGACAAAATATTGTAAAAGCTTATTTTTTTTTAAAGACTAAGTATGGAGTTTCTTGTACACGACACGTCGACACCACAGTCGGCATAACACCATTACACAGGTACGTCAAGTTAGGTTAGGTTATCTCGGCAATAAGAAATTTTGTAGCAAATCGTAACACATCGTAATCGGTACCTACCTTGTCATCAACATGAAATTGGTTATATATGTTTATGAGTTTATGAACCATGTAAAAAATAGGTCCTGGTTTAAGACATAAGATACTTAACATCACGAGAGTATGTTCCCTTGGTGAAATAAAAACACTAAAGGCACAGATAATATAATACTATGCCTACTAGCATACAGATGCCTCATCCCATACAAAGAAACCGTGCCGACGTAATTAGCGTTCCTCGTCTGAATAAACCGATTATTTTTTGTCAATCAATCGCGTTCGGTTCCGTTCGACGGCGATAGATGGACAAAAAAGGTGAGGTGTTAGCTGCAACTTGCAAGTAAAAAGGTTTACTCGGTTCTTGAAAATTTTTGCACGTTTTCACAGTTTCTTTGCACCAAAATATGTTACAATACAAATTTAAACAATCGAGTGGAATGCCTCAGAAATTTTAAACCGCACCATCTATTGGCATCAATTTTAAATGATCCGTTCAAATAATCTTTGAAAAGTGAATTAAGAGCCCAATGTTCCATAATTTTGTGCTTTGGAGAGTTGATTAAAGAACGTACAATTTTTATGTTAAATTCCAGAAAATGTTAACTTTATACACATTCAATAACAGATCGGTGCATATCGCGCCTTCTAGTGAGATTTATTTGAACCAAATTTTCTTTCTTAGCGCTGAGACCCCCTGACGCGCGCAAAGTTACCAGCACAAGCTTCGATTATAATTTTGATAGAAGAACAACGTTTCAAAAGAGATTGAACATTTTTGAGCTACAATTTGGCAATATTTCTTGGTGAAAGAGTGAAGAGTAGTGACAGGTTAAATTGCTCATTGTTCGCCGCGAGTTGCAAATGTCATGATTTCGTGTATAAATTAGGTTATTTTACATTGAAAAGTAACATTTACATAACAATGATTTCACATAAGTATTAAAATGATTGCTAGCAAGGATTATGCTATTAGTAACAATTTGGCAAACAAAAGCAATAAAGAACTACGCCTTCATCCAATAAAAAATAAGAAAATTTTGATCACGTGCACTAAAAAAACAAAACAATATCTAAACAATTTAAAGTTGAAAAAAAAATGTGCCAAAAGAGCTTCAACTAATGCACATAGTATCAGGCGGCAAAACATGGCTCTATCAACTAGATAATGCTGGTTTAAATTGAGGGATGGTTATGGTAGCTCAAGAATAATGGTGGCCCAATGGTCACGGCCCCGTCTTGCGAATTGAAGAACATTAGCTGGAACCCAGCCAGCCTGCCACACTTTATTTTATCAGCACAGCTCTTAAAACGGTGACGGACAACATCGTGAGGAAACCTGCATATCTAGAAACAAAAATTCTGGGCCCGCGTAGCAAACAGTGTCCCAGCCATAGAAACTATAGTCCAACTATAGAATAATAGAGACTGATTTTGCTTATGCTATGGTAGCATAGACGAGCTCTTTCAGAACAGGTGTCAGATTTAATCACATTGATACCGTTTAGTACCGTTATCAGAAGGTCAGACAATGTCAGTGACGTCACAAAGGTTAAGATCTTGAATGAACCAATCGTGCGCTTGCTAATGACCGTCCCACTTCTGAAGGTGCTTACGAGTACGTCAGACGCTCAGAGATGCGTGACTTATTAATTTATACCCTGAATGAAAGACAGTTAACGCAGAGTTGGAAAGAATACAGGGTGATGACTTGTCTTAATAGTTGCAGTCTTTTTTCGAGAATGTTTAATGTCATTTTAATTTAAATAACATGTTTAATGTAATTTTAATAACTGATGAATGCACTCTGTCATGCTGTGATATGTCATCAAATTTTATATCAACGTTTTGTTACTTTTAAGTGATGCATTTTGTGATGATGTAATCATGCCATGCAGTTTTATCCTTTTTATTTTGCATGAAAGGTTTAACGTTTCCGACCTTGAATCAAAAATGTAGAAACTTTCAAAATCTACAATATGCTAAATAGTACCTTCATGTCTAGGTTTATGAAATGTATCGATAGTGAAACTTGATCACTTTGAACAGTTTTACGCAATACACAACTTGTTATTAAAGGTCACTTACTCATCTTCTTTTTATTTCAAAGTTAAGCAGGTTCTAAATTAAAAACTTGTTATGCTTCATTCTTATATTTTACCAACTGTGCTTCGATAACAGCTCAAAACGCTGTTCAGTAATTAATTACTGGTTAACCTGGACGATTTTTTGAGATAAGGCTCCCACAGACAAGCTCCACGCGACAATACATCAACGATACGACTACATTTCAATAATTCCTTAGAAAAGGCATTGTCGCATAGTCTCGTGCACAGATATAAATTAAACTAGATGACACGATTATATGTACTTCGCGTGCCAAAAAACGGAGTAAAGTTACGATCAATGAACCTAATCTGAGCTTTTCATTTAGAATAATCGCCACCGGAAATCCACCGAAATATAGAAAAAAACCTTTTTTTGCGATATTGAGCTGTAAAGAATGTATAGAAAAAGGTTGGCCGAGGCATTGGAAATGTTTTCTTTCATTGGTAAGTAAATTTATTTTTAACTTTTTTGTGAAAAAGTGGCACGCTTGGTTTTCATACAGATGGAGGGACTTGCGTCATCTAGTTAGATTTATGTCTGTGGTCCCGTCGTACTTATCAGGGGAGCCTTTCAAAAAGTGAATGCCATCTTTCCTAATAAATTCTCTATCGAAAATAACAATTAAAAATTTCTATCAATACACGAAGTCTACATTAATTAAGTCTAAAATATAACAGAAGTAATAATTTGGTATTCGCGCTCGTAACGCCCTCTATGCTATGTGGGGCATAATAACTTTCGTAATTATAATGATTCAGTATCAAATTATTGTAAGGCTTGCGTTTATGAGCGGGTGGATGGTGCGAGATAGAAGCGGGGAGCGATTTAGCAATAAATTAGAAGTTGTTTTGCGATTATGTTTTATTTTCAACCTAGTCTAAATGGATGGATCAAAAATATTTTCAGGAGCAAGCGATGCAGACAGTAAGATTTTTGGGCTATAGAAATAAATCTGTTTAGTTGTTTTTAATGGCGACAGCTGAATTTATTTGTTCACCAAGCTCGGCTCTAATCCGGTCATGGTGTAAGGTCTTAACGCACCAACTTTTTAAGGCACCCGAGTGGTATTACTGACTATTATTTATTTATTTCACACGAAGACTACAAGTGTTAGATACCCCTGCTTTTTGAAACTAAGCTTCTTACATAAATATTATGCTGTTTTTTAGGGTTCCATACCCAAATGGTGAAAACGGGACCCTATTACTAAGACTACACTGTCCTTCTGTCTGTCTATCTCCAGGTTGTATATCATGAACCGTGATAGCTAGACAATTGAAATTTCTTCACTTCACAGATGATGTCTTTCTATTGCCGCTATAACAACAAATACTAAAAACAGAATAATATAAATACTTGAGTGAGGCTCTCAAACAACAAACGTGATTTTATCGCCGTTTTTTTGCGATAACGGTACGGTTTCATTCGGTTTGTGCGCGAGTCCGACTCGCACTTGCCGATTTTATTGATTAACGTCATCCCGAGGTCATATTTTATAAAAAAAAAACTGTGACAAAATTTAGTGTCTTGTCTGTCACGCAGACTTCACATCTATACCTAGTAGTGTTGTGGTGTTCAGTTTTAATCTCATTGCGAAAAATTTGGTGAATTGAACATGGAGCTGTCAATTAATAGACCGAGTGTTTTGTTTATTCGCTCTATTCTATCTCTTGGACCACTGATCACCCACTACAGCTGGACGTCCGTACGTTTTGCTCCACATACGTAATGTGGACATCTCACCGCGACATTGCGTCACGGTATTTTTCTCAACGCGAAGGTAACGTTAGGAAACACATACGGTATTACTTTGTGGAGTAATTGATCATGAGAAGGCATTAATTGTACCTACATAACTTAAAGGTCTTGTTAGCAATGTTTGTTGCGAAGAGTTGTTGACAAGAAATCAGCTGGTTTTAGTAAACTTGATGCGAAACTGTGGTGCAATTTGGGATCTCTAAAGTTGTAATTTCTAGCATAACGCGACTCTTTAAAAGATGAAAGAATAGATGCAGGAAATTATATTAAATAGGATAGAAAGAAAAAGTTAAAATAAAATAAAGGTTACACAGTCAGATTATGTGTAATTCTAGAACGTTTGGTTTTCTTTAGAAAAAAACTCTTCTTCTTCTTTTCGTGTGAGGATGTTGCCAACTCTGGTGACAGAGTTAATAACGCCATCTCTGGGAACCCCACAGGCCTCTGACTTGGCTATTTTAGACTTACATTAACTATATAAGTCCAGGTTTCCTCACGTTGTTTTCCTTCACCGTTGCCTGTGATGTGCAAGATAAACTTAAAAAAACACTAATATGTTAGCTTACTAACGCTCTATAAGTCTGAAGCTGTTCTTTGGATCATGGATCTTCTTGGACAGAAAACAAATTCTAAAAAAAAAGACCACTGCGATAATTCATATCTAATTATGCCTAGTCGGCAACTTCTAGTCTACCTACAATAGAACTAGTTGGCTCCGACCAAAATGAAAGCAGTAGCCATTGTGAGTTACGCAATGACGGCTAGTCTGCTGGTTATTTTAACTGTGCTAAAGCATATCACTGATGTATCTAGTTAATCAGCTAAGCATGACTTTCAATCACACACACACACATTTAAAAAATAAGATCCGTCGACCGTATGCAATTTACACATCGTAAAAAATTATAGTGTATAATTTCACAAAATGCTAATTGATCTAGATCTTCTTAATTATTTAGATTATAATGTCAATTTTAACATGTTTATCGAGTAAATTTGATCGACTGTTGAAATAGCAATCTTGTCGATTGATATCGAAATATATTTATAGGAATAATTTAGCTAATTGTTGCGTGGGAACAAACCAAGTGAAATATTCTCAATACTATAATTGGAACAATGTGGGGTATACAAACTTTTGAATAATACTGGTCTAAATACTGACAGCATGAGGCCTTTCACTAGGTAGGAATCTATGCAATGCAGTTCACATTGCAGTACTAATTCGAAAAAAAATTAAGGAAACCGAATGGCAAATAAATAACCTAAATGTCAAGGTGTAATAAAACTTAATTTAAAAATCAAAAACCCGAAGGCTTAAGAAGTGAAATAAAAATATGTAAACAAGAAGAAAATCATGTTGTGCAGTTGGAGGATACATGTTCGTGAGCTGGCTGACCACCTGATCCACCGACTGCGCAGCATGACCTCTTAAAACCCTTCATTTTGGTACCCCACTCGATGGGTTTGGATAAAAAAAAAATGGGCCTCCACAATATGTCCCCAAAATCCGCCATGTTTGTTTTTTTTTAACGTCATTTGTCTAAAAACACTAGGACGATCAAGAAGTATCTAACGATGTTCAGATGTTTTTTAAAAAACCATCTTAATTAAATAAATCCGTCCATTAATAAATCCGTCGTTGGGATATAAAAACACTTTTCACGCGGGCGAAACCGTATTAGATACATACATACAAACATACAAGATACGCGCGAAAACGTAACTCTTTAAAAAGTTGGGTAAAAAGTAAAACTGAAGGAATACATGCAATTGCACGATTACATGTATTCCCAAAAAGTAGAGGTGAAAAAGTGGTCCAATCATACTTCCCTCGTCAAAGAAGTACGTACCAGCAGGAGCCGACTTTATTACTACTAACCGGGAACAAATTAAGTGTCCAGACTTCCACAAAATTATCTAACCCGGTTTTGAACCAGACTTTACAGTACAATGAGGCAGTCTACATAACGGTAACATGAGTTAGTTTAAAACATACTCGTACAAACGCAATCATAAGTTACATTATAAATATGAAATGGTATAACTTGCACAAGCGCATACGCGTTGGGTCAAAAGGCTTCTAATTTAAAATGAACATTATAAACTGAGACATAATTAATCTTTTACTTGAATAATATAACTGTATGTGCCATTGCAATTTATAAAATACTTCCTTATCGTTTTGTAGAAGGTGTTTTAAAAATAGCCTCGTATTATCCGAAATCAAAGTAAACAGCAGGCTTTGATACGATATTACGTATGCCGACTACTATCGGATAAAATGAATAAGTACTTACCCTATGGCCTTGCCTAATGGCAGTGGGCAGGGCACATTGCTAGCAGAACGGATGGCCGATGGGGTCAAAAAGTTCTAGAATTGCGACCGCGAACTGGAAGGCGATGCGTTGGAAGGCCTCCCACTAGGTTGACGGATGACCTAGTTAAGGCAACCTTAACTAGGTCATCCGTCGGGAAGGCGCTGGATGCGAGACGCACGGGATCGGTCAATGTGGCGACGCCTGGGGGAGGCCTATGTCCAGCAGTGGATGATGATGATGATGACTTACCCTATATTGTAAATTTAGATGTTGAGGTTTGACTTGCCTACTAAAATTTAAATATGTTTTGTATTTTACTAGTTAAAGCTTTTGTATCTGAAGTAAGATACGAGTAATACCACATTTGATATCGAAAAACTTACCTTAATCATGCAATGGCAAGGAAAACAAATGATTTTGTTGATTGGAAAACAAATAACTATACAGCAAAACTTTATCAAATACTTATATGTATTCTTTTACAAGACGTCATCGACCACAAAAGTCAATTTTATCGAGTCAATCTACTACGACATAGTATTACCATGTTCTTCTTCTTTTCGGGTCGATAGAAAACTCTGGCCTCGACAACAATGAAAAAAAAACAATCAAAGGCATCATTAGGTCCTTGAGGCACTCCAGCATGAATCATGAGTTTGTCATCACAAAGTTGGTGACAGTTTTATTGTATCGTAGTTAATAACTCAATTTCTGGTCATGTATTATGGTAAAATATACGATAGGAGTGTAATATTATAGTTGAAATAATGTTTTCCTTTTTCATTGTTTTGCGCGGCTTACCATTTCAGATCTCGAAAAATAAATTGATTTGATAAATAAAGTCACCAGAAAATTACGCATTATTTTACTGAATAATATGTTTGAATTCGTGTGTTCAGTTAGTTCTGGCAATATGTAGCAATAGTTAAACTTAATCGAATTTTGTTCATTTCATTCATTGTTCTGATTACACGTGTATCAAAGTACATAAATACAGGTACTTATGGCACCGAATATTTGATTCAAATCATGCGGTTTTCAAGAGTTGTACTGTTTTTCACATTTTTATTGGTGATGGAATTTGTGTCTGCATACCATTATTATTTGAGAAATGTTCCAGGTATTTGAAAATTTTTAATATTTTTTTATTGTTTTAAAGTGTGAACTATGTCAGTCATAGAATGAAAAGGTTAAGCACATAAACGTCAGTCTTTATTTGTGCAGTGTATGAGAAGAGTTACCTAAATATTTTTTTAACATATTATTCGAAGAAAGAAAAATAGAAAAGGTCCAAACTGGGCACGGGTGTACAACACGACTGGCGTGATACACCCGTGCCCAGTCAGTCAGTACTTCTTTCAATAACATAAATTTCACAGCAAGCAAATATTTACAAATGCCTAGTGCAGGAGATTTATGAAAAATAAGTACATTAATAAAATATTTTTTATTTGCCATCGACGCGCTAAGAAAAAGTACCTAAAAATCAGAACAGTTTTGTCTCGTTTCCAGAATGTTCCAATGATCTGATATGCATACAACAATATGGTTCGGGCTGTTACTGCCTGCGATACGGATATTGTCAGTGCTACGCCATTGCTTGAAGATTTGCGGTTTCATCACAGACACAACTCTTTGTTAATGTAATACTTTAAAGTTAGTAATAAAGTTAGTTTTACCAAACTAGTTTTACTATTTGATACCCAGTTTTTATTAAGTTTGTGTTGTTTCCACCTGAGGCTGATAGTGGATTACAATCGAGATTTAAAAAAAAGCTTTGATGTTAAAAAATATCAAAATTCTGGTGTAATTAATCACATATTTCAGCCAGGATATCCAAATCCGGTTATTCAAAAGCACAACTCGTATCATCATCACAAATTGAAAATTCTGGTAAAAAAATCACAGATTTACCACGATATCATCATTTTGGTATTAAAAATCACAGAACAACACCACATTATCGTAGATCTAGATAGATAGATAGATAATTTTCGCAACGATAATTTGTGGGACGTGCTTAGCAGAAATAATGCTGGTAATGCGACGACCAATGACCTGACAGCCAAGAGCCTCGTCACACCAAATACGGCTGAATCACTATACTGCAGCTAGCAGTATACTCTGCGGATGGTTTGGCTCATCGAAAGAAAAACATAAAAAGGAGAAAAGCTTAGGAGGTTTTATTGCTTATATGCTTGTGTTTTGCAGATTTTTGCTTAACGTAAGTGTTTTTTGTATTCATTTTAATTGACAATAAATATTCGTAAGAAATAGTTGAATAAATCATTTTCATACGATACCAGTATCTAATTGTTCCGGAATAAAGTCAGAACCACTTTTATTAAGAGAAAATTCATATTATATCATGACAAAGAAACTTCGTCTACCTATTTCTTTTATTAAGGGAACCATTTTATTAATAGAGTAAGCAGCGACCATCACACAATCTAACCCCAACCTGGAACCCTACCTTACACCCAAATACGGGCCTACCTACAAGTGTAACATATACTCATACATTTACCAATAGTAACGCAACCGATCTCAATATAATTAAAAAGCAAAATCCTAATAAAAATAAGACAATTTAAAAGAACAATAAGGACCTTGGAATGACAATCGCTTCACGAAAAGCTTTCGGTGGGAAACGTTTGCGAAATAACACTTAAGAATCGCTCGGATCTAAGGTGTTGACGGACTGCGAGAAGAAAACGCGGCGGTTAGAACGATGTAAGTTCCTTCAATCATTATTCATTTGCCGTTGTCTAAATAATAACCTTCTTTTTTTGATAACATCTTTTACAAAATGTATCAATAATTACGTTTATTCCACCAAAGCGGAAAGTACGTAGTAATTATGCAATAAATGCCAAAACATAATCTGTCTCGTGTAAAAGCGATGAACTGTCTTGAAGATTTGACTGACCTTTACACGACAAAAAATCTTGATCAATGGACATATATGTCAATGGCTTTGCGATTACATGATATGGACGCAATTCCACAGGTACATGCAGTACAAAAGTGGCCAGGGCAGGTTTGGTCTTAGTATAGGTAAACCTGCCCTGGCCACTCAACTGTCAAACTGATTTGTTCATGCTGCAATATATCCTAAGACTCCACTAATAAAAAGCTAGATTTCTTCTGAAATAAATAGGTTGACATGAATTCTTACTAACTAGGAGACATAAAACATAACAGGGAATGGACATAAAACAAAACAGGGTTCTAATAAGGAAATAATTATTAACTGACTAAACTTCTAAACACAATACATACTTACTACAGTACATAAACAAAACACTTCCGAAATAATAGAACTATGAAACTATAAATTCTTATCTTTTAAACGAATATTAGCCATGGGAACTCTGTAACTGCCCATTTTGAGAGCATAATGACACCATAGAGTACAGGAATAGTTCACACACATTTAAATAATATGCGTAGTATCATTTGAGATACTACTGGCTATCATATCTGCAATAAATAACAGAAAACAAACTAAAAAACTATGGTATGTTGTTCTAAATATGAAGATGTGTTTCAAATCTGGATTTTGCACTCTTATCGTAATGCAACAAGATATACACCGTGGGACTTTAATAGAGCTCGAAGTCAACCCTACTATTTACGCATAGGTTGATACTACCCAAATGTTCTTATAGATCAATAAAATCTACTGTTACCTAGGTATTTCTAAAAGAGATCTCAACGTAAGACCTTGGCAGAAATGTTCTGATCAGCATGCTAGGCAGGTGGTTTCTTGTTTCTAGTTATGTCATCAGTATTTTGCGGATAAATAGTGTTGTCTATTGATTTGTTATGAAAGATACTTCTGTTATACTGGATGCCACTTTGTAGAAAGACAGATGTCAGTCACATGATTTTTAGGGGTTTGCGTGAATTAAATTGTTTCCCGGGCCCCCAACTCATGGTAGCGGAAGAAACTGTGGGTTTTTGTCGGTTAAAGTCCAACATAACCCTCTGTTCCATAGACGGAAGGTATCTACGAGAATTGCCCCACATAAATTAAAATCTAAAAATGATGAATCGTGATTTTACAGGTCTAGAAGTCAATATTACTTAAATAAACTATCTCAACACTTTCATACATCGTGATAACTAAACGAAAAATACTATGCAGTGGGCTTAAAACAACAACAAGGTATACTCTTACTAAAATAGAATCACGTAAATGATGTCAATTGGACAAACTTGCGGCATAATCAGGTAATAGGCATTACTATTCCACATTAGATGAGTCCGCGTAGCTGTTCCGAATACTTCGCGCACATAACCGGCAAATTAAGGCTAATCACGCGTTTGTCGCCACATAGTTACAGATAAAGTTATGTATATAGAGCGCGGCGTAATTGGAACATTAGCTCTGAGAGGATGCGCTATTGTATTGTTTTTTCTGGTGTTTGATCCTCATCAAGTCTTAAGCCAAAATTCCAGTCAGTAATATAACAGGATATTACAGCTGGCTGACCATGCATATTTATCACGAAATTTAAAGGTGAACGGCAGATTTTGTACCGCATATTTTTTTTTTGTTGTTCGGTTATAGAATTTGGTATATAAATAAAGGCAACTAAGCCATTTATTTTCATGTAAGTTTACTATTTTTAGAACTTCGGATTAATGAATAATATCAATAAAAGATTTTAATATAAAAACGTAATAAAATCGTGCACTCAACGCAGTTATGTTGCCTTACATAAAATAACACAAAATTGAAATGATTATTAATTATTTAGAAATAGAAATAACATTAAATATAACCAAACTCATCATTATCAAACTGTCGCAGTCTGCTGGTGGATATAGGTATTTAGTAATACCCTGAGTAGGTACGATCCTCATCTCAATCTACCTACTTATTGGTAAGGAAAATACTACAAAGATAGCAAAAACCAATTTACTTTACACATTACCTATGTAACAATCTGCAACATTTACCTATATGTAAAAATTTACATTGGTACACTAGTATATAACCTTAAAAAACAAAACTGGTTATAACTTTTACGTTCCAAGTTCTAAAAATCTAAGAATTAAAAAAAGGATTATTTATCGTATTAACTACCTATTAAAACAAAAAATATCCCAAAACACGAAATTTTATTTGCGGTACGAAATTCCCATACAAGCCTGCCGTTCGCCTTTAGTTACTCTGTGATTATTACTGTAAAAAAACAAATCAAAGGTTTAATTAAATATTTTAGTTCAAACCTTCATTTAGCACTGAACATATAAGAAGCAGGTGGTTAACATGTCACACACCACTGGTCGAATACTCTAGTAAAGACGCTGCGACGTTCACACCCAGTGCGAAACTTGGAAGGCTATTACGAAAACTTTATCGCGGCCTATCGATAATAGAGCAAACGATCGACAGTCCCACGACGCACTTATTATTGTTTTGCTACAAGGAGAAAATAATCTCTATTTATAGACTTTTTATTAATAGTAAAATATTAATAATTAACCTAAAAGTACCTACTTGTGAATACAGTGTGACGATAGCCAAAAGAAATAAAAGAAAAAGTGTTTCACCGACACCATATACCATGGGACAATGGAAGAAGATGACGATGGTCCTGAATGTTCGACACATTCAGGACCATCGTCATTTGCCTGAATCAAAAGTGTCAAACATTTCCTTTAGAAAACAGAAGTTTGGCGGAAGCAGCACTTGCGTTCCATATTTTGGCAGCTGTCACCCTTCTATTTTTTCATGTTTTTAAGTAATTTTTTTTACAACTATAAAATAATTACTATAATTATCATTTGTCTGTGCATCTTACTTGTCTGTTTATTGTATGTAGCGTAAAATAAATGAAAAATAATTCTAATATTAACAAAAAAGTAATCGCTATTCAAGTAACACCTATTTGTTTACATAAAAATAAAGATACCGGTAGTTAAGCATGCAATTTCCTGATTGTATTTATTTAAAGAGGTTTTTTCTCCAAATTAGTCGGACATACATAAAGTAGTGTTAATTCGGCGCGAAATTATGTTCTGTTGGGTTTACCCTCGTCGTTAGGTGTTGTGACCGTGAACCACAAGTTTTGGCGTAGACAATGGTAGAAAAAATTGTGTTATATTGTTGACGTTTAAAAATAAAGTGCGACTTTGGAGTAAAGCCACATCTTTGGGGTAGGTGCACTACTGCCATATGTGTTGTGCGTCTAAACCTATCCATCCCCTCCAATACACCCTAGCAATATGGCACTACGACCTAAGTTCCTACTGCTGAAACTATTGAGCCATATGAAATAATATCCAAAGATACCTATCCTTTAACCCGTAATGTGCAAAACAGTGCTAATACGACAAATTTTGCTTATCTATATAAAATTATACTCTTGAAAGCAGCATAATTTTTGTTTAGAAGATAAAGGTAGGCCAACAATACACTAATTTATCAGACTACAGACTGATGCTACACTATAAGTTTTTAAACTGTCATGGTCACTAACACTAACATTAACCGTGTGTTTTTATCCGTGATCATGGCGCTTGCAACAGCACCGAAATATCAGAAACTCGAAACAAACAGTTTACATGGTAAATATCCCGCTTATAATGTTAATGTTGATGCTACACTAAATAAAACACGCGTAAAAATGCTTCTTTTCTTTATAATTAGTGCAGGACAAAGCCACAGTTGTAATATTCACATGGCCTGCACCTGCTGATGAGGTCAGGTCATGTAGAAATTGCAACCAGTCAACTTCTGATCAGAAAATTCAAACCCGTTTCAGTTCACAAAGTTCAACCTGCTATGAAGACTATACAGCTTGGAACCGGTTTTTTATACAGTTTAATTACAACCCGCCCCGTCTACAGGTGAGTCAGGTCATGTTACATAACGCAAGAAGCCAAGACCTGCCCGTTGTGATAGATGACGACATTGCGACGTCAGTAAAAGGGCACGTACCTTTATAGTATGACGTTTGACAACATAACGGAGTCATTGTCTGTCACGTCTCTAGTCTTGCGAAGAGCGCGTGATACTAATGATTTCTGTAGGTTCGAACCGTGTTTGAACACCATGTTGAGATTTTAATGAAATTGTAAAGTCAGGAACTTGATGGGGAAGAGTGTTGTCTGTAAACTTACTATCCATTTAATATAATTACAATAGCTGTCATTCTTTGTCAATCTATTAATCAATTGAGACCATTGACCAATTTTGTACATGTCGGGTTAAAATTGTAATGAATGTTTTGGGCATATCATGTATCTTTTACATAAGTTAACCGTAGAATTAACTAATAGACTATAAGTGCCGTGACATGAGAGGAACTCTGGATTTATTAGTTATGGTCTAAAATTGCCAACCTACTTTCAGCAGGGCTCCTTGTATAATAAGAGACATAACAGTGATACAATATTCTCAACAAGTAAGAACAAACTATATATCAATTATAAGCGCTTTTCTGGCACAAAAATGTATGCGACTTAACTCAGCAATATTTTCTCAACATTTTCTGATCAAATCGATATTATTATTACTAAAATGTAAACAGGCGTTGTATTGATAGTCCATAACATGAATAAAACCTAACAGCACACGAATTTTTATATAGAGAAACTCAAACCAAGTTACCTTGAGTTGATTTAAATTATTGGCATCCTCAATAAAAAATGATGCAACTTGACTGCAGTTCTTTAATAATATAATTGATTAATGGCATAATTTATGTATGTGTATTTGTTTTGAAGGCTGTACGGGATATACCCTTGTTAGACACGCCAGTGTATTAAATCTTAATCGTATTATTATAGTCAATCTGCAGGTTTATTATGAGAACGCAAAGTTTACTATTTTATAATGGTTAATAAACGCATGCTTCGGTTTGAATAATTGTATTCGAAGAATTGTATATTTCTTAAAAAAATACTTATTAAATCTTTTTTCCTCTCTTATTCTTTTTATAAATACTTGTTAAAAACTATCAAATTATGCCGAAAACAGTACTCAAGTAGAAAATATTTGATCTCCAAAATCGTTATGTTTAAATATACTTAGATCAGCGGCGTAGCTATCCGAAACAAAAGCCGACGCCTCCATTCAATGTCACATTTCTGAAGATCCTAAAACAGATATCATCGCAGGAACAAGATGGAAAGATAAAACAGACTCAAACGTATGTAAGCAATGCGATAAAAATAACTTCCGTTCCTGAAACAAAGGCTTTTCGAAATTCACACACTAATTCAAAATATAAGAAACAATAAGCAAACATGCAAAGGCCATATTAAACGTCAAAAACCAAATAATTTATGTTCATTTTATACACTGTTAAATATTTCGTAAAAATTAGAAGAAAAGCAAAGGATAATATACACAAAGTGATTGGCTTGACAAGTTGTCATTGAGAGTTGAATCATTTTGGATGTTTGCATTCATAAAATGGATTTTTAGTTTCATAAAAATCGTCGGTTTTGTCACTTTGGAATTTATGCAGATGTGTCATCGTTAATCCTCTAAATAAATTATGCATTTTAAAAACACGATAATAAGAATGAAAACATTTGACAAAATAATAGTCTTTATTTATTTTTAGCTGTAGCAGAGGACGAACTAGAAAGCACCGGACGATTAACGAAATCGCCTCACGTGGAGATTTTTCTACACCTAGACTCTTCACTTGAGTATTTTATATTTCCTGCATATTCTATGGAAGAAGAAAAAGTGTAGCGTCGACCCCGAGTAATATGGCATAAAGTTAGGAAGATGGTGATGATAATATGATTAGAAATTGGGTTGTCACCATGTAATTAATTTTATTTTCCAATAAAATAATTAAAAAAGCAAGCCTTTATCTTACCGTGCATTGTCATCCAAACCAAAAGTTTGTGCAAAATTTCATCTTAATCAGTTGAGGATAACTGCTTTAAAATTCAGCTGCAATATTTGACCCGAAATACATACATACTTTCATACATACATTGCAAGTTAATAAAAACTTGTAAAAAGCTCCTTTATTAAATCCTTTTGCATCTGATAGAGGAGATAAAAGTTATTTTTCACTGCACCCAGTCCTTAAACGAATTGCATCTAAACGTCAAATAATTCACTCAAATTTAGACCATGTATATGCTAATGCACCTCGCCCACATACGGCTTACAGACAGATTTGATGACTGCAGTTCGCCTTGACATAAAACTCCAAAAGATTTTTCAAAAATTTAAATCTTTGCATATTTTCATAATGCATTTTATTATTTTTTATCTATTGTCATGAGATCAAAGTCTATAACTATGATATTTATTTTTCTTGTATGGTATTAGTGTAAATCGGGATTAAAGATATATAGTATCCAAGAAGTTTCATGCCTGTACTTCTCCATAGAGATCTACACTTATGAATGGGCTTCATTTTTCTGGCTGACCAACCTCTTGGCAAATCAAAAGTCAGCTTTTTAAAGGATAATGTTGTCAAATGATTTGCTTTGGGTTTGTATTATGTAGGTTTATCATAATTTTAGGTACCTACAACATTCAAGACTGAAAATAGACGATATCAGTAGTCACCCATTCAAGACATCAAGACAAATGAAGAAAGCCTAATGAAAACACTATTGAAACTTAGTTGAGCATTTACTCCATAATTCACCGAATTGAATATTGTATCAGTAGCTACTTGATTGGCGAGTAATAAATTACACAGATCTGTAACTAGCAAACTTCTATAATTAATTACACACAAATTCTCAATTCAGTGACGACCCTATTAATCTAGAATGTAATGAACTAAAACACAGACATGCATCTGTTTATACTACCGCACAAGTGGCTTGTAAACTGAAACTTGTTCCAAGCGTAGGCGATGTGAATTTAAGCAAGCACTAAAGTACCCGTAGACACTATCATTTCACCTGTTGTAAACATGGATTTAAGAACCACGACGAAACAAGGGATATGGGAACACATACAACATATACAACATAGTACTTTATTTTTCCAATTGAGACTGAAGCATTTCACTATTTGCCAGTAACTTGTATATACATGTACAATGTGCATAATCACTCCACCCTCGAATCAAGCTCAATTATACAAGAGTTTGAAACTAAGGGCATTTTATTCAGCGATCCAATATTTCTTCATATGGATATATAATTAGCCAGATTATATCAGTCCATCCATAGCCCATATATATTTTGGGGTTCAAATTGGTATCACATAATAAACGCGCTAAAACAGAAGTTTTTAAGAAAAATTACGACAAGCTAATAAGATCAGGGATGTGTTATGAAAGAGACCTATAGCCAGCAGAGGACACTGTGCATGGTGAAATGATCATCATGAATCATCGAAGGAATGATGACACATCCTGCCTTGGTGTTGTGATCTGCAATGCGGTTGCTGTCACTAACTATCCGAAGGCGTTGTTGCGATCAACTTCAAGATAGCTATTACTCATTTACTTTCTTAACATCTGGTTTACGTGCCAAAGCTCTTGTTGTGTTAACAAAAAATTTGCATTTTGACGGAATCATGGTTGATATTGACAACGTGGCGTAATAATATTGTAGGCATATGACGTATGAAGAATAAGAAGAAACATTGCACAATGGCAATGAACTCATTTATTAACGTGGTCTCCTACTGAGCCCTATCTATTTTAGAAGTTAACCACCAACTCGAAAAAAAGAAGATGAACGTAATAACTCTAAATGAAATAAAAACATGCTAAATGATGGAGAAGAAAAGCTTGCGATAGACAGCATTAT
Organism: Orthosia gracilis; assembly: GCA_947562075.1. Taxonomy (NCBI): domain Eukaryota; kingdom Metazoa; phylum Arthropoda; class Insecta; order Lepidoptera; family Noctuidae; genus Orthosia; species Orthosia gracilis. Next base: position 46,997,415 of record OX387272.1, on the reverse strand, counting down.
AATAATTCCAATAGAAGTTAAGATGACGTTACATAAGCTAAAGAATGAATACCGTCTTCTTAATATTTCTATAGGTACTTAATTTATTGAAACAAGCAAATCAGCCCTTCAACACTTCCTACCATACAAATTGTATGCCGTATTCCTAGCGACTCGTGACTTGATGTTTCTACCAAGGACATGCCCTAAGCGTCATTGAATTACGCCCGTCACCCAGAGGGAAAATTGAGTCTCTTGCTAGTAATCCGTGTGGGTCACGTCGAATTAGAGCCCTGCGAGATATTGCAGTTTTAAAAGAAATTATGATTGCAACTGCTGAACTTCTTTGATCGTTCTTTAATTTACCATCTGTCTAGTCAATCCTTATTTCATCTACACACCATTTCGCTTTCTTATTTTTTTTTTGTTGTTTTAGCACTTCAATTATCTACTTTTTAGCAATTTAAATGTTAGTGATATTTCTATTCTAACCTTAATAATAAAATGAATCTTTGTTCATCTCTTATCTTAAAGCTTCTAATATATTAATTTACAATTACATCATTATATTACTCCTATTAAAATCTTTTACCATTAAATTTTATTACTATGAAGTCATTATTACAAGTGCTGTGTTGGTAAGTATCAGTATTACATTTTTCAATGAAATAATTCTGTAGATAGCATGAAACTGCAAATATATGCTAATGTAATTGTAATTGTTTGTAACTGATATGCATGTTCTGTATGCGCAAACATGAAACGAACACTTATATTTTAGTCACGAGTCGTTTGAAAAAAAATCGATTGACCCGAACTAATCAAGATGATATATATATATATATATATATTTATATTAAAATGAAAAAATTAGAAAATGATAAATCTAAAATTCAATATATATATATATTGAATTTTAGATTTATCATTTTCTATGATGATCCTGAAGTTCAGATTCTAGTCAAACTACTGAAATCAACAACAGCTAGAATCAGCGAAATTGCGAAAATAATTAATTATTTTATAATCTGTTGCAAGATTTATGACTTCTTGCTACCCTACAATTCACCCTATCCACAAAAAGTCCTCAAAATTATTTAGAAGGTATGGAATCACAAACTTACATTTTATATTTTGCATTCAGTTTGCGGCCATTCTATCTTACTTACGGATGTCTCAATATGCCCCAGTGCCCTTCACCTCTAATTACATATCTTCAAGTACACTTCTTAAAATGAACCTTTTGATGCTACTATAGCTGGCAAACTCTATATTTTTCTGATTATAACGATGCAAATATTTTAGAAATTCCATAGCCAGCTTTTTAGTTTAAAAAAACTTAATTAGTTCCAATGACCACATTTTCAAAGCAATCCAACATACGCCAATAGGTTGGCGAAATATTTTTTACAAATAAACAGAATGTGTTAGAATGATCTCTATCTTTCGTAATTAAACACACTCTTAAAACTTTTACATTTACTGCCGTACATGTTATGTTATTAACTAAATTAAATTACCAACTAAACACATAATGCACTTAATTAAATGATTAGAATATTCATCACTTTAATAAAAGCAAAGAAATTATTCGAGAAAAACCCAAGGATAACCTTCAATAACAGGATATATCAGACAAAAAACGTATAGAACAACCAAGTACGTTTCCACTAAACTGCAACATGCAAGCCAAACATGAACACAGCAACCTTGAGACCTTACAAAGGAAAAGCATTCACAGATCGGCATTAGATGATTACGTTAATTATATTTAAATTATATCATTGCTAGCGAACCGGTCGCCGCGAATCTCGGCGTAGACAGATATAGAGCATTTCGGCTCGCTCGATTCCGAACCCCCTCAAAAGCGAAAGTGTAACATGGTCCTATAGAGTGCCGCCATTTTTTTTCTTCGCTCGGCCGCTCTTACCGCATATATATAGCGAAGCTACGAACGATCACGCATCATTCGCATTCAGGACTTCGCTGACTTCAGTGCAACCTACTAGTGCAGCATCATGAGGCACATGGTGTGTTCGAACTTTAAAATATTCAAAATTATAAAAATAATTAAGTGACAGTGCAAATAATAATTATAAACCCGTAGGGTTGTGACAGTGCCTGGATATGGAAACCCCTTGTCCCACTTTAACGTTTTACGCAACAAGGAAATTGCGTACTTAGTGTGTAGTTGTCTGTACGATGTTAACTCGACCACTCATTAAAACAACGAGCCTCGAAGCATATTTGCACCAGATAATTAGTCAACTGCGATAATAACTTTCGATTATATTCTTACAATCACATTCGCTCCAGTTTTTGATACTAATCTTTGTTTTCTTTGTTAACAGCTCGTGGCCGCCAGTCTGGTGGCTCTCTTGGCCTTCGCTTATGCAGAAGAAGCCAAGACAGCAGAAAAAGAAGTGGCAGTGACCGATAACAAGGAAGCTGCGGCGGACGACAAGAAGCACGAAAAGAGAGGAGTGTTCGACATCGGACTTGGCTACGGACACGGCGGTGGTCACGGAGGATTCGGTGGTGGTCACGGAGGATTCGGCGGTGGTCACGGAGGATTCGGCGGTGATTTCGGCGGCGGTTACGAGGGCGGCTATGGTGGTGGTTACGGTAGCCATGACACCCATTCCCACAAAACCATCACTGTGGTCAAGAACGTCCCTGTCCCCTACCCGGTAGAGAAGCACATCCCATACCCAGTGGAGAAGAAGGTTCCTGTGCCCGTCAAGGTGCACGTTCCCCAACCCTACCCCGTTGTCAAGCACGTCCCTTACCCAGTCAAGGAGATCGTGAAAGTACCAGTGCATGTGCCCCAGCCCTACCCAGTTGAGAAGAAAGTGCCCTACCCCGTCCATGTGCCCGTAGACAGGCCCTACCCCGTCAAGGTGTACGTACCTCAGCCCTACCCCGTCGAGAAGAAGGTCCACGTCCCTGTCAAGGTTCACGTTCCCGCTCCTTACCCAGTTGAGAAGAAGGTACCCTACCCCGTAAAGGTCCCCGTACATGTGCCCCAACCCTACCCCGTGTACAAGGAAGTGCCCTACCCTGTCAAGGTTCCCGTCGACAGGCCTTACCCCGTGCACATCCCCAAGCCTGTGCCTTACCCAGTTGAGAAGCCCGTACCCTACCCCGTAGAGAAGCCTGTCCCCTACCCCGTCAAGGTCCCTTACGACAGGCCCTACCCCGTGCACGTTGAGAAACCCGTGCCCTACCCCGTCAAGGTGCCCGTGCCAGCGCCCTACCCCGTTGAGAAGCACATCCCCTACCCCGTGGAGAAGCCCGTTCCGTACCCCGTCAAGGTCCCCGTCGACAGGCCCTACCCCGTGCACATCGAGAAGCACGTGCCAGTCCACATCGAGAAGCCCGTGCCCTACCCCGTGAAGGTGGCAGTCCCCGTTGTTATCGGTCACGGACACGGCCACGAATATGGTCATCATGATAGCTACTAAGGCTGCAGGGAGCAGATACGTCTGAATGTGATACATAAATATAAGCTTAGCACTAATACGAACGGGGGACGTGAAATACCCCGGCAATGGATAGTGGTCGTACTACCAGATCCAAGGAACTCGTATTCCACGACCCGCGATCGAACGCACTGAACTAAATACTCTAATAGTCTACTTTTTTGTTATTTTTTTTTAATCGGTTGAAGTTACGTTTGAGTTTATGTACCTGTTATATTAAGACGAAAAAATGATGTTTTTGAATTTCCCTAAATTTTGGATGAGCGAGTTGATTGTGAAAATAAATGGCCAAGCCAATTATGATAATAATTATGTCCGTTGTTTTAATTCGTCCATTGTCCCTGTGTAATTGGGTGTAACGTTATGGGTCTGTAGGTAAGTTTTACGAAATGCGAAATAATATGACCCAGATAGAAGCATCGCAAGCGGATAGCCGCTAGTTAAGCGTGTGACGAAACCTGGTACATTTTCACTCTTGACAATATACACGCGCTACGCGATCTTTGTTTTGCGTAATACGCCGCGATATTACGCGAGCGTAATCCCACACGATTACAATTAACTACAATGTTCTATTACTATTTATTAGCGTACAGCAATCAATAACACAGAAACCTGTTTCATTCGTAGTAGGATCTCTCTCTATGATCATAAATTCATTGCATAAAATTACCAATTCGTTGAGCATCCATTTGTCAAATTGCAGATTGATTACTAACTTAACGCTGATCTTTCAAAATCAGTGTTACTTGATTTACAACGCATGTTTTATGAGCATTAAGTGTTGCAAAATGTCATTACATGCGGTGGTTGTTTACTGTCAACATTACTGCGACAAAATGTACGTTCGTTCGCCATTACGAAAATATAAGCCTCATTTTACGCAAGCTTTATTTTTATACATTCGAAAACAATTGCATTGGTATCAATAAAAGTACTTTTATGATGTTTTTGCGAAATAATTGGAGTTCAATTAGCATTGCGGTTTCCTTAAAGGGTAAATCTTTAAATGTGATGATGAAATGGAAAACAGTGTGTAACGAAAAATATTTCTCATCCCACTCACGTAAAAGTAATTTAAGTGGAATAAGTGACTAGTTATGTACTTATTCGCACTTGCGTAAGACATAATGCTACTTAACGATACAGCGTGCATTTTCACAGTATTTAAAATTATGTTGAGCGACGTATGCATTGAGATGAAATTGACAGGAAGTCTGTAGGTACGTAAGGAAATGTTGACTGCGACGTTATACCCTGTAAATTCCTTAACTCGTAATATGTCTGAGTGGAGATGCTCTATAGGTATTTCTCAATCCAAGCATGGATGGCATAGCTACAGCATTACCAAGAACTTTACTAATATCGATGATGAAGTATAAAAGATAAAGCTACTTTTCTAATTTCCCAATGACATTATAAAAACCAATGTCACTTCTATCCATAAGTCTAGACAATAATAGTACCAAAAAGGATGTGCTACAGTTTCGACGAGAGATATTATTTCATTGGCCTTGAAAACGGAATATATGAATAATTAATTATGAACAAATTATTACATTATTGGTCGTAACCGTGAACTTATCGCCCGCCAAAACATCAATAAAGACATCATATAATTTTTTTATTTTATTATGTAGGTAAAATATCTATAAATATACTTGATTTAGATCCTTTATAGACTAATAAATGCAATCTTAATTGAAGTAGAGAGATAAATATTACAAGATCGATTATAACAATTCATTCTTTGATTGTAATTTACGCTCATAAAGTCGATTAGATTAATGTGAAATTATTCAATTTTATGCAACTTAACACTTATCATTTAGCTACTGCACTTCGTTCTCGAATTTGGTATTTCAAACATTAGTTAGTCATCGGAGCAATATCAATAAACGAATTGATTTAAATTTTTGCATTTCGAAAATATTGAGATATCAGAGTTTCACAAGCAACAGAAATTACTTTGTTTTCAGATTTATCTTTGAGACCAAAAATAAACAAGCTAGGTATCTTCGTATTATTATATGCTCGTTGTTATTTTTATAAAACTTGTTCCAACTTTTTTATTATCTTGTTTTTGATAGGTATACTAAGTTGAGTATAAATAGCAACTTTGTTTGGATGTTCAAATGCAGCGGTTCGCTTAGCAACTATTTCGTCAATATTAAAATCGTGGATAAGTCCACTGTCATAATCATGAATATGTTAACTGTAACGTTTAGCAACCATTGTTATTACTTTATCAAAATCTTTGCCAAAAATAACTTTACTTTGTTCTTTAAACAAGCAGTCAAGATTACAGCACCTCTGTAAGATTTTATTGACTCCTTTTGTGATATCAAAGAAACGCTGAATAGTCGCAGATCGAGTGAAGCAACAGTATTAATCATTACCTGACATTTAACGTTTTGACATATTACACATCCATATTAACAGGGATTATTCAGAATAATGTCTGGGTGTTTAATTTTATTTAACTCATGAGCTTGACGAATTGAAAAGTAATAAAGTGAAAGAAGAAAATAAAAAGACAATGAGAAAGGCGATCTTGTTAGAAAAAAAAGGCTTGAATGAAATACAGGAAATGCACCGAGCACAAATAAATGAAGGTAGCGGCGGATGATGATGATGAAATAAAAAATGATAACATAGGCAAAGGCGAGCAATTTATGAGAATGACATAAAAGAGAGGAAAAGATATTGTAGACTCCAAAGAGGAAGGTGGGTTAGGAATCTTCGCGAAGGAAAATCCGGGATTATTTGCATGAAATTTAGAAAATTATTTGAAAAATTACAAAAATAAAAACTTGTTGTTGGTTTAATGTCGTTTTTAATTTGGGGATATTTAGGAGTGCAGCTGAGAAATCTTGAAATGAATTTGTGCACGTAAGGTGCAAAAGCTTTATACATGTCGTCGCAAGCGAATCAAGATGCCAACTTTCAAAATCACAATATATAATGTTTACCAACCTGTAACTTTATTCTGACTGGTTGTTCAGTTAGTACGATGAAATCCGCTAGGGGGCAATTCAATTTGGCTTTAAAAATATGCGTGAATAAAATCGGTCTAGAGAGCTAACATGAAATTGCGGTAACTGACGCGATATTGTTAAATTTGTTCAGATCAAGAAAGATTGATATTACCAGTTCATTGTATGAGTCTTTGTCTTTTGATTACTCATTGTAAATATCACCGAATAAACGTGACTGTGATTTGTGCTTTAATCTGAGTTTTACTGGTTCCTGAGTGGATCCCTACATCATGGAACCTATACCAAGCAACGAAGAAGATGCCCATGATATCGCTACCGCCGTCATACATATATGGTAAATGAATGTGTGCATAATAATTATTGTTTGCTGGTGGGGTTATTAACCTTAGCCTTTTCATAATGTCAATAATTTGCATCATGTTTGGTATATGTGGGCTGGGCAAACGATCTTTTTAGAAGGAGTAATGTGTACTGCAGTTATTTTTTTGCATTGATTACAGTCTAGGCTCTGTCCTTATTTAAGGTGCTTCAGGGTTATGTTAGTAAGAAAACGATGCCATGGACGACCCAGGTGAAGATAGCGCAACACTTTTAGAAGTGGACAGAGCGGACTTTGCCTAGCAGGCAGCAGCAGAACAAATTTATGGTCTGATATAATCATAATCTTTATGGTCGGATAGGTTGGGCTTTTATTACACCAAAAAAAGCACATTGATGCCAGTGTCGCTAAAAAATAGCGACTATGCCTTTTATGTAATACTCATTATTTACTTATTACCTTCAGTTTAGTAACATTCAGGGGAAAAGTCAACAAAAATTCTAGGTTAGATTGAAATACGAAAAAAAACAAGATCATGTTTCTAAAAACATCCTCACCTTGACAGAACTTATTTGGAAACGATTTGATTTGTAATTTTGCAATCTTATTAAGAAGGATAAGAGAGAAAGCGATGTATAGAAAATATTATTATGAGTCGTCTAGTTTTGGAAAATTTGTTAATATCATCCATGTAAGTTGACTGAACGGTGATCCTGAAGCCCCATTATCTGAAGAAGAGTTGGTAAAGTCGTAGGTACATGTTACAAAAGGGATACTCGGTATGTGTTTTCAAATGCGTTTTCGTTTCACCTTCTCCAAATAACTCACAAGAACTACTACTGTTGCGTCAACTAATAATAACCAATCATTAGTTGAAGGAATTTGTACTAATACACATACAAACCACACATTGAAGGTCTTATACAATTAGCTATTACGGCAACACTTCATTCATAAATTAATGACAACTTGTGTGTCCCAACCGTCACCTATTTTTGAAATAATGGATATATCATAATACATTCCTTTTTTAGTAGTCTAGAGAAAGACTGTGTTCAGAACATGACACATAGACAATGTAGATGCTGATACTTTTGATTATGTTACATCTCAGAATCGTAGTGATATTTGTGTGACTACAGAGTGCTTGAAAATTAAAATCGGTGAATAGGGAGATCAAATTAATTATACGTCAAGATACAAGAAAAAATGATAAATGACGCATCATGGTTTAAAGGGCGAATGGGAGAAGAAAACCTTGTTATTTGAGATTTGATTTGAACAAAGCAGTATGGGACAAGGCCAGAATGATGTGCAGATTTAACTACAGACAAGACCCACATTGCAAGAGAAGCCAACAAGTTTAATCAAAAACTTAATCATCCGAAAGTAACTGAATCGAACTCATTAAAAATTCAGAACTTAAGTAACTGTTCGTAGTAATAATATCGACGGTTGGCCAGACGATTATGAAACGCCACGCAAACTGGTTGTTCACAGACAATCAGATAGCCCAGCATTATTGGACGGTGTGCCAATGCATTTACTAGCCGTCACACATCTGCAATCATGTGTGACTCCTTCCAATATAGAGGTGGTGTACACTGGATCAAGACGACACTGCTCTGATTCTTGTAAATGATTTGCCTGGGTCATAGTTTTGGAACTTTATAGTTTTTTATATTTCTGTGTTGAGTTTAAATGATAAACCATAATAGGCTTTGCTAAGTTCTGAACCATATAAGAAAGGTTTACAGATACTTTTGTTCTACTCTAGTCAAGACGGAGAGGACTGAAAAGGAGGAAGAGAATCATTTGCCCTGCAGTGTGACAAAGTTAGGCTAATAATAAATCATTAAACAAGTTTCAATAAAAACTAGGCTTTAAATTGAGACAAACACATATTTTTTCAATAGGGATGTTGCCCGGGTAGGAAAATGATAATTATATTTAGCCGTCAGTAAGATTATCAAATATTAATGGATCTTTATTCGCTTTAACAAATAAATTAAAATTGACAAAGATAAAGCGCATCAAAGTTACATCACTTGTGACATCACTTTGTCAGTATAAAGTGTAGCACACCGTGACGTCACACAATATTTCAACGCGTGTGTAAAAATACGTGCCCAATATTTTTAAGTTAGCAAACTGACGTCCTAAATAGATATTTTTAGTCAACTACCCTATTGTAAAATAAATAAATCCTTTATCAAGAGTAAAACCAGGTTACGGCATATGCTTGTACCTCGTCTCAACCTTACCAAACAACTTTTCACGACACAAGCTCAAATCTAAAACCTCCTTTAGCATTAGCTTATTAAGCTGTTACTAACTTGCATTCCGAACATTCTAGTTGACTGAAACCTTTCTACTACTTGTACAAGTATTACTAGATATTTTATAGATCGACTAGGTGGCTTCTTATGAATCTAATCGTTACCTAATCATAATTTCTAGTCATATTATGTTATGACTTTCTTTAATGACTTAAAAGACATTAAAAAGGATTGCAGTTCAGTATTCTTTGTATAGAACTTGATATTGAACTTAATATTCCAAATGAGGTTGTTATTGGAATATTTTGTAGAACTGTTCCTCATAGTAAGAGGCTGAATAGTATTTGTGTTTGTTTAAAGAGCAAAAAGTAGAACATGACCATTCCTAACTCTCCAGCTTGTGAACAAGCAAGCAAATGACGAAAGGTTTACGATTAAGTAATTGTCTTTGTAGATTGAGGGCATAACATGTCCCCTGTTTTTCCAGGAGGTTTCATCATACAATCGGTTTCAAATTAATATTTCCTAGTTATTTTGTATTTAAAGAGGTGGCGAGAACACCAGCAGCCTAGACCAATCACACACGCGAGATGAAAGTTGCGATGTGGATTTCCGTCTATGTGATTGGTCGATTTACGTTGGTCAAATACTTTACCTTCCCGAATTCACTTGCGCAATTAGACTGCAGAACGATTATCATGAGAGCTGGTTGAGGAGACATGGGAGAAGAGATTCTGGAAGGACTTTTGAGGTAGACCTTTGCTCAGTAGTGGAGCAGTATTGGCTAATTAATAATAAAATCCTATATTATATAATCCTAATTTATTTATGTTATTAATGGTAAATTTGTTTCATCTATTTCTAGAATCCATTTACTATCAATAATTTGATCTCTCACAATTTACAAATTCTTGACTATATTTCAAATAGACAATAACTCTTCTTAAAAAGCGTAGTAATTAATGGAAGTATCAGAATGGACTCTATAATTTAAAATACTTCATCTTTTTTCGAAACCAATCTTTACAGTATTCATATGGAAATTAATCATGTGACTATAGAGGAACATATTATGTACATATACTTTGAAACTAAAACTAAGAAAATATTAAAATTTTAGCTGTGCCCGCGGCTTCGCTACCGTCAACTGTCTGCCATCCCTACCCTACTTACCTTCCTGCCTACACTACTTACCTACCTACCAATATTTTTTCTAGGGTTATCATTCTTTCGAACCATAGTTCACCGCCATTCAGAAAATGACTTCAAACGCACAACGCCATCTATCGAGTATCAAGTTCAACTTTCCGAGTATCTGAATTGCATGTGTTGTGATAATTTTATTTCTTGAACACTTTAAATTCTTCTAACTTTTGATAGAGTGAACCGATTGCGATGAAACAAAAACTAAATAATATTTCAAGTACAATTTTTATGTATAAAAGTTATCTACATTGGTTTCGTACATTTCAGGTGATGCGTGCACAAATAAACAGACAAACAGATAATAAGACAAAAATTTCAAAAATGCTGGAAATTGGTTCTGTTGGTTATTATTTAACACCCTGGTTAGTTTTTTTGGAAATCTTTTCGATATACAAAAAGACTTTTCTACAGATTTATTATACGTATTGATTACATGAATATTAATTATTTATAGCATTGATCAACATGCGTAAAAATGATTACATTATAATAATAACTGTAACTGATGATCTTATTTGATCATAGAACAAACATTCTAGTATAGTCGTGAGCAGCTATCGACGTATGCCTTTGTCTGTTTAACAATATTGATTTATTGATTCTGTGTTTGCTTCATTAGTGTTTAAAGCTTAATTTAAATATTCTTCATTATTCATAACAGTTAATCTGCTTGCTTCACTTGTAATGGATGAATAGTAATTTATAAGGAGTTACAAAAGAAAATAATAATATGATTGGTTATCGAATTTTATTGCTGGTTATATAATTTAATAAATTTATTAAGTTTGCTAAACAAAGGAAGATCTGGTAAGATTAACAGAGTTCAACAATTTCTAAGTGCATTCACCTGATTAAATCTATACTCCAAAATGTAAGAAAGAATGAAAAGGAAAATGTTGTGGTGGCCCAGTGGCTAAGACCTTTATACCTGGACCCACAACGGAAGTACCAATGTGACTTTTTAAAATTATATACTTTCGAAGTTTATCTTGGACATCACAGGTTACGGTGAAGGAAAACATCAAGAGGAAATTTGGACTTATATAGCTAATTTTAGTCTGAAATAACCAAGTAAGAGGCCTGTGGGGTTTGCAGAGGCGGCTTATTCAACTTTGACACCAGAGGTGGGCAAATCCTAACACGAAAAAGAAAAATAGGAAAATAATAATAGGCTAGTTGGCTGCTCCTGTAAAACTGGTTGCTATCTAGCACAGGAGCCAGGGCTTCAAATAAGTATTTTACACCTGTATTTTGAGTCAATAAAAAAAACGTACCAAAAACAAGCGCGAAGCAAAAGACTTCAACGCGTGAGAAGGCAAACAGTAGACATTAAAATGTTTGGTTTGAAAAGAAAATAAGGAAGAAACAAAAAATGAGTAAGTATTTCGAGTGACACAAACAAAGCTTCAACTAAGACTCTTTTATACGAAAAACAAAAGACGACAGCAAAAACAAAGACCAACGCAAAACCAGAAACCCATTCACACCTTTAACTTAAACAAACAAAAGCGAGAGTCAAACCCATCCTCAAGGCAATTGAAGGTCAAGATCACGTCACGACGGAGTCAATGAGACGTCAGAATGATAGCGAAAGTTATGTCATAACGGAACGCGCAACAGATCCGATGCGCACGAGTGCTCACGACCGGGTTTTCGAGGAAAAACCTGCTTGCTACGTGATATGTGGATCAAATGAAATATTAGTCTGGTATATTGGATTCAAGTTTATGTAATACAGGGTTCAGGTAATGAAGGCACTGATATAATTTATGATATAGTGTTTTGAGCCTATATCAGGTTCCTTCATAATGATTTTGCTTTTGAACGCACAAATCATACAATAATCTTTCTCTCTAGCTCAATGTGACCTTGACTCATAGGCAACACTGACCCATGACATGCCAAAATACTTTGTCGTAACTCCATTTGTTTTGTGATTTAGAAAATAACTTTGATAACTTCTATTAATTGGACTCTAAAATAATAATAAAATCTTTATTTCGAACAATAAATAAACAGTCCATATTTGCATATTAAAAACTCTGAAAATTTTAGTTAAAAGCAGAAATACGGCAGCTGTATGCCGTGCCATGTTATATGTAACGGGTGGATCAAATGAAATATTAGACTGGTATTTGTATTAGTTTCAAGTTTATGCAATGCAGGGTTGGGTGTAATGTGAGCGGTGTTATTTAATTTGATTTAGTGTTTGACACTTTAATTTATTGAGATTGTTGAACATGCTCGTTATTTTTAAGTAAAACTCACACAAAGAATTTATTTAGGTTGTGTATTCTTGGCGTTACGAGCGCCAAGAATACACTGATGAGCCACAAATTTAAAATTACCCATGCCAAAATCCATTCAGCATAAAAAAAATTCAAACAAAAATTCTCAACGAAACTAGCATTCAAGCGTGTCCTGCCAAAAACGCATGCATTAAACCTAATTAATATTGGTAGTTGCTAAAAGTATGTTTCACCTTTAGAATAACTATTTTTAGATTTTTCAGAATAAATTCATTTTTCAGAGCACGAGCCGTTAAACAACTGTTGTCAAAGCACGCTTTTCAGGAGCCACTTATTTGGATCGGACAAGGGTACAAAACTGCTGATCAAGGAAGCCAGACTATGAAGTGAACACAATTGAATAAGTACATATATTGTTCACACCGGCTGCTGGCAGTGCAGAAAACCTCAAATGGCACAAATATAACAATCTTATTGGAAGTTGTATGTTTGAGCCGTTTGGGGTTGAAACATTAGGTCCATGTGGTCCGAGTGCGCATCGAGTTTTTCGAGAAATTAGCACAAAATCGTTGTTTCTTCGTTCGTTTTTTTGTTGGCCTTTACTTCGGCCAGAGAATCTGCATAACCATCCAACGTAGCAATGCTGCCAGCGTTCTGGGCTCGTTTCCCATTGACATCGATGTGGACGAATTTTTTTTATGCACAATGAGCCCTTTTCTTTTTGTTTATTTTAGATGTTAATATATTTTTGTCCATTGAACAAGTACAGCAAGAAAAACAACCATAAAATTAATTTTCTTGCATTCAGTTAACCCATTTTATTTCATGCCTTGAAATCAAAAACCCACTTTCAGAGAGCTGATTAAATTGTTTTTCAAATGGTGTGCCATAGTCATACCATTGAATTAATATGGTTTAAATTATTTTTAGAGACATTAGGAGAAAAAGGTGCAATTTCTATGACGCTGAGTGTATGACTTACGATTTTTCGCGATTTAGAAAAAAAATACGAATGAAATTATGTTAATTGGTTTCGCTATTAATCATAATCGCTCCAAAAATAGTTAGGTATGTGTATGCAGAATGCCGAAAATATCTAGGCCATATTCGCCAGCTCCTACTGGTAAATCTGAATACCTACATAATTGAAATACCAGTAGCCGCTCTACGTAAAATTAAGTTCCAGACGCACCTAGTTAGACTCTTGTTTAGTCAAAGGCGAACGATGATCGATTTATTAAACATATGCGCACACAAGCAGTAAAATGTTCTTAAGTAAACATTAAGCAATGATATGCTAACCAGCTTTAGTCCTAAGTATTGCAAATAAGTATCGTTATAAGTAATAGTAACTTACTTATCTCCTGGACACCTCAACAACTTATTTCCTTGGCTTGATGTGTATAATTTCCACAGTTTAATGAGTATTCATTACTGTGGCACCCGGTTTAATTGAATTTTCAGATAGAAAACCGATTATTTCAATGTATTAGCAATGTGCTACACAGAAATTTGAATTTTCATTTCTCAAATGGTACTTTTTCTGGTGTATGTGATGTCCAAGAAAAATAGTTTTAATCAATGGAATATTCTAAAACATAAGATTAATAACAAAATAAACCTAAATACAAAGGGGAGAGGGAGGGCTCATTGCACATCAAAAAATTCGTCCAAATCGATGTCAGTGGGAAACGTGCCCAGAACTCGGGCAGCATTGCCACTTTTACTGGCTATGCTGATTCTCTGGCCGAAGAAAAAGCCCGCCCTCTGGGGTTTGTTATATCAAATCAAATAGATCATTATTATTGACATTATTTGAAACCTGGACTTATAAAGAGTTTATTATAAGATTGTGCTCCATTGATGTAATTGCTGCAAGGCGTTCCAGTGCGAGGGTAAACTAATAAATAAATAATAAATAGAGAGCTCAAATAATGATACAATATACCAATGTTATACCAAGGTTACCAAGGTTGGTGTTACCAAGGTATGTACATACTAACACTACTCAAGTCCCAGACATTTTGTGTAGAAATTAAAGAACTCTGTAACGTCTGGAGGCACTGGAATCTTGCTTTATGAGCTAAAAAAACAATATGTTTCATATATTCGGATATTCAATAAATGTGTCTAAAATAAATAAAGACGAACCATTTTATTTATTGTTTCCGACTTTTTCTTCGTCATTTTTTTTGGGTATTTTTCCATAAAAGCCTTGCCGAGTATATGTAAGTTACATATTTAGTGCAGAAATTACTCATAATTTTCACAGATCCTCAGTAAGCTTAGCAACTTGCGCTATCGTTCTAGTAACGGTTGGTTGCTACTCTCGCTTTCAATGGACTTACAACTCGAGCATGGCCTTGATTCGTGATGGGAATTCCTTTGAAATTGATAATAATTATTGAGCTATAAAACCTTTAAAATGACCGTGTATTATATGGTAGGATTTATGTAATGTGACCAAAGAATGCCACTGATTATGAAATAAATAATAAGGCTTTATCAAAGCATTCTGAATTCAGGGCTGGCCTAGTAGGTCATTATATTGATGTACATTTCAAATCATCTTCTATTGAGACCTCTTTTTGCGAAGTAATAAAAAAACTGAACTTCGTTTTTTAATTTTTTGTGCTATATTGTATGAAAATGCATACGAATCGGTAATGCAAATTGCTGCGTACCGTACATTTTCATACAAAATAGCGACATTTAATATGAAAAACGCCTATCAATGCCGATAAATATGTCATTCAGGCTTTATACGTATCTAGTAACCCTACGTGCACGCTTTGTAAACTTCAATACTAAGTCATCTATTGGTCATTTCTTGAATTAGCAAAAGTTACAGTTACAACGCGCATATGCAAAAAAAATACACAATATGTACTATTTATATTCAACTGATACAATCAGTGACCACAACGCCATCTGTAGAATCGCCGCAGCACTGCCAAGTGAGTGACCGCCAGAAAAAAACGATAGTGAAAGGAACTTTATTTTTTAATTCTTTCGTGTAGACTAACACAAATACGAAGTAGTTCGGTGTTTGTCCGTTTATTAATGGCGGTAGTGTGCTACCCATAATGAAGATTTTTCATGATATTTTTAAATCTTGCTTTAGGTTATTCCTTTAGTTATTCCTGAAAATTCTAAACACAGCCTATCTACTTACCGTTGCGCTTTTTCTCGGAATCTTGGGATATTACTGAACAACTGGACTTACCTGTAAGAAAAAGAAAATACAATTTTAGAATAAAAATAAACAAAGTTCATTGCAAATAGTAGTTTTCACAAACTTGTCATCGATTCAACGAAAACTATCGCAAACCAGATGAATTTCCAGTTTGACAAGGTTCTCTAATTACCAACATTACTTGAAGTAAAAAAGGAGGCTTTTCAAAATTATAGAATCCTTTTTCCATATGCATGATTTTTGTAAGTTTGCATTTTGTGTGCTGTAAGCTCATTTTGAACCTTACCCAGATGACCGCACACAGTCTACATCGTACTATTTTTTATTTAAACATAATCTTCGAGGATCAACATCGCTATAATTTCAAATAGATGTTTAAATATGCATTTTCCATTCATAGTGCAATACCACGATAGAAAAAAAAAACCATCCAACATCCATTTCTTCTGCAAACCAGTTTAAATCAATAATTAAGCCCACAGTATATTAACATGGTACACAGGCTGTTTAACAAGCGGGTCGTCACGTATTGGCGAAGATAATCACTGTGGTACAAAATGCTTTACATAACGCATCATTCTAGTGGACCTGCTTGTTATTATTTGTTTTGGAATAGGGGTCGTAGAGGTTGAGGTAATTTCAGATTTTAGATTTAAAGTGAAGTCTTCTTCTTGTTAACGTGTTAGGATGTGGCCGCCTCTGGTAAACCCACAGGCCTCTGACTTGCCTATTTAAGACAATTTTTACATTAACTATATAATTCCAAGTTTCCCCACAAGTCTGCTGTTAGTTTAGAGCCATTTACCACTAATATACATTTTAATTCTTACTCAAGTCCTCTGACAGAATTTGTATTGATTTTGTTGAAATTCATTCTTAGAAAAACGGCGTAACACAACAAAATACCTCTGACACTATCAACTCGCACTGGGCCGAAGTGATGGATGGTTAACATAATTATGTCATTTTTGAAACGGCTGGGTGAAATGTATTTTCAATCAAATAAGTTTTGAGTAATTTTCCATTAATTAACAGAGCCCTTTGCTCTATGATAACTTATTTTATGAGAAATAAAATTTAAAACTAGTTTTTACTTCATGCTACATAATTTATTTAATTGTAACCACGCTTCGTTCGACGACCAATTGAACACGTAATAATGACACAATATTTTGCAAAAAACATCCCGATTCAAACAGTAAAACGCCTACAGCTTTTGAACGACTGAACCGATTCTCAACAAACATAGCTACCGGTGCATCCATTTAGGAGATTTGATACCACAGACATATACACAAACACACAGATACACACGTCATACTTATAACACTCCTATTTTTCCGTCGGGAGTTAAAAACCAACCTCATGTTTCAAATGTAACAAACCTTACAACAACATCATTATTCCCTTACATAATTCGGAAGGCACCTAAACCTGTCAATAGCTAAATTATTCAAGCTCAGCTTGCACTATGATTTGCAACTAATACCCAGGAAGCTTACTGGACAGTTTGGCATTACACAAGTCTGTTAACCGGTAAAGTTGCACAGCTACAGTAATTTCAATGAAATAATGCCTTTATGATTATCCTTAGTTAGTATGCTAATCTGGTAAGTGATAAGACGAAGCATTATAATATGTAGAAGTCAAAGGAGATAATTAAGATAAATAGAAACGGCTTTTGGTATTAGAAAGGCTTATGGAGGCCTCTACAAGAAGAAGGATCTATCAGCCCATCCGTTGAGAAGAAGAATCTATCTAAATCCCGCCAATTTATTAATGCGTTTTATTTTTCACTGGTAATGCGTTTGTTCTAATCAAACTCACATTATAAATGCGAAAGTTTGGATATGTGGATGTATGTTTGTTTCCAATCACGCCAGAATGGCTGAACAGATTTGGATGAAATTTGGCTCAAGGATAGATTTTAGTCTGGAATAGCACATAGGCTACTATATATCCATTTATAATGTTCCTTTGCTGAAACAGAGGAGGAAAACATTATGAGGAAACCGGCATGTCCTAGAACCGAAAATTCGAAGACATGTTCTGACATCCCCGACCAACCGAAACGAACGACCCCGACGAACCCAGCCCGCACTGGACCCACGTGGTGGATTACGGCCCATTCCCTCTCACAGACAGGAGGTCCCAGCAGTGGGAACATTGGGCTGATGATGTTGAATGTTCATTTGGGATGATAAACCACTTTTCACATGGGCGAAGCCGCTGGCAGAAGCTAGTATGAAATATTAAGGACTAAAGTTGGCCTATTACAACGGCAATAATAAGTAGGCCATAGGCCAAGGTGTTCATTTACCCCCTGTCACTCAGAGACGTATATTAATCGATTTCGCCGCCACTAAGCATTCTAACAATGCTTCAAATACCACAAAGCTGCTTGTCTGCAGATGATATGACGAGGTTCCGAGCCTCAGCAAGCATGTTAAGCCATTGATCCTGCGCCTTATGATACTTCAGGGCGGCCAAACTTCTTCGCCGATGCGCAAGGCACGGATCGGTGCTGTTTTTGTATGAGATTTACTACGCGCAGCCATTGTAGTCAACTTCAGGGCGGCCAAGAAGTTTGCCGAGAACTATAACAGAGTGCTCCTATGTTTGCGAACACACGTCTTGTGCATATCACTTCACTGAGATTTGGCACCAAAATTCCATCTGGAGCACTTAGATGATAATGTTACATTCACGTAGGTACAAACTACACATTTCACAAGAAGCTCTTCTTCAGCTAGTTATGCGCCTTCAAAATTAACAGTAGGTATAAACAATTTAAAACAATGATTTTAGTAACCCACTTTAAACATTACAGTTTAATAGATGCACGTACATAATACTTAATAACTGTTATTTTGTAACAGTTACTCAGAATATTATGATAACTTCCCGCAGTTATAAAATACCTAATTAATTGCTTTGGTTTAGATTATTTGATTGCGTTTAGGCCTGTTTTTCATGCGTATGTTATTAAGATATGATTTTAATGAAGATTTACGGATCAAACGTTTACAAATACAATTTACCATAACATCACGCCTGTATTTCTCGAAAGGTACGGCGGAGGTGCTCCTAACATTTTGCCAGTTAAAAACTTTTACAGTTTTTAGGGTTCCGTACCCAAAGAGTAAAACGGGACCCTATTACTAAGACTCCGCGGTCCGCTGTCTGTCCATCTGTCACCAGGCTGTATCTCAGGAACCTTGATAGCTAGACAGTTACAATTTTCACAGATAATGTATTTCTGTTGCCGCTATTACTAAAAACAGAATAAAATAAATATTTAACTGGGGCTCCCATACAACAAACGTGATTTTTTGCCGTTTTTTACGATAATGGTACGGAATCCTTCGTGCGCGAGTCCGACTCGCAATTGTTGTTTATCTGCATGCAGCAGTGTTAAGGTAGTCCTAGTCGGTTGCACGAACTATTTTGTGGCCGGGGTTAAAATGCATGCTACCTCATCCGACAACACGTACAAAAGAGATAGACGCTGTGATGAGCAGTATGATGCTAGTGCGCGTACGAACACACACTCATGGTATAAAAATAATAAATGGATGATGATTTACAACGAAAAGAAGGGTGCGAAATTTTATAAACAGACATTTGGGAGTTTGAGTAGGATGAAAAACTACAAAATGTTTTTGTGTAAAATAAAATAATTTGCATTTTTTAACTACTAATTTATCCCTGTATGGTGAATGTTTTGCATTTTTCTTATTTTATGGTATTTATTTGTGCCCAAAGATGCGTTGAAGTTAGTGTTGAAATATGGAACTTTCGACGCTCATAACTTTCAAATACACATTTTTTTGCCATATATAGCTAGATAATGATGAAACAAATTGATATCATTTTTTATTTTGAGCAAACACCCTCAAACAGTGGAGTAATCGCCATACTACGTTTGTATTGAAGAATGACTGACTACATGGTGAACCATTAATGGCGTACGACGGAGAAATTAATGTGGCGAAGTATAGAAAAGATGTAAAAACCTAAGAATTACTACGACGACTTCCCACTAACATGGTTGTCACAGCTCATAACAAACGAAACATCATTATTTACTTGGAAGTGGCTTTGAGTCCCTAGCAGAGAAAAGGTTTTTCATATAACATTCAAACACGACATAAAAGACTACCACAGCTCTCTTCTGCCAGAATTGTTATCATTTATATCTGTCCAGCTTAGTGGTTATGGAACATTCCTTTGAGGTGATGAATGATAAGTGACAGATTGAAGATTTACAGGTTGAATATACAGATTGAATTTTTTAAGTGGATGGCCACAACCGAAACTATGAGGAATAGCGGAAAACACTCAAAGGAGTCACGAGGCCGATTTTGATGAAAATTAAAACTGCGTCATTGGATATTTGAAAAGTCAATATACCAAGCCAGGGATCGAACCCGTTGATTCTGAAAAAAAGACTTGCTGTAAGTATTATTACACCATTCGATAGTGCAGCTAATAAGGATCAAAATCTGGGAAGTATTGACATATGGCAAACTTAAGGAAAGAGCTCATTTTTATTGGTCATCCACGCCCACTTAAAAAAACTCACCCTCTGTATAGTGAAAATGTGATACGATAATAAGTTTAAATCAATAAAAACGCAATGCAAATATAAACATAATAAATCAAAATAACCAGAAAAGATAAAGTAGGTGATCAAATCCGGAAATAGTGTAGTGACACGACATAAAAAGCACGGTGCTTATTATCGATAGATGTGAACTGTCATCGTTTCTTACAATGATCGATAAAAAATGGGGAAGCGTGTTGCGCGCGCGCGATATGTTGTGGTTGTGCGCGGGAATCAACGTAAAGTAGGGTACTGTCGCGATGTAAATAGTTGTTTGTTTATTTAAACAGCTTTATAAAAAGATATCTGTCAAATCTAAGCGATCAACATAACATGCGGTTCTTTACTTAAACAAATTATATACAATAATGCAATGGAACACCCATTGTCTTTTTGGGTGTGAATGACCTGAAGAGGATTACCTTGTTATTAAACAAATCTATTGCAAATCTGCAACTTTAACACCACAAACATTTATAAGTCTTAGGCCTTTTAGTATCATTAGTTAATTTAGAAATTCAATTAATATTCTGTGAAGATCCATTAATATTGATGTTTCATCCAATTTGATGAATAAGTATGAAGAAAAATATTTTGAAATGATAATTATTTACTTAGTGATCTTTGACACAGAATATTTTAATTGCGAATCTCGTGCCAGTTACATAATTGGATGAATATTTTTAATAATAGAGATGGCTGAATACTATATTCAGTTATGTAAACATTAAATAATGAAGTTAATTATATTTATACGAAAACAAAAAAAAAAACATAAGTAAGATATGAATAATAATTACATTGTGCGTAATTTAGAGTTGAGAAATGTAACAGTTGTACCATACTAATACTTGTAATAATAATTCCTTCCCTTACAGATCCTTACCTAATGGTGCCAAGTGGTATAAATCATATGCCTTCTGTCTGTCTGTATGCCACAGAGCTACATCTTTTTGATCACAAGTATCTAATTTAATCGGCAGATACCTTCAGAATCGAATAGCATAAATCTTAGCACATTTATAAATTGTGGTTATTATGGTTACTTTCAAGAAGATGTGTTTATTCTAGAAAACGTTGAATTATTTATGAAAATTACCACAATTTTTCTTTAAAATTTTCCACTCAACAGTACAAGTTAGTGCAATTAAATTTAACGGAAGAGTGAGCACTGGCCGCGATCACACAGCTTATGTAACCACTAGTGTTGTTACTTAATCGATAAAATAATTTATCTTGATAAGAATGCATAGCTCAGTAATTGGATTACTTAAGCGTTGTTTGCTCTGCATTGCGATATTTCGTTGGAAATTGATACTGTGAGAAGTAGTTTGCACGGAGCATGTTGGGACAGTATGCGTTTAAAATACGGCTTGTTTGAAGGCATAAAATAAATAAATTATTTATATTTTTACCGTTATATGTAGGATACACTAAACTTTACTACATGACGATAGATTTTCATTGCATCTTATTGGTTTACTATAATTAATTTAGACCAAAGTAGTAATGCTTTTCAATTGAAACGCATAAACTCTGTTTCACAATATTATGATTGTTCTATTGAGCTTTCTTTTGTCCTTCAGCGTTAGAAAATCGTGTCTAATAGAAATAAAGGCTCAATGAAAAGATAAAGCAATGACCGCCCAGATTAATAACCATGGTTCTGCCCGATATAGGGTTAGTTACGACAACTTGGAGTCATTAATAATTCGCATTGATAACATTTTGCCGCGTTACGTAAATTTGTTTGAGAAACGGTTACCTCGTAAAATTTATATATTTATAGTATGTGATTACAGTGTTTGTTAATCAATGAATAATTAGTATAGGGAAATCATTACTAAATATGGTTGCATATATTTTCCTTATCAATTTTCTGACGTGTTTGAGAGGAACGAATCGTTTCCCTACTCGCTTTTTATAATAACGCGAAACCAAAAGCATAACCACATTTAAATTATATTGTATTTACAAAAAATTATATAAATTATTATAATTTATCGACACTCGATAATCTTTTCATCGCATTGAGCCCATCACTAAAAGTTACGTTGTATCATCAAGATGTACACGTTTTTCTTATTCGATAATGTTTGCCGCTAGTTATGTGCGTGTGTTATTATTTGTTCGCTTCTCGTTAGTGGGTGAGCAGAAAGCCTAATGCTGATTATGTTTGATGATGACCACGATTAGTTAGTGCAGTTGTGATTATGTCAACGTGAATAGAATGCGTGGATTTAATTATATATTTTTTGTGTTGCATTTTAATGAATGATGTTTGTTATGTAGATAAAAATATAAAATAAATGGACCACATTAATGCGACCTTAAAATAAAGCAAGTAGGTTTCTTCAAAAATCTATTTCTTTTATTTACAAGTTTTTATGTCCTGTAAATCAATGTTAATGTTTTAAATATGTCATCTACTGGTAGCGCTAATTCTTACATTCAAATATAATTTCCAACGTTATACGTAAGAAGGATATTAATGATAATTAACAAGTAAATAGTGTAATCTAACAGGTTTATAGCTTCGTTAATATGTTTCTAACTTTAGGATTGTTACTTAAAGATGTAAGTAATACTGTCTATGAACTAACTCTTGATAATACTCTTACAATGAGCAAATGCTCTGACAGCTTCTTGCTCTTAAATCTAGTTAGCCTCATTCATCTTATGTATCCTCGTCATACAAATCAACCTGCCACAGAACTGACTGATTGATGGACTATCAGACAACACTGATATCAATTAGGTGGAAACTGCAGATGAAATAATGTATGTACAAATATATCACGAAATGTGCCTTAAGGCGCGATTGATACAATATTAAAAAAAAAAACAAATCGCGGTTGGTCCAATTCATGGTAGGTCCAATTCGTGCTTCGGGAATAATCGTCTATCTTCGGAAATATAAACGAGCTATGTAGCGAAATTTTGGCTCTGTGGGAGTTTACTACTAATGCAGCGACGTTTGTGCTTATTCGGAAACAATAAGAATATCGGAGCGCATATCTGTTCTGGTTGAAAAGTTCCTGCCTTATTTAAAAAATATTATGAGTATCTTATAGAGTCTGGATTATAGGAGCAAAACTGTTATGTTAGTAAGATGGATGTGGCTGTTCTCATGCTCCTGGATGAGGATACAACATACATTAAGAAAATATCAATTCGAAAGATCTTGAGGATGCGTAACCCTTGCAAGTTTAAAATAAAAATAATTGGGACCACAAAATATGGCGCGCAAAATCCGCCATATTTCTATTTGAATGTAGTCAATGACACTTGCGAGGTTAAGACGAATTGAATCAGCCAACGCGTTTGGTCTCTAGAACGGCAGATAGGAACAAACATACATACATAGACAGAAAAACACATTACCTTCCTTCGGCAATTGGGTAAAAATTTAGGTAAACAATACATTTATAGTCTATGCAAACAAAGTAGCAGCGGAAGCTAGTCTCTCACATAAAATAGATTGGAATCAATACTGCTGACTGAGCTTCATGCCTCGTGGAAACGTGTTCACAATCGTTCGGAAGCCGCATCGTAAAGTAAACGCTGATGGTGCTGCGATTTCATAAATTTTAATGTTAATAGTGCATTAGCGATTTGCCTTCGCGGCTGGAGTAGCCTTAGGGCTGGGTTGGGTTGCAGTGACAGCGAGAATTGGAACATCTATTGTGTTTCTTAGTTTTAAAAGTATTCAAACTTGATCTTCTTCTTCTTTTAGTGTCGATGACTCATATTTTTAACCGACTTTCTAAAAAGAAGGAGGTTATATGTTCGGCTGTATGTTTTTGTTTTTGAGTATGTGCACCGATTTCGCCATCAATTTTGGACTGATTTTGAAAATTATTATTTTGTTTGAAAGAGTATGTTCGCGAATTGGTCCCATTTAAATTTGGTGAAAATCTGATGAAGAACTTCGAAGATATACAACTCTTCAATAAATGACGGCAAATCTCTCAGGATTGCTGCATTCGCATGTTTGTTTATTGTTTACACCATTTCATAACATAACATCAGCTAGTACGTCCTAAAGGGGTACACAGATGTGTACAGTTCACCACTTCGATACTTGTGGCGTTGAAGGTACTTAACTATAGAACTTGCCCATTATGTACCATAACTAAAAAGTGAAAAACTAAAACTTTTTTACAAAAACCATACAACCGACTAAAAAAGGTTTTAAAACATAACTAGCTAAATATTGGTGTACTATTGGCGCATCTCTGCCTAACCTTCAGCAATCTAGTCGCGATGTTATGTTACCTATGTATGTTGGCTCATATTGTGATCTAGGGACTTGGAACTTTATGTTGATTTTGAAGATTGAAGCAAAAAAATTAAGACTTGCTATATTTGCAAGAACCAGGACATCCGTTTATTCCATGATCAAGTTCTTGTTAAATAAATAATAAATAATCGTTTATTATCATTTATTATCCATTTATGATCGTTAATATAACATTTATTATCCATAGATTTAAAATAATAAACAAAATTACAAACATAAAATG
Source organism: Orthosia gracilis (assembly GCA_947562075.1). Lineage (NCBI taxonomy): Eukaryota > Metazoa > Arthropoda > Insecta > Lepidoptera > Noctuidae > Orthosia > Orthosia gracilis. The sequence continues at coordinate 46,972,574 of OX387272.1, read as the reverse complement.
GACACAAAGTAAAAAAACAAGAATTCATACAATTTCAAAAATAATCATCACTACACATCACATCATCAGCCTATTAATGTTCCCACTGCTGGGACACAGGCTTCCCCTCTGTGAGAGGGAATGGGCCGTAATCCACCACGCGGGCCCATTGCGGGTTAGCGGATGTCACATGTCTTCGAATTTTTGGTTCTGGGACATGCCGGTTGCCTCACGATGTTTTCCTTCACCGTCTTGAGAGCAGTGGTGATGAAATAATTTACACAAAGTGAAGCGCCTGCCTGAGCTCGAACTTATCGAAAAATAGTCATAAAATAATCACATTTAAAAATACACAGAATAGTTTTAAAATAATCATAAAAATACTCATTTTTTAAATTTTTTCTTCTTTATATTTTATTCTTGACAAAATATAAAGAATTATTGCCCTCAATTATTATGATCTCTATCACTCAAAGGTTTGCTGGAAGATAAATGTAGATATTATTTTGGTGTACAATAAAGAATTAAGAATTATATACTATATATTCCGCGTCATAATTCATGCTTGCGAAATAAATGTCACATCCTTGCAACGCGTTTCCCAAACGTATCAGTTATTGCATAGCTCATTTTCCAAAGAGCACTGATTTCTGACAAGAACATGCAACTTGCAACGCAACCAAATATTACATGAATATATTTTTTTAATAATTCAGATAAATTATTCATGTTTAATGGAGTGAATAAAGTAATGGTAAGTGTGCAATTCTAAACGCCCGTTTGATTGCTAATTTATTTATAGACATTTCTATTACCATGTTTAATTGCTTAGTGTGATTCGACACGAAAACGATGATTGATTATGAAAAAATAGCTTTATGTGGCAAAAATATTCATCCTATCGAAAAATGCTATAATTTTTACAAATCGTAGATAATATCAACTCTACTTTAATATTTTGGAAGTAAACAGAAACAAAATACACGTCAACATGACATTAAACGCTATACTCTTGAAGAACGCGACATAATTGCTTCCGACCACAAAAGATACCTACAACTATTTTATCATAAATTATCATGAGCGAAGATATCTAGATATGCGAATAATAAGATATGTGAATAAGCCAAATTATCTCTTCTGAGGCACCGAAAATCCACGTATGATCCACGAAGAGCCATTACACCGACTTTGAGTCACTGCATGGTTGGTTGTTTCCGCTTGTTTACTGTTGGCGATTTGCACTAACCCGCAAGATCACTTTATGTAACTGTTCCAGACTTCTTTTTGTGAGGTTTTTTGAAGTCACAGGTCTTTGTTAACAAACTTCAGAGTCAAAACCCTTAAAGAGATTATCTATCACCGGAAGTTCTAGCATGAGCGATGGAAACACTAAAAATCATGCCCGAATGTTAATCAATTCTGATGGCGTCCACTTTTCTGATATCATTTTCTCGACTTAATAGAAAAAAACAAAACACCAAGTAAACCTAATCCAAAAGCAGAACCAAAGTTTAACAAAAAAATACAGCCAAAGAACATCGGGTGATAACTTTTGCGCCACCTTTTATTATATAATTGACATAACACATTTGGAGTGGCCTTGAAGTTCTGATTTTAATGAAAATTTTCCGCTACACAAGCTAAAAGATGTGGGTCTGTACAGCAGGACACCACAATAGTCAACAGAACTCAAGTAGGTAACTTATCACCTGAGCCTCCTCTCGTCACCACTAGCACCCCACCCTACCATAATAAAGTAAGTGAGCTTGCACAACACTATTCCGCATTCGAGAGAACATTCTCGACGGTTACAGAACACAAATACGGCCTATCTCTCGTTAATCACGAGTCTAATCACGGAGCAAATAGATCGTGAGCGTTTTGTCTGTCTGATTGATGTTCGGTGATGTCAATCGGGTCAGATGGATTAGGTAGGTGTGCTTGTTTATTGTTTTTTTGAAGATAGATATAAATTTCACAGGAGCACAGATAACATATAACAAGCATACAGATGTCTCATCCCATACAAAGTAACCATGCCGTAACTAGCGTTTTTTTTTAGGATTCTGTACCCAAAGGGTAAAAACAGGACCCTATTACTAAAACTCCGCGGTCCGTCTGTCTGTCTGTCACCAGGCTGTATCTCATGAACCGTGATAGCTAGACAGTTGAAATTTTCACAGATGATGCACTTCTCTTGCAGCTATAACAAGAAATACTAAAAACAACAAAATAAATATTTAAGTGGGGCTCCCATACAACAAACGTGAATTTTTTGCCGTTTTTGCGATAATGGTACAGAACCCTTCCTGTGCGAGTCCGGTTCACACTTGGCTGGTTTTTTTATCTGATTATACCGATTATTTTTTGTAAATCGATCGCGTTCGGTTCCGTTCCACGGCGGTTTCTTTGTATGGGATGAGGCATCCCTATGCTAGTATTATATTATCGGTGCTCCTGTCACAGATAATATTAACATCCAACAGAGATGGGATGGCCACGCATCGTGAGGCGAATGATGGCAGCTAGAAGTCTCACTGCAACATGATAACCACGACCGTTCTACCAAGAGTTCAACGACGAAGTAGAAGAAGAAAATAATTGATGTAGACTTTAGTGCCATCAGAGGCTCTAGACAAGTGCATTCGATGTCAGCACAGGCGATAGTCGAAATGTCAAAATGTAAGGCATTGATCACGTGATTTTTCGATATCGCTTGTCAATCCCATACAATTTTGCGTTTTTGACAATTGCTATCGCCAAGCATTTGATGATAGGATGTCACTTCTCCAGGGCTTCTGTTTTACAGTATTTCTGACCTGTTTTAAGTACACACCTATTGTGTTACAACTATTTTGCTTCACCTGCGTAGAATTGAAAACCATCCCATCCCATGGGAAATGCAGACCATGGTTTATCTGTACCACGTTAATAATTTTAGGTTTAGCTAGAAGGATATTAGTGGATTGCAGAAGAGTTGCAAATATGAAAATGAAATATTCATTCATTATAAAACAGGAACCCACCATGCTGCTTGGTTTCAGTAAATCACATGACCATCTTAAATTAAACTGCCAAATATTTTGTCGAAAATTCTGCTAATACCTATGTTTGTTACGAAATTGTAATCTAATTCATATGCATAGGCCAGTGTTATTAATAATTCTTGGTACATGTGTCGAAAAAGACACATCTAAAAAAGACGAACTCAACCTCATCTACATATTTGATCAATATGATTGATCAAATATGTAGATGAGGTTGAGTTAGTAGAGAAGAACGAACGAAATACAGACTTGTTAACCATCTCGCTCCGAGTGACTTGTAGCAACAAAATAATTATGTTTGGCATCATCATCTCATCAGCCGAAATACGTCCACTGTTGTACTTAGACCTCCCCCAAGTGTCATCACGTTGATCATTCCTTTACGTCCCGAGTTCAGTCGATTCCCGCTGCCTTAATCAGGTCATAAGTCCAACTGGAGGAAGGTCTTCTAATGCTCAGTCTATCTGTTCGCGGTGGCCATTCCAGAACTTTTCTGCCCCATCAACCATCTGTTCTGCGAGCAGTGTGTCCTGCCCACTGCCACTTAAGTTTGGCAATTCTTCGGGCTATGTCGGCTTGGGCTATTAAAAAGATCATAATTGCACAAGTTAAAACAAATTGCTATTACGTTCACTAGAACCATCGTTTTGACCTACTTTATATTATATCTCATGTGAATTTCGTGAGGAGGCTGCATTTAAGCCATATAATAGTGGGTAAGAGCAACCGGTAGCAATGGAGCTAGTTCATCACAGTTCTAACTTAAGGTGCCCGCAGACAAGCGATGTGACAACGCTTATTCGTTGATTTTTTTCAATCTATAGAGCAATTTCAAAACCGGAAGCCTTTACTTGTTTTGGTTTTGGCAATCGAAGTAGTTTTTGAAATAAAACTTTTGAAGGCATGTAGATATCAATGTTGTAAAATGTGATAAATTCTAACAACACCAAAAATCTTTAGTGAGAAAGATATTCAATGCTTTTTCTAATTAAATATTTTCATAACAAAGCATACAAACGACATTAGCCCTACCGTAACAAAAATGGAAATCTTCTATGGTTTCTAGTTGGACCTTTCCCATGGAAGGCAGTCTGGAAAACGTTTGCTAATGTCCTATTGAAGAGCGTTATGTAGTAAGTATGTATAATAAACCGTATCTCTATCTTCGCATAGCAAGGAATGTGTCAGACAATTATTTTGTTTTTACTGACTCTGACACCAATAACTTGAATCAAATGACATGAAACACCATCAAAACCTCGTCAAATATCAATTCAATTTGAAGTTTCGTCAGAAAATATTACACTTTAATCCAAAATTATTTTCTCACGATCATTAAAATGCCAAAATTTTCTTAAAAATTACTAAGGAAACATAAAAATACAACGCAATAAACTTAATTCTTGTTGTGGTATTTGCAAACGTGTGAAGAAAACAAAAAAAAATAACTTAAATGAGTAGTTGGCGAGAAAAGTGTGAACTTATTGGGAAATGTAATAGCGAGCATGGTAAGGTGGCATACATATACTAATTAATACAATATTGACGCAGTTTGTGTTCAGTTTCAATAACTAGTTCATTGTTAAATCACTATTTCGAAAATAGTAGCTAAATCTTTATTTTTACTTAATCCTACTCCACGGTTAGTCCAGAAAGAGGTGATGAGATTATCTAGGTGCTAGCAAACCTGGACGCTTGATCTTGACCTTTGCCAGTAGCTGGATAGTGCAGGCTAAATAAAAAAAACCTCATGTCTTGAAAAAGCTTGCAATAAAAAATTTCGACAACAGTAAATTAACGTAATAACCGCAATTTAACAACTGTGCAACAAAGCAAGTTAACACAATAATAATATTTTAATGAGTATCTATTTATTCTTACAGTAATATAGAAGTAAATAATTAGCGAGAATTAAAATCAGTAAAAGTTAAATCATTTACATCACTCCTGAAACATTACTTTTCGTTTACGTTACTTAATCTGTCTGTCATAGTGGATTGTCTGCAACCGGTTAATTAGTATGGTAATTAACTCGTAAAATGCAATTGCAATGAGTTAAGCTAAATATAGTATTAACTGTTTGGTTTTATTTTCACAAATTAACAAATTTTGTTTTTAAAAACAAATGTTTAAACTGTAATTTTGTCAAAAGTAACAACATTTGTATCATATCTTGTATTTAATATGAACGTTGTAACAAGCATTAATAACAACACAATAAAAACACTATTTCTTGAAAAATAAAAACAAATCAGAATAAAACGCGCATAAACAAATAAGAAAAAACCCATCATCGCTGAGTCAATAAATCTGCCGCTAAGTGCTTTATCGTTCCGTACACATCACCATACACTTGTAACTATTACGTCCACATATAGGCCTGCTACTTACTGACGAATATTACGCTTTATAGTTAGAGAACGACATTAGGTTCGGTTTCTGTTTCGGCCAAAAAAATTCCGGTTTCGGCCGGCGGCTCGTTCTGTTCGGTCGGCAATATTCGGCTCAACCGAAACTAGAGTTCTTGAGCTGATAGATTTTATACGGACAATTAATAACTGACTGCATCTTTTATCTATGAGTGTTACATTCACAAATAAAATATTTAAATATCTTTCTTCGAACGAACAATGTATTGTATTAATGAAGTGATTTATTTATTTAGTCTTATATGATAGTCAAGTCCGATAACTTTATTGCACAAATAATTTTGAAATTATGGCTGTGCTTTTATCACACCGCATGTTTCGATTTTGGTCTCGGTTGAAACTGGACGAAGAGCCGAATATTCGGTTACAGTTTCGGTTTCGGCTAAATATCGTGTTTTGGTCTGAAACTAAATGTTTAATTTATAATGACCGGTTTTAGTGGCCACCAGTGTAGGCAATTCAGAACTTATTAATAAAATTGTAATTGTTGCTTTTTTAAACTGTAATACCGTTGAAGATTATTCAATACAGTTATGAGATTTAATGAAGCAAGCTGGAAAGTAGCCTGGTAGGTACTTATTGAGAAATGTCGGATTATATTGCGTGGTCTGTATGCAACTAGTGTTAATTGCGATTATGGTTAACTTTAATGTATTGATTTAATGTCAGTGGGCTTGATAAGACTAATATAAAATGATGGTAATTAAATGGTGAATATTGCGAGAGCTATCCTTTGATTTTCAGGCAGTAAAATTAAATAGGGCGTGCTGACGCCCACCACTTTATTACCAACCATTGAAATGGCTGAAAGTCAGAATAAACATTTACGACTACTGGAAAAGAACCGATGCCTCTTTTGTGGTCGAGTTTGGATTCGAGTCAATCTTGTAAAATAGGGTACCCTTGAAACATCCCATACATGATGCCACTGTGGAGTTCCTTCTCAGAATATGCATCACCTCCTTTTCTGCCGGCATGCACAAGCATCTGCACCTGCCACGACTTGAAGGCCTTGCCAACGGCAGAGCTATCCACGTGGCCACGTTCTGGTCGGACAAAATTTGAGTCTAAAAATGACACGCAAAGAAGAAGACCGATACCATGAAGCCATACGTGTTGGAGCTCTCGATATAGTCAACCATCTACGGACAGTTCTTTCCAAGCTTGTAGGTCGACCCGATTTGGCCACAAGTCCCTGAGCAGTAGATACCTCTCTTATACAATACATAATCGATTTATAACAACTAATGCGACTATAACGAAACATTTTTTCATTTCTTGATCTACATGGAAATCTATCGCAATATAACGCAATACTTAGTGTAAATATAATGACGGCTTGCAAGCTCATCGCCCCCGATTACTACCGCGTATGGTTTCCTATTGCAACTTGTCAGCGATGGGAATGAGAACATAATTGAAAAACCAGTTTTGAAGATTATCTGATACTCTATCAGTGGCGAATACTGTGCCATTTGGCCACTTTTGTATATCAATGGACTAGATACAACTACCAACGGGGTAGATATATATGAAGCTAAGCAAGGTCGCACGCACATCATACAACGCCCCATCTCTTTTCATGCACTCTGTGCTAACAACGCCAGTACTTTGAAAAATGTTAGCAAGCAAACGCTAAAGTTGTAGACGTAGCTTAATTTAAGTCGACACTTATGTAATTTGCAATTATCGATACTATGAAGAAGGCATGAAGTGTCAATGAAAAAACTGAGATCTAGAGAGACTATGGGCTGAGAATTATACATTTTCAGAGGTCAAAGTGAGAATTGAAAAGAAGAGTTTCAGATACTATATAAAAAAATGTATGGTGAATAATTTAATCAGCTGATATTATGAAGGTAAGTTATTTTCTAGGCAGCAAGCGCTGAAAGCCAACCACCACAAATAATGACGATAAGAAAATCACAATAAGCGTACCAAACTAGTCTGCAGCTCTACAGCTTATAGGCTTGTTCTACACCCAACTCAGATTATATAACGTAAGCATAAGTGAACTATCTACGCCCCTGACCGACTCATATCAATCATTTAGCGATATCCTTCCATTTAGGTACAATAAAACCGTTAAAAGTAATTGATAGTTTCTGTGAATGAACTGGTAAATTGGGCAATACCGTTCAGTTCTGTCAAGGTTGCCATTTTGTTAAAGTATTTGGACCACTTTCGAACTGTCTGTCTGTATGTTTGACACGGATTTTATAGAAATTCGCGAGAGTGATTTGATCACTCATTGATTTGTTGCGGTGAACTGTATCTGTCTATTCCCCGATGATTTACCTTCAATGGTTATTTTCGGAAATACATAACTTTATGCCTCAAATCAATGTTGTTCTTTGACTTTCACTGACTAAGCCAAAAAAATACACGGTATTTCAACAGAAATATATAATATTTGTTAATCCCATTGAGTAAGCCAAACTTAAATCTTACTTATTTTCATTTTATGGCAGGTGTCAACATAATTTTATTCTCAACATTATTTATTTAAACATGTTGAAATTTCAGAATTCTGTATTTATGGTAAATTTTTGTTTCTATTTATTTACACTCGTTTAAAACCGGGCAAAATAGAAAGAATTTTTTTCCAGAAAGAATTACCTTGCCCTAGGCCACTCGGGCAAGGTAATTCTTTCTGGAAAAAAATATATTAATATTTACCTTACCTTGTACCTACATTATGGATGCAATAAAGATTTGATTTGATTTGAAACACTGTGTACTCAGGCAAGTTACAAAAGATATAGCAGTTTTACAAAAACGTCAGTATGTAAAATACTAACACTGATAATCAAAACAAACAATAGTTTTCTAATACAGGTTGTTGACCGCGGTGACCTTTACAGCGCGAAGCGTGAAGCGTCAAGGGCTGAGAGCCTTATAAAGCCAACTCAAGGCAAACTTCTTACAGATTAAGCTCAGAAAGTAGCAAGTGGCTGATTTGATATCTAATACATAATCATTTGGAGATAATGAAAAGGAACCGATTTGTTTAGTATAAAAATGTTGTGCTGAAGAATGAGATGCACTTGAAAAGAAATCGTATAAGGAACAATTACAAAAGAAAGAAATGGTGGATGTTTTGTGTGACAAACTAAAAATCCAAGGGTTTATTACCATCATCATCATTCATCATCATCATCAATCACAAGCACATTGAATTGTCAAGTAGTTAAAAAGATTAAGCTAATTGCACATTCAAAAGTGTAGATCTCTATGGAGAAGGTGCAAGAAACGACATGGAAACTTTTTGAAATAATTTCGAAAATCCTTGTTACATTATTTTTACCAAGAAAAAAAAAATTGAATATAATAATTAAAAAAGGAAGGACCCGATTCTGATATTCAGATATTTTTGGGAGAATGAAGTTTTGGATAAAATATTTTTTTTTAAAGAGCCTATATTTTTCATGTGTTTATTAGTAGATATTTTGAACTGTCCAAAACTGCTCTATTGACAGCGTACTGGGGTCACCAACCGTTTGATTAATTTGAAAATTATGGTAATGATATTGTTAAGAATTATTATTAGTATTAGTAGTTCAGTTGATAAACTTGATTAGGTCTTATTTTCTCTCTGTTTTACACACAATTCCGTCTTTTGCTAGTGCGGACCAGTCCTTTCGGTAGAAGTCGAGCTCGTCCCGCCATCTTCGCTATGCTATCTGGTTTCGTCTCTTTCTGTCAGTAAGAAATAATTTAAATGAAATAATAAAAAAATATTGCCCGATTTTCTAGAAGGATTCATTCGTGCGTGTCCCAACGTTTTCTTCAATCTTCCTTTATTAAACCTCAAGGGTTTTGAATCAAATGTGGATGGATGAAGAGGGAGGTGACAGCCAAAGAAAAGATGGATGGACTGTGTGAGGAATGATATGAAAGAAAAGGGAGTCAGTGATAGCGTGACGACAGGTCAGTATGGAAGAAGAAAATGTGTTGCGCGACCTCAAGTAACATGGGACAAGACAGGAAGATGATGGTGTGTTGTGAAGTTCTAATAAGGAATTAATGCAAAAGGATGTCATCATTGATGAAAAAAGCATCAATGAAATCTTAAATTGTTCTATGTTATAAGAAATGACGCGTAGTTTGCTATCGACAAACCAGTACAAGTCAAGGGCGATTGACCAAACTTATGTGAATTAAAAAAAATATTCATAATTTTGTCAGTATCATTAGTCTCATGATGATTTTTCAAGGATAAATTGCTGTAATATCTTTTAATCTTACCACCACAGAAAATCTGTATTGATCGGAATTGAAGTTTAACTTTATTTTTGTTATATTCTCTTAAAATAAAAAGAGATAAAACATCACATTTCAGGGTTGCAGCGTCTATAATTTTTGTGTTATATTTCGATAAACCAAAAATAAAATTTAAGTAAGTCTTATTATAACAACAACAAAAAACGCATTAATAAAATAATTTACCCTGCGAAAGGCGGATACTGGATGGGTGCACCCTGTGAGAAGTCCATGGCCAACAGTAAACTGCTTTAAGCTGAATTGATTAGTAAATTGGATTAAGTGTTTATTAAACTCATGTTTATCAAAATAACATCAAACAAATATTATAAAGGCAATAGTAGTGAGTGTGTGTGTTTGTTACTTCTTCACGCTCAAACGGCTGGACGGATCTGGATGAAATTTGGCACAGAGATAGATTATAGTCAGAAATAGCACATAAGATACTTTTTATCCCGGGAATATTTTCTGTCAGGATAATATTAGACAATCACGCGTGCAAAGCCGCTGGCAGAAGCTAGTCTAATATAAAGGTCAACCTTAAAGCAATGGATCTTATTTAGTTTCATCTCGTAACTGGCAGAACGTTTAGGTGCCTTGCACGTACCGGACAACTTAAAGAACGCGATCAGAATGTTTATGCTGCTCTTACAAGATTAACTGTAATACGTATTGGCAGTTGATTGTAATCCGTCCACTATTCTTCCTGTTTTAGATCTATATCGCAAAATTCTGTTACATCGTCACCATTGTCTTTTCCGTGCCAGTTTCTATTACTTTGTTTTAAGCCTTTAGTTTTTGTTTCTGGTAAAGATAAGCCCTTTATTATTGTTCGGAATTTCCTATCGCTTTCATCAAACAACTGAGGATTATAAATATGCCTAACCCTCTCCCAACTATTTTGAGGTTGACTTGCAGTCCTACCAGATGCGACTGACTACCTCGTACTAATCTTATATATTGTAAATAGAGCGATTGCCTATCTGACCTCCACAACCCAGTAACTGGGTTACAGGATAACCATTGCACGGGCACCCAACGCAAAGAAAGAAAATTTGGTTCAAATAATTTGCACTAGATGGCGTGATAAGATTCGATTTATTATTGAGTCTTGTCAAATATTGATATTTTCTAGAGACGATCATAGAAAATGTATGTTCTTGTTTAATTAACTCTCCTAAGCACAAAATTAAGGAATATTGGGCTCTAAATTCTTATTTAAAGATTAATTGAATGGATCATTTAGAATTGATTTCAACAGATGGCGCGGTTTTAGGTTACTGAGGCATTTGTTTTGTAACACATTTTGTTACAATAAAACTGTAAAAACGTGCAAAATAATACTATAAAACAAATCGTCGCTGTATTAAAAAAAGGGTATAATTTAGACGGTCATCAAAAATATTTTTAAGACTCTAAGCTTAGGCACCAAATAAAATAATTGGTTCCCAAAATGGATCAACGGTCACCAAATTCTATCCAACTCAAAGATTAATATACCGGGTGTATTCGTGTTTTTAACGAATTAGTCCAAGAGCGAGCGAAGCGAGCTCAGGAGCTTAGGGCACCCCGACACGGACAGGTTAGGTTCGAACGAGATGACGGGAGCCGAAGTGAGCGAGCAAAGCGAGCGAACTCGGCTCCCGTCATCTCGTTCGTGTTAGGTTACTTTAGACCCTGCGGACGGAAATAGGAGCCCCGCGCAGCGGGGCTCCGTCGACTTTAAAGGCGTCCATATATTTTTTTGGCAGTCAATAATACGAAAAAATGGATTTATTTCATAATATTTTAGGAAACGTTATTTGGTGACCATTTATCCATTTTGGTAACCGTTTAGAATTTTTTTGGTAGTAAAATAGGTACTTTTTTGGGCGGTGTTTAAACACAAGCCTTAAAAAAAAGAGTAAACCCTTTTACTTGCAAGTCGCTGTTAACACCATCTATATCCCTGGAACGAAACCGAAGGCGATCGATATTCTAAGAAAAATAATCATCTTAATCAGACGAAAAACGCTGGTTACGTCGGCACCGTTTCTTTGTATGGGATGGGGCATCTGTATGCTAGTATTATATTATCTGTGCCCATTGGCAAGACTGACACTAAGGAATATGTTATGTGATTTTTACATTTTATATAACTCGACCCTCATTAAACTTCTTGGGTCAGCCAGGATTATCTAATGCGATAATAATCGTTTTAACATTTACTTACGGCATTTTCTATATCACTTTTGCATGCTAACTACTCAATCATACCTTTCAAACCATTGAGCCAAATATTCTGATCAAAACATTTAGTTTCTCTTCTTTCTCTAGTTTCATAACAAGAGACTTTAAAAGTCCCTTATTATGAAAATAGACATCAAACGTAATTTGATGACATAAATTATCAATCCGGAACCAGCTATTGCCATCATGGCGATGGTAGTAACTAATTTAAACCTGAATTTACTTGAAACTGACATGAATTACGTGACTGCTGAAATATTTCAGTCAATTGTAGACGACTTTGAGTTTTTTTGACTAGTTTGACGAGGAGCAGTGGTTGCCCAGTTGTTACGGCCGGGACTTACAAGTTGTAGGTCGTGGGTTCGAACCCAGTCAGGCGCTCTCAAAACAGTGAAGGAAAACACGAACCAAAAATTCGAAGACATGTGACATCCACCAACAACAATGAAAAATTCAGGAATAGCAAGTTTAATTATCTATGTCTAAAATGAAAATGTGACACTCAAAATACCGATCGATAAATTGGTGGCCGTAATTGCTCTTACGGTTAATGCACACCACATTAGCCGTAAGAGCAATTAGTTTACTTGCCACAATGATATCAGGCGTGAAGTGATTGAAACCTTAATTTATAACCTGCCAGAGTTTATGGCTCCGGTTGGTCGGATGCGTGGAAAGAATGCCGCTGCAAAATAATAAAGCCACTAAAATTATATCATTTTGTTTTATGTGAACTACGTAATAGACAAATATTTTTGTCTATCGATATTTTTCAGGTTTTTGTATTAAAATATCATCATAACATACGTACTTAAATACACCCATATTTCATCAGTTATAGTTTTTAGACCAAACTAATAGAGGCGAGATTATTGCCATCAACCGTGTATAAATCCAGACTTGCTACTAAGAAATTTCTGAAAGATTAACTCAATAGCACTTTGCTAGATCCGGGAATCGAAGTCAGAACATGATGCTGAGATATGCTGCTTGTGGCCAACGGGGCAGCCTGAACTGAACTTAATGTCCAATAGCAGTAGGTACCTAATGCCATAATTTAATATACAATAGCGATATTTCAGCTACTGGAAGTTTGAAAAAGTTGGATAAAGTCAATCTCGATCAGGCGCGGATGCAGGGGGGTGGGCAACGGGGGCAAATGCCCCTCCCCTAGGCCTCGACCAAACTTAGTCCTAAACTTCATATTAGACACAAATTTAACCTATAAATGTAGGACAAAGCTATCTTCAAATGAAAATTCATGTGTGGATATATTACTTAGGCATTGATAAATTGTCGTCATCCTTGGAGGAATGGGCAAAGGAGGGGCGGCAAGTTTGGAAATAGGTGCTGGAGATCGGCTGATTCTGAGATTTTTTTCTACTCGGGACACTTAGTCAAGCACCATGTGGATATAAAAAAGGGCCATGCTCTACTACAAGCACCATTACTTCGAATTTGCCTGTAACTTCTTGATCTTCTTTCTACCCGAAGCTGATTTTTTAATTTTTAAAGCTTGCTTCGCTTGGTCTTTTACCAATACTTCTCTTCTTCTTTTTAGGTGTAGGTTTGTTGACAAATATTCTTATATAGTATGTAGTATGAATGGTCGACTTAAAATGTAATCTAGATTTGAGATGGTGCATTTTTTTTAAATTTCTTAAATATGTTACCGTAAAACTAATCAAACTTATCAATCCGTTCTAAAATGCAAACAATGCATTTTTTACTTAATGCGACTTCGGCCCCCTTCGGCAGAAACATTTGTCCCCCTCTTAGCGAAATCCTGGATCCGCACCCACATTTGTTTAGAACTCTATCATCCTCATCATTCTAGCTGAAAAACGTCCACTGCTGGACATTTCGTCACATTGACCGGTCCTGTACGTCTTGCAATGGATTTCAGTACCCTTTACCAGGTCATCGGTGGGCCTACATGAATAGGTACCTAAATATTGATAACGGTCTTTGATTATCAATGCAGATCTTGGTTAAAATTGCCCACACTAAAAAGCCTTATTGTCCTGCTTTTTTCTAATTTTTCATTTTGTAAAATTAATACAGCTAGATCAACGATTTTCATATCCTTTATTCTATTGAGAGTGCGACCTAAATATATTCGTAAGTTTTCAAATTTAATGTTAGAATAGGAATCTGTGGTGCTGTTTTTTTATGACGATTCCATTTATTTAGTATCTGTAACTAGCATTTTTACATTTTTAAACATTATTATTAAAAAAAATATGTTTTTAAATATAAAACGTAGCACACTGGTATCGGGAACAGGGTCCAAGCTACCGGTGTTCAGTGCTCCTGAAAGAGGAACCTCCTGACTATACGCGCCGTGTCCAGGAGTACCGCGTTTTGAATCAAGCAATTGATCCAGCTGCCCAACGAAAGCCTCCTTCTGATGAATATTATTACTGATTTTATTAATATTACGCAAGAACTGATTTCTTGCGTAAAATTAAACACTTTTTTATTACGTTAAAAAGTGAAAACTACGGAGTAGCGGTTTTAATTTAATTTCAATGTATAAATATTTAAAATTCGACTCTCCTATAATACTTAACTTTAGCTTGTTACAAAATAGCTTTTACTAATACCTAGTCTGTTCAATCTACATATTGGCTCAAATTATTGTTTTGATTAAAACCGACTAGACGTCATCGCAATAAAATTATATTTAATTTTTTTTTAAATTATTTTTAGTAAGTTTAAAAACTGAGTGAATCTTTTACCGGAATTATTTGTAAATTCAAAGAAAATATTTTTTAAACTGATGACAAATCCCATATATTTTTTCCATTACTTTAATAAAATCTGAATTTCATAATTTAGATGTCTATGTTTGACGTTTTATAAATACGCAAATAAAAACGCGCTTCGTAATTTTTGTCCAAAAAAAATAACACATTAATTCATCAATCAAAAGCACTAAGCAGGGCCACTGCAACGTCCCATCTTCTTAGAAAAAAACAACACCTACACACGAACCCGTCACACACACTAGCGAAAGTGTTTGCAACACTCGTACATACGAAACTACTTGCATGAGGTATAAAACGTGGTAACTGGCGTGATAGGAATACACTCACGGCGTAACATTCGCTGAACAACAAGCGAAGCGAAAATGAAGCTACTGGTTAGTAAGAAATTTGAAAAATTCATATAGTGACAGTGTTCTATGTGTGTGCAGTTCAGATGTCAAGTGTCAATGTGCATTTTTAAATGTGGAATTCAGAACAATACATTTGAAAAAAGAAGAATCGATTTTAATTTAAATTGCAGCGATCTTTATTTTAACGGAAGTGTCATATATCGTAAAATTATTAATCAATCATTATTATCTAAGTGAATGACGCCTTACTAGATCAATATTACATAAAGTCGTTTCCTTACTCGCATAACTAGTCGTTATAAGTAGTCCCACAATACTCGGCAAGTTCTTGTGTTCACTTCCAGTTAGATTTCACTGGTATAAGTTAATTTCCCTTTTCATTTAGCGTTTTCTATGTTATTTTGATTCCGTTTCGCAACTCAGTTGTTTTTAAATTAGTCTTGGTGAATCTTTAGAAAATAAGCCGTATAGATTTCCATTCAGCCGTTAATTTAAGACAATTGTTATTTAAATAACACAGATCAATGTTTATTTATTTCAGAGGTCTTCCTTAATCCTGGCCGTGGCGTTAAGCCTGGCCACGGCAGAGGAGAAGGCAGAGAAGGACAGTAAGGCTGAACCAAAAGCCGCAGAGGAAACAAAGAGACAAGACAAAAGAGGACTTTCAGAGTACTACGGTGATCATGGCGGAGAATTCGGTGGTGGCGATTTTGGAGGTTCTTTTGGACATGACCTGGGTGGCTCCAGTGGAGGCGGTGATGAAGGACACATCATCAGCCACGATGAACATGTACACAAAACCATCACAGTAGTCAAGAAAGTTCCCGTGCCCTACCCCGTGGAGAAACGCATTCCCTACCCAGTGGAGAAGAAAGTGCCCTACCCCGTCAAAGTGCACGTACCAGCGCCCTACCCCGTCGTCAAGACCGTCCACTTCCCCGTCAAGGAATACATCAAAGTACCCGAATACATCCCCAAGCCGTACCCCGTGACGAAACACGTGCCTGTTCCCGTGAAAGTTCACGTCGACAACCCCGTCCCAGTGAAAGTGTACGAACATGTCCCTTACCCCGTCGAGAAACACGTGCCTTACCCCGTGAAAGTGCACGTGCCGCAGCCCTACCCCGTCGAGAAGAAGGTGCCGTTCCCCGTGAAAGTACCAGTCAAGGTGCCAGTACCATACCCCGTCGAAAAAGTCATCCACTACCCAGTGACTGTGCACGTTGACAACCCAGTGCCCGTGCACGTTGACAAGCCAGTGCCAGTTCACGTAGAGAAACCAGTGCCTTACCCCGTTGAGAAGGAAGTGCCTTACCCAGTCAAGGTGCATGTCGATAACCCAGTGCCCGTGCACGTCGATAAACCAGTGCCTTACGAAGTTAAGGTGCCTTACCCAGTTCCCTACCCAGTTGAGAAAGTCATCCCCTACCCCGTGGAGAAGAAGGTGCCGTATCCAGTGAAGATCCCCGTTGACAGGCCGTACCCCGTGCATATTGAGAAGCATGTGCCTTACCATGTTGAGAAGAAGGTGCCTTACCACGTGAATGTGCATGTGCCCCACATTGTACACGAGCACCACGAGCATCATGAGCAGGCTCAACAAGAAGTACATGGTGGTGGTGAGAGCGAAGGTTACGGAGGTCACGAGGAGGTTCAAGAAGGCGGTCAAGAAGGGGGTCACGAGGGGGGTTTCGAGGGCGGCCATGAGGAGCACTACCACCATTAAAAAGAACTGATCTCTTTATTTTTTCTTTAGCTTTAAAGTGTTATCTTGTTTAGTAATTGTTTTTTTTTAATAATGTTTTGTGACTGCTATGTACCTGTGACGATGTAAATAGTAAACGAAAGTATTAAAAAGTGATATAAATAATACTTACTTTTTCGTTTTATTACAAACCAACGAGAACAAAGTTACTGTACAAAAGTACTTATTTTTATGATCTTTCATAATTATCTAGTAAGGAAAGCAAAAGACATCATCTTTAATACCATGACTGGACAAACCGGAAAAGCGTTAGGTGTTACTTGTTTTAATATTATACCACTAGAATTATTTAAATGATTTCCTGCATGTAGCCAAGTTACACAATAATTTTCCGGAAACTTCTGAATCCCATTAAAATATTACTATTAGTCCATCTCTTTCGAGTCATTTATAATATTTACCAAATCACTTTATGGGTGAGATCATCGGTAGACCAGTAGCTAACTCTTTGGGCCGGTTTCTGATTTAAATATTTGGAGTTAGGAACGCGACAAACCACAGTTTAATACCAGAGTTTGACAAGTTTTCACAATAAAATAAAGTTTATCAAATACTCAACTTAAAATTATTTATTCAAAAGAAGGGGTTAGAGGTGTTACTCTCTTTATGAAGTTACAGTTACTAATTAAAATAGACACATAAAATGAGTATATAAATCGCTTTTACGACTACTTCTCGATAAAAATTTAGGATGCATCCAAAATATAACTTGAATCCTAATCTTTTCTCCCAACCAACAATGACATCATAGTATCGAAAGAAATCCGATACATAAGCTACATAATCCTAAATTATTCATATCAAGTTATTTAGCAGACAAACCGCTTTCACTAACTAACCCAGTTACTCTCGACAGTTATATATATCGTGCTAAATGACAATACACCTTGGGAAGTTGAGATACAATAATAACGGCAAGATTTTGAAAGAATTCGTATGCAGATTTTTTAATTACTCGTAATTGTCATTTCACGAATAAAAAAAATAGACTGCTGAATGGACGAATGTTGGGTAACTTTCAAAGTTTATAGAAAAATCAAATATAAAAATGCACTTTCAGAAATTGCAAAATTTCCAAATTTCGCTGTATCTTTTCCAATTTTGCATTCCTTAAGAAACTTAACTAAATTAAACTTAAGGACTAAGAAAAAACAAATAAAAAAGAAATACAATACCAAATCGGTCTAACCGCTTACCAACAAATGGCATTTCAATTTATTTATGCAGTAGATAAATAAGCAATCAAATCACGTGAACTTTTAATAAATTTGACCAATTAATATTATTTTGCATTATTATAATATCATTATGCAAGTGAAATCTAAAGAAACTGACATTTAATCGCAATCACACTGACATTGTGGGGTCAAGATTCTGCAAGACCCATAATGACTTCAGGACAGGCTAGTATTATACTTCTAATTACAATTTTAAGCTTTGCAACAGACAGTGAAATTGTTTGTGGAGTTCCTGGATTCCATACTGGTGTTTTTCTTATTACACAACAGTTAATACTGAGACCGAGTATACACCTTATGAATTAGTTTACGGTAAAATTTGTAAGTTACCAAGTAGTCTTCAAGGTGAGAGTGTTGCACCTTAGTATTATTTTGATGATTATCCTTTAGAATTTAAACACAGGTTGCAGAGGGTTCAAAATGATGCAAAAAATAATTTGATATCAAGTAAGTTAGCAAGACAACATTATTATGATAAGAATCTTAATTCTTTAACTTATAAAGAAGGTGACTTGATTTTGATAAAAACGAAACAGGCAATAAGTAGGAATGCATTTATAATGGATCACTAAATGTTATAGCTAAATATAAAAATAAGATAGATGTAATACATAAAAATAGGACGAAGTTATACTGCAAAACTTAGAATGTAAGTTTAAAAATGTAATGAGATGAAAATATATTTTTATTTTTTTATAGAAAATAGTTTTGTTTTTATTTTAAAGAGGGGTGATGTGGTATTATATCAGGTATGTCACGTTTAGCACTTAGTTTAAGTTAAGGCTATGTTCATAGTTTTATTATAATAAATATCACGGACGCACTACGTATATATTCGACTAATAAAGGGAGTCTTGAGTCTCCAGTTGACTCATGGAGAAGTATGCATCATGGTGTTTATTTAACCCCTCCTTCCTTCCACATCGCACCGCATCGCCAGCCATACCTTACGAAGTATGCAGATTAATGTGAAAACGAATGTATTCATTAAAATGTTTTTTAAATCAACATTAAGGAAAAATTCTATAAAAGAAAAAAAAACGGAAAAGGACAATTTTAGCTCGAGTCATCATTGTGAATTTTTAGATAATCCCAAAAATTTTAATTTATTTATATATTTTTTTTTTAATTATATTTTTATTTTTATTTTTGTGATATTTTTTTAACCTCAACATAACGTAGTTCCTATAACCATTGAGGTTATAATACATATTATCTCAATGCCCATAACTACTTATTTCTGTTGTTGTTGTGGATGATGGTTGGTTACCAATTGTCATAATTAAGGTCGATGATGCACATCAACACAACAGTGCGCCTTCAGTCCATTGAAAGCTGTTTTCTTTCTTTCTTTAAAATGGTCCTTCAATCCAATAAAATAATTCAAAGACCGGAAAAATCATGTTAATGGAAGAAAATTGCTCATCACGGAACATGGCCGTGCACCTATAATCACGAGTATCGGAAGCTTAGCTAGAAGTAAGTATTTTCTTTCTAACGTGTTGTGTATTACATCTACAAAATCAATCTGCCTTTATTCTATTCACTGTAGCAAAAACTAAAAAATAAACAAACAAACGTCAAACGGTTATAATCCAACTAATTTCAAAAATACAACCCCACAACGCCAAATGGTTACTTTTGTAGCACTTTTTAATTTATCATCATAATAGTTCCGAACTCCAGCAGTGGTGGCCCAGTGGGATCGGCCGCGACTTACAAATTGTAGGTCGTGGGTTCGAGCCCACGCAGGCACTTTACTTTGTGTAAATTATTTCATCACCACTGCTCTCAAAACGGTGAAGGAAAACATCGTGAGGAAACCGGCATATCCCAGAACCAAAATTTCGAAGACATGTGCCATCCGCCAACCCGCACTGGGCCCGCGTGGTGGATTACGGCCCATTCCCTCTCACAGAGGGGAGGCCTGTGTCCCAGCAGTGGGAACATTAATAGGCTGATGATGTGTGATGTGATAATAGTTCCGAACTCCAGGCTTTTGAGATGCTTTTTAATGTCGGCTATTGGTTTTGGTTGTAATACTACCATTTTTTTTTGTAAATAATTTAAATTATTATACTATTAATTATTATTATTATTTATATTTTGTGCTTCTGTGTATTTGGTTGTTGTATGAAATAAACATCTCATGATGTTTCTTATTTTAGATTTTAGTGAAAGCAAAGAAGACACTGTAAAAACCTTTTTATGGTTTTAAATCTTTCGAAATCGTAATATTGAGTCAACTCTCGAAGGGCGACATGTTTTACGATGATTACGACAAAATTAATGAGTTTGGATAATAAATTGTAATTTGCCGTATTAGGCAATAACTAGATGTTTTAATAGGTGAAAATATGTGTCGATGTCAATTTTGAAGTTTTACCCTTGACACGAAGAGTTAAGTGTTGCAAAATATGTGGATTTGTTAAATGTTCCAATCGGTTAATTAATTTTATCAACCGCTTTTGTGTATATGCATGACAGCAATAGAAAAATCGATAGAATTCATGGCATATTTATATACCTATTTATATAAAGCTCTTTTTCAAGATGTTCCTAGATATCAAGTATATTCGTAAGTCGGAAATCGCTAGCCTTTCGTTATCTTTCATCTTTAGCCACTGCCAATGCACATCAATGAACTTCAGTTCTTCATAAAGGTAAGGCAGATAGTTGTGACACAACAATACAAAATAAATGTACTAAAACTGCTCTACATATAGAACAAGTTCTATGATCATTCTTTGTAACATTATCACGTTGGCGTCCCCAAAGTCGTCAACCAAAATGAAGTGTACGTGATTAGTTTTTACGCCTACCGAAAAACCACACAGCATACCGTACACTTCCTACAAACAAGTGCGTCATTAAGAAAACCGCGTCACTTGCGCAAGAGTTGCTCTTACGTAACTAACTTCATCAGGCCACACGTTTGCCATCTTCATGAGATAGAAGAAAATCTATTTTATTCGAGAGCTTTCTATTGGTTTCTCTATTATTATTACTGAAAAGTTATATTTACCGATAACCAAATAACAAAAAAAATATTGCCTAAAATGTTTTCCGGATTGGAGAGAATATAAGTTGCAAAACTATATGGATACTATTTTAGCTACTTTTACCTTCTTTCTTTCTAATAAAAAACAATCATTTCCATTTTTATTCATAATCTAAAATGAGGCATCCAGCTTCATTTCAATTAAAATTTAAGAAACTTCACTAGTCAAACTGATATGGAGGACAAAGTGCCAGTTTTTAAACAACTGACGAAGCTTTGTCCATGCCCAAAAAGCAACAAAGAAATCTTGAAAAATTAAACTGTTCATGTTTAATAAGTAGGATCTCGGTCTGATACAATTTAGCGCCTTTTATCGATATAAACCTTGACAGAGCATTATTCTCACCAAACAAGATACATACTGTCATTACTACATTCACACAAAACTTGCTACATACATATATTATTCAAAAGCTTGTCTCGAATAAAACCAAAATACACGCAACACCGTGTGAACGCCGGTAGTTGTCTTAAAGTTAAACTGTATCGGACATGAATTACTGCCCGTGCGACACGATTCCCCGATACATTCACCACAATGGACCTCGACTGTCCATTTATCCCTATAAGCAATGAAGTAATAGATTGTGCAACAACTGAATTTGTGTTTTGAGAAATAAATGGTTGGAAATCGTTCTGTGACAAATATGGAGATTTTGAAATAATGATTGGCGAGAGTTTCAAAAATGTTACAAAATTCTACTTTCAGTTTCATGTATCAGCATGAATTGTCATTGATCTGTTATGTTGGTTTTAAAGGGAAGATAGCGCAGAAACATGAGATACAGGTTTGGTCTAAAACTGCTGTCGCTAACGATTGACTCATCATAATTTTCGCTTAAATAGTAGCAAGCATAGTCACATCGACCGAGGTGGGTTTTTCGCATACAGCGAACTCTTGCGGCCCTCACTAGGTCATCGGTTTTACTCCTTCATAAAAAGGCACAAAATGGAGTATTTAAAACTATTCAAATAGGACAGCTTAATTGCAACTTGATTTGAAAGTACCTACAGTACAGTCAAAACGGATCAAAAAATAGGTCGCAGACGTCCGACTAAATTTCCTAAGTAAAAAGTCATAATTCGAGGTTTGGCTCTCGCCTATTACCTCCTCCAATATCAGACCAATTTTAAAGATATTCTATAAACTGAAAAAGAAAGATATATACTGTTCCCTTATGTTTTCCTTTTTGATGATACATCTTTAGAAGCACTAGAAAAATGCCTCAAAAGATGCTCAATATAGCGCTGCCAACAGAGGCCTAGTATACAAATTTGACAACTATAAATGAAAAATCTCGTATTATGACTTTTTACTTAGGACATTCCGTTGGATATCTGCGACCGCATTTCCTCTTAAGCGATACAAATATTACAGAACAAGACAGTCTTAAACCTACAAACAAACATAAAAACGTAATGACATTTAAAACAAACGAAAGCAAGCAATGACGGATAGGTGTACTGCAAGACTGCAACTAAATGCCATCAAGATAATATTATTACACTGGCATTATACAACCGGAATACAATAAAATAAGCTGTAATGCGATACATTTCTTCACTCAATCTCCTTATTACTAGTGAAGCAAGAAACTCTGATCTTATATTATTTTATGTGAGGCGATTTTCACAACAGATTGCCGATGAAATGAATAATAAGAATTATGTCAAGTAAATATAGGTGTCAAATTATATTTATTAAAGAAAGTGGTGTAAAACTTTTATTTTCGAAGCTTACTTACTGCCTACTTAATATCATCACTAATGCTTAATTCAAAAGTAACGTTACCGAAAACAGAGGCTTTAGATACGTGTCAATCAATGTCAACAATGGCGATAGCCGAAATGCCAAATGTCAAGTGACATTTCTATAGCACTTGACAATCCCATACATATTTGTCATTTTTCCACACAGATCGCTCCATCGTCTTGTAAAGACCGACGATATAGAGTTAGAAAATAAATATTTATAACTAGACTTACCTTATGTACGGGATATTGGCGGGTATGTGGTACTTGGAACCAGGATCGAAGTCCAGCTCTGAACGAAGTACTGGAGGCTTGATGCCTTGGTACTGCTCCCTGTGAAGAACATAACAGGTTAGCAAAGAATTTTTAAGAAATTGATGAATTTTGAATGTTGGAAAAGCTTTCAAAGGCTATAATAATAATTTATTTGAATATTCCATTTACAAATAATACCTACCACTCTTATAAATCACAGGGCATAAAAAGAGTATGCAGGTATGCGGAACATGGTGTAAAGTCTGCCAACCTCTATGTACCTAAAGAAAATAGATTAACTTTCATTGTTAACACAACTCTTTTTGGGATTCCGTACCCGAAGTGTCCAAACGGAGCCCTATTGCTGTCTCACTCACGTGTCCGTGTTTCTATCTGTCCGTCGTCTGTCACACAATTTTGTTCTGAAAATTTCTTTAACTTCTAATTAGGTGATAATGTATATTATTACGTATTTATTACTAAAAATATTTTTTTTTTGGTAAATCAGATTTTTATTCGAAATTTCCTCATTTTCCCTAATACAACCAACTTGTTTTTGCGGTTTGCTACGGAACCCTAAACGTTTGAATTCCGACACGCACTTGGCCGGTTTTTATTTTTACATCCGCACCCTGCGTATATCAGATTTACATCCGCATCTGTTCATAAAGTAGTGTAGAATTTTTGTTCAGAAATAGTAATCTCTTATTCCAGATTTTTTTTAAATAATGAACTTAGGTGTTTCATTAATTTATTCTGCTGCTATGCAGTTTCGATTTTCCTAAGCTTGACATTGCCAAAGTTACTTATTTGTAACATAGGCACATTAAAGCTATGTAATATCGACACACGAGTGTTATTAAAAGAAATTAGGTCAATTGGTTACACACAAGATTTTGAACTTACATAATGTCAGAAATGCATTCTGTAACGTAGTACGTTTAAGTTTGGAGGTATAGTGATGAGATATAGCGGATTGTAATAATTTTAACCCACAGCTTTTAAGCTAAAGTATACAAAACAAAAGTATGTGCTCATTTTTGCTTAATTTATGAACCTGAATGAAACAATGTTTTCTCAAAAACTAAATAGGTGTAGTCTGTACTGGTCCATAATGAATTTATTTCTTTATACCTTCTTTCTCAAAAGGTCATGTGTTTGTGTCATTAGGTGAGTTCGTGTAGTTTTATTTTACTGTTGACTCTATTTGCACTTAATTTTACTATTCGAAATTTCTTTATCTTTATCTTCTTTTATTGACCTATCAGTGTGGCGATGCTTTGGGGCGGCCTATGTCCAGCTGTGGACGTCTTTCGGCTAAAATGATGTTGATGATGATGATCTTTATATCCATATTGTCAAGTACCGTAAGTTTCATCCAGTCATATCCATGATCAATATGGTCATTTACCATATACTTGTTATATATTGAATATATATAACAAGTAATATTATATATGTATGTTTATATATAAGCTTATGTATAGAATTTAATATAGAATTTTATATATTTTTTTATTTATGTTTTTATATTTTAATGTAGCATTACACCACAGACTACCCCCTGTTTTATTCTTAGATAATTATGTCCATCCAAAGGTTGTCTGGCAGATATCGCTGTCAGCGAAAAAAGATGTATACTTCATTTTCTCATTGTAAACGAGATGTGTAACTTCATTTTATGGTGTACAATAAAGAATATTCTATTCTATATACCTCATTTTATCATTCAATTAAAATAGTAAGTTTATCGTTCCCGCCACCGCTTATTCATTGCACATCAACAACTCTTGCTTTCATCGGAGATATGAACCCGTTACCGAGTCAAGGCCGACAGACGACCGCAATCCCATCACGACGCCAATGTGGACCACTTCATTTGCGTTCTTGCAACCGGTAGCAATAGCAACCTATGTACGGTAATGGTGATTTTTTATTTTTGTTCCTTTGCGAAATTCGATTGTTTCATCGAGCTTAATATTGTTATTACCTTTTAAAAGTGATCAATTTGGCAATTGGGTAAAAAAATGTAGAACTTTTTTTTCCAAAACCAGTCCACATTATGCCCTTTGTCTTTTTGTTCTTCATTGTCAAAATGGAAGCCAAATTAACATAGAAAAATGATAGTTCCATTTAGTACGTAAGTGAGATTATCAAATAATATTGAACCCGTATTTTTTGCTTAATTAAATAAATAAAAATTGACAAAGATAAAGCGCACCAAAGTTCAGGAGAGGGGGCTTGTGACGTCACTTTGTCAGTATAAAGTGTAGCACAGCATGAAGTCACAAGATATTTCAACGCACTGTTTTGTTGTTATTTTTTGTTTACGTGGCAAAAGAATAAAATCGTTGCCAATATTTTTAGGTTTTCTAACTAACGGACTAAATAGCTATTTTTTTTAACAATTTAGAGATATTTTTACAATATCGGTGTATCCAATTACCCAGTGACATATATTTATTAAAACATATTCTATGTAACCATGCCAGCGTACTTTTACCTATTACTATTTCATCACATTTTGTTACAACCTTTATAGTGTCATCCATTTCAATCTTCTACGCTATCAGCAAATTACTGTATCATCAATTTGTTACCAAAACTCTTATTTGTCATGCATTAAATTTACATAAACGCACGCGAGAACGTCAGAATCGTTGATTGATTTTAATGAAGTAACACTACGACTAACCACACTACTAAAATGCTAAAGTATCTAAAATTGTCTGTTTGTTTGTTACGTTGTTTACGCCTAAACCTCGGAAACAATTTTGATGAGTTTTGGTTTAGAGCTAGACTGGACTTTGGAAAAGCACTTGGGATACTTTTTATCTCGGGAATACGATCCCTCGGGATAATTTACTTGGAAGTTTGTTGCGCCACTTCATCCCAGCCAAAATACTAGAAAGTTTTGATTGTTTTTACGTAGAACTTTGACGCTCAAGTGTAATCTCTCAGCCTAATTTGAATCCATGACATTGATTTTGTTTTTGAACTTCCAACTCTTACGTAGGTAAAACCGCTGGCTTATTTGCTATTTTGACCTAGAAATATACTCGTATTCATATACACTAACTGATCACCGGACCGTACACATTATGTCATGAAGTTGCGTGCGCTTACCGAATTATCTAACTAATAATGACTGGGTTATTTAGTGTCGGTTAAAAAAGTGTAATGCATAATGGTAGATGTGTGAAGTGTTTTAATTTTGTTATTGTTCGTGTGTGGTTGCGTTTAGACATTATTTGCTGTACGCTGCAAGTATTTCAGAAAATCGATCGAAGCTATGACCACAAGAGGAGAAAAAAAATCTTCCTACTACTGGGTATTAAGATCAGAGATGACGCTAAAGTAGTGATTTTATTGTTATTTTGGTTTGATTAAAATTTGCTCTTGGTTACAAGCTGGATATATAAAATTGATATGGATGGCAAGTAGAATTTAAAATAATACACAGGAATAACGAGAGTCAGTCTCCAAAATGTTAGGCACTGACCACGTTTTGGACTTTTTGAAAATGATCACTGGTAGAATTAATGGGTTTCATAAGCCTAATTGTAGGTTTTGTTTGCATTCTTGGAGATAACGTCTGTGTGGTGTGTTTGTGTGTGCGTAATTTTAGAACAAGTATCTATTCCTAATTCTTTATTGTACACAAAAATGACATACAATATAGAGTGATTATAGAGTTAATGTACAAAGGCGAGCTTAACTCAAAGTAGAGTTTTCTACCAGCAAACCTTAGAGGGATATCTACTTTAATTTAACAATATTTCTTTCAGTACCTAAACGAGGAGACTGTTTAACGTAGTATATTAGCGATGATGACAAAAAATACTTTTTATATTACCTAAAAATATTGGACACGTATTTTTCTTTTAATTCTTAATTCTTTATTGTACACCAAAACAATACATTTACAGAAAGTGAAATCAATATTCATGTACAAGGGCGAGCTTAACTCCAAAATGGACCACATTGACAAAAAATTACGACAATACAGTGCGTTGAAATATCGTGTGATGTCAGCAACACTTCGTACTGACAAAGTGACGTCACAAGCCACCATTCCTGAACTTTGATGAGCTTTATTTTTGCCAGTTTGTATTTATAGAACAAAGCAAAAAATACGTGTCTAATATTATTTGAAATATCACTGAGGGACTAAATAGAATTATCATCTACTAAGGAAACATCCCTATTCTCATCCAGCTGTTACTCGACTTCAGTTCTGCATTCTAGTTTTGATACAGCAACAATATCTAGACCACTTAGGCTCGGAATGTGAGTAACCTACTACATAATATTCTATGAAGATACTCAGTCAAGATAACCAGTGTACTCCGGTGTTGTAATACTCAGCTGAGGGTGACGTTACTCAACTGCGATGAGCAGCGGTTACTTGCGTACGATCTTACACCTCATTATATGTTATGGAATGTTGAGATTATGATCTGATTGCATTGTGAAATAATATCGATTTTACTGGAATAGTTTTTTCTTACTGCTTCAATTTCAGAAGTTGCTATTATGAATTTGATAGATGTATATGAGATTGATATATGGAAGTTCAGGTAAAATTAAATAGAAAGAAAAGAAAAGAAAGAAAAAGTGTTTATTGCCACAAAAACGACTTTGTTAGTGTCGAACTGTAGCCTCCTAAGATCTGTTTAGTTCTAGTGTGTTACTGTCTGCTCTATCCAAATGACTGACTCATGACAGTTCCTGTAATTATGGTAAATGGACCACTTAGAAGATACTGCAATTTTCTATCATTCTACTTGATGTACTAAAACTGCATAATTTCAAACCCTGATTATAATTATATTATGGTAGATTGATAGACAATATGATAGTTGATAATTAAAGTTGCCTTAATAAGTCACCTTCTAATCAGTTTTTATTTTATTTTGTTGTCATTGCCATTTTTAAATTGATGGTTTATTTCCATTATTTGAGTATTTATCTAAACTTTATTTTGACATTGATTAATTTATCATTCTTATTCTATAGCATCATTTATTTTACAATTTAAACCTACATTATGAATTCTCCAAGTTATATTAATTGTATAATAAGCTAAGAATTCATGACTACACAAAATGATTGTGATCGATATATTGTGTGGTATTTTATCTTGTTGACATTGCCATTTTATTTGATTTATTTATATCTAAATTTTAACTGCCATTCTTTATTTTACAATTCTTATTCTGTAGCACCATTTAACATAATTTTAAATTAATGTTTCTAATTAGTTATTATGAATTAAATATATTTATTGTTTTACTCAATTGCAGTGCCCGACAGGGTCCATGAACTATATTACTGTTCATAAGATCTTCTTAAACACATTTGTTATGCCATAAAGATTTGAATTTGAGTTCTGTAACTCAGAATACCTACTAAACTTGAGAATCTATACTATAGTAGCTGCCGGTTTGTATTTATCATTCACTCTCTTACCCTCATCACAACTTTTTTGGGTTGTACGTAGCTAATCTTCTTCTTATCCTGTTAAAAATACTTAGAAGAATTAAATCTTTATTAAGGCTTCAAATATTACCAACCTTAGTCTCCACCAGTGACAGTTATACTGTTCTTTCCTGACGTCTCCAGTGAAGACATCCCACCGCCACTTGTCCATTACCAGAGCGAATGGTAGGAAGGCCAGTTTGTCCATAGCTTGGGTGAAGAGATAGTTGATGTCGTGAGCTGTGTCGTCCACTGACCGTTGGACTAGACCCAGGGTCTGAAGGTGGCGAGGGGAAGACACGGAGAGGGCGATCGTCTCGCCGATGGCTTCGTGGAAACCTGTAGAAAAAAATTATGAATTTCGGTTCCATTAACATTCTTGGGCGAAACCGTTCCAAGATTTAAACATATATAAATATGGGTTTTTGTTTGCCGAAATTTTCAGATTAATTGTGATTTTTTAAATATCTGGGAAGCAGGTGTATAAAGATTGATTCCAGCACAGACATCATGTATATATTTCAGTAGATGCTGACAATAGGTAGGCGATATGATAAACTTTCGGAGTACCAAGTCTCTTGAACCACTGCATTCGGAACGTTTCAACTTCCTGTATGACAACCAAACCGACAGCTGATTGACAATCGGTGGGGACATCATCAACCTTTTAATTTTCCCACTGCTGGGACTCAGGTCTCCTCTATGTGTGAGAGGGAATGGGACGTAAATCACCACGCGGGCCCAGTGCGGGTTAGTGGATGTCACATGTCTTCGAATTTTCAGTTCTAGGTCTTTTCCTTACTATGTTTTCGTTCACCGTTTTTAGATGTAGAGTGGTGATGAAATAATTTACACAAAATAAAGCGCCTGTGTAGGTTCGAACCTACGACCCACAACTTGTAAGTCGCGGTCGTTAACACTGGGCTACTATTACTCTTAGGAGGGGACAGTACCATCATTATATTACTTCTCTAACAAGATAATTTTGCCGTCAAAGCCACCAATCATCCTATCAGGCTACCCAAAGCCCTTCGCAAGAAAGAAATCTCCAATTATTCCTCCAACTAGTGCGTTACTTTCCTCCTTCATACCGTGAAGATATAATTCTTTGATTGTTCTACACGTTCCTGATTAGTTTGGCAACAAAGGTCTTTATTGAAACAATAGTATCTCGCTGTTCTGCAACCCAGTCGTAACACAATATGCTTGTGGCGAAACAATGATTGTATGGAAGCTCGTAACTTGAAAATGTATAGACCGACTAATTAATATAAGCTGTAAGTAGAGAAAGGAAAGTTTCGATTTTATGATCTTGTAGAAACAGTACATTTCTGTTCGTATAAAAGAAACAGCAACGGCCTTCGGAATAGATCGGTCGCTGAATGATTTGTTTGGAAAATAGACTAATAATTACATATTATGCTTTATTGTGGACATCATGTCGATTGACGATTGTGTCTAGTAGCGAAACTGTTGATTTGATCAAATCATTTAAGCTAGACTGAATGTCAAAGGCAATGAGCTGGATGTTCTGATGCTGAAGTCTTATGCCTATAGCTTTAATTGAGACAATCTCACCGCACTATTCCTAAACCACTGCAACTCCTGAAAGCTAGTATCAACAGTGGCGACCACCAGAAAAGCGCCGAAGCAATGAAGCTTAATTTAACTGTCAGCAGAATTTAACTGTCTTGGATCCCGCAACGAAATCAATCAGAAAATAATAACGGAGAGTAAAATACAAATTTTTACTGCCCTCCATATGAAGCAGGAGACAGAACAAACAAGGCCCAGTTGCCAAGTACCACAGATAAAAAATATCATTAATATTAATGGGTTTTAACATTGTGAGCTATATTTGATTCCAATAATAGGTATGGCAAAAACGCTTGAACGCACATAAATTTGTTCTAGTTTCTACAAGGTCCGTATAGTAAACAAGTCTAGATGCAGCCTGTACATTATTCAACCTAATATTACGTTCATACTGCCAAAGAATACACTCCCATAAGATATGATGTGCAGATTGTATATATTTGCAGTCAGATGTAGAACACTGACATAAAGGCGAGGCAACGCCTTTATGTCAGTAGCTATGGACATAGTCATGAACACCCGTGTACACAAAAGAAACTTGCATAATAATTTTTGAATACACAAGTAATTGCGCGTTAGGTTGAAGATACCACCAAAGTTTCGGGAACCTCCTGGATGAGGACCCGGGCGGTATGGCAGAAAGGCAACGAAGACCTTACCCATCAGTGGGACATTACAGGCTGATATGATGATGTTAGCCAATCAATATTTGTGTGCCGCAATTAAAAAGCCTTTGCGTCTCGCGTAGATCCACGTTTTAGGCACTCACGGGGTTAAACCAAATTATGCATATCCAAAACCACAAAATCTGTAATCAATTTAATATAATAACTGAGGTATTAGAAACACCTACAGTATCAGATTATAAACAGGAACTAGCAGCACGAAGGGAAAGTGATACTGTTACTAGAACCGGAAAAGTTCCTGCAAAACATCGTAGATTCTTGTCACCTTATATGGACGTTTAATATGTCAATAACGTTACGTCACTATGTTACTAGGAACAAGCTGGAATGCTGCACTGGATGTGGCCTGGATGTGGTTATTAAGACTGTTCCTATGATCTAGAAAGATCGAAGAGTTGCTCGTAAGCCGTTTTAAGTTTACACTAGGTAAATGCATTGAAAAAGTGGTAGGTAGCTTTTGACCCTTAGTGAAACTTGTATAGGCGTTTGAATACTCGAAAGATATTTAATGCAAGACTTTGGTCTTTCAATGACAAATTTTAATTTAAGATGAAAGAAAGGTCAGACATTCAGCTAAGCTACACGTAAACTCACGGCTTTTGTCCATGGGTGTAAGCAGAAACTACAGAACGTCACGTACTACAAACATTACATTTAGTTAATAAACTAGCTAATAAATTAGCTGTCACGTAAGTTTTCTAGATTATTAAAAAATAGAGAGAAAAATTAACGCAAGATTTATGCACTTGTACTTTGTATTTTTTTCCGTATGCGTCTTGACAGTTATCTAATTCCGATGGCACACCAACGGCCTCCACAAAAGAAATGTAACGCCTCTTACTTAATCCACGAGCATCTCAAAGATACAAAACAGTGAAAATCTCACGCATGCTTACAAACAATGTGATCTAGTCTGTATCTGCGCGATCAACATGCGCGCTTCGTCCCAATATGGGTGGCTTCCGACTGTCGGGTAATAAAGAGAGGTTATGTAATACGGCTACTGTTTTACAACTAATCTGGCGGATTGAAGATGTCCTTGTTTGTGTCTTCTTGGATGGGTTGTTACTAAAAACGGAATTTGTTTTGATGTGGTTGTATAAGATGTAAAGTGAAGGTGCACTTCCAAGTGTAACTGAAATTGGGAAATTTCTATTCATCTTTGTATTTCCAATAATTGCACAATTAATTACCACTGTATGCGCATTTTAAGAATCATAATGAGTTATTTGAGGATAAAAGTGGGCAAAATTGGCACAAAAATAATCTAAATAAAAGCGATTGTCGCTTGATTACAAAGAAAATCTTTTTTTGGGGGGAAAAATGTCAAACAAAAAATAAACTTGATTTATATTAATTTCAATTTAAAAAATAAGAAAGGTGCATTCATAATCATCAACTGATTGGCAAAACGCTGCAATTTCTGCATTTTAAAATCTTAATTTATGCAACAATTTATTCCAATCAAGCCACAAACTAATCAATAAGTTATCGAATAACAAAATAGATGCAGGCATTGTCGCTGGCGCAGGCCCGGGTGAAAGCGGCGCACGCGGATGTTAACTTGCTCCCGATTGATAAACTCGAGCGCAACTAAATTCCAGACCATAATTTATCTCTATGCGAAATTGCATCCAGATCCGTCTAGCCATTCTGGCATGATTGAGTAACAGACATTGATCCATACATCCAAACTATCACATTTATAATTTTAGTAGGAAGTAGGATTTATTCCCCAGTCACCCCACAAACTAAAAAATAAGTTCTTGAATAACAAAAGAGATGCAGCGTCATCGCAGGCGCAGGCCCGGGTGAAAGCGGCGCGGGCGCACGCTGATGTTAACCTGCTCCCGATTGATAAAGTCGAGCGCAGCAAAATGACGCAAATAAAATCCAGTATTGGTTGTATCGGTGATTAGACTTTCCCGTGGTTGTGCTTTCTGCTTTTTTTAAACTACACCTTGATTAACCTAGTACCTAATGATTCTTACCAGCGGCCCAAGTGGCGCCTCACGATGTAAAAAACGACCACGAGTAAGGGGGAAGAGGCGGGGTGTTAGTAAAGCAGATCCATACTCCATTTGCGATAACATTAGACGTTTAAATTAGCCCATTTTACAGCTCGTTCAACCGATTCTGACTTCTATTGCGTTGGTAATATGACGAATGTTACTCGTAGCTGTAGAAAATAGTTGGTTTTGCTAACAAGTTTATGCTTTTTATGTCATCCTTATGTTTACGGGATATAATTCAAAATCAGTTGAACGGGCTGTAAAAAGATTTGGACATGTCTAATGTTATTTCAAATGGAGTTTAGCTAAGTTAAATCTTAGAGCTCAGTAGTTATCTGTGCTCCACATTGAGATAAGAAAAACATGGAGGCGCCGCGATGTATATATATATATATAGGTATATATATATATCGCAATATATTTCGCGATATATATAGATATGCATACATTAGCTTATACAAATATGAGTGAAATACGATACAGAATGTGAAACATCGTGTTGTTTCATTATTTCCAATGTAGTAATCGTATTTGATTAAAGAGACAACAATATTTCAGTTTTTGCTCATAATGGCATGATTTTGTTGTGACGTAG
Organism: Orthosia gracilis; assembly: GCA_947562075.1. Taxonomy (NCBI): domain Eukaryota; kingdom Metazoa; phylum Arthropoda; class Insecta; order Lepidoptera; family Noctuidae; genus Orthosia; species Orthosia gracilis. Next base: position 46,939,062 of record OX387272.1, on the reverse strand, counting down.
TGACAGTTTTAGGTAAGTGCCATATCCGCCATATTAGGGGACGATTTTTGTGCTTGTGTTCGTACTAGGCCTGGGGGGTGACCATAAGCTCTTAGAGTAAGGTTATTTTGAGTGTGTGTAAGTGACAGATGTATATGACTTGTATACATCTGTCACTTACGCGATCTCATCTGTCACTTACGTTGTTAGTAGTGTACTTGTTACCTTTATTATTAAGTTCTAACCTACGTTTAGTTATTATTACACTGCGGTTTGTTGTCCCAAAATAAATAAATATTTAATCTATAGAAAAAACGCCGGGCGTATTTTAATGAAGTCGTCACCATCTCAAAGACAATTTTATAATCAATATTTTGATCTAAGACTTTTTTTATACAAAAAGCGGCTAAATTTTGGGTCGCGCGGATGTGCAAAGCTTTGTTATCTTAAGGTCGTTGGCGACTGTCGCCGTCTTAAAATAAAATAAAATTAGGGCACAACCCTGATTTGTCCAATTGACTGCCTATTGTGATATTTTCAGATTATTCTCAAAATAAAACATTTTACTAGATGTGGCTCAAGCTTACAGCTTATTCTTGTGGATTATTCTTTGTGCATAGTTATGCACGCAATTTAATCATGTAACGGTTAAAATACCAACAATATTTAAAAAAAACAAACAGGTCAACCCACTAATTTGTTAGAGATTATTTACGTTCCGCTTTGTATAAAAGTTTATTTATATTTACATAATTTGAAGGTGATGACTGCAATTAAAGCATAACTCACCGGATCTTATACACGTGCCATCTTAGGTAATACAAATGGATAGAATATGTATAATATTTCGGTATAAATAAAGTTATTTAGTTTCTACTCTCGAACCTGCCTCTAAAATATCTAAGGCTTATGTAATTCTTATGTGAACTGCTACAAAAATATGTATTCATATCACACTTTCTACTTTCTACATGGTTTTTACGTTAAAAGATTCGTTTTTTTCTGTTATTGTTTAAAAGGCAGTTTATTAATTTTCAGTATAAAAAAAACTACTTCGATAATTTTTACACAGTATTTATTCAATTTCCTACAATATTATAACAAAGGTTAGCTCTGAAATTAACCTTTAGATTTTAATATAATTGGCATTACATAATAATAGTACGTGTTTTGGAGAAAACTTTCTGAAGTTCAAACTTCACAAAGATAACTCTCAAAAATCTAAAATAAAAGATTTTGTAAGGAAAATAAAATATACTTATTTATTAATAAATTAATTGGAAAAGGCATGAATAAATTAATGCGGAACCATACAAACTTATTTACCAATTTAAAAGACCCAAAGTTGACAAATCACCCTTGTTTGAATATAACTCAGTGTTGATCTATAGAAAACCGTAGTCATAATAAATACGGAACCATGACATTTCATATTTCATAAAAACGAATCTGGCGCGGTTCGAACTTGACCTCGATGATCGCTCGCGCAGTAAGACGTACAAAAAATAAAGTATTTGATGATACATGGATACTGGTTGAGCTAGAAGTGACTGCAGTAACAAACCAGTCTAATAAAATCTAGCTACGTCCATTGAATAAGCTGTAAATGACATATGAAAAGCCGGAACATCCTTTAAAAAAGATTAGTCCTTGACGACACTGGACAGAGACAAAAGGATGGAGAATAAGGAGACCTTTGCCCACACGTCACGACACGACAAAAACACGTTAAATATCACAAGCCTTCCTTGAGTAAATTCATACACCGCACTTAATATTGGGAATTAGTAAAATATCTAGGAAAACAAAAGAATACAGAAACAGGCACACCTCATGGCTAGAAATGCCTCATGGCTAGGCACTTCTAGCCATGAGGCCTTCCCTAAGTGCCCACTCGACACTTTAATAAGGTTTTTATTTAAAATAGATTATATTTGTAATATTATAACACACTTGATTCTCTCTTTGTATTCCGTCAATAAAAAAAACAAACCGGAGTACACAAATACTTAATAGCTTTAAACCAATAAACGCATTTGTTCTTATTTTTTCTTTCTTGCTTAAACATTTTGTATCTTCTATTCACGAGACATCTATGGCAGAGGACGCACGTGGCGAGATGCGCGTGAATTGCATAACGGAGCTCCGTAATCGTTAGTATTTATTTCCGTGAATTTCTTACAGCGCGTGCGGCTTTTTAATGTGCTGTTTTTTGTTTTTATTTTATAGTGTTATGGTCAACTCATTGCTTATAATTGTTTTTTTTTTTTTAAGTGTATTTTCACATGTGGATAGTAGTTACTTAGATATATGTTTACAACACATTCATGTGCTGAATAAAAACGGAAGTGGTTGTAATTTTTTCAAGCCTTCAAATTGCTCTGATTGAATACCCTTTGAAAGCAAACCTTTGTTGCATTCCTCCGAAGGGTTCTCGCCTGAGAATATGCATTGGTTTTCCATAGTGGCAATTAGATCCATGAAAAGACATCAATGGAATAAACGAAACCATTTTCTGCAAAAGGGATCTGTATGGACCAGGTGACAATCGTAACAGCTTTCATGAAAAGTTCTTGAAATACGACTACCCAGTTAACGAAAAACTCAAAGCCAACACATTTAATTTTCCGTACAGACATGAGGAAAATGAATGTATTCTCATCACGAGCTCGTGTGTTATGTTTCTCTCGCTCCATCCTAACTTAGGTGTGCGTGTTACAATTTCGCGTCTATTCATACAATTTCCTAACACGCGTTGTGCCACATTTCGTATCGTCGTCGTAACTACAGTTTAGTTTAATTATTATGTAATGTATAACGCAGTCGCGTTTGTTATTTAACTATTGTAGCGATTTTGTATTGGATATACGCTAGCATTAAATAATAGTGTGTAGCATCTTTGTTGAAGATGTTAGAAACAATTGTCAAAAACTTAGTTTTGTAATATTGGATATATGAATATATTCATACTGGTTGACTGGTAGATAATGCTACCTGTGAAGTTTTAATGAATAAATAATGAACTCCTCAATGGCTACTTAAGTTACTGTATCAAAAAGAAATTGTCCCGGGATCATCGGCAGCTCACGATCCAAGCGGTCAATGCTGCACCAACAATTTATTGCAGAAACACTCAAAAAACAAAAGGAAATTACTTTACACATCATTACACAAACCACAAAACCATCGACAAATTCTTAATAAAATTCAAAACCTGATGTTTTAAATGATCAGTTCAACCGCGAATGAGATTAGAGTCAGTTAATTCGAAATTACTTCAGAAAATGTAGCGCATCTTCTGAAGTAGACATCCCAAACACAGTGCCCGTGTGGAGTCTCCTTTGCTGCTCGTCGTGAATCTTCACGTGCATCTTCCAGGATTTATACGATGTTAATGATAGAGCTGTACACAGGCTCCTAAATACTGATCTAATAAAATTAAATTTTGATTCAATCGACAGGAAAATAAGAAATGCATCTGGTGGCACATGCGAAAAAGCTTGGATTGTCATGAAAAGGAAGGATAGGGAATTACTAAAACACACGCGAAGCCGAAAAGTAAAGATGATATTATAACAGTCGGGTAATCATTAATTACGTAGTATAAAGTAACAGCATCATTATTATTTGGTGGATTGAATACTGTCGTTCCAACTAGCGCAGCAGTCTTCACTAATCTAATTACGTGTTGTCATAGAAATGTAATACAGTTCGCATCCACCATTAAAAGTGCTCGGAGTTGTCAGGGTGTAGTGATGAAGTCTATGTCTAAATCTGTTGTGGTGTCGGTGATAGTAAGTTTGTTGTGTTGTGTTCAGTATGGTGAGTTTTAATATCTTTGCTTTGAGAGATTTTACATTCCGTAATGAGAGTCTGATTTTGTCACGATGGCATTCACTACTTTTTTAGGGTTCCGTGCCTCAAAAGGTAAAAGGAAATCACTTTCTTGTTAGTCTGTCGATCTGTCCGTGTGTCACCACCCATTTTCTCAGAAATGGGTGGACCTAACAAGTTGAAATTTATACCAAATACTGAGGTCTATAGACCCTATTAGGAGTATAAAAATCAAGTAAAGGCAAATTTAGATTGTCGCGAAAACTTATAAGTACTAAAATTTACCTAAATTTTCAACTTTTTTTATTTTTCGGAGTTTTCCTTTTACTTGTGCTGTAAGAGCTTGCTTTTAAAAGTTGAAAATTAAAAGGCTAATGATGATTCATCTTAATTTGATTTTGCATTGACTCTTAACTTTCTAATTAACCCAATCAATCCCTATAAATATATTTTTCGATATTACCACCGCCCTATATAATAATATTCTTATTAATATTAGCTGTATTGGCTAATACTATGCCTTGACATTCATCATAACTCCCGAAAAAAAGTCTTATTGAGTCTTTGGCTACCGCAACCTTCACGATCTAGATTCTGGACGATCGAGAAGATTACTAGATTCTAGAATATTTTTTTTGCTATATTCTGATCCTAACCCAAAAAAAAAACAAAATTAGAAGCTAATAAAATTCTTTCTCGTATTACATTTCTCCCGTCCCAAATTCATTGATTTCTATATAGGTCACAACAGTCACTCGACTCGTGAAACCGTACAATATACAACAAAATTGGATTACTCACCGCAAGTCAGCTGAACTTGACTCAAATTCCTTTGAAAGTAGAATGTATTTTTTCAGAGCGTGTTCGAAATAAAGCCTTTTATGTAAGCTCTTACGAAATGTTACCTAGGGCAAAGTCCCAGGTGTCTTAAAAATTGCCTCAGAATTGTCGAGGTCCCAAAATAAATTTCAATGAAGGACGTATCAGCTTAGCTTGCTTTGATTACTTTTTACAAACCGGTCTATATCTGGTGATCACTGAAACATGACATACCTGTGCTTGTATTGCGATATATTCTTTCAGCAAAGGAATACCCTATCGTTGCCTTGGCAATTTCGTTAAACATCTTCAGTACCTAGATCTCTTCATTAAGAGATAATTATTTCGAAGAATGAATGAATAACAATTTAAACATGGTGTTATTTGCTGATGACACTTCTTTGATTTTTAAGATAAATAGACGTACGAGTAACGTTGACGACGTAAATGACGTCTTGCGACAGGTTCAAAATTGGTTCACGGCTAATAATTTAGTTTTAAATGCTAAAAAGACTAAGTGCGTAAAATTTGCCTTGCCGAATGTCAAAAGTACTGATTGTGACATTATCTTGGGTAGGGAGAAGCTAGAATTTGTCGATAAAACGGTATTCCTGGGGATCACGCTAGACTCAAGGTTGCAATGGGGTCCTCATTTAATATCACTTGCAGGGCGGCTAAGTTCGGCAGCTTATGCTGTTAGAAAAATTCGTCAGTTTACTGATGTAGATACCGCGAGGCTAGTCTATTTTAGTTACTTTCATAGTATAATGTCTTACGGTATCTTACTATGGGGAAGGGCTGCAGACATTGATTCAATTTTTATTCTGCAAAAACGATCCATCAGAGCGATATACAATCTTCGCCGGCGCGATTCTCTAAGGGAACTGTTTAAGGACATTAACATCATGACGGTACCTTGTCAATATATTTATGAAAACATCATGTACGTTAGAAAAAATTTACATCTTTTCAGTAAAAACGGTGACAGACATAATTATGTTACTAGAAATAGGGACCAATTAATCCAACCAGGTTTCAGGCTGGCTAAAGTAGCATCATCTTTTATGGGGTACTGTATAAAATGTTACAATAAAATACCTCCCCACATTCTAGAACTGCATGAGACGAAATTTAAAACTTGTATAAAACGCACACTATGCAGGCAAGCATATTATAAGTTGGGGGATTACATCGCTGATAAAAATGCTTGGCTAAATGCTGGTCCCGCTCCGCAGCCATTAGGGCGCAAGAACAATTAGTGATGGGCAAAAAAGTTTTGAACTATTGTTGGAGCTGCTGAAGACTGTATGAATATATTTGTATTGTATAAACCCAATTTCTTTTAGTATTATATAACTGCCCAGCATATGTGTGAGTACTATGTTCCGACTGTAAATTGGTTGACTTCTGTGTGCCCTGGCATTTGAGTGTGTCATGCTCTCTCTAATTTCTCTCTGATGGTGGCACATGTGTTGGATCATTCGGTTCCCTTCATAATGGTTGAGCTGGTGTCGTGGTGCCGATCCATGCGTCATGTTCGTGAACGGGCGCCATCAGTTGGGATTGGTCATAACTTAGCTGCCTCGGCCTGTTATTGCATTTTTATGTTGAAATTGTTTGTTACTCTAGACGCTTTTACGTGCACGTATTTTTGCATCGTTCTCACATATATGTATTTATTTCTTAACAAGAATGATGTAACCAAAAACTTGTAATTGAAACTGATGGAAAAGAGTGTCCGTGGAGTTTCTTGCAAATTCTTCTCCATTGAGATCTACTGACGTTTGCGAATTTGCAACTAGAGTCATATTTTTTTTTGTTTGACAATTCAAAAGTACCTTTAAGGTTTATTTGAAATAAACTATTTTGATTTTGATTTTGAAGCCAATGTCTAGCAAAGAAAGATATTAATAATAATTATCGCCATGGATATTCTCTAGTGAACGGTTTCTTCTGTCATTACAGCCTCTTCAATCCTGTGTTACGACTGCAACAGCGCGTATGACCCTCGGTGTGGTGTGGAGTTTGACTCCTTCAGCCTGGGTATCGTCAACTGCTCTCTGAGGGACCCACCGGAACATATAGAGCCCATCGAGCCCACTTTCTGTCGATCTATCAAGATGGAGAGTGAGTATCCATTTATGAATTTTTAGACTGTACTGTCCCTAAGTTTTATAATTCCGGATATTCTTTAGCTACAGTGTCAGAAGATATACTTCTGGGATAGAACCCATAATTATTGAATTTATGCGTAACCAGTTACTAGGCAAGCAGGTTGAGGATCGCAGTAGAACACCAAATTTTCTTGCCACCAAACTAGATTGTTCCGGTGGACAAACACTGACAAACCTCTGTTCTGGCATACAAGCTGGACAATAACACACTGAGCTTCGTTAAGAAGCGATGGGATAGTAGTTTAGTTAACGTTTAGGGAAACCAAATACTTTTGAATATTTGGAACTGGAAAAGCTATCTTTCCAGTCACCTTATTATACAGAACTGACTAGTTTTTAATATAATTATTTTCCACAGTCTACGGGAAGGTGCGAGTGGTCCGCCAATGCGGCTACCTAGCTGAAGACGAGGTCAAAGGTCAGCATTGCCGGCGGGTCTCCGGCAACGGAGACGTCTTCGTCACTTACTGCACTTGTGACACGGATCTGTGCAACTCCGGCGTTGCAAAGATTCACCCAGAGATGGCGTTTGTAAGTGTGCTGTTGTTCCTAGTGGTATGGTATTAGTGTGTTGAAAGAATTAAATGATAGTAGATTGTTGCTGTTTTAATTTTAATGTGTCTTTTATTTGATGGTAACTTTAGTTACATTATAGACCTTAGCTTCGTAAAAAAAATAGACCTGACTGATAATGGTTTCTATAGCAAAGCAAGTTGCAGAAGTATGGTAAAATTATTTGATTGATATGCGTTGAAACTAATAGGCTCTGCACTGGCAAATATGAGAAGTGATTTTTCACTAGAGAAATGTAATCGCGACTCAATCAATATGCAAATGAGGGACTCACTTACTCCTTATACAAACAATCAAACAACAAACAATCTTGGACATCCACATCATCACAATCGCTATATCCTGGTAATTTACACATTTTTCGCGTCAGTATATCTACCTGCATATATCAACAATTAAGAAGAACCAAAATTTGATGTTCGTGGATTCTTTCGCTACCTGTATAAATTGTTATCCCAATAAGAGACCCGATATCAACATTATTATCTGTCTGAATACTTATCAAGTTTAACAGAAAAATCTGATTACGATCCTCAAAAAAAAGGAAATTTTAATTTAATACTAACCTGGGTTAGCTCCATCACGGAACACCTTGGGTAGGTTTCTGTATGCCAGGAAATACTCAATGTGTGCCATCTCGTGATGTGCCGTCACCAAATCTTTCATGTCCACATGAGTGCACATCTTGATCCTGGAAATATTGGAAACGGAGTTTTATTAGTATTGAGTTGCGATAATGTGTGGCCGCTGGATGCGAGACGCACGGGACCGGTCAATCTCGCGACGCATGGGGGAGGCCTATGTCCAGCAGTGGACGGCTTTCGGCAGATATGATGATGATGATAATGATGAATGTGACGCTTGTTAGCTGATATTAAGCAAACAGAAATAATTAATGCTCTAGTTTGCACTCAATCACAATGATAAACAGTCATTCACAAGATGATTCTTATCAAGCAAATCGGTGGAGGCCTTTCCAGCAGCTAGTGATACTACTGCACATCAGTCCAGCAGTGCTATCAGTACGTGGTAAAAAAAATGTTAAAAGCTTCACGTGCAACTTAAATTATCTTGCACAAGTTTTATTTCGAGTATTACTTCTATTTACCATGGATTTAATAAGAAGATATGGTAACAAGTGTGGGCTGCATAAACAGTGAGCAATATATCTATTTACTTACATACATAAGCTCACGCCTTTTTCCCATGGACCCCCAAGGCAGAAACTACAGAACTATGTATGTCTTTCTAGGGCGTCCCCTCCCGGCATTTCCATTCACATCTGCCTTAATACCTTTTGGCAGTCGCCAGATGTATGTCTGACGTCGCCTGTCATTCATCCTCTCAACTTGGTAAAAGAATCATATCATTCTAGCTTATACCTATTTGTATTCCTTATTTATGCATAGATTTCTCCAAACATGCACGAACTCGCCCGGTTTTTTAGCTTCTCCACTAAATAACCAGATCTATCTCACCTGTAGTCATGTCTATTACAAAAGTCCCAGGCGGAAGGCTGGCAGTGTATGTGTCTGTCTGTGGGCTGCTGAAGCGCGCTCAGAGCCCAGAAGTCCTGAGGCATGGCGGACATGTTCATAGACACGAAGAACTCTTCGGCCAGTTGGAAGATTGTCTGAGGAGTGTAGCCCTGGAAAATATTTTATTTTTTATTTAGGTGATGTCTCAAAGTTTACGTATAACGAGCACTTTGGAAAAAAACCAGGAAATTTCAAAGATTGGGACATATAATTTAGAATGTAAATGGTAGTTCATATTTATTATGATATAGCTGGAATTAAATACTTTAGGTATTGTAAGATTAGACCCACTTAGTATGATCGTTGCACGATGCACAAGCACATATTATATTGTATTTATTTTTAATTAATAAAAATAATTTGACTGTAGCTTTCGACTCATAAAAAGAAATCAAAAACCAATTTCTGGTAAATCCTCAATGAATGCTGCCTGGGTTGATTCCTAAGTTAGTTATAAATCCTTGATATAAAATATCCTCTTATATTCCGTTACCTGTTGAACCATCTCCGGCGTAACATCCACGAGGGTCTTGCCCGGGTATGGTAGGGTGACAGGCACAATGCCCGACCAGCTCTGTCCCCACATGTCGCCGAGGATATGAGCCGGTATGGGAGCTGAGCGGGAGATACGTTCAGGACCGTAGGCTTCACGGAGACGACGGCGGACGTAGGCGTGGAGAAGCTCGTAGAGGGGTTTAATCTGGAGAAAAAACAATTCAAATATTAGATTACGTCATATCATAACTTTCCTCTTGTATTTGCCAAAGAATAATGGGTTAAGGTCCCAAGTGGTAGGGGGTGAGCCATTGGCTGCCCACAATTCTAGGTTTTAGCTGGTTGCCATTTAATATTTCCTTGGAAAATTCTAATATTTTGTCAGATTGGGGGCAGAACACAAGATCCCGCGCTCAGCAGTCGTGTTTCAGCCACTGTACCACCACCACCAACAACTATTTTATATAATTAAAATAATGAATTAATTATTTCCACTCCAATTTTAAAGCTCATTATTATAATTGAAATCCACTATACTATATGAGTTTATATTAGTACTAAATAAAAGAGAAATTTTGGTTTGTTACCTGTTCCCAAACTTCATCAACTTCTTCTCTCATGTTGTTCGTATCGTAAGGGAACTGCCAGTAAGCAGACGCGTCCGTGAAATCTGGAAAAAAAAATACCTTTACTCGTAGAACAGAGAGAGACTGAACAAAAACAAAACCGTTTGATGTGATCTGGAATCGTAAAATGGCATCGAAACTGCCAAAATTTATGTGATGATGATAAAATTTAATGTTTTTGATAACTTCCTACTTCCTGTCACGAAAACAAAGCATAATACTAGCATAACACGCATAACACTTCAATAAAGATTACGCCTTTTAATAATCTAAGAGCACGTCACACTGTTGTAGCAGACTACTGCTCGGTCGCCCAAACATTACAGGCGCCTCAAACAGGTTCTAAATCTCCTAAGAAAACTTGCAAAGAACCTTTAAATAATATTGATTATTGGCAGAGAAAATAAAGATAAAGACTAGATTCTAGAACTCCTATAGATTGACCCACTATAGGAATTTTTAGATTTACTTGAAAGCGTATGTTTTAACTAGATTCAATAAAAGCTTATAGCAAAATTCCTCGAAAATAAATAAAATCAACCACAATATGTATCCGATCAGAATTGGCCCACAATTGCCCAAAACTGCAAGGAATGAAAGGCAGAAATGGCCACCTTTACTTCTTTCCATTCTTCTTGCCCTAAAGTGGGACAGATCCGGCTGATAATAAATAATAACTAGGTACTCACTATTCAACCTAGCAGCCTGATTAGTCAGATCCACCAGCTGTTCATACAGATCCCTTATTCTCCTGCCAGTGTTCCTCCTCCACTCAGTCCAGATGTGCGACAGCTCGTCCCAATCCCTGGAGTGAGACATGATGAACTGCAGCTCGGGTTGGAGATGCAGGCCGCATTTGAAAGGCTCGTTGTACGCGCAGATCTCGGCCGTGTTGTAGACTGCTAGCATGTCGTTTATTATGCGGTTGTACTGGAAATTTATAAAGGATTCAATTATTAACGGGAATATCAAGACTGTATTCACTGAAGGAGTAAGCTGGGGTATGTTAAAAATTTAAGAAACACTTGCTATAACTCCTTCGTTTTTAAATTGCGCTTGTCGATGTTTCACCATCTTCTATGTCATTTGGAGCAGGAAGGAATAAGAGAGAAAATTTGGAAATCACGATGTGGTAACCAACATTAGGAAAAAAGATGCAATGGAAGGTGGTTGACGATACGGTTGGTGTAGTGGTTGATCGGCTGCTGCACTGCGTGACGCAGGTTCGGTTCCCGCACAGAACAAATATTTTCATGGCCTTTCATTTCATTCAATACATTTGGGTTGCTATTTTCAAAAATACCAGTAAGAACATTCGAACATTATCTTAAATGAATGATATTTGATAAAACAGAGTTGACTAGGTTTAATAAAGTTTGTGCGCCAGTGTGAAATTTCTAGTTATAGTGTCCAATTATATAACTGTTTAACTAGTACGAATAAGTTGTTGTTATTCGTGAAACTTGTGATACTTACTCTATCAAGCTGATCAGGTGGCAAGGCAGCAGGTCCGATGATGGAGAGCAACCTCAGCTGCCTGAACGTGGCGAAATCCCGCAGGCCTCCTCGCGGTATCTGCTGAGCAGCCTCCCATAGACCGCGCTGGAAGAGGGTGTAGCGTTGCTGGGCATCCAACTGTAATAGATAAGATAAGATGTTTAATATGGAACGAACTAAAGAACAATGGCCAACTCCCAAACAAATTTTAGTTGACATTTTTTTTAGCGTCTTCCCATGAATAATATGTCAAAATATATAGAGTTTGAGTTCCTGAACAGTTTTGTTTTATAGGAAGTCAGGAATTAAAGATATTCCAGTTTGAAGTTCTAGAAATCCAGATGTTATGTTAACAGTACTGGTTCATGTCATTAGGACGGTTGACAGATGCATGTACACAGCTTAGCCAGAAGCCATGATTTTATTAACCAACTTTCCAAAAAGGAGGCGATTCAATGTTCGACTTCATGTTTGTTTGTTTTTTTATTGTACATGTTCACTGATATCTCCGTCAATTGTGAATATTCTTTTTTTGTTGATAGAGTATGTTTCGAAATTGGTCCCATTTTAATTTGGTGAAGATCTGATGACGAACTTTGGAGATATACAATAGAACTCTTCAATAAATAACGGAAAATGTCTAGGGATTGCTGCAATCGCATGTCTGTTTATTGTTTATACGATTTCATAACATAACATCACGCCAGTACGCTCTTAAGGGGTACGCAGATGTGTACAGTTCACCACGGTACACTCTCATTTCACCGGTTATGTTTAAGTTTCATTGTATTCGGGTAATCTATTCTGGCATTATAAGTACCTTACTTAAGACTTGCCTATTAGGTACTAACTAAAAAGTGAAAAATAAAAACCTATTTACAAAAAAAACTTTCTTTATCGAAGTCGGTGTCCATAACGAAAAATATTGGTAAATACCAAAGACACCGACATCGAAAAAGAAAGTTATTTTTCACTTTGTGGTGTTTATAGTTGAAAGTCGGTAGTATTTTTTTGTAAAAAAGTTGATTAATTATCTAGTCAATCGAATTTTCAATTATGACGATGTTAAATAAGTAAATTATGTCATAGCTATCTGTCACGGCTACATATGTAGACGCTTAATAATTCCATCAACATTTTTCAATAAATTGAAAAAAATCTTGAGTTATTTTAAGGAGGAAACCTTCAAAATATTATGAAGTTATTTATTCGTTTAAAAACGTAGCGAAAGTATTTCGCTATGTATATTGTTGTAGTATTAGCAGGTCTTGCGCCATGTTTATTCTGCGTCTTGGTAATGACACAAAAAGAATATCTCCATAATAGCTGCAACTGTATACAAACTGTCCAAACATTGTGAAACCATTCATTTTTCAATCGAAAACAAATAGTATGGTGTCATGGAAGACATTCTAATGGTAAAATTCTTAGCAGCCGTGAGACATTCTACTGACATCATTTTATGGTATGTCAAAGTGAAAAATTTAGAGCCTCATTAGAAGAAAACTCTAATGACTCGTACAGAGAGGCCTTAAACAGAACATGTGATAATTTTTTGTTTCAGTTCCTAATATTATCGGTAGCATTTAAGTAAGTTATAGGTGTATGAAAATTACTCGATCGATTGCGTTCCCAGGTAGACCGCTGCAAAGTTGCAAACAAAATTTCAGTTTTTTTATTTATTTTATTTTATTTTGTGAAATGGAGTTTTTATACCAGTCTGATACGCAATGTGAGTGCGGTGCCCCTGTGCAGAATATGATGTACATGCAGGAGTGTCTCATGTGCACATACACCTGTACTATAGAGGACGTAGTAAACGCCACTGATGCTTGAATTTTCCCCAAACTCCTGCGTCAACTATCCAGGTTCTGCCCGCGTGGCCGCCTACTGGTACCAAAATATTTAAAGAATTTTCCATCAACTCGAAAAGAAGAAGAAAGATAGGTACAGCGGAGAGAATGTCATACACACAAGAATTACATTATTAAACTACTAGCTTCTGCCAGTGGCTTCGCCCGCGTGAAAGTCGAAATTTATCCCGAGAAAACCTATTCCCGGGATAAAAAAGCTATTCCTGACTATAATCTATCTCTGTGCCAAATTTCATACAGATCCGTCCAGCCGTTTGAGCGTCAAGAAGTAACAGACATACAAACACACACACACTCGCATACTTTAACCCACGATGGAAAAAGACAGGTGTTATAAGTTTGACGTGTATTCCTGTCTGTTTGTGTATATTTGAGTATCTGTCTGTAGCATCATAGCTCCTAAACCGATGAACCGATTTAGATTTCGGTTTATTTTTTTTTGAAATGTTACTTTGTCGAGTGTGTTCTAAGTTATTTGATGAAAATCGGTTCAGCCTTTCTAATATTTTGGGCGTTTTACTATTTGAATAGAGGTGTTTTCGCAGAATCGTGTCATAATTACGTGTTCAATAGATTGTCGATCGAAGCATGTCTACTACTACTAAGAATAATATAAAATAAATCATAAATATAAATACATACATAAGTACAAAATATACATATACTAATATTATGTCATTCCGAAAGAAAATGAACCTTGATTTTCCTCTTGAAGACATTCAGAGAAGGGCTGTCGCGTAGGGAATGTGGTGGAGAGTTACAGAGAAGCACTGCAGTAACAGAGAAGGAGCCATCATAGCGGCTGGAAGTAGAAGTACGAAGGAGAAGAGAAATGGAAGTGCGACAGGGTTTACCCCTTGGGACAAAGTACTCAAAGCGTTCACGAAGGTATTGAGGAGAATTAGGATTGTGTAGGATAGTATAGAGAAGAAATAGGATATGGGTATCTCGACGACGACGCCGAATCGGCAGCCATTTCAATTTAGTCCGAAACTCTGACACGTGATCGCATTTACGGAAGCCAAAAATAAAGCGGATACACAAGTTCTGCAGTCGCTCGAGTTTATTTAGGATTACCTCCGGTGAATCTAGAAAACAAAAAGAAGTGATTGAGCAAGAGTGACCTTAGTGTGAAATGGTAAGAATTTTTGGAGACGTTTAAGAGACTGAAAAGAGTAGAAGACCCTCTTACTTACATCAGCAACATGAGCCTCCCAAGAGAGGTAGAACTTGATAAAAATCATGCCAGAGATAATTACACACTTTATTTTTGTTCTCCTAAATTACCTACCTCTTTATTACCTTCGTTAATAATGAAACCTTAATTAAAATGACGTCATTATACAATGACAGACAACAAGAATACAATGATGAAGAGTAACCTATTTTTTGTAGCTGCAATTACTTTGGTGACTCAGTGGACATAGCGTGATGATATTGTGTTATGCTATGAATCATGGTAATGTGGCTATCATAATAATTGATGGCTATTGTTATAAGGTGACATAATAACCATGATACTGTTTTGATTCGGAGTTGATTGGCGGATTCTGACATATCGTTTGATGAGTAATAATCAGAAGACTTGGTATTTTTGTAAAAGCATATCAAGGATAATTGGCCTCAAAAGTTATTCTGGGCGAGTGAAAAAAGCGTTTGGCTCAAGAACTGATAGGCCCTAGACAGTATGTAGACCGTAGAGAGCCAAGAAGGCCTTCTTATCCAAATACAACAGGTCACGAGATGCTCGCGTCACACGGGTCATCTTGGCGCTTAAAGCTCTGCAAAAAAAAAAAACGTAAAAAAAAAGCGACTATAAACGAAAAACGCCTAAAAGTACGTAAACAGAGCTCTAGCCCTTCTATACCTATGCCTTTAAACTCTATTGCAATAGTTGTAACCAGGTACTTAAGACGATATATACGCCGTGGCCGCGCGCCCGCTTGGAGCCAAAATATCAATATTGAACCTCCGTTTAAACAGTTTTGTTTGCAAAATATTATTTGATTTACATTATGCTTTTTCAGTTATGATGAAATTCTAGCCATCAATTTTTCTGTGTAAAAATATTTTTGGAGGAGTATCCAAAAGTTGCGAAAAATATCGTGTTGCTAATCATTATTTTAAAGCAAACTTATTTGTGATACGAAAAAACCATGCCCAAAAAATAAGGTTCATGAAACAATAATAATATATATATATTTTTTCAAATCTTTTAACCTAGCCGTTACTAAGAAGTATGTTTTACAAAGTAACTGTTTTACGGCTCTAAACCGGATGCAGGCCCTTAAAACTAAATTCGACCTGGCGAGCCATATTAGAGCACACGCAAGGAGATAAATTACAGGGGTTGCCGTTATCGAAATTGAAAAGGAGATCTATACGATTATATCAATGTCATACCGAAATATCAAAGTCAGCCTGTAACACACTTTATCAGTTCTTGACTCCATGATTTCTGTTCCGAGGTGCCATTTTACTAGTACTAAGGAAAAAAAGGTCTCTGAGAAAATATTTTCGATCTCGACGTATCAAGCCTTACAATCTCGTCACGGGTCAAAATATGTTCTCAGGTCAACATCTTGTAAATGATTCATAATCATATGAATTATCTCTAAAACCCGGATGAACAGTAATTTAACATTAATTTCGTGAAGTAATCGTGTAATTAAAAACCGTGAACAAAGATTTTGATCACACTTTTTTGTCTCTGGACAGAACGTATATAAGAAATATATACGTTCTGTCCAGAGACAAATAATACGAGTAGGTACCATCTTATGTAAAATAAAAATTTTAAAGGGTCACCATCAATGATATTCTATTAAACAGATATGCTATGAGCGCGCGCATTGTGAAGACTCGAATATGTCCTAATTGGGACGTATCGTCTTTAGTCTATGTCACGCATGGTGACGAGCTATAGTATATAACGATAGGCTTTGTTGAAACAAAAATAAAAAAAGCCGTCGTGTGCATTTAGAAATTGTACCAATTATGATACCAAAGTTAATAAACCACTAAAATACGAGAAGAGGACACCAATATACATATTACCAACAAGATTACCAAAACTAGCAAAAATCATAGTGAATATACATAATTATTCAGAAGAGAAAAAGATCAAAGGATAATGATTTTAACCTTACGGATCGGGATGCCTAGTGTTCAACTTATCTTTAAATTTAAGTAAGTTAACTGCATAGGCTTAATGTCACGACCTAGGTCACCTATAAAAGCAACTAAGTAGATCAAAGATCAGCAACATTTGACCCTCAAGTTCAAGATCTGATGTCAAATTTCGCAAATTCGCGTGCTAATAACTCTACTTTATACCGCGACCTTGCCCGCACTATAGCGAACAAGTGTCATAAGTCCCTTAACAAAGCGATTCATTAAGTTACCTTGATTTACTTAGAGATCTAATCTTCTAGACTCAAGTTCAAGTTAATTTGTGTCTTGCTTGTAATAGCAATTATTCGGTTGTTTAATTATTTGTTTCAGTTTCATGGTTTATATAAATTGGTGTGATAGAGAAGCATGGAAAAAAAATAATGTTGCGCTGACCCGAAGAGGAAACTAGCCATTAGGAAGACTGTGTTTTTAGGTTTGAGAAATACTTCTTGAAACTAATTGAAGCGTAGTACATACTTTAACACTAAGTAAAACTAAACTCTACTAAATCTAACTACTTGCATATATAAAAAAGTTAAAGTACACAGTTACACCAAGGCGTCGCTGTCATCCGGGAACTTGCCCAGAAGACTGGGAGCATTGACACGTTTAATGGCAATGCTGATTCTTTGCGCAAAGAACGAGCCAGCCTTCTGGTCACGCTCACTGTTGATCAGTGGGCGAGAGATCTCCTTAAAAAGGAGACTTGCACTTGGGCCCCATGACCCATGCGTTTCGATAAAACGAAAATCTGAAATGTTTTTCTTCAAGTTTTTGAAGAAAAAATACTCAAACAAAGAATATTTTCTTCTATTAATTATAAAAATTGCTAATTTTAAGTTAGTTAGGCACTCCATAATTATTCACACGTTGCTCAGTGAATAAAAGAGGCAGGCTATTGTCCTTTTCCAAACACAAAAGATAAGAATTATAATTAATTGATGACACAGAGGAAAATTTCGTAAAATGAAGACCAGAAGGAAATCTACAAAATATACCATTGCAAAATCATCCACAAGACTACAGTAAACGGCGGCGAGAATTAAGATGGTTATGCCTCCCATCAGGAAATAGTAAAAACAAAAGGTTTCTTTCGAAAAAGGAAAGATGCTTCTGTCATAACTGGAAAATAATCCAACATATATGCAAGGGAATATTTAGCCTACACATAGGATACACACTGCAATCAGCACCTCTACAGAAATGAAAAAGTTGAACTTGACTCGAATTAGTCGGGAAAACTCGACAATTAAAACAAATAACTTCTTATTACCCCAGCTATAGTAATAACAAATTCAGTTTCCCACGGTAGGGAACTGGTTTTGAACTTGAGACTATGTTTATGTGTTAATTATTCATTCATTATTATCGCTCATTTTGCCTTGTCACGATATTAACTTAATCGTAATAAAGTACTCGTAGGTACTATACATACGTCTGTAGTGTTAACTTGCACGTGTTAGAAAACTTAGGAAGGTATCTGTTTTTCGGTGCCTGTAAAATACTCGGTCCCTTTTGTTTGTAGCTAAATATGTACATATATTCAGTATCTATACGTAGTATCTATATATACTTTAGAGTTATCTTCTTCTTCTTCCTTCCCTTGTCCCATTATTCGGGCCTACTCACTTTCCTGCGCAAAGTTATTCGGTCTTGGGTTGTCTTTTCGGGCAATTGGGCTTGCTTGAGGTCTCTTTCTATAGTGGACCACCGGGTCAATGGCGGGCAGCCTCTACCTCTTTCCGGTAGACGTAGAGCTATTTGCACCACATGGTCCTCATTACGTCTCTTGACGTGCCCATACCAACGAAGGCGGTTTTCGGTCATTTTGTCGGTAACAGGCGCCACTTTGAAGCTTCCTCTTATGTGTTCATTTCGCACTCTGTCAAGCCGAGTGACACCTCCCGCCCATCTAAGCATCTTCATTTCTTTGGTATGGACCTTTTATTCATGAGTCTTCTTTGTCGTCCAACATTCGAACCCATACAATAACGCTGGACGGACTGCCGTTTTGTACACTTTGCCCTTTGTTTTAATGGGAATACATATATATCACTTACACTATATGTGATATAATATTTATTATATCTTAGATTAATCGTTCACTTTTCTTCTCTTCCTGTTCTTACACACTATTTGTCTAGATTTCTTTTTCATTTCTCTTTTTCGCGGGTCTGCTGATAGAAATTTCTTAAGAAGTAAGCAGTACCTTTTGTACTCCTTTGTCATTATGTGTTTTCTGTATGTATTTTCTGTGTGTACATCAATAATAAAATAAATAAGGTAGAGGAGATGAGTGGAGGAGGTGGTTGTTAGGAGATTCCTCTCTCTGGAGTCCTGACCGCTGGTAGCTTGGACCGTGTTCCCGATACCTTATATATTTAAATGTTTTTGTTTTTCAATTTATTTTATAAAAATATTTAAAATGTACAAAATAAGAAAAGAGATAAATAAAGGACAAAATAAATAATAAATTATGTGTTTTCTATTCTATTCTATTCTATATCTAAATGTCATGAAAAAAGATAAACTGACCCATTAACATTAGTTAATTACTCTTTCTGTTGATCTCAAACATCATCATCATTTCAGTCGAAAGAAATCCAATGCTGAACATAGGGTCCCTCAAGTGTCACCACATTGACCGGTACAATGCATCTCGCACAAAACATATCCCTTTAAAAAAATCTCAAATTGTTTCCGTTTCTATTTTTGAGTCATGGATAAGGAATGAAGCCGTTAAATACTAGCTAGGCACCATATACAAAATGTACATACTAAACTGCTAGGTAAAGTACAATTCTATTGGTCCGGCAGCTTATAAAAGATTGCACCTGTCTTCCATAGTTATCTGCTACACGACGTAACTTATAGACATTACAGACAATGGTGAAAATCGAATGTTACTGTAATTTTCTCGCATGGAAAATAAATTCTGTTTCGACGGCAAAAATTGATACATAATGACAGATAATATAAGTAGTCGGCTTTGACAGCTATAAAAATACCTAATATCTAATAATAAAACTTGATGCTTACGGATGATACTTGTTGTATGGGTAACAAAAGTAATTAATTAGGATTACGAATTAATTTTTTTAATTTCTTACGTACATTATCGCGGCATGTCAAATGAAAAAAACGTTATCGATTGCAACAACATCTTAGATTGTCATGATTATAACATGAAAGAGTTTTTCAACAAAGGATAGCGGACAGAAGTAGTCTCAGCAGCTCTTTAAGCTGATCAAATTGCTATAAAACAACCATTCCCGTCCACCCTTTTCCTCAATTTTCCTTACCAAAATCACCATCGTCATCGTCACGTTTTGATTGCGAAACGCCACAGTATGGGAATGTCCTCTATCATTGACAATGGGCACACGTTAACTTGTGTGAGAATTAATAGGCTTCTCATTATGCTGTGGCTGGCCGGCGGCATTGAAGTGGCTACCGTAAGGTCTTAGCTTTATCTTCGCTGTTCAGCTTCATCGCGCCTTTGTTTTGGAGTTATATAATGAGAGTTAATTCATTATTTGCGGACGTTGATCGGTTTAGGCTTGAATTGTGTTACGCAATGTCATGGGTAGCAAATGGCAAACAATTACGACCGTTAAACAACGGTCTGATGATTATTTTAGTTCTTTTTTTAGGGCAAACACAAGTCGTCGGACTTGTTAAATTGTCAGTGGGACTGTTTTTGTTCCTAATTAAAATCGCTATACCTACTCATCCACTCTGTCAAAACATAGTGCGGAAATCGGCATTTGTAGAACTAAAAATTCGAAGATATTGTGACATCTAAGAAGTACCAACCCGCACTTGGCCCGCGTGGTACATTATGGCCCATTCAAGGAGGCTTGTCTCCCAGAAGCGGGAACATTATAGGCAGATAATGCTGTGCGTAGCTTGCTAACATTGTTGCCTAAAGTAAGCATCATTAAGAGGGTCAATTCTTTCTAATGCCACAATACATAACTGAACTTACTGCATGTCCTATCCAGAATCTACGTATCTTAGAATTTTATGCTTATTCAATCCATACAACTCCAATTATTTCAAAAACACCTCTGTCAAAGTACCAAAACAAAACTCTGCCAGCCACACTATCCATCATAATCAATGCAACTACTAAAGAAACTAACAAAAGCACAACGAACCAACAAAAGTACTCATTCATAGCCAAAGTAGTTCAAGTTTACAAACAGATGTACTATCGCACACAAAGCTGCTCCGATATTTGGCACTACACTATGCAATCCATTTGCACTTCAACACCAAGTTATATTTACATTCCGACAGCCGGATTTTGGACTCTAACCCGTCTTGATAAAGTTCAGAAGAGCTGATTGGTGTAGTTTGTCAAGGTGATTTTGAGGATTCTAAGGTCAGGATCTGTCATCAATTAGCGAATTGCGTGTGTGGGTTGTGTGAAATGCTTTTAAGTGGAAAAGTCTTTGGTATGCGAGTAGATCCGAACATTGTTTGCAGTTTAGTCCTCTGAGATCAGTTGTGGTTACTATAGAAGAACCATTGAAAATTTTAGAGAAAGCGGTTTTGATTGTTGCCAACTAAATAAAAGTAATGTATTCGTAATGGTCTGAGAATCGGCACTTTTCTATTACAATAGACAGTTTCCCAATGATAAATTGATAAAATACCTTACGAGCTGGGTTTGTAAACCGGGGCAAACCAAGACAAATATGGCGGGACAGAGCTTAACTTTACAAAAGGGCTAACCTGCAATGGCAGAAGATAGTTCTACATACAATTCTGCAGAAAAGAGAGAGGGGAGGCCTTTTCTATGCAATGGGACAAATACATAGATTCGGCCAAATGAGAGATAAGTTGTTTAACTAATAGTTTTCTATAGCAACTATTAAAATAGTTTAATTTTAGTGAAAAAATATTTGTTATCAACTGTACCTAGTTCAATGTAGCGTAACAACGCAGTCGTGAACAAACAAAATTCTGATTATTAAAAAGAAACCTATCATTGTGACGTCAGTACCTCTCGACCCTGATTACTGCTGATTCCAAGCCAAGGTGAAGGTAAATAGTTATCAAATTCTTTCAGAATCATGTAATTTGACATCATTTTTAAGCCGAAACTGAAATACGGATAGGACCGTAGATTTAAATAGAGCATAATTATAGACTATTGTTTATAATGTTGACTGCATTGTACGATGTTTATTTGCTAATATGCAAATAAACCAAACAAACTAGAATTTATGCAAATAAATCAAACGCTTAATCCAAACAGCCTACCTTTTATACAAATAAACCAAACGCTTAATCCAAACAGACTAGCTTTTATGCAAATAAACCAAACGCTTAACCTAAACAGCCTACCTTTTATACAAATAAACCAAACGCTTAATCCAAACAGACTAGCTTTTATGCAAATAAAACAAACGCTTAATCCAAACAGCCTACCTTTTTGTATACAAATAAACCAAACGCTTAATCCAAACAGACTAGCTTTTATGCAAATAAACCAAACGCTTAATCTAAACAGCCTACCTTTTATACAAATAAACCAAACGCTTAATCCAAACAGACTAGCTTTTATGCAAATAAAACAAACGCTTAATCCAAACAGCCTACCTTTTTGTATACAAATAAACCAAACGCTTAATCCAAACAGACTGGCTTTTGCCACGGTTTCACTCCCGTGCCAAAAGCTATCCGTCCCCTATCCTACAGAAATCGTTCAGTTTTTAACCGAATTCAAAAAGGAGGGGATTCTCAATTTGACTGTATTTTTGTGTTTGTTACTTCAGAACTTTTTACTAGGTGAGCCGATTTTAACTGTTTTTTTTTTATTTGATAGCTGGTTTTATTTGCAATTTGATCAAGATTTGATGAAGAACTTCGAAGTTATACAACAGAACTCTTTAATAAATTATGGAAAATCTCTCGAGATTGCTACAATCGCATGTCTGTTTATTGTTTACACCAATTCATAACATAAAATCACGCCGCGCGCCGTTACGCTCTAAAGGGGTACGCAGATCTAGTGCACTTTGATTTCACCAGTTGTGTTGAAGTTTCATGTTATTCAGGTAGTCTATATATATATCTGGCATAACTGTGGGCCATCATAGATATGTACCACAACATAAAAGTGAAAAAGAAAAAGCTTTTCCAAAAAAATATTACCGTCTTCCAAATAAAAACACAACGTGAAAAATTACTTCAATTTCGGCAATCGGTGTCAAAAACGAAGAAACAAAAACATGAACACCAATTTTAAAAATGACGAAAGCACTTTTATTGTTCCTGTTTTTCGGGCTACTCTACCTGACTCTAGCAATATGAGTATCAAATAAACAACTACATAGACCATTCCTAAAGTAGATATATCGTAACACTTTTATGTTACTATTTGCACAAATGCAAGATAAGCAGTAACTTTGATAGCAAAATAAATAAGAAAATCAGCCACATACATCTTTTTTATTCACTAAAGCCATATTATTAAATATTCATAATATGATTTACCACATATTTTATTCGGAGTTCATGTTCATTAATAAAACAAAAAACCCGACAGCTAAAAAATAATTAATTGAAATGAGAAAAACAAGTAATATTAAAATATACATTCAATATTGGTACAAAAAAATATAGAGAAACCTACAAAAATTCGTTTGTTCCCGCCTGCAGCACCTCATAATATTTAATGTAATTTTTTATGAATGAAAAGCCTGCAATACTAGTGCTAATAAGTTGAACAATTTAACGTAGTCTTGTAAAATGAATGTGTCACTACAATTCGCAGTATGCTAATTAAATCAGACGTTATATCTGCAATGCCATAGTTTTACGTTTTCATTTGCACTGATTTGTACAAGGTTGGCAGAATTTTTAGAGCAACATCTACTTACTCATATCTTTCATTTGTCCTTTGTAGGTATTGAGTTTCTTCTCATTTAAGCCTTGTAGGACAATCAAGTACTATTTTTTATTTGCCTTTAGTTGCATTGTAGGGCCACACGGACAACTACTACAATGGCATGTGTTTTCATAAAAATAGTTCCACAGATGGTGGTTGTATATAAAAAAAAAACTTTTTTAAAAAAAACACAAGCCACTTCCACATAAAAACACTATAAAAGGAAAAATAACTTCAATTTTGACAGTCGGTGTTCCTGTTTTTGTTTCTTCGTTCTTTGACACCTAGTTCCGAAATAAAATTTATTTTTCCTTTGTACTGTTTTTATTTGAAAGTGGGTTTTATTTTTGTGTAAACAAGTTTAATTTTTATTTGAGGTAGATAATGGACAAGTTCTATAGTAATACAAGTATCTTTAGTGCCAGAGTAGATTACCCGAATAACATGAAATAGAACATAACCTTTGGAATGAGAGTGTACCAGGGTGAACAGTACTTACTTACATATCGGCGTACCACTTTAGAGCGTACCGGCGTGATTTTATGCTATGAAATAGTAAAAACAATAAATAGACATGTGATTGCAGCAATCCCGAGAGATTTGCCATCATTTATTCAAGAGATATAACATCGAAGTTCTTCATCAGATATTCACCAAATTTAATAGGGACTAATTCGGGAACATATTCTTTCAAACAAAAAGAATCATCAAAATAAATTCATAATTGGTGGAGCAATCGCGTAACAAATATACAAAATAATCATACAGTCGAATTTAGAACGCCCCTTTTTTTGAAGTCGGTTAAAAAGATTTTTCGCTGTGTCGCGTCCGGTCTATGGGCCCTACCTTTACTGAAACCGAAGTGTAGATTTTAGTATTTTTTTCCGAGAACATAAGTAGGTAACACACAACGTAGCTAAACGACCAAAAGATTACCATGCTTTAGTCCATGTCCCGATTTTTTCGTCACGGCATTGATTTATACGTGCTTTTTAACACCACATAAAACACAATATAACATTTTTTACATCAATTTTCTATTGTGAATAAATTGAGTATTTTTTACACGAAAAACTTTCAAGGCTGCTCTGAAATTCTTATCGATAACCTTATTGCTATAATTTGAAAATTTATTGAATTATCAAAAAAAATGTAATGCTGAAGCTATTGTTGTACTTTTTGTTGGTTTTTCAGAGGCTGGTCGTTGACTGACTGAATCGGGTTAGATTATTAGTAAAAACTGAAGGAGATTTTAACTAATTTAATAAATTATCGTGAACTTTGTCACAATGTTGACGTTTTAGGCTGGACCGTTATTTGTCAAACTTCAGTGTCAAATTCCATGAATTTTAATATTTTAACAGATTCGTGCATGAAATAATTTGTGAACAAAAATGATGATTGCTCGTTCCATCCCTATTGAGAATCAAGACCACACACGAATTGTCTCCGAGTTATGCAGTCTTGTAGTCTTCTGCAGTGTGTTTGTGAACTTCTGGGCCGCCGTGAAGCTAGCTTTCCGATGCGCAAGGAATGAAATAGTGCTGTTTTTGTATGAGATTTACTACTGCGCAGCCATTGTAGCCAACTTCAAGGCGGCCAAGAAGATTGGCGAGACTTTACGTGCTGCCTCTTCTTTTCTCGATTTCTTTTATTTTCGCGTCATTGATGATTTAACCTTAGATAGTTTGGATAGTTTGATACATAAACTGTAATAAGTCTCTTAATGCTGAATGACTAACATCTTTTAAAAATACTATGGGATGTTGAGTTGGGTTCATTTTGAACATTTCTTGAAAATAAGGAGAACATATTGATAGGACTAATTTGGTTGCTTGTAATAATCTGTCTTCGGCAGCCAGCGTAACATCTACTAGATCTCCACGCGACAGCAGGCCATGAAAGCCTGAAATTGTTCCAACATAGTGAAAATTATTTAAAATAAGTTCGTCCGACGCCATCATTGGCGACGAGGACTTACCCGCATTTAAAGAAAAAAAATAACTTTGAAAAAATACATAAAACTGTAATATAATAAAAATATTTTTAATAATTTTAAACTTACTACCCCTTCCCTTATGAACGCGTAGAGGTATTAAATTGAAATTCATATCAAATACTCAGGTTTATAATACCTTTAGGGGAGACCGGGGATGGTTGACTATAGGGGCAGGTAGACTAAGCAATAATAACTCGCCACTATCACGTGTTTTTCATCAACCAATCACGAGCGACGATGCCTCTCCAGGCCCCACTAACTTGTGCAAAGTGAGCCACTCCAGTCGCACGGCGTTCGTGAGTGGGATTACATGTTGGGTTTTTGGTCTCGGTAAGTTATTTTTTTCGTTCGTACTTTTTTTGTTATTGTGCCTATGGATCTGTTAGAAACATTATTGTTGTTATGCAAAAAGTAAATATGATAGTTTTATTCTATATTACACAGTATTGCTTCCATGTTAGTGCTAGAGTTTGCACGTGATACGCCGGTAAAATTCAAAATGGCGTCAGGGGTTGGTTGACAAATTTTGTTCGGGGTAGGTAGACTACTTAGTCAACCAACCCCTTTAAAATAAATATAACATTTAATACTTATTTTTGATCTTACTTACTAGATTTGTGCGGGCAGGTTAATGTGCACATCAATGCAAACACTATATGGTCTTCTCTCACATACTAAATTACAGTAATTGTACTTTTACAGAAAATGAGGACGTACAAAAGAAAATCTGAAACAAATTAAAGCAAATACGGAAGAATACTATAAAAAAGATGAAAAAAGAAAAAACTACCCCCAAAACAAAAGGAAAAAACAAGGGAACAGGCAAAGGAAAGGGGAAGGGAAAGAAAACTAAGAATAACGATGATCTTTTAGATACAAGCGACGACGATGACGCAATTTGTCTGGAATGCACCGAACTCTATTCAGCCAGTGAACCTGGTGAAGAGTGGATTCAGTGCATTACATGTAAGTTATGGGCTCATTCTAGATGTGCAAAAGGCAATTTACTAATGTACGAATGTAAGAATTGTGATACAGATTTAGATGACTAATATGACGGTCTGATTTTAGGTAGTTCTTTACTAAAACTAGATAACATGTGACTGGTTGTGTTCATAGTTAGATTTAGTTTTAGAAAGGAAAACTTTTGTTTTGGTAAAAGATTAAAGTGGTTTATAATAATCAAAGATGATAATATTTTATTAGGAGATATACTTAAAAACTTGACTGATTGATTGTTATATTTTCATAAATAAGTTAATTTAATAAAAATAAGTTTTCTGTTGTAATAGTTTATAATATTAGATACTCACAAATTTATGTATGTTGATAATATTTTCATAAAAGCTATTTGTTGATCTTTGATTAGCGATTTATTAAAATAATTAAAGTTATAATTAAGGTTGAAACACAAAGTACAAAAATTAATCTTACTTATTATTATGTTTTTTTTTTTTATAGTTTAAAAAGAGACTGTTACCTTTATTAAAGTTCTTTATTAACCGAGAATGGACCAAAAATTTAAGTTTGTTTATAATTAAATAAAAAGATTCTATCATTTAATACATTTTAATGTTTTATTTTATACTATAATCTTCTTTATTTACACTAATTACTGCCTAGGTCAACCTACCCCATGTTTATGGCCAACTTACCCCGAACATGGGGTAGGTTGACCAAGCGTCAGGGGTTTAGAAAATTGACTAAATAAGTATTATAATGATAAATATACAGGTTATAGATTACTATTTTAGGTGCCTGAATATTTCTTCTATCTGTATCAACTGTTGCTTTTGTTATATTAAGTTGAACATCAGAGTTAGACGAGCTTGAGTCAAAAGTTAGTCAACCATCCCCGGTCTCCCCTAAGCTAAGGTTTGTACGGAACCCTCGGTGCGCGAGTCCGACTCGCACTTGGCCGGTTTTATTTTTATTTCATTTGTCATCGACACACTAAGAAGAACAATGAACGCCGCGGATGCATCGACATCAGCTTTTATAAAGTCCTTAATGCTGTCTATGTCAATATACATACAAAGTAAGCGTAAGCATATTAAGTCCGCCTCTGTATGTTTGTGTGCATGAAATATTAAACAAATAAATAAAAATATTTTATTACTAAGTTGGAGGAGTTGTATGCTCAAAATGGCTACCTCACCTAGTAATAGAAATCAAAATGATAAATTTTATTAATAAATATAAAATAAAATTGGCATAAATCTATTTAATATTAAATAAAATTAGTATAAATTCAATTATCTAATGTTAATAAAACTAGAAAATAAGATAGTTAAATTCAAATTTCTTATTTAATTATATTCACATTCACCATTTCATGTGATTCATATTTATTATTATGTAAATAAGCAAATTATGAATGTTTTCTTATTATGTTGAATTTAAATCTGTTGTAAATGTATGCATGAAATTGGTGAGAAATAAAGGCTTTATTATTATTATTAAATGTTATCTTTAGCAGCCGTTTAAATTACGTCAAACCATCTTCAAATAACAGACCAATAAATCTACCTAGTCTTTTCCTAAATATATTGGTGAAGTCTTCCAGTTTGACCGGATGGAGTTCAGTACCAGTATTTTACATGGATTGTATGCCTATCTGACTTCCACAACCCAGTAACTGGGTAATGCGATACTGTTAGGGAAGGTTTACAGAGCGAAAACACATGGAATATCGTTAAGCATATTGTAATAGGAAGGTATAAGATCAAGATATGTAAAACTAGGACAACCGTACAAAAAGCAGTACAAAACTATATTCTATGGCTAATTAAAACTAGACAGTTCTATATCTAGCCAGTAGCTAGTGTTATGACATGAAGGTGATATATCTTCAACAGATACCACTTTGGCAAGACCTTTGTAAATAAAAGACCATAATAACAATAAATTGCACACAAGTGCAAACACCATCCAGGAAACCAGGACTTATAGTAAGTATTTGTAATATCTTATCTTATCTTATAGTAAGTATTTGTTATATTCCACTGTTGTATTTGCTGCAAAGCGTTCCAGTGTGAGGATAAACAAATAAATAAATAGTAAGTCTAAAAATAAAATCTCTAAACAAAAACGCTAACAGACTAACAGGAACCAAAAGTAACCCATAACGTACCCACTTGTAACCCATTCGAAACCACCTCACAAGTGTCATCAAAATCAGTTATTATGGTCACAAACCCATTACATATGACCATAAGCTTTTCCTCTAGCTATATTTAATCATTGTTACGGCTCGGATACAATAAGAAGCCTTGGAGTAATGAATTATCTCATTGTTCTGTTATCACGAGCCTTTTAGGTCAAGATACGTTTATAGGTTACGGAATAGATATGATATTTTGTAATGTCTTATATTGAAAGAAGGAAAATTTTAGGATTATAACCAGTAAGGGCAGTTAAGCATACTACATCCGATCCGAGTCCGTGATTTGAGTTCCGTGTTCTTCCAGAATTGAAAATGTTCTGAATTATTACAGATCGAGTTCGAATGTAGTGCGTAAGTTGCCCTACAAGAAGTACTACGGCTACTTCGGCAATTTCTCGGCTTCGGATCGGATGCAGTACGTAAAGGTCCTAAATGCTTGCGAAAGAAGTTCGAAAATTTTACCACCAGTCTAACCAAAGGCTACCAGCCGCATTACCTACCTTGAGAATGGTTCGTAGAGAATAGATTGAAAATCGCTTTAAGTAAGCGGTATCGACTGGAACCAAACCCGATTTTTTCGGGAAAAGGCTAGTATAATGGCCATGCAGTCTTGGATGTGCTTAAAATACCGTTTTCGTCTAAGGGTTGGCCAGCTTTCTTCTATTAGAAGCATTTCCTGAATCGATTCCGATCTGCTATTAGTTTAGTAAAAATCAATAAATTGAAATTTCAGGATTCAGATCGGCGATTTTCTTAATGCATTCATCCTTAGCATCCGCAGTTTTAAATGAGAACTAAAACGTATGTACATATAATTGACAAATAACAATTATCCTTACCAGCAATATATGGCCAGACATTGCCAGTGCTAATTTTTATTATCGTTTGCACGTGTTAATAATTGCGCAATTTGAAAATATGGTTCGAACCACCGTGAATATGATTGACAATGGGTCTGGAATTGTTTCCAACTACTTTCCTAAAAGGGGTTTTAAAATCAATTTCGTTATTTGCTTTCAAGTAGGTATACAAACTACAATACTTTAGGCAAAATTACATAATTCCAACCATTTCGAAATACTATACTACGGATCTCCGGTGCATTTCCATGGTTTGAATGACAAATCGATAGAATACAGAACAAATAAAAGTGACCATGATCGGTGGCACCATAGCGACACCATAGCTTCATTGTTTTGACACAATATAGCGGATATTACTGGACTAAATCCACCTGAAATCAATAGCCCTCGATCGTGACAGATTGTTGATTTTGATGTTAACACTGGCTATATAAAATTTCTAATTTTATATTGTAGTAATCAGACATGTCAATGCTAAGCAAAAGGACTTCCATCGTTGAAAATTGGTTTTCAGTATTATATTTTTATTAATCATAAACATATTGAAATAACTCACTATCAGGACCTATCAAGGTCATTAAAAAAAACAATAGACAATCAAACTGCTGATCAATCTTCAAACAAGCACTTAGTCATCACTTCATTATCCATATATCGTCAATAATAAGGTCGTTAATGCAAGAAACGTCCAAACAGAAGTATATATCGAAACTAGTCACGACCCACATGTATGGCCCAAAGTTCCCACGAACAGGTGTCATAAGAAATACTATAATAATTAGATCTTGATCGCAGAACATTGTTATGGAAGTAGCTGGGTAGATCGACAAGACTGTAGCTATTGGAAGTTTTATTCTGGACAATAATGCTGCGGCGGATAATAATATAATTAAATCGGCACATGCGGCTGCCTATGAATTAGAGCAAGGAGTAGACAATAGATAACCAATAAGATTCAAGTATTACAGCAACACCAGACTAGTGGCTCATTGACAGACTACAATGTGTTTTAAGCAAGCAGCTTCAATCCGAGAATAAAAGCAGAGAAATCCCAAGAACAAAATGCAAAATTAAAATGTCATCTATGATTCCTATCATAAGTCGTCAACGTAGGACAATGCAGATGAGATTATGATGAGAAATCAACTAATTCTTATTCATAGCTTAGTTTCTACGCTCGATCTGATATAATGTAAGAAAAAGAAACCAACACTTAATCGTTATCAAACAAATTTTGCAACTAATTCATCAATCAATCTTGGAGAAAAACTAACTAAGGAAGAGTGTCAAGTTAGACAGTAGATATCCAGACATGATCACAATGCCCCTAGAATTCAAAGTCTCACATCCATTTCCTTACCACACAATCTTCGATAACACAACAACATAATAATCAATCATGATATCGAGAAACCTGGCTATAACATGGAACGAAAGAGTTACCACGTAATAACATCTGACGGCAGAAACAATACAACACTCTCTACAAAAACTGAAGACACACCATAGAAACGTGGTGGTAGATCTCACATACATTGTTGAGCTATGGGAACCGCTACCCGGAAACTTTCCACTAGATAAGCGCCTATGGGAATGTGTGAAATAAGAAATTCTACGTCTTTAATTGGGATTTTTAGAAAATTAGATTTGTTTCTCGAGGTCACCTGGGCACAAAACTATTTACTGTTTTTACCACCTTTGTCACGAAAGACAAAGTAGAGTAGGTATTCAACTACTGAAATTAGTTTGTTTGTAGTATTTGTGGTGGGTCAGATCAGGCAAATACCACACCTCCCCCATGACTGCCTATCCAAAATCATGAGCATCTGCTACATCCTTCCAATTTTAAGTTTTCCATTTGCCAAACCGGACGATCTCGGAAATATCATACCTTTAGGTCTACAAAGGGTCCTAGATAATCAGTCAATATAGAAATCATCAAAAAACCACCAACCATTTTACTGTAAACTCAAAATACCTCAAAAATGTAACACGTTATATTCTTTGAATTACTCAAGGAAATATTAAGTGTAGGTATATTCTAAAGACGATAATTAAGAACGAAACAACGTGTTCCCAAGGTATTATAAATGCTGCATGTCATTTTAACATCGCAGTAGGTACCACATTGTTTATTTGATAACAATCTCAAATAGTAGAGTCATTTGCCAGTAATCATTGTGGACGGACGACCGTTTAAATATTATGTAGTGGTTTGTATGTTTTATTCACTTAGACCGGATGGGTGTTAATAATTAAATTGCATTAAAGTAAATATGCGCGGGGAGACCTATATCCAGCCGTGGTCGTCTTTCGGCTGAAATTATGATGATGAAACAAAATTTGTAAATGTTAAACTCATATTAAGAAAAAAACTTACAGCGAAAAGACAATTTTGCATAAACTGCCATTTAAAATTGAAATAGAAATTGAAGCACATGCTTTGAATAAATAGTGCCACCGGTGTATACGGAAAATACTTGAACCAAAGCACGTTTGTGCTTATCAGCTAACATGAACTACAAACATTAAATAGAAAAAAAATGTTTTCAAACGAAGATAACAACACTGCCCGACAGCCTTAAAAGAGTTGAAGGATTAGATAAGAATTTGAAAAATTACGACTTTGAACAGTTCAATATTTGAAGGAAAATAAAAACAGACTTACCGCCGCATGCTGAGTACCATCGTTGACATCAGTCTCAAAGTTCCACTGAGCTGCAACATTGTTTGTACACTCCTTAGAAGCCTGGTCATCAGCCTGAGCCAAGAAGTCCCGAATCTGCTGTATATTAACGTGCTGCAGTCTATCATCAATATTGTTTCCATCGACACCCCTGTTGAAATCATAAGGATTGGCTCCAACATAGTTAGGGTCATTACGAACGAAATTAGGATCATTCTTTCTGAAATTCGGATCATTGTTTATATCAATTGAATCATCTCTATTTCTCTCATCATATGGTCTTGATGTCGAACTTGGATTCCGATTATTCCCAAAGTTATTGGGATAACCGTTGTTACTTATATCAGGATTTATATTGTAAGGGGTGGAAGATACAGGGAATATGCCAGGATTTTGACTAGACGATACAGGTCTTGCAGAACTGTACTGAAAGTTTCTGTTCACATCGTACTGGTTTCCAGGAGAATTTATAGAAGGTTGCGTGCTGGAGAAACCGTATCCACCATAATTCCGTTGCGTACTCGAAATTGGCGGCAAATCCAATTGTGGTTCAGCGGAGGAGTACGAAAGAAGCACCAGAATAACTTGGAACCACATGATTGGGTTTTTGTTTGGAATATAGTCCATGTTAAGTTGGTCTATTTGACCTAGTTGCGCGAGGTTCTTAGCAGCCAATGGTGCGTGGTGCTTGTTTGGTATCGCGTTTACGACTGTCCGTCGGTGAGCTGGCTTCTGAACTCGGGCCGTGTGAATCGGCTTTGTCTGCGTATACTTCTGCGTACCTAATAGACTTGAGGTCATAATGCGTCACATCTTACGCTATATTGACGATGCACAGAGTTACATGGGATTGTTTAAGTCTTTTAAGGGATGATCTCATGATATAATTAGATGAAAAATCTTATATACCCCACAATGTTTACCTCAGCAATTTCTTCGAGTTTTCTGTTAACATGCATAGTCCGTTCCTACAGTTTGGTTTCAAGTCAGCTTGACGGACCCAACTCAATCGCCATGAAAACGGAAAAGAAAACCATTAGTGTCAATAAGTAGGAGTCAAGTTAGGAGGACATAACTTGAGATACAGGGGAATAAGATACAAAAATTTACTGCTTTTAACCTGAAGTCTTTAAACGCACAATATTTGAAATAAAAGCATAGCATTTTATATAATTCTACAAAAGCTTCGTTCATCTTGAGAATTTACATGCTAATTATATTAAATGCTGGTTGTGGTTTTCCATTCTCTCGTGGATTACTCAGTTTTGCCCTTTATTCTAATTATCCCACGGAAACTATAGCTCTGTGGAGACTTTACCTAATAATGTCGAATTGATTGGTGCTTTCAAAACTTAGGCCCATTTATTGTTTTACGAGGAAATGAAAAATATTGGAACCCAGTCTGTAAAAAAATGGCTGTAAGTATCAGCCCACTTGCACAAAAACTTAACTCAGAGTTAATTGCTAATTCGAGGTTAAATTGACGGTTTATCTTACAATATTGTCAATGGAACCTCTCCTCGCTGGTAGCAACTAGCTCTGAGTTTTTTCGTGCAAGTTGGCTTAAGATCAGTACATTGTTATTGCAGTTTCGGTTCTGTAGAACTGCTTTGTTGGTCTAGTAGACGCAAGCACTACTGCTGAGCGTGAGGTCCCGGTTTCGATTCCCTGGAAGGGGAAAATGTTTTTGGGTTTTTCGATCTGCAATTTCTCATTATCAGCCCGAAGTCTGGCTTTATGCCCGGTTGATGGTAACCCCTATTACGTGAGACTTAAACATAAGGCCCTTTCCTGATGGTGCGACGCAAATTAAATCAAGGACCATCAGGAAATGGCAATAGGCTTACAGGGCGATATCGCGCACGTAATTTGTAAGAAAAAAATCAATTGCGTATTGGTCGAGAAACATCAGAGAAATACATCATCTGTGAAATTTTAAACTGTCTAGCTATCACGGTTCATGAGATACAGCCTGGTGACAGACAGACAGACGGACAGTCGAGTCTTAGTAATAGGATCCCGTTTTTACCCTTTGGGTACGGAAGCCAAAAAAACGATTATATCGGTGATATATATAATAAATCGAATTGCATCGCACCATCAGAAAAGGGGCTAACGGTGAATGATTATCATTGATACAGGTTGACTAAAGGCATTGATAATATGATTTCAATGCTGTAACATTAATTCGTGATACTACATGGCGTGACAATGACATAGTTATTATTTCTTTAAGAATCGCCGTTAAATTATAGGCTGAAAACAAATCGCTTACAATGATTAATTTCACGCATGAACAAATGTAATGGTAAGCTTTATTAATTAAATATATCTTATTAAGGGGAAAAGACAGTAAAAAAATGTTTACCGTGCACATTTTTATCATCGTAAGTTGTAAGCAGGTTGTAGAATACTAAAAAAGTTAATGCTCAAAATTTGTGGAACCACACGAAAAGAACTTTTTGTGTTCACAAATGATAGAGATCATCATGAAGATCTATGTTCTAAGTCGATTTAAAGTTTCCCTACTTTAATCGAAACAGTAGCAATGGCAACAGAAATAAACCCCTACAAAAATAAAAAGCTACAACAATAAGTTTCATTGTCCGGGTGGAAGAAATTACTTAGAATATAGAAGTAAGTTTTCTTATAGTCATGCAACGGTGTTTACACAACATGTCAAACACTCCTTTTTGTCACCATTTTCGAAACTAAGGTGAGTTCACAATTACCCAAAGGACGTAAAATCCCAGTTGTAATGAATTCTTAGTTATATAATATGGTGTTACACTTATTTGTTGCGTAAACTGCAAAGCGAGTAGTGTGTACCGCACCTAACATCGTTTAACAATTAGGGATTACGAAGAAACTTTGAAATCTGAATATATTGACGTTCTTGGAATTTGAGTTACCTAGATAGT
This sequence comes from Orthosia gracilis, assembly GCA_947562075.1. Taxonomy (NCBI): domain Eukaryota; kingdom Metazoa; phylum Arthropoda; class Insecta; order Lepidoptera; family Noctuidae; genus Orthosia; species Orthosia gracilis. The sequence continues at coordinate 46,903,943 of OX387272.1, read as the reverse complement.
TAATAGTGAAAACATACTTGAGCCGATAGTAATTTTCTTGTTAACAGAGGCTTTAGACAGTATCATTCTACGCAGCAATGGTGATTGTCAAAATGCCAAAATACACGTACCATTTCGATACCATTGGGCAAACTCGTATTTTTTTTCATTTTACCTGACTCTATAGCGTGGTTTTCTTTAATGCATGTAACAGTTGCTCAACTTGTATCAAGCGCAAGTTCGATCATGCATGGAGTACTGCTCTCATCTTTGGAACGGATCTGCTAAGTACCAGCTGGTTGCACTTGAGTCGATCGAAAAACGGGCCAAGAGGCTCTTCGGCAATGAAGTACTGGTCGAATCTAGGCTCCAAAACCTCAAACATCGGCGCCGAGTTGCCAGCCTGTCGGTTTTTTATCGGTTACATTTCGAGGAGTGTGCGTTGGAATTGCATGAACTAATTCGTCCTAGCCCGTTCCATCAACGGACTACAAGACGTACGGCGATGCGTCATCGGTAAATGGTGGACATCCCACCCATTCGCACCAAACGTTATGGGAATACTTTTATTATGCGTACAGCAAAGGGATGGCATTCCCTTCCGGAATCTGTATTTCCTGATAGCAATAACCTGGGAGTCTTTAAGGCGAGGGTGAATAGGTTTCTTCTAGGCAAGCGTGCTACATCGTCGATCACATCATCGCTTACCATCAGGTGAGATTGTGGTCAAGCGCAAGCCTATCAACAATAAAAAAATTGTCTAGAGCCTCAGGTGGTCATTATTCATAAGTTCTGCATTCGACTAAGAGAAATCCTCTAAAGCTTGTGAACAGAGAAAAGCATATTCTTTGATCACCAAACCGTTTTGTCTTCTTTGAAGGCTTTGGTGGCTCTAATCTTTAGTGGGCTCGTTTTCGGTCTGTCCAAAATCGCATTGTATAATAACCAATCCTTTGCCGGTCCTGTCTCCTTCTACATCATCAGCGTAGGACTGGTTTGCCTACTGGACCCTAGCATACGCGGGTCCCCCACGGGCCTAATTTGCGGTAGGGGCCCGCGCAGGTTAGGACCCGACTATTGCAACCTACATCTAAATTAGATAGTTGCATATATATCATTTGCTACATAATCATAATCCCCTAATACATAGATTTACTAGACATAATAGCTAATCCAGAAGCAATTAGATCATAGCATAACACTTAACATTCGTACCAAGGCCCCATTACCTAGGAGGTGTGACAAAGAAAGCGGTGACAGCGAAAGTGATAGATAACGCAACGGAGGAAGTTGTGACCTAATGAGTAGTTATTATCTTCTGGTACCTGGGGTTATTTAATGGTGCTTTGTAGTAGATAGGATATGGGTTATTTAATGCTTTCAGGTGAGTTTTTCAACAGAGAAATGTTTTTATGTTAGGGTTGACAAAATGGCGATCTGCCGTGTACAGCGAGGCTCAGTGGACGCGCTTTTTAGTCTCCCCAGGGATGTGCCCTAACAGGCGTTACATAGAAGGGGTTCCAGGGTGGTCTTTTGAGAGGTCACGGAGTTCTACGTGCTGATGGTGATCACTGGGGCGGTTCTAGTGAGGAAAAAATTTCCACACCCCTGGTCCTTTCCCCAAAATTCCAGGCGTCTTTTGAAGATTACCGCCCGAAAACAAAAAAAAATATTTTTTGGCACATAATCGAAATATTCCTAACGGTGATGGGCATGGTAGAAATGCCAGAAAGTAATGGATTAATCACGTGGCATTCCAACAGAGCTTGGCATTCTCATTATTTTTTTCCTTTTTGTCTATGACGATGCTTTCGTTAATACAATGACACTTGTCTAGAGTTTCTGTGGTTCCAAGGAATCCACTTTTCAAAGCTGATGTTCCTGAAGCTACTGCCATTAAGCTAAATGCATTTAGCTAAACGCAAAACAAAACGTTAGTGCCATGACTGTGATGTCTGCGGATGCCATTCATTCATTTATTTTGCAGAAACACCTAACACCGACGCGAAAAAAAATGCCATGGATTCAGTACATGACTTAATTTTCTTTTTTTAATTTTCTTTTCTTTACTGCAAACAGTTCAAAATCGTTATTTCTATTTTGAAATATTCTCGATCGGAATACCGAGAATAAAGAATGAGAGTAGGCCGCGGCGCGGCGTTTACCACTATCGTGAACTTTAGGAAATCAGCTGATAGGTGGCGCTTTTGAAACTTTTATACCAAAAAAAAGAAAATTAGGTATAAACCTACGAGAAAATGTTCCAACTTTAAAATTTAAATTAAAGAAATTCAAACACTAAGGGGTCCAAAAACATGTACTGAATCCATGGTATTTTTTTTTTCATGTCAGTAACAGACACACATAGTATACCTTCTTAAGAAGTCTCAGGGTTATAGTATACCAGAGTGGGTTTTCCATAAAAATATTAGAACCAAGGTACAATGAAACTGAAAATTGTTTGTTTTATTCGCCCACTCTTCATTAGAAGAAGAATCTGGTTGGCGACTTTGAATTGCACAATAATAAGATACTGCACGCACATGCGTAATATCTTCAACGCGATGCCATCGTTTTCTACACAAATCAAAGGGGAATTCTAAACTTGTGTGGAAGAAAATTATGAGGAACTATATAGAGAGGTGAATATCTCTATGGATGTCAACGAAACAGGGCGTAAAGTCCAGCATACTCCGTTGAAAAGGGAGGTTCTCTCAACCAGACGGATGTTGTGTCTGGTCCGAGCAACTACCCGACGCAATGGTTGAATTTTTTTTTTTTTTTTTTTTTTAAGTGGCGTCTCACAGTTCGGTCAGAGTGACCGGATACTGCTTAACCGGACTACCCTGTGGAGACTAAGCTATATTATAGCCTCCAGCCAGGCTTACAATGGTTGTTATCGGACTGTTGTATATGTTCAAATCACGTCAAAAACATTGCCTGCACGATATAGGATTTATTATATATATCAAACCATTTCTGATAAGCAAGAAGTCGCTGAGACATTAGAAAATTTCTTTACCAACATTCCGTTAGAGGTTACGAAGTCTCTTCCCTCCTCATCTAAATTAGCTGAAGATCTCCTTAAAGAAAACTTTACTAAAGAGATACCAAACTTTAATTTTAAACCAATATGTATTGATACAATTAAGAACGCGTTCAAAAGTCTCAACATAAAAAATACTGAAGACTTATGGGGAATATCCGTTAGGGTTCTTGGAGGTATTATTGACTCAATTGCTCCTATCCTGACAGGCATATTCAACCAATGTTTGGACAGCGGCACGTTTCCCGACTTAATGAAACACAGTAAAGTAGTACCAATTTTCAAATCAGGATGTAAGAGTGATCCCTCTAATTATAGACCTATATCTGTGCTTCCAGCATTGAGTAAAATATTCGAAAAAATCATGCTGGACCAGATGTTGTCTCACTTTAACTCAAATGGGATTCTGCATAGTCAGCAGTTTGGTTTCACGAAAGGTAGGTCGACAACGGACGCGGGAGTAAAACTCATCAGCCACATTTTGGAATCTTGGGAGAAGTCCCAGGATGCCATTGGCATTTTCTGTGATCTCTCAAAAGCGTTCGACTGCGTTGACCACAACACACTGATCTGTAAATTACACCACTACGGAATTCGAGGACAAGCTGCTGATCTTGTGCTTTCCTATTTATCAAACAGGCAGCAAAAAGTTAATGTTAATGGGGCGACGTCTTCCGGGTCTCTAGTCAAGATGGGCGTGCCTCAAGGTTCAATTCTCGGCCCTTTCCTTTTTCTTGTTTACATTAATGATCTCCCTTTTATGATGGCCAAATTATCTGATATAATTCTATTTGCTGATGATACTTCGCTAATTTTTAAAATAGATAGGAAAGATACGGATGTCTTACATGTCAACGAAAGCCTAACTATTCTCTCAAAATGGTTCGCAGCTAACAATCTTTTACTGAATGCGAATAAAACAAATTGTCTAAAGTTCTCTTTACCAAATGTACCACAGCGTGATTTAAATTTGTATCTTGACGGCAAAAATCTTGAAGTTATAGCGGAAACTGTTTTCTTGGGGATTACTATCGATTCAAAACTGCAGTGGGGCGCGCACATTAGAACTCTTTCAGGTAGGTTAAGTTCAGCTGCATATGCAGTAAGAAAAATGAGACAGTTAACTGATGTAGCTACAGCTAGGTTAGTATACTATGCTTATTTCCACAGTATTATGTCTTATGGCATTCTGCTGTGGGGGTCTGCAGCAGACGTTGACTCAATTTTCATCCTACAAAAGAGGGCAGTCCGCGCGATCTTTAAAATGGGCCCTCGCGAGTCACTCAGAGAAAAATTTAAAGAGATCGATATACTGACTCTGCCTTCACTTTATATTTTGGAATGTATTATGTATGTCCGCAAAAATCGAAGGCTTTTCAAAATTAGAAGCGACTTCCATAATTTAAATACACGCAGTAAGCATGAAATTGTAATACCCAAATTCAGATTAACGAAAACTAGCAAGTCTTTTCTTATAAACAGTATACGCTTTTATAACAAGTTGCCAAAGGCAGTTATAGAACTGACCGATGGAAAGTTCAAAAACTACATCAAACGTGTCCTTATTAAAAAAGCATATTATAAAATCAAGGACTACGTTGAAGATAAAAAAGTTTGGCTATAGCTCCTTCTGCGCATGTGGCTTCCCTGGTAACTCATAAACGGCACAAATATGTGGATGTCTCTAACTATTCTCAATCTCATTTTTTCTTCTTTTGATTAGACTCTTTACAATGGTTTTCAATCATATTTATACGCCCTTCTCAAAGAATAGTTACAGCACTGATATCAACATTTGTGCCTCATGTTAAATTTAGTTTTGATATACGGTTTTCTTTTTACTACCTTTGTATAGATTCTTTTACCGATTGTTTTGTGAATGTGTGAACATTGTAGGCCTTCTAGATTTCTAGATATGCTTGTTAACATTTGTTAACTTTTCATCTTGTTTTACAATCTTTTATTTACTTTGTTTAGTTTTTACGACTTATTGTCGGGCCTACGTTGTCCCCCCATATCTAAGTACTAATGCTGTAACATGGAAATATTGTAAAACCAAACCATTTTAAAAGAGTAACCATGGAGTTTCTTGCCGGTTCTTCTCCATAGGAAACGACCAACCCGAACCGTGCACCTTTTGCCGACGTTTTATAAGTGCCCATGTAGGCCTATGTGAAATAAAAAATTTTGAATTTTGAATTTTTTTGAATTGATTTAGTTCTTAAATGGCGATGAATGTTTAGTTACATCTCTATTCCAACCATCATATCAAGCGTGTCTTTGACGAGGCTAAAATTTTTAGTACCTGCTTACTTTTGCATATTAAATAAAACGTTTGTCAACCTCCAGGGCCTGGACACAACAGTAATTCTTAAAGTACGATAAAGAAACAAACAAAAATACTAAGTTTTCAAAGGCAAAAAGGAGCAAGCGCATCTAATAGTGCAATGAAATTTTTAAAAGACCATTCCACCGAAGCATCATAAAGTTTTCTAGTCAAAATTATAAAAGTATTTTGATGATTTCATAGTGGTGATTTCCGCTGGTAATAATTCTTCTGAGATTCGACGGGAAAAGTTCGCAGAATGTTTTCCTTAAAATGCATCAGATTCTAGTTTATAAGATAAATATTCTGCGAACTTTTGTACTTCCCCTCGTATTTATTTCATTGCTTTAGAGTGCACCGGCGGGAAACCCAGAATAAACATATTCCTATATCTTTAATCTTAACTTAGTACTAACTGCTCGGTATTATCAGCTCTAGCTAGATACAACTTCGACGACGCAATTTTCCTATTGTGCCAGTTTTACCGTGGGAATTATTCTGTACCTGCGTATGTACATTAGACATATACTCTGTATGTATGCACATACTAAGTGACACATTACTGCAAGTGTTGGTGAATATGGTGAAGCAAGGACAATTTTTACCATAAAATTGTTGGTAAATATGGCCTTGACATAGGTAAAGACATAAACAGTATCGTTCTTAGTCTCCCGTTCGGATTTTGTATGTATCGCACGTTTACGCTGATACAGAATACTTTAACTATTACGAAATTGTCATTCTACGCTAGATTTTGTACAAGATTCAAAACCTAAATGAAGAAAATCTTTGTGTTCTTGGGTTTGCCGTACTTAATTTAAATTGATCAAAATTTACTTTGAAGAATAATTTAATAGAAGAATTCTTATGATGGACGAATAGGTATTGACAAAAGTTTCATTCGTCAACTGAATACCAACTTAAGCAATCATAAATCTGCACTTTATCTCAATATTTACGTATTAGTACCAGCCCAACAACGTCACGAAACTCATTTCACTGCATTTCAACGTCTCAAATGCACATCATAAGCATATTATAGCCAAGGTCTTTTGTCTGGCTATGAGCGTAAGGACCCTCATAGCCAGACGAAGGACCTGAATTAAATTTGATTGAAATTGAATTGAAATCAAAGAATGATTCTGTGCTCCAAAGACATACAACGTCAACTTTTTACTAGTCTAAACACAAATTGGCGTAAAATTACTCAAACATTTATTTATAATAGTAAAATTGTTTTATATTCATTACGCGCACGACTGCGTCTGGGTTGACCGCGGACGGAACGCAAGGTCAGCAATGAAAATGATTATCTTAAGAAGATCATTATAAACCTTATTTTAATAAAAATAAGGACTATGTCGAATAAGGTAGGGGACAAAACGCGGTGGACTATTTTTTTGCAAATATGTTAGTGCAACCTATATTTTGCGCTTTTTTGGGAAACTCGCGTTCTGTGCCAAGTTTTGTGGTTATGATAGTTTTTGCTTATGAAATTATCATACCTTTGGTCTACCACGTTACTATAAGAAAACGTTTGGGTGTCTATTGCCAGTCTTTTTGCCTAGTCAATTTTTGGGTAGTGTTACTAAGTTTCCAACTGCCATTAACAGATCTTTGCTTTCTTGAGGACACCTAACCTCCAAATCATATCATCTCATCAGCTATTTATAGATTAGACCTTTTCCAAGCTTACGTAAATCTTAGTCTTTAAACCAAGATTGGTCATAAAAATAACTAATCAGAATGCACTTAGAGACAACTTATCTAATATCTATCTGTATCACTCCCAAGACCAAGTGAATCATCTTCCATGAATCATTTACCTTAACTAATGACCGATGGTGACGCCTCTGCATAATAATACCTACCACAATAGTTCAAAAACAAAAGATATTAACATATAATAACACTACAAGTCCTTGTCACAAACTGACAAGTGGACCGGAAAAATATGAAGCAAAAAAAAATACTTTGACAAAAAAATTTATGTATTGTGGGAACTAATCTATGAACGAAGTACCAGATATTAAATGTTAATGCAAAGGGTCAGAAAGGGGTACATTGCTGCTTGAACTATCTACTCTGTGTTTGGATATCTATGGTGTCAAAACTTTTCTAAACTTCAATTTCTGTTTCTCTGTGATTAAGATTGTAATGGTCATATTTGACGGCCGCCATGGCTCTTATACAATGGTTCTCACTACGGGCTATGTGCCGCTACCAAATCCCAAAAAAATGGAAGAAAGAAGACTGATCGTGTTTTTCTTTCAATATATTATTATAACTTATTCTATCATAATAACTATTCTGATTATATTATTAATTTAATATCGTTTGTAGTTAGTTCTGCTTGGAGTGCTCCTAATTAATTCCCTTCCAAGTTACTGTTATTGAAACATCCGACCTCTCATTATTTTTACGACTTGTACAAAAATCACCACGAGATATGTAATTCGTTTTCATGGTCTGATATATGGTTGTGATAGTTATGTTCCGGGTGATCTTCAGTATTTTTACTATATAAATTACCATCTATTGTGACATCCTTCCTTTCATCTTTTAAACGACTGGTGCGAAATACCACGTGTGTGATCTATTTCAAAAGCATCATCATGGTTTTTTTTGTTGTTTATATCGATAGACACAGCAAATAGGTTCTTAGTATCAATTCTATTATCACAACGATGTCAATGTTTTTTTGTAGTTCGTCTATTTAATTGAAATCTATTGTTGTCCATCTGATTAAAGATTCGATAAATTTTTGGGCCAATGTTAAGTGTTAAGTTTTTTTTTCTGATTGAGGATAAATGAGTTAAGCCATTAAGATACCTACAGAGTAAAGTATTGGATCAGAGAATGCATAATCTTATAAATGACATAAGAATTTCTGTTAGTTTAATCAGCAAAGTTTTAGACTTTAAAGATAATTATTTTATCACTACTCCAGGAAGCATAGCTGAATAGATACAATTATGACAAATTACTGCCAAATTGATGGTGTTCCATAATCATTAGTTTTAAGCTGAGATAATAAATGATAATACATGTGACATTGATATCATTGTAACACTTTTGAAGGTTAAGAATGTATGTCGCTTAAATGTGTGAAGTATAATTACATTAATTCTATGTAAAACAGAAGGTCAAAAGTTACTCCTGAAGCATAGCTATTTAAATTTGAATATACTGAAGACATATTAAGTAAAAACGGTAAAATAACTGGAAAACAGTAGTATTTGAACGAAAAGTGTATTGTAATGCAATGAAACGGCACATCCTACGTATAATTTATGCACCCCAACCCCAAGTCACCCCAATCCCACCCCTTGCTTTAGTTCCAAATTCGTAAAACAAGATGGCGTTATCCATTCAGACCCGTTTTCTGAATCACGGTGTTAAGATTCTCCGCCGTTGAACGACCCTCGCGCGGTTTTGTAGAAAACTCATACTTACCTGGCGTAGGGGACACCGTGATCAAGAAGGCGGTTCCCCCAGGGCGAGGCCTACCATTGCACTGCGGTAATGCTGACCCTTGCGATTATCCCTAATGCGGATAACTCGGACGCGTAATTTTTGGTAGTGAGGGACTGCGTACGCGCTGTCCCTCTTACAATTCTTGAAAAGTTATATAGTAAGCAAAGCTTATCACAGAAGCACATGCTGTTCTATTGTTTTTGGTTTTTAAGCTTTATTCTCATAAGTTTCTCAGTTTCTGACTAACGAGAATACATACAATGTCGTGGTGGCCAGTCCGCCCAGTGGCTAAGACGTATGTACTTTCTAAGTTTATCTTAGACATCGCCGACAACGGTGGAGGAAAACATGTCATTTTGAGGCAACCTGGACTTATAGTTAGTAGGTAGTTTAAATATTATGCTCCACTGGTGTTATTGCTGCGAGGAGTTCTAGTACGAGGATGAACCACTCCGAATACCAGCTTCGTCACCGATTTTTCAAAGTAGCTATCATGCTCGTAGGGTACGTATATATATATATTATTTAGGGTAAAATAATAGTATTGAAATAATATTTTTCCTGAAGACATTTGCAAATACCAGCATGGTAGTAGCACAGCTAGTAGACCATTGAGATTGAGGGTCAAACTAGTACCTTCCCGATAATTACTACTATACTATCCCCAAAAGGGACACAGTAATGTTACTAACCTTTTAAAGTAGCGCGAAAATTGCCAGTACGAGGTCAGGGCTGTATCGTTACGCCACTATAGAGTATTGTGCGGCATCCTGCCATTGAGCGGATTTAATTCGTCTAGAACCATGACTTGTGATTATAAAATGGACCTGATATATTGCCAATATCGTCACAGTCTAGAATATTTCGACACAAAATATATATGTACATTTGATGCTAGTGAAGCCATTTCCTACTTAAACAATAATGAACACGAAAGTTTGTGGGGCTGGATGGATGGATGAATGTTTTTCACACTTTCACGCAAAAACTACTGGACAGACTTAGATGAAATGAATGTTGCACAGTTAGTTTAAAACCTTGATTAAAACATAGGATACCATTTATCTGGGTACGACCTAGATATTAATAAGGGAGTAATTTTTGACTATCATGTGTGCGAAGCTGTGGACAAAAGCGTTATGGTACTGGTACCAGAGCCAAAGCAAAAAATACTTTTTAACTATAGTACAACATAGATGTTTGACAAGAGAACAAGAATTTAGAATACAAAACAAAATATTATCACTTAACATATTTTAATACGTATTGTTCAATAAATAGTTAAACACGTTTACATAGAAGCGTATTTCTTCAGTCTCGTGTTGAAGCCGGATGTCTCCATCGCCGAACGCTGCTCACCTGTGCAGTAAGCTGGAAAAGCAAAAAGAAAAGAAAATAAATAAAAACCCGAATATAATAATACTTATCGTGGTTTCCAATAAAAGCTTTCACTTTTTTATTTTTTACTTCCAAGCACATACATAACATGCTAATATTTAATTAGAATTAAAAGTTAAGAAAAATATTACTGTTACAAATATACTCGTACTAATTACAAGGTGGCCCAGTGGTAACGGCCGCGACTTACAAGTTGTAGGTCCAGGATTCGAACCAAGGCAGGCGGCTTACTTCGTGTAAATTATTTCATCACCTCTGCTCTCAAAGCGGTGAAAGAAAACATCGTGAGGAAACCAGCATATTAGAACAAAAAATTCGAAGACGTGTGATATCCACCAGACTGCACTGGGCCCGCGAGATGGATTACGGCCCATTCCCTCTCACGGAGAGGAGGCCTGAGTCCCAGCAGTGGGCACATTAAAAGGCTGATGATGAAGAATTACAACGGAGTAGTTTTAGCATTACAAAGAGGATGATAATCGATTAACAACATAGTGGATAAGGTATAAAATATCAGGAACTGTATTCATGATTACTTACGGACAGCACTAGGTTCCCAGCCAACAAATTCACCCGTCCTTTCGTTCTCAGCCTTGAGCCAGTCATGTAAGGGTGCGAAGTACTCCAGGAGTCCACTGGCATCCATATTGCGCTGCCCAGTCAGCACCTCCATCGCGTCAGGCCAGGGTTTTGAAGAACCCATCTGAAGCATTTTACTGGAAGAAAAGTAAAGTGATGTTTCTTTATTTGTTAACAAAATTGTTTCTTAGTAACTGAGTGTACTGAGTGTCTTCCTCGACATGATAGCGGATAATGTCAAAAAGCTGTGGGTCTTCATCTTTATTGGCATCTTTTTTTTACCTAAAGTAACTATTTACTATACAGGGTTCCTCTCTCGCTCTCTCCTTTTAACCGACTTCCCAAAAAGGAGGAGATTCTATGTTCGATATTATGTGTGTTTTTTTTTATGTATGTTCACCGATATCTCCGTCAATTGTGGGCCGATTTTGAAAATTAGATATACAACAGAACTCTTCAATAAATAACGGTAAATCTCTCGGGATTGCTGCAATCGCATGTCTGTTTATTGTTTATACCATTTCATAACATAACATCACGCTACACAGATCTCTCATTTGACCGGTTATGTTCATGTTTCATGAGATTCGGATAATATATTCTGGCGATAAAGGTACCTTACTAAACAACTTGCCTATTTGGCAGGTACAACTAAAAAGTGCAAAATAAAAAAAAAACTTTTTACAAAAAAATACTACCGACTTTCAAATAAAAAAACTACAGAGAGAAAAAATTTTGGAAGTCGGTATCCATAAAGCAATAAATTGGTAGCTTTGAAAGACACCGACTGCCAAAAACAAAGTTATTTTTCACTTAGTAGATTTTTATATTTGGAAGTCGGTAGTATTTTTTTGTAAAAAGTTTTTTTATTTTTCACTTTTTGTGCCCTACTTTCCTAGTCCGTACAAGTGGCACACAAGCATTTTGACGACACGGTTGGCGTAGTGGTTGAGCGATCGGCTGCTGCGCTGCGTATCGCGGGTTCGATTCCCGTGCGGAACAAATATTTGTAAGGTCTACAGATAATTGTTCCGGATCTGGGTGTCTTGTGTATGTGAGTTTAAATGTTTGTAAACGCACCCACGATACAGGAAGAAATTCCTAGTGCGGGGCAACTTTTTTATAAAAAAAAGCAAACTATAATTTATTCTGTTTTTAAATGGAACCTTTTTCTCCAAGAATTTTGTAACAGTTGATTCACAAATACCCTTGAAAAATTAATACATGCCTTGAATACTTTCAAGCCGTCGCTGTTTTCTGTATGTCGTATCTACATCACACTTATATTATAAAGGCGAAAGGTTGTGAGTGTGTGTGTGTTCATATGTTTGTTACTTCTTGACGCTGAAACGGCTGGTTGGATCTCGATGAAATACGGCACAGAGATAGATTATAGTCAGGAATAGCACATAGGATACTTTTTATCCCGGGAGTATGTTCTCTCGGGATAATTTTCAAATTTCACGTTGGCGAGGCCGCTGGCAGAAGCCAGTAATTTATAAAATTATATAAATCATCATTAATAACTATATTATTAACGTACCCCAAAGCAGCTCCAGCCTCAGCACTCTTATAGATATCACAGTTGGAGAGCAGCTTAGTCTGGTCTCCGTAGTTGTACTCGCCGGCGAGCTGGCACAGGGAGCGGTGGAATTGGAACTGGATGATGAATGAGATGTAGTATCTGAAAAGTTAAGGTTATTTTTAGTGCAGCTTCATTGAGGCTTTTGTGAGGAACTACCCAGATTAAGACAATTCAATTTTATCTGTTACAAAGTTAGGAGATAATTTATTGCGATTGTTTATACAGCGGTAACTCTGTTCTCTAAGATTTTTTGTTGATGATCAAAAAAGCAAACCAAGAAAAATGCGAAAACGAAATTAATAATCGCAAATAAATCTATAATATTTTCTCTGCATTCAATTGATATTCACATAGCAAGATTTTAAAACACTCTTCACCTCATATACTCCACATCAGCAGAGATGTGGTACTTGGCAGTCGGATCGAAGTCATCCTCAGTCCTGGGCGCTGGTGGCTCCACACCCTGGAGAGCCTCCCTCAGCTGCCAGAAGTGGCAGTTGTAGTCTTCAGTGCTGGTAGTGCCTCGGAAGACGCCATAACGGAACAGGTCGAGCAGGTAGCCGAAAGGTAGGAAGACTATCTTTTCCAAACCCTGTAATTAGAAAACAATAATGTTAGACATTAAAGCCAATAGTTATAATGAATATGGACTGAATAGAAAAAAATGACCATATAAAAAAAACAATATGACCATAAATAGCTGTATCTATATGGTAAGACCATGCTGAAGAAATCTGTCCTGCAGGAGAATATTAAGAATGGAGTATGAGTTAGCTATGATATTTGTAGTGACCATAGATCTAGCACAGCTTGATTTTAAGAGAAGAATAGTGTTATAGGAGATACCATTTTGTACAGCTGATTGATATTAGACTCGATATCATCAGGTCCATCTTCTAGCAGACCCATAACCCTCAAGTGCTTTGGCGTGGCTACTGAAAGAGCAATGACGTCACCAACAGCCTCATGAAAACCTGAAAAATATACAGCAAAAGTGTTATTCAAACTGATTTACGTAAATGCGTGTGGTGCCTACCTTTAAGTAGGCAATCAATGTAGATTTACATCCATTAAACAAAAAAGCAAAAGGAGACATTCTACTTACCAGGATTAGCTCCAGCCCTGTAAATGATAGGCTGATCTTTATATTGAAGGTAGTACTGAATGTGACCCATCTCGTGATGAGTAGTCTTGAAGAAGGCATCCGTGATTGTAGTGCACTGCTTGATCCTGAAGAAGATAAATTAACATGTTAAACTAAAATCATCCTTAATGGGTTGTGTGCCGTAATTACCGAAATAATGTAAAAACTATTGTGTCTCGCGAGGAACCTCGTTATAGGTACTCAGGGGGTTAATGCTACGACACAAAGGCGCAGCTAAAGGCAAATTGTAGCCATGGTGCTCCTAATCTCTCAAGCCACCATGTATATTATTGTACACGTACTTTTATCAATATTAAAGCTTTAAGCACATATTTTTAGGACACGACAGGACGAACTCACTCACTCCTTCCAATTCTTTTTGACAGAACTGGAAGCAGAAGGTGCGGGCTCAAGAAAAGTGAAAGGAGTGAAGAGAAGCCTTTGCCCAGGAGTGGGACAGAACAGGCAAGCAAAAAGAAAAGTTTGTGGGTTTTTTTATTAATAAGCTTTTCTCAAATATTAAACATACCTAAAATCTTCGCCGTCAAAGAAGTCCCAGGCCGAGGCGTGGCAGATCATGTCGCGTCCATCATTAGGTTTTTCGATGATCGATCTCTCCCAGAACAGTTCAGGCATTGGACTCAAGTTCAAAGACGTGAAGAACTCTTCAGCAGTCTGGAAGAACTTCAGCGCAGTATAGTTCTGAAAATAGGAAAAATGATTTTCATTGCTGTAGTGTTTGTGGTAGACCAAAAGATAACCTTTGTTTTTTTGTGAAAAGTTGGCAATAGATGGTTGACTCTATGGACTGTACCTATGTCGTAAAGAAGTAAAACTTTACTCTAAACACTATTGAAAATGTTTATTAGTTGATTATTTGGATAGTGTCACACCTGGGCTTGTAGAGCAGCAGTGACATCAACGTCAGGCTTATCAGGGTACGGCCTGGTAAACTTTTCCACGTTGTTCCAAGATTGAGCCCAAATGTTACCTGGAAGGAGACAGATATTCACAATTCAGAAAGAATTTTAGGCTTTTAACAGCCAACAGGTGGTTACAGAAAATCTGACACCAGTCTTGACTAGAAAGGGGGGAGGGTTACAGAAGTTAGATTGGCAATAGCTCCATTTATGAATACGAAATGAAATGCAGCTGCATTGAGTTAAACTGAAAGCCGCCCCAACATAGTTGGGAAAACACTTGGCACATTGATTGAATAGAAACAGATATTGGCCTAGGGCCTAGATGATATCAACTGTTACTTCACATCAACATGTCTTTTGGAATCCCAAATGTTATGTTATGTCATTACTGGCCTTTCTGGTCCTATTATAGAACAATTCGAGATTAAATCAGAGGGATTATTCTCTCCATAAAATACAAGGCTGTGGCCCATGATCACATCAGTCGTTACATGGCTACCTTGAACCTCGACTTTCTTACCCACATCATCCACTTTTCCCTCCATTCTAGTCAATTTCCATCCCTCTGGCGTATGGCCTATGTACGTCCATTTCCTAAAATTTCAAAATCCCTCCCTACCTAATCATTGCCGAGCAATTTCCATACTGCCTTTCTTATCCAAAGTGCTCGAGACCTGCCTCCACAAGCAGTTTTTTCATCAGAATAATTTTGTTAGCTCATTCCAGTCTGCACTCAGGCTGGGGCACAGTACTGCCTCTGCTCTCCTTAAAGTGGCTGGTAACATTAGAGAAGTTATGGGTGATACCAAGATTACTGTTGTGGTGTTAATTGATTTCTCAAATGCATTAAGTGCCGTCAGTCATTACATACACATAATGGATTATCAATAGTTTTCTTGAATTATTTTGATTATTGTAGCTCTAACCATAAACAACAACATTCTATAATATAAAAACATCATTTCTGAACTTCGTGTTACCCAACAAATGCGCAGGAATAGGTCCCTTAGCCGGCACCACATGCTCTCCGTACTTCAATCTCAGATGCCTCCTGACATACGCATGAATCTGTTGGTACAGAGGCTTGATCTGGGCCCAGAGGGACGCGAACTGGTCTTCACTGTCATCTGACTCGTATTCGCTCAGCCACCATTCTGCTACGCTGTCGTACCCTGCAATGATTTTAATGAGATCATCAATAAGAAAGTTTTTTAAACGGTATATAGAACACATTCTCATTATTAATTTAGTCAATTAAAAAGTTATAAAAGAAAAAAAAGTTCATTCAAAAAAATCATAAAACCCGACTGCTTAAGAAGCGAACTAAAAAGACGTAAACAAGAACAAAATCATGTTGTGCTGTCGGGGGATACATATTCACGAGCTGGCTGACCAAAACCAGATTTATCCTCCGACTGCACAGCATGATTATCTTCTTGTTTACGTCTTTTTAGTTCGCTTCATATGCAATAGGTTTTTTGCTTTTTTTAATAAACTTTTTTTATTTATAACTTTTTAGTTAACTTTTTTTCAAATTAGGTACATTTAAACAAATAAGTGTAATAAATTTTTGAAATCACTTTTAAAGCACTTAATTTTGATATCCAACACGATAGATTTGGAAGAAAAAAAAACTCGAACCCCACAATATGGCACCCAAAAGCCGTAAATTTTCTATTTTCCAATTTTAATCCAGCCAGTGACACTCGTAAGGTTAAACAAATCGATTGACGTAAAAATCATCAAAATCGACTAACTCGCTTGGTCTTCTTTTCATTCAGATTATTTTTCTCATCAAAAACACAATAAAAATACTTTCACTCGTATATGCCCCGAAGATTCCAGCCGAGTTGCTTTGTCCATACACTTCTCGCCTCAAGAGACACAAATTAATACGGATTAATTTACTACTTAACTTAGCCGCCTCGTGTCCATAGCGAATACTCAGTGAATTTGCCCTTGGAGGCGGCGCCAGCGACCCTGTTCCACTCCAGCCACGTGTACTTCAACTCTTCAGGGTCGTTGCTCTTTGCAAAGATAATGTCGTATTTTAAACCTTACCATTCAACTAAGCAGCATCGTTGTCCATAGCGAATTTTTCAGTAAAGAACTTGCCTTTAAAAAGGCGGCGCCGGCCATCCTGTGTTACTCCAGCAAGGTGTACTTCAACTCTTCGGGATCGTTGCACTTCGTATGTATTCAAAGCCTTTCAACTTAGAAGCCTCATTGTCCATAGCGATGTGCTCTGTGAAGTTGCCCTTGGATGCAGCGCCAGCGACCCTGTGCCACTCCAGCCAGGTGTACTTCATGTCCTCGGCATCGTTGCTCTTCACGAATATCTCTGTCATATTCTAAACCTTACCATTTAACTTAGCGGCCTCGTTGTCCATAGCGACGTACTCAGTGAAGTTGCCTTTGGAGGCGGCGCCTGCGACCCTATGCCACTCCAGCCAGGTGTACTTCAACTCTTCAGGATCACTGCTCTTCGCGAAGATCTCCGTCACCTCTGGAATAAGAAGATTTGTTCGGACTTTTTAAATTTAGGGAGAAGTTTCAAGGGTTACATAATAGAGAGGAATTTCAGTATTTTGTAAAACGTTACGTTACAAGTACGATTTATCACCTTCTAAGAGCTGTGCTAGTGGGTTAGTGATAGCCAGATAGTATAAACTTTATATTACACCAAAATAATATTTAACTCAAAAAAAAAAATGTATGGGTGCAATGCCGGTCCTATTGCGTAAAGCGATTTTTCAGACAAACTTTGCAATATTAACACAATCTTAACAATCATGAATTGAATAAATCATTTGGATTCACATTTCCGTATCAAGTTCCGTCAACTAGGCCTCACTTCCGGACAAATGAACTGTAGCCACGATAGCTTACCTGGTTCAACATGCAGATCACACTTTGTCTTATCCTTATAATCACAGATGGTAGCCTTAGCATACGTCGACTGCATATTACTAATAGCGCTGATCAATCTTTCGTTCAGATCCTCAGGAAGGGCAGATGTACCAAGCTTGGTGTACTTCTCAAACATTCTCTTGAGGTCTTGATCTTCATACTCATGCCAGAGGTAGCTCATCGTCTCTTTCCAGTATTCTTTCTCATCTTCTGCTACCTCTAAAGCAACTGCGAGCTGGAATGAAAAGAGTTTTGGATAAGCGACCTAAATCTTTTTATTTGCTTTTGGGAATTTAAATGTAATCCGTAAGGTCAAAATATCAATAATTAGGTAAATAATGAAATAAGCCAAAAAAAGGGCGAAAACAATAATAAACCTGTTGGGATAAAAAAATATGGCAAGTTTGCGGTCGACAACAACCAGTATTAACAAATCATAAAATAAGATTCAAACTGGGCAAATTCTAAAAATGAATTATATATCGAACTCATTTTATATAATAGAAATAAAAACAACAGTAAAAAAGTACGTTACACTCGCATTTAACTTACCATTCGATCCTCATTATACTTCGTGATATTACTCGCATAGTCCCAATCCGCGATAGCCTTCTTATTCCTAGCTTTAGACATCAGTTCATCCAAGTGCCTCATGTAGTCCGTGCCTGCTGCTTCCTCGGCTGCACGTTCTACCGCCCGCCCCCTAGCAGCCACGATGAAGACTGAGGCGATGGCGCCCACTAGGGCTAGCTCGCCGATGATCTTCATAACTAACTGTAATGAAGATAAGGTTGATAATGGTTAGCCGCAAAACTAATTCTGAAACTTTTGACTTTCTAGGGCCGAACCTAATAGGGTTGATAATGGGCCAGCCACAAAACTAATTCCAAACCAAGGGTCTTACCTACACAGTTGTTCAACCTATTGTGTCGACTTCGCGGACATTTAACTTGTTAACAATCGTATTGAAAACTTAAAGCGAAGATATAGATAGTAGTCACTTCAAAACATATTAATTTATGTTCAATTTAAGAACGTGTTACGGCTAATGCACATATCGTCTCACAATTCTTTTTTACCTATATAAAAATATCATTTGACAACAACCCCTATGAACTAAAAAGAATAGGACTAAGTACAAAAAGGAAAAGGATAGTCCGAAAGAACGTGATATATTAGGACAGGCTCCTCCATTCAATCCAAAGCAAACATAGACACAAACTAACTAAAACAAATCAAGGAAAACAAAACAAAATATCAGACCAACCTACAAAATCACACGGTTTCACAAATGGCAATGACGAAAACAAGCTCATATCAATGCATAAATACTTAAATACTGATGGCTCAGACTAAAAAGTCGAACAAAACAACGTGTCAAGGAGGATGGAAAGGTGAATGATCCAAGCTACAATATTGTTGGTGGCAAATTGAGCTGAACGGATGGGAAAAAATATTAAGTTGTTCTAGGCAACCTTGGTGAAGCCTGCACTTGAGGTATTGCAATCACTAATAGATAAGCTAATCGTAAGCCTTCTGCAAATAAAAGTGTTTAAAAGACCACGCATGTTAAATCGTTTATAATGATGATGTAGTAATTCAAAGATTGGAGGTTCAATCAATTTCGCCAATCGCAGTTCACAACTGAATATAGGCCTCTTCTAAGCTACTCTACGCAGATACACGTTTTCCATAGCTAGTAATCGGTCCTTCGATAATTATGGCAGATCCACGGTTACTTTAACTTACTACCCTACTTCTCTGTTGAAAGTTTGAGGACCGTTCAATTTACAACCGTTTTTAACTGTATTTTCATCATCCTAAAATAACCATTAAATGTAGCCTATGTCTAGACTCTAG
Organism: Orthosia gracilis; assembly: GCA_947562075.1. NCBI lineage: Eukaryota > Metazoa > Arthropoda > Insecta > Lepidoptera > Noctuidae > Orthosia > Orthosia gracilis. The sequence goes on along the minus strand of OX387272.1, from coordinate 46,884,716 downwards.
CCATTTTTCTATAATAGCCATGCAATTGATGCAGAAAAAGTTAAACAACAGTCTAATTTTAGAGTCAGCATCGAAACAAGTTTGCTGTTTATCTTATTTATATTGTGCATGTATTTTCTGCACATTATGTTAGTTGCTATAGAATTTTATTTATCAGAAGATTTTAATTTATCTGGAGGGGCATTGACTGTAGAGACCAGATTAAATGCATTTGCATATGAAATTGCAAATTTACCCTATTCTCAGCGGAAATTGCACATTATTATCTAATATCTAGTGATGATACATATTTTCGCTACATTTATAATATTTTTAGGTAGTTAGGGTAGGTTACCCTATTATTGTTATAATAAACTCTATAACCCTATGCTATAACCAAAATTTCTTCTATAAATACTTAAAATTTTCACTTATAAAAATATTTTGATTAATTGAAGATAATCAGATAAGTAGGTGTTCTTAATGTATAACATTTAGAACACCTACTCAATACTCAATACTTTATTGCATTCCATAATGTGTACATGTAACAGTTGGTATGTTAAAACATCGAATCAATTGTGGACCCTGTCGGGCACAGCAAAGTTAATTTTCAACAGGAGAGAGGATGAAGGGGTTTTTTGTTAGGAAAAAAAAAATATTAAATTAAAATAGTATCATTAAAATAGTTACATTATTTGCTTTTATGATATTTATTTATATATTTGGTTTAAAGTTAGATTTATGTATTTTTATATTATATATTGCACGAATTACATTATTAACAATGACAACAAGCTAAATACTATTTATGTATTTTAAGTATTATGTAAAAATAGTTTTTATTGTTGTTGAAATTTATCCTTAAAATATTCGTCAACAGTGTAGTAGCTTTTGGTTATTAGAAATTGTTTTAATTTATTGATAAAGATATTATTTTTATTAATATTTTTGATGTATACCTACTTATCTGATTGTTACGTTTACTAAAATGTTAAATAATTTTTCGTTATAATTCATTACTATCGTTTACAAAGTTGTTACGGTATTGATAATTTATGATTGAATAATTCACTAATTGCAAGCTGAAATAGAAAAAAAAAGTCCTTTTTCCTTTTTAGGGTTTCGTATCTCGAAAGGAAAAAAAACAACCCTTATAGGATCACTTTGTTCTTCGTTTGTCTGTCAAAACCCTTTATCTTGGGAACGCGCAGAGGTATCTAGTTGAAATTAATATCGTATACTCAGGTTACAACCTCTTACAACTGCGAAAAAATCAGACTTCTAGATGCTGATGATGAGAACGCAACCAAGAGATACAGCCGTTAATGACGCATATTTTACACTCGCATGGGAATGAAAATCTACAAAGTACTTCCCGTTGACCTAGAATTATGAAATTTGGCAAGAAGCAATTTCTTATAGCACAAGTAAAGCGGAAAAATCCGAGAACAGTAAATTAATTTGTAACTACATAAAAAAAAAGATTATTACCTTATTTGCAATTAGTAAACTGACCGTGACTTATGGTGATGTATAGGGACTACAGTTTTCCAACGGCAAAGTTATTTTTGTCCTTGAATTCTGTTTATCTTATCGTTAGAGCAATGTTCGGTGCCATCATAGTTTATGAACTTTAGTAATGTAATTTAATTGTTTTGGTGAATTTAACTTTTTGTACGGAACCCGCAGTGCGCGTGTCCGGCTCGCATTTGGCCAGTATTTTTTTCGTTCTCTAAAACTTAAATGTTGCATATTTCAGAACATTTTCATGCATATTTTACGCATTTTTCATGCTTATTTGCATGCATATTTGCATGCATGTTACATATAATCCGGTCCTTTGGCATGGGTTATCATACTATTAACAGAAGCCTTAGTACCAAGTTCAACGTTTCTTACTGTAGTAATAAGTTACTTGCACTTAACCTTTCATATTTTATAAAACCCCTTTAAACCAGCCTGTAACTGTTCCACTGTAGGGCAAATACCTCTTCTCGCACAGAGAAGGCACAGGGTGATCCCTGTTGGTCTTATCGCCAACCCGCCTTGATAGGCGGGTTGGCGATATAAGACCAAGTTTCCGCAGGATGATGTTTACTTTCTTCACCTATGTCAGTGCCGTCCAAGATAAACTTGGAAAGTACATATGAATTGAAAATGTCACATTCGTATTTGCCTGGATTGGAATCCACGATATTAAGCAAGACGTAGAGTCTTTAAGTGAAGATTTTTTTAAATCTTTCCTTAGCACTCATTTCCGATGTAAGTATAAGGAACATTTAATACAATTTCAAGCTTCTAGACCCAGCAGTTTAGGCTGTGCATTGTCTATTAGTGACTAATTCAGATCTATTTATCTTTTGACCAAATACATTTTAGTAACATCAAGTCTGTTACGTTGTACTTAGCAACATCTCTAAGTGGATCGATATCATCATAATCTCTCTTTTCTTATCTCATACGTCTCTAAATTATCTTTCTTGACGACACTAAATCCGTAACACAAAATATTTAAAACTTTTACTTACAAATAAAACCTTTTTAGCAGTCTGACTGCAATATCCACAAGGCATTTTCCTTGTGTTTTTCTTAGTTCTATTTATTTTAACCATCAGAAAAAAATATAACTTCCACGACTTTAACACGGTCACACACCACTTCGAACTCTCAACGAACTAAAACCAGTGGTTCATACAAACTCGAAAACATTAATTATTATGTAAATTAATTACTAACGTGTCATGCTTTTAGGATTTCAAGAGTTTTGTGTGACAGTAAAATTGTAGCCGAAACAAATGAGGCGGATGGATGGTTCAGGCCAAAATATCTTAACACAAATAATATATTTCAACTAAACCATTTAATAATACTTTTGAATTTTCAAACAAAAAAAGAAAGCTACGATTAGTTTGCCATTCGCAAGCGTCAGTAGTTCTCTATGGAGAAGAATGTGCAAGAAACTCCACAAACACTCTTTTCCATCAATAAAATATAATTACAAGTATTTCGTTATATCATTCTTGTTGGAAAATTACATAGATGTGAGAATGATGTCAAAAAACAGGTCTAGACTAAAAGAAAAAATCCCAAAATAAAATATTTAATTAAAAACAGGCCGAGGCAGCTATGTTATGGCTGATCCCAACTGATGGCGCCCGTTCATCTTTCTAAAAATACCCGACTACTCAAAAATCACGCTCTAAAAAGTGTGAAACAAGAAAATATTCCCGTAAATTTACAGTGGTCGTATGCCTCCTACCGTAACAAAACAATACATTCTGCAAAGTATTGTACGACCACGGTAAATTTACTGGTTAATTTACACGGTAAGGTACAGATAGGAAGGTAAGTAGGTTAGGTAGGGTAGGAAGGTAAGTAGGGTAGAATAGGCAGTTGACGGGAGCTTTTTTTACCCGTCTGCCGAAGGAGGGTAATGTGTTTATCAGTCTAGTATGTATGTGTGTATGTTTGTTCCTATGTGGCGTTCTAGTTCTAGAGACCAAACGCATTGGCCGATTTTGATGATTCGTACGTCAATCTTTTCTTCTCAATCTTGCGAGTGTCACTGTCTACATTAAAATAAAAAATAAATAAAGTTTACGGTTTTTGGGCGCCATTTTGTGGCGGCCCAATTTTTTTCTTCCAATCCTATCATGTTAGATATCAAAATAAAGGGTTTTAAGAGGTGATTTCAAAAATATAAAACACTTATATGTTTTATCATCATCATTTCAGCCGAAAGACGTCCACTGCTGGACATAGGCCTCCCCCAGGCTTCGCCACATTGACCGATTCCGTGCGTCTCGCATTCAGCGCCTTCCCGCAACCTTAGCCAGGTCAATGGTCCACGCATCGTCTTCCGGTTTGCAGTCGCCGTTCCAGAACTTTCGGCCCCATCGGCTATCCGTAAAGCAACATCTCTAAGTGGATCGATATCATCATAATCTCTCTTTTCTTATCTCATACGTCTCTAAATTATCTTTCTTGACGACACTAAATCCGTAACACAAAATATTTAAAACTTTTACTTACAAATAAAACCTTTTTAGCAGTCTGACTGCAATATCCACAAGGCATTTTCCTTGTGTTTTTCTTAGTTCTATTTATTTTAACCATCAGAAAAAAATATAACTTCCACGACTTTAACACGGTCACACACCACTTCGAACTCTCAACGAACTAAAACCAGTGGTTCATACAAACTCGAAAACATTAATTATTATGTAAATTAATTACTAACGTGTCATGCTTTTAGGATTTCAAGAGTTTTGTGTGACAGTAAAATTGTAGCCGAAACAAATGAGGCGGATGGATGGTTCAGGCCAAAATATCTTAACACAAATAATATATTTCAACTAAACCATTTAATAATACTTTTGAATTTTCAAACAAAAAAAGAAAGCTACGATTAGTTTGCCATTCGCAAGCGTCAGTAGTTCTCTATGGAGAAGAATGTGCAAGAAACTCCACAAACACTCTTTTCCATCAATAAAATATAATTACAAGTATTTCGTTATATCATTCTTGTTGGAAAATTACATAGATGTGAGAATGATGTCAAAAAACAGGTCTAGACTAAAAGAAAAAATCCCAAAATAAAATATTTAATTAAAAACAGGCCGAGGCAGCTATGTTATGGCTGATCCCAACTGATGGCGCCCGTTCATCTTTCTAAAAATACCCGACTACTCAAAAATCACGCTCTAAAAAGTGTGAAACAAGAAAATATTCCCGTAAATTTACAGTGGTCGTATGCCTCCTACCGTAACAAAACAATACATTCTGCAAAGTATTGTACGACCACGGTAAATTTACTGGTTAATTTACACGGTAAGGTACAGATAGGAAGGTAAGTAGGTTAGGTAGGGTAGGAAGGTAAGTAGGGTAGAATAGGCAGTTGACGGGAGCTTTTTTTACCCGTCTGCCGAAGGAGGGTAATGTGTTTATCAGTCTAGTATGTATGTGTGTATGTTTGTTCCTATGTGGCGTTCTAGTTCTAGAGACCAAACGCATTGGCCGATTTTGATGATTCGTACGTCAATCTTTTCTTCTCAATCTTGCGAGTGTCACTGTCTACATTAAAATAAAAAATAAATAAAGTTTACGGTTTTTGGGCGCCATTTTGTGGCGGCCCAATTTTTTTCTTCCAATCCTATCATGTTAGATATCAAAATAAAGGGTTTTAAGAGGTGATTTCAAAAATATAAAACACTTATATGTTTTATCATCATCATTTCAGCCGAAAGACGTCCACTGCTGGACATAGGCCTCCCCCAGGCTTCGCCACATTGACCGATTCCGTGCGTCTCGCATTCAGCGCCTTCCCGCAACCTTAGCCAGGTCAATGGTCCACGCATCGTCTTCCGGTTTGCAGTCGCCGTTCCAGAACTTTCGGCCCCATCGGCTATCCGTTCCGCGAGCAATTTTCCGTGGGCACAGCCATTTAAGCATTCTGATAAGGCCCATTGTGAGCGACCACGTCTCGGTCCCATAGGTGATTACTGGCAACACACACTGCTCATAGACTTTTGTCTTGAGACACTGCGGTTAATTGGACGTGAAGATACCACACAACTTCCCGAACGCCGCCCAGCCGAGTCGGATTCGAAGGTTGACCTCTTTCTCGAAGTTAGACCTACCCAACTGGACCGTTTTTCATAGGTAGACATAAAATTCGAGTGAAGAGACTCCGATCTTGATACAAGTGGGTGTTTCATGGGCATTCACCATGACCTTGGTTTTTTCCATGTTCATTTTAAGACCCACTCTTTCGGAAGCTCTACTGAGGTCATTGAGCAGTGTACTGAGGCTCTCCATGTTCTCAGCCATGACCAATATGTCGTCGGCAAACCGAACTGACATGGTGGCGATTTTGTACAAAAACTTCAACACCTCAATGTACCAATAGTCGATCTGGCACCGTTGGAGAGACTTCTACATCCCAAGTCTCTATCGAATCGAAGGCTTTCTCGTAGTCCACAAACGCTAAACAGAGAGGCAGGTTATACTCTTCAGTCTTCTGTATAACCTGCCGCAGCGTATGTATGTGGTCTACGGTGCTAAAGCCATTTCGGAATCCGGCTTGTTCGGGATGCTGGAAATCGTCAAACCTGCGCGCGAGACCATTCGCGATGACTCTTGAAAGCAACTTGTAAACATGGCTAAAAAGTGAGATGGGCCTATAGTTCTTCAGCTAGGCATTGTCACCCTTCTTGAAGAAGAGTGACAGTGCGCCACAGGCATGCAGCAGTGACCCCTGCTGCATGCCTGTGGCGTTTTGCCCTCGAGTATGATGGAATCAAACAGCTTGTGAAGGGCCGGTTAAAGACTGGTTTTCCATCCGAAGAGTTCATCATTCGAGTTCGTCATCACCCGGCGCCTTGTAGTTTTTAAGCTGTTTAGGAGCCATCCTAATCTTGTACAGGCTGACGTCCGGGATGTGTTCGATATAGTGTCGGGTCAATCTAGCTCTTGGGTCGTTTGCTAGACTCACAACGGGCTTGCTGATTGATGTGTTCATAGAAAGTCACGATCTCCATCAGAAGCTCCGGTTTAGCGGATACGATCCTGCCATTGTCAGTCTTCAGTTTCGTGAGCTGGCTCTTCCCAATAGCCAAATCTCTTGAAAACGCCTTGGAACCTTTATTTCGCTCAATCGCGTCTTTAATACGCTCGGTATCAAGGGGACGGGGGTGTCTTTTCAAGGATTTAGAGATATTTCTATTGAGCTGCCGGTATTTGCACGCCTTATCTGAAGACTGCAGGAACATTTTACGCCTCTCCTTCATAAGCTTGAGAGTAGGATCAGAGAGCTTTATTTCCTATCTGTACGGCGGGTCTTGAAAAACTTAGACCCGACCGTATGAAAAGCTTCCACGAACCCATCGCTGTATTTGTCCACGGAGCTCCCTAGGCACTCGAAACGATTCTGGAGTTCGAGCTGAAAGCTCTCGGGGTTTAAGACCTGGACGGAGCGTGAACTTCCTCAGTCGAGATCTTTCAAGCTTAATACTAATATTTAATGTGTCTTACCATGCGGTGATCGCTCCCGGTTTTCACCGAATTGATCACAGAGACATCTTTGAACATTTGCTTGATCTTAAACGGTATCACATGAAAAGCAATAGATTTTAAATAAAAAAAGAATTGTCAAAATAGGTTCACCTTGTAAAAGTTATGAGGTTACAAACATAAAAAAGATACATTCGAATTGAAAACCTCCTCCTTTTTGAAGTCAGTTAAAAAACCAAAATGAATGAAGTGTGGCTGTAGGCACTATCCACCACTGCCTGTCCCATTGGGCAGTTAGGTGTAATATTATGGTATACATGTTCATTATAAGGCCAATAGCACGATAAACCTACTTTGAATAACCTGGTTGTCCTCAAGATAGATGAAATAAAGATAAGCAAAGCAAAGCGAATAGTATGTCCAACAAAAACTTACTTAGCATTTGTTTGCAAACTTGTCCGTTTACAAACTGGTTTGCCAACAACAACTTAATTCAATTTTACTAAAAAGAATCAATATGATAAAGTCTTAAAAAATTTAGGATGCGATACGGAGTATTGAAAAGCCAATAGTCAAGAAATAATGGCATAAACTATTGTGGTATTTTCAGAACCATAACCTATACCATATACCATAGGGGATAGCGATGTAGACAAAGACGTAACGCATCGGATCAACTCGGGATGGATGAAATGGCGATAGGTCATTGGAACAATTTGCAACCCACGGATGCTCCTCAAGTTAAAGGGTAAAATTTAGTCCGTGATTAGACCCATCGTACTTCATCGATCAGAATGTTGGGCTGTGAAAAATATGGATGGAAAGAGAGATGAGAATGTTTAGATGCATACGCGGAGTCACGAGAATGGATAAAGTGAGAAATGAGTAATTTCCAAGGTGGCACCATGAGTATATTAGTGGATGGATGGAGGGAGGGCACGGCCAGAGAAAAGATGGATTTACTGTGTGAGGAGGTATATGAAAAAAGGGAGTCAGTTATTTGACGGGGGACAAGACGGTATGGAAGAAGAAAACGTATTACGCCGACCGCAAGTAACATAGAACAAGGGCAGGAAGATGATGATGAACCTGATACCTGTATTTCCCGAAGAGTCAGATAGATGAAACCGATAGCAAAACTAAATTTCAATCTTTGTGTTTAAGTTCCATGTAACAGAAGGTGAGCCTACTGTCATCAACTGTAAACAAATCCAGGTATCCAGCCAGTCTGCTACTGAGAAATTCCTGATGAAGAACCTATGAAGAAGAATATCTCTATGTGCAACCAGGCAAACGACTTCAGGGATTCATAATCAGCAGTAACGCTTCCAACCACTAACATCGATAGATCCTGCTACATCGAACCAGTAGTATGAAGCAGGTTCATATCTACGTAATTAAGTACAGCTCTATTAAAAATCTCTATAAAAACAGTACAAAGTAAATCAACATTCTTTCCTCGATTTCTCACAGATAATCAGGTTGAAGTAGCAATTAGTTTGAGATCTGCTCATTAAATAGGTCTGTTGAAATCTTCTAGCACAATCCTTTCATTTCAGTTCATCAATGTCTCTTCAAAATAGAGTTATATAAATACATCATCTTCATGCCCTTATCCCATTTTACTTTTGGTCGGTGCAACACGTTTTCTTCTTCCATACCGTCCTGTCTCCCGTCATGCTATCGCTGACTCCCTTTTCTTTCATATCACTCCTCACACAGTCTATCCATCTTTTCTTTGGCCTTCCTCTCTCTCTCCATCCATCAACATTTATATTCATAACTCATTTAGTACCATGCGTTTCACCCCTCCTCATCACAAGATCATACCAGGACAAACGGTTTCCTTTCAACTTTTCTGTCACTGGCGTCACTTTCAAACTGCCCCTAATATACTCAGTTCTGACTTTATCCATTCTCAATTTATTTGTGGTCAGAGCAACTTATCTTTTTCTCGCATTCTTCCTTTCTTTCTTTCTATAAGCAATCATCCCTTTCAAGCCACAATATCCAGTACCATTATAGTCATGTCATCATTCACACAGTCCATACATCGTTTCTTTGGTCTTTCCCTACCTATTCTTACCACCACTTGAGGTAAAGAAATTACGTGTCAATATCTTATGCCTCTGCATATTGCCTGATGTTTGCCACAGAGCACCAACTCGTACCATTCAAATTTTGAATGTGTCAACAGCTGAATTAACAGGTTCAATCCTAACGCCAGCGCTGCTAAGGTACCTTGGTTTCCAATAACAAGCGCGAAACTGTTTTAATCATGATTTGAAAAAAGCCTATAAGACATTTCTTATTTAAATAATTCGGTCTTAAAAATATACACCTGCTTGTGCGCTACTGCATAAAGTGGATAGCATTCGTCTTGTTCAATATTCTGGTTTGGTATTCATAAGCGTCACAAAACATTGTTAGTCAAATATTTGTGACAATTTCATGGAAAATATGTATTTTTGTACTCTAGTTAAAGAATAAGTGAAGAAGACATTGGAAGTAACGGAGTAGGCCCGAGAATTGCGTCATTGTTGGCCTAATTTGTTTGATAGGTATAATCCATCGAAATGAGGAGAGTTCTAGAAAATAATTGCACTCTCTTTGCAAAAATAATTGTGTTAAATGAAACAGTTCAATTCAATCAGAATATTTTAACCTTATCTAATAAAGGCAATATTTTACAAAAAATATACAAGATTGTTTAATAAGGATAATAAATAAATGGGTTTTTTAATTTATTTATTTTAATAAAGGTGTTCGCGACGAGGCGTCACATAGATTATTTACTAGCGTCATTTATGAAATACTAGAGTAAGATATGTATGTATTAGCATAAGTAAATAAAAATTGTTATTTATTTTTCTTCGAGACCCCTTTAAAAACGGGGTATCAGATAGTGGTATGCGTGACCCGCTTAGGCAGATGGCGCACCAATCGCGTTGCTTTATTTTACACATTACTTTGTTAGGAAAACATAAACTAGGTGTTTTAACTTGTTTACCCTATGTCTATGCCTGAAATCAGTACATAGTAAGGGCTAGTAGCATCTCACCCTGGAACGGTGAATACACACACATTTCCCTCAGATAAGTGGTCAGAAACTTTGTTATTCTCGATTTAGCTTTTCGAGGTAACCTAGACTTGTACCTAGGCCCTGTAATAGTTTTAGAATATAGACACCACTTAGTTGAGATAATGTGTTTGTATGATCCAGTATAGAGGTTTCTATGCGCTATGTTTCTATTTCTATAGCCTTGTAATAGGGCTTCAAGACACATGTAGTATCCTTGTAGTGAGCTGTATAGTTTTAGGAGAAAATAGCTTCTAAGTCTAAAAATCGCCAGAAAATCCTTTCATCCCTCATTCTTCCTGGAGAATCTCTTCAGGGGATATAGTTACTAACCAGGTTTCATTGGATGGGCCATTACAGGGCGCATCCAACCATATAGGTCACGTTCTGATTAATTCAGGAATAAGGGCGGTTCTGTTGATTAATAATATAAATTTGATATGAATTTTTTTGTAAATAAAAAACTGATTTGCATACGAAATCGGGTTCCTCATTACAGTAAAGTTTCGTGGAACGATTTGTAGCCATTGAAATGTATTAGTTTATTGCACGCAACTTTGTGTTCTGAAGACTCTGCAAAAACATCGCAAATAGTCATGATGAATCAAGTCTTTCATTTCCTGCATATCAAGCCTTCACCTATCAACACCTAGCCATCAATCAACCTCCCAGGCTTCAGAACTCTTGAAAACCGAACTATAGGTACAGGGTGTCAACGCGCTTCGAGCAGGAACCTTACAACCTCCAGATACCAAGCGATCACGCGATATAAAGAGCAAAGAAAATTAACACTGAGTCGAAGTTAAACAAAAAGGATGATCACATTCTAAAATTTGAATTTTGAACTTTTTTATCTAGATAGAAAGGTTTGTATTACACTGTGGATATAATAGGGTTAAATTAGGTATAAATAATTTAAGCTGAACGCTTCGCTTTTATTCCTATAGGTTCCTTAAAATGTTTAAACATAAGCGCAAAGTTTTGCCCATATTAATAAAAGTATGTCAATATGCACAATACTTACAAGAAATCGCTTCCGTTCTTTCGACAATATCATACCCAATTAAAAATACACGAGACTAGTCTTCTAAATTAATAAAGCTCTTAAACACATGCACTTAAAACTATGTCTTATCACACACAACACAAAGCACATTATCCTTTATCACGATAGCACGAATTGAATAAATAAATTTATTTTCTAAGCGGGATGTCGAATCACGATCAACTGTGATGACACTTGATAAAACAATAAGGATGTTAGCTGCAATCTTTTTAATTTCAACTAATTGCTAAATATTATGAGGAAAATGCTGTTTTTCTTTGTTTCTGCAATGGATTTTTATTTTCATTATTTTTAATGACTTGTGGTCGGGCCTTACTAATAGAAATTCTCTGACTGGTCAGCAACTGACTATCGAATTATTATTTTTACCGACTTCCCAAAAAGGTGGCAGTTTCTCGATTCGACCTTATTTTTTTATGTGTGTTCGCGGATAACTTCGTCGTTTATGAACCGATTTTGATGATTCTTTTTTTGTTGGAAAGGAGATATCCCAAGGGTAGTACCATGATAAGGACACCAGGATCTGATTATGGCATCCCGGAGAAATCGAGAGAACTTCTCAAATATTATAGGCATATAGATAGTGATTTCGGTATTTTTCATGATCAACAATGCAATCATTTACATTCAGAAAGTGTCATTTGGTGAAATGGAACAGATGAAGAAGACCACAGATGACCACTGGAACTCCTTAATGCTAAGTATGTCACGGGTATAAGATATATTATCGAATATCTTACCGACTATGATGAAGCAAAGGCTTATAAATAAATGGTACTGATAAAAATGGCAACATTGAACTGATCGCATGATGAAGCCGGAAGGTAGGCACTGGAATGCCGAAATAAAACAATGGATCCTAGTCGTGTTTGGGCTTATTGGAATCGACATGAGATTTACTTTGGCTATAAATTATTTTCATGCTATTTGGAGGTAACTACTAAAACTAAAGAGAGATAAAAAAACTTTTTAACAAAAAAATCGACCCGCCTTCCAAAACAAAACATCAAATTTGCTTCTTAGCGATGGGAACCTGTGATACTGTTTAACGATTGCTTACCAGTTACCACACTCTATTCAAATTTTCTATAGAGAATATGAAAAACTTAAAAATAAACATACCGACTTCCAAAACAAAATACTACAAAGCGAAGAATAACTTTCTTATCCGAAGTCGGTGTCGAAAAACGGAAAACAATAGGTACCAAAGACCCCGAATCAAACAAAACTGTTCAAAAGGAGGTTTAATAATGATATTTTTGCATCGAGCGGGCGCACGGCCAGTACTGCGTTACATTGGGGCGTATATCGCCTTAACTGCTTGGGATGTTAATGTTTTGCTAGTACCTATAATACAACTGCATAGTAGGAACATGTGTGAATACTTTTGATACTTTATACCTGTGCGTAGTATAGTGTGTAGTGATACTGGGTGCATTGTCCTCAATTTATGTACTTATGTACCTAAATTAGTATTAAGTATTTAAAAGATAAAGTTTCTTGTGCGTTTTTCTCCATAACAAGCTACTTTCCGAATGCACGGTAGAATCAATTTTTATTCCTTGTAACGTTCAAAAGTGCCGCTTGGTGGCCTAGTTGAAATAAAATATATTTGTCTTGTCTTGTCTTATCTGAAAAACGCTAGTTACGTCGGCACCGTTTCTTTTTATGAAATCATCTGTATGCTAGTATAATATTATCTGTGACAGTGTCGAGAATTTTATAAAAAAATAATACATTCGGAAGAATTGAGAACATCCTCCTATTTTAAAATCGGTTAATAAGTGTAAATTTCCTTTTACATGGTTAAACGAATCGCGTAAAAATGTCTTATGTAGAATCTTTAAGATAATTTATTTATTTATTTATTAAACTTTATGCACAAGTACAAAGGCGGACTTAATGCCTTAGGCATTTTCTACCAGTCGACTTGAGGGTGGTGCAGAGATAAAATATGGCAGGTGCAACTTAATGAAAAAAAAAAATAGAGTAAAGAAATATAAATACAACAATTCAATATATATAAATATATAGTTAGATACATACATACATAAAAAATATGTTATTGAGAAATCGAATCCAACAAATTAACTCTGTGATGATTCTGCAAACTTCTTGCGAATGTGTTAGCGTGTCTTCAATTTGAAAGACAACCGACTGGTTGCTATCCTGATGTTCTGAGGGAGCGCATTCCAAAGGGAAATCGCCTGGACAAAGAAGAAGGAATGGATAAACCCAGAGCGGTGAGAGGAACATTGTAGAAGACGATTATTGGCGGAACGAAGATTTTTACTGTGGGCAGAACAAAGGAATTGGACATGTGAAGTCAGATAAGAAGGAGAAGTGGGTTTATCAATAAAAGAAAACAGGGTAGTCAAGGCCCTCAGCACGCTACGCTGGCGAATCGGTAACTATTTCAAAAGTGATCGATGTGCGGATACGTGATCATACTTACGGAGGTTAAAGACAAATCGAATAATCCATAATAATGGCCAATTGCTGGTATATTCTTTTCAGAAAAGGACACCCAAATACATTAACAAGAAACATTTGCACTTTAAGACTCCTACATAACATTGTTAGCAAAGTACCAGGCAGCAGATTATTTAATATAAATAAAGTTGTGATTCATTCAATAAAGTATGTAGGCAAACAGGTTTAATTCAATCCGGGGTATTGCAAAGGCTTGGAAGAGGGGTTCGCATTAAAATCAAGGAGCTATATAGCTGTAAGTTGAAATTAAAAGGTTTCAAATACATTTTGACAAAAGTAATTCTTACTATTAATCACACTAATATTATAAAGGCGAAAGTTTGTGCGTGTGTGTGTGTTTTTTATGTTTGTTACTACTTCACGCTCAAACGGCTGGACGAATCTGGATGAAATTTGGCACTGAATATAGTCAGGAATAGCACAGGTAGGTCCCGGGAATATGTTCCCTCGGGATAATTTTCGATTTTCACGCGGGCGAAGCTAGTAATATTATAAATGTGAAAGTAACTCTGTCTGTCTGTCTGTTACCTTTTAACGCTTAAACAGCTGAACTGATTTAGATGAAATTTGGTATGGAGATATTTTGAGATGCCGAGAAGGACATAGGTTAGTTTTTATCCCGGCAATCAGCCGTAAGGGGGTGAAAAGGCGTGTGGATATTTGTATGGGGTAAGCCAATAATTTCTCAATAGGTTGTACCTAGGCTATACGAACTAATAATGCTACGCAGACGAAGTCGGGAGAAAAGCTAGTTGAGGATAAGCTACAGTTAACCAACGCATGTCCTCTTCGTTTAATAAACATGATTTACCACCAAAATTAAAGATCACTTTAAACTTATCTTGTTACTCCGGTTTTCCTGTTCAAAAGATAGCAATCGTTTCTAGAACGTGGGTATAGTAAAACAACTTTATCATCGAGCTAGTTCCTTCTTTCGCTTGGGTTCGCGATGTGTCCAGCATAAAAGATGAACTTCCGTATGGTTACAACACCATCATCATTCATCATCTTCGTGCCCTTATCCCATGTTACTTGGCGTCGGTGCAACACATTTTCTTCTTCCATACCGACGTAACCACCTTTTCTTTAATACCTCCACACACACATACATCACACAGTGCATCCATCCTTTTTAGGGTTCCGTAGCCAAAGGGTAAAAAGGATACCCCATTACTAAGACTCCATTGTCCGTCTGTCTATCCGTCTGTCACCAGGCTGTATCTCATGAACCGTGATAGCTAGACAGTTGAAATTTTCACGGATTATGTATTTCTATTGCCGCTATAACAACAAATACTAAAAACAGAATAAAATAATTATTTAAGCGGGGCTCCCATATAACAAACGAGATTTTTTGCCGTTTTTTTGCGATAATGGTACGAAACCCTTCGTGCGCGAGTCGGACTCGCACTTGGCTGGTTTTTTTTAATAATATTAAAATCAAATATAATGTAATTTCGAGTCATGGATCAGAAAGTCGAGAATATAGTATTTATCTAGGTTGCAGACAAAGAGCTAAGTTACTGTGGTTTAGCTTAACTTGTATAGCTGAGATAATTTTTCATATTTGCTTAATTTATTTGTAATGCGTAGAACACAAACTTTACCTCAGCTAGCTTGAATCATGATCTGAATGTCACAGAAAAATAAACATTTAGATAATGGCACCTAAAGACCATTTAAAACATGTTATAAAAAAAACAATATGTACTCACCGTGTTTTTCCTGCTGCTATCCAATCCACACTACTGCTCGAGACGGGATGCGATTCGTATTTATCTTAGGCACTCCATGTATGATAATCTGTAGCAGGTGAGTTATTGATACCGATTGGTACAAGTTGTGTCCAGTTTTGTTTGTTTATCACACACCTTAGCGACTTTCCAGATATTTCGACGACATTCAGTTTAAATCATACCGATTAACGATTTTTCCTATGTGAAATTGTAAACTTACGCTCACATGGTGCGATAAAATTCGCCAGATTTGCACATGTTTTTTTTTTAATATTTGTATGCTTTCCACAAAATTTTAATTGCATCGCGCCATCAGTACTTAAGGTCCCTTTGCTTGCCTTTCTACTGGTCCTGCAAAACGAGTTCTCATTTTAAATTTTTTGTACAAAATATTCAACATTTCAAATGGGGGTTATTTATATCGTTAAAGGTAGCATCATTTGAATTTGAATCGAGATATTTCTGGTTCGGGTTGTATCTAATGACCCAAAAAGAATACGAATATTTTTAAGCCATTTTCCTTATCCCAAATACAAACAAACCGATATCGGTAACCAGATATTTGTTTTTATTATCTATAGACAGTGTGCTCGATGTCTCATAATTTTCGTCATCCAGATAATTATTTACTTTTAGTTATAAACAGCAGGCCCAGTGGTAACGGCCTCGACTTACAATTGTAGGTCGGTTCGAACGCAGGCAGGTGCATGTATTGTATTTTATCACCACTGCTCTCAAAACGGTGAAGGAAAACATCGTCCGGTAACCTTCACCAACCCAGTGGCCAGCGTGGTGGATTAAGGCGTATACCCCCTCACAGAGAGGTGGGCCGTGTCCCAGCAGTGGGAACATTAAAAGGCTGATGATGTTGAGCGATAAACAGAAGATCCAGAGCGAGATGACGGGATGAGCTAGAATCCTTTTTTTTTAATTGGCCCATAGTCACATAACACCAAGAAAGACGAAAAGATGATCTTTGCCCAGCGTTGGGCAACACAGGCTGGTATAATAAATAGACAGCACAACAGTATAAAACTAGTTTGATCTTCAACTAGAATCCCGTGCAGTTGTCATTGGCTCACATCCAAACGTGTTTGCGTTGCATAAATACATTCTCTAGGATTTTTCCTCAAAACTTAACGTGAATGGAATTAAAATATTGGTCAGTTTATTTACATGTATGGACTTGATCCTGACATTGCCGTGGTGCTTCAATGTGAGAGTGAAATCCGAGAGATCGGGGTTCATAAATTGGTTTTCATTTGCACGCGAAGATGATCAAAATGTGGAATTCACCTAGTGATTTTCTTATTTCTCCATAGCAATACTGTTTGTAGTAGGTCTTTGTATGTTCCTCGTTAAAGGTCTGTGTTATTATCGATACTTATATTATAAATGCTAAAGTAACTCTATCTGTCTGTAACTTTTTCACGCTTAAACCACTGAACCAATTTAGATGAAATTTGGTAAAGAGATAGTTTGAAACCCTGTGAAATCCATAGGATAGTTATTATCCTGAAAGTCATCCTTTAGGGGGAGGACAGGGGCTTAGAAGTTTGTATGGTAAAATAAAAGTTTCTCAAGTATGGTTACACAAACTTATAATATTATGGCGCGATATAAAAAATAGGCTTTACAAAAAACTAATGTTACGCAGACGAAGTTGCGGGCATTAGCTAGTCGTTAATAAAGTCAAAATTCATAGTTTCTATTAATTGATAAGTCATTTTGTCTTCGTTATCAGTGAACGTGCTTTGAACCCACTTAACTTTAGTTATCGTTATTCATATCAGTAGAATTTAGAATTCGATAAAAGATAATAATTTTATCTTCATCTTATTTATCTTGAGAATGATCCAGCGGTTTGTAGAGTTGCTTTTAAATTACGTAAAAGATAGGTATTTCTAGAAGATAAAGTGTAATGCCGAAATCGATAAACTTATCAGTCTGGAGTTCATAATAATCTCAGGCAAGAATGCTTCGTCATAATCATAATTTCAATCAAAACACAGCCGATGCTGGTGTCTGGAATCGCCTAAGGAATTCCAAAATAACTCGGGTCCTCCACTAGCCGTTTCAAGCTAAAGTCTTGGTTCGTAACCTTAGTTTCCCACAGCAACTGGGCTGAACGAGCCTCCAACATTGAAAGAGGCAAAGATACACTTATGCAACTACACCATAAAAAGGCAGTTGGCTTTGATAACATCCCAGGAGAACGGGGGATGAGAAACTGCAGGAAGTTATTTGAAATGTTTTCATGACAGTGTGGGATGAAGAACGGGCTACAGATACTTTAAAGGTGTCATGAATAAGTACCCTATATAAGAACAAAGGTAACAGATCTGACTGCAATTCTTATCGTGGCATTTCGCTGCTTTCAAACCTACGGTAAGTGTTCCGAGTCAGGCTGTCTCGGTTACCTTGGTTTCCTTGCGTACCTCAGCAATAATTCCTTCACGTAGGAAAACTCTTAAAAGGTAAAAGTATATAGATTTCCAAATAAAATTCCATGCTTTCCTTATAAAAAAAAACATTTATTATGAATACTGTGTTGCTTGTCTGCTATAAATTAGACTAAGTGTAGTAAGTACTCATCGCGTCACGACTCTGCCGGTTCTTGTGTCTCTGGTTTTGTCACCTCCTTAGCGCTTAGAGCGGCTCGCTGTTCCGCTGTGCAGTATTCTAGAAGAAAATAGATGTAATTTTAGATAATACCAGAAAGTAATGGGAATGGGCTTTTCATGCAACGTAAGTACTAGAACACACAGGGGTCCGTTTTACAGGTTCGCTTTGTTGTATAGGTTTTTATTCGACGCTGAAGTTACATGAGCTACTTCATACAAATGGCAGTTATCTGGATCCGGACACAAAATATACAGCAGTCCGTTTTACAGGTCAGCTTTATCGTATACGTTTTTATTCGGCAATGGCATAGCTAGTTGTATGAGCGAGTTCACACACACAACAGTATTAAAATACTGATCAGTTTTATCGGATCGAAGCCACGCGGGGCGTGCCATTACCCCCAGTAGCGACGGATCTGTTAAAACGGTACTGTAGATGTGGTGTGTACATCACCTCCAATAGCAACGGATCCGTTAAAACGTTCCTGGATATACGGACGTTCTGTGTGAACGAGCCTTTGTTGTACAGATTGACTTGAATAGATCAGAGGCTTGGCGCATCAATGCCTTCTGATTTCTACTTTGAAAACGAGATAGTCCTGTTTATTATGTATAGTTCCGTGTCTCACACAATTTTTTTATTTGGGTTTGAAATATCCAATGACTTCTCCCCCTCTGGGTGAAGCGGAAGGGCGTGTTAGAGTTTTACTGACTAAATCCCACCCGTGTTCCTTCAGTTGCTTGTGCCAGGACCGCGGTAACTCTCTTTCAAATTTATCCGCGACACCTCTCTATCACACTGGATCCATGATAGTTTTAAAACGTCACGGTAGGCCCCTGCTGAAGCTATTACCCAGCTACATGTTTTTGATTGCCTTGCGTAGACCACTATCTCATTTGATAGTCAGATAAAATGTTGCGGTCAACGATGATGCCTTTCTGCCTAGGGTTTAACCTATCGGGAAACGTCGAATCTGAACTAACCGTAACAATTCGGTACGCTTTTCAATATGATTCAGTAGTCATAAGATGTAATATTCACCCAAAATACCAGCATCAGCACATCTTCACTGTCACAGATATACTTACGTGTTTTACTAGATTCCCATCCGATATATTCTCCGGTGCGTTGGTTCTCTTGCGTCAGCCACTCTTGCAGGGGCCTGAAGTACTCCAGGAGTCCGTCAGCCTTCATCTGTCGCTGGCCAGTGAGGGCCTCCATCGCGTCAGGCCATGGTTTGGATGAACCCATCTTGAGCATGTTGCTATGGGAAATAGGAATTCACATTATTATTTTTGTAAATGCCTACCCATTAGGTATAACAGTAATATAGGGGTGAAACGAAAAGGTGTGATTATATTAAAAAAAAACTGCTTCTGTCCATGAACACGGACAACTTTCTCCAACGAACTAATAGAAAATTCACAAAAAAATGTTTTTGTTTTACCAAGTTGTCGTCGTCAGTTGACCAAAATTTTTATGGAAGAGCCAATTTGACACACACTTAGTGGAGAGAAGGATGGGAGGCCTTTGCTCTATAGGGCGAAAGGGCTATTATGATAACAGACATTATTCTGCTGATTATTTCAATTACTGCCCAACCGAAAATTCGGTTTCGGTTTCGGATTCGGCCGAAACTGAGACAGTTGCCGAAATTCGGTTTCGGTTTCGGTCGTAAAACCAGTTTCGGTGGGACACTAATTTCAATAATGCCCAGGTGCTTTATAACAATCATTAAAATTTATGAAAATCTGTTCGTCAAGGGTTACATCAGACCTATCATTACAGAAATTGTGTGTTCTTGTTAATTTTAATATAAAGAGTTTGTTGAAACTCTACAAAAGTGCAAACATTGCTATTTTCGCAGCGTGACAATGCTTTTCAACCATTAAATGAATTATACATCTTTGACAGTCGTTACTAGTGGTCAGAAGCCTTAAAATCTGGTAGCAGTCTTGTCAAGGGGCAATCGCTCCATGTGGAAAATTGGTACTCAGCTACATCAGTTTAGACTGGAAGCCGACCCCGACATGCTTGGTAAAAGGCTAGGCAGATTGATGTATCAAGAACTAGATTCTGTCCGCGGAATCGCCCGCGTATAAAGTATTTAATCGTACCAAGGGACACCCTACCGGGACAAAAACTAACCTATGTCTTGCCCAGGGTCTCAAACTATGTCCGTACCAAATTTCATCTTCATTGGTTAAACCCTTTAGCCCCGAAAAGGTAACAAACAAACAATTAATTTCGCATTTATAATATTAGTAGGGATAACTTACGCTAAGGCGTTTCCAGCAGCCACGCTCTGGTAAATGTCACAGTCCACCAGCTTCTTGTTCAGGTCCTCAGGCACGTACTCTCCAGCCAGCTGGCAGAGCGTGCGGTGGAACTGGAACTGGATTATGAACGAGACGTAGTATCTGGAATGGCAAAGAAGAGTTCGTTTTAATACTAGCAGGTTTCTTTAAACAGAAGAAAGCTATTAAAAATGAAACATTTTCTATTGATCCCAGTGGTAACGGCTGTGACTTACAAGTTGTAGGTAGGGGTTGGAACCCAGGTAGGCACTTTAGTTTGTGTAAATTATTTCATCATCACTGCTCACAAAACAGTGAAGTAAAACATCGTGAGGAAACCGGCATGTACTAGAACCAAAAATTCGAAGACATGTGACATCCACCAATCCGCACCAGTCCCGCGTGGTGAATTATAGCCCATTCCCTCTCACAGAGAGGAGGCCTGTGTCCCAGCAGTGGGAACATTGAAAAGTTAACGAAGACGGTTAAGCCATTTTTTATAAGCGTGTGAACTAGTTGAGCAGTTTCTGTTACGGTCACTTCTTTCTGTCAAGGCTCGCAGAATATCGTTCTATCGTTTGCGGAAAAGAAAAAATATTGTAGACGTCTCGTAACTTCTGTATGTTGATGATAAGTCTCGAGACATAATTTAATTGCATTGTTAACTTCCTCACCTCGCATATTCGACATTAGCTGACACATGGTACTTAGCAGCGGCATCAAAGTCCTCCTCAGTCCTGTTCACCGGCGGCTCCAAACCCTGCAGTTGTTCCCTGAGCCTCCAGTAGTGACAGTTGTAATCTTCAGGAGGAGTAGTTCCTCGGAACACTCCGTAACGGAACATGTCCAGGGTGTATGCGAATGGCAGGAATACGATCTTGTCTATACCCTGAAAAAATTAAAAAGAGGAATTATTGGAATGTAGCATAGACAATGTGCAAATACCCTTTTGACAGTCTGATTTCGTTTTAAAGAACCAGCTGGTAGTCGGAGCGTTGTTGCTGTAGAAGAAATTATTGTGATTGCTTGCAAGTGCAGTTAGTAAGTTGAGAAAAGTTTTATCGCAATTGAATGAACGGTATGGCAGCGCATAACATACGAACACACCACAGAACAGCAGCGTTGTTGCGTATGTGAATTCAGCAAGGCGAGAGATTTGACTCCATCAATCGACCAATCACATAGACATAAATCCACATCGCGCCTTTCATCTCGCACGTGATTGGTCGATTGATGTGTTCAAATCCTTCGCCTTGCCGAACTCACTTACGCATTTAGGCTGCAGTTCTGTGGAACATACAAACAAACATGGATGTTTAAATCTATACTAATTTCATAAATAGGAAAGATTTGTATTTTTATATGTAACGGAAAAAACGAATACTACTGGACCGATTTCAAAAATTCTTTCACCGTTGGGAAGCTACACTATCCCCGGGTGACATAGGCTATTTATCTCTGTATTCCCACGGGAACGGGAACTACACGGGTGAAACCGCGAGGCGTCCTCTAGTATTCGATAAAAATCTTAAGACCGGATAGATCTTATTCAGCATCATTTCAGCTGAAAGACATACACCTCTGCTGGACATAGGCCTCCCAAAAGTGTCGCCACATCGATCGGTCCTCTGCGTCTTGCATTCATCTCCTATACATATAAAGTGAACTTAATTAACACTTAATTAATATCTCACCATTTTGTAAAGCTGATTGATTTCAGTCTGTTCATCTTCAGCATCACCAGTACTTAGACCAACACGTCGGAGATGTTTAGGAGAAGACACTGATAAAGCAATCGTATCTCCTACAGCTTCATGGAAACCTGAAATATATGTCCAATTAATTAGAAATTATTCTGGAATATAGTTACAGCACACTGCAGCAATGCTGAAGATAACCCAAGCGCAACTCAAGTAGTGGTAACAATGTTGAGGATGACATCATTTTTTGTTGAGGATAACTACGACGCAATGTAAGAGGAACTCACAATAGAAACACACATTGTTATTCCAGATTATCAATTGCGAACACACGAAGCAAGGAAAGTTGACAGTATAAATTTAAATTTGTGTCAAGTCATGTCACACAATTTAAACTTGGCAATGGAGAAATTTAAGAAGGAAGGCCCAAATGATGGTGAAGTTAATTCTTTCCGAAATTCCAAATACCTGGATTAGCACCCTCCCGAAACACGAACGGTTGTTCTTTATACTGCAAGTAATATTGGATATGACCCATTTCATGATGCACCGTTTTAAAATGTTGTTGGTCGATCGACGTACACATTTTGATCCTGGTATAACAAATAAGAAATTAATTACCTGGGTTAGCTCCGTCCCGGAAAACATATGGTTGATGTTTATATTGAAGGAAGTATTGGATATGGCCCATTTCATGGTGTGTAGTTTCAAAGTACTCTTTATCAACTGATGTGCACTGTTTGATCCTTCAAAATTAAGCCAAATTATAATGTTAGTTGAAATTTTGAATTGATGTTAGTTCATGTAACTACTTGGAACATTCCAGCCTGATATAGGTACCTTATGTAGTTGAGAATATTTATAATGCGTAAAGCAATTTTTTATCATCAACATCATTTCAGCCGAAAGACGTGCACTGCTGGACATAGGACTCCCCATTTTTTTATGATGATGGATTAATCCATCCAACTTTAGCCAGAATTACACTTAAATTCAAAAGTGATCATGATTCAACAACAGAACATACTGCAAATACGAATCCACTATGCGTACATACAAAACAAATTGAATCTCAAAAACCCTAAGTCAATTTTACCTAAAATCGTCTCCAGTGTAGAAGTCCCAAGCGGATGCATGGCATACAATCTCCCTATCGGTTGGCTTCTCAATAATGGAGTTCTTCCAGAACTTCTCTGGCATCGCTGTGAGGTTCAAAGACCTGAAGAACTCATCGGACATCTGGAACATCTTAAGTGCGGTGAAGTTCTGTTCTTTCATTGTCTGAGTGATGTCAATTTCCTTCTTATCTGGGTATGGGCGAGTGAAGGACTCTATGTTGCTCCAGGTTTGAGCCCACATGTTACCTGAAATTTTAATAGGAAATATTATAGAATGTTATAAAATGTTATAAAATATAGCGTTTCGAAATTAGAGAAGATTGAAAACCATCTTACAATGGTCATGATTGGATTACAGTTTTCAATTAATTTAAATTTTAGTTAAGTAGATTTTTCCAAACAAAAAAAAATCATTAAAAGTAATTGTACGAGATAGTAAATATAGCATTTCAAGATAGAACTATTACACTGGTACAACTGGTATTCAGATGCATTTAGAGTAGAAGCCAACCTCATGATATATATTTTTTTAAACTGTCATGGTCACTAACAAATTCGTGAATTGTGAACTTTGTGAATTGTAACTTCTTTGAGCTGTGTGAACTTGTGGTTGTTGCTACACTTAGGTTATTTTACTTGTATATTAATCTGGAAACTGTTTCTGGATTGTGTTGAGCTAATTGTATGCTTATGTTTGTTATTGCATCTGTTTGTTTCCCAAATAATATAATAAAATAAAACACTAACATTAACATTAGAAGCGGGATATTTACCATGTTTAATGTTTGTAAACACCACCCACCCACCCGCGAAAACGTCAGTTTATCCGTGATCATGGTGCTTGCAACAGCGCCGAAATTTCGGAAACTCGCAACAAACAGCAAACATGGTAAATAACCCGCTTATAATGTTAACCTCATGGTTGTTGAGAAAAGACTAAGTAGTTGAACAGTACCAAACTTGACACAGCGATAAACTTTATTTCATCATCTGATCTTACGTTATTTCCTATATTTTCCTTAAGTCTCATAAATAATCTCAAGACTCACCCAACAAATGCGCCGGTATGGGTCCCTTGGCCGACACCACATGGTCTCCATACTTGTCCCTGAGCCTCTTCCTCACGTAAGCGTGTAGCTGCTGGTACAAAGGCTTCACGTCCTCCCAGAGCTTGGCCAGCTGCTGTTCGAAGTCATCCACCTCATACTCTGACTGCCACCAGTCAGCTACGTCTTTGAAATCTGGAAAAAAAAAATGTTTTTCATAATTCGAAAGTTACTGATTATGAAAGAGGCTAGAATTAAAATAAATATACATTAAAGGAAGAGCAGTGGTGGCCCAGTGGTATGCGGCAGGTGCTTCCATCATCAGCCTTATAATGTTCCCAATGCTAGAACATAGGCATCCTCTCTGTGAGAGAGGTAACAGGCCTTAATCCACCACGCGGGCCCAGTGCGGGTCGGTGAATGTCACACGTCTTCGAATTTTTGGTTCTAGGATATGCCGGTTTCCTCACGATGTTTTCCTTCACCATTTTAATAGTAATGATGAAATAATTTACAACATTAAAAGGCTGATATTGATGTTGAAAGGAAGGCAGTGTTACCCGTAGGATGCAACAAACCGGGAAGAGTTGAAGGTTAAAGAGGACCTTTGCCTAGCTTCACGACAGTCTAGGTTTGAAACATATACAATTATATTAAGTATTCTTTTAGACAGTAGGTGCCAAAGAACAATGAACAGTAAAAAATATGAATTTGCTCAAATATTTTATAAACACATGAAAATAGGTGAATTTCCCTTATTATTT
Source organism: Orthosia gracilis (assembly GCA_947562075.1). NCBI lineage: Eukaryota > Metazoa > Arthropoda > Insecta > Lepidoptera > Noctuidae > Orthosia > Orthosia gracilis. The sequence continues at coordinate 46,859,799 of OX387272.1, read as the reverse complement.
AAAATGAAAGATGCTTGTCATTGTTTTAAGCTAAACTTCATTATTTGAAATAACATAAGACATGTTTCCAAATCTTTTTACAGTCCGTTCAACCGATTTTGAGTTCTATCCCGTAAACATAAGGATGACATAAAAAGCATAAACCTGTTACCAAAACCAACTGTTTACTACAAGCTACCATTTGTCGTATGGCCAACGCAATAGAAGTCAAAATCGGTTGAACAGGCTGTAAAATGGGCTAATTTAAACGTCTATTGTTATCGCAAATGGAGTATAGAGTACTATTGTCTTAATAAATAAGGAAATACTGATAAAGTAAATAGATCCAGCTGACTAAATTCTACGAAATTTTCATTTGGTTTGTTACGTCATAGACATTCTGACTACATTTATATTACACAGCTAATTATTATACTATAAATTCGAAGAATTCACATCGGTACCTACATATTTCCATCGGTTTTATTAGTAACTATGAATATACGTGTTGTTTAACTTGTGTTGGTGTGTTCATTGTTCGTTCAGATTGGATCAAACCTAAACGAATTTTCGACATCAATATTTTAGGGATAACTTCATATGTTTTTATTTTGATCATATATCTCTTAATATTTGACGAAACTCCTATTGGAGGAAGAACTGCCCGACCTGACCACTCTCGTAAGTCCTGCAGGCTTATTGCGTAAGAATTCGGAAACAGCAAAGGTCGAAGAGTATGAATAATCGACCAAACACATAGCCGGAAAGCCACATCGCGTCTTTCATTTCGTATGTGATTGGTCGTGTCTGTCTGTCTGTCTGTGTCTGTTTGTCTGTGTCTGTCGGTCTGTGTCTATCTGTCTGTGTCTGTCTGTCTGTGTCTGTCTGTCTGTGTCTGTCTGTCTGTGTCTATCTGTCTGTGTCTGTCTGTCTGTGTCTGTCTGTCTGTGTCTGTCTGTCTGTGCCTGTCTGTGTCTGTCTGTGTCTGAAAAATAATATATCACGGGAATTTAACGCGATGATTTCAACTCAACGTTTTCAACGTTTCGGTCGTGTTACAACGACCGTGGTCCTGGGTAGACTGGTGTCCCGTGATATATTGTTTTTCAACTATGAAACGTCTCTGTGACTGTCTGTTTATGTCTGTCTGTCTGTGTCTGTCTGTCTGTCTGTATCTGTCCGTCTGTGTCTGTCTGTCTGTGTCTGTCTATCTGTTACCTTTTCACGCTTACACCGCTGCACCGATTTAGATGAAATTTGATATGGAGATAGTTTGAGACCTTGGTAAGAACATTGGATATTTTTTATCCAAAAAACCATCCTTACGAGGATGCAAAAGGAGGTGGAAGTTTGTATGGTGAACGAAAGCAATGCAACCCCCACGCCTACAATATTATGGTGCGATATAAGAATAGCCTATTCAAAGTACTAATGCTACGCAGACAAAGTCGCCGACAAAAGCTAGTCTACAATAAATGCCTCACCATTAAGTTTAGCAGCCTCGTTATACAGGTTCACGTATTCAGTGAAGTTGTGACGAGCCTTGGCGCCAGCCTCCTTGTGCCACTCCACCCAGATATGCCTCAACTCTTCGGGGTCTTGACTCTTCGCGAACAGCTCCGTGATTTCTGAAATTAGTTTGAAGAAATATTAGAAAGTTTTTATTATTCCTATTAAATTCGAGCCTTTTATTCTAGAGAGACTTCACGTAGGAACACGTCTGACCTTCAGTTCTGTGCATGCGTTGCAGCATCAAACGGTCCTGAATGACAAGGAAAATCTTGTAGAAATATAAATTCAATTTTAAGATGTCCTCCTTGTTGACTAAGTATTCAATAGCCAACAGGAAATGTAACGAATTTATTTTTAACACATTTCATAATTCTTCACCTGTATAAACAATTTGTAACATTAATTTTATTGAATTCGCGCCTTACCTGGTTCCAAAGACAAATCACACTTGGTAGGATCCTTGAAGTCACAAATCTTGGCTGTAGCGTAGTTAGACTCCATGCCCGAAACCGACCGCATCAGCTGCTTGTACTTATCATCAGGTAACGCGGACACGCCCAGCTGGCTGTACTTCTTGAACATCCTCCGAAGAGTGAAGTCTTGGAAGTCCTGCCATTTGTACATTTTTGTCTCCTCCCACGCTTTCTTCTCTTGTTGCGACAGTTCTAGGCGGACTTGAATCTGGAAGAATATGAAAAGACTTTGTGAGATTTTATTTGAATTGAGGAAGTAGGTGTTTTTAATTTATATAAGTACTAGCTGACCCCCGCGGCTTCACTCCCGTCTACTGGCTATCTACCAACCTATCTACCCTGTCTACCTACCCACCCACCTACCTACCAACCTACTCACCTGCCCTATCTATCAACCTACCTACCCTACCTACCTACCAACCAACCCAACCTACCTACATATATTTGAATAAGATATATACTACAATACGTATGTAACCAAGTTTTGTTTCTACCAGTGATATAATTAAATTTTAGAACACAAAAGCTGCTGATGTGACTTAACTATTGTAGTGAGATATATTCTCTGCTAGGCTTTTTTATAGTTAAAAATGAGTACTTTAATCATGTTGCACATAACTTGTATGTATCATCAATAGTTTTCTCAGCGCACGCCAAATAATAAATTTTATAGGCAAAATTTTGCTACTTTGGGTTACATTACTGCAATTTTCATAAGGATCTGAATTTATGTTACTCTGGAATAATGTAGCTTTCCATAGGTGATGGTTTTTTTTAAATCGGTCCAGTAGTTTCGGAGCCTATTCAACATAAAACATAAAAATCAGCTGTTTTAACATAATAAAGTAAAATTTATAACATAAAAATCAGCTGTTTACACTGAAAGGTACTACATGTAATATCACTTGTCAACACACATTCAAAGAGCCCAAACACGATGGTGCTATCTTGTATGATTGTGGAGTTGTATTGGCTACCTGCCAGCTCCATCATGAGGCCAGCTCCGGAGTGCCATATTATTTCAATGTTTCCAAAGTCATATATGTAAGCCAAGTTTCAGCTTAATCAGCTGGCAGGAAGAGCTTGAAAAATTTGATTACTAGTACGGACACACATGAAAGCAAGTTAACATAAAACTTGAAATAAGTAATACCTAGTTAAAAAAAATATAGTTTAAAAAAACTATTAAATACGCTTTAATAGAAAACAAAACTAAAAAGTAGAAAATCATTTTCAATAAATTTAAATTAAGAATGGTGTGATTAACAAAAAAGCGTGGCATGCATGATGTCAATTGTTATAATATTTTGTTGACAGGTATTGGTAAAATTAGAGTCATTTTAGAAATATGTTACAAAGCACCCCAAGCGTTTTTACACTATTCTTGATTTAATTTTTTTAATTCATTATTTTAATCTATACTAATATTATAAAGCTGTAGAGTTGAGTTGAGTCTGAGCTAATCTCAGGAACTACTGGTTGGAATTGAAAAATTATTTTTGCTTTGGATATTCCATTTATCGAGGAAGGTTATAGGTTATATTACATCACGCTATGCCCTTTTTGAGAGCTTCCGTTGCGTGCGCTGCTTATGCGGTTAAAGTTACGCAACATTCATGTATATAGAGTAGATAGGGTAGGGTAGGTAGGTAGCCAGTTGATGGGAGCGTAGCCGCCTGGGATAGCTAGTTCTTTATTAGTGTGCAAAGTTTCAAATTAATCCGACGTTTAGAAGTGGCAAAATCACGTTCAAAGATTCCGTTACATAGATTCATAGATACTCGTATATACATACAAAGCTAACAAAAGCGTGTTACAAATGAATGAATAGGTAATGTGTCTTACCCCACTATTTATTAGTTTTGACAGTATCAGATTAATAAAATCGCCTAATTTTTCAATAAGGTTTTGCAAACCTCAACGACGGCGTTTGGAAACATTCTCCGAAGTTTTGATAAGAGATTTTAAACATCTTAAAGGCTATCCAGATTTGTATCGAGCGTTTGAAGGCGTAATTCCATCAATAGCTATAAGTTTTTCCCTTCTTGCGAATTAGTAAACTATTATATTGTCATTCTGCCTAACCTTGTCTAATATCTTATTGCAGTGTAGCTCTTTATCTACTAATAAAGAGCTCTAAATGGAAACACGCCCTTAGCTAGGATCTGTCCAGATCTGGACACGTTTGCATTAAATGCTAAATAAAAGCATAAAATTATCCTTCCTTATATTCATTACGTAAATATCCATGTGCAATCATAATAAAAAAATACCATTCTTAAAATTGAATAAGCAATTTGTCACAATAACAGTACTATGAATGAGTGACTGTGTAATTACGCGAAGTAATGAAACATAAATTTGAAATTGATTTTCAGTTGCGGTAAATGTAAAACAGAAATTGTAAGTTTACAACTATAATAAATCTTAATTGGTTACTGTATTTAAATCACGTGGATTCTAATCACGTTTAACAGAACTGTTCACTTAAGCTCGAATTTTCTTTGCCATTGCCGTCACTTTTACCATGTTTTTCAAATTAATCAATTACATTCGTATTACTTTTCTAACGGTCGCGGTCTAAGAATTCGCTCAAATTGTTCGAATTTGTAAAATCAGAATATTACTTTTTTCTATTTCGTATGACTGATTTTTAAACAATTTTCCGTAGTTACCATAAAGTATAAACACATCTTACTATGATATTATAAATGCAAAAGTTTGGATGGATGGATGGACGTATATTTGATACTCAATCACGCCAGAACGGCTAAACGAATCTGGATGAAAGACACTGAGATAGTGTATAGTTTGGAATAGCACATTGGCTACTTTTTATACCTGGAATATATTCCCTCGAGATAATTTTTGACTTTTACCCGGGTGAAGCCGCTAGAAGAAGCTAGTACACACATAAAGTAACAATTTTTTGTCATGGAGGTAGGTAGAAACTACAGACACCACCAGCTACGCTCCTTACATAATCCATTTACTACATTAACGTTCATACATCTAGTTATACATGCAAGCTGGATATGAGCACTGTGCACCTGATCGCCTTTCTGAAGTTACTACAAAATGGTTCTCTAAACTTCTAACAATTTTATTTTGACTTACGAATTTCTCCTCATTCTCTTTCGTGATATTGGACGTGTAATCCCACTCGGAGAGACTGGCCCTGTTCTTTCTTACGCCCGTTGCTTTGTCGAGCTGCAGGATGTACTCCCGGCCCTCGTGTTCCGAGGCCTCCAGGTCAGGATCGCGGCCCTGTGTAGCGACCACGAAGACCGCCACAATGGCCGCGATCAGCAAGGCTCCTCCCCCAATTTTTAACATCGTCTGGAAAAACATGAAAAGGTTTATTAAAAACGTATTAGTATGTTTCATCATTTTTAGGATGAACTTCGCAACCGAGACAGGCCTTAAAAAACGTTGCCGTGATGATTTGGACTCGTTCCTGACAGATTGGCCGGTGAAGACAAGAGACAAAGTTGGCTGTAAAGATATGCGAGGGAGGACTTGGCACAGCAGTGGGACAATATAGTGTTATAAAATAGAGATAGCTTTTTGGACTCAGTAACAGCCTGATTTTGTTACCTACGCTGCTGGAAATTTGTTTTAGTATTGTTGATAATTTAAGTCTTGCACACAGGTGTAAAATATTTAGTGAAAGTCCTGCTACTCTTTTGCAGTTAGCATTGTTACTACGCTATAGGTGGACTATACACGCTCATTTGATCAGCTCACACCGAGACACTTGTAAGGACGCGATGCTTCGCGTACTTTTTGAGAAAAAAATATTATGGCTAATTCGTGTGAATATCTGAAGCATCAGCGAACACAGCGGGTAGAATATTTTTAGACATACTACATAATATTATACGCGAATGCACCGTGTCTCTAAGTGACATTCCTTAAGCGAAATTGCAAGTACCTTCACAACGTAAAACAAGTACCGACGCAATGCGATAAAAATAGGGGCATTTTACCATGAAATTTTCTTCTAAAACACTTGTACAGTATTGCCTATCGACACAATTCAAATTGCTTGCGGTCCCTTACACATGCCACGTTACATATCTGTCATAAGCTACACTCTTGTGACGCAATTATGTATAACGAACTACGTGGTATTTAAACACAAAATGCATTAATAAGCATATATATGTTCTATTTATTCTCAGAACTAGAGTATTTACTTGTAACTACAATTACAAAAAATAGCGTTCGATGGATGTTGATGAAAAAAACCGGCCAAGGCGTGTCGGACTTGCGCACGAAGGGTTCCGTACTTGGTAAATTACGGTTTACGATTTATGACGTATTAAAAAAAACTACTTTCTAGATCTCGTTCAAATCAATTTTCGGTGGAAGTTTACATAGTAATGTACATCATATATTTTTTAAAGTTTTATCATTCTCCTATTTTAGAAGTTACAGGGGCGGGGTGGGGGGCACACATTTTACCACTTTGGAAGTGTCTCTCGCGTAAACTATTCAGTTTAGAAAAAAAATATATTATATACCTCAATATCATTTTTAAACACCTATCCATAGATACCCCACACGTATGGGATAGAACAAAAAAAAATTAAGTTTCAGTTCTAAGTATGGGGAACCCCCAAAATTTATTGCTTTTTTTTCCTATTTTTGTGTGAAAATCTCAATGCGGTTCACAGAATACATCTACTTACCAAGTTTCAACAGCATAGTTCTTATAGTTTCGGAAAAAAGTGGCTGTGACATACGGACGGACAGACAGACAGACATGACGCATCCATAATGGTTCCGTTTTTTGCCATTTGGCTACGGAATCCTAAAAACTGGTAATTTTGCATCTTTGTAGCGCAATGCGTAGTTGTGCATTGCTGGCGCCATGTCGTATATCTATATCTGATATGCAAGCCATCATTTGGCCACTTTCCCCACATCATCATGATTTCAGCCGAAAGATTTTGAATTTGAATGTATTTTTTTAATTAAATCGGTTGTTAAGTAACCAATTACAGTAACTAAGTATAATTAAAAAGAAACAATTAAAACACATATTAAAATTTAACAAAGTAAAATTTGAAGTAAAAAAAATAAAAAAAATGGTTTAAAACATTTCCAAAAAACCCTCTCACAGTACTTTCGACATGCCAATAAAATTTTCGTCCATTTATCCTCAAAAAAATCGTTTGTTGGAATAGAATCCAAGAGATCTCTCGATCGTTGTGGCTCTGTCTCGCACGAGAGTCCCAGCATTATGCTGAGCGATGACCATTTTGCGAGTGACGCATACTTTGTAATGATTGCATTTAAGTTTTTTTGTCTTTTTTATGGTATGCGTCGTGCCAGGCCCAAATAAACTATTTTTCTTTCTTTTCTAGATCATTAAGCGGGGGCAGAGTCCGAGGTATTGGCAACTTAACACATGTGAAGGTGCGATACAGAGGTACGGCAAACATCCTGTGATGTTTGAAGAAATCCACAGCTAAACGCAGGCCTCCCCTAACTGACTGCATCGCCCGGTCTCGTGAGGAGCGATTCTAATTTATAATCTGAAGATAATTTTAGCTTCATATTAAAACATATTTAACTTACATGTAACCATAAACCTTACGAAAGTCTCCGACTTGGAAAAAGCTACTTTCTCTGCTCTGGAGATATAAGTCCGTTTTCGAAAATAAATTAATTTTAATCGATATTGAAACAATGCCATGTTGTATTGAAAGCATGAGGCTTTTCAATCTTTGTTTGTGTAATCAGGTGGCAAATCTTTTTCGATCTATGTTCAAATTTAAATATAAGTTACGGTAAAGTTGGTTGTTGTAGGTATACCAATAGGTGCACCTCTACCCAGCCCTTCAGAGAATACGGGCATGACCGTAAGTGTTGTAGTAAAGTTAAAATTTGGTAAAATATTGGTTACCTTGTAGAGTAGGTAAAAAAAAATAGCGAGGATTTTTCACTTTAAAAAAATATCTATTTTCTGAAAAAAGTGTAGGAAATAATGAAGTAGAATTTATAACATATACCACGATCCTTAAAATAAACTACTATCAAATAGAGAATATTACAAAATTATCGCAAAAATCTTTAGTCTCTCAAATGTCAGTGTCAAATCACTTGATATATGATTATGCCATGTTTGTGCGCGGCTGATTTCTTTTTAATAGAGCCTCGCAGATAGCTGAAGATATCGTTGAGATTGTACGTAAACTTATGAAACCTCCTTGATTTTTATTAAAACGATTTTAGAACAGAAACATCCGATCAGACTAGAACGATTCTTCAACAGCAACTTGGCCAAATATCGTGTTTTCTATATAAGCAAACTACCCACACATAACTGATAAAGTGAGAGTCTAAGTTCGGAAAAGGGTGTCCCAATAGTACATGCAAATTGTGATAGACGGAAACCCATATGACACTATTTAATCAACCACACATACATACTTATGTGCGTATATTTAGGGTAAAAATATTTACTTTTAATGTAGTAGATTATATTAGTATCGCCTAACCGACGTAGACAAGACTTTCATCAACTTGAGCATGTTTTTGCACTGCTACAAATATTCATATCCACATTCTACAAGCATCAGAGAAGAACCGTCTTTGCCAGATCTAATAATGCATTTCTAGGAAAATCTGATCACAGAAGAATCCGGGTGATACATAAAAGATTCTTTTTCGTAAGTGACATCAAGGTGCATCAGTACACCACCCATAGAAAAACAAACCACTTAGTCCACAAAAACTGCAGGAAATTCCCAAACATAACGATGTCCGTACCACGCTCGTACAATCCGTCAGTCGTCATCCACCATGCAAAGCCACTGGTGTGCGTCGGACCGCAACCGTCCTTGTCTCAACATCTTGACAGCCAGCATTGTCTTCTGAACCAACCGTAGATAATTCGGTTTTCATACATATATTGTTTGTATTGTCGCGCTTACAAAGTTTATGAGAATGGGGCTATGGATATGCTGATTAAGTTGGCGTGAGCTCGCTTACTGCTTCAGGTGATTATAACAATAACAACAATTATTTTAATAATAACAATAATTATTGTTTTGATTTGTTTGACGATTTTACTTTAATTTTAATTTTTGTATCAAGTGTTTTTGATTCTTGAGCTAAATCTGCTATTTGAAATGTTTTACAGAACAGTTTAATGAACTTATTTTTAACTTGACCGGGGACCCGGTTTGTACTAACAATTGCACCCAGAAAGATACTGCATAACTTGATATCGAAGCAAGTATATACCAACTCTTTCAAAGCATCTCAAAAGAAATTCAAAGAGAAATTAAGCCCAAACGAAAATAACCCATCCAGTTTTTAAAACAAGACACCGAATCATCTGCATGCTTCTGAATACATTAGACCCTTCGCTACGGGACTTCAAAACTGGTACCATCGAGCCACCGGCCAGGGTCGCTGACACACCGCCATATCTTGCATAATTTCTAAATAAAAAAAAAAGTAACGGAATGTGATCAGATGAAGGCAATGTCCTTAGACCGGATTGTACAACTGCAACTTTTTGCATTTATTATACGCTTGATCGATTCAACGATTGGATGTAATCGAAGAACATTGTAGGAATTAAAAACCGATTTGGCCGTTAAATTAAAATTGTTTAGATGCCACGCTGATTTCGTGATAGATTAGTATTATACCTGCATAATATGTACCTTCGTTGTTATGGTGGATCACAGACAACGGGCATTTTAATTAGATGAAGAATTTTTCCTTCATATTTCAATGATAAGTGTAATATAGTATAGCAAACTATAAATTGCTAGCATGTATTGAAATACATGCCCCGATAAGAAATATCTAGCTAGGTAGACTAATTTTTATTGGCTGTGTACGTCTGTACAATTAATATAATCAGAAAGTGGCCATATGCTAGCAAATGGTTATCTTTAATATGTCATATTGAATTCCAAAAAAAAATAAAAGCTTTTGAACAAACATACGATGACATCTGGCAAAACAGATAGTTGAAAGTACATACATCTAATTAGCAGTAGGTAATGTGTGATAGAAAAATTACAAATAGCAAAATAAATGGGTAGTAAAAATGTAGGTTTTACATCCGTCGCATATGATTATAAAATGATATGAATGATTATTACAGATTGTCGTAGCTCCAGAAAAATAGGTGTACCGACCCCATCTAAAGAGAGCAGTGGTGGCCCAGTGGTGAAGGCCGCGACTTACAAGTTGTAGGTCGTGAGTTCGAACCCAGGAAGGCGCTTTAATTTGTGTAAATTATTTCATCACCACTGCTCTTAAACCAGTGAAGGAAAACATCATGAAGAAACCGGCATGTCCTAAAACCAAAAATTCGAGGACTTGTGACATCCACCAATGTCCGCATTGGGCCCGCGTGGTGAATTACGGCCCATTCCCTCTCACAGAGAGGAGGCCTGCACGCGCAACAGACCAAATGGGAGTCAGTGCGTAAAACGGGGACCATCGATCCTATCTCCATTTAAAGTGGGATAGTACTATTCCACTTTATGAAGATAAAGAAGAAGAGCTTAATAAATGTGGTTTTTAAAGAAACCAAAGAAGGATACTTTGTCGTGATCTTAGGTTGCTTAGATAAATTAGTGACCGTCAATAGTTGTGAGAAGAAAGTTGGTTGCATCTTAAAGATATTGAAGATTTGCTACCCAAGTGCATGTCTACTAGGGGGCAGGCTGGAAATGTTGAACGTAACGAAAAAGCGTTGACCAGCGTAGTAGCCATGCTGCTGGTCAGCATCTGCTGAGCCCGCTCCTTTTCCCATACTAAAAATATTGTGCTTTAAAACTATCTTGTATTTTGTTTATGTTGTAACATTTTTGAACGGCAATAAATATTTCCTTTCTTTCTTTCTTTCCTTCTTCCTTTCTTTCTTTCTTCCTTACTTTCTTTCTTTCTTCCTTCCCTTCTTTCTTTCTTTCTTTTTTATTCCCTTCTTTATTTCTTTCTTTCCTTCTTTCTTTGTTTCTATTTTTCGTGCTAGCTAAGTACAGGCGTAAAAGACATTCATTACTATCCCTAGAGAATGCAATACCTGCAATTCTGAGCATTTGTGTGCATCGCATCAAGGAAAGGCACGTGGAAGGCCTTTGAACATTTTTAATTGAAGGCCGGAGTTTATTTTGTGTCTAATGTTTTGTATTGTGTATAATGATTTGAATTGTGTATAATGTGTCCCCTGGACTGAAAGATATTAGATCTCACGACACAGGGAAGTCTAATATAGGGTCTGGGGTTTCAATTAACTGAATATTTTTTTTGGGTGCTCTTATGTATGACTTTCTGTTAGGCATTTCCACTTATCATTGAGGTCCTGCCTTACCTTTGTTACAGCTATCTCTATGATTTTCTAATCCCAAGCGTAAAAGTTTAATAATTTATAACTTGTGTCCAACGATATGCTTACTGGTCATTATCATTTCACATTACGGTCATTATCTGGTCTCACTGGTCATTATCACAGTAGCATACAATGACATACATAAACTTAAACTTTTCTACCATGGGCCGCCTACTACGATCACAGCAGGATTTAAATCATTACATTTTTTGCGGATTACTGGTGGCCTAGTGGCAATGGCCCCGACTTACGTGTCGTAGGTCGTGAGTTCGAACCCTAACGCTTTACTTTGTGTAAATTATTTCATCACCACTGCTCTTAAGCCGATGAAGGAAAACATCGTGATGAAACCGGCATGTCCTACAACCAAAATTCGAAGACATGTGACATCCACCAACCCGCACTGGGCCCGCGTGATGGATTAACGCCCATTACCTTTCTCACAGAGAGGATGCCTGTGTCCCAGCAGTGGAAACATTATAAGACTGATGATGATGGTAGATGTTTCAGCATTGTGTTTGTGGGGGAGCAAAGTAAAGTACCGGTCGATGTAGCTACGCTTCGGGTAGGCTTTTGTCCAACAGTGGACGTCTTTTGCCTGTAATGGCGAATAATGACGATGATGCAGTTATGAGAACACGGGTGTGTTATTTCATTGGAGATACGGCATGTAAAACCAAAATATTTGACAAAAACCGAGAATTATACAACCGGTTACAAAAAAAAAGTGTACAATCACGAAGAAAAGACATATTTTGTTTGCCAATAAATTAGAAAAGTAGATTTATTTTCAAGCTGTTTTTTTTTTATAAAATAGCATACCATCACTCATCATATTTTTTTTACTTGCAGAGCATTTCTCAAATATGGAACAAAATAACAAACTTGTTTCTATTTAACGCCACATTTAAAAAAAAAAATATAAAAAAATAATTTTAAAAACCCCTGCAACATAAACAAAGTAAAAATAAGCCTCGTACTCGCGTCAGGGAACCGTCAACGTTTACGGCAGTTTATTTTATTTACTTAGCGGTCAAACTTATAAAGTTATGACACTCCTCATTTTCCGACAGGCGTTAAAAATACTTTCGTAGCACAGAAAAAATATATTCAGAAGTCATGGAAAAAAACTTAGCCGACCTAAGAATGTCAACAAGAAGAGAATAATGAACAAAAGTATGCGACATATTTTTGCTCATACCTATCATCTTATTGTTGTTAAATTATTGTCCTTAAAATAGAATATTTACATAATTCAAAGTTAATTCACAACATTTAACTAATTTACTGGAATTTCGAGGTTCTGTTCACATTCAAATTAATAGTATATTATGCAACTAGTGAATAAAGTACGGTTTTAAAGCGAGGGCCATAGATGAATCACGAACAAGTGAAGGATTCTAACAACTGAATCACGACCGTAGGGAGTGATTCATGATGATTGAATCACGAGCATAGCGAGTGATTCAAGTGTTAGAATCCTGAGCGACGCGAGTGATTCATGGCCCTCGATATAAATCCGTTTTATTCAAGAGTTGCATACTATATTTTATACCATGACTACGAGAAAAAGAAGGATTTAACCCAAAAGCACAAGGAATAATAATAAATAAATAAATGGTTTATTACCTTAAAAAATTACAGAATATGAGAAACTTCAGGGCTTCTCATTTTTTGTAAATTGAAGCTAAGCTAGGTAACAGCACCTGTGTTTCAGGGGCCAGTGACCATCTCCGTTACGTTACATAAATATAATTAAATAAACACCAATGCAATTAATATTAGAATTAAAATCCAAATAAGTATTCACTAAACATCCTAGACCAAAATCCAAATCATTATCAAAATCCTAAATATAATCAAACTCAAAATTAAATCGACGAAGGAGTTTGAAATTCGAATATTCTTTGTTTGCACAAGAAGTTTGTATCGAGTATTTTATGCGCAAGTAGGTTGTATTGCATTGAGATGGAGGTCAAATATATATTGGCGTGTTCTAAATTCAAACACCAAAACAGTGATTAAAAGTGCTTTTTATTCACTGTTTTCAGTGAATAAAATAAGCTTTTTAGAGGGGGAATGGTATAAAATTCATTTATTTGCTAGTATGTAGGTGTACAAAGTATGATCTATGACGGTCCCTTTACATTCTACCATTAAGTATGGTGTGCAAATATTTAATTTTCGCTTGTACTATCATCAACATGTATCTTTATTAAATTAATAAAATAGACAGTAATAATAAAAAGGCCTCATGCATTAGGATTTTTATGGAACATTCTTGTGATTAAAATGCATATTATTATATTTTCGCCGTTTGTACTGTATACGCACAGCCAGTTTTTGAGTTAAAATAATTTACTTACAAAAAGATTAATCAATCACCAATATACTTTTTATTTATATTACGGTAGACGTTGTATTCCCTAAATCAAGTCACTGACTGAATAATTTAAAAAAATGCCTGTACCAATCATGTTCTAACAAAAAAATAATTGCACAGTACATTACAACTACAAGTAGCAAACATGCTTCATAAATTTCATCGGAAATAAAAATGTTAAAACAATAGGCGAATGTAAACCAAGCTCGGTATTATTTATAATTCCAATTCAAGCATAATTCATAAAAACAAGATTTTTTTAAGGAACAAAAAAAAATTACATACCTTTTTTGTTAGGTGTCCTCAGTCAAAAATATCCGTAATTAATAATTGCGGGATAAATACGAGCAAATGTATGTGCCGTTACTGGTTGGCGAAAAAAGAGCAGCCAGTCGCCGCGTCCGACCGGCCGATGACTGAGCAGTGCGCTGGCGCAGCCTCGCTATTCACCCACACATGCGCACCACGATAAAGGGTATCGGATTCGACCATAGATTTTATTGAGTGTCATTGATTGGAGATGTGATTTAACTTACAGTTACGCATGTCACTTGTTTGATTTTTCCCGAAGCGGTAACTATGAGTGGTGTTTTTTTTTCTCTTGGTAACAGATGAATTAGTGATGGGACTGTGAAATTGAAACCAAAGAGATATCTGGTAATTTTCAGTTTTATTTTTAAATAGCGTTGTTTTAATAAAATGTATCTAAACTTTAAAATGTGATTAACATTATTATATTCAAATGTATGTTTACTGACTAGATTACGAAAGTATCTTAAATATCAACGGAACCCATAAACCAAATGATGATTGCTGTTATTATATTATATAGACTCTTCATGAATTCCAATGTTAAGATCGAGACGAAATACCCGAGAGTATTTTTATTTTTTTATCATTTTCCAATATCCAATTCATTTTATTTTTAATCCCTAAAGAAAGCTAATACTAAATATATATTTATTATAATTTAACATTCCCATCTACATAATAATCTTTGCCTTTTATTTAAATGTATGCTGCGACAAGACAGCTTGCAAGCTGTCACCGTTGGTACATTTCTTAACAAAACTGCTAAGAAAAAGTTTTGGCAAAATCAACAAAAATAGGTACCGTAAGTACTTGTTATGTTTTTTTTGCAGATTTTAACCACCTCTACACTTTGATAGTCTTTAACTACGTATTATTTACTGATGTGTCATGAGTTCGTGACAAGACAGCTTGCGAGCTTGACTGTCAATGCCGGTACACTCACAAAGAGAGTTTTAAATTCAATAAAAAGAATATTATAAATTCTAAAATGATTGATATTAAAAAAACTGAAAAAAAGTTTGTTTTATAACTAGTTCATTGAAACAGAGTTTGATTGAAGAAAGGTAAGAAAACTTAAGAATATCTCAGTCAACATCTTAGTAAGCAGCTGGTATCCTTTGTTGTTTATATTATGTATAAATAGGAATTCTACAAAATTTACATTAAAGATTAGATAAAACAAGTCTTACTGTATGTCACTTATTAGCTAATCAAATGACCCGAAAAAAATAAACAACCTATGTAAAAACCAAATATGTAGGTAGTTTAAAAAGCTGTTTAAAAATGTTGTATCAAGACAATGACTGTTCAATTTACCGGTAGAAATATTGCGATTCCATGCGGATGATCCAACAATACACTTGGATTTTCCAGTTCATTATGAGCAGTGCACTTTGATAATCATACGCAAATTGGTTGTCAGTAAATAGATCAACATGTGTTGTATTGTCTACACGCTATTGTGACTCATTTAATCATGCGTGGGTGTGCTTACACCTATACAAACACAATGTATTATGTAAACATCTCCTTGGATTTGTGAATGAAATAAAGATGACACAGTGTCAACTGTTTTTGCACAACGATTTACAGGCTTGATACGTCACATACATTAGTTTCTGCAAAAAGACTAAATATGTATGTAAAATTATGTAAGAATAATTTAAAAATATCATTAGTGAAGGTATGTATTATTCATTATTTTTCTAATTCACAAAGACTACTAAACTGGAAAAATAAGTAAACCGTGCTAAAAAATAACCATATTTTCTTGGTCTTTAACAGGCACTTTCACGCCTTTTTCCCATAGTAACTTTTTGTTTTTCATTATTACAGTTGGCAGGCAGACCAACTAAATCAAATATTAAGAGAACATTCTCAAAAAATAAAGATGAAAAATAAAATTTGAAAAAGTATCTTCATAAAGTACATATTAAGAAATCACTTTTCTTCGTAAGTGTACCTCCACTAAGCACGTTCGCGCGGTTTACCGTTGACTCATCACAGTTTAAATACACAACCTAGCAAGATAACGGTACATGCGAGTACATCGAGCCGAGTCGAAATGCAAATGCAAATCCTAGAACGGTCTCAAAATAATATCTAATATTTTCTTCATTAAATAAATATATTTGTTTTTAATGTAGGCGTTTTTCATTGTACATCAGATTAAAAAAGAAAATAAGTGAAAATTAAAAATTTCAAAAACCCCGACAATGTTATTTTATTATTTCCTACATTTTAAACTACATAATTTATGTAGTAGTAGACACGCTTCGATGAACAATCTATCGAACACGTAATTATGACATGATATCTTGCGAAAACACCCCGATTCAAACAGTATAACGCCCATAACTTTTGAACGGTTGAACCGATATTCATTAAACATAGCTAAAAACACTCTTGATAAAGTCACCTTTCCAATAAAATAAATCAAAATTGGCTTATCATTTTAGGAGCTATGATGCCACAGACAGACACACAAATACTGAAATACAAATATACATAAATACATAAACACACAGGTAGACACGTCAAACTTATAATTTCCCTCTTTTTCCGT
The DNA here is from genome assembly GCA_947562075.1 of Orthosia gracilis. Lineage (NCBI taxonomy): Eukaryota > Metazoa > Arthropoda > Insecta > Lepidoptera > Noctuidae > Orthosia > Orthosia gracilis. Next base: position 46,843,207 of record OX387272.1, on the reverse strand, counting down.
CGGGGGTTAGTAAAGATCGGCCTTATCGCATGCCGCGATCTCTTGCAGGCAATCTATTACCACCAATATAGTTCTCGCCAAACTTCTTGGTCGCCCAGCCATGCTATTCTCTAAGAGACAATTTCTTGGCTGTTCTCATCGACGAGCTCGTCAGTGAGACAGCTTAGAAATCGACCGATCGTGCAGCGCTGATTTAAACGGTATTCTCTAACGCGGTTATGGTCGTCGACGAACTGTAAGCTGACATCTCCCGTCACATTTTCGTAAACGAATTAGAGCTTGAAACAAAATCTTTAAATTATAATCGATAAATCTCGACTGAGAGTTTTATGTTCCTAAAATGTATAATACAGGTCTACTTTTATGTATTTTAAGTAATAGAGTGAAAGTACAAACGATGCCATAGTTATAAGAGTTTAAATAATGCATTTTTATTAATATATCTTAAGGCTGAATGACAATTCCATTGCCTATTTCGTAAGTAAAAGCAACGCTCTGTGAGCTGTGACGCTGTCACCATACTCAAAATCGCAATCGACTATATTTATATTTGATAATTTTTGTTTATATTTAAAAGTATTTTCAAGTTTGAAATTTTTAATGATTTCACAACGATTTATTTTAACATTCTGTGGATGTGTGAAATGTGAGTATTATTATATAGTATATGTACAGTGACAATGTGACAATATTATTGTTGTCCAAGAAATATATAATATGTTTATCTTTAGATAAAATATAACAGTACTGCGTTGAAATACATTTACAGGATGTAAAATCAGGGCCATCTCGACGTATGGACAAAATAAAATGGAAATCCAGCCGAACACAAAACAAGTGGGGAGGTTTTTAGAAACGTCTTACTAGGTATGTTATTTTTTTATATTTCACTAACTTGTTTATATTTCGTATTACTATTTGACGACCTGTAGTTCCTCATAGGAGTGTTGCCTCAATTGCCTCTGCATGTATGTTTAGCTTAATTGTTGGTTCAGTGTAAGAATTGCTCTAGATAATTAAATAGTGTTCTCACTGTTAATTCCCAGGCTGGAACAAGTTGTTGGGGTTTTTAACAGTAGCCAAAACCATATCAATTAACCTGCAATACTAAAATGTGTAACCTATAATATATATTCCTTCAGAAAGAGAGAGCTGAATTGATGTTGTTATACATTAGTATCCTGCATATCTTTTTACCTCTAAATAGTAATTTGTTGCATGTTTATGTTCACAGCTCCTTGTAGGCGTCGTTTGCTAACGGTACGAGGTTATCTAATCCAACGCTCATTTCACAAACACCATTCACAAATGGAGATTAACTAAATGTTTTTTCGCTATTGAAGAGAGGCGCTTGGAAAACCAGCAACTCCTTATTGCCAACCAGTGGAGGATGTTGGATATGTATCAGGAAATAAGAGAGTCTTGGTCAAGAGAGACCTAAGCACTGCACTATGTTGAATACATGGAACATGATTTTAATATTTATTTTTTATACACACAGATATTATGTTTAGTTTATGAGAGATGTTAAGAAATTGTAATACAAATTTAAGTGAAAGTACTGAAAGATTATCACTACTATTGGCATAAGTTACTTAAATTATACTAACTTAGTGATAAAAGATTCTAAAAAAAATTCTTGAGATTAGAAACTAAAAGGGTATTTATTATAGAATAACATTTTATTACTGGAAAATATTTCAAAAATAAATCTTGAGTTTTGTCATTTTAAGTTTTTTTTATTACCTAGCTTTTACCCGCGGCTTCGCTCGCAGTGAAGCCATTTTTTTATTATTATTATAAAAAGTATCCTATGTTACTTCTAATACCTCAAAGAATATATGTACAAAGTTTCATGATGATCGGTTCAGTAGTTTTTGCGTGAAAGCGTAACAAACAAACTTAAATTCACATTTATAATATTAGTAAGGATGTATAATAATTTTCCATACAAAATATATTATTCCGTTTTGCAGTCTTAATGCACATGTTTGCTTGTACAAATAAGAATTAGGCCAATTAAGATTCAGCATGTAGCTGGAAGGCAGGTTATGAAGGCTGCGGGGTTCCGCTGGATGCGAGACGCACAGAACAGGTCAATGTGGTGACGCTTGGGGGAGGCCTATGTCCAGCAGAGGACGTCTTTGGTTTAATATGATGATGAAGCCGGATTAATGAAAATGATTCACATCGCAATAAATCTTACTTAATATTGAATGTCCTCAAATATATTTATGACTCATAATTTTAATAATAAAAGCTACTAATTAACCTGTGAAATCCAAACTAATATAATAAATGCGTAAGTAACTCTGTCTGTTACCTTTTCATGCTTAAAGCGGTGAACCGATTTAGATGAAATTTGATGTGGAAACAGTTTCGAGACCGTAGGTAACTATCCTATTTCCTTCATAGGATAATTTTTATAATGGAAATCTTTCGGTGGGGTGGAAGTTTGAATGGTGAAATAATAGTTTCTCTAATAAGGCGGCCCATATACCTTCAATATTATTGCCTGATATAAAAAATGGCTAGTCGAAGTACTAATGCTACACAGACGTAGTTGTGGCCAACAGTTAGTTACATAATATATAAGTTTACATTCATATGAAACATAAAATGCCTATACGCTAAGAGCTAAATTGTTTTGCAATATGTTATTTAATCCTGAGAAAGCCTGAAACTATGGATAAAGTCAATATCCCGGGGATATTGTTTTCAACGTTGCTAATCCTCTCGTCTGTTGGAATCATTAATTTTCTTAGCTTCTTCTAATAAAAGTAAATTTAAATAACCGAGCTGCCATTTTTTTAATTAATCGATATAATTTATTTTATAACGAGCCCCTGCCAGCGGCTTCGTCTTATCCCAAGGGTGCATTATGTCGGGATTAAAAGTAGGCTATATGCTATTCCAGACTATAATCTCTATGCAAAATTGCATCCAGATCCGCCCGGGGGTGATTGAGTAACAAACATACATCCACACACACATCTATTATATCGAAACTTTCACATAAACTTTTACAATATAAGTAAGATTAAAATCCAAGAAGAATTAGGCGCAAAAATAGTGGCTTTTGGATTTGACACATAAGAACGAGGCTGTAAGTCAGGCTGCGAGCGTCTTCGACGCTGTTTTTTCTTACGGAATACCAAAATGTATGACGAACTGTCAACTTGCTCGACATTGAGTAGTTCAAACTCACGGCCGTCACAGCTTAGAGCGCTAGTGTCGCTATTCTCGGCTTAGCGAATACCAAACTGTAGATTCGTCGCTGGCACAGCACTGCGCTCAAGGCTGTTTCCTTAGAGAATAGCACCCCTGAAGTTGGCTACAATGGCTGCGCAGTAGAAAATGTCATACAAAAACAGCACCGTTTCGTGTCTCGCGCATGCGGAAAGTCAACCTCAGGGCGGCCCAGAAGTTTTGCGAGGGCTATACCAATTATAATATTTCCAGATCATATATATTAGGATCTAAAGAGATAAAAATGATAAGCAAAACAGAAATAACCCGACTATGGAACACACCCGCAAAAGTTATACCAGCAGTTATTGGACCGACAGGAATAGTAGCAAAGTATACACACTTAGAAATAATTGTAATAACTTAGACGCAGGCATAAATAAACAAACAATCAACAGAAACAAGCAATAGTACATTCAGTATTCTTTGAAGCAAAATACTTGGGGGATCCAACATTCCTATTCCTTGACGGTTTACCAAACCGAATAGAAATATTTTTTTCAAAAACCATGTAATTTCGTACACACCACATACCATATAACACAGGATAAATATTTATAAATACAAGAGTACAATTTTTATATTAAAGATATTTTTAAGAATATGCACAGAAGTGTGTTAGGTTAGATTTATATCTGTGGTTAGAATGCAGGAGAATTTTGAGTATTTTCCTCATGTTCTGAGATTTTGACCTAATAATAATGGGGAAAACTTATGAGCTTGTAACCGGTTTACCAGAAAGAAGCTTTGAAGCGAATGGCACCTGATTTAAATGTCAGACACAAGAGTTGGAAGATCGGTTAGAACCGCTTTTGAGTTTTGTAGAGCACTGTGTTAACCTGTCTGATTTGAATGGAATTTACATAAATAAATAAATGTCAATCGCAACCGTTTCTAGCTAACAAATTCGTCAATTTTTGTCATTTTATTTGCCTTCGGTCGGAGAAGGCAAAATTCAAAGAACGTTGGAAGGTTTGGGGCAACTATGTCCAGCAGTGGAATGGGTGGGTGTGGAAATATAAAGAAAATTGCCTTCGAAAGTAACAATTATTAAATTCTTGGTGACTAAGGTAGCTTTATATTCAGGATAAGAATGCTTGGAAACATGCTGGTCCTGCTCCATAGAGCAATCTTTAGTGTGGACAAAGTCAAACTGGTTGATTTGTATTATATTCATAATTATACTAACGCTTTATTTTATATTTATCTACTCTTTTTGTTTAAAAAAAAAGACTCGCACACTGTTCCGTTGTTGTTGAATTAGATAAATTACCTATGTTTGCAATATTTGTAAGTATGTGAGAACCATGTTCCTATTTTTCAAGTGAAGGAATTTACCTGTGAGTGCTTGTAATACTTATATGTAGTATAGTAGTGCTGGGTGCATCGTCCTCACGTATATGAATTTATTAATGTACTAGCTTTTACCCGCGGCTTCGCTCGCAGTGAAGCAATTTTTTTTTGACGTGACAACGTCTTATAATTCGATGGAGCCGGCTGCAGGCACGAAAAAACATGACTCATGCGGCGTTACCTCGCTCTGAGGCGTTCCATTTAAGGCTTGAAGTGCAAGCGAGAGCGCGGCACGAGCGACAAAGAGGCACAATCGCCCTCCGCGTTCGGCAGCGTTCGACATCTGTCTCTCTCCTACTTGAGTGAGCGATGCGTCCGCGTGGACAGCTGCTATACAATAATACATTTGCATGTTTTCGTCAAGTATGAAGTGCAGTGAAAAGTGAATGAGGTGTCAATTGTTTATAGCAACGATAATTGCGGCGATAAAGGTAATGATTCTTTCGAAATTGACATAATTGTATTTATGCGTACAAATAAATGTAAGTTGATCAATTCAATTGTGATTTCCATTTACCTCCTTCTCTATATCCATACAAAATATCTATCAAACAAATAAAATTAAAATTTTCTTTTAAAAAATGCAACCATTCCATCAGTATTTTCTTATGACGTTGTCACGTTCAACTATCGCCAGTAAACCAACTTTACAGACAACCGATTTTTTTTCTTTCTAAAAGTTTCCTATGTTATTTCTAATACCTCCAAGAATATGTACAAAGTTTCATAATGATCGGTTCAGTAGTGTTTGCGTGAAAGCGTAACAAACAAACTTACATTCACATTTTTTATAATATTAGTATAGATGTACTTTAATATTGTAAAAGCTTTTTTAAAAAAAAAAGAGTAATTATGGAATTTCTTGTGCGTTCTTCTCCATAACAATCTACTTTACCGAATACACGGTAGAATCAATTTTTATTACTTGTTAATTTTAATTGTTAACGTTCGAAAGTGCCGCTTAATGGCCTAGTCGAAATAAAATCATTTGACTTTGACTTTAGCGTCTCTTCTAGTTTCTATTTTAAAGAACAAGAAGATATAGAAATACCGTATCAATATATTATTTTTTTTTCCTAAATTTATTCTAGAAATTCTTTGAGTTCAGAATAAACTTACAGGTAAGAATATTATAGCCAGTTACCTAATTGTATAATTTGTTTAATTGCTAGAAAACGGAACCTAGGAATTAGATGTATAATTATGACATTTAATTAAATGAAATCCGCGGACTTTATAATCTAGATAATAATAGTGCAGAAACGACATTCTCTTCAAATCTTTACAACGTCAGAAATATTTGCTTATTAAAGTTGCTAAGCCAACTGGTTTTATAAGGCTCCTGGCTTCCTCGTGAAGTGGTGTATGAAAACTACTGACTATCTACCGCCACATTTTCGGTCCATTCAAAGATTGTCTGCAAAAGATAGCCCTGTACGATAGGATCGTCCATTGTACTTTTGTTTTTTTTTAAATGTTGTGTTGTATTATGTCGTGTGCAATCCATACTTTGTTACACTGTTTGTTACCTTTGATGTCTTAGCGACGGAATGGATTTTGATAAAACTGGGCACACGGGTAGACTAACCACGGGTTGACAGGCGACTGACGTTAACGCTTGTTGAAATGCCAAAATGTAAGGGATTGACAAGCGCTATCGAAATGTCACGGCGAATATCGACAAGCGTAAACGTGAGACGACTGTCAACTTGTCTGGGGGCTCTGAATCAGGACATAGGATTTTTATCGCGGGATTATGTTCCCTTGGGGTATAGTTCAATCGGACGGAGCAGTTGGCAGAAGCTAGTAAATTAGTAAATAATAAAATAAATAAAACGCGTGTTCACATTTTGTCGCATTGTCGCGTCGCAGCTGTCGGCGGGCACCTTAGAGCAAGCTGGTTTAGCCACTTTATATCCAACGTAATATTAAAATGTTAACTTCGCATAGTGACTCATGCGGACCTATGTTTGGGATTTCCCACGGAACCCATTACATTTTCTTTAATGTTTTGCTAAAATAACTATGACCACGGCCATACAAATTGTTGTTATGTAATTATATAATTGCATTAGTAACTTTCCTTTAGAATATTGTGAAACGAATTAGTTATGTGATACAACCGAGTTGTGTGATCCGTACTAATATATAAATTTACATAGTATAATACACTTAATTAACAATAACTACCCATATATACACTTAAATAAATAAAAACTACGAACGGGTATAAAGAGGGCAGTGGTAAAAAACGTTGCCCCACAAGGAATTTCTCCTGTATCGTGGATGCGTTTACAAACATATAAACTGACATATACAAACACCCAGAGCCGGAACAACTATCTGAAGGTCATACAAATATTTGTTCCGTGCGGGAATCGAACCCGCGATACGCAGTGCAGCAGTCAATCGCTCAACCACGGCGCCAACCGTGCCTATAGGGCGTCAAAAAAATTGTCCACATCGGTGTCAACGTGAAAAGTGCCCAGAAAGCTGGCAGCATTGTGATGATGGATGGCAATGCTGATTCTCTGGCCCAAGAAAAGCCCAGCCCTCTGGTCACGTGAAGAGTGCCGATTCTTTACACCATGAGCACTCGGACCCCATGGAGCTGATATTTCAACCCCAAACGGCTCAAATATATACCTTCCAAAAATGTTGTTAAATTTGCGCCGTTTGAGATTTTCTGCACCAGCAGAAGCTGCCCCAGCATACTTCTACTAATCTTACATTATAAATGCAAAAGTAACTTTGTCTGTCTGTCTATCTGTTTGTTATTTTGTCACGCCTTATCGGCTGAACGGATTCATATAAAACTTGGCAAACGAGTAAACCATGAACTGGATTAGGACATGGAACTTTTTATACGGGGCGTACCTACGTTCTCTTGGGATGATTTCTGACCGTCACGCGGACGAAGCCGCTAGCAGAAGTTAGTAATAAAATATTTTTGGGTGTACAAAAACCACAATGGAAGCTTTAAAAATTAGTGTAGTATCCATTCTATTGGAAACTAACTAGAACCTGAAAAAGGGGCTCCTAAACTTGCATCTAATTTGTCCTACAATCAGAATATGGCTGCAGTAAAGTTTAGCGTCACAGCTAATATTTTTAACGTACCTATATACTTGTATTTGCGCTTACCAATCACAATAAAGAGACATATAGAAATGTGCCTTATTGCAGGGATCTATCGGCCTTGATGACGGAAAGCGGAAGCTATGCCACTGCGACACCGAACGAGTTATTCCAAACAGCTAGTCTAAACAATTATTATTAAGATGTTTGCAAAAAAATCTTAGGAACATACTTTTCCTGAATCCTCTAATCAAAACAATGTACAGATGCGCTCAAAGGCGCCACGAGAGCCTTTTCTTCTAACCCCATGAGTGTCTAAAATGTAGATCCCCGCGAAACACAATATCTTTTTACTGTCGGTCGTCGGTCGTCTTAGGGGCGGCAGGTTAATGCTTTTTTAGCAAGTCATCCTTTTAGGAACTTTTTTGAGTCAACATTCCAAGCTCAGTGTGTGCCACATGTCCATTCAAGTGAAGCCGCATTACAGGTCATGCATCACCTCCTATCATGCCACTAGCTCACCTGCACCACTGCAGTTCAAGCTGCAACCGTCTGCATCTTCCACGATTGAAACGAAATCAATGACAGAGTTATTCAGGTGGCTACATACTGGTCGGATAAAATTTGGGATATTTTTAAATTAGTGTTGCTATGTACGCGTTTCACACCACTACCTAATCAGATGATAGGCGATGATGTGGTTGACGATGAAGCACGCTTGACAAGAAATTTACTTTTGAGAGACCCCTATGATGTAGTGGATTCCCATTCAGGTGACCCAAAAAGAAGAGATGTTTTTACTACCTCTCTGCCAAATTGTATCCAGATATAGCCGAGAAACACCAACTCAGAGAAACATGTTCATTCAACAATGCAAAGTAGAAATTAGGTTAATATCATTTACAAACGCACTAACTGATTGTTATTCAAAAAGCTTCACAAGAAATCAGTGTCAGGGTTCGCTTAGCTGGATCGTCGCGGTCATTTGCAAACCATCTTCTGTATCTGTTGCATCACAAAAAAACCGTTGCACGCGTCAGTACACAGCGTCGAACTAAACAGTAGGACATTCACGGCCGAAATATGATTAGCGATGATGTACCTGGCTGTTGTTGTTTTTTAGCGTTCCCGTCAGTACCGGCACGCCCAAACACTTGAAATAAACATGACAATACTTGTGTCTTTGGTAAAGTTCAATCGTTTTTGTACATCGCAAATAGATTTTTGTTGTACAACACAGAGAGAAATGGAAGAATATGGGGCCTTTGCCCAGGAGTGGGACAATTCATGCTGACAAAAAAATGGGTAACTAATCAGTGAATTTAGCTAAACAAAAAGTAAAAGCAATCCTGAAGAGAAGATATTACAGACAGTATAAGAATACTATGTATTTGTTTATCAATGCAATACGTGACACACATAAAAGTTATGACACCAAAGACTGCAGCGCAAAATTCTTTCAAAACCAATGCAATACAATGTTTTTAGTGCACTCACAAGAACTACACCAGTCCATGGCTACAGAGTGTACTTATTTCGCAATGGCCAAACCTGGTAAAACAACAGCTCACAGTTAAATTCAAAATCGAAAAGAACTGTTAACCCGGATCTCATGCGGTTGTTAAACAGGCCATTCATTTTAGCGTTTCGACCACACTCAACGACAATAACACAACATTTTACTCAGAAATTGAGACTTTTACACCTGTCGAGAGAAAGAAGCCATCAAATCATCGTTTAGTGAAGATTGTTCATTTATGATATCCTAAAAGACTTCTTAAAAGGGGGCACACTTACTGCGCTATTCCACGTTCACCTTCATAACAAAACACTGTCACAGAGCACACCACATGTTGACACACGTCCAGTTTTGTGCACCAAACGCACGGCACTAGCTTGAGGAAGCGATAGTTTGTGCGCTCCGACAGCGTACAAGTGGGGGATGTTATACAATCCAAGTTGCTGGTGGTGTGGTGACACATGACGCATTGGTAGCTTGTGAGTGTGAGATCGTTATTGTGAATGGGATGGATGGTAGAACAGTATATTTTGAGAAAAAAAGGACTAAGAGACAGCTGATAGATGGTTTGGGTTGGAAATGGCAAGATGTCTGAGAGAAAGTGTATTAATATGTGTAGAAAAACAAGATGATATGAATAAAATAATGAGCAGTAATGAAACGAAGGCATAATAAAGTAGATAAGCATAATGGTTTTAGTAAGCACGAGTCCAGGGCTCAAATCGATTATTTGGGATCATGAGAGTAACATTTATTGTACGACCAATATGGCATAAGGTAAGACTATCAAGACCAAAACATTAAAGCGTCTGCTTTAATGTTTTGGTCTTGATACACAGATCAACATCAACAGATCAACAGATCAGATCAACAGTTCATTGTCTAATGAACTGTGTAAAAGCTAATACTGCTAGAACAGTGGTAAATAGAAATACTGAGATGACGTCTAATAGAAAAGTGTGGCAGTAGAAGAAATGCTGCGCCATCCCGTATTATTTGTGATATGAATAGTGAAGTAAAGACTGAGAGAGAAAAAACGCTTACGGTGAGATTGAAATCTTAAAAGAATTATAGCAAAATATACTAAAAGTAAAGTCGCACATATCCACATCGCACGTCCCTCACGGCCAGCGAGTGATTCCCACGCACACGGTACACCACATCATTATAATTTGCAACTGTCTACCTGACACATTACCTACTACACAGCATTAATATGGCGTCCGTTCAACTAGTTCTGTTCGCCAGTTAATGAAAATGTATGTTTTTGTTTGACGAATTTATCAGATGGGCGTTATTTTTTTTGTATTATATGTTCGCACTTTCAGATGCGCATTTTGTTGACAATTTATTGTTTAATGAAGTTAGGATGTTGAAGTACCTATTGATAGAGGCTATTCCAGGTATACCTACACAGGTTGGACAAAATTTGAATCAACTCAACACGACAGAAGAAGAACTGCGTTAATAATCTAAACATTTCATAAAATATCATAAATCACCTGCCTGCCCTTATCCCATGTAACTTGGGGTCGGCGCAACACGTTTTATTCTTCCATAACTTCCAGTCCCCTGTTACATTATCACTGACTCCCTTTTCTTTCATATCACTCCTCACACAGTCCATCCATCTTTTCTTTGTCCTTCCTTTCCCTCTCCAACCATGTACATTTATATTCATAACTCTTTTAGTAGCATGCGTTTCATCCCTCCATATAACATGACCATATCAGGACAAACAACCACATCATCGCTTACCATCAGGTGAGATAGTGGTCAAGCTCGAGCCTATCAATGATAAAAAAAAGAAAAGAAAACTTTATCCATTCTCATCTCTGCTACATGCAATCTCTTGTCATCCATCTTTTTCACAGCCCAACATTCTGATCCATACAGATTGATAGGGCTAATCACGCACTTGTAGATTTTCTCCTTTAGCTTGAATATCTGTAGGAGTATCCGTGGATTGCAAGTTGTTCCAGTGACCTGTCGCCATTTCATCCATCCTGAATTCATCCGGTACAAGCCGACTGCCACACTGAAGCTGCCAGTACTACCAACTGTGCCCCTACCGAACTTGGGTCCTGCATCGACTCTACATCGCTCGGATCAACTCTACATACTTTCCTGGCACTCCTTTCTTCTTAAGGGCCCACCACAAAATCTCACGAGGAACCCGGTTGCATGCCTTTTCGAAGACAATGAATACCATGTGCAAGTTTTCATATATTCATTCATCATGTAACACATAACACACAAATCTTTTCATCAAACATACTTTTTCGACATTTGATAAAATAGATATTCAATTTAAATTATTAATAAAGTAGTGGTTTTAATGGTTCCATTTAGCAAACATAATTAAAATGGATGGATGTTTGTGAATACGCCCGTATGTAGTGTTTATAATATGATATTTCTGCAAGTAGAACCTGCTTCTCTGGATTGTTCTTAGCAACAGCTACTTTTTTCGGTCTTTCACGTTTTTCTTTTTCAGATTGTTCGATTTAATTACCTACCTATTATAATTAATTGAATGAGCTTTATCTAAAGCAATTAGCTAATGGTTGTATCCTAGAACTTCTCACTCGTTATGTTGTAAAGGTTTTACTGAGCAATGTTTAGTTTTTTATACTAACTTAAGACGTATTTCACAGTAGGCACTAGCTTTATTGACACCTGAGTGAATGGCACCTGAGGTATTACACATACGACACCTATCGATATTTTTCGCAGATGCCAAAAGTGGAATAATTTATTATTTAATTTTTTTCCACATTTGGCATTAGATTAAAAATTACACCAAACAGACAAACCATAAAGTTGTTTATACTCACACCCACACTATCAAAGCATTATGAAACTTCTTCTTCTTTTCTAGTCGATGGAAAACTCTTTAAAATTTATCTTTATCTAATCTATCTTATACCTTTAAGTAGAAGAGAGTGAACATGGAGTTTAAGTGAGTGTGTCTCTGGTGTGTGTGTGTGTGTGAGTGTGTGTGGTGTGTGTGTGTGTGTGTGTGTGTGTGTGAGTGTGTTTGTGTGAGCAGTTCTTGTATATTTTTACAAGAATTATTCGTTTGAAGGTATTAGATAGATTAGATAAAGATGAATTTATAAAGAATTTTCCATCGACTAAAAAGAAAAAGAAGATTCATAATGCTTTGATATATATATATATAATCTGAATCTCGGAAACGGCTCCAACGTTTTTCATGAAATTTAGTATGCAGGCCCTTTCGGGGGCGATAAATCGATCTAGCTAGGTTGAATTATTAGAAAACGTTGTTTTCTCTATTTTCACCCGAGTAGAGCTTTGTTGCCCAGGTACTCTCTTAGTAAAGCATTATGAATGAAACAGACACATTCATACACACTTCATATATACATTATGTATGAGTACATAATGCATATGCACACGCTCACACGTTATTTAACCGTTAAGGTACATAATAACACTTTCGAAGATAAATGTGTGAACGTATAATTTATTTACCAGATACACGAGGCTTCTCACCCATTCAACTTTAAAAGAGGTGTCCTTGTTTACTTAATAAATAGAGATTTTTTATTAACAACTCTATTCACTAATCCAAGCTACTGCACCTCCTTGAACATACCTGTGAGCAAGAATCTAGAGGAACAAGCAGAAGAGAGCCGTTGACTTATTAAGTAACAAACAGCAATCATGGCGCGAGCAGACGCTTTATGTCATATAAGTCGAATTACCTATAGTGTATGTATGGTAGTTTCTAAACAAACGTTTGCTAATTGTTCGCGTTTGTCAAATGCACTAATTTCTAAAAAAAAATCGCCAATTACTCTAAAACTTGTGTTACTGGGTATTTCCATCTGAAACATCTCAGTAGCAGACGTCATCTCAGTAACAGTCTTTTTTAACCGACTTAAAAGAAGGAGGAGGTTCTTAATTATTATTTTTTATGTTTGTTACCCGCCTGGACCGATTTGGAAAATTCTTCTTTTGTTTGAAAAGGTATACATCCATGATCATCAGAAATCGATAGAACTCCTCAAATATTATAGGCATAAATATAGCGATTATGGTATTTTCATAAACATGGCAGTGCAAATCACTCGGAAAGTATCATTTGGTGAAGTGAAACTGATAAAGAAGAGCACAGATGGCCACTAGAATTCCATAATGATAACTTTGTCACGAGTATGCTACAGGTAACAGTTAAGCGACTATGATAAATGGGACTAATGAAAATGGTACCATCGAACTGATCTGATGACGAAACCAGCAAGTAGGCCATAGCACTCCGTTATAAAACAACTAGCACTTCGCCCGCGACTTCGTACGCATCGATCCGTATACGATCCGTATTTTGTCCTACAGATGACTTTTTAGTTTCACCCCATTAAAGGTTGAATATCCAAAAATCCCTTCTTAGTGCTCCCTACATCATAAAAAGGAAGCCCTGTACAGCAAAATTCTTTAACAATCTTTAACACTCCCTAAATCGTTTCTAAGGAGTACTTTTAAAAAATTAATAAAGAAAACCAAAACTATTTACTTGGATTAGTATTTATGCCAAGTTTAAAATAAGCCCAACAAATTTCCACCTTTTCGCCTCCTTAGGGGTGGAATTTCCAAAAACCAATAAATACATGAATTGTTTTTATCAACCAAGAGTATAAATCTAAAAGTTCAGGTAACCAACTTACAAACTGTAGAAATTTCAAACAAACTTTCAAAGCCCTTTTTACTCCCTTAAGGATAGAATTTCTGAAATTAAAGCAAGCATGCAAGCAAGCATGCAGCATGCAAGCAAGCATGCAGCATTCAAGCGAGCAGGCAACATGCAGCAGGCAGGGTTTCTGTCTCGGCTCCGGCGCTGCGGGCTTCCGGCGGCCCCACGCGTGCTAATCGTCGCAGACGGCTTTCGCTCAACACCGCAGCTTCGGCCAGCCTCAGCCGCGGCGCCTCGCTCGCAGCCGCCTGCTCCTCAGCCCGTGGGCCGCCTCGCCCCTACGCGCCTACGCGATTTTAAATTACACTCTAGGGGTAGGACAAACAAGACTACGTAGAATCGGTTTTGCAGCAATTCGGTTCTGTCACTAACTTTTGTTGCACATCATATTAAATTTTTAACCAACAATATTATTTAATTGTTACAGAAACTATAGCAAATTGGTTTGATCAGAATTTTGTATGGGGCACTACAAGTTCACCACCACCATTTTCACCCAAAGTCTGGAGTACGTATCTACTAGAAAAGGAAAATAGACCTAGAACACAAAATCATGCAGAGGCATGACATAATAGAATTGCACATTTTGTGGGAAAACACCATCCTGGATTTTATTTTTTGGCAAAAAAGATCGTTCAAGAAATAAAACATCAAACCATTGAAATAGATAAACTGGATGTCGGAACATCATTTATACCAAAAAAAAGAAAAATACACGGACAAAACCAAAAGAATTGAAAAAAATATAAGTAAAAAAGATGAGCATACTTCTAAACTAGCATATTTACAAGCAATTGCTAAAAATATACACCTAAAATAAATAATTATACATAATTAAGGACCACTGTTTCAATCAGTTAACTTCTATCTGAGGAATAACCGCCGTATTTATTTCTCATAATAGAAGTTAACTGATTGACATATTTTTTTATACAAAAACTGTCAAAACATCTAATATATTCTTCAGATAAAAGTTATCTCGCGATTGAAAAATCGTTTAAGTTACACAATGTTATGTATAATAAATCATTTGCATGAAAATTGTTTTTGTTATTTATATTAATTGTATGCCTAAATATTATTATGCTATCATTAGGCCTACTAACGTTATGCTAACAGTCATTAGGCCTACTAACGTTATGCGAATCAAATTTATGCCAAAACAAATTAGTCTTTAAGATGATTATGCCAACATAAAATGTATGCCTAAAAAAATTATGCCGAAGTATTATTATGCCAAAACAAATTGTGCCAAAATCGTTATGCCGAAGTATATTAGGATAAAGAACATTATGCGAAAAGAAGGGATCCCATTTTACCCCTTACGGGTGGAATTGCCAAAAATCAATAAATACATGAATTCTTTTTATCAATCGAGAGCGAAAATGTAAAATTTCACGTTTCCAATTAACAAACTGTAGAAATTTCATACAAATTTTAACTTTTCTTTTTACCCCATTAGGACTGGCATTTCCAAAAACCAATAAATAGGTACATAAATTCTTTTTATCAACTAACAGCGTAAATCTAAAATTTCACATGTCCAATTTACAAAACGTAGAAATTTAGTACAAACTTTCAACCCCCTTAGTGCGCACTTACGTTACAAATCACTCGGAAAGTATCATTTGGTGAAGTGAAACTGATAAAGAAGAGCACAGATGGCCACTAGAATTCCATAATGATAACTTTGTCACGAGTATGCTACAGGTAACAGTTAAGCGACTATGATAAATGGGACTAATGAAAATGGTACCATCGAACTGATCTGATGACGAAACCAGCAAGTAGGCCATAGCACTCCGTTATAAAACAACTAGCACTTCGCCCGCGACTTCGTACGCATCGATCCGTATACGATCCGTATTTTGTCCTACAGATGACTTTTTAGTTTCACCCCATTAAAGGTTGAATATCCAAAAATCCCTTCTTAGTGCTCCCTACATCATAAAAAGGAAGCCCTGTACAGCAAAATTCTTTAACAATCTTTAACACTCCCTAAATCGTTTCTAAGGAGTACTTTTAAAAAATTAATAAAGAAAACCAAAACTATTTACTTGGATTAGTATTTATGCCAAGTTTAAAATAAGCCCAACAAATTTCCACCTTTTCGCCTCCTTAGGGGTGGAATTTCCAAAAACCAATAAATACATGAATTGTTTTT
The DNA here is from genome assembly GCA_947562075.1 of Orthosia gracilis. Taxonomy (NCBI): domain Eukaryota; kingdom Metazoa; phylum Arthropoda; class Insecta; order Lepidoptera; family Noctuidae; genus Orthosia; species Orthosia gracilis. Next base: position 46,827,127 of record OX387272.1, on the reverse strand, counting down.
ATCAACCAAGAGTATAAATCTAAAAGTTCAGGTAACCAACTTACAAACTGTAGAAATTTCAAACAAACTTTCAAAGCCCTTTTTACTCCCTTAAGGATAGAATTTCTGAAATTAAAGCAAGCATGCAAGCAAGCATGCAGCATGCAAGCAAGCATGCAGCATTCAAGCGAGCAGGCAACATGCAGCAGGCAGGGTTTCTGTCTCGGCTCCGGCGCTGCGGGCTTCCGGCGGCCCCACGCGTGCTAATCGTCGCAGACGGCTTTCGCTCAACACCGCAGCTTCGGCCAGCCTCAGCCGCGGCGCCTCGCTCGCAGCCGCCTGCTCCTCAGCCCGTGGGCCGCCTCGCCCCTACGCGCCTACGCGATTTTAAATTACACTCTAGGGGTAGGACAAACAAGACTACGTAGAATCGGTTTTGCAGCAATTCGGTTCTGTCACTAACTTTTGTTGCACATCATATTAAATTTTTAACCAACAATATTATTTAATTGTTACAGAAACTATAGCAAATTGGTTTGATCAGAATTTTGTATGGGGCACTACAAGTTCACCACCACCATTTTCACCCAAAGTCTGGAGTACGTATCTACTAGAAAAGGAAAATAGACCTAGAACACAAAATCATGCAGAGGCATGACATAATAGAATTGCACATTTTGTGGGAAAACACCATCCTGGATTTTATTTTTTGGCAAAAAAGATCGTTCAAGAAATAAAACATCAAACCATTGAAATAGATAAACTGGATGTCGGAACATCATTTATACCAAAAAAAAGAAAAATACACGGACAAAACCAAAAGAATTGAAAAAAATATAAGTAAAAAAGATGAGCATACTTCTAAACTAGCATATTTACAAGCAATTGCTAAAAATATACACCTAAAATAAATAATTATACATAATTAAGGACCACTGTTTCAATCAGTTAACTTCTATCTGAGGAATAACCGCCGTATTTATTTCTCATAATAGAAGTTAACTGATTGACATATTTTTTTATACAAAAACTGTCAAAACATCTAATATATTCTTCAGATAAAAGTTATCTCGCGATTGAAAAATCGTTTAAGTTACACAATGTTATGTATAATAAATCATTTGCATGAAAATTGTTTTTGTTATTTATATTAATTGTATGCCTAAATATTATTATGCTATCATTAGGCCTACTAACGTTATGCTAACAGTCATTAGGCCTACTAACGTTATGCGAATCAAATTTATGCCAAAACAAATTAGTCTTTAAGATGATTATGCCAACATAAAATGTATGCCTAAAAAAATTATGCCGAAGTATTATTATGCCAAAACAAATTGTGCCAAAATCGTTATGCCGAAGTATATTAGGATAAAGAACATTATGCGAAAAGAAGGGATCCCATTTTACCCCTTACGGGTGGAATTGCCAAAAATCAATAAATACATGAATTCTTTTTATCAATCGAGAGCGAAAATGTAAAATTTCACGTTTCCAATTAACAAACTGTAGAAATTTCATACAAATTTTAACTTTTCTTTTTACCCCATTAGGACTGGCATTTCCAAAAACCAATAAATAGGTACATAAATTCTTTTTATCAACTAACAGCGTAAATCTAAAATTTCACATGTCCAATTTACAAAACGTAGAAATTTAGTACAAACTTTCAACCCCCTTAGTGCGCACTTACGTCACTTGAGGAACCTCCCTGCCTATTTCGTGATGAGTGAGTGAGTGACCTTTCGCTTTTATAAATACATATATAGATCCTAGTCATGTTTGGACTTATTGGAATTGTCACGAGATGTACTCTGGCTTTAAATGATAATTATTATTCATGGTAAAATGAACTACCAACACTAAAAAGAATAAAATAAAAAACTTTTTAACAAAAATTAAACCGACTTCCAAAGCAAAACCCTACGAAGTCGGTGTCGAAAAGTAATACGTACCATAGACACCGACTTCAGAAAAGAAAGTTCTTTTCCGCTTTAATTCTTTTTGTTAAGAAATTTTGATGTCAATAGGTTCGCAATTTGGGTGTACCATTAGGTGCACCTCTGCACAAACCTTCGCGAAAAATAGGCGCGATGTTATGGTAAATGTTAAAAAAACTCTGTAAAAATACAGTGGTGTTACCGGTAAAACTATTATCACCATAACAAGTAGATTACAGCAAAGAGCTGGTTTATGGGCGAAAAAGTATGTCTAAGCTGGTATAAGCAGAGTAGCCAGGCACATCCACAAAATAAGGTTTGAATTATTCCTAGTCGGTATAATGTTAATATGGATACAGCGTTCTGATTGGTAGTATCTCAGTGGCCTCAACCAATCAGAACGCTGTATTTGCTTAAACTGCGTTTAGTTGAATTAATCGCGATTAGTTTCATTGGTGAAATCGGGTCTTAGTTTATTAAAGTGATTATTACAATTTCTAGAATCAATAAATCATATGACCACTACCGCAAACATGGGATGTATAAATAAGACTGTTCAAAGCATCGACAAGTATAGTAATAGCTACACGAGCGGACAAATATGAACAAAAAAGCCAAGACATACTCGTTGTTACTAATAAATACAATAGGCGAAGACCATCCGGTCCATGTAAGGTAGCTTGAACCCTTTCAAGCATGTCTACGAGTATTTTTATAATATCGGCATTAAGTTTAGTTGCAATAGCACGATTCTTCGTGACTTGAAACTGGTTTGAAGAATGGAAAAACAAAAGATGTTCTTGCTAATATATCGATAGCTTCAGTCAACATTATTGATTGTAATTACGGATCATTAACGCAGTTCTACCTCTGTCGTGTTGAATTGACTCAAATTTTGTCCAATTTGTATGTACACCTGGAATAGCCTTCATCAAACAATTAATGTGCAATGTGGGGTACATCCAGGTCTCCTCATGATGTTTTCCTTCACCTTTGTCTGTAATGACCAAGATAAACTTAGAAAGTACTTATGAATTTCAAAACGTCGCATTGGTACTTGCCCGGATTTGAACCCACCACCTCAAGCAGTGAGGCAAGGTCTGAGCTGCTGAGGCCAACACGGCTTTTTTTTTATTGGTTTTCTCGCGATATAGTTTTCTCGCTTTCCGATGCGCAAGGCACGAAACGGTGCTGTTTTTGTATGAGATTTACTACTACGCAGTCATTGTAGCCAACTTCAGGGCGGCCAAGAAGTTTGGAGAGAACTATACCTCAACCTCTCTAACTACTTGCGTCGCGTTCCTCATTACTGAGGATCGTGATTTCCCGAAGTTAGATCAACCTTTCTCTTACACCTGTGTCTGTTCTTGGCGCCGTGGAGTGTATCGTGCAAGTTGGTGTTGATCGTTGAACTTATTTGGCCAGAACGGCTGATCAGGCTGCGACCCCGTGGCCACCTGCCATCGCGCCCTTGCCAGTTATCATCAACTGCTCAAGGTTATGACCTTCCTTTAGGTACTAGCAATGTATTTACTGAAGAAAAACAACTGTATTGATGACCGCACTAATATAATAGTCCTGTATTCGGCCACGACGGCCAATCGCAGTAAAGACTAGCCGTTGACGTGCGAGATGTTATCTTTACTAATATTATAAAGAGTGAGCCCGGATTTTGAGAATTGTTTTCCTACGTGTAGGGTAACAGAGCATAAGTGCGGCAACACAAGTGCACTCTGTTTGCCCGCTATCATAATCTGATGTCCGTCACAAACTAACAAGACTGGAGAAAAGTCAGGTGAAGGACCAACGGCTTACCTTGCTTTCCGAGGCGTGGGAATGTCACACAGCCAACTTCCAAACTCCGGATTGCTAATGAGGAATTCATAATGAAAAAACCCAACATCACTTTGCCCCACCTTGAAATCAAACCAAAGACCTCACTCTGAGCAGTCACACTTGGGACCGCGAGATCTACTATGCGCTAGGTGCTGCCATTTTCTAAAAGCAACCCTAAGCAATAGGCGGATAAATTTGTAAGAAGAGTTACCGCTGCCCTGGCTCTTGGTGTGTCTAGTCAGTAAAGTCTGACACGCCCTCCCGCTTCACCCAGAGCGGGAGAACACATTGGATGGTCACCAAAAAAAAAATCAAAAAAGTTTTTGTGTCGGGGGTATTTTAAATTTTATTTGTCTCATTTGAAACTGCGAACTACGCTTAGTTGAAAATATGAAATAAGCTACCGAATGAGTTGACTCATTGAACAGTAAAAAATTTAAGTTTTGATATTGCGATCCTGGTTCACGTTGGTAACTTGGTACATTGTGATTAAAAGTTTGAAGTTACAGTCACCAAAAAATATAAGCTTCTTTTGAATTCCATCGCGGTCGAATAAAAGAATTACTTTGATTAACTTTTTAACAATAAGAAACTTTGAAACGTTCAATTATCACTTAGGTAGTTATGATGCTGACCCAGCTGACAGTAATTAAAATAATTACGTAAATATTGTCGAGCTTCTTCATTAATAGCGTTTAATTATTATAGCATACCTTACCTATCTATTAATTAATACGACGGCGGGGTCAGAAAGTATGGTGGCATGCCACATGTAAGGAGACGAATCAAGTTATAGGTAGAACCAAACCTAATGGCGACTCGGGACACTCCTAGAGTTGCTGCGCAGTAGCTTATATATGTGACAGCGGGGTTGAGGGACGGGGTAGTCCACAGCGAAAAGTGGACTTCCCAGACTTCATTAAGTTTGAATAGATCTATACTAAACTAAACATCTGTACAGTCTACTGCTGGATATTAAAGGCTTTTTGCAATTTAGTCATATTCAAGGTTTAATGCATTGGTAGAATCAACATCATCATCAGCCTTATAATGTTCCTACTGCTGGGACATAGGCATCCTCTCTGTGAGAGAGGTAAAAAGCCTTAATCCACCACGCGGGCCCAGTGCGGGTTGGTGGATGTCACATGTCTTCGAATTTTTGATTCTAAGACATGCCGCTTTCCTCACGATGTATTCCTTCACCGTTAACATTGGTACAATAAATTAGTTAAATGCCTTTTTTCGGGGTGATATTAAAGTACAATAGTTATTGTATATGAAGTATTTTGACGCCCTTCCCCTCTCTCCTTTTTATACGCAATTGTACCTACATAGTTTTTTTTTTGGCAATCATTAAATAATACAGTAGAATTCAGCAATTCTGTAATTTTTACTAAATTATGTGCTAAATTTTTACCATTCTTTGTCCAATTATGCTGGGGTTGGCTTCCAGTAAAATGAAAAACAATACAGGATTGACATCGTTGTTCCATGCCATTATAAAAATAAAAATAAAATGTCAATTTATGCAAAACCGAATTATTTCTTAATTACCTATGCGAAAGCAAGATGTATGAACTGCGAACTTCATTCTTTTGACAGTTCAGGAACGTTGCAAAAGTCATTGACCCGCAAAAGTTCATTGACTCATCAGAATCTGTCGCACCTTTTAACATACATTAAAGTTAATTGATGGGCGTGGAACCTGCTAATGGGTTAAAGTGGGTTATTAATGGATGATAGAATTTCAGTTTTAGTGTAACTGAAATTTAATCAATGGTACACATTACCATTGATTAAATTAAACAACGATGTTTGAAGGTTTTAGTTTTTGAATACACTGATAAATTATTGTTTTTCGGTTTTCTTTATAAAAATATAGAGATACCAATAATAGAGTATCGCTCAAAGTTAAATGCCTGAAATAGTTTTTTTTGTGATTATTGCCATCTATCTTTTACAACTGATACTAAAAAGAAAAGTTTACAAAATTATAATTTATTGAGAAACAGTTATGAAAAGTGATCGAGTAGTTATTAGAGATGTATTTATTTTGTGGCGCAAAAAATCAATTTAGGTAAAATGATAAATTAGTATTACTACAGTATACATTAGCGCCATCTAGTGTCGAGCAGTAACAGTACTTTTTATTACGTTTTTAAAGCATAATATAGATGGCGCTTTATTTAATCACAATCACACAGAGACCGACACGAAATTTTTTTATCAGAGTTAGTTAATAACAACAAGGTTAATTAACTTGATAATATTGCATGACAAACTGACAAGTTAAACTCATGTTAAAAGTAACAACCTCATGTAACATCAAAAACTAGAATAAAGACAAAAAAAAAATGTTTTCGCAAATGTTTCGTGCAAATGTTTTCGCATTTTTAATGACTTTTATCGTTTTCGTAACCTGTAAAATATATCCTATCACCTAGACAATAAAAAAAACCTACGTAGCATATTCACAATCGGCAGTCCAATCCGCGCCCATTAATGGACTAACCATTATAATTCTCGTTGTTGTGCAATAATAGCGCGGGCGCACCACGCACCATTGTGGGTGACACTGCTACTGGCACGCTCGTAATGGCTAGTGCCAGCGAAAATGGCAACTGGCCGGTAATCGGCTACCTACGTCCTTAGCACGTGCGAATGACAATAGACTCGAGTTTTTTCAATGTTTACGCTGGCAATAGTTAAGTGGGACGTTTATTAATCATTACATTATTATTTTTTAAACGACTTTCCAAAAAGTACTATGTTCTATGTTCGATTTTGTTCTTTTTTTAGTATGTCACTGTTTTCTCCGTCACTTGTGAACCGAATTGAAAAAAAAAATCTGTTTCAAAGACCATGTTTCCAAATTGGTACCATTTAAATTTGGTGAAGATCTGATGAAAAAAATGCCGAGGTATACTGTTGTATTTGAGTTCTGTTGAACTTTTATATATTAATGTCGACAAATCGCTCAAAAAACCAAAAAAAGATGAAAGTCGTCGTGGGTAATGTCAGTATAAAGATTGTTGAATATTAAGACTTCAATCGATATAGTGAATAATAATGAATATTTTATATTCCTCTTTGTGTTGAATCGTTAGTGCATAACTTAGTAAGATCGTTTAGGCGCCTATTTTCTGTTCATTTCTGTCACCCTGGTACTTTTCAAAACAACAAATGATTCAATTTCAAAACCTGAATTTTTCCATTATTGAGCTAACTAGTCGTTCGCTTAAACATCTAGTTCCAGTTCATTTTTGCTTTCGGGATACTTTTAATAAATAAACAATTAGGACAGTTAAATTTTAAAATGACTATCGATATAATTACTTACGAATCCTTCATGCTCTTCTCTATGTTTCTTCGTTGGTGTATTTCGAGGAATACTTTTGGTGCGCTTCAAAGTTGGTGCGCTTCAAGCCCCCCATTTTTGTGGTATAAGCAACGGAAAAGAAGCTGTTGGAAAAAAGCTAGTGTGTGATACTTGCCTACCTGTTTCAAAGTGGCATCTCACAACTTGTTAGTTAATAAAGTGACACGTTCATCTCTGATAAATGATTGTCCTGTTAACGACAAACACAAATCTAATGAAGAGATAAGAAAAACTAATTTATGTCCAGGGAAAAATCGGTTCTATTGTTAACCTGCTCTAGAAATAAATTTATAATTTGGAGTCGACACGCATGCACGCTAAGACATAAAGATTTTTATTAATTTTCTTCAGTAGTATTGAAGGAATCTTATAATTTAATGTGTACAGGTGCAATCATTAAATTCCTATTGGATTATAGAGGCGGATGTGTTATTATAAATCTTGTTAGGTAAGTTACTTCAGTGATTCTTCAACTGGAAATTATAACGGGAAGCCGATTTTTGGATGAAATTCCTCGCTTTCACGGATACGCAGCCATTTTCAGTGCTAACGCACTAGTCTGGATTTGTGCCCGGTTGCTGGCAATGGGTCGCCCCCTATACCAGGGATGTTACGGAGGTTGGATTCAGATTCTGAAAAAATTGAACTTTCGATTGTTTTTGAAGCTCCGATTTTGATTTCGGTTCCGAAACTTTTGGTCGGAGGTTGCCGATGCGCAGCGGCGGCTTTAATTTAATTAACTACTACACACATTTTATTTAGTTTACTATTAATATCTACTGATTACGATTTTAGAAAACATGTTTGTTTTTTTTTCAACGCCTAGTTAGATGTATTGGTTTTTGAGCTGAAATTAAAAAGGCTGATTAACAATGAAATATTTTATTTCTTAAATCTGTTATCTCTTAACACAAGCCTCGGCTTCCGATTCCGGTTTTGGTTCCGATTCCGATAAACCAATTTTAAAACGCCTGATTCTGACTTCGGTTCCGATATCATCACTTCCGTAACATCCCTACCTTATACTATTGGGCCTAAAAAACGTATCTGGTAAAATGTGGGTGAACTAAGGGGTACCTCTATTTAACACCTCGAGGAGTACATGTTGGATATAATGTTATATTATGTAAACCCTAAAAAATGGTACCCAAGTGACAAGATACAGGCTGGCCTAGTTTGGAGCCAATGTAAAAATCTTCATAATATCTTTTGTTCCTTCCGCTGGATGCGGGACGCACGGGACCGATCAATGTGGCGGCGCTTGGCTGAGGCCTATGTCCAGTAGTGGACGTCTTTCGGCGGATATGATGATGATGATGATCTGCTGTTCTTTATTTTTTATTTTATTTGTATTTGAATTTGAATGGTGTAGTGCTAAAACTGATCAAGTGAAATGGAAACGTCTTTATAGGATCTAACGTCCTAAGTTTTATCTGTTTTTGTCTAGCCACTGCTGTCCCACTGCTGGGCAAAGACCTCCCTCAAGTCCTGCCAGACAATCTCCGACAGTTAATCTTTTTTCATTACTTATTTTTAGGTACTGAAAAAAAAAGCCTAACCGGCGACATCACCTTATCATTACGAGGATTTATCTAAAGTGTCTATCGAGTGACAAATCGACGATACTTCCGTGCTTACGTCCGGCGCACCCTTAGGAACCCCACTACTAAAACCAACGTTGGTGCTTCGATTGTAGTAAGTAGTTATATGTTTATGTATGCTTATTTTTCAGCAAACCACAGAAAGTTATCAGACTAACGACCCTTGGTTGACTGGTAGAGAATGCCTAAGGCATTAAGTCCGCCATTGTACCTTTGTGCATGAAGTTTTAAATAAATAAATAACGAGATGAATTTGGCAGACTTTCACAGCAATATTCTTTAGTTAAGGAATTAAATCTTTTCTTGAACGGAAGAGTTGTCCGCACTTCTTACTATGTCGCACTTTGGGAAAATGGCATCCATAAATTTCAAATTCAATATATTCCTCTCTCTCTCTCTCTGCTACCTTAATCATAATCAGGTTATGTAATTTGAAGAATCGAATATCCAGACATAGAGTGCGGTTAAACCAGAGACGTCTTTATTGACCGGTGACCGCGTAAGATCATCCCTTCCAAGCGTGGACGGATTCTGGTCGCAACATTTCTATAATCGACGCTGGAAACACGACACTGTCTTAGCTTAGTAGTTTTAAATTGGGCTTTAAGCCATCTGTGCTCGCTTCAGGCCAGTAGGTACAAGCAAATTCACTCAGCGGCAGACTACTCCAGTTAAGCCGTTGGGTATACTTATAGTCCTAAATAAAATAAATGGAAGTGTTATTTAGCGTTGAGTACTAGAGTATTTTCGCGAGCATGTATTGTAACGTATGTAAGTAGGAATGGTACAATACAGACAAATTCTCAGTTTCCTAAAGCATTTCTATGTAATTTAACGTTCTTGCGACTGTTCGACGCTGCGTTCGACGCAAAGCTCACGGCGCGAGAGCATTTACGTGTAACTTTTCTTTGTAACTTGCGCTCATTTTTGACCTCACCCCACGTCTCCCGCGCTCGTGCCTCTGCTCGATAAAATGTTACACCAGAACGTTCGTTGGTTTTTTAAATCAGGTTGTAACAAAACACCGAGCATCATGTTCGTAGTGTGGTTCGAGTAAATTTAAAAACAGCGAGTGCTCGTTCATTTAAATTCTCTAGTCTATACTGCGGCGCGCTGCCGCTTATAAACTTTGTGTCTATACTCACCTTAACCTGAAAGGTCAGTAGAGTGTTTCAAGTTATTTGGCTGGAACATTATCCCGAGGTTTAGACATGCTTCGATCGACAGGAAACTCGTAATTATAAAACGGTATCTTACAGAAATAATTTTCATCAAACATAGCTGAGAATACTCTCGACAATGTCATGTTTCAAACCAAAAATCTACTAAAATCAGTTTACACGTTTAGGAGCTATGATGCCCACAGACAGATACTCAAATACACAGATACACAGTTCAAACTTATAACACCCTTCTTATTCCGATTTATCGCCTTGACGTCAAGTCCGCCACGTCTACTTGTTCTTTTGTATGATGTTTATTATTACGATGAAAAATTTCTGCCTGGTGCCACGTCGAATGTGACGAAAGGTACAGTCATTGAAACACTAAAGTAAATTATTTAAATCATAACATTTTTATTTATTTTGGTAATCAAAGTAATAACTTAAAAAAAAAGAAATATAACATTAATTCTTGTAATTTGAGCATAGCAAATCACAGATCAGGTACATAGGCAATAAGTAAACGACGAAGTTCCGAATAATGGAAAATAACCTTTGGTACTCGTATGTCGTTTGTTTTTTATCGGGGAGTAAGGCAAATATGACCGGCACAACATTTGGATCCTCATTTTCCTTGGCAATGTTTCCACATGGAGATATAATTGTTTGAATGGCTTCAAACATGCTTTAAAAGAGTTAGTAATAAAAGCTCCGAAAGAAAAAACTAATATGAGCATACTCAAAATATGAAATTGACTGCTTTATACAAATTTTCCGACAACACAATGCGAATACAAATAAAGATCGTATAAAATACTGAAAATTCTGAAAAAATCAATTCAGAATTTGATGGCGTAATATTTATTCCACCAGCTTAATTCTGCATCGGCGCTGCGGGTAGTGCAACCCCTTCGCCCTTACGTAACGAAGGATAGGCACTCATGCTCCACGACAGCGACCTGCGACCATACTCAGCCGCTACGGCTTGCACGAATTGCCTGTGCTTTGTAACAGCAGACGGGTGTTGCTCTCCCTTCGCACCACCGGTTTTTTTAAGTTACAGTTAAAACCAGTTTTTAGATAGAACGCGTTTTCCCTAAATAGAACTAGTTTTTACTAAATGCCTTTGTTAAAACTAGAATTAACTAATGCTCAAAATTTAATATTGTTAAATGTTAAAAGTTAAATGCCAAACATGAATAGATCATGCGATAAAAACTATTATAATGTTATATTTTAATGTTGACATTAGTTTTAATATAAAATAGGTAAGTACAATTAATATACAAGCATCAAAGTTGAAGGATTAGTTATTTCTGTCTGCAGGGTCTAAAGTAACCTAACATGAAGGAGATGACGGAACTTCTTTCTAACCTTCCTTCGAACCTAACCCATCCGTGTCGGGGTGCCCTAAGCTCACGAGCTCGCTTCGCTCGCTCTTGGACTAATTCATTAACCATAATTATCAAATTGCCCAACCGTTATGTAGCAAGATTCATAATAACCAGACAATGTGATACATATAGAAGTTTAAATCAGTATTCATTACATTTACTAAATCTTGGAGCGACAACTAGTTTTATCTGAAAATCAAATATATCAGTGGTAAATTCTAATTCTGACTAGGTATTTCTAGTTTTAACAAAGGCATTTAGTAAAAAACTGTTTATTTAGTTTATTATTTGAAAGGACAGATTATTTTTCGTAGAATTGTATTTTGAATAACCTCATGTTTGTTTGTGTACAACATTTTTGTCGGTTGATTTTGTATAATTTTTTTTATCATTATACGGTATTTTACATAGTTTAGTCAGTATTACAGCCACCCACAGATTGTTGGAAGTTAATTAGTTTTTCGGAAGCTATATTATTTCTCCTTACCACCAAGTATAATATTTTTGAAACTATTAATTTCCGTCTATGATTTTTTTGATACAAAAATAATTATCTTGTCATCGATACCAACGACCTCTAAAAAAATAATTAGGTCATCGGGCACTTTCACATCACATAACTTAGAAAAGTTTGTTCTGTTACTTTTATTCCAAATAACCAAAAATATGTATTTTTTACGACTGTACATATAAAAATGTTTTAGCAGACGTGGCGGTAATAAAAGAGAGTTTTTCAACGATTCGACGAGGCGGGAATGAAAGCGGGAGTTTCGAAGTATACGTGGCGGCGCGGCGGCGCGGCGACTCGACGTGGCGGGACCCGACGTCGAGGTAAAAAATCCTTCAGTCGGGGTTAAAAACAGATACGCAATTAGGGGGCATCATGACGATAGCTCGCTTACCAACTGACGCCGCTTGATTGGTCCTTTACTCATAATTTTTGCCACAACTACCAACTATTTTCTGTTATTATAAAAAAAAACGATTTTAAAGTGTACATATTGTAGCCTACATTGTAAATATTATGTGGGTCCATACAAAAACCTCCACATACACAATAGTTTATAATGATTCTGTTTAAAAGTTTGTTACTCCAATGCAAAGTATTGTCATAAAAAAATCACGTTTTAATGTTTAGAAAGCCGTTAGTTAGCCTTTATAAAAGTATAAATTACGATATGTTTACAAATAGAATCAATTAGGGTGCAGGTTGAAGTATCTGGACAGCGGAAAAAAAATCGACTAACGTCAATTAATAACAAGCTATAATTGTCAATTTGATGATTCAAGCTGAAGTCGAATTAGGCATGATTTAGAATATGTGCCTTAATATTATTATTGTTTGTATTTTCGGCCTTTCATTAACCATTATCCTGGAATATACGACCCGTACTTGAAATTGACAAAAAGAATTGCAGAGTTTCACAGGCCCACAGGCCCACATGCATGAAATAGCAACACTTATAAGCTAGTGTGACATGCGACGGAGGAAAACTTTTTTGTAAAACTCGATGTACCTGTAAACATGTTAGCATCCACATAATACAATGCAATGTGCAATTTGTTAGACGTTATTAAATATTCCACAACGTATCTGTATAATTATGTATATATGTTGCATATTCAACAATCAGGCGCTTAGCACACAAAGGGTGATGTATCACATGCGTTGATCTAGTCTAGCGAGACGATACAATTGCTTCTATATTAAGAACGACTGTAACCTATAGACCTTTCTTTCTTCGAGAAATGACTTTTAAGATTTGACAATCTTTGCCTGCTCCACAGTCAGAATTATCAACACGCTCTGATCCCAGTACTCATCCCCTATAATCATAGTCCTGATCCTATTTATTTTATACCAGTTGCATAGGTCCAGAAATTCCAAATAGAAAAGTCCAATGACATTTTTTCCGAGCCAGGAGTCGATAGCAGGTCCTCATACAATGCAGTGGCGCTTACAATCACTATAAAAAAAATCATTATTTTTCTTAAACCTAGCTACATCAACAGACGACTGTTTGACCCGAAAACTATCCAGTAGGTAATGAGTTTGTTAAAGTTACCAGTGTTATTCTACCATACTTGGTGACAAAAGCATGAAAACTCACAAATTGACATTTACATAAACTGAGAACGTGTCTGCCCTACTATTTGACGATAAAAAAACAAACCAAGTGAAAATCGTTCATTATTTAATGTCGAAAGATACCAAGACATGTTCTTTGTTCGTTTTGCGACATTATTCTACGTGGAAGTGGAACCATTTAGAATGTTTATTTGCATTGATTTCTTTAGCTTTGAACTGAGTTCTACAAGGTAAGACATATACCAGGGTAATTTTTAAAACTGAGAATGTTGGATTGTTAAAACACGGATGAAAAGAGATTGCTATATGAAGATATTGGAATGTTGAGAAGGATGTGCGGAGTGACGAGAATTTATAAACTCAGAAATTAGTAGGTATAATAAAGGAAGTTTGAAAGTAGCGGCAGTGACAAGAAACTTGAAAGGCAATCGTTTGTCCTGGTATGGCCATGGGATGAGGAGAGGGATTAAACGCATGTTACTAAAAGAGTTATTAATATAAATGTGGATGGATGAAAAGGAAGGAGAAGGCCAAAAAAAAAGATGGATAGACTGTCTGAGTAGTAATGTGAATGAAATCACAGAGAAGAAAGAATCCGTAAAAGGTGCGCTTCCTTGGTACGCAGGGTGTGGGAAAGTTCCAACAGTATCCTTAGCATGATTGCACGTCGTCTAGATTGTGTTCCTGGGTCGCTGTTGTGTCATGAATCATGGGTTGTCACATCGGTGATCCACTGTTATTTGTTATATTGTTTTGTATAGTTTCAGTGCTTACTAACATAGTCGTATGTTTACCAACCATTTTTGAGTCATGAACACTCGAATAAAGAGCTATTCTATTCTTTATTAGCAAATATCCAAGCTATTTGATCTTCTTATCAAACTCCATGTCCATGATCACGAAATGAATATGCAAAGCAACAAATTGTCTGCTCCGTTACTTATTAGTTTTCATACATTTCTCTTCACTGATATCCAATTTTCAATCGTCATTCGTGACTAACCAACTATCCTATTCTCGAATAGCTGAATTAATAACAGGGTCAAAACCCCGACTCACCGTATACCAATCATTCGAAGGACTTAGACTAAATGATACGACGGTCAGTCTTTGTACTTTTTTTTGTGCATGAAGTACAAATAAATAAATCAAGAGCCCAAAATGTATGAAACTGACAAGCACGTGGTCAAAACCAGACATTTTGGCTGACATATAAGAATTATTAGGTACTAATATTACAGAAGGAAATAGCATTGTCGTCTATAGATGGAATAACCTATATCTATCGGTGGCCAGACACAATATTGCTGAACACATAAAATCCGGTCAATGTGTATGAGAGTCCCGTCCGTGTCGCTTGATACACTGCCGTTTATTGCCTCTTAAGCGACGTTTCCGGGAAGATTGGCTCCATCTTTTGTGTCGATACAATGTATCAAATCATATCTGACGTAGGTGATGATGACATTAATTCCCTATGCACGCGACATTATTGGAACTAAGTTCCTAGTGATGGGTGCTACACGGGCTGGGAGTGCCCGACCGACATAGTTCGATATATTTTGATACTTTGGATGCAGTTTTTTAAAGATGGCCAGTGTGTTTTGAACACATCTTTATCGTGAATTGATGGATGATATTTTCGTGCTTGTGCTTCAGTTTTTGTTTGTTAATTTTTAATGGCTATTCTACTTAGCAACTAGGATAAGCCCTTCTTAACATTAATGTACTTGGTAGGTACCCCAAAAACCTTCCAAGTATAGCCAATTAGTTTTCAAGTATAGGCTGGTAGGTCTTCAAAGCACCATAAGAAGAGTTAAAGGCAAAGGGTATTAGAAAACAGATCAAGACAGTTGGACCATTTTAGGATCTTTTTCTGAAAAAAGAAAATCCTTGTTTCCCGTTTCGAAAAATTTATTTGGTTTATTTGCGAAACATAAGAAATATTTCTTAGGTGATGTTTACCAACTTGCAAGCTGTAGTTTATAATTAAAATCTGCCTATTTTACCAACCAACCCTTTATCTAATATCGTAATTTAAGGCAAGCACATTAAGAACATCGTTTACACAATAAAGCGGCTGGATTGAGCGGTTAACGCGTCCCATTACATTTGTTTAAACATCGGGTTTCTTCCCACGGAGTGACGTGCGGAAAAGCGGTAAAATGTTGCATTGTTTAATTAATCGCTTGCGTTGACAAATGTTGTCTAACTAAGGATGTAAACAACACAATTATTGTGATGGCCAACAGTAGCGCGGTAAGGACGATGTCATTACCGTGATCCAATACAATACACCTAAAATGAAACCTACAATATGGATTGTCTTTCTCCTGCCATTAGTCAAGAGGATTATTATACAATTAGGACAGGAGAAAGATAGAATATTATTAACGCCAAAGATGGTTCAAAAACAGGAAACAAACAGTACACACAAGAATGGAACAGTTGAAGTCTTTGACCGATATTTATGTAAATCAATAATCCGATAACCAAATTTAAAATACATTATCTGCGAATACGTAATTCAAAATTATGTTAAACTTGTTGTGGCTATACCTACCTGTGAAAATAAAGGCTCATGAGTAAATAATAATAATGATTTTAACGTTTATTTTTTTAGGATTCAAATAAATAGAGATCTCTAACATTGGCTTTAGGTATTTACCTTACCTTTACCTTTTCCAAACTTTGCTGTGTTGAATGTACAATTTAATTCAAATTAGGCTTGGTAGTTTCGTTAATTGTAAAAGACACTACTGGTAGTGCGGCTGATAGTGTCCTTGCCAAAGAATGATTTTATCCTACCAGAATTGTTAGTATTCTATAACAAAAAACCAGTTATTATATTTTTACAGCGACAAATGACTAAGTCGGGCGACAGACTGAAGACAAAGTGGAGTCGGGCTGGCTGACACAATGTCTCGCCATGCCTTATACATCTTTTTGTCGTACGTTTTCCTTTTAATCTTTATATGAAAAAAAATTTTTGGTGCGAATGTATGGACCTACTTTTAAAACCCACAAAATTTAAATGATTTTAATTGTACTTAAGAACACAAGTTATTAGGAAGAAATAAGAAATTAGCGCGTTTAAAGCAAAGATATTGTAAATTTTAAAACTATATACATACATACATGTACTTCATTATTCTTCTGCTTTTCATAAAACCTACTCATAAATACTAGTAGAACTGCAGACGTTGAAGTACATAGACCTCCCTCATAAGTCCGAGACTTACATCTTACCATCTCGAGACACTACGTCTTCAAAAGAATCAGAGGAAATTTTTGACTCATGACACAATGCGTCATTTTAGGCCACCACGTACAGATTACCAAGAGCTCGCGTGCTGGTCTAATTGAACCTAATTCGATACACCACCCGGCCCTACGGAGTACCGCTTGCGACACGACCGATGATCTATATCCTGTACCGGTTCTATGTCCTTTTTAAAAGATTCAGATTGGGCTTGAGAATTAACAAAAAACGGGGACAACGTAATTTCGCTTCGAAGAGTAGTCGGAACTCCAATTTTTTTTTATGGGGGTAAACCTTCAAAAGGCTTCTGGGATTTTTGGGGCAAAGACCAGGAAATGTGGGTGTTTTGAATCACTAAAACCACCCCGGAATTTCCATCAGCAAATCAATGGAGCCCCGTTACCTCTTAAAATACCACCTCGGATCTCCTCTGTGCAACGTTGTTTGGGCACATCTCTGGGGGAACTGCAATATTCAGGTCTGCACTATCAGCGAGGAGGTCTCATAGTACGTCATATAGTTCACATACATCTGTATTTTATATTTCTATGACATACATCATCATCATCTTCCTGCTCTAGTTCCATTCCCATGTAACTTAGGATTGGCACAACACGTTTCCCACAGCCGTTAACCCAAAGGTGAAGGTTAATTACATACGTGATCCTAACGTTGGAACTAATTAGTAAATGAACAGTTAAGGAGAAGAAAAGTAGATACCCTGGCAGGAGAATCACAAAACTGTTTGCAAGTGAATGCAGATAGACCTACATTCTGGGTGAAACTCTATCACTGTAGATCCTACAGAATAGCTCATTTATTTAATATCTAAGGAGCTACTGCAAAGAGAGAACCACGGGCCTGGTTCATGTGACAACGATTTCTCTCACGTGAAATGATGACGAAGGTGATGAAGATACTGGCTCATGTCTAAAACACCTTCCATGCAAATTGTTACCTCTTTTGCAGTTACTTTTGCTGTTTTAATCTCAGCACCATTGTCAACACTGTTGTTTGCATTATATGGTTTAGGGTCCTTACCATGACGTGGAAAGTGGAAAGCGACAGAGCTATGTCTTTTATAGCTCGTTCTCTCTCTCACAGTGGATTCTTGATATTTTAGGTCCCAGAAGTTTAGACAAAGCGAAACTCTATTATCTTTTACGATTGTGGATCACGTGATTGCGTATCATTTCGGTAGTCCTTGTCAACCCCTTAAATGTACTATTTGGAAACAATTATCCCTGATAGAATATTACTTTATCTAAATCCTAAGGAAGCTTTAACTTCACTCTATCCATCTTCGTCATCCACGCAACTTTTCTCTTAACGGGCTATTAAGCAAGTAATTACTATGGTATCTTTCATTGAAGCGTAAAGATTAATGCTTGTCTTAAACGATTTGTTTGTCTTATCCTCAGTTGTCATAATTGGACCACTAATGGGTTATGGCAGACTATTGGGCATGACGGTGACATGGCTTTTTAACTGTCTTTTGTTTTCATGAATGATTATGATGGTTTTTCGTATAGGTTAACACTATGTTAGGTGTTCCCTACTCCCTTCGGCAATTAGGGGTGTTATAATTTTGACGTGTGTATTTGTTTATCTTTCTGTGGCATCATAGTTCCTAAAAGGATGAACCGATTTTGATTTAATTTTGTCTTTAACGAGAGTGTTTGTAGCTATGTTTGATGAAAATCGGTTCAACCGTCCAAAAATTATGGACGTTATATTGTTTAAATCGGGGTATTTTCTCAAGATATCGTGTCAATTACGTATTTTATTGATTGTCGATAGACGCTTGTCTATTATTAGATAAATTATATAGTTTAAAAACCATGAACTAAAAACGTGTCGGCTTTTTTTTTTAATTTATACGTTTTACTTGTCTCCTTGAGTTAACACTTTTAAGATTCTGGCTTACAAGTGTTGCAGTTGTAAGATTGAAATAAATAAATTGTAAGATTGAAATAATTAAATGAAAGATAGACGATTATTGACTAATGTGTGCGCTGACTGTATAAGTTTTCTCAAATCTTTCAGGTTCTTTCGCCAGAAGACAGTCTCAGATAGATCAATCCAACTAAGATTGTCAAGATTGCAAAAGATTCTGAGTTTGTTTCGGTAATACATCTCAGTCTGATACAAAACAAAGACCTCATTTATGTAAATAGTTTTAAAGTTATATCGATGTGATAGTCCCGAAGGAGCTAAAACCTGTTTTGTTTATGATACCTATCAATCTTTGTAAACGGTTAAGTTACTAACTTGCTCTTTCCAAAGTATGCGGGACTGTAATAAATCAGGCTTCATGATAGGTCGCGTAGTGCCAGCGGTCAGTCTTGTGCCAAAGCTAACAACTTCTAATGCAACGGCGAAAATGTGGTGTTCCAAGTAAATATTTGTATAGTTTTAGGTAGCCAGAACAAAATAGCGTGGGAATACGTTTGAAATCTATTTTCAAGACATGAAAGTAAGAAAATAATTACTCTAACAAAGGTTCTATGAGGGAAGGACCTCCCTATGCAGTGGGTATGTTTGTGAAATTTTTTTCTTCCTATATGTATGTGCGTGTTTGTCGATAGCGAATGCGTATGTCACCAGTTCCAAAGATCGCATCAATGTTTGTCCTCTCAGTGTCTTCAACAAAATGTTTACTCATAATTATATCATGCTTTTGCACTCTCAGCATAATAGTCTGTCTCATAACACGTTGATATACTTTAAATTGGTTAAAATCAATACACGCAAATTAATCAATTGCAGGTTTATAGATACTTGACCATATTATACTGCAAATACATAGACATGTGTCAAGCAAGCCAATACTGCCCTCTCTATTACTACTAGTACTAACAACACAAGATTCCAACAGTCTGGACGGCCGTTTATATTTAACTTGACATGAATCATAATACTTTCGACCTACGTAACCTACAGGCTCGGCAAAGACGAATATCTACAGTTATTTTACTCAATGCTATCATGAAATTACCTTAGTTTTTAAGCGAGCATTGGGGATAGGCAAGACCGCCAGAACCACTTATCCATAATTAAATCATTTCCCTTTAGCCAATAGGTCAAAGTTAGTTATTATTAATTTAGAGGTAAGGTTTACTTTTGAAATCTTGAAATTCTTGCAAGCAACAATGTCATTTGCTATAATTTAAGTAGCATCATTTGAACATAATAACCTATTCATAATAATGCCTTCAATTAATCTAAATCAGCATTCAACTTCAGTAATAAGAAACTCAACTAAGATCAAATTATTCTTACAGCTTTTCAACACGCTATCAACATTAGTTTATCAGTTTTACAAAACATACAAAACTAGAATTCCCACAAACATGACACAATAACCTTTATTTTTAGCTTCGTTCAACTAAAACAGAATTTTATTTGTCTACGTCGCTTAATAATTGTTTCACACCAAACTGCTCGCAAGCAATTCTTTAATAGTTCAAATTATATAAAGGAGTTCAATTACTGAATCGTTCGTAAAGTCGTAACGAGTCTTCAATCGCAAACGTCTTATTTGCAAGTGATTGATTTAATTCTTGCTAACATTTTTAGCCAGTTACATGCGGCAGTGTTTGATAGACTGGTTAGGTATGGTTGTTTGTTTGTTTATATTTTCAAGGTAATCTCTGGAAGCACTCGGCTGATTACAAACATTATGTCCCTATTATAAAACCAAACTGCCCATGATTGTCTATTTTTCGCCCTCAAAGCGTATACGGCTCCTATCCTATTCTGCAGAAAAAAAACTATTCTATGAAACGCCAAAGTGGACGATGGCGTTAACAGTCCGATATATCGCCAAAGAAAAATAGAAAAGTGAAAAGCATACTACGTCATTTCTAAGCTATTCGATGCAAGCGATTATACGTCCGTAGTTTCTCGGTCGTAAATAAACAGACATTCAAGTGTGAGTTTGGAGATGTAGTAGCGATTCAAAAATTGTGCGTCGTTCGTTGATTGTGACAATTAATACAGTTGATCTCGAGAGTTTTTTGTAACGGTACATGGCCGTTCAGTTTTTGTGGATAGCGAACAGGCCCATCGTTTATTGTGTGGAATTTTGCTGTGGTATCTGTAGAATGGGTGTGCCTTGAATAACTAATAGCGAAGATCTTGAAACTGCTTTTGTAGAAATATTAATTTTCCATTTTTTTGTGACTGTAATAATACAAGCGTAAAATAATACATAAGTAGTTATAAAAGGAAGGGACAAGAACTTATTAGGAATTTCTAATTCGTCCGCATGGCACTCAATGGGAAAAGTGCCCAAAAGGCTGACAGGTCGAAAACTAGGCCCGTGTTCTGGCCACAAACACTAAAGCATTAATTGGCGATGTCCCAAAAACATTGATGAAAACTCATACCCTTGCGTATCAACCACAACCTTTTCCTAAAGAGAAAGTGTTTTAAGAAATAAATATTATATGTCGGCAAATCATCTGACATTGCTTTGGTACACCCAATGAGAAGTCACCATAAAATGCTTGAAACAACAAAGACTTACATACCCGATGCGTTGTTAACCTGAAGTTTGTAGAAATGTCTCATTTGCATGTCCTTGTAATTTCACAGCCCTTTTATAATGGCCCATTATACTTCTTTGGCGGCAGAAATAGATTTATTTCTCCAGTAATACTGAACCCTAATAGCACATCTAAGTCGTGTTTAAGAGCTCTCAGTGTCATTGTACTATGAAATGCCAGTGTGTGCGGGTGTCGAGAATTATCCCACGGGAACATACTACGGGGATAAAAAAATATAATCTATCTCTGTGCAAAATTTCATTCCAAACCGTTCAGCTGTTCTGGCGTGATTGAGTAACAAACATCCATCCATCCAAACTCTTGCATTTATAATATTAGTAAGATTGACCGCGATTTACATATCGTGTTGATTTATTCATTTAATTTTATGAACAAAGTTACGTGGGGGACTTAATGCAACAAGATATTCTCTGCCAGCCTACCTTTAGATTGAAAGGACAGCATTGTTACCTATGGGCTATTGGCGTTCAGGTTTGTTGGTGAAATTCGCACTTAGTTCTCTTGAGGAATACTACTGATCCCGAATCGCTCTGGAATATATTTTCTGTATTCATATTTTTTATCCACTTTAGATTATTTGACCGCAATTCAAGTTGATTCGCCTCTGAAAACAACGCTATCATAAATCCAGTATATCACAAATCAAGTATTATCGCTAATAAACTAAACATACCCTGACTTTACCCCATTTTCATGGCAAAATCAACAAATTAACGAAAGGCGCGTAATAATAAACTGCCTTTAATTGTGTTTTTCTAACATTAAACGGCACATAATCGCCTCTCTGGGTTCGTGGCCGCGTTCGATCGTGCCCCACAACGATGTAAAAGGCTTAGACATTGTTACTTGGAAAACTTTCTTATTTTCATCACTGTTCTCACTTTTGGGTTAAGCAGTAAAATACTAAACCTATTATTAGTTAGTAGCATAATTACAAAGGCCCCAGTAATTAAAACCACGACGATTCTTTACGGTTCCCCCAGAACTACCAACAGCTTTGAGAGATCTAGATTCCATATCATCATCTTCCTGTCTTGTCCCATGTTACTTAGGGTCGGGGCAACACGTTTTTTTTTCATAACGTCCTATCCACCGTTGTGCTATCACTAACTCCCTTTTCTTTCATAT
The DNA here is from genome assembly GCA_947562075.1 of Orthosia gracilis. Taxonomy (NCBI): domain Eukaryota; kingdom Metazoa; phylum Arthropoda; class Insecta; order Lepidoptera; family Noctuidae; genus Orthosia; species Orthosia gracilis. The sequence goes on along the minus strand of OX387272.1, from coordinate 46,804,785 downwards.
CACTCCTAACACAGTCAATCCATTCTTCTTTGGCCGTCACCTCCTTGACTATCCATCCATATTTATATTCACAACTTTTAGCTCTCTTTTAGTGCTTGGTTCCAGAAAGAGACGAACATTTGCTCACTTACAAAAGTGAAAACAACAAGATCTAAATTCCATATATTTTATTTAATTAACCGGTAAATCCTAGGTTTTACCGTATAGATTTACCAAGTCTTACCGGAAAAACTTCGAAATGATATATTTAAATAGCTTATTCAAGCGTTTACCCTCAGGATCCCTAAGGATTTCCCCCAGAGACTTGTAAAAACTTGTAGGTAATTTCTGTAATTTCGTTTTCGAACATGATTTAATAAAGGCTTGTGTTTAAACACCGCCCAAAAAAGTACCTATTTTACTACCAAAAAAATTCTAAACGGTTACCAAAATGGATAAATGGTCACCAAATAACGTTTCCTAAAATATTATGAAATAAATCCATTTTTTCGTATTATTGACTGCCAAAAAAATATATGGACGCCTTTAAAGTCGACGGAGCCCCGCTGCGCGGGGCTCCTATTTCCGTCCGCAGGGTCTAAAGTAACCTAACACGAACGAGATGACGGGAGCCGAGTTCGCTCGCTTTGCTCGCTCACTTCGGCTCCCGTCATCTCGTTCGAACCTAACCTGTCCGTGTCGGGGTGCCCTAAGCTCCTGAGCTCGCTTCGCTCGCTCTTGGACTAATTCGTTAAAAACACGAATACACCCGGTATATTAATCTTTGAGTTGGATAGAATTTGGTGACCGTTGATCCATTTTGGGAACCAATTATTTTATTTGGTGCCTAAGCTTAGAGTCTTAAAAATATTTTTGATGACCGTCTAAATTATACCCTTTAATAAATACCAACATGTTATTAAAACATTTTTGTTAAAAACATTCGATTTTTTTTTAATATCATGTTAGTAAGACTTGGTTTTTCTTAGGTTTTACTGTAGTTCGAGCTTTTACAGTAACATAATTATGTCTCCAATCTTGACACGCCTATATCGCCTTTCGATGGTGACTGAAAAAGTGCCGAAGGCTTGGAAGCAAGCTAACGTTCAGCCCGTGCCCAAGAAGGGTAGTCGAGCTGACCTGGCCAACTACAGACCCATATCAGTAACCTCCATCCTCTGTAAGAGTATGGAACGTGTACTGAATAATAAGCTCCTGGCATACCTAGAAGACAACGACCTTCTTAGTGACCGCCAATACGGCTTCCGCCGAAACCGGTCAACTGGGGATCTTCTAGCGTATGCCATTCACATCTGGAGTGAGGCCATCAAGAACCACGGGGAGGCGCTTGCTGTCTCCCTTGACATATCGAAGGCCTTTGACAGGGTCTGGCACGAGAGCCTTATTGGTAAGCTTCCTTCCTTCGGTCTGCCTAGTGGTCTGTGTGACTGGATTGCAGACTTCCTGAGGGATCGGTCCATCCGAGTGGTTATCGATGGCTGCTCGTCCGGTCAGTTAGGTATTAACGCCGGAGTCCCTCAGGGGTCAGTGCTCTCGGCAACATTGTTCTTGCTGCACATTAATGATCTGCTAAAACCTGGAACCTTTGGGTATGCAGACGACAGCACTGTTGCTGAGAGATACGTGTCTGGCGCACGGGCTACTGGGCCTCAAGTCCGGTCTCTTCGGGAGGCCATGGTTGAGCGCTTGAACCTGTCTTTGGAGGCAGTCTCCGAATGGGGCAATGCCAATCTAGTCAGATTCAATGCTGCTAAGACCCAGGCGTGTCCTTTTTCCGCAAAAAAGAGCCAATTCCACCCGGCTCCATCCTTCCGTGGTGTAACCGTGCCGATAACGGACCATCTCGACCTTCTTGGTGTTACGTTGACATCGACCCTCAATTTTGGTCCTTTCATTGAGGCAAAGGCTCAATTAGCTGCAAAAAAGTTGGGGATCCTTGCGAAGGTGAGATGGTACTTCACGCCTGAACAGCTGCTCAACTTGTATAAAGCGCAAGTTCGGTCATGCATGGAGTACTGCTCTCACCTCTGGGACGGATCTGCCAGGTACCAACTTGACGCACTTGAGTCGATTGACAGACGGGCCAGGAGACTTATCGGCAATGATGCGCTGGTCGACTTAAAGCTCCAGAGCCTTGAACACCGACGACGAGTTGCCAGCCTGTCGGTTTTCTATCGGTTACATTTCGGGGAGTGTGCGATGGAACTGCACAATTTGATTCCGCCTAGCCCTTTCCATCATCGGACTACAAGACGTACGGCAATGCGCCATCGTTACATGTTGATATCCCACCCATACGCACAAAGCGTTTCGAAAATACTTTCATTGTGCGTACAGCTAAGGAGTGGAATTCCCTGCCGGCGTCTTTGTTTCCTGATAGCTACAACCTAGGGGTCTTTAAGTCAAGAGTGAATAGGTTACTTCTAGGCAAGCGTGCTTCACCTTCGACTACATCATCACTTAACATCAGGCGAGATAGTGGTCAAACGCGAGCCTATAACAAATAAAAAAAAATAAAAAAAAATGTATCTACTCAAAAGATTTGAGATCATCGATACGACGAATAAGATGAATATTATTAAAACATTGGATAAAGAGCCTAATGAGAATTCATAAAGAAAAGCCATAGCATATTTTTTCTCATTTGCCTTGGGCTCTTTGGGTACACATGGAGGGTTTTTATTTTATTATGTACTCTATTATTTCTTTGTTTTTCTGTAGCTTTGCCAAAAACTTCAATGATAGATAAGTCTTATTGAGTACCTACTATCTCCACTTCAAACAAGGTTACTAGCAATGTCGGGGTACTTTACAAAGAATATTCCTAAAATTCAAGAACCTCTCGAATATATTTGAAATCATCCATTGGATCTCAAAAAGAGATAAATCTTAATAATAGGAGAAGTAGATAGTGGTCAAGCGCGAGCGTATCCATAGTTAAAAACAAATGCTTCAGGCGATAGGGCCTTCCTCTCTTGACTGCATTCATTACTATGCGACATAAATTAGTCACAATAACTTAATTGATAACTTTGATAAGTCACCTCGTAAATCAGCTGTGAACTTGGGATGTCCACAAATGCGCCAAGAATTGCATTGTTCACAAATGAGATTCTAATCAGTAACTTGTCATTCTGGTCTTGTTTAGATGATTTCGAGGAAAACTGTGTTGTCGTTGTCCTTAAATGATGGGCTACCGACAGTGCCGACCTACTTGTACAACATTGTCACTTGCAAAGGCCATACTGTGACGACAAAGGAGTGATTAGCTTATCTGTGCACTTCATTTGCAGATTCTGTCGCGGAAAGCTAAGTAATTTCCATAAGGATCTACGGTGTTCTCTAAAATTATTCCGAAATTTTGAATAAGCTAAAACCCTTTATGACTCCGTCATTTTGCCTTTAGTATTACAAGCTGATTGACCATATACTGCAGATCCATTGCTGACGATTCAGAAACACGCATTCACGTCAAAATCGTTCTGAAATTAGGTGGACCTCGTAGATACATTATTAACCATTTAATCATCTACGGATACTCCAATAATAACGTTAATTTCTTATTTTCATCTACTCATTAAAGTCTATGTGCTATTTATTCTGTCCAAAACTTCATTCCATAGTTCAGTAAAAACATTTTTATTGGCCTTCCAAACTTCGGAGTACTGTAACCAACAATAGTTCAACATAAGGTACCATACCGTCCCAGCCCGCTGCATTGTCAATCAGCATTGCAGCATTGTACACAGAAATAAATAGAGACATCAAACATTTACATGCAGATTAGATCTATACATACTATTGTGCTAACGACATACTTATCTATGCGTGTGGCGAAATGTGGAACTAAACCGGAATGTACCGGATTTGACAGGTTTTTGACGTTTACTCATTACAAGTGGCGCCGCCATGAGACGCAAAGATAAGTTATTTGGTCTAATTCTATACAAATAAATAAAACTTGTTTACTGGTGCACAGTCTATCTAATGTAAATAGGTACAAAATATTGCGGTTACAATATTTCTACTCTGAACTTACCAAAAACAAAGTTATTTGTGGAATTACATCGATAAAATTTTATCTGAATCTGTGGGTACGTTTGCGTGCAGCATTTGGAGTTGAAATGCTTGTTTAGTAGCACAAAGGTCTATAAACTTTTAGGAATAAGGAGAGTAGGCAAGAGAAGCAATCACGGGGACAAGATCGAAATGTCAAAATGAAGGGGATCGATCATGTTGGATTTCGATAGCTTAGCATTCCCTTCAATTTATGACTTATTTCGTGTCACTTGTCTAGAGCCGCAGTTTCCTTAAAAATAAACTCAAAAAAAAAATCATAAGAATATCTCTCATCAATAAATAGTAATAATATAAAACAACTAGCTGCCGCACGCGGCTTCGCCCGCGTAAAGTATCCCAAAGAAACTTACTACCTGGATAAAAAGTATATTACGTGTTAATCCAGGTTATAAACTATACCGGGTTAATTGCCAACGACCTGCCAATTTTTTGCAGGAATTAGGTATCAATCAAAGAACGTTTTATTCAACAATCAACTCCCAAAAAAGAAATCAGTCGTTCTGTAAATTTTTCTGAGTTAATGCGGACAAAAATGTACAGAATGGCTAATTTTTTTGCCTGGTAGGTACTCTACTGAACGTCTGGTATGTGTGACAAATTGCAACTAAATACGTTCAGTAGTTTTTGCGTGACTGAGTAACAAATATCCATTTGTCCATGTAATCCCCGGCACGTAAGTTGGCAAGAGTAGTTAGATGCGCAAGTCGTTTTTAGGTATCTTTGGAGGTGAAGCGGGGCGCGAGGAACGTTTAGGACAGTTCCAAGCGCGCGATTGGTTGGTCAGTTGACAGAAGGTTCGACTGACCAATCGTGTCATGTCCACGTTCCGTTCGCTCTATATGGTGGTTGGACAGTTCGCGTATAAGCGCGAACTTACCCCCACTACGCCAAAACCTTGCCAACTTACGTGCCGGGCACTACACTCAGGAACATTTTCATTTATAATTTTAGTAGCATAAATCTAAAATAGGATAAATCTTATTTCATAATACATCTTAATTGTAATCTAACTCAATTTAACGCCTTTTATGTAATTAAAAATCTACATTGTTTTTATGGTTGAGTAATAATTAGAGCAGCATTAAACTCGGTTAAATTAAGAATTCATAGAAAAGTATTGACACGTATGGTGAATTAGTTTATGTTGCTAATATAAATTGCGTTCTAAGATTGATAGCTCAGATTACAAACCTGGAAGTCTTAGCTGAGTAAATGCTATCCTGCCTTGCTGCATTAAGTCCGCCTATGTATCACCATTGTACATGAAGTTTAAATAAATAAATAAATAAATAAATAAATATTGTGATACTATGATTAAAATATTTTGTAATAATTATTTACTGTTTGAAAAGAATGTCTGTGAAGTTTCTTGATGTATTCTCCATAGAGACAGATCTAACTACGCTTGCGTTTGTGCAACTAGCTTAATGTTAAAATTAATAAATGATTTGAGTTTGCATATCATCTAGTATTAAGTGTTATTTATCCCCCGATTTCTAAAATAAGCATTTAATGTTGAGTATTTGTCAAGTTTAGCCTAAAAACCTGTGAAATTTTGAAATTATATTTGAGTTTTGAGACGTTCTTATCTTAAAATACTCAATTCAGAAATCGGTCCTATATCCCCTAGCTGGGGCAGAGGGCGTCTTCAGTAGGTAATGTGTTCTAGTATTAGTAGGTAGAAGACAATACTTTTTAAACGTATCACTATTAATTTCCTTTCTAAAAGGTTTTTATGCAAATTGAAATAGAGCTCCTTAGAATCCCAGTGGAATCACTTTACCTGATAAGTTTTTCGATATTACCTAAGTGTTTTTCAAGGAAATACATGGGATTACTAGAAATTTTTCATTCAAGAAATATACTTATTTGTCGTAACCAATTTTTTTCCGACTCAAACAGTTTATGCGAATTGAAGATTTTGCAACTGCCAGAAATAGAAAAACCCGTTTTTTACAAACAAAGTGCTCAAAATTCAAGGCTTCGATAGAGATAATTAAAATCTAGATTTCCGGTTAGAAAGAATTTAAAACTGACTTGATTTTGGAATCGTTCCCAAAGAGTTTCACTTTTTCGCATCTTATACTGTGCAATATATAAATGAAGCCCTTAGAGAAATAGCTGTAAGCATGTTAATACATATTGCAGTTAAATTAAAGTTAATTTTGAAATTTTCATTTAAATATAAGACGACCTTTCTAAACAGGACATAGTTGAGACGAATATTATTCTAATTAAAACTTAACACTGCACTGCACCCCAAGGCTTCCTTCCTGATACTCCATGGTGGAGAAGACTCCGAAATGTAAACAACTACGGAAATAACAACGTCTGCACGCCAACCTTGAAATCAATCCTTACAAAAGTTATAACAATCTGTAAGCCAATGCTGGTTCCACGAAACTTCTTCATTTTCAATAGAAACTTTCATCTTTCAGTTCAAACTTTATGAACAAGAGGGATTTCACGAAACTCGGCATTCTAAACTTCAATTACGATGCTACTGTTAGTGCTTCGCCCGCAGGTTTGCCCGTATACAAAGTATTCCGGGATGTAAAATACCCAGTGTCCTTTGTTCGCAAAAGGATATCTGCCAATTTTGATTAAAATTAAAGTGGGTTACACGTGACACCTCGACATCAGACAAATAATATCTTTCGCTTCGGACACGTATCTTTCTGAAAGCAAAAGATATTATTTCGAAGTCAAATACATTAGCTATTGTGGTAACAGAGCGTGTGGTCTTGGGTTCGATTTCTAAGTTGTGTAAGAAAATCAGTTGTAAATATTAAAATTGTTTTAAAAATAGAACTGATAATCAGGACTGCATTTTTAAGATTACTACTTTTTGTAGGTGCCACGGTAGCTTTGGCAATTAGATATTTCCAGATCAAATCAAATCGCTTATTTTTAGGATACAAGTTTATGAAAGTGTTACAAAATATAGCAGATACACGGTATCGTAACTTAATGCAACGCAAATGAATAGAATTTTAAACTCAGAATAAGTAAAACTTTACGTACTGAGAAATACACGTAGCCTTTCCTCCTCCAACAAATAGTACACACACCTTACTATACTACAAGTGAATACTCAAAACAAACATATCTCTGCTATAATTATATTATTATTATAACAATAATGACATAATCCACCATTATTAACATAGTCTAAAGTTCTAAACCGGTTAGCATACAAAACGACGCACAACTGTAGACTGACGCATCGCGGCATAGCCAATGGCTTACCTTGGTACAGATTTTCTTTAGTGTTTTAATTTTTTACCTCTAAGTTTGCTTCGATGTTCATTCTCCGAGTAGGCAGCTAGAAAACTTTGAACACTTCCAGTTAAAAAAAAAACTGAAGTGTACCTAACATGTAGGTACGTACTGTAAAATATTATAACTTACTAGCAACCCGCTCCGGCTTCGCCTGTGACAAATTAAACACAAAATCCTTCCTCGTTTCTCACTCTTTCCATTGGTGAAAACCGCATAAAAATCCGTTCAGCAGTTTTAGAGTTTATCGCGAACAGACGCGGCGGGGGACCTTATTGACCGACTTCAAAAAAAGGAGGAGGTTCTCAATTCGTCAGAATCTTTTTTTTTATGTATGTTTCCCGATTACTCAAAGATGCCTGGACCGATTTGAAAAAATATTTTTTTGTTTAAAAGGGTTCCCATGTTGTCTCATAGTCAACAGGTCAGAATCTAATGATAAGATCCTGGGGAAATCCAGAGAACTCCTTAAATATTATAGGCATAAATATAGCAATTTTGGTATTTTCATCTACAATGCAATGATTTTCACTTGGAAAGTATGATTCGGTGAAGTGGAACTGACGAAGAAGACCACAGATGGCCACTAGAAATCCTTAATGCTAAGTACGACACAGGTATAAGATTTATCGAATAGTTAACCGAATATGATGAAGCAAATAGTTATAAATAAATGGTACTGATGAAAATGCTACCATCAAACTAATCTGATGATGAAACCGGCAGTTAGGCTCTGGAACTCCAAAATAAAACAATGTACCCAAGTCGTGTTTGGGCTTATTGGAATAGTCATGAGATGTACTTTGGCTATGTATGATTATCATGTTAAGTTCTGGAGGTACCAAAACTAAAAAGAGAGAACTAAAAACTTTTTAACAAAATATCAAACCGACTTCCAAAACAAAACACTACAAAGCGAAAAATAAGTTTCTTTTCCGAAGTCGGTGTCGAAAAACGGAAAACAATGGGTACAAAAGACACCGACTTCGGAAAAGAAACTTATTTTTAGCTTTATAGTGTTTTGTTTTGGAAGTCGGTTTGATTTTTTGTTAAAACGTTTTTTTTTTATAATATGTGGTGATAGTGATTTGCTGGATAATAGACATCGTTTAATATAATTTTTCGGCGCTATGATTAAGAAACAGAAACATTTCGAACTTTTCTCTTATGTACCATACGTCAGATTGGATTGATAGGTGTTATAGACGAGTCGCTAGCGAAGGTTTTGGGAGAATCCAGCGGATGCTGGATGCCGATGGATATTGTAGGAACAATAGATTTTTTTTTCCATCTATTTGACTTTGATCTTTAGCTGAGTATATCGTAAGAAAATTCGTTTGTTTTTTTTTATGTTTAAGGACCGATTTCTAATTTGAGCATTTTGAGGTAAGAACGTCTCAAAGTTTATGTTAACGTCAAAAGACAAGTTGTCAAGCTAAAGTAGAGTTTGACATATACTCAACTTCAAATGCTTAAAATTCAGAAATCGGGGTACATTAGATGTCTTGTCTCATCACTAAATTATTTTAAGAAGATTGAAAGACCAGTAAAGTGCTCTAACGTGGAATAAGAACAGTAGAATAATAACAATCTTAAGTCGAATAATAACAGTTTAATCGAATCATCAAATTCATCGCTAAATAGGTACCTATAGTGTTTAATAACAGCGTTTATACGCCAGTCCTCGAAAACCTCAAAAATAACGTTGTTTTCCATTTACCTGACAAAAGTTGGTCGCCTAATATAATAACAAATTTTATTATTAAAGCTGTGTCCAAAAATAAACTTAAATAGGTCATGCATTGCATATTTATGCATAAGGAAAAAACTATAGAACGAAGTAGGCCGCACTGTTGTTATGACTAACGTAACTAGTTTACTATTGTACCTTTTTTCATTATTATTGTTAAGGTCGCGTTTGACCACTATCTCGCCTGATGGTAAGCGATGATGTGGTCGACGATGAGGCACACTTGCCTAAAAGTAACCTATTCACCCTTGACTTAAAGAAATGAAAAAAGTATTCGATCACCCCGGTTTCAGAAAGGAATGCGATTGGCTAGTGAAAAGTCTTTCAACCAATAACGTCCGTTTGACAATTTTTCATTTAAATTTTTATAGACAATTTTTCGTTGTGTAAAATGGATGTAAGTCACTTGAGGAGACTCTACGTTGGACGTCACCAGTCCCTAAACGCTATCTATCATCAGACACGTAAACGTACACCTTCTGCTGAATTGCTGCGATGGACGTCAAGCGCCTAAACGGTAGATTAAAAATATGTCTTCTGTCTTCAGTGTCATTATCTATGAATTTTTTTTTTGTCAAACACTTCTTGTTTTGTTTATAATGTTATATGGTATGCCGGTTTTCTTTTGTTTTAGAAAAATGTTTATTTCATTTAAGTATGTTTATTTAATCATACTAATATCTATTATAAATGTGAATGTCAGTTTGTTTGTTACGCTTTCACGCAAAAATTACTGAACCGATCATCAGAAGTAACAAGGATACTTTTTATTAGAAAAAAAAAAATCTTTTTTTTTTAATGGCTTCACTGCGAGCGAAGCCGCGGGTAAAACCTAGTACTTTATATACACAAAAGTACAAAAGTCATGTTTTATTCCTAGTTCTTTTATATTTTATCGACGGTATAAACTTGATTTTTATTCCAGGCTGAAGGTGAACTTCATTAATCAACTTCTTGAAATATTAATAAAATCTGCATGAGTGAAAAGAAAATAAACAACTTAATATACCTGCATTGTTTAGGAAGTAATGGAGACCTATTTAAAGGTTTGATAAGAAATAATCATCTTTATAGCATAAATCTTATCGAATCATTTATTTTTCCGCTACATATTCACAAGCTAACAAATAAAAAAATACTAGACCCACTTTACCTGCCAGCACCAAACAACAATTTTAATCATGGACAGCGCAATGAAAACTTCAACGAAAAACCGCTGTTATTATATCTCAAACGTTTCAGAAACGAACATTATATATGTGTCAACACATCGTACACGGACGATAACAAAAGAAACTTATCCTGGCCGTGAAACAAAACTGTCACACATAAAATAATCAAAGCAGCAACTGTATCAATTTGATTAACTTTAAACTAAGACTAAAAATGCATCAACGGGAGATAATATTCCAAGGTTGTTATCATTAAGTTTTTTGCGAGTTCGCACGCTTACTATCAATATTACCTTGAGTTTTGACATGACGACTTGTTAGTTGTTACCAATTACATGTGTATCACAGCACTTTATACGCGCGCGGAGCGACCGCTCGACGCGACAGTCCGATTGTCACTGTTGTCTGATCGAGAACGAAAGTTCCAATAAGAGACATGCGATTAAAAAAAAATACTATAATAGAGTAACGTTGGGAAATAGACATAAAGTTTTGAATTTAGAAAATAAACATGGCGACATTACATTCAATAGGCACCGTAATAGGTATTTGATTCTGGAACGAATTCGGCAGTTGAGAGACAGTCGAATTGATGCTGGCCGGTGTTGATAGATTTAAATTGATACTGGCTGAATTTTGAAATAAGCATCCGATGACATTTTCGTCCAGTTCCATAACCAAAAAGTTGCCTTTTCCGAGTCAACATCAAGTTTTCTCTCCGCGCATTTCCATTTTCTAAGCATAGAAAGAAGAAACGAGTTCCAAGATTGCGATATTATATAATGACTGTATACTAGTAGTTCATCGCCCACGAGAATTTTATTACAACCTATTTACCTCCATTGAATTTTATATGCGCGGGATGATAACGAGATGATGACGATACTAAAGTTGTTGCTAGAATACCTCTATCATTCTGAGATTTACAAGGATTTTTTTTTCTAAATATGTTCGTCATACTTAATGAAGTTATGTTAGACAGAAAAACAGGCATGGCTGAGATATGTTCCTGAGAGTTTGTAGAGATCTAACATGAAATAATTCTTACATCTCGATATTTCCTACTACCACAGATAGCATAGTTCTAGCATATTTGAATACTTAAGAAAGATATGTTTCCATCAATTTATGCAAAATATAATAATAAAATTTTGCTACTACTATTATAAACGCGAAAGTTTGTGAGGATGGAAGGATGGATGTTTGTTACTCTTTCAAACAAAATCTACAGAACAGATTTTGATGAAACTTCACAGGAATATAGCTTATACATCAGAATAACACAGGCTATAATTAATAAAGATAGAAGTATCAATCAAAGAAAGATTGATGCAAAAATCAACTTCACACAAATCAATCCGTTCACTCAGTATATATTTGCCCGCATAAACTCGGTAAAATGTAAAGAACGGCTGATATTATTATTTTTGCGAGTTGATTTTTGCATAAACCGTTCTTTGATTGATAACTAATTCCAGGCAAAAATTTAGGTGTTCACTTAAAATTAACTCATATAGTATAGGGTGTAGAGATACACCTACATTTATTTTTCTGAACCTAATTTTAAATAAAGGGTGATAAAAGTATTATGTGAAAACGAAGTCGAGCCTCTGTCTGACCCTTCGAGGAATACAGGCGTGATCTTATGTTAAAGTAGAGGCAGAATTCATCAAACTAAATATGTATGTGCTCAAAATAAAACGCTTATACCTAAATATATCAGTAAAAGTTGATCCTCGCAAGTGTTAGCCTTGCCAAGTTATAATAATCAGATTGTTCTACGCTATGTTTTTATTCATTTATTTTGTATTCAATATGAATGAAAAATGTTTGAATATAGTTGGTCTAGAAAAAACCTGTCAGCGCTTAGTAAATGCGTATTTTTATCCGACTAAGGCGAAGCAAAAGGCACCAACGGCAAAGGCATAGACAGCCTATGCCTACTTATCATAATTTGACAAATGAGGTGTCGTTGGAAGCGTCTTGTTTATTTAATACCCGATACATATCAAATAGTTTGCACATAACAATTTCAAATGAGAATATTTTCTTGTTTTATACTTTTTAGGGCGATGATTTTTCAGTAGTTGGGTTTTAGTTTATGAATTTATTTTCTAAGAGACCGTTACGATATCGTAAATATAATAAATAAATATTAGTTTATTGCAGGAGCAGAGGACTCTGTCTTATTTCCAAATTACACCGTCCGCACAAGGCTTTCAAGATCTCTAATGTAGGATTAAACTCTGAGACGTAATCGGGAAGAACTAGTACATTACACAACCTGGTCAAGGCCCTTCACAATATTTATGTTTTTATTAACTTTTGCCCGCGACTTCGTCTGCGTATCTTTAGTACGTTGGATAGCCTACAAGTATTGGAGACATTATTAGTTCACAATACATATTTCCACCCCACTTTTCAACGCCTTAAGGATGACTTTCGAGTTAAAAACTATCCTATGTCCTTTCCAGGGTCTCAAACTATCGCCATACCAAAACTCATATAAATCGATTTAGCTGTCTAAGCATGAAAAGGTAACAGACAAACAGATTTATTTTCGCATATATAATACGAGCTTCTGCCAGCGATTTCGCCCGCGTCACACGGATATAAAAAAAAATGTAGCCTATGTGCTATCCCAGACTATAATCTATATCTGTGCCAAATTTCATCCAGATCCGTTCAGCCGCTCAGGCGTGAAATAGTAACAAACATTCATCCATCCATCCATTCTGACAAATATTCGCGTTTATAATAGTTACTAGCTTCTGCCAGGGGCTTTGACAAAAGTCGAAAATTATCCTGAGGGAACATATTCCCGGGATAAAAATTACTATAATCTATCTCTATGCCAAATTTCATCCAGATCCGTCGAGCCGTTTAAGCGTGAAAATGTAACAAACATACAAACACTCACAAACTTTCGCCTTTATCTAGCTAATCTATCTATCTTATACCTTTAAACGAGCAATTCTTGTATATATATAATCTGAATCTCAGAAACGGCTCCAACGATTTTCATGAAATTTTGTATTCTGGGGTTTTCGAGGCCGATAAATCGTCTAGCTAGGTTTCATTTTTTTTAAAACGACGTTTTCTGTATTTTCAACCTAGTAAGATTATAAGTAGGTATGGGTTCCTTGGAAGCATGAGTTGTTTTCATAATACGGACATGACTGAAGTGTGTTTAGGTAAGAGCATAGGGATCCGTACCTTCAATGAAAATAAACAAAACCATATTGGAAAAACATTTTTCTTGGAATCGTGTATTTTTTTTTCTGGCCCTGTCATTTTCATATCAATGTGGAGTGTGATTTCTTTTTGATGTCCTTTCCTTATGCTGTTTATATATAACTAGCGGTTGCCCGCGAATTCGTCTGCGTAGCATTTGTACTTCGATGAGCACTTTCTTTATATCGCGAAATAATATTGTAGGTGTGTCGGTCACCCAGGTGGGTGTCCGTATTGTCGAGGCGGGGGGACTCAGTAACCGTGGCTTGGTCATCCACGGTGAAGCAATGATGTCGGACGCGGTGGGACTGCAGGGGAAGGTACCGCGGTATAGCGTTGGCCGCCCTCCCTATCCCCTGCGGCCGAAAAATGGTAGGTGGTGGGGCCATTGACCTTGACCCGTCACAAGGGGACCAAGGGTGCCATACACGGGGTCGTCTGGCACCCATGTGCTGGGGTGGTCACGGCGCACAGTGTGTTCTGGTGCGCCGGTGATGGGGCTTCTCCCCAGAGGAGGGTCCGGTGACGGACAACCGCGGCGGGTTCGCGGTGAGTGCTAACGCGTGCTCCCGCCATAAGCGGCACAAGAGGACACCGTGGAGTTTTAGTGGGTTGGAGTCCCACATAACTGCGCTATCTCCCCGTGGTAGCGCAGTAACATATTTCTTTGACAGCCGACCATAGATTTCTTCCATATTTAATATATTACTCTTTGGTCCGCGCGCTCTGTTATTTGTCTATGGTTTCGACAATTAATCATTGAGCATCGCGGATGTCGGTCTAGATAGGTCTACCTACATTTAATATGTTTTATTTATATATTTGTATTATACATACACATAATTATACATACTTTGACCCACCTTCTGTATTTATTCTATTTTGTTTGTTATTTATATATTCTATTTTATTTAATTATTTAAGTATATTTCGTTTCCGTAAGTGTGTCCGTGTGATCAACAGTGAGCCCTATCAGAATATCATCGCAGCGTTATTTCTTTTTTGCATATCGCTGCACATGCTGAGTTAGGAGCCAGTGCCTTTTCTGTTTAATTTCATGCATATTTCCATTCCCAACTGCCAACCCCCTTTCCATCCCCTAAAAGATGATACCCGGGATAAAAGCTCCTATCCTATGTCCTTTCCAGGGTTTCAAACTATCCCAATACTAAAATTTCATCTAAATTTGTATAGTGGTTTAAGCTTGAAAAGGTAACTGATAGACAGACAGAGTTACTTTCGCATTTATGATATTAGTTAGGATGTACAAGTTGTCTGATATTCTAGTTTTTGAAGTAATAACTTCTTATGGGAGGGTAAACCGCTTCGTAACGTAACGCGTTACGGCGCCAGTCTTTCTGGCTTCCCTTTCTCTCACGCATACAGCAGCGGTAGGCAGGCTCTTCTTCTTTCACTCTAACTCACAGCGCTAGTCGTATTTCGGACAGACGCACAGACGCTTCCCTCTCTCTCTACTCATTGTTTAGAGTTATCACTTCTGACGAGCGTCCCGAGATGCACACGTTTATTTTATGGGCTCGCGTTTTACTACTAACTTATCACGGTTGTAGCTACCAGGAAACAAACTCCGGCAGAGAACTCCACTCAGCTGTTTTCGTTAACGTTTTCTAGTCGTTTTTCGTATCCATGTCCATGTGTCCGTCCGCAGCTTGGCTCAGAGACTCTTAGTACTAGAAAGCAATAATTTGGCATGAATGTACATAATATTAATAATTCTGACAAAGTGATAAAACAGAATCATGAAAAAATTTTTTTTTAATTAATTACTAGCCTCAACAGTGGTCACATGAGTTTGATTATTTGACCATTTATTAGTCTAACAATTGATACCTCAATTTGAAATTTTGAACATTGGTTTACTAGGAATATATAAAAAACCTTAGTCCTTCTGGAGTAAACTTCCTCCTTTCCAATCGACTCAGTCACCATGACAACGGAAAAAAGCCCATGACTAATGCGAATAAATAACCAGCTCGAATCGTGTGGTAGAACATAAGGGTACAAACTTTTTACATAAGCATGTTTCAATATACCTAAGCAGATCAGCATACTAATTGCGCAAGTGAATTCAGCAAGGCAAAGGGTTTGACCGCCAGCAATCGACCAATCACATGCGAGATGAAAGACGCGATGTGGATGTCCGTCTATGTGATTGGTCGATTGATGGTGGTCAAACCCTTTACCTTGCCGAGCGATTAGTCTGCTGGTTCCCCACCTCTAAGTTGACTCGACGATCTTCTAATTTTCTGCTGGCACAGACCTCGGCTGTTGAAGAACCTACGAGAGACTAGAAGTCTATGGCGATAATCGAAATACAAAAAAATACTACCGATTTCTAACTACACTACAAAGTGAAAAATAATTTTGTTTCTCGAAGTCGGTGTCTTTGGTAGGTACCAATTGATCCATACATTTTTCCAATCACCAACGCGACGCTTTCGTTGGTAGAATCACTTAGTCTTGTCTAGAGCTTGAGATCACATCAGTTATACCTGATAACAGTCACATGAACCTCTAAGTGAACAACAATGAAATCATAAACACCAATAAAGTTTTTTAGAGGTTAGCTTCAAATAATGATCATGATTGATTGAAACTGTCCCTGCAAGAACGATTTTATTTATAGAGGCACTGGGTCGAGCGTTCTTGGAAGAGTGATCTAGATGCATCGATGACCTTAGAAAACTCTTGGACATGCCATACGCATAAAACGTTTCGGGAATACCTCTGTTGTGCTTACGACTTAGGAGTGGGATTCCTTGTCCGAGTCTGTGTATCCTGACATTACTCTTTGAGTGAAAAAGTTACTTCAAGGCAAGTGTGCTCCATAGTGTACCAAATCATCGCTTACCATTAGGTGAGGTAATAGCCAAAACTAGCAACTCAATTCTAAAAAGAAATATCTGCTGTAAAATACACCTGAGTATTGAGAGGAGAGCCCTATGTCCAGCAGTTGACTGTGATAGGCCGGATCGCTGGGGTAATTTTTGTTCGTTCAGTCAGTTTTTGTTTCTGACCCACTTCATCATCATCGAATCGACGGGCAGGCGTTTCGAGGGACCTTCTTTTTGTAGAACTTAGAGGATCGAAAACTGTTAGCTCTCAGCCTAATTTGAATAAATACCTTTTAATTTTGATTAAAATCAAAACTAATTTATTCAACGAAAAGTTGGGATCCACTGATTTTTGAGAAAAATACAGCACTCACAGCGGATTTTTGTGTCTCTGAAGTTGACTCTGCGAACCATTGTGCAAGAAACAGTTTGTCATCGAGTATACTACATGAGTAAGCGAGATGGGAAGATGCGACAAACGAAATCGAATGAAAGAGGCAGTTATAAAATGCTATCTTCTACTTCAACATTGACACAAAAATAGCAACTGCGCAGCGTCTTGCAGCCAGCTTCAGAGAATCCACTGTGACTACTATTCATATATTTTCTGCTGCATAACCATATTTTACTTGCCAAACATTTTACTCATCTTAAATACCGGAAACAGAGCATGTACATAGATTGTACCAGTATTTATATTATTTGAGTCAATTACCCGAGATAACTGTGCGGTAACTTAATGCGGGCAAACCTTGAGACTTGAGACTACAATCAGTTTACAAACAAGAGGAAGACGCTACTTAAACAGATGTGCTATTTATATTTAGTCATATTCATGCAGTAAATACTGAATGGCCGGCGAAATCTTGGTTTGATTATAAACAGTTAAATATTTACGAATTACTAACGATTTGATTGCTTTGATGTAGTAGAATTTCTAAGAATTAGTAGTACCTACTTCTGGAAAAGAAGAGTCTATTTTTTATTATTTTTTGTTTTATTTGTGATGGGTTTGCTCTTTGCTCTTGACTCTAGTCTAGGTCAGAGGTGACAGAGACAATGTCGACGATGGAGTGAGCTTACCCAGAAGGAGCCTGTTCACTCTAACTTTGAAGAGATTCGAATTGAACGCGTTCGGAGACATAGATGCAGGTACTGAGTTCCAATCTTTCGCTGTGCGCATTATGAACGATCTTTGGAAGCGCTTGGTGTGAATTCGTTTAATGGTAACCAATTAAGGGTTTTGTACTCAATGGAGGCGCCAAAGTTGAGAATGGATGTCAACTCCATGCCTAGGAGCTTGAGCCCAACTGTTATAGGAATAGATGTAGGAGTTTGATCGAAACGACTCCTTTTAGCGGTAAAAAGACGACGCCTGCGTTCTGGTGGCGTTAAAAGAGACCAGATTGTCATCACCCCACTGGGAAACAAGGCGTAAGGTCAAATCTGTCTGCCCCACCATAGCCTCTCTCATGAAACGAACTTCATCCACGCTGGTTTTTGCGCTGGACAATTATGTTTCTGAAACAGTACTGTCATCTGCGTACCCAACAATACCAGGCTGAAGTAGGTCATTAATGTGCTGCAGAAAAAGAGTTCCAGAGAGAACAGACCCTTGAGGAACTCTGGCATCAATAGCCATAAGGTCAGAGGAGTGCAGCCGTCATTGACTAGTCGAATCGATCGTCTATTAAGGAAGTCTGATATTCAGCTGCAAACACCAGCTGGGATGCCATAAACAGGAAGCTTGCTGAGTAGACTTACGTGCCAGACCCTGTCAAAGGCCTTCGAGATATCAAGCGATACAGCTAGTGCTTCGACATATTTCTTGACGGCTTCGCCCCAGCAGTACTTGACATACATAAGAAAATCGCCAGCTGACCGTATTGACGGTCACTGAGGAGATAATTGTCTTCAAAGTAGGTTAGCAACATACTGTTCAGTACCCTTTCCATAACTTTGCACAGAATGGAGTTAATGGCGATCGGACGGTAATGAGTAGGGTCTGCACGTTTGCTATTTTTGGGCACTGGTTGTACATTTGCAAGCTTCCGGGACTTGGGCACCGTTCTTTTTACAAGAAGAGAGGCGGAAAGGGCGTGTCAACACAGGAGACAGTGCAGGCGCACACTGTCTGGTCACTTTCGCTGAAATGCCATCAGGCCCGTTGCACAATACTCTCCAGACCTCTTTAATGTGAACTGCGGTCTCCGGCATCGAAGAGTCACAATGAGGTTTTTTTTTATTATCAATAGGCTCGCGTTTGGCCACTATCTCAGCTGATGGTAAGCGATGATGTGGTCGACGATGAAGCACGCTTGCCTAGAAGTAACCTATTCACTCTCGACTTAAAGACCCCCTAGATTGTAGCTATCGGGAAACACAGACTCCGTTAGGGAATTCCACTCCTTAGCTGTACGCATAATGAAAGTGTCCCCAAAACGTTTTATGCGTATGGGTGGGATGTCCACCATGTACCTATGACGCATCGCCGTGCGTCTGATTGTTCGATGATGGAACGGGCTGGGCGGAATTAAATCATGCAATTCCATCGCACACTCCCCGAAATGTAACCGATAAAAAACCGACAAGCTGGCAACTCGGCGACGATGTTCAAGGCTCTGGAGCTTTGATTTGACCAGTGCTTCATTGCCGATGAGTCTCTTGGCTCGCTTTTCGATCGACTCTAGTGCATCAAGCTGGTATTAGGCAGATCCGTCCCAGAGATGAGAACAGTACTCCATGCACGATCGAACTTGCGCTTGATACAAGTTGAGCAGCTGTTCCGGCGTAAAGTACTTTCTCACCTTCGCAAGGATCCCCAACTTATTGGAAGCCAGCTGAGCCTTTGCCTCAATGTATAAAATGAGGTACAGTAAGTGGTGGATGAGATGCAAATAAATTTGCTTTCTCACTTGCAGAGTAGGACGACGGAAATTCTTTTCAACCGCTTTAGACGGGGACCAGAACTGTTAACTACCCGGAGCGTGTGATGCCAGCATGGCCCCAATACGTCCAATATGGTCCAAACGTACCCCACGCAGAACCCGCTTGCAGAACTTGGCAGCAGAGTTAATAGCTATTTTCCTCGCGCGAATTCTACGAGTACGTACACAGAGAGTGGTCACCCGGAGAGAAGCACCGCCAAGGATAAAACGCAGAAAAAGTGCCGCATCTCACCCGCGTCTGCTTTCTGCATGCTCTGTCATTTCTCTGCTGATTTTCGTATCGCCATACTGGCCTCGTGCCTCTAGGACTTTTATCTTGAGGAGAGCAGGTTGATATGGATTTCACCAGACCATGATCAGACGTTTCCAGCGGGGCTGAGACCGATACAACAGTCAGCAAAAGGTCTAAGCAATTGGGTGTATGGCTGTCAACATACGGTACCCGCGTTGCCACATTCACCAACCGGGTTAGATCTAGAGTTGGCGCAAACTTGCGTGTCTCTAACCCGGCATGGTCAGTTTTTCGGTACGGGCAAGCCTGTGGTGTCGTTGCCCGGGAAGGATGATTTTTTCTTGTTTACATCGTTTTAGTGCAATCGGGTTTTAAATTTTTGAATTAACTTCTTTTATATTTGGAAGAATTAGGTTCAGTTGTTCATTAACTGAATATATTCTCAAATCGGCTTGACCCCCAACCATCACCTTTGGTGTGGGTGTTATAATTTGAACAAAACATGCTGCAAATGAGGATGCAGCCACATTGTTGATAACTGGAACAAATTAACGTTTTTAGAGCACCAGCATACCTGGCCAATTTGTTGTGTATAAAGTTACATGACTATATTGAATTACTTGCAGTTGCCAAAATCTTTTTTGAGCCGATTCTGGTTTATAAACCTAGTTGGTAGTCATCAAATCGGGCAAAAGACGTCTACCCTGTGCTTCTAGCATACAGCTGACAATCACGAGCCCTACCAGTTCATAGGTCGTCCAACGCTGCGTCTTTTGTTATTTTTACGCGGTCGGCACTCCAAAAAATGTGTGAGCAATATGCTCTGCCCACTGCCACTTAAGATTCTAAACAATATCGGTATGTTTACTGGTGTGCCTGCTGCCAGTACAGGCACATGATCCATTTCTTTCAACCTTATCTGTGAGATGACTCTTGGAGCCATTTGCACTGATTTCCATTGTGTCCTAAGGCTACTGTTCCTGAATTGTATTTTAGGAGCTGTGTCAAAACCTTCTTCATTTGCCAAAGTTTAACAAATTTCCAGGCTATTGTTTGAAGAAGTCAGGCGGTTATGGCAAGTTATCATCGTAACCCATAAATCTAGGTACTTGTTTTGAGCAGTAATTAAGTAAAACTAATTTAAATGGCGTCCTAAAAATATTTAGTGGCACGACACACGCGTCACTTGAGTCGTGGATTTGCTATTGATATATGTGTTTTTGATATACGTGGTATTAATCACTTGGTCCATCCAAGTGATTAATATGGCATTATTCATAATGGCCAAAAAATTTTAAAAATGCCCAATATTGATAGGCAATATATTAGAAACTTTTAAAATAATTAAATTGACCGGGTTTCTTGGACAGTGCCCATTACTTGTTGGGTAAATAATGAAGCGATAAGTAATGAAGCTTAAATCAGTATTTATTACTTTGTCCGATTTGACTTTACTGCATTCATATTGCCCGGGCATTATATATAATGCCTTGATTAATCACTTGGTCTATGATATATGTAATACTTAAAAATAAATAAAATCATTGTAATAATAGGTAGATGTTATAGCGACGAATAGGTAGACTTCCACAAAAAATCGCCATTAATAATAATGCATAATAAAATCGTGGGGTTTTGTAGATCTGTGTTATTTGCGGCTGATATTGCTAGACTAGACATAGTCCATATTTGGCACAACTTACAAACCACATGGTAGAAAGACAGGTGCCAGTATTCGATATAAAATGCGCTAAGCATAAATAAATATTTAAGTAGTTTAGTGTGAATAAATTTAGTTTTTAATGTAAACGTAGAGCGTTAATATAGTGTGATGATCGAAAAGCCAAAATTCGACAGCGTTTGACATTTCCATATATGTTTGGCATATTTCACTTGTCTATGGCCTCTTAACCATACCAGTGCCATAGATATATAAAAAAATATTTATCTATGCTTTGCACTGTCACACTGGTAAATACATGCATGGTTTCGGGATTTTTAGCATATAGCACTCAGCAATGGTAAGAGCAGTGGCCCAGTGGTAACGGCCCCGAGTTACGTGTCGTAGATCGAGGCTTCGAACCCAGGCAGGCGTTTAACTTTTTGTAAATTACATCATTACCACTGAAAACGGTGAAGGAAAAAATCTTGGGGAAACCGGCATGTCCTAGAACCAAAAATTCGAAACATCCACCAATCCGCACTGGGCCCACGTGGTGGAATAAGGTCCATTCCCTCTCACAGGGAGGAAGCCTGTATCACAATAGTGGGAACATTAATAGGCTGATTATGATGACTCAGAAGTATTTCCAGAGATTAACATTATCCATAACGCAAAAAATTGGTACCTACCAAAGACACCGACTTCCAAAACCCAAGTTACTTTTCACTTTGGAGTTTTTTTATTTGGAAGTCGTATAGTAGGTACACTACCTTGGTCTGTTATTTTTTTCTGTAATTGGAAAATTGTAATAGGCCTTAATTTTGTTATAATAAGTAAGCATGCCTTGTAATTGCTGCAGCTGTCAGATTTTAAAATCATCATCATCATCATATCAGCCGAAAGACGTCCACTGCTGGACATAGGCCTCCCCCAAGCGTCGTCCCACATAGACCGATCCTGTGCGTCTCGTATCCAGCGGATCCCCGCAACCTTCACCAGGTCATCGGCTCAACTAGAGGAAGGCCTTCCAACGCAACGTCTTCTGGTTCGCGATCGCAACTCCAGAACTTTTCTGCCCCATCGGCCATCCGTTCTGCGATCAATGTGCGCTGCCCACTGCCACTTAAGTTGGCAATTCTTCGGGCTATGTCGGTAACCCTGGTTCTACGTACATATATACTACGTACATACGTCGTACGGATCTCTACATTTCTGAATCCATCACGCAAGGAAACTCCGAGCATAGCCCTTTCCATTGCCCTATGGGTGAAGATTTTTAAATAAAATAAATAGAATAATAAATTGGGTGGCCTATATTTATCAACTCTCATTATTAACTTCAACATTGAACAAATCACGATAAAATCCTTCCAAAATTTTAACTCAATTAACCGAAAATCATTGATTTTCATTAACGACACCACCAGCCCCCTTCTACCATCGGACATCTAGACGCACTGCAAGTTACCATCCTTACCTTGTTGCCATTCCACCAATTCGCACCAAGCGCTTCCAAACGTCCTTTATAATGCGCACAGCGAAGGAATGGAACTCACTACCTGCGTCTGTGTTTCCGAACGCATTTAACCCGAATCTCTTCAAAGTTAGAGTGAACAGGCTTCTTCTGGGTAAGCTCACTCCATCGTCGACTCTGTCTCTGTCATTGACCTAGACTAGAGTCAAGAGCAAACCCATCAAAAGTAAAAAAAAAAAAAAAAAAAACGACAACAGTGTTCGATGGTTTTTATTCGAATTTTTGGTTAAAATGAAAGTGAAGGTGGACTAGCCAAGTTACCGAAATGGTCAAGCTATGTTTGTATGAGGAAACTTTAATTTAAACTTAGTAATTAATGAATAATGAGCATGTGGACGCCTGGAAAGAAGCATAAGAGTAAAGGTAGATTGTGAAGAGCGTTTTTGCTGGTCAGTAGCCCACCATCACATGAATTTGCTACAGCCCACCATAGATTGGCGCGCTCTGTCGTATGTCAAACAGATAAATGTGATTAATTCCTAATTTATTTCAAGTATGTTTTTGATGGTTTCAAACAGGATGTTTTTTATTATTTCTTGTCCAGTAAGCACACACGATTACATTATCAATTGAATAAACCGTAAAAAACCGCGAGTATAGTTGAGCAGCTTCAGAACAAAAGCCGATAAATCCACTTTTCGTATGCTGCTTTTTAGACTAATATAATGTCAATTCGACTTGTAGGAAGGGCTTTCAAATACGTTTGATTAAAAAAAAAACTAGCGTTGATAGTTTCCCCACAATTTTAGTTTCAAATATGGAATTTTTGGGTTTTGTTCCGACCATAATGTAATTTCTCAGGATTTGAACGGCTACATTGTAATTATCGGCTTTTGTCCCGGTACTTTCGTAATAAGTGTCTTTTCCCGATTATAAGTTATTGTGTTGTGGATAGGTAAAGTTAGTAAATACATGTTTAATTTATATAATCTTTATAATGTAGTTTTATTATCAATAATAACAAATTCTTATACTAAAACGTTGCTTGCTTCTTCTTTATTAAAGTCGCAAAAAATATGTTCATCTTCAGATTCATGCTCATGATAGCATTAAGTTTGAACCTACTAAATATTTATACCACTTAAATTCCTCATTAATACATGTATGTACTGATATATATGATAAAAAGAAAAAAAAACGGGCATAAAGTGGATTTATCGGTTTTTGTTTTGGAGCTCCTGTTATGGTAATTTAGACACTAAAACAGCGACATCTATTAGAAAAACGCAATATTGTGTTCAACACGGCGTTGCTTAACAGTTGCCGCTAGTCGTCAACAGATGGCGCTGACGCAAAGCTTGCTATATTTTGACAACTCCCCTTCGGCTACACGCGGAACTCGGCGGAACGCCACAGTTCGGTAATGGCTGCCACCGGGGTGGTTGACTCGCGCCGCTGTCATTGCGACACGCGTTGATTGGTTGTTTACTTTATTTACATCACAATCATAACCAATACAATCACAGTGTGAAGTGTTTATTTGTGTACTACGCTTGTTGAATGCACGTTTGTAAACGGAATAGTGATTTCTTATAAAGTTTTGAACGCGATGAGCGACGATTCGCTCAGCAAGCGTTGGTAGAATGCATCGTCCAGTGTAGTGTTGTGATAATCGAAGTTTACCGGCCCAATGCTGGGCTACAGAGGCGCGATGTGTAGCCGGCAGCATACCCAGGCGTGTCTCAACACTTCCCTGTCCATAAGACAGGAGATACAGAGATTTGAAAGCGTGCATCCTTCTATCTACGCTCTTTACGACCTTGTGGAGTTGGTACCTGATCCATTGCTGGCGCAGCAGATAAGAGACCACGTCGTGGCCATAGAAGGTTGGTACTGTTTGAATGTTTACAAGGTAGCGTGCGGTTTCTACGGGCGACTGAGTTGTTTATACTTAGATAAATCACGTTGGATAACCTAATAATGCGCAGCTTGTATTTACGATAAGTACCGGAATTACCTACTAGCTGTTATCCAGAATTTATTCGCGATTCAGTTGAATCACAGCGTGACGAATTTGAATTTGGAATTCGATTACTACAGTTGGTTCATTGTTTGCGTGACGCCAAAACAATTGACAACCTAAAATGATCAAACTATGGAATGACTTCGACATCAATAGTTACCCATTTACCTGCCTAATATTCTTACATGCTATACTTGGCAGGGCTTGAAGAATGGGAATCCCGTTAAAATTCTAGGTACCGACATTACACGCCGAAATTAATAACATTTCAGAAATCAAAACTGCGAAAAGAACACAGTTTGATAACAATCCGACACTTCGAATTACCATTCAAAGATACTGACACACCTCTAAGTAGGTAAGTGTGTATATGTTACTATAAGAATGCTATACTTTCTCCGGTTTTTACGACATCGGCGCAAACCCGGTCCTTACTTGATAGCATCCAGTTTTTGTAAGGCGCATTTCCTCGTGTTAATTCGCTGCGAAACTTGCCAGCTTCGTGTCAATGTCAAGGTTTGCAGGTTAAGTTCTTTAGTAGTTATTGTAGAGTAAACCAGTATCTATTGTATTGTAGCTACTAGTAGAATTATCATTTTATGAGCAGAAGTAGCAGCTATTCGTAATCAAGTCAGTAACGTGACGGCCAAGGAAATATCTAGTCTATTGTTATTTGTTAATTACCTATATTCGATTGCATTGTTTCGCTACTTGGTTTAACCAAAAAAAAATAGCCATTCCTTCCCTTCACCCGAAGGTGTCGCAAAAAGCAAACATGGTTTTCTAAAGAAAAGACGATGGCGTCCCTAAGTCTACTTAAAACATCATGCTACGAAACGTGGTGGTTTTAGTAAAGGACGACAAGAGTGTTGTTCTCGTAAGCAGGTAGAAGGTTGCTTCAGTTTAGCGGTGGTCCTGCGGATGTTAGCTATTTTATCATTGTAAAATGACTATTGTATCTTTTTTCATACATCGAACATGAACGAAACGCTGTTAAAAATATTTGGCATGCATTGGCGAAAGCCTACTAAAAGACACTCAAAATGACATTAATGAGGGTAGCAAGAGAAGTTGACTAAGAGCAAATACGAGGTAACGAAAGTCTTCAACTTGAAGGAGTTTGGCGAAACAAAAATAAATCAGAAGCCAATTTTTAACTAATCCGCACCAGTATTGTCAGTCTTGAAAACGAAGAAAGAAGCTCTGCCAAAAAGGGCAACTAAATGTAAACCGCAATATGACAAGGAATTCATTCAATCAACTCATGCGAAATGTCTTTAATCTAGAATGTTCATTACTAATGCGAAGAGCAATGGTTGCCATTAAATATCATTAGCAACCAACAGTTAACCGCGTAGGTGACCGAAAGACCTAGCTTTATCTCAGCTAGACTGTTTATTTCTAGGTTAACGATTTATGAGCAACTCGACCTGTCAGTAACGACCGCGGGTATTTTTAGAAACGCTGATTTGAAATCAATAAAGTGGCAATTAGAGATATGTTTGCGTGATTTATTCCCTTATTTGTGTTTAGTTTTATGTGGTGATGTGAGAAATGGAGAGTAAATAAGTTGAAGTCATAATCAGAGTGTTTTACAATCAACATTGAGCATTTAGCGTGTTGAATGGCAGGAATGCAGAAATTGCAGGAAGTATCTCATATATACCTAGATTTAGTTTGATGCTAAGGATTTCCTGTATGACTTTTGGCTTGAATGTGCGCTGATCACTGCATATTATGTATTAGGTATATTTGCTATCCGTTGATTAACTAATTATGACAAATGAGAATGTTGGTTTCCTAATAATGACAACTTTCCTTCACGATACGACATGTTGACTTTTGTTTTTTTGGAAATGTCTACATGTAAATCTATCCTGAA
Organism: Orthosia gracilis; assembly: GCA_947562075.1. NCBI lineage: Eukaryota > Metazoa > Arthropoda > Insecta > Lepidoptera > Noctuidae > Orthosia > Orthosia gracilis. The sequence goes on along the minus strand of OX387272.1, from coordinate 46,778,193 downwards.
TATAAATGTATTCCCATAAATACCGCTTAGAATTGATTCCCCGACGATCTCCAAGTCCGGCCAATTATTTATCATCGTCAGACGCTGCCCATCACTTTTGTTCTACTAAACCTCATCTTCCTTACGCTATCCTGGCCCTCTGCCAGGGTCCGTTTTCCTCCTAATTCTTCCCACTTTATAACTGGCGCATCCTCAACGCTAAGTTCTTGTCCTACATTCGCAAAATGCATAACATTTACAAGTTATTCTAAGGCAAATTAAGGTCAAAACTGTGCAGTGTAATCAAAGGAATTCTGTTATTATACAGCATAGTTTAATATCTCGCATAACGTGGAGTTATGCCAAGTATTACAAATATGATCTAAATAACATTCTTGAAATAAGTACGTCGGGCGCTAGTCCGGCGTTACTTTGAACAAAAAAGTAATTAAAGTACTCTTATTGCTATATAAATTCTATGCTAATTCCAAAATGAATGTAAAGTAACTATCGGCTTGTCAAGTTGAAACAGTTAATGTAACAGTGATATTTTACAAACTCCAGAAGCAATTAGAATTATTCTAACGACTATTTCTGGAATTAACTCTGACTCTTTTGTTAGCAGACGTTTCGTCTTGAACAAGTTTTCTTATTAAAGCCAGATCTTTCTTTAAATTAGTGGTTTCATTATGAAAAACACAGGAACCGAGTACCAGGATGTCCCGACTCTTTTCTGTTGTACAATCAATATCATTAAGACATTACAATCCTTATTCACTACTTAAATGAACCTCTGCCAATCTTCGCCGCAATACCCAGCTCTGTAAATTCTGAACGCGACCGCGCAAAAGCTTTCTTTGTAAAATTCTCTTCCCTGGTGTATATTCGGTCCTTATCCATTTCCTTCATCAAGTGCTACAATTGAACGCCTCAAGCACTGCAACCAGCGAAATGTAGGTCAGAAAATGCAATCAGTGCTCAACAATATAAAATAGATGGAGGTATTTGCTCACCTGGGACTGAGAGAAATCTGAAATGAATCAGTTTCTTATTTCTGCACTGTTATAACTAAGGGGCAACTCGCTAAATAGGTCACTGCAGTGCTCTCAGATACGAAGTCTTATTATTTTGTATATTACGAAGCCCGAAACTTCCGTTGAAATTGGATATTTACTGCTACTGCAGTAGAATCTGCATGTAAGTTACTTTCAGGTGAAAAAAACGCTCGAACGTTTTCAATTTCAGGGATAATCTTCAGAGATTATTCCGATATGTGGAGTTAAAACCCAACGCGTACGTTTAAACTTTAAGCCCTCGTTTCCAAGTTCACAGACTAAAACCTCGTTTATTGGGTGGCATATTGGGACGTCTATTGATAGTCTTTCAAGAATGAGTATTTGTTTGTGAACACAATCAGAAGTATTTCAATCATAGTCTAGCAAGGAAATTATTAAAGATACAAATATAACGAATGAAACAATAAGAACCGTAACATTTACAATTTAATCTCTAGACAGTTTGGCCTCGAAAAATCCTTGGCAATCACGATCTTGACATTTAACTTGGCAAGTGCGTTTCGTTGCGGGGTGTTATGTCGGAGTCGGTAGTAAGCAGGCATCGTCCTCGTCCGATAAGTGTCGGCAGCTTGCCAGCGCACCCTTGAAAAATTTGAATAATGCACTCCACGTTGACGATGGGCCAATTATGCTTAGTGGCTTATGCTACCCTGTTACTTTTGCTTGCGGCACGAGTAGTTTTTACTTTACTTTTTTAGTTAGTTTGTCCAGCCTAGTGGCAAAAGCTTTTGTCGAACAATCAGTTAGTTTGTCACGTCTAGTAGCAAAGGCTCTTGTCTAACTAGCAATCAGTCGGATGAAAAGTTCTTTCTAGGACGTCGAGTCGTTGACTGTTTGATTGATCGTAAGCAGTGAGTACAATTAGATCCATTTTATCTTGGAGGTAATTAGTACTAGTAACCTATTTTCTTGAGCGGACAATTACGCGAGAAGTAAATAAATTCTTAGATTTTCTTTGAATCGTTCGAATCGTTCGATGTTATTTTTGTTCCAGCAAATAATGTTAATAAAAATCTGTTAAAGTGGTTCCATATAGAAACAATCAGTGCTTACTTTATAACAACTGATTGGTACAAAAATCCGTATCACTGGCATTTATTTATTGAATAAATTGTAAAAGAATTCTCTTATCATTGGCACGCTTATCCGGCCATTTCCTTTCAATGTTATGATTCAGAAGGAAGCAGACCATTGCGATAGCCCTATTACTAATTTCACCTTACTTATATTACTACAATTAGCTTTGATTGGTTCACTACGGGGGACAGGACGGTATGGAAGAAGAAAACGTGTTGCGCCGACCCCGAGTAACATGGGGTAAGAGCAGGCAGATGATGATGGTTCAATACCTTTGTATTTATCCTAGAATTATCACAAATCACAAGCATAGTTAGCCTGTACGGTTCAAGCTGCTGTTGTGACACAAATCTTCTCTATGTTAAGGGAGATACAGCCCTAGTATCCTCCACTCAGGATGTGGACCCAGTGAGAATTGTCAGATGTCACATGTCCTCAAATTTTAAATTTTGGGATATTCCGGTTTCCGCACGAATTTTCGTTAACCGTCTTGAAAGCAGAGGTTAGAAAATAAATTACACAAACACCAAAAGTTGTCAAAAAATAAAAGGCCCGTTTTGACAGCTATAAAAATACTTGATAATAAATAACTTGATGCGCTTTGTATTTTGTGATGATCATAGTGTAAGGGTAACATAGTAATTAATTAGAATGTTATGAATTTGATTTTTCAATTTCTTACGTAGAAATTTATCGCGGCATGTAAAATGAGAAACATCAACGGACTTCTTAGATTGTGATGACATTAGTTGCTTAAATCTAGGTTAATCTCTCGTAACAGCCAACAATAAGAATAGTCCATACCTGTCTGAAAATATTACTCAGCCAGTAATTTGTGGAGGATATTTAATACCTACACTTTAAAATATTCTTCACTTCAGTGTCCTCTTCACAATACCCATCTTGCACTATACTAACAAATAAAAATAAATAAGAAGCGTCTCGACCTCGCTATCTACAATTTTCGTCGGACCACGATCTTGACATTTAGCTCCAGAGTGCATGGCTGCGGGAGCACTCACAAATAGACTGGGCTGGAACGTTGGAACAATAGTACCGGATTAATGTCGTAACAAGGTGGAATAGTTATCTTTTGATTAAAACGTGTAGCTGTTACATTACAAGTAGCTTTAGAGTTTTACCATTGAAATATGAAATACATATTGTTAGTAAGACATACGTCCTGGAATTCGTTTCATGGTATAGGTACTCTTTTGCAAACCTATTGTGTATGCCGTAAATATTTATTCTTGAGTATTATTATAAAAAGGCAAAATTTGTTTGTATTATTTAATCTATGGAATTAATGAGCCGAGCTACACTCTTGCTGTGTGTCATACCATATCTAGGTATAATCTACTTTTAATCACGAAAAGTAGTGTTTCTGCGGAATAGACCACGTGAGCGAAGTCGCGGGTAAAAAGCTAAGTGTCTTATTTTATGACGAGCATAATAAAACAAAAATGAATGAATAATATTACTATGAATATGTACACTACAAATAAAATACTTGAGAACGGCTTATCCTCGTTTCATTAGTATGGTAAGTAGTTAACCTTTTATATACTTTTTTAATTAGGTACTTAAAAAAAAAACTTTGCTCCACACTAGGAATTTCTTCCTGTATCGTGAATGCGTTTACAAACATATAAACTCACATGCACAACACCCAGAGCCGGAACAACTTTTTGTAGGTCATACAAATATTTGTTTATTTGTTCCGTGCGGGAATTGAATCCGCGACACGCAGCTCAGCAGTCAATCGCTCGACCACTGTGCCAACCGTGTCAACACGACACAACTAATTGTCTACTCGGCTTCGCTCCCGTCAACTACCTACCTACCTATCTTGTCCTACCTAAGTAAGGTACTTACCTTACTTAGGTAGGTACCCTACCCTTCCAACGTACTTACATTAAAACTTACCCTACCTAGGTACCTAACTACCTACCTACCCTGCCCTACCCTACATACCTACCTATCTATCCTACCCTACCTACCCTATTCTACCCTTCCAACCTACTTACCATAAAAAAAATTCTCATCTATCTCCTTGCCAGATTTCATTGAAATCTGCAGTGGCTTAGGCGTGAAGGTAACAGACAAACAGACAGAGTTACTTTCGAATTCATAATATTAGTATGGATTTTTCTTACGGATTTGTTGAATAACTCTACTTATTAAATAAATTATCTGCCTAATTTTCTAACTCATTAATTAGCAAATCGGTTGTTAGTTCACGAAATCTTCCAAGCTAATTTAATTATTCATGAACACTGCCAATCCTCTTAAAATCAATCCTTTGTAATAACTTATTTATAACAACCCCGGTTCTAAAACTCGATTATTCGCCGTAATCGAGTTTTCAACAAGTGGCCTTTTGAGTCAATAAGCTGACGTTGAGTTGATCTCGAAGAGTATCTGAGTGCATTGATGTTGCGAGGCAATCGACTGAGAGGAGATCAAAATGCCGGCTATACGAACCTATAGGTACTTATGACTATAATGATGATCGTATTTGACGCTACGTAGGTAAATGTACAGGAAAAATTGCACTAACAATTGAAACTAAGGTAATGCATTTTTTGAATTTCATTTTTATGGATTTCCAATATGTAAGACCGAGAATAAAATGAAATCCCATTCACTCAAACATTGAAATCGGAAAATATTTTCTCTTCATACAAACCTGAAGATATGCGAGATGCGACTGCCAGTAGGTAAATGCCTCGCATTTTTCGTCGAGCACTTTCACGCTACTCGATTCGTTGAATCCGGATATACCCTCACAGGATTTCGAAGCTGATTCATAGAAAAAAGGAAAAAATATTTTAAATTATTTATGTAAATAATTATAAAAAGTGACATAAATATTTAACATAGGTACTGTATGTAATCGCAAAATAACCAAAGCTAATAAGATCAGTCTCGTCCGTTCGCTTGTTTTCCCCTTTTTTCTCTACGCAGCTGAGACATGGACACTACGAGAACAGGAAAGGAAAAACGTAGATGCTCTGGAAAAGTGGTGTTGGAGAAAAAATGCTTGGTATTTTTAGACAGAATTCCGCACAAACGTCTCCATACTCCAAGAACTCGACATCAAAGAGCGTCTATCAGCAGTAGTACAGTTTCGAATACTGAAATTTTTTAGTCGTGTCTGAGGCGGAATAACGACTCCATTGAGCGCCTAGTGGTGCAGGGCAGATTGAACGATAACAGGCCACACGGGAGATCACCGATGAGGTGGACTGATTAAATTAAGTCCGCCGTTGGTGGTCCCATAAATGAGTGCGCCAAACTTTCATGTAACCGAGCCAAATGATGAGAGATCGTGCGGCGAGTTACCACACCAGCGATTAGCCAAAATTCATTGTGACCACCCACGATCGCTCTGTCAAGAGCGAAACGAAGAAGAAGAATGTACAATCGATACTAGGCGCAAACACTATTGTTTCTCAACCAAACAACCAATTTTGAGTTTAACTCGCCTTTAAACATAAGCTGCCCTATTGTATCCGTTTCTGTGTTTTGTTTACAGTAAAGAATAAAGCAAATAGGAAGAAACAAAAATAGAGATCCAGGACACTTAAGACTCAGATGTACTCCTCACGAAATCTGGCCCAGAAGACTGACAAGATAGCCACATTGAATGGCAATGGTCGTAGGTTTATAGAAGTTGGGATTAGAGCTATTTCATCAATTCTCACTTTTATAATCCAATGTGTGTCGAAATCACCTCACGGTGTGCCATTAGATGGGTACTTTACACCAACACTTCCATACGAAACAGATTTTTTAATTAAATAAACGCTTGGCTGAGAGCCAGCAGGGGAATTCACTTCGAAAACTTGGATACAAAAGTGGGTCATGTAAGTAAGGTAATTCTTGTACGAGAGCTGTTTTAAAATGTTAACTAGATACCATTTTTCCAATACCAGTTGTCTTTTAGACAGAATTCCGCACAAACGTCTCCATACTCCAAGAACTCGACATCAAAGAGCGTCTATCAGCAGTAGTACAGTTTCGAATACTGAAATTTTTTGGTCGTGTCTGAGGCGGAATAACGACTCCATTGAGCGCCTAGTGGTGCAGGGCAGATTGAACGATAACAGGCCACACGGGAGATCACCGATGAGGTGGACTGATTAAATTAAGTCCGCCGTTGGTGGTCCCATAAATGAGTGCGCCAAACTTTCATGTAACCGAGCCAAATGATGAGAGATCGTGCGGCGAGTTACCACACCAGCGATTAGCCAAAATTCATTGTGACCACGATCGCTCTGTCAAGAGCGACACGAAGAAGAAGAATGTACAATCGATACTAGGCGCAAACACTATTGTTTCTCAACCAAACAACGTACATTTAAACAGAGACAAAATAAAGTTGAAAAGGAAGTATTGTAAGGTAGTGTATTTCTCTATGGCACTGAGGTTTGCAGTTAAAGAACCCAATTTTGAGTTTAACTCGCCTTTAAACATAAGCTGCCCTATTGTATCCGTTTCTGTGTTTTGTTTACAGTAAAGAATAAAGCAAATAGGAAGAAACAAAAATAGAGATCCAGGACACTTAAGACTCAGATGTACTCCTCACGAAATCTGGCCCAGAAGACTGACAAGATAGCCACATTGAATGGCAATGGTCGTAGGTTTATAGAAGTTGGGATTAGAGCTATTTCAGCAATTCTCACTTTTATAATCCAATGTGTGTCGAAATCACCTCACGGTGTGCCATTAGATGGGTACTTTACACCAACACTTCCATACGAAACAGATTTTTTAATTAAATAAACGCTTGGCTGAGAGCCAGCAGGGGAATTCACTTCGAAAACTTGGATACAAAAGTGGGTCATGTAAGTAAGGTAATTCTTGTACGAGAGCTGTTTTAAAATGTTAACTAGATACCATTTTTCCAATACCAGTTGTCTTTTGGCTTTATTTTGGAATATATATTTTTTTGGACCTTAGAGTACAGAATGGTATTGTTCTTTGGAAACTGATACCAAAGCCCCTATTTCTGTTTTGTTGGTCATAATAGAATGCTATTGCATTTTTCAATACTTACTTTCACCAGCGTAAAAGGAGGATTTTCGCTTCTCAAGAAAACGTATTCTCCGATTAAAAAGTATCTTGTGTCCGTCCAAAATTCGTCAAAATTTATTTGGCGGTTTACGTGTGCAAACGTATCAAACAACAGAAACAGAAATAAAGATAGTTACTTTTGTATTTGTAGCATCAGTATTTACAGAAAAAATGTATATTAGGATAATTATATGCAAACACGGAAGAGGAGAGGTCCATTTCTATGAATAGGTACCTATAATTTTGTTATCTTTCCTAAACCAAAAAAAAAGGTAAAAAATCCAGTTAGATATGGTATCCAAATATTGTGTTACGTATTTTGGATTCAATAGAATATTTATTCTGGATTATTTTGCCTCGATACATATCCATATTGTAGTTACGAGACTCAGCCCATTCCTTATTCTCAGAAACTTGTATAAAAAAACTACCTACTTTGTTTTTATAACAATACTTTATCTTCACTAAAATATCAACCAATCTTAGTATTTCGATAGCTTCCCATTTCCCTCAGATATTGGTAGAGCCAAAACCATCTGAATTCTCCCTATTCAATTTTGATTTAATATTGAACATTCCACTGCATCATTAATCTCCTGGGTGAAGGTGAATACGATTCCAACCCCTCTGGGGGCTGACGTGCAAATAACTAATTAATGTCAAATGTCAAAGCTAACAATAAAGTTGGAATCTAATTATGTTTTGGCTGTAGCAATTAATTTTAATTAAACACAATGCTTTGTTTTTGCATGATGTATGTCGTCAAATAAGAAAGGGATCTTGAAGACATAGAATGGTGAATTATAGCATAAGCATAACATAATCAGCCTTTTAATGTTCCCACTGCTGGGTCTCAGGCCTACTCTAATAGAGAAGAAGTGGGCTATACCTAGGTAAAGAAAAGAAAGAAATAAATAAAAGAAAGAAAGAAAACACATTTATTTGTCACAAGCCACTAGAGCACACAAAAAGGTAAAAAAAAATGTATGAATGTCACATGTCTTTAATATTTTTGTCCCAAGACATGCATGGTTGCCTCACGATGTTTTTCTTCACCGTTTTGAGAACTGTGGTGATGAAATAAATTTTACAAAGTCAAGCGCCTGCTTGAGTTCGGTCGAAATAAATTGTACAAAGTCAAGCGCTTGCTCGAGTTCGGTCGAAATAAATTGTACAAAGTCAAGCGCCTACTCGAGTTCGGTCGAAATAAATTGTACAAAGTCAAGTGCCTGCTCGAGTTCGATCCCACGATCTACAACTCGTAAGTCGGGGCCACCACTGCTCTCCACTGCGCATTTATATATGTATTAGTAGGATTTTGCGGTAAAGATCGCTGCCGTTTCTTCAACATCCATATGCTTGAAATATACCTCCATGCATCTATCTAGTTGAGTTATGACACTTTGTCTATTGTAGGAACAATCGACAAAGACGCATTTACATAGCAAAAACAAAACCTAGTATGTTGTTATTGTTACATGACTATTGTTTTTTAAGTCTTCAGTATAGTTAGTGTTAACGTTTGTGTTCGCGAACCTCGTGTGCAAGGGAGGCCCCCTTGCACACGAGGCTCAAGAACACCTTACAATCGAGGTTAAATTGTAAATATGTCATACCTACAATATTGTCAATTTAACCTCGTGTTACCAACTAACTCTGAGTTAAGTTTTTCGTGCCTGTGGGCCTTAGTCTTTCAATTTGCCTAGACTTTTTCCAACTATATTGGGGTCAGTTTTCAATCTTACCATATGTAGCTGAGTACTAGTGTTTTACATGGAGCGTCTGCATATCTGACCTCCATAACACAGTAACTGGGTAACATGATACCCCTTCTCAAGACTGCTGTCAGATTTCAGGCTTCTGACTATCCGTGACGAATGTCCGAGATCTTCAAATGACAGCCGGAACCAAGAGGCACGGAGGAATCTCGCTGTATAAAAATGATCACCCATCTACGGACCGATATCGGCAAGAGTTGCTTAATTTTGATTGATCCGTGCGGCTATTATTATTTAGCCAGTCTATATTTGCTTCAATAGAATATTCAACCAAATTAGACAAGAATGGATCTGAAAGGAATTTAATTCGCCAAGGTTCTAGCAAACTCCCTTCAAGGTGCCTTTGAAGTTATTTAGATTCTAGTTTGACGTTTGCACGTCAGTTAAAGTTCTTTCATTTAACTTGTAAATGGTTTGCTTACTCGCCTAATTTAACTTTCAATACAAAATAATTTTCTGAGGGATCCAGTCCATCCAGATTATGTGGGATTTAATTTTCAAACTTTAGGAAACAGTTGTTCTAGCATAACTTGAAAGCGCTAATTGCTAGAGCAGATTTTCATTACTTAATTTAAATATCGCGAAATACTAGAATAGTAATTAGTGATAATCTCTATTTTCTCAATCTTGACAATCTGGAAACTATCTACAACAGGATAATTATAGCTGATTAGCTACTTCTAGCGGCTTCGCCGGCGTAAAAGTCGGCAATTATCCCAAGGGATTACGCTCAGGATCTAAATTATATGTATTTTTACAAGGTCCAGTCTATTTCTACACCATAATTCATCAAAATTGGTTTAGGCTTGAAAACATATGGAAAGACAGACAGTTATTTTTGCATTTATAATAAAATTATAGATTAGAAAATAAAAATAAACCGGTCAATTGCGAGTCAAACTCGCGCACGAAGGGTTCCGTACCTTTATCACAAAAAACGCCAAAAAAATTACGTTTGTTGTATGGGAGCCCCACTTTAATATTAATTTTATTCTGTTTTTAACCGACTTACCAAAAAGGAGGAGGTTCTATGTTCGACATCGTGTATGTTTTTTTTTTTATTATTATTATTTATTTTCACCGATATCTCCATCAATTGTGGACCGATTTTGAAAATTCTTTTTTTTTTTAAAGAAAATGTTTCGAAATTGGTCCCAATTTAATTTGGTGAAGATCTGATGAAGAACTTCGAAGATATACGACAGAACTCTTCAATAAATAACGGCAAAACTCTCGGGATTGTTGCAATCGCATGTCTGTTTATTGATTATACCATTTCATAACATAGAATGACGCCAGTACGCTCTTAAGGGGTACGCAGATCTCTCGTTTCACCGGTTATGTTCAAGTTTCATGATACTGGGGTTATCTATTCTGTCGTTAAGGTAACTTACTAAACAACTTGCCTATTAGGTAGGTACAACTAAAAAGTAAAAAATAAATACTTTTTTACAAAAAAATACTACCGACTTCCAAATAAGAAAACTACAAAGTGAAAAATAACTTTATTTTTGCAAGTCGGTGTCCATAACGCAGTAAAACGGTACGTACGAATGACACCGACTTCCAAAAATAAATTTATTTTTCACTTTGTAGTTTTCTTATTTGGAAGTCGGTAGTATTTTTTTGTAAAAAAGTTTTTATTAGTATTTGTTGTTATAGCGGCAACAGAATTACATCATCTGTGATTCATGATTCATGAGATACAGCTTGGTGACAGACAGACAGACGGACAGTGGAGTCTTAGTAACAGGGTTCCATTTTCATCCTTTGGGAACGGAACCCTAAAAAGTAATACAAAATAATAGTCCAAATAAAACACATTTCATTGAAAGCTACAAGTTTCCCTCTAACTATAAATAATATAGACCCTCGAGTAGGAAGGACATTCTCACAAGCTCCGTATTGTACCAAGTATCAATGCATGAATTTTGAATTGAATGCATCACCGTACGTGAAAATGTCCCTTTGCGCAAATTCTCATAATCAAAGCCTGTGAGCTCAAAGCTATAACATTCAAAGACATTCTATTGCGACTGTAATCTGTAATATTTCGCTCACATGCACAAAACCGGAAACCAATAAATTATGGATCGCGGAATTGTAAAGTTGGTATTGAGTGTCGACTAGGAATAGAACGAAGTCTCTGCTGCTATTGCTAGCATTTCCACAGTAATGAAATTAGCATCAATATTGAGTAATAGAAAAATATCCAACCAGTCCAGTGCTGGACATTAACTAGATGTCAATTTTGAAAAAGAGATGTGCCAAATTTGAATGATCGCAACCGTACATTCTTCAACTTCTAAATGCCGCCAATTGGTCTGGTTTTGGCCATTGTCAAGACAAAACAGAGTGACACCTAACTTGTTTGTGAGCTTTTTATCCAACCTCTGAAGTCTCGAAATACTTTCTATCACTTACTAGTCCAACTTCTTTTCAGGAACCAAGCTATTCTTGTCCATATCAAAATGTGCCATAATCAAGCAAGCCAAGCAAGTTTAAAGAAAGTAAGCACTCTGATCGTCAACCTAATAATCAACCTATCATCTATAATTAGATTGAAGCACATACAATTACATGTTAAATAAAACACATGCTGCTTACTATAACACCGGCGATGCAAACCGGTTTGTAACACAATGTTATGGACTTGGACAGACCAATTTCAAGGCCGCGTCACGGCCAACATTACTTAAGTTTGCTGTCATTGTACTCTAGCTAAATGTAGTTTTAATGAAGGCCTTTGACTTGTATAGGAAACTTAGAATCTGATCTTAAATAAATATACTGATATTTTGTTGAAATCGTTTTTTGCGGTGCTGGAGACGTGAACTCAATTCAAATAATCATCCTTGAGGATACAGTTTTTGTTTGGCCGGGAACAAAAAATTAGCATAATCGTGATCGATTGAAGAATGAAAGATGAAGTAAAACATTTTGTTGAACTAGTCAACAAAAGAGCACGTCCGAACATTCTCAAAAACCAAACTACAGACTATAGGTATTTTAATAAATGCTTGTACCCTGAACAATGGTTATTGAGCAGGCGCCAACGCCGGCCGTCTCGTTCAAACAAGAGGTTTATAACAATTTCATTGAAAATATATTTACATAATCATAATAAATTTGCATACAAGACTACAGCCCCGTGTGTGGTTGCTTCTATTAGAAATAACTATAAAGGCCAAGTTAATAACGTTAACAAAAGCATCGCAAATATTTTTGTACCTCTACAGGACAAACACGAAGCAGATATCGAAAACCGAGAGTGGACATCGAATGTAGATCAAACGCATGAAATTTTATTGTAGAGGGTTTTTTTAGATTCTGTGACTGATTAAAAAGTCCCCGTTTCAACGTGTGATATCGACGAATCAATAATGCACAATATATTTGCACAGTGTTCGATACGGGTGTAGGTATGAAAAATACTAAAAATAGCAACGCTTTTTGGTAGGCGATGGATCCTGTGATTGAAAAGTTTGCTGTTTTTTCATTTTGCAGTAAACCGATCATTTATGCATTAAAAAGCATTTTTTATACTAAGCTCACGTCAGTGTTATTTTAATCATCTCCGTTGTGTCGAATTTATATTATCATTGGCAAAGCCAGAGCAACAATAAAAACATTCGGTTTTTTATGTGTCTTCCAGTAACATCAGACACAAGTAGAAACAAAACGGCCGCTGCTAAAACTGATGCTACCCCAAATGTAATAAATCGATTCAAAATAAAGATACCTGTATATATCCGTGATTGGAACCGTGTCCGATAAATGACGATACGTTCTCCCCCTATCACATGGGACCTACTAGAATAATGGCATACCGTAATGCAAACATCGAACTGAGTTACATACACAAATATGTACCTACTATTCATGTTGACGCTTCAGACCCTTCAGGGTTCATTGATATGACGATTGTGACAATATATACTAACAGTATTGATAAATTGGTAAACAATCTTCTGGTAAATATTGTCTGTATATAGCTTTTTCTTTTCCTTCAAAGTAATGAGAAATATTAGTTCTGCTATCCATTGCATTGTTTGCAGTTGCTGCATTGTTTTCATTTTGTAATAAACGATTAAGTTGGTAATTTGTAGCACCTAATTAGAATTTATGGGCTTTTACCACTGCCTCGTTGGTCTAGTGATCGCAAGGGCTACTGCTGAGCATGAGGTCCTGGAGTCGATGCCTGGGTCGGGCAAAGTATTATTGGGTTTTCCAACTTTTTCAGTTACAGCCCCGAGTTAGGGTTTTGTCCGGTTGATGGCAATAGTCTCGCCTTCTATAACATGGGACAAAAATATATCTGGCGACATGTGAGTGTACTGGCGACTCTGTCCAACCCTTCGGGGAATTCAGGCGTCAGGTTCTGTTATGTAACACGTATAGATAGGTCAAGCTTGGTATATATGTACTATCGTTATCTTCGACCTAAAGTGCGCTTCGAGTGCTATTTAAAACAGTTTTAACATAAACATATTAGCCAAACTGCAGCGATTGCAGTTTGCTTTACCATTGTGCAATCTAATTTGAATATCGTGCTTTTCTTTCTTATCCGTTTTTAAAGTTATGGAAATTGCATCGATTGGCTTTTCCGAAGCAATTTTCTGAATTAACATTACTAATCTTTATTCTTGCTGAAGACAAAGTGGAAGGCAAAGCAATATAAAAGGATTTTATTGCTTTGACCTTTGTCTCTTAAACTTCCATTGTTTCTGTCACACTTATTGTAAACTGGCTTCGTTTCCGTCAACAGTCTACCGATTTTTTTCTAGGGTTATTCTTCCACGGAGAATCTTAACACCGCCATTCAGAAAATGACGTCAATTGCACAACGCCATCTATCGAATATATAGTTTAACTGTCCGAGTATCTGATTTGCTTGTGTTGTGATATTTTACTTCTTGAACACTTTAAGTTCATCTAACTTTTGATGGAGGGTACCGATAGCGATGAGACAAAAACTAAGTTATTCATCAAGTTACGTACAATGTTTATGTATAAAATTATCTACATTGGTTTTGTACATTTTACGTGATGCGTGCAAAACTAAACAGATAAACAGAGAAAAATTACAAATATGCTGGCTTTTTAATTTTGCCAATATTTTCGATGTACAAAAACCAATTTTCTACAGAATAATTATATATTGTATTGATGATCTAAGATAAGAAAAAAGCAAGAGAGTTATTTCCACCGGTGATGCGCGACAACACCAACTCATCTCTTAACATTATTAACAATGAGATATCATAATCAAACTAATCAAACAGTGGGATATCTAAGCCAAATGTAACCTACGAAACATTTCTAAAAGTTTTAGAATGTTTAATTGCATCCTGCCCATAACGCGGAATCCTTCAATCCTCACACCATTACGTTTCAACTGAAGCTGGGACCTCCACCGTTCGGTGTAACGAACTCTTAGCGATGAATTATTAACCAATTTGTACTTTTTGCTTCTACTGATTGACTGTTATATACACAGTACACACGTATAGTTTTTTACTGGAACGAGATGAACTAAATTACAGTTTACACGTTCACGCTTCAAATGACGTGTTAATTATGATGAGATGTTTAGAAAACTTGCGTTTTTTCATCGATTGTATGACTATATTGGATTAAGACTCGCTGTCCAAAGAATTTACTGTTATTTTCTGGTGTATGTGGTTTTGCTTTGTATTACTTATTGGCGATAAGCCATCAACACAGCATGTCTTACTTGCCCTCTAAGACAAGCACCTTCTTGTGGCTGTCGATGTGTGATATGTGATGGCTGCCGACCGTCGACTACAGTTTACGCTCGAAATAGTGATGTTTAATTTACAGCAGATTTTGCAGATCTAGCCACCGTTCACTTAGCTTTTTGTCATATTTTTGAAGTATTTATAGTGAATAATGTTTGCATTTGGCATGAGTCTTAAAAAGGTTATCTTAACAATTTCAAAGCCTACAGTCGCCTAATTCTCGCTGATTAATTTTACTAAAATATACACACCTTGACACCTTGTAAATAAACTTCCCAAGCTACTTCGTCGGCATAAAATTGTGAAATATTAATTGAAAGCCGATTAGTTCAGATCAGGAAACGTTTTCAAGGTACTTACTATAAAAATGTTAAGAGATGGCTATTACCGGCACTGGCTACTAGCTAGATGTTCAGAAGAATCGGACGTCGAATCGGAAAGGCAATTAAAATCGGAAATGGGTTGTTAGGAGTTAGAAAAAGTTTCTTCAGATAAAGCGTAGTACCTAATTACTGACTTTTATTATTTCTTTAGCTGATACTAATGACTGTTTAAAGTCGATATAAGGTATATAGCAGATTTTAACATGGTTTGTTCGAATAATAAAACATGCAACAGACAAACAGTTTTTAAACAAAGTAAACCAACTAAGTCAATAGTTGCACCAGCATAAAAAAACTATTACCCAAACCAGTTTCAATTAACAATTTTGTTACTCCCATAAAAATCGCAATTTTTTGCACATGTCTGTTCTTCACAGTCTTCACACCAGTTTTCCAAACATGTTCGAGACGGCAATTATTATCGTCTCTACGGACAGATGACCAGATGTTATAAGTTTTTGTTTAACATCTACATAGAAACACGTGTTATATCGCTAACCATGATAACTCCACATTTGGACTCGTGAGGCAAACCGCACAATCGCTTACTAATTATATCTTTATTGTTATTCATTAACAAGTTTTATGAATGTAAACATGGTTTCTCGGTTTGAATACGTTTACCAGTAAACAGCTGGTTTCTGTTAGCGTACGAGGTAAAGTTTTTGTTTGTTTGGAATTATAAGCGGTGTTTAACAATGGCAATGTTATTATTCTCTCATTTCTGTTAATTTAGAATTACCTTGCAACTACGTTGTAATCAGTAAAGGTATTGTTAATGATTTAACTGTAAATTTATTAGTAAATCGTTATTCTTAAAACACACAATAATATCCTTGAATGAAAAAAATAAACAAATGTTTCATATTGTCCTTATAATGGTCGGTAATCGGTATACGTATGAATATACTTAAAACCAAGTTACATAACTGGACTATTCGCTATAAATGTACCATCCGACTAAGAGCATCGTCAGGGTAGACAAATATTTTATTGTTTGCATCTCACAAGACTTTACCTCGTAGGCGTGCCCTTGTATTCATCCATAATTCCAGAAAACATATACCTTACTGTTAATAAACACTGCAAAGATGTAGGATACTCTCAACCTTATTTATATGAGGACCAAGGTACATTTGCACTTGGCAGAAACCCGGAGGCGAATCTACACTGTATTACGCTGGAACTAAAGGACATGATTCCGGTCCTTCCCACGTGTTTTCGCGTTTTGTGGTACGGTCGACCACACAAGTTCAACTCCAAATACAGTTACTTCATTTATCGACACTGACAATGACTGAGAACGAAGACTGTGAGCCGTAATTAGCTCTTTGGTTAACAAACTGCTCATCGGTATATCGAACAATATTAAAGTAATAATCATGTTTTCGTTGGACGTGACTAGATTAATTAAAGATAGAGCTGGCACATTTTTTTCATTGCTAATTTTACCGAGTTCTAAATCTGCAATTAAAAGATATTGCGAGGTCGTGCCAATATTTTGATAGTTATGCTTAATCTGTTTGGTTATGTGTACAGTTAGTAATGGTCCGTTTCAAAATTGGAGTGGCTCTGTTGATTGTTATTTCAGGAGATTTGTTGTGTAAAGCTTTATTACTAAGAAAGTTTATTTTACTATTGAAGATTTAATAATACCTATTTAAACTAAATATGAAAAAGCTGTAACATTGCTTGTTTGCAGGAGGGTAATCTTTAGAACCTACACAAACCATGAACCCACGCTCAAAAACTCCTTTTGATCCCGAAAATTCTGTGGCCACAGTGAGCGAACCCGTGGCAAAAATCATCAGTACAAAGCAAAAATCTTTATTAGCAGGTTTATAGGAAACGCCCATATTGAACGGTGGGTGTCTATGACCTTGTGTTGTTAATGAGTGAATCTTAAATCGCCACACTGCGCACGCGTTGATAATGTGCTAAACACCTACGAACACCTCATTGACCCATCTCAGTTGACTTCTGTGACTAGCGTGGGTAGATCAGGAAGACACTGCATTTAGTTAGTCATTATGATATTTAATAAGAACCTAGAACAAAAACTTCTTCTTCTTCGTCCCTTTTGCCGTACTTCTCTATTAGATTACATCTCAGGTAGTCAACGAGTGCCAGTTTTTTTGTATGTAAATTTCTAAATCATAGATACTAAAGAAGGCCTCAGTTACAGAATAAGCAAAGTTATATGAAAGTCTAAAAGCCCTACACATTACATTACCGATGGTCAGCATAATACAACAGCTTATTTTAAATCTCCGTAATACTTATCAATCAGCATAAAAATATTGTTCAGTAATAACAACGAAGCCCGTAATTTCACTTCATGTCATAATCACTATTCAAAGACGTCATAAGTAATGCTATTGTTTGAGTATCAAAAGATTATTGTTATTGCTCACTTGTTACATACTATAGAAATTCAATAATAGAATATATTAAGTACTTTATTGTACATTACAATTATATTTACACATCTCTTTTACAAAAAAAAAAAACTATGGGAACACGTACAACGATGTAAGAACCTTCTCGATTTATTTGGAATTGACAAAGGCTCTACACAAATGACTTTCTTACAACGAAAGTGTTGCGATGGTGATGGAAAAATGTCATAAATGTGTGATCAATCCCTTACATTTTGGCATTTCGACCATCTCAAATAGAATAACACTTTGTCCAGAGTCTGATGTGTCCCTTACATTTTGACTATTTGACGTGACAACGTCTTATAATTCGATGGAGCCGGCTGCACGCACGAAAAAACATGACTCATGCGGCGTTACCTCGCTCTGAGGCGTTCCATTTAAGGCTTGAAGTGCAAGCGAGAGCGCGGAACGAGCGACAAAGAGGCACAATCGGTCTCCGCGTTCGGCAGCGTTCGAGATCTGTCCCTCTCCTACTTGAGTGAGCGATGCGTCCACGTGGACAGCTGCTTGCTATACAATAATACATTTACATGTTTTCGTTAAGTATGAAGTGCAGTGAAAAGTGAATGTGTTGTCAATTGTTTATAGCAACGATAATTGCGGCGATAAAATGCAACCATTCCAGTATTATCTTATGACGTTGTCACGTTCAACTATCGTCAGTAAACCGACTTTACAGACAACCGATTTTTTGACTGTCGTTATCAACTACGTAATTATATATATGTTACGGCTAATACCCGAAGTGCGGCTACACCTAGTATTAGCCGGTTGGAGCTTAGCTACACCTAGTTTTAGCCGGTTAGAACTAGGTGTAGCCACGCAACATAGTCGACGGAGCCCCGCTGCGCGGGGCTCCTATTTCCGTCCGCAGGGTCTAAAGTAACCTAACACGAACGAGATGATGTCATCTCGTTCGAACCTAACCTGTCCGTGTCGGGGTGCCCTAAGCTCCGGCTAATACTAGGTGTAGCCGCACTTCGGGTATTAGCCGTAACATATACACACTTTGTGTAGAACCGAACCAAAAGAAAAATATTTTTATCTATAAAATTGTAAGTTCGTATTTTTCAAAACTGATTAGAGAAGTAAAGAAATATGTATCGTGAAGTGTGATTCTGCAAGTCAAAAAGATTCCTTAGCGTCAGCACAACAAACTTAGTTAAAAGTCTCTGCAGTAACGGAGCGAGCTGGTTTCCAAGCGGCACGTTTTACTTATGCACCATTACCTTTTGCAACACCCAATATGTTGCATGCAGTTTCCAACTATATCCACGTATTTTATGCCAGTATTACTTGCGCTATAGAAAATGTTTTCAAAATATCATAAAATTTTACTGTGACCTTAAACAATGTTGTTTTGTAAACTCCTATGCAAAGTCTAGGAAGAATTTTGTTGTTCTAGTCTCAATATGTCATTGCGAACTGTATTGTGTGTGATTCGCTATGGGGAAATAACTGACATATAATACCTACATATGTGATATTTGTTGTTTTAACTTACTTTGTAACTATATTCCCTATTGTATCTTTAAATTTAATAAAATGACTTTAAATTCCCAAAATAGTACAAGATGCCTATGACAAATATTTTGCCAGTTCCAACATATCGCATTCACCTGCCCTAAGTGTGCCTTCACTGGAAACGCGAGTAGATTTATAAATTCGCTATACCGTAATACCGATGTGCGATAGTGTTATTTAGACTTCTTTTATTTAATCATTTATCACCGTTACATCTGCTGCCGCAACGGTACACCGCCATTTCACACTTGGCAGACCACTGAGGTAAGATCATAACAGATGGTAAGGCACCGTGTTTTGTGTGTGTAGCATTTTAAGAATTGTGTTTCGGAATTTATGACACAGTGCCAGCTGGTGGAAAACGGTTCTGTTAAATATTTGATGGTGGTAAGGCGGAAAATTGTAAAGGCATTTTAGACAATGCTATTAGGTAAACGAGGTATTTTTGTATTCATTACATAAATGATGAAAAGCTCATGAAAATGCACCTTCGAACGTTACACAGAGTTTTAGAAAAAAAAAACAATGTTGGTAATTTCGTAAATAATCCTAATCTGTTAGGATAACATTTGACCTCGCAAAAACAAGGAATCTGGGCTAAGAAATCCGTGAAATTTAACTTTAAGCAAAGTATAACCTGGCTTTACTTATTCTGAATTTGACACAAAGAGAAAATGGTCCTTTGAATTATCATGTAAATCTCTTTGTATGACCAAATCTTTTAAATGTGGATTATAGTCTCCTAAAGTACGTTTATTTGCGTCTTATTTATAATACAAAGACTGAAATTTTTTGTAATAAATTATTTTCTGTCCCTGAGTGTCCAGACTGTCCATTCACATGAACCTTGGATGACCTGTATTATTCCTCTGACGCTGCAATAAACGTGGCATCCTACTGGGCTCAAAAGTTTGATCAAATATACTATCGAAACGAAAAGAAGAAGAAGATTTTCTCTTGTTTTGTACTTAATATTTAGTCCAATTTATAATTAGATTAGGAGTTGAAAGTACAATGTTTTATCATCTCTGTCGCTAATTACTATGCGTTGTTTAATACTAATTTAGCGAAAGTAATCAATTTAGGTAACTTAATTGTTTTAGTAACACAGATTGCTGCTACAGCTACATGTTTTAATCAGTTTAAAAGTTTTACAGCAACTTCACAGCTAGCGTTCTCTGAGTATACGGCAGTGGAAGACTGTCGGAAAATGTGGAATGAGATGTTTCGTAGTCTATCCAAATGATCAGATAAAGGAAGCTACAGAACTTATGCGTAGACTAGCTGCATATGTAAAGCAGGACAGGTCCAACGGTGAATGAGTCGATTCATTGATAAGCTACGTTTGCTATATCCTTCGCAAGTCCACATACCGTAGCGTAACGGTATTTCATTGACAAAATGAACAATAGACGCAAGCGCACCGTATTTATAGTGTACTCGCATAAACCGCACTATAGTAACCTATAGTAAACCGCACTATACCTGCGCTACGCAGCTCTCCATAAACGCACTATAGTAAATCGCGTCTCCACTAAAACTGTCGCATTCGCATAGTACTATCTAAAATTGCAGAATAATGCAGTTTACTTCTAACACTAGCAACAATGGGTAATTTTAATTCGAAGATCGTCGACATATAACCCTGTGTGAACAATGTTTGACCGCAAAATCTTCACCTACCCGCTAATTATTAACTACTTTCACTAAATAAGTGTATATTGTGTGTTTTTTCACAGGACTCTCATTTTCACGTCTTGTCGGACTGTCGCTTTCAACACTGACCGCATTTCCTATTGTTATTATTCTCAATGTTAAGAGCAATATTATGAACAATTAAAATGTTTTTGTTATTGTGTGAAACTTCTCTACGGATTTCATTGTTCTACGCTTGAATATTTCTCTTTGGAACAATAAATGTGGAATACTGAACTCGTGTTTGTTGGTGTATATTTTTTATAACTAATTTCTGTCCGTGAATCCATTCGAATGTGAGCAAATCATATTTTATGTTACTTTTGTTCTCATTGTCGGAGCCGTATTGTTTTTTAGTGTTATAAAATAGAAATTATCTCTGAACTGTGGTAATTTGATATGAAAACATTTTGGCGTTTTTGTTTTATCATACTCTTTTTCTACTCTCACATGCACTAGGGAACTCTCAAATTGGATCAGCCAAAAGAACACAATTTTTTTCCAAAGTGGATACCCGAAAATCGGACACAGTTGCGGCAGGAGCAATTTTTATAATTTACTGTATTTCTGCTTCCTAATGTGCTAAGATTGCCCAGTTTGATGGGAGTTGTTGGGCTTAGTTGCACAGCTGTTTACACAGCTGTGCTATATAGCCACATTATACAACAGAAAAACAAAAGTTTAACATGAAGACTGTTGGTACATCTTGTCGCAAACCCGGTTGCTGTACATGGGGCTCTGTGAAACCTTTGTGTCGAGAATTTTTTGCGAGTTAGAAAAGATTCTGCACAACACTTGAGGAGGAACTAGTGCTTGGCAATTATAAATTAGTTGCGCCCTGGGATGAAAACCCAACTTGTTGAAACCCGGTTGTTCAACACAGCTTTGCATACCCCTTCGATAGTACCAAAGTTATATACTTTTATTATGTTAAATAAGACAACATTAAGATCATCGGACGGTAGTTTTCTTTATCTCCAGTGTTATCTACCAGCACTCCCTAAATACAACCTCACCAAGAGTAAAGTCAAGGTAATTACCACAATAAGTAAAGTCAAAGTGCTAAGTGCTTACTTAACTACCCCTTGCTACCATAACAGTGTAAATTGGAGCACTGGTCTATGCACTAACGCTGGCCAAGAGTTATTCTCTAGATTTTAGACGCTGCATTCGTTGCGAATGCGACTTAAATATCACAATTTCATTTCTCTTAATTTCGATAAAATGTTATCGCGTATTGGGAGCAGGGCAATATCACTCGCTATCACTTTGTAGGCACTATATTGTATGGATATCCAAACCTACCTATTATACTAGGTAATAAAGTTATTGGCCAACTATAGTTACTACCACTCTCGCAGATTATTTTTTTTAGCCGCAAACAGTCTATCGGAGTGCATCATGGAGTATCTGTCAACGGACCGAATGGGAATCTAAGCACGGAAAAGAGAGTCTACTTATAAGGTAGGCCCCGTCTAATAGATTGATCGCGGCTGAATTCTTTACACTTCGAGTCTCTTTGGACCCTCGAAGAACAAGTTAAATCGCCAGTCCCGGTGGTCATAGCAGACTTGTCTAACCTATGAACAATTTTATAGTGATTATTAGTTTGTAGAGATCTGATATTTAAGCTTATAGATCCAGTTAAATGGATAAGGCAACAGGCAAGAGTAGAAGGTTGTGGTGAAGAACTTTGTCCAGCAGTGGAACAACAAAAGTACAAAAAAGTTAAAGTCTACAGTAACCCCAACTTGAAGAAAGGCTGCAAAAGTATAATCAATTAAAACTCCACGCAAAAGGTCGGCAAGACCTTAAAGACACGCCATTCCATTAAATTATGAAGAAAAATATCTCGTTAGTAAATGTGACAGTTTGATAGCAAAATTTTGTTGATATTTATAACTGACAACTTGTGTTATAAATGGCAGTCGTAATTTATTATGTAGAAGACCAAGTATTTGGGTCGTCTTGTGGAAGCTATTTAAAAGTCATTAAGAATTTGTAAGATGAAAAAATAATTCACGATTCAGAAGACCAAAACGTTAGTGATGTTCTAAAAGTTTGTATTCTTGACGGTTTAAAGATTGATGCTAGTTGGCGATCAGAAGGTTGCCAAAAGTTAACCAATACTCCCTGCAAAAATTGATGTTCTAATGATGGTAAACATCTTTTCTTACAATTATTTTGCGCTCCTGTAGGTAAATAAGTAATTTTGACTTATGCACTGGTAAAACTCCACTAAAGAAAAGTCATTGAAGGGATTATAATTTGTGTTTCTAACTATAAAGAAATACCACAAACACCGCTTTGTGTAACAAACTAGGTAAGTATAATTGCCCAGTGCATGCCGACTAATTACGTAACCGTACCTAAGGCTAAGCTTTTGTGTGGTGTCGTTACTACCCAGAATAGAGCAAGCTTACAAACTGTGTTAGTTTAAAAACACATCATCATTATGTACATTAAGCTGGTATTCCTTGAAGGTTTTAACAGAGATGTACAGAACTCCCTTAGCTATGTTTAGGACCCATGTGGCATCAGCATCATCATTTCAGCCGAAAGTCGTCCAAAGCTGGATATAAGCCTCCCCCAGGCGTCGCCACATTGACCCATCCCGTGCGTCTCGTCTCGGTCATCGGTCCACCTATTGGGAGGCCTTCCAATGCGTCGTCTACCGGTTCGCGGTCGCCATTCCAAATATTTCAGCACCATCGGCCATACATTCTGCGAGCAATGTGCATTGCTCACTGCACTTCTTTATTTTTTCTTTTTTTTTTTTTCTTTTTTTTTTGTCCACGGGGAAAATCATCTTATGACAAATCCCGCTCTTGGGTGGAGCGGGAGATAGTGTCAGACTTGTACTGACTAAAAACCCCGCGCCGTTCCTTCTAACCTTCATACCGGGGCTCTAGCTTCCTTTCGGATAACCCCGAACCCCGGTAGGCTTCGACCCAGCTGGGCCCCTCTTTTTGCTGACAACTCCTTGAGGCGCGCGGGAACAGTGCGCGCCGTCGACGCCTTGGCTCGGTCCGGGTAGTTACCGGACGATCGGACAGCGAGCTACCCATGGCTCGCTGTCCACGAGCCCGCGTCTACGGTGGCTGAATATCGGGATTGGGATCCCGGCGGCGGCGGCGAGGGCGCCGTTGCCTGATGCGGTCGGCCTCCTCCTTTGCTAGCATTACTGCTTCGCAGAAGGAGGCGACCGCCTGCCACTCCTCCTCGCTCCTGACCATGGCCTGAACCAAGGCCCGGCGCGAGAGGTCTCCGCCGTGCCCACTGCCATGCACTTAAGCTTCGCATTTCTGCGTGCTATGTCGGTAACTTCGGTTCTTTTGCGGATATCTTCATTTCTCATGTCACATTTGTCAAGCCAATTGCAACAACCTGCAACAATCCAGACTCTGGAATGCCAAGCAGTCCTTAATGAAAAACCTATGTTAAATTAGGTGTCTGACTAACGTTGAAAGTTGTGAGATGATCACGTTTGCGGGTCAAACTTGTCCAGAGATCGCGCTAGACAGAGAAATTTGGGACAAGATCGGACAACCCACCTTTTTAACCCATAAGGAGCAAAAGTACATAATATTACTTAGATAATATCCATTTCACGAGCTTATTATGTATCTTTTCTTATCTCGCGTTTACCTAATAGTGGTGATTTACGAGCTCAGATTAACTCGTTCAGACTTATCTCCGGCCATTGACCTCATGTGGGTATATCGATAAAATACTCAACAATAGGATTTTAATGTGTTCATAATGTTACTTGCTGGTAGGTAGTTTAAAGGAATTTGGGTACAAAAATAATCATATTTTCCTAGCACACCCGCCATGGCTTTAATGAGGAAGGCTAACAAATCGTTTTACGTTTGAGTTCATAATAACTTGAGTAAAGGAGACTGCTCAATCACCTCTCGAGGGTGCCATGATAATTTTTGTCTGAGAAGAAAGATATGAAGACAAGACAGTAAGCGAGAGGTAGATAATGTGACGAATGTGGGATTCCCTTAAACGAACATATTCTGCTGAGATTCCACCAGTAAACTGGTCATAAATAAAGCTATTCTTCGTTCTGTAAATAATGAAATAACTACCTCCAACAAGACTCCAGAGAAGCGCTGAAACTTGTAAAAGCCTGCAAGAGATGGATTATTCCAAAACTCGGAGTTGCTCTCATAATTTTATTCATGCAATGAGCTGAAAACTAGAGCATCTTCACTCGTAATATGGAGTTAAAGAAGAACAAAAGTAAAAACGATTCTAACATTAGCATTGAAAAGCTTAGCACAAAAGATTGATCATAGCAAAAAAGATAAAAACGTTAAACAAATTGTGCAAAATACTCGACTCTTTATCTCCGCCTGCATATTTCAAAAGGCTTATCTTTTTGACTCACCCGTTTGATACCCCGTGAGGATTATAAATTAAAAGTATTACGAAACAAAAACTGTCACAGATTAGGCATTTCCTGCAATTTATACTAGCTAGACTGGCTAATTTAAATTCGGAGATGTTTGGGCGGAATAAAATTTTCTTTCCTTGAATTGAAGATTTAGTTGAAAGACTTATCGTAATTTAAAATTACTCGTTAATACTCTGAACAAGTCTACTACATTTTTTATTTGTGGAAATAACTTGACGATTTGAACGTTAACCAACTCAATCTAACGACAATGAACATTCCATAATACATTCTCATCAAGAATAGGACCCACCAGCAAAACATTGTTTTAATAGAGAAGTGTCCCTAAAAATAGATGCACCACATGTAATTTAACTGGTGAGTGGTGACATCACTATTTGCCCGTTTAACCCTAAATTGGCGGGACTTCAATTATAGGATAAGCAGTCACATGAACAAGATACAGAATTCTTAGACGTTGACTCAGTTTTAGAAAAATAGGTCGCGTACCGAACTCTTCAGATTTACACACTTCAAAAGCCATTGGACTCGTTTTCTTTTGATCCGGAAAATATTGACCTAGTAATGTCGAGACGTAAGTAATAAAATGTACAAAAGATTGTCTAAGAAAATTCCACAATTATTAAATGTTATTTTTAGACACTGATAAAGGTCGCTTGACTTTCTTCTAAAAGCTTAAGTACGAGTACACGCTACATTTTATGTTCTGAAACGGGAACTTTCACTTTGGACAGAATTCTGAGGTATTCTTCAGTAGGTATCTACTGAATGATGGTCTTACATTTTTGTACCTGTTCGACTTCAAACCGATATTCTCTGAAAAAGCTCTTATAATTTCTATTCTTTTCATTCCTAGGCGAAGACGAAAATAAAGTGATGGATATGATTGACGAGGATTCTCTGAATTAAAGAATATTATATGAAGAGCTCTCTTGGCTTAAATATAGGAACATTTCGTTGTCAAAAGCCATTGTTCGTGTGATCATAATAATATTTTCTGACTTTAAAACTTTGGAAATTACGGAGGCATTTGACAAGCCGGTTTTCAAATAACTTGACTTCATATTCTATGTTTGCGTCAGTTGATAAAATATCGATTAATATGTTTTAATTATTTTGCGGTATTCAAAACTACCACGAATTCCTTTGAAAGCCTTTTACAACATTGTTGTATGAATTGGCAGGGAAAAAATTCCGATTAAAATATTTTTATGATTCCGATTAAAATATTAATGGCAGTAACGGAAAATCTTTTACTTTAAAACTGCCGATAAATACCTACACACGAAAATTTAAATTATTGCCGCGAAGCATTCCTATGTGAGAGCTTTCATCAAAATATTCCGCCTTTTAACAACATGGCTATAATGAGTAACCGCCAAATTGTACAACCATTCCCTTTGAAAAGAAGTTATCACATCACATTCTATGCCATATTTGCACAATTTTCAGTGTTGTACGGCCAAAATATACATTTGCTTCACCTAAGCTAACAAGACTACAAAAGATAGATCCCATGCCCGGGGCGCCAAGTTAATGCTGTCCCAAATTTACAGGAAGCTTAATTAAATACCTCCGAGCAAGTTGAGTCGGTTTCAAAGTGTATCATCTCGCTTTTAAATGAACTGAACAGGGCTATAGCAGATGATGATGGTGGTATTACATTCATGTAAGTTCTACATGATGGGTGTAAAGAATTTTCTGATGCAGAAGTTTCAAACGCTATGTAGCTCTTAGCTCGAAGTAGGTCATTCTCTTTTTTCCCCTGGGTGTCGTACGAGGGGAGCTACAGCGTTATATAAAGTGGACATAAACGTAGAAAAATGTCCGTCGGTTTAAAACATAACTCACGAATAATATTGGAAGGTAAAACCGTGTGCACACAAACTTTTGGCGAAACAACAATGTTGGTGGTCCAACTACAAACTGTTAGAAATTGAAACATGGCCGAAATGAAACCTTCGTCAAAACTAAAATACCGTTGTGTCCCGAAGTTGTCATACGTAACAAATGCCGGTAGACATGTTGGCTGATATTTATTAATATTCTGTACCGCAACAACATTCAACAACCCAACTATCTATCAAGCGTTGGAATTTTACACTAGTTGCTACTGTTGCTGGGTGGTCCAAACTTTCATATAGGATCTATATGGATGAGTTGGTCATGTAGAGTGATGGTCGAGTTTGTTAATTAATTTACGTCGATTGGATGTTTTGTTATAATAATTTAACAACTTCATGTTAATATTATTTTCTGACACCCAGCCGTGTAACGCTTTTACTTACCACAGTTTCATTACTAAAACTACTGACTAACATATGTTTATATCACTCCGTTAAGGCGTATCGCCTAATGTTAATGCAGAACTGACCGTGCGCCCGATCGGAGCCAGAATATCAATATTAATCCTCCTTCTGCACAGTTTTGTTTGCAAAATATTCTTTGATTAACATATGATATTTCAGTTATGAAGATATTCTAGGCATCAATTTCTCTGTGTAAAAATATTTTAAACATCCAAGACGTTTTGGAGGAGTATCCAAAAGTAGCAAAAAATGATCGTGTTGTTAATAATATTTTTAAAGCAAAACTATTAGTTACACGAAAAAAACACGTTTCACTTAAAATGAACATGAGTCTGAATGCTTTAGAAAGTAACCGTTTTACGGCACTAAAGCGGTGTAAGGCCTTTGAATTCAGACACAGAAGTAACTCCTCTACTTTACACTTCTTCTGAAATCACTAAACTAATATTTGTCTTAGGAACTAACACGAAAACTTGGCGTAAGAACCGTCGATTTTATCAAGTGTTGCCAAACTGTTGCAATTGAGACTGTTTATAGCCTAAGTTGGCTCGTAACTTCACGCATTTTCATTGAGGGGATAAGCTGGGCCCCAAAAATTTCCAACTTTGTGAAAAGTGTCAAGGTAATGTTCGTCCGAGTAGCTATTTATTTCAATTGGCAATGAATAAGATTTTTTTGGAATGATGACTATAGAAAATTATCCAATTCCAAATATCACCAATCAGAAAATATGAGATATTGGTCCTATCACCTTTATTCCAAGTCATACCCCGCAACTAGACTCTACCTCGAATCATCAAATTGACAGTTATCTATAGCTTGATGTATTGAAATCAATCGTTGGTTTTTCAGTAGTTATTACGACTGAGTCTTGTAGAGGTCCTTCAAACTGCCTAAATCGTGGTATAATAACCAGACGGTACCTTATTTATATAACACAGTCCTGAAATACCCAAAGCCAGATAAGAATTGAAGCCTTCAAGGCATTACTATCAAAACCAATAATACGAGGTTTCTTCCGCACTTACAGATCTAAAATAACTTCCAGCAATACGGAAACGGATCGGTTAAACAACTTTCTTGCACTAAGAGGGCTCCGTTCGACTAATTAAAAGATTTCAAGTTTTAAAATAGTTACGACTTCGACTTAATTAATTCACGCCTTGAGCACTCAACTTTACGAGCTTAAAAATATTATCTTGACTAGCTGTGAATGTTTACTCTAGTTTTTAAACAAGTAATAAACAACTACTGGTCTTTTTTCCTGCTGCGTTCCTGTTAAGTACCTAATTTAATAATCTTGTTAACTTGCTGCAAGCCTGGTAGCAGGGGCGGTTTTAACCGATGCGAGACTCCAGGCGGGCGGTGGATATTTGGGAGGCCCTTGTCCTTTTTAAAATGTATGTAATGAAGTGATGATAGACGACAAATGCGAAGTTTGGCACTTATTATTATAATATAATTATTTCTACTTTAATACGAAATACTTAACAAACTTTATTTTTGTGTCACTAATAACTGTTTGCTAAGGATACAATAACAAGTTTCAATTGTAAGCTTTCTGGTTTGTAGCGCGAAGCCCCTGCAAGAACGAGGCTCGCCACCCCCTAAGGACGCCACTGCCTGGTCGAAAATATTTTACCTCTG
The DNA here is from genome assembly GCA_947562075.1 of Orthosia gracilis. Lineage (NCBI taxonomy): Eukaryota > Metazoa > Arthropoda > Insecta > Lepidoptera > Noctuidae > Orthosia > Orthosia gracilis. The sequence goes on along the minus strand of OX387272.1, from coordinate 46,749,017 downwards.
GTTGGACTAAAAGCTGACCTCAACGTAAGGCTAAAGGCTAGGACCGTGGTAAGAATCTAATTAGTGCAAGTCTAGTTTAATCTGTGGTGGCATTGTGCCATGTTTTGACTGGCTAATAATAAGCCACCTGATCTCTTTAAATGATGTTGCAAGAAACTGCTAATTAAAAGCTGAGGGTAGATCAGTGAGGGTTGGGCAGACCAGCGGCTGAGGGGGGAGTTTATTGCGCTACTTCTTCTCAACTAAAACCTTAGGAAGTTGTGACGGGCAAGCGTTTTCGGGGACTATCTATATGTAGAAGTTTTACATTCAAAATTGTGTAGGCTCTTAGCCTAATTGGATTAATTATTTTGATTTTGGTGTACTTAATTAGTATTGAGTACGAGATCATGATACAAGTCTTGTCTTTTAGTGTCTCTCTTGGCATGGAAAGACTAACTTGTCGTTCTTCATAGAGGATGTTTTAAAATGCGAGATATACAGTTAAAGATAACGTCAAAAGGGTGAGCAGCAGCATCCACTTGTCAGATAATAAAGATTGCGTTTACGATTGCCAAGCCCACTACCTAAAGCGGTGCTATCTTATACCATTTTATGGAGTGATCACTGGAAAGACCATTCCTTAAAAAAATTAAGGCAATCTCTCTTCTCAAGGCGGTGATACCTTATGACAATTTCTTCAAACAGTTATTGGAATCTTTGCTCAGGTAATAAATTTAAAAGCTACATGACAAACTCCTTTAAGCATACGTAAGTAGTTGGCTGGAAAATGCGAAAAAAACGAGAATAACCTCGAGTTACGTGCAAAAGCTTTGTATGAGTAGAATTCTAAGCAGTGTCATTATGACAAGATCTACGATCGTATCGTTAACTACAAAGCGCGATCACGCCTTTTTTAGATCTTTTCTCTGAAACGGATAAACCACTTTGCATGGTAATTACTTTTTTTTAAAGTCTTTGCACTGACTGCAAAATAAATGTTTCTGGGTTTTGACCTAAACCTCGAAAGAAAAAGATTTGCTCAAGATTTATCCAGTTCTATTAAGTGATTAATATTTTCTTTTCAATAGAAAAAAAAATGACTTTTCAATAACTGATTTGTCATTTCCATTTTTTTATACCCTATAGGCTCGCGCTTGACCACTAACTCACCAGATGTTAAGCGATGATGTGGTCGACGGTGAATCATGCTTGGCTAGAAAAAACCTATTCACTCTTGTCATGTTATATAGCCTATGGACTATCCAACATAAAAATAATTTTTCAATTCCAACCAGTAGTTCCTGAGATTAGCGCGTTCAAACAAACAAACTCTTCAGCCCTATAATATTGGTATAGATAGATTATTAAGCACTATTCCTCTCTCCTAGACACTGACTATATCTAGAATGTTGCTGTGCCCGACAGGGCCCGTAATTGTTTCTGTTACTTATATTTACCACCTGTACGAGTATGTACATTATGTATGCAATAAATTGAATTTGAATTTGATTTAAAGACCCCTAGATTGTAGCCCTAGATTTCCATATTCTACGTTTCTAATAATTTTATCTTCCTCTGCGATTCCATCCGAGGAAGTAATAATTCATTCCATATTCCAAGGATATAAACAGATAGTTCATCTTTCCGTTCGCGATCAAAAATAACTGTCGATATTCCCGGTAAAATAAACTGGAAGGGGTATGGCTTCATAAGACGTCGAAACTTACAACTGTCTGATGAAAGTATGACTATTTGTGGATCTTATTACTATCATAAAATTTGATTCGTCATGTTACTGCATGGCGTTTTATAACGTAATAAGGAAGTCGGAAAAAGGAGTCCTTGATCGTACACACACGAATCAACAGAATTATATGGAATGCCCTTTATATACCTAGGTACTTTTTTATTATTGATAGGCTTGCGCTTGGCCACTAGCTCTCCTGATGGTAAGCGATGATGTGGTCGACGATGAGGTACCTACGCTTTTCTAGAAGTAACCTCTTCTATGTTGACTTATAGACCCGTTGTAGCTTTCAGGAAATATAAACTCCGTCACTCTATGCCACTCCTTAGCTGTACGCACAATAAAAGTACGTATATTATATCATCAAGAGTGCCTTCAATTAGTTGCGTATAGCCTAAGGATTTCTACTTTAATTTTCAACACCACAGACTTTCGGCTTATCCTCATGCATTATTCTATTCTATTCTATTTTTGCCAAGCTCTTGCTGCTTTCCTTTTTTCATTTCAGCTTGAGTTCTGAAAATGGCTCTAAATACTACAAACTTCTTATCAAAGACCGAAAAACCAAGTCACGGATGGCACTTGAACGTGTGACAGAAGTTTGCAAACAAAAACACACAATCCAGCCGCTTTAAGCTTCCTATCGTTTCACACTCGATTTGTCGCGTGAAATGTGTGAAGCGCTGCAATGCTTGAAGGTGGCATTGGCACGGCTCCAATGGACTCTTAGCGCCAATTCTGACGAGTGGAGATATTATTTTTAGTGCGAAGTTCAATAACACTGTTTTAATTCTTTAATGGCTGATAGGATCTTCCTGTGTGGTGTGAAACGGAGTGACGTACATCCGTATTAAGTGATAGTTTTAATTAAGACGCTTGATGAGTCAAGGAAATTATTTTTTTTGGACTAAGTATGACCATGGAGCCGCAGTCTCCCTCTGCTCTGTGTGATTAGTAATATTATAGCCAAAATCTTCAAAATTATCCCAAATGTTGTTCGTTTCTGAAAATAAAATGTCCATGACATTTTTGGCGCCAACTATTACATCAATAGTCAACATGTTTCACACAAGTCATTAGGAGTTATGAAACAAGTGTGAAATGTTTTCGTTTTGAAAACATTTACTAACAAATGCGTCTCAACAGATAAATGTTTCATGTCGAGTGTCAGAAACTATTTAAAAGTTCCAGCGCCACATTTCCGAAAACGTTATCTTTCACGGTGTAACTGTAAACTGATCTCTCAAGTAATATTAGTACTAAGAACGATGTCGTCGATTAAAGCCGAGTACCCACAGTAACACACTGTCCCTAATGATGACATTTTAGTACTAAGTACTGCACACTGCATTAATGGAGACACCATAATATTGGAATGTCCATCGAAGCGTCCGGGTGCAATTCCCGAGTCGTGTGAGTATTTGCGTTGATCAAAGATATTCCAGTGCCCATGTTTGTATACGTGATTTGTGCATATAATGTCATTATGCATGCAGACAAATGAAGAACCTTCGGCGACATAGAATTTGTAGCATATAGAACCATGTTTTGTTTTAAACCTAAATCAATGCAATATGTGGACAGAAATTTTGAGCTTGGTATGTTCATGGCGATATTTTGGTATACGATAGAAGTTACTCAATCAATCTGTTTAGCTTTTTGGGATTCAGCTGGATAATAGGGCTGATAGAGTATCAAAATATACATAGAGATCGATGCCAAGAAATAATAAGGTCGATAAACAAAATACGTTACTTTCAATCCGTCTTTAAGAATATATTAAGGATGCCTTGAGCCCGATAGTAAGATGGATGGCGCCTACGTTTTCACGGCATCTACTAAAGTAGTGTTGTCCCACGGGACTTCATTCACCTCAAGTAGGTCAAGGCATGCGCGGAGAAAATTACTATTGTGTGGATAAAAGACTAATGGTTTTACATGTGTGTTTGCTATGAGTTTAAAACATATCCAAGTGAATTTGGGTTTTTGTCTCCTGTGCGGGTCACAAATAAATATTTTGTCTTTTTTTTCTTTATTTAGATGCCAATTTTGCATTTCCAACAAGATTGAAATAAGGGTTTTCTAGCAAAAGTCGTCTCGTTTTTTTGAGTTTACTACTAAAAGCATACCTCTTAATTAGAAGCTTCAAATTAATCTCCACAGGTAAGTAAACGCTAAGCTTTTTAGATGCGGAAGAATGCGTCTTCTTCTTGTTCGTTACATTCTCAATAAAACAGAGTACTAAGTAGTACATAGGTACGAAGTATATCCACGACTTCGTCTATCCTTAATTATTATGCGACATCCTCCGTCTCTAACTGCCATCCTTCCTGCTCTTAATGATACCTAATACTACAAATAATATTAATCTCATTGGACCATCGTCAAACGGTGCAATAAGATTAATATTATTTGTAGTATGTCGTGGTGGCTCAGTGGCTAAGACATCTCGTACTTGAGGTCGTAGTTTCAAATCCAGGCAAGTACCAATGTGACTGTTTCAAATCCACATGTATTTTCTAAGTTTACCTTGGACATCACAGGCAACAATGAACGAAAACATCGCGAGGAAACCTGGACTTAATATTTAATGTAAGTCTGAAATATCCAAGTCTGAGGCCTGTGGGGTTCCCAGAGGTGGCTTAATTAAGTCTGACACCAGAGGTGGCCACAGCCTCACACGAAAAGAAGAAGATCATCAAACAATCTAAAAGTGTTAAAAGTTTATCTTGAACCTAGTCTTCGCTTACCACCAAATGTCAGTTATGATGTAACTTCGAAAACTGTATATATAAAACAAATAAGTAAACGTTTAGCCACGCAAGTCTGAAGGTTTTGGCACAAACTTCGATTCTAAATAACCGTTGAAATGGTAGAGATATTCCTGAGACCTTCGCGAACGAACGTTGAAACAAAATGTCAGCCGCTCACCTTTCATGACTATTAACCCGATTCTTGCTAGTTCGCTTTTAATTTGTTGAGGAGCTTTAGTTCTGTTCACCTTTAAATGAATGTTAGGACTTGAAGATTGGGAAATACAATTATAAATGAAACGGCACCTAAATATTTTACTAACTTTCCTAAAAAGAGATTCTATGTTCGATTGTTTGTATTTTTTCAAGTAGGTTGAATGATTTCCCCTCAATTTGGACTAAACTTTTTTTTAAATCGTAAGAAGAGTATGATACCGAATTGGTCTCATTTAAGAACTTCGGAGATACGCAATGGCACTCTTTAATAAATGACGGCAAATCGCCCGGGATTGTTGCAATCGCATGTCTGTTTATTTTTCATACCATTTCATAACATAACATCTAGCCGGTACGCTCTAAAGGGGAACGCAGATGTGTACAATTCACCCTGGTACACTTTCATTCCACGTACACTTTTCATGTTATTCGGGTAATCTATTCTAGCATCTCTTTGGTCATTATAAGTAAATTAACTGCAACTAACATTAAATAAAAATTAACTGCCCCATACTTAAGTGTTCTTCTTGGATATCAAAAAGATGACTCCTGATGAAAAGGCCTATCTGAAACTTTTCAGATTAGTTCTCGGTGTTCTGTCAACAAGCCAAGCTATCAACTTTACGCCCTGAATATGTTTGCTCAAAAGGCCTGTCAGCCCCCTCTATAAGTTAGTTACCTTTGTTTCTTTGTAACCGGTGATTGGGCAATGAAATAGTCATCATTCTCTTGTCTACCAAAATTCAATTCACAAATGGCTCAGTCAAATATGCTAACACTGACATAATCCAATGGATCCCGCTTACGACATCAAGGAGTCCCTTTATTAATGTTAGTTTAGGCCCAAATTCTGATATCATCATCTTGTTCATGTTTACTCGGATTAAAACATACTGTCTGAGCCTTCCACCGTTTGTTTTCGTTTAGAAATAGTTACGTGTTCCCAGTGACGTCACGTAGTAATAGATTGGAGTAGTTCTTACTTTTAATTGAGAAAAGTGTAAGTAATAAACGCAATTATATTAAGAAACCTAGTCGTTGTTGGCTATTCGTTGTGGACCTTTTTGGCGCAGGCCGTGCGGCACAGACTTTATATTATTTTTAACACTGTGACATTTTTACTTTATTTTGTTTATGGTTGCAGTGCTGAATCAAATAAATGTTATTCTTTCTTTGAAATAACTTAGAAAATACCTGATATTTGTTGCTTAACGATGGCCGAGGGAAAAACATGAATACTTCTATAATTACGAGATCGATCACTACCGACCCCATATATTTCTCAGCCCATTATTTCACCCACATAACTATCCCTTTACGTAAACAGCTGACAATTCCCTATAAGAACCCATCAGCTTTGATGTTATGGGACAGTAATAAACACTAAATGAGTTTTACGAGTAAACGCCTCATAAACGACGAATACTGACGATTGAAAATGCTGTGAAACGCTAAATTCACTAAAGGAACGATCTGAAAGGGGTAAAAACTGCTGGAATAAATCCGATAAGAACGTTTCGACCATCGTAAAACGTCCGTCGTTTAAGCGTTAAGGAATTAGTGTTATTTATCTCAAAGTTTAACTACCCGTTTTATTTTTATTGGAATTTTTGGACATCATAACAATTTAAATTGATTTAAACACGCAGCGACAAGGGACGTGACTTTTTTAGGGTTACTTGCAAGTTATCGAAATGCATTCCGTTTCCAAGAAGTTTGCAATGGCCTTACCAGCGATATCGTGCTCCGATTCAAATACAAGTCATGAGAATGTCGTGGTTTTTAAAGGTTGCACGTAGCAAGTAGGAAGTTACTAAATTATGCGAAATGGATTCGCATGTAATGTTCCAATTTGTACAATAGAAACTACTGATTCTTTTCGTGGCGCGGTACATTTTATATATTTTACAGTAGGTGTCAAGTCAAGGGTCAAGTCAATTGCAGAGTCGATGGCATCGTTCTAGTCATCTAGGGTTCATGTAAACGGACACCTGGGGCACTCCAGCAAACAGCACTCGTAAAAGTAAACTGTAATGAATTTTATAAATAACGTTGAACACAGTGTAAAATCTAATCACACTAAATATTGACATCAATCTCGTTTGACAAGAATACCAACACAACTTCCGTGCTCTATGTTTACCAAATCGATTGTCTAAAATGTTTGTTTTAGGGGAAATGGCTTACATTGATCGATGCCTTTAGAAACTTTTGCAAGTCTTTAACGCAGTTTCAAAGAGATCCGTTAAATAATGAAATATGGATGTTTTGTTCAGTTCTTAATACAAGGATTTTGTACGTGAGTGGCTTAGAATACTTAGATGGAAGTTCATAAAAATGTGTTTTGTTCATAAATCATTTTGCTTTTATGGGCGTTCAAGAAACTCGTAATTGTTGTGCGTGAGTTCGTTGATTTATGGGTTTAGTATTTAAGTTGTTACAGTTTATAGATAAGAGTGAAAAGATAATGGAGATAGGTTGTTAAATTTTCACAAATTCAATATCTAAATGAATATGTTGTACAGGTTTGTTTCGTGTCTTAAATCAGCTTTAAGAGGCGCAACATGTTCGTCAACAGCTGTTGGTAATATCTTTGATATTTTATTGCTATGCTTACCCATTACAATTAAACTTAAAGGTCTCTTCGTGTCTTGGAGCAATAATATGAATTACCTACAGATAGCTACAATTTTATGACCGTTCCAAATATAAATGAACAAGTCCTGAAACGAAAACGACCAACAAAATGTTTTGTATGTCCCTATACAAACTCTTGTGCGCGACTTCATCTGCGCAGTCGCGACTTCAGCTTGTTTTGCGCAATCGTCGCCGCCTTACTTGAGAAATTATTGGTTATTATATAAACTTCCACCCCCTTGAAGAGATTTCTGGGATTCAAACTATATTTTATCCTCCCCAAGGTCTGAAACTATCACCTTACCAAATTTCATCAGACAGTTACTTTCGCATTAATAATGTTATAAGTATGGATTTTTACATATGAAAAAAGTATAGAATAGGTTGACTCATACAATTAAGCCGCTGCATCGCTACAAAACAAACTCCAGCGCTGTATATTGTGCAACTGGCACGTGGTACTTATCCAAGCGTGAGATAGGGGGAGCTTCACACGCAAATTGCGTCCGGGAAAGCGCGCGTGCGCCGGTGATGTCACACAATGAGTGCGTGAGCTGCTGAGATAATATCAGTTTGTTATAGAAATTGTATGAAAGGCTTGAGTAATTGTGGTGATAAAATACACTGTCTTTTGTAAAGGTTAGGTTCGTTAAAATCCTCGACGTTGGAATGTTGTCACTGACACTAGACTTGTTGTTTGGCGACTTAGTTTATATAAGCTCGCTTTTTGCCTCAGTGCCTTTGCCATTGCCTTGATGCATTGATAAAAAGTACCAAGCCAATACCATATTTCTATAATTAAGGGTTTAAGTGCTGTGGGTTAAAATTGGCCAGAAATTGCCAAGAAAACCTTTTTTTTGGACATTTGGTAGTCATCCAGTAAATTTTCTTCTCTCGTATGCTTTCAGTTGCTTGTACCAGGGCCGCGGTAACTCTCTTTCAAATTTATCTTGCAGTAATCTTCTACATATGACAATTAAGTTTTATCAAAAAGTCAGATAGAAACCTACCAGCAGATTATAGCGGTGGAATCTCGTACAGCTTTCTAGAATGTATGTCATCAGATCTGTACTGCCAGAGATAATTGTATCTCGTTATTATATTTTGCCATCAAGAAGTTTCGGCTAATGTCATGATCTTCATCGATTCAAATTTTTTTTTGAAATCGTTATATGTCAACCTGTCCAGGTGAAAAATATTTTTATAGATGAAAAACTGGTAATTGGAATAAATTGACATGTCAAATGTGAGAGCAAAAAGCACCCGCCAGTCTTAATTTTCATTCTAAAAGCAATCCGTTGTTAAGATATCAATTCTTTATTGACGGGGTCAATAAACGATAAAAGCTTTAGAATATCAGATATAAAATGAGGTGAGGACCTCTCGAGTCACGACCTACCTCAATGTCATGCATTAGCATTTAAAGTATGGCTAGAGTGACGACGCACTTGGACTATAAAGGTCACTTTTGTTTTTGATTTATTCTCAAGGTGATTCAGGGTATTAGGGTCTTTAGAAACAACGGCTGTAAGGCTAAAGATTTAAATGACAATTTTTTTTTTACAAAAAAATTATACCTACCGTATTCCAAACAAGAAAACTACGAAGTGAAAAATAACTTTATTTTTGGCAGTCGGTGTCTTTCGTACGTACGATTTTTTTTTCTTTATGGACCGACTTCCAAAAATAAAGTTTTTTTTCACTTTGTAGTTTTTTTTATTTGGATGTCGGTAGTATTTTTTGTAAAAAGTTTTTTTATGTTTCACTTTTTAGATGTACCTACCTAATAGGTAAGTTCTTTAGTAAGTTGCCTTAACACCAGAATAGATAACCCAAATGTTATGAAACTTGAACATAACCGGTGAAATGAGAGATCTGCGAATCCCTTAAGAGGGTACTAGCGTGATGTTATGTTATGAAATGGTGTAATCAATAAACAGACATGCGATTGCAGCAATCGCGAGAGATTCTCCGTTATTGATTGAAGAGTTCTGTCGTATATCTTCGAAATCCTTCATCAGATCTTCACCAAATTAAAATGGGACCAATATCGAAATATACTCTTTCAAACAAAAAAAGAATGTTCAATATCGGTCCACAATTGACGAAGATATCGGTGAAAATACACAAAAAAAAACATGAAGTCGAACATAAAACCTCCTCCTTTTTAGTAAGTCGGTTAAAAACTACGTATTTTTTACTTGTGACGCCTACCAATGCCGCCAATATTTCCAACCACTGAAAGCCAGAATTAATATAGTAGCAACCACCAGAAAATCGATTTACGAGTCTAAGAACGCTTTAGGGGAAACAATTTACTACCATTGAAGGTTTTCCTACTTTGCACAAATTTAGCCCTATAATATGAGGTAACCGGCATCTCCTAGAGCCAACTGCCCTGGCTGGAGGCCGTAATTTTAAAGTCTTCACAGGAGAGAATGGTTAAGCAGTAGATAGCCAACCTTAGGTTGAACTGCGAGACGCTACTCACAAAAAATATAGGACCAAACATTAACACATGACATACACCTGAATCCGAACTGGACCTGCGTGGTAAATTACGGCCCAGTCATGAACATAGAGAGGAGGGCTGTGTTCCTCAGTGGAAACCAAATAGGCTGATTATGCAATTCTTTATATTTGGCTTGAGGTAATGTTAGCTAACATGTATTGCCTGATTGCTTCTTTATTTCATTTTCGATTCTATCTGCAAAATACCTTTACTACAAATTGTATTGAGAGCCCAGAATTGATAGTTATGTCAGAAAAACTTGGCCTCTACGGCCAACATAATGTGGAGGAGTGTTTTGGCAACGTACAGGTAAACAAGCTTATTTTTATGATGAAAACTTAAAAATAAAAAGTGAGATTTTATCATAACTTTGACAACATTGTGGTCGAAGAATGGAATAAAAAATGTATTGCCTCTTCGTGGGCTTCTAGAGGTTCTTTCCGGTTCATTAATTACATCAGATGGCATTCTTCTCTTCTTTAAATCTACACTCTGAGTTTCTTCTTCCTCTTTAATATTTGTTCGAGATACCTACCATTATTAACCGACTTCCCAAAAAGGAGGAGGTTCTATTTTCGACATTATGTATGTTAATTTTTATTTTTTATGTATGTTCTCCGATATCTCCGTCAATTGTCGACCGATTTTGAAAATTATTTTTTTGTTTGAAAGAGTATATTCCGAAATTGGTCCCATTTTAATTTAGTGAAGATCTGATGAAGAACTTCGAAGATATACAACAGAACTCTTCAATAAATAACGGCAAATCTCTCGGGATTGCTGCAATCGCATGTCTGTTTATTGTTTATACCAATTCATAACATAACATCACGCCAGTAAGGTTTTAAGGGGTACGCATATCTCTCATTTCAGCGGTTATGTTCATGTTTCATGATATTCGGGTAGTCTATTCTGGCGTTATAGGTACCTTACTAAACAACTTGCCTATTACTTACCTACTTAACTTGGCAGCTACAACTAAAAAGTGAAAAATATAAAAACTTTTTAAAAACTTTAACTTTATTTTTGAAAGTCGGAATCCATAACGCTATAAATTGGTACCTATGAAAGACACCGACTTCCAAAAATGAAGTTATTTTACACTTAGTAGTTTCTTTATTTGGAAGTCGGTAGTATATTTTTGTAAAAAGTTTTATTTTTATTTTTGACTAATCTAACCCAACCAGCAGACTAGATTCTCTAGACAAAAGTGTTCATCTGTCAGCAAAGGCTATGGTCGAAATGCCAAATGTAAGGGACTAAACACGTGATATTTCGAAAGCGCTTGACATTAGCATACACTTTGATTTCTTTACAAGCTTTTATTAAACTTACAATATAATGTATGTATGTAAGTGTGTTCGGGTCAAATCTTGCAACTAAATTTAAAGCAGTTATCGTCCACCGATTAACATGAAATTTTGCGTACACGGTTAGTTTGGATGACAATGCATGGTTATCTAAGTGACTTAATTCTAAATCCAATATGGCGGACGGCCCAAGATGGCGGATAGTTATTTTTTGTGCACTGCCATGATATGGGTATCAAATGAAAGGGTTTGATGAGAAGAATACGAAAAAAGCTGGTTTAAAAAAAAAAAAAATTTAATGAATGATTTCAATCGCTATCACGACGCTTTCGTTGAATGTCACTTGTCTAGAGCCTCTGTGCCTTATTTACCCAACCACGGCGAAGCCAAAAAGAAGGGTTATAATTTTAGCTGTCTTTGTATGTATGTTTGTATTTAGGTATGTTCCTCCGTAGCGCCTAAACTATTCATCCGATTTTGACGAATAAGGTATCAATCGATTCGTTATAATATGTAATTTTTTATTGAACTTTTTGCTTGTGATACCTAATTATAAGATAATAACATCCATATAATTTCCATATTTATGACCGTTTTTATACGTCTACAACAGTTTCAGTTTTTTCACCATTAATATGTGGTAGCCAATCTACCTAGGTATATCCAATAGAACTTTATCACAGCTAAAACTTCTCAACACATTTCACGCCTTCCGATCAGGCCCGAACACTTCCGAAGTCGCTTAGCATTCACTCTGCGTCCGGATAAAATATATGAACGTCGGATCAGATACGATTGGAAGGGAATAAAGAGGTTTTAATTTATGGAGTGGTGCGTGGCTCGAATGTTTTGTTTATATTCAAGTGCTGCAGATTGCGAAGAGACCGTTTTATTGAGTTTGCACTTGATGAACTGGTAAGAGATTTTATCAAGGCAGATTAAGATGATTGTAGGTTTACGATTATGGGTGTAGTTTAATTTATATTCTTGGGTTTTATTGCCCTTTTTTAAGATGTGTAGTTTCCTAACCATATACAGGATGTAACGGAAAGATGTGGTCATATTTTGGAAACTTCGTCTGCTCATGGAACTGAATAACTTTCTCAATGGAACTCACAGAAAATACACAAAAAATTTCATTATTCGGGTTCCGTACCCAAAGGGTAAAAACGGGACCCTATTACTAAAACTCCGCGATTCGTCTGTCACCAGGCTGTATCTCGTGCACCGTGATAGCAAGACAGTTGAAATTTTACAGTTGATGTATTTCTGTTCATTTCTGGTCATAGACTTTCGTCTTGAGACACTGTGGTAAGTTGGACGAGAAGATACCACGCACTTTAGTAAACGCTATAAGCCTACAAATCATCATCTTCTTTCCCCTGTCCCCTGTTAGTTGGGGTCGGAAGCACACGTTTTCTTCTTTCATCCTCTTCTTTTGTAGGCGTAGAATCCACAAAATATCTATTAATAAATTATATCATGGCAATAAATATGAATTCAGATTTATTTTAAAATTAACATATGATTTTGCCTGGATTACACCAGGAATTAAAATAATTTCGGTTACGGATCAACTACAAAATAAATTAATTAGCTATGCTCTTTATAATATATTTTAAACCACTATTATTTTGAGTTAAATAATTTGGCAAATGTTTAGCAAAATATTTATTAATAATCTGAATGCCGATTGTTTGTTCATTTGAAATAAACACTGCGGTTAAATTAGTTTACTCAGTGTAATATTTGTGTAATGCAAACTAAAATACGTTCATATAGTTTTTATTTGCTAAATAGTTAAAAGCAAATATGTGATCTAATCAATCCTGTCTTCAATATTTAACTTGCAGCTATAAAAACAAATCCAGTTTTTTTACCAAGTTAGTTGGCATCGGTGTTTTTGGGGATACTTTTGACCTTAGACAACTAAAGTCACGTTTATATTAGCTTTAGTTAATATTACGTTGCCCTTGCTAATTTGGCATAAATACATAATTAGCCTATAATTTTCCCACTGCTGGAACACAGATCTTCACTCAGTGAGCTATATTGTAATTCACCTCGCGAGCCCAGTGCGGGTTAATAGATATCATCGTCTAGGAGTTTTAGTTCTCGGGCATGCCGATTTCCTCACCATGAGTTTTTTTACCGGTGCAAGTGGTTAAAATGGTCAAGACAAATGCTATTTTGCCATAGCCATAGGGATGTTAACTAAAAATTTATTTTTTGTCCTTCAGGTAGATTAATAAAAATATTGGACACGTATTTTTCTTTTGACACGTAAAAATTACTACGATATAATGCGTTGAAATATCGTGTGACGTCACGGCATTAGTACACTTTATACGACATATTTGTTGACATAGTGAAGTCACAAGCCCGAACTCCTGAACTTTGATACGCTTTATCTTTGTCAATTTTTATTGATTTGGTAAAGCAAAAACGACGTGTCTAATATTATTTGATAATCTCACTGACGGACTAAATAGAATAATAATTTTTCTACCCAGCATAATCCCTATTATATTTCACCATGATTTCGGATATCCGACAAGTAAGTGGCCGGCAAAGTGTGAACTTTTTAATTCACGCCGGGACAAGTGTGGCGGTTTGACAGAACAACTTTTTTTTTCTTTTTTTAACGCCAAGGTAAAAGTTTTGCAGACATGTTAATGGTTTTATAATAAATTGAGTGCCGTATTGGAAATTATTTCTTGCCGCTTTTAAAAAGTGTGGAGGTTTTCACTTGTTTTGTCCTTTCGCTTCTAATTCTAAGAAGCCATTTATGTGTTTGACGTAAAAGCTGATGGTTTTGGTTCTTTAATAGATTCTTTTTTTAACAAAGGCTTATAAAATGACCTTGGTCATGAAAAGGTTTTTTACAGGTGTATGTTTTAAATCTGCTGACTCTTCCAACTAATTAATTCCCAGCGAAATTCTTTTAATCTTTTAGTTCAGTAGCTTCCTGTGGCCATATAATTAGTCTTTTATTCAGCTAATTATAAGGTCACATAAAAAAATACAGAAAAATAAAAATCCTATAAAAATTACAGACTGAAACTAGCAATCTCATTTAATTATAAAAGCTTGCGTTTAAGTAATTTTATAGCATTTACGTAAAGGCTAATAAATAAAGGTTTACATGGAAACTGTCCCGGAATTCACAAGCGGTTAGTTGATAATTAACATAATGCAGCACGTAATCTGGTAAACCTTAATTATGGGGATAGGTTAAATATTGTTCAGTTAAATTAACTGTTTAGTGTAGCGTGTCCTGTCTGTGTGTTTAACTTATCTGTGGTGTAATCATAGTTGTTAGTAATTGTGTCGGATGCCCCAAGTTAATAAGTTAATTAATTAGAATATTAACGAAATTGATACGGTTTAGTGATTATTTTTGATAGCACAACTTTGCATATTTGTGGCTTCTTCATAAAGTGTAGAGGAAGTTTGAAAGCTTGATATGGAATCCTCAAATATTCCTTCATTAAAAATATGCAGAATGCTTTTATGACCTAAAGAGTGAAGAATAAGTAGGTACCTATAAAAGATGGAGTCTGAGAAGAAAAAGACCTCAGAAATGATAGACGGATTCTGGCGAGGAATTTTAAGATATAAATAAAGTGAGTGAATGATAGCGTGTCGGTTGTCAGGGGAGAATGGAAGAAGAAAACGAGCTGCGCCAACCCGAAAGATGGGGGAAGAACAGGAAGACGATAATGTGTGTGTCATCCAGAATTAATTTATTCTAATTAATTCTAACTAAATTAATGAGAACCAGCACTTGCTTTAATAAAACATTACAAAGCGAAAAATAATTTTCTTTGCCGAAGTCGGTGTCTTTGATACCTACCTATTGTTTTTCGTTATTCGACACCGACTTCGGCAAAGAAAATTATTTTTCGCTTTGTACTATTTTGTTTTGGAAGTCGGTTTGATTTTTTTGTTAAAAGTTTTTTACTTTCCTCTTTTTAGTTCTGGTAGGTACCTTCAATGAACATGAAAATCATTTACAGCAAAAGTACATATCATGAAGATTCCAATAAGCCCAAACACGACTGGGATACATAGTTTTATTTCGGAGTTGCAGTGCCTACCCTCCGGCTTCATCATCAGATCAATTCGATGACACGATTTTCATCAGCACCATTTATGTTTATGTTTTTGATTCATCATAGTCGATTAACTTTTTTAAAATTTGAAATATCTTATACTTATTATTAAGGAGTTCCATTGGCCAACTTTGGTCTTCTTCATCAGTTCCACTTCACCAATTGATACAATCTGCGTGCAAATAATTGCAGTGTTGGTGAAAATTCTAAAATTGCTATATGTAAGCGAGGTGTTCCCTCGATTTCTATAGGATCCCATCACAGATCCTGATCTGATGACCATGGGACCATCTGGGCATTATATTCATTCACACAAAAGAAAAAAATCAAATCGGTCCAGGCGTCATTGAGTAATCGGGGAAAACACATTACAAAAAAAAGATTCCGACGCATTGAGAACCTGCTACTTTTTTGGAGGAGGCTCTCAATTCCGTCTTAATTCTCAAAAGAGAAAATACATATAAAGATAGAAGAGCACAAAGGTGCTGCTTATTTCTAGATAAATTTCTTCCAGCAGAGCTATTTGAGTAGGAGACTTATTTAAGTTGTGCAGAAGAAGTGTCGCAACAAACTCCTTAGCAACACATTGTATGTTAAGTTGTAAGAACTTAAGTTATATAATAGTAGATATTCTTTAATAATATTTCATTGATAAATACAAAATCATTTCCTTCCACATTCACACTAAACATATTCGTCAACCTAACAAAGCTAATTACAATCTAAATGATTACAATAGCACATTCCACGACATGTTAATATTGCTGCCTTTGAATGCTACTACCACGGATCAATGTACGATGGCCGCATACATATGAAATGTAATCAGCATTGGAATTTCTGATCCAATTCCCGATAGCCCGAAATATATATCATTGAATTGTATGACCTCTCCCTGTACTGCTTTTCCCTGAGAATCTGGAGGAAGTTTAATTGCATGGAAACTAGTTTTCGTTAATGCAATTTGTGGTAGTGCATCCTTGTTGTTGTGGTAAGTCAGGTATAGAATTACTATTGGCTGACTGATTTCATATGAGTCAATGATGGGAATAAGTAGCATATTTACTGTGCCCTCTAGCAAGTACTGCTTATTTGGTCTAAAGATTGCAGACGTTACTCCCAGCAGTAGTGCTTGATGCATAGTGTTATTGGGTTTATCTTTCTGGATTTTTTCAGTAGCAACCTGTAGTCTGAATTTGTGCCTAGTTGATAACACAACTAGAAAAATGTGGGTGAAGATACTATTGCTTAGGCAGGGGCACGCCTGTCTATCTCGTCGGGGCATACAGGCGTGATTTTAAGTTACATAACTATTCATCTTCGGTTCATGACATTGTCGCTGCTTACCTCTCAACGGGAATGTTGAACACGATCTCTTCATTATTGTAATTAGTAACAAAAGCTTCTGGTTTGGTCAATATTTCCATTTCCTTTGATGGACTTACTGTAATTCGTATCACTCCAACCGTTTCAATTTCGTTCCAGTCCTTTACAGGATTATGTTAAATTATCCTCACACAGGAAAATACCACGTATGTGTAATTTAATTCAGTCAGCTTTTTACTGGGATTTTAATTTTACGTATAAAAGCTTTTTCAGCGAAACTTGAGTGACGGACAGACTGACAGGGGTGTCAAAAAGCAATTTTCGAACTTGAATTGTTTAATTCAGGTTCTAAATCCTATACCAAATTAGCAACATCAAAGGCCTTTACAAACACCAACGCTGTTTGAAATACGTTGAAAAAGGTTTCCCGACATCAGTTTCGCCTCTCCTGCCATCAAAACTGGCTAAATTCGTACCTTAATTAACAATGGCGGCCATTCACAGCGTAAACTTCACAAAGGTGCGCGAGACAAAGGCATTTGACAATAATCCTATCAAAGGGCAGGGGAACAATACGCTGACCTATTCTGGACAGTCTCAGCAGTTCATCTGATGCTATTGTCCCGTTTTTGTGAGCAAATTATTTGAAATAACTTATTGTTTTGTTAGTGATTGTGAAAGCGGTGAAATTAGTTTTTGTATTGGGAACGTTTGAGGTTTTTAACTTCGGTAAAACATTATATTGGGTAATTTTCTGGAGAAAATGTTACATAGATATTCTATTTAAAATGACCTACTGAAAAAACGGTGGTTTTGTTAAAACAACAGCAACTTACAAAGCGCATGCCACATAGTTTGTTTTTAACAATTGTACTTCAAATCCCAAAATATCACAACCGTGGCAATTTTTTTTCATGAAACGACAGCTCTATAAATTAATTTTAAAACCGTTTCGCTGTAGAGTTTATTATTGGCTGGAAACATATTACCATTCTTTTAAAAATAAAAATAAAAGCCACCTATCACTTTGTCCCGACGACAGCAAAAAAGGGGTCCTGAATTCAACCGGGAACTTTTCATACCTCTTTGTCAGCATATAAAGTAACCGCATATTTGTGACAAATTAAATTTTACGGAAAACGTGACGTGAAACTGACGCAGACGGGGAAGGTAATAAAATATCTTAAAATGATACAAAATGGAAACGATGCGGTGTTAAAGAGGAAACCGTGGCTCGGGCTACAATTTCACTCGACCACGAGTTTTGTCTGAACCCGCTATTAGTTTTTCGTGCTTATTCTTTTTTTAAATAAAATGAGGTTTTCTGTGCGAGCGAAATTCTGAAAATTGTTGTTTTCAGCTGCCTGTCATCGTATGCAAATGTAGGCGAGTATTGATGAAAAGAGGTTTTTGTATTATTCTGAAATACACAATAACTGTATACCTAGTAAGGCACTTCGAATGCGAGAGGCAGAAGCAATTTCCTCATTCTACGAACTGACTAATGCAGGTACAATATCTATCATTGCATTCAATATTTCAACTCATGTGCCATTGCTAAATCGTACTGCAGGACATGATAGATTAGTGCATACCAAGGTAATTTAAATGTACTTTGAGATGCATCAGTAACAGTCTCGGGGATTTATGTACATTTGTATCTCTAACTGCCAGCCTCGGCAGAAGGGATCTGTGGCTTCACTTTGTTTTATGCTCATCGTCCATCAGGGTTTTATGTTTTATGCTCATCGTCCATCAGGGTTTTATGAGCAATAGAATCATCCATGACAATTTCATGGCTCTGAGGAGCACAGATTCTGCTGGAAACTACAAATTTTATGAAGCTTATTTTTAGAATATGATTTTTAAAGCCAGCTCGCTCCTACCTAGTCTTAAACGAAGTCTAAAAAGCCTTACAAGATTTTATTTTGAGCTAAACAAATTCAGGGACACGTTGAATTTTCTACAACATTCTGACGGCATGTAAAAATCATGGAGCTACCCGTGTAGAGCAGAAAATAAATAAAATAGACGTCACGATGCAAAAGTCGCGGTACGCCAGTGCGGTCCAATCCAATTTGCGGTGGATTCGACCAGATATTACCGGTTTGCACCGAAATGTATCGAGGTAGAAATGGCTCATACTATTCATGATTTTTTCTGAATACATGTCAAACCTTTTCCAGATCCAAGAAATAAAGCTTAGTACAAATTGTATGGAATAATAAACATAAAAAAACGTTTTTACAAAAAAATACTACCGACTTCCAACTAAAAACACTACAAAGTGAAAAATAACTTACTTTTTCGAAGTCTGTGTCTTTGGTAGGTACCATTTTTTTTCGTTATGGACACCGACTTCGAGTTTAGTTGTACCTAAAAGTGTAGTCTTACGTAAAGTACTTATAACTCCAGAATAGATTACCCGAATACCATGCAACTTGAACATAACCGGTGAAATGAAAATGTACCAAAGTGAACTTTACACATCTGCGCACCCCGTTAGGACGCACTGGCGTGATGTTATGTCATGGAATGGTATAAATAATAAACAGACATGCGATTGCAGCAATCCCGAGAAATTTGCCGTTATTTATTGAAGAGTTCTGTTGTATATCTTCGAAGTTCTTCATCAGATCTACACCAAATTAAAATGAGACCATATACGAAAAACCAAAATGATACCCTATCAAACAAAAAAAAATATTTTCAAAATCGGTCCATAATTGACGGAGATATCGGTGAACACACACAAAAAAAAATCAGACATGGAACCTTTTTGGAAATTCGGTTAAAAACAGTTTCAATTCTTTGAAACAGGGAAAATGAGTAACTTGAAAGTATCGTCGTATCTTTTTATATCGAAAGTTAAAGAATTCATTTAAAAAAGACTAGCCAGAATAAGAATAATTTAAACCCCAAATTTAATAAAATTGTAGCCTTAAAATATTTTAAGAGCACCATCCTGAATCATCCAATCCTGAAGATGGAGGTTTATCGTGGCGTGTTTGTACTTAATTCAATAAAACTATCTCTGACCACGAAAAGTAGAAAATAAAGGAGAGGACACAATACGGCGCATGACGAAACAAAGTTTACGGCTGTCGTAGATAATTCAGGGACCCGACTCATAAGGTTTAGTGTCACAGGACGGTTTATTGGCGTGCTGAAGCAATATGGGTTTCCATTACTGTAATAGATACTGTGGTATAACGTACACGTATATTTTTGTAAAGATGAAGTGGTTTTGAGCTGGTGGGAGCACCTGTATCAGTGTTGCCAATTTAACAACATCATATTGTATGTATAATTTATTTACCGTTCCCAACAGGCCCGAAGGTCTTTAAAATATTCAAATACTTATAAAAACTTTGCTGATTAAAATGTTTTCTTAAGCCTTTTATTGGAAAACCAAACAAACTGTTTCATAACGAGTTTTCTTTTTAACCGACTTACCAAAAAGGAGGAGGTTCTATGTTCGACTTCTTGTATGTTTTTTTTTTTTTGTATGTTCACCGATATCTCCGTCAATTGTGGACCGATTTTGATAATTCTTTTTTGTTTGTTAGAGTATGTTTCGAAATTGGTCCCATTTTAATATGGTGAAGATCTGATGAAGAAATTCGGAGATATATAGCAGAACTCTTCAATAAATGCCGGCAAATCTCTCGGGATTGCTGCAACCGCATGTCTGTTTATTGTTTATACCATTTCATAACATAGCATCACGCCATTACGCTCTAAAGGGGTACGCAGATGTGTACAGTTCACCTTGATACACTCTCATTTCACCGGTTATGATCAAGTTTCATGGAATTCGGATAATCTATTCTGGTATTATAAGTACATCACTAAAGGCAAGTTGCTTAATAGGTACAACTAAAAAGTGAAAAATAAAAAAATCTTTTTTACAAAAAAATACTACCGACTTCCAACTAAAAACACTACAAAGTGAAAAATAACTTTCTTTTTCGAAGTCGGTGTCCATAACGAAAAAAATAGTACCTACCAAAGACACCGACTTCGAAAAAGAAAGTTATTTTTCACTTTGTAGTGTTTTTAGTTGGAAGTCAGTAGTATTTTTTTGTAAAAAAGATTTTTTGAAAAGTTTTTGTTGATGATTACTTTAAAATATGTTTCGTACTTATCATCTATAGTAATTTAAGATTCATTGCCTCATTGATCTAGTGATCGCAAGCGGTACTGGTGAGCATGAAGCCTCGAATACAATGCCCGGGACAGCCAATTTGTTATTGGTATTTTTATCTGGAATAGGGATGTTTCCTGGGTAGAAAAAATTTAATCCTATTTAGTCTGTCAGTGAGATTATAAAATAATATTGAACCCGTATTTTTTGCTTTATCAAATAAATAAAAATTGACAAGGATAAAGTAAAGAGCATCAAAATTTAAGAGTGCTCGTGACGTCACTTTGTCAGTATAAAGTGTAGCACACCGTGATATCACACGATATTTCAACGCTCTGTATCGTCGCAATTTTTGTCTACGTGGCAAAAGAAAAAATACGTGTCCAATATTTTTTATTAATCTACCTGACGGACAAAAAACTAATTTTCAGCCAACTGGGTACCCTATTTGTCGTAGT
The DNA here is from genome assembly GCA_947562075.1 of Orthosia gracilis. Lineage (NCBI taxonomy): Eukaryota > Metazoa > Arthropoda > Insecta > Lepidoptera > Noctuidae > Orthosia > Orthosia gracilis. The sequence goes on along the minus strand of OX387272.1, from coordinate 46,727,814 downwards.
AGCGGAGTCTAGACTTCTGCCCAGTTGATGTAAATAGGCTTGCCCTTTCCCTCCCTATAACAAGGGAGATAAACATAACTGGCAAAATGTGAGTGCCTCTGCCTAACCCTTCGAGAAATACAGCCGTGATGTTATGTTACGTAATTCAACACTATTAAAACCATTTTTCTTTATTTCAGGTAAGGCAGTTTTAAGTAAGCAATGAAGAATCATATGAACATAACGGTAAATAATGCAAAAATTATAAACAACCACCTGAATAATAACTGAAGGCAAACCATTTATGAAAGAAACACCGCCTCACTTAAAACTTTAACGAAAAGTTTTTCTTATTTTCTTACCGAAAACGGCTCGAACGGTACTTGATTTATGACAAGCTTTTGATTGCGTAGCACACGAACCTAACTTAATCTGGAAACTATTGATGTAAAACACTGCTTCCATCCCTTTGAATCAAGAAGGTCGCAAACTAATTACCCTTAAGAGGGGTAGTAAGAGGTCCTTCGTAATGTGACAATCCCACAATGTGCCTAGCCGTATCTACAATGTGTCCGTGAGTGAAATTGTGGTCTACCATCAAACGGGTAACGCTTTGTCTGTGAACGTAGTTACTCGATTTAGGAGCTAATGATTGGGATTCGGCGGCTGTTGTATCGCATTTCTGTTTTGTGAGCAAACAATTTTGGTAATTTGAATTTCGTTGGTTGCCTTAACAACATGTGTCGGATTAATTCGGTTAAGTGTGGTTACACTGTAACATAACTATTCTTAATATTCAGACGTCAAATTCTTGTGGTTGATAAATTACGAATCACAAAAATATACACACTTAATATCTAATTACAATGTATATACTAACAGTCTATCACACTAACTTAGATCCTATTTTTGATATAACACTATAATGATATATCCAAGTTACAAAATGAAAACAAACTGTCAAAGACCGCAACCAATACAATGAAACTCTCTCGTTCAATTAATAAAGCTCCTTTTTCTCTCAGACTCTCTCTTCCTTGAAACAAAGCTACATCTTCAGAGATAAAATAGGAAGTATAGGAACAATAATAGCCATCTTGCAGATCGTTTTAAAAACAAACACTTTAGCTAGCTAGGAGTTTTCGACAGAAACAAATGAAGTGCGAGCTCCAACTGAAGGCAGACATTGAAACATAAGTCGTATACCAGACGAGAATAATTGTGTGCAAAACGAAGATTTATCACTGTTTAGTTTTGTACTTAGTTAGTTCCTGTGTTTTATAAATGATGCTGCATACTGCACTAGTGCTTAAGAGCTTAGTGGCCGGGGTATGGAACTTGAAAATAGTATTCTATTGGAAATGCGTTGCGGAAAGCTTTCAAGTGTATGTCTTCATTATTCACCATTACGTACTTAATTACAAAACTTTGTTTGCTTATTTTTCAGTTTATTGTTAGATTAAGTAATTTAACTATGCAGGCCGCATTACTAAAACAAATACATAACACAAAAAATACCGCCGTCGTATTTGCACCTAATACATAATAAACATAAAACCAAATTAATATGCATTAAAAAGAAATCTAGTCCAATTATAGATCCTTGAGGGCCGCCAAGCATAGATATATAAAAATACATTACCGCGTACACTATCGCATAAAGGTAGACTGATGCGGTCGGGACAGTCAGCGAAACTATCATAGATTGTGTCCCTGTCAACTAATTTACATTTGCAAATGGAACTAAAAGCTGGCATTAGCATTGGTAAGTGGCTCAAGAGTAGACGGGCTTTCGAAAGCCATTTTCAATGCTATTTGATTCGATATTCAGGATTAATTACGTTATAGGTTTGAATTTCGATGTGCAAACCTCAGTTCTGATTGAAGCTTGTTTCTGTGTGTGCGAACTTGTGCATTCTTTTTTCTGATCGCGAACCTGGTATGTGGGTTTTCAAATTTAAAGCAAAGATTTCGTGTTGGATTGTTCATGTTCATCCTGTCCAAAAACCGGTGCTTCGAACGCATCAATTACTAAGAAACTTAATCAATCGCAAATATTGCTCTTTTCCCGCCAAAAGCTCTTTATTTTCCTGTCGCACATATCTTAATCAAATTTGCCATCAAAAATTCTCTTTGAACACTATGGGGAAAATGAAGGGAAAAACTTTTATTTTATTTTATTGTCACACAAAGGTGCGTCGAGCCTAAATTAAACAAGTTGCGCGATCGACGGGGCTGTTGACATTTGAAAGTAAACATTACAATTCAGAGATTAAAATTTAAAATTGCTGAGCAAAGGGTGCGGTTTACATTAACAAAGTCCCTCAATACCGATATTTTGTAAAGGGTTAAAACGGTTACATTATTTGCATGGTTGAATTCAATGGTGTACTCATACTCTTGGTGGTTTCATTCAATTTTGTTTTTTGGAAACTTTTTTAACAAATATCAAAGTCCGGAAAGCTGTACAAAAGCTCGTTTTATTTTTAAAACCTACATATTAATATGTCGTTCAATTAATTAATAATATTGTTATTTGCTCCAAATTCCAAAGCAAATAATAGTCCAAAGGGAAATAATTTATTTCATACTCCTACATTAGTGTACAGAAAGTTATTATTTATGTTACGTTCCGAAGGCTCATGAATAACCAAAGTCCTTTGAAACGGTTTTCCTTATCAAATTCAAGGACCAAAGCTTTTTCTCTTTTTTGTTTGATCTCGAGCAATGACAAATTTATTGAAATAAAAATTTCGGCATTACCTCCGGTGCTGTTTGCCTACGATCTTAACTTTACTTCGTAATAATTATTATTTCGAAGCATTCCGTCCTTCTAGCCTTTGAATATTTTATGAAAGAAGGTCATTTTGCTGGAGATATGGCCTCTCAGTCCTTGAGATGTTGCCTTCTAGAAATACGGCAAAAAGTTGCTTACTTATGTATGGTGTGCTGCCAAACTGTTGCTATCTTGAATTCGGGGCTTTATAAGCTCCTGGCTAACCCACTTTCGATTTTTCATGAGATCGTGTGTTAGATGCAAAGACCGCCATCACTTGTCTTTATTAGAAAAGGAACCTGTTGGAATAATAAAATCTTTGTTTATAGCTGCCGCAAGATGTCAATCGACCTTTTTGTTGCTCTAACTTATTTACCCCTAAAACAAAACGATTGATTCTTCATTTTATTTGTGCGCAATTTTCATTGTTTACAGGAGAAGTTGTACTTGATGTTACACGATGCTTCTACATCAGACTGTGTTGCTCCAAACTTTATGACAAATACCTTCACTTTATAACAGCATTTTAAGCATGTTGTGATGTCATAATAAAACGCCACGTTACCTAAGCACCTTTCATTTATATCCCAGGAAATATGCGGCAACATATTAAAACATTCTCCTAAATAAGTCGCTACTTCGCTAGCTATTTCTATTTTAACATTCTCAACGTTTTCATTTACAAAGCCTCTCAGCAGAAATTGTTTCATGAAATTATCCGAAAAATTCTCATCATTACAATCTTAACAAAAATTCTGTACAGAGCTATTCTTTGCATCTAATACTTATACTCTTTTACCACGTTCGTAAAAGCGGGCGTGTTTTGCATTATTCTTATGTACAAAGCCTTTTAATGTCAATATGTGTTCCGGGAAATCTGAATTTTCCTTCCATACTCTTTTGAGGTCCATCCCAGTCTGCATCGTCAGGATGTTTTGTCGGAATAGCTCCGTAATTCAATATTCCGATGTTTACTCCTCTTGCGGATGATGATAAACTGGTAATAATATTTTCTAAGGAATATTTTATAAGTTTTTATAGAATAAAACGATAAGGGATTTAATATCAGACTGGAGGAGTTTCGACAAGGAGTTCAAGGAATATGAAAACATTACTGAGCTTGTTTGTGGAGCTGAGTACAATGTAATACAAGTAAATTGGCACATTTTTCCATAGTAAGAGATTTGATTCTCAAATCAATCTGATCTATTGCAGGCCACTAATGAATTCTTCTGAACTATCATTAAAACAATCGTTTTAAAATTGAAATCGCAACGCCTATGCCAAGTAACGCAACAAAATGGACCACTAATGACAATGCGAATCAAAATGGCCGTTGAACACAAATAGCGCCAATTTAAAATTACGAAGAAAATAAAAGAGTGATGATGGAATTGTACGAGCGAAACGTTTTAACATTCATAGCGGTTCCCTTCGGCCGTTTGATTACTGCTCTTGTTACCTCCCCTGTTAATTGTAGCAGTAATTTATTATGTTGTATTGCATTATATGCTTACTGGAACTCGATAATGGAAGAACAAATCTGAGGCTTTGTTAAACTGGCCTAGACGTTTTAAATTTTTTTCAAATTTAAATTATTTCAACTGGTTAATTTTTGGTTCTCTATGATAACATAACCATTACAGTTTTAAAGCAATATCTTCTAAATAGAACTATAGCTGTTATTGCAGCTACGCAATCTTTTTGGACGTAAATCCAAGCAAAGACCAGCACTTTATCGTAAAAACGAGTGTGTGTAGACACAAAAGCCCCATTAGACTTACAAAAAAAACTTCCGAAAAAATCCATTTCTAAAATAACGGACTCCAAAAATAACTTTCATTAAAAAATATTTCGAGCTGAATCGGGCCACTGAATAGCGGGATTAAAAATAATACTCCTTTCATATCTTCTCGTAATGCGGGTGTTGAAATGCTCGTACTTACCGCCGTTTTCAGATTATGAAAAATGTTTTCAGCTGCAAACTGGCTGTATCCTGTGCCTCTCGTATCGCAGGATATAAGTCCCTTTTTTAATATTCCGTTATAGAATTACCGTGTTTCCGGATTTAGAAGTGCGGGGTGATTCTATGATGTGGTAGGTTTGAAGTGCTAAAGAGATAGCTAAATTAATCATTTAGTGTTTTTGGCCATCTGGGGTAGCCGTCGGTATGATTGACCCTCATGAAAATGATAAAGGCTTTCTACATGTAATACAGGCCGATTCAAACTTTATGGTGGCTGTGAAGTGTGCTACTCTCTGCGCAGTACCCCACCCGTCACCCTCGCGGTCATAAAAATTTGTTACTGCGCAGCGACTCGCGGAGTGTTACGAGCCGCCATTGACTTTGAATGGAGCAATACCGTATCGTAAACTTCATCGAGGTTTTCAATACCTATTAAAATACCGCGTTGGGTGCCAATTAGGAACAACCCAGCAGTATTCAATAAACGTTTCCTATCTGTACAGCCTGAGATTAAATTTCCCATTTTCCCTTAGCAAAACGCCGGCCAGTACCTAAATATTGTCCGTGAACTATGCAACAGTTCATTTTTCTCATCGAAATATTCCGCCGGCCACTTGAAACTGAAACTCAATGTAAATTGTTGTGAAAGCTAACAGAGCCGCCTGTCTGACCGTTCGTTGCAACCACGCTAATGATTTAAGTTTTTCAAGCTTTAGAGGATTTTTTTGGACCCTCTATCGTGAAGGAAGTTTTAAGGTCTGCTACGGGTTTATGAACTTGAACATGAGTATGATTAATTTAGAGGTTATTATTTAGAGGTTTTGGGATTAATTAACAGAATAGAAGGTAGATTATGATTACATGGTAATACTTTTAGAAAGAGACATCAAGCAAGCTCGATTGCTAGAGCAGAGAACCCAAGAAAGAACAACTTAGCGTAGGAACGTATAGAGACCTGACTACAAATAATGGGATCAGGGAAGGAAGAAGAAGAAGAGAAATTAATATGCAACCAAAGGAAATGTTTTTTTTTTATATTTCTGTAACAGAATCATTTTTCGTTTTATTTAACTTTGAGGCTTCTTAATTATTGGGTCGTAACCAGTATTTTTAAAAGCTGCCTGGAATTCACTTTCATAAATATAAGTTATTAGAAAAATCCTCAACATTCTAACGAACTGAAAATACCTAGGAGCCGCTCCTTAAAATTTTTTGGCGTTAGCAACCGGTTTCAAAAATGCAAAAAAACGTTAAAGGAACCCAAATCAGATATTCAGTATAGGGAACGTGATTTCCCTCACAATATGTGCGTTTACCTAACAAAGCCAATGTCTACCCACCCTTGTGCTCACTCTAGTGGAAACGCACGGTGTTTCGCATTGCTATTTTTAATGGTAAAGGGCCGTGATTCGGTTATCATATTTTCTTTTCATGTAGGGAGAAAAACAGTGTTGAATCAGGTGGTTGGACTCCCACACTATTTGTTTGCACGCAGGCTTTTGGTTCCAAGATGGTTCAATTTTATCCTAAAATTATAGACCTATGAAGTTAGATCACCGAATCTGCCACGATCACTGCAGTTGAACAATCATTGCGAAATTACATTTTTTTTATAACTTTATAGGGGTTGTTTACGATTGTAGGAATTTAGGCATATCACTAACTTAGTGATGAAGAGTGAAGCTGGAAGCTACAAAAACAACCTGATAAATTAAATAAATATGGAACCTGCGGTTTCCTAGTTCAGTTTTTAGTTCAGATATCTGAATTCACGAATGGATCCAGCTGGACGCATGCTTTCCTTCCAAGCCGGCTATTCGCCAACCCTAAAAACACGCTGTTTACTTCAGTAAATAATATAATCTTATTGGAACATCTATTTAATGTTCAAACGTGAATAGAGACGATTGAAAGATGACAGAAGGGTGTGGTGTTGACGACAATGTAGGGCCACGAGAAAAGCGTCCGCTACTACCACATTTATCGCTCACTCCCACTTGAAGAAAGGAGGATTGAATATTTGTGTCTCTGTGAGAAAACATCAGGTTTTATCTACGCATTCCGAATCCTGATCACGTCGCCGGTTTTAATGGAGTTTCTCGTTTTTCTTGTGAAGTTTCTATCGGTTTTCAAGACTAGAAATAACGATATTATGTGCAAGAATATTAGCTGGTGAAGAAGAATGTAATCAAAATCTGGATTTAAAATAATTTAAAATTACGCACGATTCTCCGAAGGTTTGGTGAGTACACGTTACACGTATAGTTAAATTTCATGAAAATCGTTGGAGCCGTTGCCGAGATTCAGATTGTATCTATAAATATACAAGAATTGCTCGTTTAAAGGTATTAGATGTAATAGAGGGCGAGCCTATTGCCATAAACCGGGTACAAGTGCATGGGAAAACCGAATAACACTTTTCCTGACTCGGGAATCGAACCCAGAACCTCATGCTCATGAATTTGCATTGTTCAGCGCTTGCAACCATTAGACCAACTAAGAAAAAAGAAGTAAATCATCATAATCACCCAGATTTCATCAGCAAGACGAACTGAGGCCCTAGACAAATGATATTAAATAATCGAACGCGTGGCGAAAGCGATAGTCAAAAAGGATTGACAAGCGATATCGAAAAACCGTACCATTACCGCAAAAACGTCAAAAAAAACACGTTTGTTGTGTGGGAGCCTCACTTAAATATTTATTTTATTCTGTTTTACGTATTTGTTGTTACAGCGGCAATAGAAATACATCATCTGTGAAAATTTCAACTGTCTAGCTATCACGGTTCATGAGATACAGCCTGGTGACAGACAGACAAACGGACCGCGGAGTCTTAGTAATAGGGTCCCGTCTTCACCTTTTGGGTACGGAACCCTAAAAATCACGTCATCAATCCCTTACATTTTGACATTTCGATTACCGCCTTCGCTGACATCGAATGCCACTTGTCTAGAGCCTCTGGGTTGTTATAAACCTCGACAAGTCGTTTCGAAAAAACTTCGTTGAAAATCACCGCTGTCCTCATAGCCCCAATATTATCTTTCCCGCGACGCTGAACGGCAATTGATTCGATGCGTCCCGATAATAAACATGTCCTTTCGTGTTCAATCGAACTGTGACTGTTAACGTGCACAGTTAAATATTTCCATTGCATGTTTACTATTCTTTTTTGCGTGAAATAAAATCGTTGGATTTTCTTGGAACTTCAGTCAAATGAAAGGAAATTGTTTATTGGCAGATTTACATCGAAATAAATTATATAAAACATATAGATAGATAAGTACAATAAAAATAAATAAGTCGAACATAGCCCGAAGAATTGCCAAACTTTAGTGGCAGTGGGCAGGGAACATTGCTTGCAGAACGGATGGCCAATGGGACAGAAAAGTTCTGGAGTGGCGATCGCGAGCTGGAAGACGTTGCGTTGGAAGGCCTTTCACCAGGTGGACCGATGACCTGGTGAAGGTTGCGGGGATTCGTTTGATGCGGGACATACGGGATCGGTCAGTGTGGCGACGCTTGGGGGAGGCCTATGTCCAGCAGAAGACGACTTTCGGCTGAAATGATGATGATGACATATGAAATAAGTATATTTTACATGACAAACTATGACTCTGCGGATTAGGTTAACGGCATATGATACCTTTGATGCTTTATTCAGCATATGTTATCCACACTTGGGCTTAAATCTCCCTCATTTTTAGGGTTCCGTACCTCGAAAGTAAAAACCGAACCCTTATAGGATCACTTTGTTGTCCGTCCGTCCGTCTGTCTGTCAATACCCTTTTTCTCAGGAACGCGTGGAGATATCCAGCTGAAATTTATATCAAATACTCAGGTCTACTGTCCCTTAAAACTGTGGAAAACCAAACTTCTAAGCCGACGCAATCAAAAGATACAGCCGTTTATGCCGCATATTTCCGCAAATTTTCGACACACGCAAGGGAATTAAAACCTACAGGGAACCTCCTGTGAACTCAGAATCTTGAAATTTGGTACGAAGCAACGTCTTATAGGACAGATAAAGGAATAATTGCGAAAACCGTAAATTTTTAGTTACAACACATGATAAAAATATTTTTATTAATTTTAAACTTACTACCCTTTTCCTCATGAACGCGTAGAGGTATTAAATTGAAATTCATATCAAATACACAGGTCTATAATACCTTTAAGCTGAGGTTTGTACGGAACCCTCGGTGTGCGAGTCCAACTCGCTCTTAGCCGGTTTTTTTTTATAATAAACATGTCCTTTCGTGTTCAATCGAACTGTGACTGTTAACGTGCACAGTTAAATATTTCCATTTCTTGTTTACTATTATTTTTTGCGTGTCTGATTTTGAAAATGAACACCACATTTTCATCGTGAAAAAAAGATATTGGATTTTCTTGGGACTCGAGTCAGTCTTACTTTAATTTTACTTAGCCTTATTTTCCCACAGCTGGGCAAAAACCTCCCACGATGTTTTCCAGCTTTCTTGATCTTTTACCTTCCCCGGCCAATCTTTCAGGAAATGGTCCATCGTCGCCCGTGCTTCAGTGTTCTGTCAAAAAATTTCATTATGTCATTTATACATACAGCACCCAAAACCCCCCTAAATTTAACCCTATTTACATGTATGCAACATGCCTCGTATGCTACATGAAAAATAGTTCTCCACTAATTGCACGAAAACTGATACAGCAGTTTTATAGAATACTTTCGATGAAATATGAATCATCGCACCCTCGCGTTATGATTGAGTAAACCCACAGAACCCGTTTTAGCTACGTCATCGACCATAAATAATTTTATGGCCATTTTACGGTATAGGTACGAACATTAAAACTAATTTTACGAGTGATTTCGGATTCTTAATAAAACACCAGGGAGGCTAATGAGTTTGCGGCTGAAATTATAGAGGTTGTAATGCCTTCTTGTTATTTCAATGTTGGATCTGAAATAATATTTGTAGAGCTAGCTAATTTTGTATGATGAAAAAATATTTGGTTTCGGCAACTCCACGTCACCACACGTCGTCTTTGTTTGTAATTTTTATTCTGTGTAAATTCTGAGAATCACTTGCCAACGACTTTAGGCCCTAGACAAGTGAAATTATATCATCGACAGCGTGGCGATAGCGATTGTCAAAAAGGCAAAATTGTATGGGATTGACAGGCGATATCGAAAAATCACGTGATCAATCCCTTATATTTTGACTTTACGACTATCGCCTTCGCTGACATCGAATGCCACTTGTCTAGAGCCGCACTTGTTATGTTTTTTTTTTTTTTTAATCTATTCCCCCACTAGGAATTTCTTCCCGTATCGTGGGTGCGTTTACAAACATATAAATCCACACACAAACACCCAGAGCCGGAACAACTATCTGTAGGTCATACACACCACCAAATTTTGTTTCACACCCGCGCGATCCAAAATTCAGTAATTTTTTGTACTTTCCTAATCATTCTTTGACTTTAAAAAAAATCCTTAGATCGAAATGTAGATAATTAAATTGGCTTTCCGATAGTGAAAATTTCATTCAAATACGCCTGGCGGTGTTGGTGCAGTTTTCGTTTTTTTGTCCGTGTTATGTCTAAACTATACAAATTCATTATCAAAGACTAAATTATTAAAAAATCAGCTACTAAGGGGTATCTGCGCTTTAACGGAGTTAAACTAGGTAGTTAGTCTGATCTAGGAAACACACTCTTTGTCAAATAGACATGCCTTATGTAATCTGAAAATCTATATAAAGCTGGTATGAACTGCAAAGGATAAAATAAAGAGATACATTGTACTGATTTTAGCTGAATAGGTATTATAAGTTTTATTAGTAGGTACCTTAGTTATATAATAAGATCATATTTTAATTTAAAGCAAATTATGAGATGAAACAAATATTCCTCTGCCAAAATAACAGGACACGACTTGCCTACAAATTACCTTAATAACGCAATTACGAAAATTATTGTTAATAAAACAAACAAACTTTACCTTTAATTAGTTCAGTTAAAACTGGTAACTTTGAAGTTCAGCGACATAATTACAGGGAACGGTTTTCATACAAAAATTATTAAGGCAATTTTTACAACCCTTCGGAGGGGTGATGTAATAAAAACTCCATGTTGCATTAACGATCACGTTGTCGCTACAAAGAAGTTGATCGTGCAATTTCAATAATAAAACGACCGTTCTCTTTGTCTATGGCTGTTTAAAAAAAGAATGACTAATTTGAGGATAACTGGGAACTAGAATGAGCTGTATGAGGTTCTATCAAGTGCCACCAACCAGCCAATGCTACCTAATATACTGAGTTGAGGCTTATATTTTATCTCTTTGTAAGTATTTATCTTAAATAGTAAATCTTGTGTAACGCAATTTTTAATCGTTTATTTCTTGCAATCTCATTGGGTAAAGTTTTTTGGACCACCAGTTATGAAATTAACGAATACTAACATAAATATGCCACTCCTAATGTAATCTCCTAATCTAATTACTGAATAAGGAGTGCCTTATTTCTGTAAATATTCGGTAATTTCATGTCTGGGCTGTCCCAGGGTCCAACTCTCTTTTGGAACACTTTTATTATGCGTATGGTTCGATCTCAGAATACCAGATTCTCAATATACCAGATTCTCATAATACCAGATTATCTGAACACCAGATCCTCAATAGGTATATCAGATTTTGAACAGTCGAAATTAAAATATTTATTATAGCTAAGGAGTGGAATTCCCTGCCGGATTCTGTGTGTCTCGAAAGCTGCAATCTAGGGGTCTTTAAGTCAAGAGTGAATAGGTTACTTCTAGGCAATCGTGCTTCACCGTCGACCACATCTTCGCTTACCATCAGGTGAGATAGTGGTCAAGCGCGATCCTATAGACAATAAAAAAGATCTATTTGGAATATACTTTGATATTTAACTCTTGTTATTTACAAAACCTTATTGCTTAATTACTAATTTTGACATTACTGAAGAAGTAGATTTTAGCTGTTGATAATGAGATCTTATTCCAGCTGTGAACAATCTAGACTTGATATGATTCACCAACAAACAACATAACACGTGTAAGATCAAATAATTTGACCTACAATGGTGATTTTCTGCACCTCCTTAGACCGTCCGCCATTTTGGATCGTCATGAAAATTAATTAATACACAAACCATAATACAATACCTTTACTCCATATCGTCAGCGAAAGCACCTTCCTTAACAACCCTGGTAAGAACCCCTAGGCAAGCAAACATTGGCCACTTTAAGATTAACCATGCTTTTGGATTAGAAACCTTAAATCGGTGACAAATGGTTGAGTTTCTATTGCAATGAAAATGGTTTTATAACCTTTTTGTTAAATTTTGGTGGTGTAGATATAGACTTAGAGTACATTTTCTTACAAGTTGATTTTTTATTTTCCTAAATTGATTCAATTTTTTTTAATTCGTAAGAATTTTGTATGAACCCGCAACTTCGCTGTAACAAAAGTTAATATTATAATGACGAACATAAAGCAAGGATTCCCTTAAATAGCTGCTGGGCACATTAAACAAATATTATAAAATATTTAGCGTGGCTCCAGGCTCTTGTCCCGAGGTAAACAGCGAACAACCATTAGGGACCCCGTGTTTCGGCTGGTTGCAGACGGGTGATAAAACGGGGTGATTTTATTGTCTTACCCTTTAATTTGTTTTTGGGTTGATTATTTAAAGGTGACGCTTATGACGGGGGACACGTTGATGCTTGCTCTTTTTTTTCGCTCTCAGAAAATGCAAAGCGTTGTCTCAGTCTTCCAGTTTGAGAACATTCTTTTGTAGAGTGTCTGTAAATAAACATAATTTTGCGTATTAATTTATTGAAATGTCTGTCTCTTTTCCATACAATTTGGTTTTCTGTTAGTGTGTCAGTTGTTTCAGTAACCAGTGTCCAGCTTACCCCGCCATCTTTGTGTGGTCTGCCATAATGTCGTCTAAATTACTATCTCTAATTTACTGGTGTCCTGAAATACAGGCTACGGATTAGCTCAGGCACCAGTCTCCCGCAAATAACTATGTAGCATATCATTATTATTATATTTCCGTTTTTGAGATTTTAGTTGATAAGTGTTATTTGTGGAAGAAAAATAAAGATGATTTTGATTTTTGATTTTGAAATGTAAAAATATTGAATTTTGTTAAAGAGTTAGTCGAACTGCCAGTTGCCATAAAAGTATTACAAAACCGCAAATAGTTCAGATACACCATGAAAAATCTAGACGGAACCAGTTTATGGCGTTCAGTTCCTGAACGAACGAAAATGTTCACCTGGAAACTTCCGCCAGGTATAGATAAATCAACGCAAGCGAATCCGAAACGAATGATAGCAGTGATTTGTATCCAAAACACAACGCAAAAAATCCGAATTCAAAACATCCGAAATCGAGATTTGAATTTCTAGCTTCAGTTTTATGTTCTGCTCGTTGGTGTTGTGGTCGCAGGCTACTGCTGAGGAGGAGGTCCTGGATTCGATTCCGAGTTGGGCAAAGTGTTACTGGGTTTTTTACCCGACAACGGCGAAGAAATTTGGGATATAGGGAGGGTTATGTTTTTACCGGTATGTGGGTATGTATGTATGTTCATCTGTTCCCTCTTAATTTTTAAACTACTTATCATAATTTGACACATGAGGTGTCGTTGGAAGCGTCTTATTTGTCCGCTGAAATTGAATATGGCGCCCACTAGGGCGCCCAAAGTCAAGAACAAGAATTTATTTTTCGCTCACCCCATCATGTCGTATGCTACTTTGTAGAATGTATTGTAGGTGGCATACCACTACGGTTATCCTCTGAACACCACTATGAATATGTATAAAATACATTAAATTATTTATTACCACATGGTAATAAATAATATAATGTGTTTTGTATTTTGGTATTAAATAAACAACTTACATAAGTTGTTTATTTAATACCCTATACATATCAAATAGTTTTTATAACAATTTCAAATGAGAATGTTTTCTTGTTTCATATTTTTCAGAGCGTGATTTTTCAGTAGTCGGGTTTTAGTTTTTGGACTTATTTTTTATTCCATCTAGAATTTCCCAGTGACAACTCAGAGTCTGGATTTGTGCCCGGTCGATGGCAATAGGTTCGCCCCACACATATACACACATGTTTTACATAGGATTTAAACATAAGTGGCGAAAAGTGGGTGTACCACACGGTACAAATTACTTTGCACATCAAGTGTCACACGATCCCACTCCCGCCTACCCGCGCGGGCGCCCGCGTTCGCTTCGTGCGCCAATAGTGAGTGTCGACGTCAGAGTGACATTGACAGCTCCAAGTGCACAGTTATTTTGATAGTGTAGTATATTAAGCTGCACCTTTGCCTAACCTTTCGGCGAATAATGCAGGCGTGATGTTTATTTGTAGTTTCAGTTTCTAAATCCCGGATCTGACGCAGCGAGCAACTCGCCTAACAGGACTTTAGCAAGTCGCTCCAACAAGCTCTGCCAGTTAACAATTACAGGTGTTTTTGTTTGGCAAATGTTTGTCCAAGTTGTTGTTTTGTTCCTCTTTGTTTCACTTGCGTCAGCTGAGAGCCTGGTGTTAGCGAGGTGACAAAGTTTGCCGCCTTCCGGCAACTTCATATTTTGTTGTTTTGTTTGACTAAATATTGTGAGTTGGAATGCTTAGTTAGATAAGACAAAAGATAGTTAAGTTAAATATTCTTTATATTCTTAGGCCCACTTGCGCAAAGATTTAACTCAGAGTTAGTAGCTAACATGAGGTTAAATCTTACTAATATTATAAATGCGAAAGTTTGTATGGATGGATTTATGTTTGTTCAGAAGTGGTGAAGGTATCTGGATGAAATTAGGCACAGAGATAAATTAGGTAGGTATATTATATTATATTATTATAGCCTTTTATTCCATATTTCGCAATTACATTTCAAATATTATTTTTTGCTTGCTTAATTTTATGTTAGTATAATTAGTGATAATAATATTAAAATATAGTTTCAAATTCCATGCATAATCACTGATATTGAACAATTGTTGAAATTTTAAAAAAGTAGAAACAACTATATAAACTATTTTGCGTATGCCTTTAAATTATAGTTAACAATAAATTGAATATTAAAAATTGATTGTTACATTATAAATTAATAAATTACAATTCATTGGTACATTATGGATTAATAAATTACAATTCATTGGTACATTATGTATTAATAAATTAAAATTGATTATAGGAATTAGGTAGGTATAGTCTGAAGTAACACAGGATAATTTTTATTTCGGCAGTATATTCCCTTGGGATGAAAAAAAAAAACACTTATCACGCGGGCGAAGCCGCTGGCGGAAGCTAGTAACAAATATTTTATACATAATTGGACGAGTTAGCTACTAACTCTGAGTTAGCAAGATAACCCAGGGTGGCGCAAGCGGGCATTAATGGTTCTCAAGCCCATAAGACTTTATCTACAGCACTACCTATTGTGAAAAGAACCCACTATCAGCGAAAAGATTGCTGATGCATAATGCATAACCAATTTTCCTTCATCCTGAGTAGGGTCTCACCTATCCCTAATAAAAACTATAATATAAGCCCTTAATATTTTAACACTTAAACAATTTAAATGGAGCATAGGCGACCACAGCAAAACCCACATTAATAATCTAGTTAACGACTGTCCCGGTGCAAACAGAGCTTTAATATAAGTTTAGTGTCCCGCAGAATATTGGCTGTCGCCTGCAATATCCTGTTTTAAACTGAATTTCCTGTTTATAGCTGAACGTAATTTTGGTACTTTGTACGTGGGTTATTATGTTGTTTAATTTGGTTTAGTGGATATGTTTTGTCTAATTAATATTTTATACTTAGCAGTGTCTTAAGGCGCGGATACCCCTCAGTAGCTGATTTTAAAATGAGAATCACGTCTAAACGGCTAGTCGTAATGTTTTGGAAAAACATTTGTTACATTAGACCATTTCCTTAATAATTTGATCCAAGATTTTTTTTAGTTTTATTCGTATAATATAGTGTAATTAATTTGTTACGTTATGTCTAACACGGACAAAAAAAACGACAATGCACCAAAACCGCCAAGCGTATTTTAATGAAATTGACACCATCTCAAAGACTATTTAATAATCTACATTTTGATCTGAGGCTTTTTTTTAAAGTCATAGAAAGAAACTACAAAAACTCTTGAATTTTGGATCGCGCGGTTGTGAAACGAGTGCGCGTTTAGCTCCCTCAAGGTCGTTGGCGACAGTCGACGTCTTAATTGCCCGACGGGCGGCAATTGCGACTCCAGTCCACACTCACTCTCTAGTTGCGATTGCTACACAATCGTTTGCTTTCGCGAGGCAATGAAGTAAATCGATTCAGCCAATCGCATTCAACAGCTGGAGATAAATCTCTCCCAAAATACTGGTACTTCGCCGTCCGCATCCAGATAGTCCCAGCTCTCGGTTACGGCTTTATAAAAACATCGTCCTCGGTCGCACCGTCAACAATCGTTGACGGACGCAAGAAATATGCGGACTGTACTGCCAACTAACAGCAAACGAGTATGCACAAAAGTCTTTAAGAGACACGCCACTGGCATAACCACTCGCACTGTTTCAAGCGTAGTAAAAATAATGATGAAAATCTCCTGACAAATTTTTTATTCGTATATCCTAGCACTGGAACAATTTGCAGCAATTATACCAACGGAGCACAAACCTATACTAACTATGAAGTCCAGGTTTCCTCACGATGTTTTCCTTCACTGTTTGTCAGTAATGTCCAAGATAAACTTAAAAGGTAGGTACATATAAATTGAAAAGTCACATTGGTACTTGCCCGGATTTGAACTCACGACCTCAAGCACGAGAGGCGAGGTCTTCGCCTCAGGGCCACCACGAAGTATATTTTGCATTTTTTGTTGTTTTTCAAAGTATCCTTCATTTTCATTAAAAAAACCCGTGCCTAACGATCTGGTCTGTAATCTGGTCTCCAAGTAGGCAATATTTTGGCGAAAATGTGTGCTGAGTTCAATGCCTTACTTCCCCGTTGCTGTATCAGTAATACCTAGATAGTTTACCCTGCCACACAGGCTAACAAATCCGTACTAAACACATAATGATCCTCCCAATTAACTATTTCTCCATAACCCTCACATTACTCTGTTGATGTTCCCCTACTATATTGAGTCTAGTTTGCAATTTCCTGTTTACAGCACAATTTCGGTCCCAGCAAGGTGCACGCGTAAAACATTATAATTTAATAAATAAACTTATAGAGTTATTACGTTGGTTAGCAGTATGTTCTCGACGTTAACTTAAATAAACTTTATTAATATTTAACTAGTTTGGAATAAAACGTTTTGGGTAACCTAATTTTTGTTTGGGATCCAAATAATGGGATAGTGTTTACTTTTGTATGAGTGTATAGTGTATTTGTAATGTATAGATATATCTCATTTTTATATCTGCTGTCCATCGCATAAATTCGCATAGATTTTCTTGAGATGGATACGAAATACTACAAATAAAATGTAAGTGTAGTTATTAGCTTCTGCCAGCGGCTTCGCCCGCGTGTATGTCGGGCATTATTCCACGGGCATTTACTACCGGCGTGGTGTCTCATCCCATACAAAGAAACCGTGCCATCGTACTGTACTGATTATACTGAATATTGTTTGTGCATCGATCGGGTTCGGTTCCGTTCCACGAATATATATGGTGATCTATCTATCGCCGTGGCACGGAACCGAACGCGATCGATTTACAAAACATAATCGGTATAATCAGATGAAAAGCGCTAGTTTCGTCGGCACGGTTTCTTTGTATGGGATGAGGCATCTGTATGCTAGTATTATATTATCTGTGCTAACGGGTTAAAAAGTAGCCTATGTCTTATTCCAGATTATAATTTCCTGTGTCTAATTTCATTTTCAGTTTCAGCCGTTCTGGCATGGTTGAGTAACAAACATCCATCCATCCATCCAATTTTTTTGATTTATTATATTATTAGGAAGTAGGATTTTATATCACAACCCTTGGTTGACTAGTAGATAATGCCTAAGATATTAACTTCGCCTATGTACCTATGCATTGCATGAAGTTTAAATAAGTGAATGAACCGCTATTTTTAATCGGATAATTATGGTATGAGGTCCTGTAAGTATAATAAAGTGACTGTTATCAAAAATATTCAGAATTTCATGGAAAAATTATCAAACCACGTTCAGTTCTAAGAAAATAAAATAAAAAAATACCTTTTGTAAGTAAATAAGCCAGAAGCCATGTAACATAATTAAAATCTTCCAAGAAATTGGCTTATACAAAGGTAAGACTTTTCCTTCCTCATTATCATTTTTAGCTGCCATCTTGCTATAATTTCTACCAAACACGTGATAATTCTATATAATATCGTGTTCAATTATTAACGTGTTCGGTCCCGGATCTAATATTCATCAAAATATTTCATGGGGTCTCGTCATGGCTTAGAACAGCGCGCCTTGGCAAACCCCCGGCGTTTTGGGAAATAACTAGGGTTTATAGCCGTTTGAAACGTTACTAGGTTGTAGTAGTGATGTACCTAACGAGTTTGCGGAATTGTGATACGAAAATGTTTAAGGGTTGATGAAATCGCAAATCCAATGATATAATATCTATTATTATTTGACATTTTGTGTAAAATTGATTGTATTTATTATGCTCTATAGGCTCGCATCACGTTTAGACGACTAGCAGAAATTCTGGCACGATTTATTCCTTTACAACAAGGCAATTAAAAAGTCCAACCCATTTGATATTGATTGAGCTAAACATATCCGTGTATGCTCATGTATGAATTAAACCGAAAAGAACGAGTTAATAAAAAGCTTTCCACAACTCTCCACTCAATTACAAAATAATCGTCGAACACAAATACCAAAATACCCATCGTTTTCGAAACAATAATATTGCATTTCAGCCCACAACCGATTGAAAATCAACATCAACATTTATGTAAACGCACATATTATTGTAACAAAACTCAATAAACTCGTTGCCATGGCCTCTATATTATGCGTATCAAATGTCAGGATAATTTCCCCGCATATTTCCAGGGGCTCAAATGCCGGGATGTCACGAATAGAAACATTTGGCATCCCTATCCTTTATTCGACGATATCGTTTCTGAAAGGTAATAAGGGTCTGTTTTCAGTCCGTTCTTTATCGGTAAGTCTATTATTGTTTCTTTGATGACCTCTCCCCTTTTGTTGTCAGTTACAGGTTACAGGTGAGGGAACGAGAACGAAGGAATATTTCGCTTTTGTTTTTCTTTAATGATTTTGGCCGGATTATGTGGATTTTTTGGATATTGTGGGGGTATGTAATTATATTTAGATAAGTATCTTTTGCGAACGGCGGTACCTTATTCAATCATCATGGACAAATTAATCTTTAGATACCTACTTATGAACTACTAACTGCTTCCGCCCACCTGAAAGTCGGAGTTATCCCGAAGGAACTTAGTATTTGGATAAAAAGCAAGCTATGGTTTATCCATGATATAAAATATGTGTGTGCCTTTCATATGAATCCGTAATTCCGTACAGTATTTTTTGGGTGAAAGAGTAACAAACTTCTATCAATCCATACTTACAAATTTTCACTTTTATAATATTCGTAGGATCATGACAAAATGGGGAAAGTTGCTAAAGAAAATGTTGCTAAAAATAAATACACATAATAGTACACTGGCTAGACCAGCCGCTCAAGAATGAAACATTCATAACTCCTGACAGGTCGGGGTCGCCAGTAATATCTCATAGTGCAAGCTATAAAGGACACTGAAGAAACGGGCGATTGCAACCCGCCTCAAGACACTTCAGTACGTATAAACTAAAAATCTGTAGTTTGGAAAGCAACCTTTAATACCTTTGGATGACATTAAATTGGTCAGAAATAGATTCTCAGATTGAAGAAGAACTTATCTTTTTATACAGAACGTTCGTTGATAAACTGGTCTTACAGTATCATGAATATATTAAACTAACTATACTATACTAACTTATACTAAATCTAACTATATACAACAAACTACACTTAGGCGTGGAATTACTCCTCCAGAAATTCTTATTATATTCCTAAAGAACATTGACTATTGTTTATTCTAGAAAACTAAAACAAAAGCGAGAATAACTTTGATAGACAAAACAATATCTAATAAAACACAATATTATTAAACATTATAACAATATCATAATTAACACGACAAAACCAGGTATCCTAGATCAAATAAACCAACTAACTTCACAACAAATACAACCCGTAATAGTTACCTTTCCAACATATCACCAATACTATAATACGGTGGACAACTTTGCCGTCTAGGACATAAACCCATCTATGATATTAATTAACGCGTTTAGTTTCCGTATCGACCAGTGCAACAATGTCCAACTTGGGAAATTAGTTACTCTGTGGACCGTCTGTGTTATGTTATGCTGTATAGTGTAGATAGTTAATGTTATTTCTATTACCTGACTTGTGAGACTTACATGCGGTGCAGCCATGGTGCAGCGGTGGATTGGTTTTGCTGAGCCATATTCGGTATTAGAGAAAATGTTTTAGCAATTTTATCTAGCAAGAGTAAAAAGCATTTACGGGAGATTAACAGGAGAAGGCAAAATATCAGGTAGAATGAAAGGTTATGGGGCAGACCTTTGTCCAAATGTAGGACAATATAGGTTGAATAAAAAAGAAGAAAAAGAAATAAGAGTGCTGTGGATCTGTAATTCTGTGTAGGAGTGATATGAAAGAACGACACTCTTAGTCAGTGATAGCTTGCTGACTGTCAGGACGGAATGGAAGGAGAACACGTGTTGTGCCGACCCAAAAGAACATGGGACAAGGGCACGAATATGATGATGATAAATAGAAAAGCAATTCAAGGTGAATGGGTTGGTTTCTGTATTCTTAAAGATCAATACCGGTGAGGTTTGACCCATTAGTTAGAGTAAGACTACTAAAGGTTGTGATTAAAATTCGTAGTTGGTCGAAGGCATACATCCTGAATTCTCAAGTCACAAACGAATACACATTCGTAAGTATCGTGCACACTTGAAAATCTGATATTCTAAGAAGGGTTTTTAATATCTGGATATACAATCATTTATGCCTTTTAGCCAGCTGTGATTGAAAACTCTGTTTCCTGGAATTGCCGACCACTTTTTCATTCATATATCTGGATGTATCTCTTTCGATACATGATGCAAACGATTCACAAAATTCAGGTACATTCCACCTCTAAGGGACTTTTCAAAAGGCGCGAAGCAATTAAAAAATTGTATGTCGTGGGTTCGAACCCTTGCAGGCGCTTTAGTTTGTGTAAAATATTTCATCACCACTGCTCTCAAAACGTTGAAAGAAAACATCATGAGGAAACCGGCAAGCCCTAGAACCAAAAAATTCGAAGAAATGTGACAGATAGATGTCACCCGCACTGAGCCCGCGTGGTGAATTACGGCCCATAGCCTATCGCAGAGAGGAGGCCTGTGTCCCAGCAGTGGGAACATCAAAAGACTGGTCATGATGGTGATCATGTTGATGCTGAATGATATCGTACAAGTATTTTCTAAGAAAAACGCGTACATGTGAATATAATTGCAATTTCTCTTAGTAAAAATCGCTTGTCGGAATCGAATTGCGTCGAGCGTTAGTTTTATTCCACTCCAACCAGTCATAACATCGTGTTCCGGTATCAAACAACCCATAGAAACTTTCGCATTCTGGTAAAGACTGACTAACCAAACGTCTGGTAATTTCTGATACTTCTCAGTCTCAAGAATTACTAGACCATTAAGTATGTAGTAATACCCAAGTCATTATAACTTTAGTCTCAAGAACAGAGCATCAAACTGTGAAGCTAAGCTTTTGTTAACGTTAGACACATAGCTTGGAGCGAAGTTTGGGAGATCGGTGGATGTACAACGGTACAAGCAATCGATAGGTAGGTACAGAAAGTCTACAAACAATGAGCCATCTTAAAGGGCTCAAGGTACGAAGGGAATGACGCCAAAAATTGTGATTTGATCGTAGCTGTAGTGTGGGTGACGCAATTATAAGCATTGAAGTAATACATGACCCCTCGTTATTTGGCTTATACTGCGAAGACCCTTGATTGTGAGACAGATAGATTATGATTTCCAACTCTATAGACTCTTTCGCTTTATACAGTCAATTCGAGCCTTTTTACTGTTGACAACTTTTAATCAAAATTTGAGCGTAAAGCATCCATTCAAATCATCATTCAAAAAGTAGGTAGGTACTATTTTAAATGTACCATTGCAACTATTTAGTTCACTTTTACCCAAACTTTCTTAGCAGATTTTGCTTTGTTTCCAGTAAACATTTTACTCCAAATTACTTGTACGAGGGAACTGTTAGTTAGGCTACTCGTACTTACGTGATTAATAATGTACAAGTTTGGCTACGTTTGTGTTGTCATTGGAAGTGATCACGGTATTACGTTTTGGGAGAAGCTGTTTAATTATGCAGATGTGTAAATGGGTTGTTTGTTTTTCCTTGGTATATATCGGTCCAGCTCTTCCCGAAGGTGCAAAAGAGATTAAGGGATTATGCGAAGTGCAGAGGGGAAAGCCCTTCTGTACTTTAAAACCACACGCGATTACCCATGCATTTGTAGTATTTACACTTTGTTTATGCTGCTAAATACAGGTGGGTATCTATTACATACTTCTTTGAAATATTTGGATACAAAATCAGGTGAACAGTAGGTTAAGCTCGCGGCTATGGGTTCATCTATTGAAAAAGTAAAAAACCGGCCAAGTGCGAGTCGGACTCGCGCATGAAGGGTTCCGTACCATTATCGCAAAAAACGGCATAAGTCACGTTTGTTGTTTGGGAACCCCACTTAAATATTTATTATATTCTGTTTTTAGTATTCGTTCTTATAGCGGCCACAGAAATAGATCATCTCTGAAAATTTAACTGTATAGCTATCACGGTTCATGAGATACAGCCTGGTGACGGACAGACAGACGGACAGTGGAGTCTTAGTAATACAGTCCCGTTTTTATCCTTTGGATACAGAACCCTAAAAAGTACCTACATAGTATTGTAGTCGACTACTTTCAAAAGAGAAACAGATATAGGAAAATGAGCTATTTATTAAAGTGGGTGCTTCAGAATAATTTAGAAACTTTTATTTATTATTTATTATATACTTTATTGTACACTACTTAAATAATTACAGGACAAAACATTATAAAGATCAGTGTACAATGGGCGGTCTTATCGCACAGGGCAATCTCTTCCAGACAACCTTTGGATGGACAGAACGAGAGGAGATAGACATAGGGCTGTATTATTTCATTTTAGAAATTACAGCACACTGTTTCTGTCGCTTAATAAGACATTGCCACCTTTTGTTCCTTGCAAAATTCCTTCAATTTTTACAACCTCCGAAATCCAGAGTGGTGTTCCTTGCTAACCACACGAATCATGTCTCAAAGTTCCTTTATAAGCAAACTGTCTTACAACAGACACAGTGAAGTTAAAAGGAAAGCACGCCGCGGCTTATTATAAGCTTATTACCGAAGTTGACGTTACCTTGCAACTAACATCACGTCGTCGTGACGTCAACTTCTGTATTTATAAAGTTGTAGGTATAATATCTTGGTGAGGCTGTAAAATTGTGGAGTGGCTTTGTGGGGAGATGGGTCACTTCAGTGTGTAATCGTAAAACGCTATGGGCACAACACATTAGTAAAGTAGCTGCCTACCTATGATACTTCGTGCCCATAGCGATTTACTTAATGGCACGTCTCCCTGGAAAAAAAACCTACCAAGAGCGAGTCGAGCGCACGAAGGGTACCGTATCCAGAGTGGCGCCAACTACCGACATATGTTTGTATGGGGACACTTTAATTTACAATTTTTTTTATTTATTGGAATTTTTCCTATATTTGTGATGTAAGACCTTACTTCTTGCCAAATTTAGTGATTCTAGGTCAACGGGAACTACCATATAGGTTTTCGACCCAAAACCTACAGGGTACTTCCAGTTGACCTAGAATTGTCAATTTTGGTTAAAAGCAAGGTCTTCTAGCACAAGTAAAGGGAAAATTCCGAAAAATAAAAAACTTGAAAATTAAGGTAAATTTTGGTACTTACAAGTTTTCGCGAAAATCTAAATTTGCCCATATCTTTTTATCGTGTTTACTCAGTACCTTGATTTATATACACCTAATAGGGACTATAGACCTCAGTATCTGGTATCAATTTCAACTTGCTAGGTCCACCCGTTCCTGAGGAAAGCGGTGGTGATAGACGGACAAGAGAGTTTTTTATCTTTTGAGGTACGGAACCCTTAAAGCAGAAGTACCTACCTAAAAAATAATCTCTGCCTCGTTGGTCTAGTTGTCACAAGCGCTAGTAGCTGAGCGTGAGGTCCTGGGTTCGATTCCCGGATCGAGCAAAGTGTTATTGGCTTTTCATCTGGCATTTCTCAGTAACAACCTAGAGTCTGGACTTGGTGTCTATTTTTTGAGATTTAAATATAACTGGCGTGATGTTACGTTAAGTTGTAAATGAATACTTTTAGGGACACGTTTCGGACTTTTTTTTTCTGAGACAGTCAAGTAAAACACTATGATAATCTTCTTTCATTTTTCGTGTGAGGATGTAGCCACCAGTGGTGTCAGAGTTAATTAAACCGCCGCTGGGAACCCCACAGGCCCCTGATTTGGCTATTTCAGACTTACATTAACTATGTAAGTCCAGGTTTCCTCACGATGTTTTCCTTCACCTGTGATGTGCAAGATGAACATAGAAAGTACATATGAATTTGAAAAGTCACATTCGTACTTCTCCGGATTTAAAACCACGACCTCAAACACGAGTGGCGAGGGTTTAGGCCAACGACAATGGATTAAGACAATGGCGAGCTTAGTCTATTCCACTGGAGACTATACCTCTTGCTAGGCTGAAAAGTTGCATACTCCTTACACTTTACTTACCGCTCACTATGTGCGGGGATCATATTTATTTATGAGCATCGCCTTAACAAATTTAAGATCTTAAGCTTCAAAGGGGATGTTGTTTATTCTCGTTTAATCCCCAAAGGATTTAAACATTAAAAACACTCATGAAATATTACGGCGACGCCTATACTTTAGTAAGGATTTAGTAGGATTTGTCGAAGAAGGGATTCGTGCGTGCTCTAAACGATTTTTATTTACTTCCTTTGAACATTTTTGCGACTTTAATTGGATCCCGGGCTCGGTGAAAAGTTTTCTTTTAATATTTTTGTAACATTCTTTAGTAATGTGTTTTGCTTCGGGCTACCATGTTAGGGCTGTACCTTTTTTTAATTATGCCACCGTTCTGGGTATTACAAAAAAAACTTAGACATTGAAAACTTAGTTTACTGGGCAAGGATGCCACATTAGACCACAATAATTTTTCCACTATACAATATACAATTTCCAAATACAAGTCTATGTAATTTTCAGATCAAATAAAAAGTCGAGATGGAACGAAATTACGCCTTGGTATGTCAGTCGAGCTTTTTATTTGATCTGAGAGCTAGACTGACAAGCTAAGGCGTAGTTTCGTTGCAAGTGTGTGCGTGTAATTGTGTATGTATACGGCAAGGCGTAGTTTTAACCGGCGTCACCTTGTTGTTTGCAACGTTCCATCTTGACTTTTTATTTGATCTGAGATGTTAGGTCATAATAAAATATCAGTAAATTAGAGCTTATGATCCTAAACGAGTCAATAAACCTCCTGAACTAATTTTGATTGACTGAAATTAAAGTAGGTATATTTTAACGTATACACCATAGCATAGTTACCTTTAGTACCATTGTACATTTCTGCCTAAAGGCTCCCAAAGATCGCCACGAAATGCGACACCAATAGAAATAAATTCTTGCAAAAATTTCTTAGAAAACGCGTCGTCGCGTCGCATGTGTGTGACGTGTGGCATGATCACACCACGTCTGTGTGCGGGAACCTTAATCATTCGGGAATTCAGGCGTGCTTTAAGTGTGTTTGTTATCTAGAGCATGTTCTTGAAAAAATAGCCTATAATTTCCAGGTTCCCTAAATGACGTCACAAAACCACCCCAGCCAACAAAAGCAGCTCTTTATAAATAGCACAACGCACGTCAGTCCGGAGGCAAAGAGCGTGAGAATTGATGATAAGGTCCAATGATCGAGACGATCGGGTTACGCGGTCAATGCTCGGAACAATATCGATATTTAAGGCGTATATATTCCCCAAAATTAACGCGGTACTGGCCGTGCGTCCGCTTGGTGCCAGAATATCAATATTGGACCTCCTTTTCAACATTTCTGTTTGCAAAAATATTTTTTCATTTACTTATCATATGTAGGTAAAGTAATTCTAAATAAAATTTTTATGTGAAAAACTATTTTTAAACATCCAAGTCGTTCTGGAGGAGTATACAAAAGCATATACTTTTGCTTTTTTAAAGCCAAAGTATTAATCATACGAAAAAAACATGTTTCACAAATAATGAACATTAATCATTTTTTTTTTTTAACCTATGCTAGCCATTACTAAAGAGTATGTGGATGGAACTAAAGTGGAGTAAGGGCCTTAATACGAGAATAGTGTCTGTCTGAGATTTGACACCTGGTTCAATTTGCAAAAGATTCTTGATCGAAATCAAATGTAGAGCAACTGCGAGAGATGCATGAGGAAACAAAGCAAATAAAAAAGGTTAATAAAATCGAATAACACGACTGTTTCAGAAGCGAACTAAAATAATGTAAACAAGAAGAAAATCATGCTGTGCAGTCGGAGGATACTTATGGCTTTGGTCAGCCAGTTCGTGAATATGTATCCTCCGACTGCACAGCATATTTTTCTTTTTTTTTTTTTTTTATTCTTTTTTATTTAGGGACATTTATCGCAATGCGTATGTCAGTCCCATCGTATCCTAAAATATTTTTCTTCTAGTTTACAACTTTTTAGTTATCTTTTTTTTTCGAATTACTTAACACATTTGTGGTATATATTTTTGTCATCACCACTAAATACCCTGCATTTTGATAACCCACTCGATGGGATTGGAAAAAAACAATATTGGGACCCCCACAATATGGCGCCCAAAATCCGCCATGTTTTTTTTATTAACGACATTTCTCTAAGAACACTTGGGCGGTCAGTACCTATCTAACGATGGCTTTACTATTATATAAATCCGTGAAATGGTTGAAAGATATGAGGTAATATACAATGTTACAAACATAAAAAAAACATACATTCATACAAGATACGCGCAAAAACATATCCCTTTTCTTGATGTCGTGTAAAAAATAAAGAAAAGGTATTTATTTGCCACAAAACGCCACCTACAAACATTCTAAGTTTTAAAACCTTACTTAAAAGCATACTTTGTAAACAAGCATATTACAAATTAGATGATTATATTCAAGATAAGAATGCTTGGAAACATGCTGGTCCTGCGCCATAGGGCAATCTTGAGTGTAGACAAAATCAAATTTGTCAATTTATATACCTATTCATAGTTAATGTATTTCTTTATTTTTTGTTTAAGAAATTGACTCACACACTGTTCCGTTGTTGTTGAATTAAGTATTTTACCTATGATTGCAATATTTGTAAGTATGTGAGAACCATGTTCCTATTTATCAAATTAATGAACTTACCTGTTAATGCTTTTAATACTTCATACCTATACGTAGTATAGTATGTAGTGCTATTCTGGGTGCATCATCCGCACATATATGAATTTATTAATGTGTGGACTATATAAACCACTTATTAATTTTAAAAGAGTAAGTATGGAGTTTCTTGTCCGTTCTTCTCCATAACAAGCTACTTTTCCTAATGGACGGTAGAATCAATTATAATTAATTGTAAATTTTAATTGTTGACGTTTAAAAGTGCCGTTTAATGGCCTAGTTGAAATAAATATTTTTGACTTATTGGACATTCATAAATTTTGCTTAAACTAAACTCTTAAAGGCTACATTAGTAGTACTTAAATTATGTAAGTCAACACGAGTAAAAAAAATAAAACATCTAGCAGTAGATCTTCCCCGTTGAAAAGATAAAATAATCCTAAATCATAGTAAGTAATAGAAAATACCATTAAAATACTCCAGAAGGTTCAATCTCTACATCATTGCTATGTTATTTTGCCTTTTAGAGTTTCGACGAAAATTCAGAGAATTTCGTTAACTAAATTATAAGCCACCAAAGTGCCATTTAAAGGACCTGCCCTCAAAACCTTTATCGCCTAACGCCTGTATAGGTTGTTCCTTCCGTCCTCAATTTACAGGTATATCGAGAGGACCTTTTCAACTAAATATTTTTAGACCAAAGTATCTACATTGTAACGTTACACGTACATTATTTGATATAATTACCCATATGTTACCAATTTACAAAAAAAAAATCTTTTTTACAAAAAAAATACTACCGACTTCCAACTAAAAACACTACAAAGTGAAAAATAACTTTCTTTTTCGAAGTCGGTGTCTTTGGTAGGTACCAATTTTTTTCGTTATGGACACCGACTTCGAAAAAGAAAGTTATTTTTCACTTTGTAGTGTTTTTAGTTGGAAGTCGGTAGTATTTTTTTTTTGAAAAAGATTTTTTATTTTTCACTTTTTAGTTGTACCTAAGCAACTTGCTTTAGTGAGGTAGTAATGCCAGAATAGATTAACTGAATGCCATGAAACTTGATCATAACCTGTGAAATGAAAGTGTTTCAAGGTGAACTGTACACATCTGAGTACCTACCCCTTTAGAGCGTACTGGCGTGATGTCATGTTATGAAATGGTATAAACAATAAAAAGACATGCGGTTGCAGCAATCCCGAGAGATTTGCCTTCATTTATTGAAGAGTTCTGCTGTATATCTCCGAAGTTCTTCATCAGATCTTCACCAAATTAAAATGGGACCAATTTCGAAACATACTCTAAAAATCAAAAAAAGAATTTTCAAAATCGGTCCACAATTGACGGAGATATCGGTGAACATACACAAAAAAAAAAAAAAAAAAAAACAAACATGAAGTCGAACATAGAACCTCCTCCTTTTTGGGAAGTCGGTTAATAAATACATTAAATCCTAATCCTATTTAAAACTTTTAATTAAAATATAATCTTTTAAAGAGTAAAACATGAATTCATCAATACGAAGCGTCATACTATTTGCGTTCGATGAGTACCTATTCGCAAACTCAACGTTCTTTAAATGGGTTTGAGTCGATTAGATTTCATAAAGATTTCCCGTGCATGTCCTATGTCTGTATGTATAGAATTTGTGATGCAACAAGTGTGTTCTGTAACTCCTTCATGTCTGATGTGCACATAATCGCATTATGATGGGCAAGCTTTTGGTGCCCGGAGACTACGGTTTAATAGTTACGAAACAATACAGAATTTAGCAAAACTAAAGAGAGGAAGTGTGCGAGCTTGCTAAAGGTGTAAGAATCGAAGGGAATTCTTTAAACAGGAGTGGTACAGAATAAGCTGACAAACTTTATATAACGCTTGGGTACATTTGATGCCAGAAGTTACTAAAGCTTAGTACTTCAGAAATCAACATTTAAGACGATTTCACCAACTGAACGAAACTGACAATTCTTATTTCGATCATTAATCAGGGGATTTCTCTTGACAGGGGTCAAATTAAGATGAGGATATCCTTTGTGAAGAGAAAAGAACCGAATGTTATGATACAAATCCCAAAAAGCAAAACTTAAGAAGAAAGTAATAAAATAATGAAGCTCAACACACACTTCATAAAAGCAATTATTGTAATTAATCAATACTTAATCCGACTTTAGTCAATGAGTCCTACGACCCCCATTCTATTGAAGCCAAACCTATGGCGCACCCATAAATTGTCCTTACACCCCATTACGATCATTCACCATCAGACACGATGATAAGGTCGGATGACCGAGATAGGGTTACGGTCATCGCCCCGTTCGATTATATAATCGATTCCATCCGATACTGAAACCGATACCGGATCGTAATTATGGTAATACTAATTATGTTAATGACTCGTATCGATCCACC
The DNA here is from genome assembly GCA_947562075.1 of Orthosia gracilis. Lineage (NCBI taxonomy): Eukaryota > Metazoa > Arthropoda > Insecta > Lepidoptera > Noctuidae > Orthosia > Orthosia gracilis. The sequence continues at coordinate 46,698,021 of OX387272.1, read as the reverse complement.
ATGAATTTTCGATGGGTAATTAAGTTTTGTCCATGTTGTGTTAAATGAGGAGTTAACTGACGCCATTAAATTATTATTATGAAATACCCATAGACGGACAGACCTCATGGTAGACTCGCTCTATGCCGGCAAATGTTAAAACAAAATATTCCACACAAATTTTAAATCTTCATAATCACCGATGCAAAGAAATCGTTTGACCGTAACTTTTCGAGTTTTGTTGATATGGCGCCTTTCACATGCTTAAAACTGTTGATTTTTGCTTTCAGGATAAGCACTCTGTGTGTTGCTACAAGGTTGGCTTTTTGCGCCACTTCTTGCCAGCTTAAGACAATACGATGAACAAAACAAAGGGCTAGCTTTTGGGGGCACTATGGTAATCCATGTTGACATTTCGTTTAACCTGACAGAATACTACAAGACTAGAGCTTTCAAGACTGGATGTAGTAAATACTATTAGACCTATCAATGAACTCAAATCAAATCACTCAAGACCGATCTCCCCGAATATACCATCAAATCCATTTTAAACATCACCCACCGAGCTTATGACAAACAGCCTCGCAAATGTCCGTACATTAAGGCGTGTTCGAATGTTACGGCTGCACTGTTACCCTGATCACGGTAATCAGACAGTAATAGCCACTGTCACATTATCATCTGTTTGATTTGTTGATGGCGCTGCTATTTGTACGGCTGTTAAGCCAATGGACCGGTTCTCTCATTAAAATGAACTCGGTGTCTGATTTGGAGCTTTTGGAAGGTGATAGTTGCGCTTTTTGGTGGTACGATACAAGTGTTGAGCTTTTGATTGAATATTTATACCAATCCCACTGTAGAGCAAATGCCTCTTCTCATACAGAGAAGAGCACTAATCACTACGCTTGTACAAGGCGGATTGGCTATTTCTAACTTCTATAAATTATGTAAGTTCAGGTTTTCCTCGCGTTTTTGATAGTTTTTTGATCGTTGGAAATGTAAATAAACCCTTCAATGAACACGCTGTAGTATCTGGCTGTTTTGAGAAGAGCATGAGTTGGGCTGCCATATCAATTTACGTTGATCTACAATAGAATCTCTATTTTGTGCCTATTAGTAGCGTAAATGAACACGGATTTGATGGTCTTATCTTTCACGGCGATCCCTTGGAGTTAAGATATTGGGCTTTAACTTGTTTTTAATCGTAAGTGTGGAAACATACCCCTAAAAGTTAGAGCGTGTTGTCAAACAACAACACCTACACTTCACAAGCATCTCGTTCAAAGCACACACCACTTCCCGCACCTAGTGTGAATAGTTTATTCCGGTACAAAGTTCGCAAGCTCTCCACTTACCAGCACGGTGCGTCAACAATGCAGCTCAGAAGCAATCCCGGTACATCCGCACGTTTGCGCCGCCGCCGAACCACCGGATCCATCTAACTTGCTTAATGCCAGAATTTGCTTCCGCGCGTTGTTCTATTGGGTTCGATTTTGTTGCTTTTTTTGAATGGCGGAAAAGGCTGCCGTTTCTTTGTTCTTAAAATTATGTTTTTATTGTCCTTTGGTTAGGGACCTTTCTAAATTTATCTTGGACATCCATCGCTGACCACGGAGAAAGAAAACATCGTGACGAAACCTGGACTTAGAGTACAAGTTTGTGCTCATTGGATTAAATTGCTCCAGGGCGTTCCATTGCGAGGATAAACAAATAAAAAATAAGTCTGCAACTTTTTAAGCTCGATGTTTTTAAATCTGCACCTGTAGCCAAGTTGACAATCTCTACAATCGATAAAGCTAGTATAAAACGAATCAATGTATCTGAACACATCTGAACGTTAAATCACGTGGTCAGTCCATACTAATAGAAGGCGTTAACGATTGTAGAAAGAGATTCGATACGAAACGTTTGTAACTTGGCTAGGGTGGCAGATTTCATAACTATTTTAGGATGCGAACAATCGAACATCTAACTCTCTCATTTATAATAAGGTAATCGTATTCAATCCTCGAAGAAACTTCTACTTACAAGCAGGTGAATCGACATCAGGCACACTTAATAAAATAAGCCTACTTACAACAAAACCACTTACTCCTAATTCTTCAAAGGACGAACCCCAAGAAGCATGAATAATAACAGAGCATAAATCCTCAAATACAATCTGACCTACAAGTTAGCAGCAAACCAGAGCTCTAACAAACATTACTATTAATACGGGACAGCGGACACTGCATGTAAATTACTTTTGAATAACTAATTTTGTCGGATTACAACGAGTCTGTGTTCAAGATTTAATAGGGTGTCTGGGGCTCTTGAAATTTGTACTAGAAGGGGCGCTTTTGTTGTAGTGGGTAAGTAGAGCCTTTGCAATAGAAACATGTTAGCAGTGATTCTGATCAAATAATTCATAATCCTTCTCAAAATTAAGATCTTTTAAGTCATAGTGATAAAACTCTGTTAAAATGTTTATCGTTACTTGCCGTCTTATTAGGTACTTTGTATTGCCAGTATAACGAACAGTGTATCATAGCCCAGACCATTCATTACAAAAATAACAGTGTTAAAGTCTTTATATCATGACACACCTTACTCATAAACGGACCGTTAATAACAGCCATAGTTAACCTGTCGTTAAAGACGAACATAACGCCCAAACGAAGTGGTTAAAATGTCCTCTTTAGAAGACAGAAACGAGCCACAATAAGTCGGTGTCCGAAGAGGTTAAAAAGACCATATAATGGCCAGACAGCAATAAAATTTACAAGTACTAGAGAGCTAAGTACAAGACGTTAAACTGTGCCCACTTTTAGTGTTTAAAATTACCGACAAAGACGTAAATGCCAGCACATCTAAAGGTCCACATACAAACATGGGTATTGACCACCCAAAAGGTAATACTTGCTTTTAGTTTCCCATCTTAACGAAAGACTCGGCCCAATGAAACTGATTGACTTGATCGGATTAATTGCATACCATATATAGAAAACAAATATCTCTATGGCACTGAAGTTTGCTGAATAGAAAATCCAATTATAGGTTAAGCTCGCCTTTCACAAGGTTCTATGGTACACATTACATAATATGAATGTGAACCATAGAACCTTACACTCCACTTTTCCCCAAAATTCAAAACTAATTAAAATGCCTTCATTATTTTGCTCTTTCAAGCTTGTTAGGACAGCGGCTCCTATATAGCGGCATCAGGGCAGAATATTTTTATTTGCCGCTGTACGGTTTTCGCCCGCAGAGTACGCGGTTGCATCACAATCAAAACCACATACGGGAACGGAAAATTAGTTTATAGTAAAATTATTAAGGGAATGATGTCAAAGAAATAAAGAATCTGCGGATAAATTTAAGTGAACAGGGGTGGATCCAGTATTAATTTCTTTCACAAGAGTAAGAAAAGTTTACTTGCGGCTTTGGCGTGTATAGATCTTTAGATGCAAGAGCTCAAAAAAATTGCATTTCGGATCGGTTTCCTTTACATCACTTTGAACGAAATGTGAGTTTCTTGCAGAAAAAGGGAACAAATAAGAAATACTAAGATGTTAGAGAGAGCGAAGCGAGCTCGAGAATTTTAAGTACTTAGCCTCGGACATAATAGTCCACTTAGGCGACGTGTGATAAAATAGTATCCGTAGCTTGTGTATTTGTTCATCCAAGCTTGCGGCACCTAAAGTGCGGCACCCAAAGTGCGTGCACGTGTCTCCTCCCTCATAGATCCGTCTATGTAAGTGAACCAAAGAAACGAGAGATATTTTGTGTAAAAGGTGATATAGCTAGAAAGGAGGTGACTATCGAGATGATGTGCAATAGAGAGTTATGGAAGAAGAAATGCTGCGCCAACCCCAATTAAAATGGGATAAGGTGGTTGATTCTTCTCTTTGTATCGCTGGCACGATAGTAAGTTTTAGCCCAAAACTTTCCGACTTCCACGGCATCGTCGGTGGCAGTGCGTAGGTCACGTTGACTGCATGTTTTGGGCCACAGAGGGTAGGAATGGAAATAGAGTACCTTCATCCGTGGTTGATGTTGATGAATGAAAGAAAATAATTGATACCGAGTTTCATTGGCTCGTTAGTGGTTTGGGAATAGTGCCGTGGGAAACCACTGCAACTCCTGAAAGCCATAATCAACAGTGGTGACCAACAGAAAAGCGCCGAGGCAATGAAGCTCGACGAAGTGCCGGAGATTGAATTTAACTATCTTGGATCCCGCAACGAAATTAATCAGAAAAGAATAATGGAGGAGTAGGAAAAATACAGCAGAACTATTCGCGGTTTGCGAATAGTGCAGTGGGATTTTTGCACTAAACCACAGCCCTGTATGTCAAACTACGAGTAGATACAAGCAAAATAAAGAAGAAGTTAAGTTGATGACTGATGTTAAGTTTCATCACTTAACATCAGGCGAGATAGTAGTCAAACGCGAGCCTACAATAAATAAAAATATTGACAAAGACTACCGGCCAAATGCCAGAACTCCAATGACAAAGATATTAATCACCAAACCGCTATATTCTTATGAAAATGTCCGAAGTTTCCTAATACGGTCATACCATCGCGAATTATTCCATTGTGCGCAGGAAACTAACCATATAGGTAACTTAGCGACTGCCATTCTTGGGCCCACATCTCAGGGGGCGATGACCTGTGGCTTTGTGATTACGTGGGAGACCTTAGGAAACCTTTAGGTAGTGCTGTGGGCTGAGCCAGGAATAAATAATGAGTTATTGACGAAGATCCCAAAAACTCGTTTCACCTTGATTTTTAGGGTTCCGTTCTACTAAAGGAAAAAGGGTCCATTATAGGATCACTTTGCTGTCTGTCTGTCGATGTTTCAAGATCTTTTCTCTGAAACGCCTGGAGGTATCAATGTTAAAGATTAAGGTCTGCAACCCCTTGGAGCTGAGCAAAATCAAACTTCTAGAACAACCTTTTCAAAAGATATCGCCTTTTATGACGCAAATTTTACGAATAGCAAGGGAATCAAAACAAAACCTATAGAGTACTGCCCGTTGACCTAGAATCATGAAATTTGGCAAGAAGCGATTTCATATAGCAAAAGTAAAAAAAAAAAAACGAAAACCGTAAATTTTGTACCATCATAAAAAAGTATTATTAATTTATAGTTGGTAAAGCATTATTTGTAGTTGGTAACCTGACCGCGACTTATGTCGATGTATGGGGTTTTCCAAGGGCAAAGTTAATTTTGTCCCTCATTTCTGTTTGTCTTGTCGTTAGAGTAATGTTCAGTGCCCTCATAGTTTATGAACTTCAGTAATGTTATTTAATTTTGGTGAATATAGCTGTTTGTACGGAACCGTCAGTGCGCGAGTCCGACTCCCACTTGGCCAGTTTTTGTAAACGATAGGCTCGGGTTTGACCACTATCTCTCCTTGGTAAGCGACGATGTAGTCGACGGCGAAGCGCGCTTGTATGTGTATGAAAATTTTCATAGTACTTAGTTTCTGCTTATAAAAGTTTCTAGCGTGGTCTGATCCACCATAAGTATCTTCAGTATCTCATATATGCAAATTGCATCGCACAGACATCGCAGACTCTATTCAGAGTAACAAATGATATTTCCAAGCTATATTTTCCTTGTGAAATAAGAACCTGCAAAGAGCAAACCCTCACAGGAATTCTTCGGCAATTACATGCCAATGCAAACAGAGGCGTTTCATCCTTAGGACATAGACTTTGAAAATATTTTATTTAATGGCAATTATGTTTGGGAAGCAAGAAGGCGAAGGTTAGCTTTATAATTAATTTATTCATGAATTTACTTGTCTTAAGGGCTTTGTATTTATGTTACAGAATACGTAGTAAACTAATTTTATGTATATTTGGTATAAGGGGGCAAACACTTAAGATGATATAGGCACAAGCAATGGCAAAGATGTCCTCGATTGACCCAATCCTTGACAATTCAAAAGTGCCATTTAATTAAAAAAGGTCGGTTGTCGGTTGCTCGGTTTTATTAAAATAAATGTGTGTGTGTAGGATGTGGTTGCCTATAATTGAGTGTGCATTGTAAAAGATGTGGTTGTCTATAATTGAGTGTGCATTACAGGATAATGTTGATGTGTACCAATTTTTGTATTTTGTGTAAGTAAATTTATTGTTTTGTAACACTCGTTGGTGATCCTTAAATAAATAAATGCATTGAGTTGGTATGACTTTGACAGAGACGAAGCCTGTAGATCTGTACACTAATAAAACTTACTGTAAGCAAAAAATCTTCCAATATAATATATAATCTGATGATGATTATATATTATATTGGAAGATTTTTTCAATACATTTCAAGACGTTTGCAATATGAAGAAGATAATAATGTATATGAATAATTCTCCGTCCTCGCTAAACCATTTAGTACGCTTGACGAGCTAAGCTAAACGAGTAATGAGTCTGTTTAACAGAGTTTACCGCCTCGCATTTTACGTAGGAGACCTTTAAACTTTTGTGTTTGTCTTTTCTCTATGGCTTTATAACCTTTGATGCGTAATTTTTAAACGTTATAGACTTCTACGGAGATAAACATGTTAAAGACAACTTGATCGTTGTAAAAAGACCCTAGTTCCTTCTTCTTTTATGCGCGAAAGTTTGTGATAATGGGTGGATAGATATATGGATGGATGTTTGTTTCACGCAAAAACTACATAACGGGCTTTGATGAATCTTTACAGTTATATAGCTCATACATCAAAGTAACACATGACAAAGACTATCCTATTATCACACTAATATTGTAAAGGCGAAAGTTCGTGAGTGTGTGTGTGTTTGTTACTTTTTCACGCAAAAACTACTGAAGGGATCTGGGCGAAATTCAGCACAGAGATAAATTATAGTCTGAAATTGCACATAGGATACTTTTCATCCCGGGAATATGTTTTCTTGGGATATTTTTTTACATTCACGCGGGTGATGCCACTGGCAGAAGGTAGTAATTTATAAAGACAGAAGCATGAATTTCTCCCGGGTGACAACTAGTCCATCTAATAATATAAATGTGAAAGTTTATGAAGATGGATGGATTGATGTTTGTTCCTTTTCACGCAAAAACTACCGAACGGATTTTGATGAAACTTTACGGCTTAGAGAAGAGCGGCTCAGAATAACACGCTATAATTTATGAAGATATCGGGGGAACTACTAACGGCAGAAGCTACTGGTTAATAAACTAAAGCTTATTATAATGCAACAGTTCAGATTCTAATGCGAAGGGCTTACATCGCTGAAAACACAATTTACCTAAATTTTTTAACCGACTTCAAAAAGGAGGAGGTTCTCAATTTGACTTTTTTTTTGGCTTACTTCAAAACTTTTACTAGGTGAACCGATTTTGATGACATTTTTTATTTAAAAACTGGTGCTTTTCGACGTAATAAGAATAAAGACGTAAGTTCTATTGGACCAAGGCTTTGCTCCTTTGAAAACTCGTATGTTCTAAACTTATTAAAATATAACTTCAAACACAGTGACTTGAGTCGGACCGGAGTGACGAAAATGAATAAAGTGAGAAATGATTATATTAGAATTGTAAACTATTGCGTTCGTGTAAATACTTAAGTCAAAAACAACCAAGGAAAATTACACATCAAAGAAAACGACGAAGAGTGTCATTTACGAGTCAAGTAATATAAATAAAAGTAATATAGGTATATAAACATAATAATATCGTTAAACCGAACCTCTTTTTAAGTAGAATAGGTATAGGTCAGGAAAAGTCTAACAATCGGTCCAGCCTTAGGATATTGGCTGTCCCCAATCGAGTAATTGGGCTGTAAAACCTGGTGAGAGCAAAAAGATTCTCTCCAAAAAGTATTAAGGCAACAAATCTTCTCTATACAATTTTGAAAGCAAGCCCCATATTCGTGTGGACTAGGAGACAACTGTTAATTAAGAGAGAAAACATCCGACTCAATTAACGAGACACACATACAAAGCGTCACTTCCGCAAAAAACGTTCCACAAAAGCTTTTACTACGTAGTTTCCTGCTTCCCATCGTGGCGCGAAATGGTCCCAACTTGAGGGGTCCGTTGTCCAACACCACGTGGTAAGCATAATAAGCGGTCTTCAGTTGTTTGAGTATTGTCGGAATGGCACACTGCGTGTTCAACCGGGACTTCGACAATAAGTCCGTATAGGGGCTTGCACAATGTCGTGATGATGGAATAAATGAATTAACTGTTGTAGGACATACGGAAGTGCAAAGAACTGTATTGATGACTGAAGTAGCGATTCTGACCGATGATGAAGATAGCTAAAAATAGGTATTTTCAGGTTATTCTTTCCAGTTTCCAAAAACAAGAAAATATCAAATCGTAAGTCGAATAAAAAAAATCAGATATATCGTTGCGAAATCCCTCGCAAACATGCCAATGTCATTGATAGTGAGTATTCTTAAGGTTGCACTAGTCGATCATTCTTCCATACAAACGTAGTCTGGCGATTACTCCACTGTTTGACGATGTATGTTCAAAATAAAAAAATATATCAATTTGTCTCATCATTATCTAGCCCTATATGGACACAAAAAAGTAAAAAAATAAATTATTAGAAAGTTATGAGCGTCGAAAGTTCCATGTTTCAACACTAAGATTAACGCATCTTTGGGCGGAAATAATTACAATAAGAAGAAGGAAAATTGCAAAACAGCCACCATACAGGGATAGATTAGTAGTTCAAAAATACAAATAATTTGATTTCGAAAATATACATTTAGTCGTTTTTTCATGATATCCATACTCCCAAAATCCAAAATCTCGTTTTCGTCCTAAATCATCATCCATTTCGCTACAATACACATTTGCAAAAGTGCTAATTCATACGCGAACTAGTTTCTTACTGCTCATCACTGCATCTATCTCTTTCGCACGTGTTGTCGGATGAGATAGCATGCATTTTAACGCCGCGCACAAAATAGTTCGTGCCGTCGACTAGGGCAACCTTAACGCATGATAGTTACTATAATGAAGCATTTGACTTGGTAATTCATACCTTACGATCTCATGTAGGCTGTACATACCAATACAACGCCGGTGTAGGCCTTGAAAGAGACAATCAAGTAAACTGCATTTTATTTGAAACCTTGGTTTATATGACTGCCAATTTATTTCTGCCTTAATCTGTTACTGGTCGACCTTTAAAAGGTTAAGTACTTCGGAAGCGTTTTAAACTATCTTTTCCTCCCCAGTTTAAGTCCTGTCCAAAAACACTCAACATTAACATTTCTAGGAAGGAAGGCTGTCGTTTCATTAGCCTGATTACTTTTCCCTATCTCATCCTAGAAAAAGACCTCGAAAGAAAAGTTGTATGTCCCTAATTTGTTTGTGTTATCATTAGTCTCGCAAAGGGCTTTAAGTTTTTTAAGCAAACCAAACGATGTTGACATCATTTTAATTTAAGTTCTTTTGAAAGACCGGCCTTGTCCTTTATTTTTAGTGGTAATATTTTTGGTACGGTCCAAACAAATACTGTGGCAGAAAAAAACCTAATTCTTGAACTTTTGTATTTTTATTGAGCTAATACAGCTAATACAGGAGGTCTTGCCCAGGAGTGGGACAGAACAGACTAGCAAAAAAAAAACATGCATCAGTTTAAACCAATATACGGTCGAATTGAGAAACCTCCTCCTTTTTGGGAAGTCTGTTAAAAAGAGATTTGCACGGTTCATACTCGTATGATCCCTCTAAGAAATAAAAACCTTTTAATAACTCTATAATGCTACCTACACCGCCGCTTGCACGTGGAGTTGACCACAGCAAACCATGTAAAAACAATAAGTAAAGGCACGGACGCCATGTCTGTGGGTTCATTGTAAGGAAGGAGTGGTGTTTTAGTCGGTGGGCATCTAAGTGAGTCTGACACTGGCTCGTATGTAAGGCAACTTGGCCGTCCAATGAGTCCTAGTAAAACCGAAAAATAAAACAAAAAAAAACTGCTACAAAAACTAATGTTTTACTCTCTACATATATAACTCCAGTTTAATCCCACTCCATACAAACTAAAAACCATCTCAGCCATGATATATTTGCCGGCTAAAATATGTTGCTACTTACTGAAATTTATCTAAAAGCGGCTACTGGCCACAGCAAACCGTTATTTATGAGGTAAAGTTTCCACACATTGTAGCAACTATATGATTTATATTAGGCTTTTGTACAACCCTTAGCGGTGATTACATTCGAGAAACTCGTGTCTGCTGTATTTGGGGACGGAGGACAAAATCATTTTGAGGGTTTTTGCAAGCTATATAAATAGTTTGATCCCCAATGACCGCAAAACATGAAACGGATAAGGCAGGGTTGATGAAAATGCTTTAAACATGAAGAAGAAGAAAATAAACTTAAAACAGAACACGGCAACGCCTTAAAAATCTAAGTGATATTCAAGTTTATTATGTCTACAAACGAAACAGTGGTAACATTTGTTTTAGTAATATTACGTTATTCGTCTTGCAGAACTTTATTTCTACACCAAATGTGGCCACGGAGCATCCAGCAGAACCATTCTTTTAAATTATAGGTGCTCTTAAAGCTAACGATGTACTGCATACAATAAAGTTGAACTTACCTCACTGAAGTAGATATTCAAAATTTAAAAGACCCAGCTGCTTTGTATAGAAGAAGAATACAGTCTGGAGAAACTTAATGAAAATTTTAAAACCCAATCTCGGCTTTCTGAAGATTTTCAATATAATACGACCGTTCTTTTGATCCCACATGCGAGCATGAGGGGTTCCACAGATTCGGTTTACCCACCTCCCCCCATTATTAGACTAGTCTGTATACTCTGAAATTCAATTCGAGGTGAAACTTTCCGTTACTTAAGTAATATCATCGTGTCCTTTGTTGCTTTTATTTTCTTCGGTATTCTCTGAGCAAGAAAAGGGTACAGAGGTGTCTTTACTGAAATTGAATTTTGTGATCAGGCGCTTAATGTGTTTGGAATTATGATCGAGTTGTATGTTGCTTCATTTTATCAGATTTCGTTATTAGGTGACTGTGTGGTCTTGTTTTTAAAATACAAAAAAAAAATGTAATTAAGTTCTCTTTTTCCCCTTTCGGTGTTGGTATCTGTTGTTTTTATATGAAATGATATTGCGCGGCATGTCATTGTACAATATTGATACACAAAACAGTACTATGGTGATGTCAACCTCTTAAAGGGAATTTGACAGTTGTAGTGTAAGTGAGTCAATATCATGAAGTGGTCTAATTGAAAACTACTGTCGGGTTTGTAGTTTCCATAATCGTTCCATTAGACAACAAACCCTATATTGTATCATGTTTACTAAAGCTTCCATAATATTTGATATTTCTACCTGTATAACAATGTATGTTTACACTATTACAAGCAATCCTCGTACTATAATCATTTGGCTTCATTCGGTGTAATCCCCGTAAATGAATTCTCTTTCAACTCCCATTTTAATATACTATTTTGCTTCGCAGACAAAAACTCGAATCTCAGACAAACCACTACGCGAGAAAATGAAACCGAAATCGCAATTCACGTTGAAAATAACACGAAAGAGCAAGGGGTGGTTTTTTTTTTTCTAATTTGTACATTCAATTTTCCGGCGCACAACGGAGCTCACACGGCGTGACGTGCATTTTAATTATAAATGTAATTAAAAAGTCAACGGTCTCCGCGTCTGTCCGCGACGAACGTCGGCCGCAGAATGCAAACGTTTAATTTAGCGTGCGGACACTTGCAACCTCGTTTCAGCGACCATTTTGGTCAAGTCGTGTGATCTTTATTGGCGGGCAATTTTAAATAAAAATGGAGAATGTTCTTAATTCTTTATTGTACACCAAAACAACATAACATACAGAGTTATAATAAAGTACATGTACAAAGGCGAGCTTAACTCAATGTTGAGTTCTCTTACAGCAAACCCTAGGGTGACAGAGAAAGATGACATTATAGAGGGCAGGATCCAGTGCACAATTTTAAAATAACTTATGACGAATTATATAAAATGTGCTTACATAAATACATATTTTTATATAGGTACATACTAATATCATGTCATTTCGCAAGGAAATGATCCTTAATCTTCCTCTTGGAGACCTCCAGAGAAGGGCTGTCGCTTATGAGAGTTCCAGTGGGAGAGAGTTCCAGAGAAGCACTGCAGTAGCAAAGAAAGAGCCATAATAGCGGCTGGAAGTGTGTCGTGGAGGGTGAAGGAGAAGAGAAGTGGCAGTGCGACAGGGCTCACCCCTCGGGACAAGGTACTCAAAGCGTTCACGAAGGTATTGAGGAGAATTAGGATTGTGCAGGATAGTATAGAGAAGGGATAGGATATGGGTATCTCGATGACGCCGAATCGGCAGCCACTTCAATCTGTTCCGAAATTCCGATACATGGTCGTATTTGCGGGGGCCAAAAATGAAGCGGATGGACAAGTTCTGCAGTCGTATTAAGGAGTACCTCCGTTGCATCTAAAAAACTGACCCACATAGTCTGTGAGCGGTAGAAGAAGGGATTGCGCAAGAATAACCTTAGTGTGAAACGGTAAGAATTTTTGGAGACGTTTAAGGGACTGAAAAGAGTAAAAGACCCTCTTACTCACATCAATATATGTCAATATGAACCTCCCAAGAGAGGTTAGTGACCATGTGAACGCCTAGATTTTTTGCGCTTTTGGAGTAATTTATGGGCACTGAATCATACACTACCGGCGGGAGAGACTGGTGATCCAAAAGGTTGAGCATGTATCTACCATGGACCATGTTTGTTTGATTCCTTTACTTTAATTATTTCAGTTGCTTCTGTATTTCACAGTTTACTACATGTTTGAAAAAAGTTTCGTCTGCAACATCAAAATGCAAATCTGTATTAAAACAGAAATTGTAGCGGGACGGCATCGTATTAAAGTTTATCCGTGTGTAAAGTAAATAAGAACTGACGTATAAACAAGTACAAAAACTGAGACAGTTGTGAATTAAGATGCAGCTTTTATGCATAATTAATAAGAAGTAATAACAAGTTTGTTATCGTTATGCACTGTGGATGCTAATGCTAAATTGCTAAGCGAGAGAAAAATGGTCCAGATAAGTTTTCTGGGTATTGCTTACCATATTTTTCTATATGGTAATACTAACTATAACTCATAATCAAACAGCTTTTCAAGATTTTTTAATTATATAGAAAGAACAGACAAACAATCAGTGACCTAGGACAACATCTTAATAATATCTCGCAGAAAGGATGGTGGATGGGGTCTGGTTTAGTCTGCGGAAATCCGCTGGATGGGAGACGCACAGGACTGATCGATGTGGTGACACTTGGGGAGACATAAATTATTATGATTTAAAAAAAACTTTATTCAATCTTAGCTACAATAACATCTACTAAAAACATTAACAAAATAACAACCGCATCAAATAGAAACAAACCACCCCAACAAAATAACGCAGATCTCGTTTACATAAACGAAACCCTTATTTCTTCCGACAGCCGACACTCCCAAACTATAGAGTTAGTGAACAGGAAACAATCGCTTCTAACTTGTGCCAAACGATAAAAGATCTGTCTCCGGGGACGCACTAACTACAGTCCATTTCATTTTGAATCACAGTTTACATTACACGCTTATGTGTTGTTTACGATGGTTGGAGCCATTTGTAGTTCTGCATGTCAAGTGTATTGTCGTTTCGATGGGTCATAGAGTTTTAGTTGAAATTAAATGCGAAATCTGATTTAAGACGGAAAGAGTTGGCAGAAGAAAACCTTAATTAATAGGATGATATGGTGATAACAGGTGTCCATGAATAACGATCGGATCTTGATGTTTCTTTAACGTCTGAAATAATAGATGAAAATGTTATAATTGTTAGATTACATTCAATAATATTTTACACTGATCAAAAACAATTTAGTTGGATTTGGTACAGCTCTCTCGGCTCTTCCAGGTGCAACTATGTTGACGGCAAAAATCCATTAAAAATTTATTCAAATTGTACAACCAAATAAATGAACAAAAATTCCAAGACACGCAAAAAAGCATGGCCGAATTTTCTCAAACAATGAAATACAGAGCATAAAGAAGAATTCTATCAAGAGTTACAGTCTTGAAATTCTATAAAATCCCATTGAACCGGATTTCATTTCGCTTTTATTGGTGCAGTCATTGAATCTCACGGTCCACGCTCGCTGCAAGATTGATTTAAGTTTCTTTGTATAAAAATTGGATAAACTTTGTTCAGTACCTGGTTCTGATTTATTGCTTAGTCTTTGGGAAACAATTGTAATATCGATGATTACATCACGGAAAACAAATTCGCCATTTTGTTAATTTATACACTAGGAACCATCTCTGTTTGTATTCTTTGCTATTTGCTATTCTTGTGATAATTTTTAACTTGCGATGTGTGCAATGGCTTTACTATCACCTTTGTCATAAACAGTTAAGTTTATTGTCTACACGAGTACGTGTTTATTCAAAACATGTATCATTTACGAAGTAGGTAACACAATAATCTATTCTCATCTCATTTATATGAATCACATTATTTCTTGCTTTTTCATATAAAAGGAGATCTAAAGCGATTTAATAAAGAACATTACGAAAATGTTTAGAAATAAAAGCGTAAGACAATATCTTTATTACATTTTCTACCTATACGGACTAATAATAATGAAATTGTTCTCTTTGTTTCAGGTAAAGAGGAAAACGCTTAAGTTGTCCCCATATTATCATATCGCTGACTTTGGGTAAGAAAATATATTATGATTACGGAAAACACCCGTGCTTTTGTTGTTTCACGGGACATGGAGGTAATATGTTCGGGATTTAATGCATTATAATTATCTCTATGAATAGGAGGATTTTGGTTAGAGAGGTGGAAACTAATGACGGTAAGTAACAAAGTAGCTATAGTTAATTAGCCTTAAATTATTTTTCGAAGTGGTAAAGGATGTCTTATATTCTCAGTTACGTGCTCCACTCTACTCAATCAGTTTTCCAGTTATACGTAGCTTGATATTTATTGATACTTATCGAGGGTATTTTTTTTGCCGTTGTCAGCGAACTTTAAAACAACTTTGAATATTGGCCTTAGTCTTAGATACTTCTTACCATTTATTCGCAAACTGCCACATAGGAATATGATACGTACCTAATAATTCTGTGCGTCACATCTATAAATAGCCCATAATAACTATAAATGTAGGTCAAGCCTGAATCATTGCAGTTTTCGACACTCAGAGAAAATTATTGAGGCAAACAGGCAAATGAAAATGAATAACTGTTGTTATTCCTGGCTCTGAATATGAAAATAAAAATTATTGGAGCCAGCACTCTCTTAGTGAAAAATAAATTAAGTAAGTGCCTATATTTATAGTTTAACTTAAGTCTTCTTAGAAAACAACTTACCTACAATACCTCTTGTTCTTAGAATTTTCACTGCAGTACCTAAAACATGCTCAACCGTTACATCAACTATTTTATCTTTTCTCTTTTCTTCTCCAACAAAACTGTGCCTTAAGCTTTTCTAACGTTCTCACAAAGAAGTCACTCAGAAATATTCAAAAGAAAAACAACCTGAATAAAAATGTAGAGTGGTTCGTAATATTTCAAGTAAACTCGCGATACCCATGGGAAATTAGAATAACTGCAGCGTAATTGACTTTGTCTCCTGGCATTATTTACTCAGTGCTAATACTAGATTTATGAAATACTGTCGACGACTGCGAACAGCGATGTCTACGTTTACACACAGACTTCGGTGCAATATTTTACCTCTGGTCTGGCTTTTGTGCTACTTTCTCATAAAGGATCTGCACTTTTTACTTTGGTTTGGTCTATAACGGCTTCAGTTGTTTCTTCATCAAATAATTTATTTTCTACTTGAAAACTATTGTATGTTTGTATCCAGTTGCTTGAAACTGTTGAGTTCATTACAATGGTATAGGCGAATCTTAGTAATATCTTTGAATCATCTCGAATATATTTATGAGGACAGTTATAAGGTATTCGCTAGTGCCATTCAAATTAATTTTAACACAGAGACATACCATTCTCTCTTATTTATTCGTCTAGACTCCAACTAACCCCGCCGGTTATTTTATTTGAAATAATTTTAAAGAATTGTTTAATTTTCAATCTAAACCCTGCTGGAGATCTTTTTGTTATATTCTATCTTCATTTTCAGACAACATTATGAACACCCACACATTTGCAGCTTTATTTTATTTATCTATATTAACTCCTTAGCGAGGTTTCTCTCATATTTACGGTTTTAGATTAACTGAACTGTTTCGTCTAGTTTGCACGGTGGGTATTTTCTAGTTATATGGATTTTAGTTTTATATTTCTTGGGTTCTTTAACCTAGCATCATCATTTGACTGCCCTTGTCCTATGTTACTTGGGGTCAGCGCAACACGTTATCTACATCCATCCCGTCCAGTATTTCAATAATCATCATCATATCAGGCTGATATGATGATGATGACTGCTGTTCATAGGCCTCCGCCAAGCGTCGCCGCATTGACCGGTCCCGTGCGTGTTGCAACTAGCGGATCCCCGTCACTTTCACCAGCCACAGTTTCACCTTTTATATTACAATAGTTAAAGTAAATCAGTCTGTCTGACATGTTTGATATTATCTAAAGAATTGATTTTTGTTATGTTTGGCAGAAAGACAATCTGGTACCTGGTACGTGGCGAAAGTATTTTAGTAATGTTCATTTTCGATCCAAAAAAGTGCACTTCTCTCATAATTCTCTGGTCATTAGATACGAAAGCATAACCGTTAAAATTCGCATCAACAAAGTTTACATAAGCACCTATTTACAGAAGACATTAAACAAGATTTAATTAAGCTTGGGGCTTAATTTGTATTGATAGAGGATCCCGCTACCGATTCATTACGCTTTACGGTGTACCATGGTAGGAATAAACAAAGTTTGGCTGTTACGTTTATGTGACGCCATCAAAAACTCCATCAATATGATGAGAGGTTTTATGGCGCCCAACGTGGGCCAACGTAATGAGCGACATTTATTCTCTTATACTTGCACTTCGTTTATTAAAAGTTGTTAGCATGTTTTTTGCCTTTGGTAATGCTGTGATATTTGAATTTATTATTAGTATTATATTTTTAAATAATTTTTGCCTTATATAATTATTTTGTCAATCTCAGTATGCAAGAAATGATTCTTTAAATGAAGAATATCCAAGAAATGATCAAAGAATCATTTCTTGAATCAATCAGTTACTCCATCAATATGATGAGAGGTTTTATGTCGCCCAACGTGGGCCAACGTAATGAGCGACATTTATTCTCTTATACTTACACTTCGTTTATTAAACGTTGCTCTGGTACGATAATTTGTAGACGTGCTTTTTTGTTTATTGTTTTATTTTCAAAGGATTTAAGAAATAATAAAATAAAAATACTGGCAAGATATTTCCACACAGAGGTATAAGAACTTTTTCTACAATAGTTATCTGACTAGAAGTCTTACACTGGCAAATTCTTAAAGAAAACCTATTAGCAAGGTGCAATACACACCTTTTAGCATAAATAATCCTCTCTCAAAGTTTCCTCTCTACACAAATCGAATTAACGTATCTTTCCTTTAACTAAAACATAAACATCAAAGTTATATTTTAAGAGTAACTAGCGCAGTAACAAACATTGTATAATAATTAGTAGAATTTACAGCTTGCATTCTGAATTCATAAATAAACCAACATCAAATATTCAAGTGAATCCTTCCAGCACCTTTACTTTGTGTAACCACAGTCTGCATGTTTGTTTCCATCTCGAAATAAACCCTGTATTTACGCTTAAATTCACTGGTGAAGCAATCAAAATGTTAGTAGATGTGGTAATTAATATCTCAAGTTACTCCTGGTTTTACATAGTTTGATAAGCCACTGTCATGTGTTTCTCTTCACAGTCTGACGTTCTCAAGCTATAGTGCGGCTATCTGACAAAATCATAGTTTGTGCGAAATAGTAAAAATCTATGTTGTTGTTGCTTTTGTTTTGCCTGTGTCAAAAATACTATCTAATTGCATACTTTCGAATAAGCATTGTTGGATTAAGTCAATGACTTAATCTTTTCAAAAATAGGTTTGTAATTATATCAATTCGGGGCATCTTTATTTTTTTTTTGCCGGAATCTATTGATAGTAGAAAAATTCTGCTTACACAGATCGATAGAGATTTTTTTGTTGATGATGATGTCATCAACAAACTAAAATCGGCCAACTGTCAGATAGTGGCACCATAATTCGAGGACGGCAGCGTTATAAGTTGTAGGTGGATTTATAAAGTGAATACGAATATCTAGTGATTATTATTACTGCAGGTCGTAAATGTTCAGTTTAGCCCATTGACATTGTAGGTAGGTTCGGTAATCGAATTGGTGATAATAAAATATCGCTATGAAAGGTACAGCAACATTGCTTTTGCTCAGGGCTAATCTTTATCGTAAGTCTTGGCATTTTCGATTGAATATCGCATGATGGCGAAGACAGTGGCGACTTACTATGGAGATAAAGACGGAGGGTTTTGGCTATACACAAATACGAAAAAAGTGTATAATTTAACTTTCAATATTTTGTTTTGTTTGAATACCAAAAAGCTTTCACAATAATATTAAAATCCCTCCAAACAAAAGCGTAACAAAAAATAAAAGTGTACTATCAAACAATGGTTAGCAAGTTCATGCAAACATTTCTCAAGTTTCAGACCAAAGGGTCCGAAATTGTTTCAAAGGAATTCCGATAGTCCGAAACCCATTAGTTTCGGCACTCCAATATAAAATGCCATAGCTCGATAAATAAACTGTTCTTTACTTTGACAGTCAATTTATAAAATGTCCAGCAGAATTCTTTCGGTTTTCGGTGAAATGCCTGAAAGTTTCGCAATGCTAATGAAACGAGTGACTAGGGATTTAAGCCCCAAAGTTATTTCAAATAACGTTGTGCTTTCAGAAATGAAAAATGAATTAAAAATGACTGTTGAATATAAAATAAATTAACGGAATTCAGTTAGGCATCAAAATTTTATAAAGGGTCCGAATAATATCAGCTATAAAAACAGACAGATAACATGAAATGAAAGGTCGAGATAACACGAATGGCCGTGTCCATAATATCATCCATTTACCAAATATTATTTCGGGAGTTAACAGGGCATAATTTCAGAATAATATTTACGTATTTCGGCAATCCGGTATTAAATGTGGACTGTTGAAAATGTGCGCAAATGAAACATGTGTTCCAGGTAACATATTCCAGACACCGAAAATTTGGAATATATAGCGAAGCAATCACTTAGTTCGCCACAAGTTCACCGCAAAGAACATTCGTACAAAAAGCTCCGCGGTTCTACGAAATAGATCAAAACTACGCGGTTTTCTGTTTAAAAATTCACAACGCGTAGCATACAAAACGATCCCATCAGTTTATATCGCACTTTCTTTTTTTCCTTACATGTTACCGTTTATTTCCCTTTTATTTTCTTTCAACTATTTATTGGCTCCTGGGTTAAGGGTGTTGGTAATGTTTTTATTTTAAATCCAAGACTATTACTTTTGTTTTACCTTCTTTCAAGCTTTTTTTTTGGGGGAAGGGCTTTCTAAGTTATCACAACTTTCTCTATGTGTGTTTATTAAACCTGTGATCAACACCAATCCAGCCGCTTATTTCTAGTGATAATGAAAAAATCCACTCTCAGTCGGACACTCAGTGGTTAGATTGAAGGCTTCAACAATATCCTGTAAATGCAAAGCGCTGCACGTAGTTCGATGAGCAAAAAGACACTTTTCATTTTTCCCTTCAAAGGTATTATATTTAATCCCATAACGTAGGCATACCAGGTCTTCATAGACCGATAGGCGATTATCCGCATAACTTCACAAATTCACCCGGCAGCATCGTTCAACAGAATTTCAATAAACTTCCATTGAAAAAGGAACACATGAAAGTTTGCAACGCTTTTTGTAACAAGTACAGTTTTTCTACCTTTTTTAACAAGTACAGTTTTTCTACCTTTTTTAGCGGTGTGTGTATCGATCGCGCATCCATTAAATGTTGTAAAATGACAGCGCACGCCCGCGTCATTAAAACTCACCGTGCACTGGTGCCTTTTTAACTGTGTGGACACCAATGTACAGCGAATGGAACTGGTAAATGTATTGAGTACACGTATGCATGGCAGAGCTAAAAAAGGACGAGAAAACTGAAAGAACTTTGGCAATGAAAATTGTGAATTCGTTTTAGTTTCAGGTCCCAGTGTTTGGTGGAGAAGCAAAATAGTAGAAACAAATTAAAATATTATTTTTTCGTCCTTGATTTTGCTTTGCTTTTGGGCTGTAATTTAAGTTTGGTAAAAGTGAACAAGAACATAGTATAATGTATTATAATGATGTCAACATCCAGTCATTTGTTATGTTACACGTATCTGATGTTGGTGTAAATAAAATAAATGAGTAAACATACCAAAACTTTCAGAAGCGCAGAATAAACACAATGTAAAATTATCTCGACCGATTTCTTGCACAGTTACCAGCAAATCCGCGTTTTCAATTTGAGCACCGTTTTGATAACTACTTTCCCAATAAATCTCGAATTCTTTATGGCCCCGCTGGTTTCCAATCTTTCAATTAATCAGTTCTTAAGAGAACTCGGAAAACTTAATCCCGGGATTTTCTCCTTCACATCGTTTGGGTTTTTTTAATATCCTCGCTTATTACAAATATAATATCGACACCTGATTTTATTGGAAGGAACTTGCTACTCGTGTAAAAATATCTTTGGGCAATAATTTGGAAAGTATTTCTGTATCAATTAAGATATCTGAGTAATGAAGACTTATCGAGGCGTACGAGTTATGCAAAAACTTTTAATTAGACACCCATGTGAGTAAAAGAAGAAATATCGTGCGTCTATAGTTCTCGCCAAATTTCTTGGCCGCCCTGAAGTTGGCTACAATGGCTGCGCAGTAGTAAATCTCATTAAGAAACAGCACCAATCCTTGCCTGGCGCATCGGAAAGCCAACTTCAGGGCGGCCAAGAAGTTTGGCGAGAACTATCCGTATATTATTATAGCATTCGTAAATGCTAATTGGTAAAACATTTTCATGCAACCCGAATATTTATATTTTTAGTTTAGTTGAAAATTACATAAATCTTGCTACATTCTTTGGCCCGAGCCTCTACATAAATTTCTCGTAAATCGAACTTGCAAACACAAGTTACATGCCGGTTTGAAGAATTGATGTAGAATGTACGTAAGGAGTTTTAGATTGCTAGAGAATCGACTACGAACACAATAGAAACTCGTTTCGAACAATTGATAGATATTCACTTCCAAAATATTTGCACGCCGTAGTATGTGGCAAACATGTCCGAACTTTTTGTATCTTTTTTAATGTTATCCTGCATGCACATATTGTTTATATTCTTGCATGTATACACGTGTTTGAACAAATAAATATATCTTTATCTTAAAAATTGATTCTTAAATCTTTTCTTGGGTCTGTTTTATTTTCGATTCATGTCCAAAATTGACAAAAGTAACAAATCAAACAGAAAAATCTAAGCTCATCCAGACAGGGCTGCTCTTTTTGTCTCCACGTTTAGTCCACCAGTGAATGCTATAGACATGTAATATGCATAACAATGGCGAAGGCATCCGTGAAGCTGACATCATGTCATTATCATGATTACAGAGCCTTATAACGAAGGAATAAAGTTCAAAATAGATGAACTTTTGTGACGATTAATTGTACCGTTTTTGTCGGTACTTGCACAGGCGTTACTACATGTAGCAATAATTCACTCAATGCAGTAAATTCGTCTGTTTCATCGTTTTTTTGTCCACTTAGTTACCGTTTGGGATGCTCTTTTATTTATTTTTGTTTGAATCACGCCAATTTGTTAACTATTTTATCTGGAAATCTCTGATGTTGTATCTGGATGATTTACTTTCCTACTGCTTTGGCATCTTTTCTCCGAAAAGTATTATTTGCTTCGAACATATAGTAAAAAGCTCAAGCTTTCTCGTGTGGTCTAAAATACCCTAATGGGCTTGATACAAACTTTTGACAGTGAACTACTGAGTTAGTGTATTTATAACAAGCCTTACTCCAAGCTGGTTACGTCCACAACCAAAGTTCGTTTCATGCAAACGGCATCAAAATAGACCATCCCGTAACAAGAGAAATTGTAGTTTGTAGTCTTAGTCTCATCACTAGGATGCAAACTTTTGAAGGTCTTTCTGCAGTTTCCAATATTTAGTTTTCATAAAACTTCACACATTCAACTGTCTGTACAGTATTTTTATCTAATTTCTCTACCGGGAATATTCAAAACAAATCCGCTTCATAAATCTCCATTCAGCACGCGTTCACCTGCGAATTCGCGTATGCAATATGAGATCGGCCTTTCAGCTATTCTGCCATCAAAGCCCATTCAACTCGCGACTATTTCAAATATGACCCAAATACTGGACGGGTACGTTGAATATAGAATAAACGAGCGAAGGATGCAGTGGCCCTGCGTCCCAGGACGATGAGACGTCCTGGCATGTTGCGAGCCAATACCGTCACTATTTGTCCTGGGACATAATGATGCTGTAGTAATCTGTTTTTGTATCCGTAAAATTATTAGAACATGGAATAAATAAGCGTAGGATGCAGTGGCCCTGCGTTCCAGGACGGCGAGACGTCCTGCCATGTAGCATGGAAATGCTGTCACTATTCGTCTTGGGACATGATGATGCTGCATGAGTCCTTATACATGTAATGTCATACTTGGGTTAATACAGCCCAAGACAAAGTAGCTTTCTGGTAACGATAAAGACTTAAAAAAAATCTTAAAAGTTTGGGTTTGGCCACGTGATACTTTGGTGGCACATGTCAACCCCTTATTTGACTGTTGGCACCACGGTTGACATTCTTTAGCCCAGTAAAATCTAATTTTGTCTAGGTCCACTTTTCGTGTGTGATCATACAAAAAAGTGGCTAATTTGTTCAAATATTTTGTAAGTCCGTAGAATAGCAAATTATTTAATAAAACTGGAACAACACAGGCCAACTTATCATTACGCCAGCAATATGTCAGCGATGATTAATAGGCGATTTTAATAGGCCAATAAAAGTAAGAGTTTGACTCGAACTGACATTCATTAATGCTTCCTTCTTGCCCAACACGACAGCGTTGCGATATTATCGCTGGTTTCGAACATTCATTTTTCTTTTCTATGAAT
This sequence comes from Orthosia gracilis, assembly GCA_947562075.1. Taxonomy (NCBI): domain Eukaryota; kingdom Metazoa; phylum Arthropoda; class Insecta; order Lepidoptera; family Noctuidae; genus Orthosia; species Orthosia gracilis. The sequence continues at coordinate 46,674,796 of OX387272.1, read as the reverse complement.
TATGTTTTCTGCCAGACTCTGGTGAAGATGCGTCTTCTTGATACTATTAATGAACCGAAGACTGATGGTTATTACTAATTGCGCCAAAAGTGTCGACAGAAATAGAATACAGAAATAGCCCCGACTATTAGATGATACAGCCAATGAGAAAGTCCACATTTTAACCAATTAGGACTTCCAAAAAAGGAGGATGTTCTCAAATCAACAGAATGTTTTGCAGTAAAAGTATTTTGGATGAAAAAGCTACATTTTGAAACCACCAAAAAGCATCCAAAATCAAATCACAAAACACGTTACACCTCGATACTCCACCTCCATTCAACCATAGAGAACTGCAGTAACCCTTTCCCCGTAGACTGTCAAATGTCCCGCCTTTACGACATTCATGGCATCCACTGTACCATAAAAGGGGACCAACTGTACCGTGTAATATTATGACGTCATCTGCGATGTTCTTTTTTAAAATATCGCTGTTTGAATCTTTAATGGCTTGTTTGATAAGCGTTTTGTGTCTGTGTGACTTTCATGGCTTATTAGGTTAATGGGTTACTAAGGATGGGAGTTTGAAGGCTGTTGGAGTCATTTAGAAGACTCCTTGGTCGTTGAAAGTCAGTCTAAAGCCTTTTTATTTGTCTTCTTTTTCTTTGGCCGTTTCAAGTGTCGTAGCTACTTTCTTTTTAGGGTTTCGTACCCGAAGGGTCCAAATGGAGCCCTGTTGCTGTCATTCACGTGTCCGTCTATCGGTCAGTCTGTCACACAATTTTGTTCCGAAGAATGTTTTTAACTTCCCATTGACAATTTGGTTATATTTTAATGAAAAATACCAATATATTGGACGTATCAGATTTTATTTGGTACGAATCCCAAAATGGGCGAAGTCCGACACGCACTTGGCCGGTATTTGTCTTGTCTAAATATCAATTTGTCTGAGTTCAAATACGATTTCTTTCAATATTCCTCAGCCAAGCTAGCAGCAATGTTTTCCTCCAAAGACTATCATCTCTTGCATGTTTCTGCTAATCGACGTACTCAATAACAATCGTCTTAAACGTATGCTTTGTGCCTGCAAATAGCCTGATTTCAATAGGTTTATGTCCATCATTAATTTAGTCTATATCCAAGTCTATATTGGATGCACATTTCGCATCAATTAACCGATATCTGATTGGAGTGACGTCAGAGATTTCATTAATAACAATCAATCATGCGCTGCGTTACTTGATTGATTCGGTGGTGGTCTCTAATCTGCTTTGTCTATCTACTGCTTCATTAATTAAATGCAACCAAGTTTGTAGGGTAACTACTATTTGGCCTGAATTCCCTCCAATTTGTCTGTACAGAATGAGAACACTGATTTTGTTGACGGTCTTAAAAGTTCCCGGAGATAGGTATCATTTGATAATGAATACAGAAAGACGAAAGACAGCAAAGCTTTTTCAAAGAAATTGTTCGGTACCTGTGGAGCAATTTTATGATAATTTCTATTAAAACGCGTCGTCACAACGTTGTCATATTGGCGCGATACTCCTGGTTGCAACGTTACGCCTTTAAGTTTAAACACATTCCGTGAATATAATGAATGATTTACAGATTTAGAATTGGATATAAGAATTTAAATCCTTTTAAAATAGCAATCCAGAATGTTGTGATAATACACTTGACTAAAAAATTGGATATCCCACTATCAATGAAGATGCTTATTTACATTCTACTCGTAAATGGTAATGGAACGAAGGTACATAACTCATTGTACACCTCGAAAGTCTCTGCATATAATCTCAAGACTCTACGTACTCCAGACATCATAAAAAATGGATCTAGCGGTAACAAGCCCGTCTTTGAATCGTTAACTAGACGTAAAGACTATCTAGGTCGACCAATAGTGGATTCTGGATAATATAGAAAAATACTCGGTTACATGCCGAAATTCGATTCGGGATTCGGATGATGAGAGACTAGCCAGTCTAGTATAGGGATTTCACCATGAAGACAAGCAGTTGTCGATAGCAAATAGTTTAAGGCAAGCTATTCAGTCTTTTCCAGTCTAACTGGATTCAGCTGAGTACCAGTGTTTCACATGGAGCAACTGCCTATCTGACCGCCACAACCCAGAAACTGGGTGACACGATACCCCTTGTCAAGACTGGTGTCAGAAATCAGAGTTTTGACTACCCATAACGACTGTCAAAGACTTCAAATGACAGCCGGGACCAACGGCTTAACGTGCTTTCTGAGGCACGGAGGAATCTCGCTATGTAAAGATCGATCCATCCACGGACCGACCTCGGCAAGCGTTGCTTAACCTTTAAGATTGACCCGTAAGGCTGATATTAATTAGCCACGAGCTCCTGCAACTAGTAGTTATAGTGACAAAATAACAGGCTTCTTGCCAAGAAATATATGAGGTTGCTTGTAATTTGAATATGTAAAGGTGCGGGCTACATATTATGCAGCGCGTAAGACACTGGGCAAGCACTTATTTAGCGGTCGTTAACGCTATCCGTTTGCCTGCACAGGTGCCTAAAGTTGCGCAGTTTATATGTACAGTGAATAAACGCCACTAATGATATGAGAATGCTGTTTGTATGTCACTTGACTGACTTCCAGTTTATGTTCACAATCATCATCATTTCCTCCGAAAGACGTCCACTGCTGGATATATTAGGCCTACCGCCTACCGGACGCCTGGCGTCGCCGCATCGTCAGCTTATATTAATGCCGTTCATTTCACTGTCATTTCAAGCAATTAGAGACCATCAATAAGAACCTTTAAGGGAGCCCTAGTCGACGGCACGAACTATTTTGTGTGCGGGGTTAAAATGTATGCTATCTCATCCGAAAACACGTGCGAAAGAGACAGATGCAGTGCAGTATGAAGCTAGTTCGCGTACGAATACATACTTTTGCGAATTTGTAGCGAAATAGAAGATGATTTAGGATGAAAACGAGTGCGGGAAATTTTATAAACAGACCTTTAGGAATATAGATATCATGAAAAAATTATTGATTGTATGTGTTCAAAATAAAACTATTTGCATTGTTGAACTTCTAATCTATTCCTGTAAGGTGACTGTTTTGCAATTTTCCTTTTCCGCCCAGAGATGCGTTAAAAAAGTATTGAAATATGGAACTTTCGCCGATTATAACTTTCAAATATATATATATTTTTCTTTTTTGTTTGCTAGATAATGATGAGACCAATTGATATATTTTTTTTATTTTGAACGTACACCGTCAAACAGTGGAGTTATCGCCAGACTACGTTTGTATGGAAGAATGATTGACTAGGGCAATCTTAAACATAACATTTCGTCGCTACATACACCCACATTTCACCAGTTATGTTTAAGTCCCATCGAACAAGGGGAGAGCTTATTGCCATTAACTGGGCACATGACACTTTACCGGACCAGGTAATCGAACCCAAGACCTCATGCTTCCTTTGTCATCATCATCATCATCATTTCAGCCGAAAGACGTCCACTGCTGGACATAGGCCTCCCCCAGGCGTCACCACATTGACCCATCCCATGCGTCTCGCATCCAGCGCCTTCCCGCAACCTTAACCAGGTCATCGGTCCAGCTAGTGGGAGGCCTGCCAACGCCTTTGTAAAGAAATATTCCATCTACCGTCAAAACACAATCGAATAAAATCAGATGAAATGGAAAACTTAATGAACACCAATCCAAATAAAAAAAGTTAATTCAAAAAATCGATCTTTATAAGCAGTCGGGTTTTTTAATTAACTTTATAGTTATTTTTTTTTAAATTAGATTCATTTACACATATAAGTGTTATATATTTTTGAAATCACCTCTCAAAACCCTTTATTTTAATACCCCACAAGATGGGTTTGGAAGAAAAAAAATTGGACTTCCACAATATGGCGCCCAAAATCTGCCATTTTTCTATTATCCAGTTTCGTATGTAGCCAATGATACTCACAAGGTTAAGACGAATCGATTTACGTAAGAATCATCAATTTCGGCAAACGCATTGGTCGCTAGAACGCCACATAGGCACAAACATACATACATACTTAGACTGATAAACACATTAGCCTGCTTCGGCAGTCGGGTAAAAAGAACAAAGCAACAATCCCACTAACGTATTTATAAACCGCAGTAGCGATTCAGGCCCGACTTCACAATGCCATATACTAGAGAACAAATTGAAAAATGCGATCGTCTATGAGGCAATCTGCATGTTACTATGCGGATCGCCCGTATTGCCACTCAATTTTAATACCAGTGTTGCTATGAATGAAAATGGATTCAAAATAGTTCAAACACTATTGCTATGACTGTATAAATGAGATATATTTGCTTATTATTCTGAATGAAGTCTGCTAGATAATGCAGTTTGTTCTCTGGGATATGGCAAATAAACTCACGATACTTTTTTCACTCAATTTGAATACGAGTGTTGCTATGAATGAAAATGGACTCAAAACAGTTCAAACACTATTGCTGTGTGCAGATGACTGTATAAATGGGGTTTATTAACTCCCGACGGAAAAAGAGGGTTGTTACAAGTTTTACGTGTGTTTGACGTATGTTTGACGTGTGTTTGGTTTGTGTATTTTTTTATAATCTGAAATATAGGCTATGCCTAGGCTAGCCTCAAATGCTAATATTTTGTGTAATTTACCTTAAGTCTAAGCACTTCATTTGTTTAATATTTACAAAATTTCTGTTAAAAAACATTATTCTTATTCTTATTTGTATGTTAGTGTATTTGTGTATCTGTCTGTGGCATCACAGCTCCTAAACGGATGAATCGATTTTGATTTCTTTTGTTTGATAGGTGGCTTTATCGAAAGTGTTCTTAGCTTTGTTTAATAAAAGCCGCTCTAAAGTTATGATTAGGTATTTTAATGAAAATCGGTTCAGCCGTTCAAAAGTTATGAGCGTTTTACTGTGCAACTCGGGGTATTTTCACAAGATACCGTATCATAATTAAGTGTTTGATTGAAGCGTGTTTTGACTCAGGTACTAGTTTAAAAAGTATGAAATAAAAACAAACTGTGGGGGTTTTGAAATTTTTTAATTTTTACTTTTTTTGTTGAGTGAAGTCTGCTAGATAATGCACTTTGTTCTCTGGAAAATGGCAAATAAGCTCATAATGGTGCATAAAATAATATGTTATTAGTAGTTATCTTTAGAGGGAAAGTAGTGGATATGATAACTCCTCCCTTTGTACGTTTGTTGAAAACTTAATGGGAATATATTCAAACACCAAAAACAAAGGATCCTAACCGTAGCTGTGAAATCCCGTACCTTCACAATCGTAATATCGCCTGTATAATTTAAGTAGTGAACCAAGACAGACTGTAACAAAGTAGACCAATATAATAAACTAGAAACAGACTAAGCTAGACAAGAATCTAAGTAGTATCAAAACTTGAGCTAGAACTTATATTATTCTAACAAACATGTCTCAACAAATCTGAGACCGAATTCCACGGATAACTTAGTGTATTGTTGGAGGAACAAACTCTCGACACACGAGAGCATATGAGAGCACACTCCTACATGTTCTGCCTCACAAACTATGTTCGAACCAGATTTATAGCGTCATAGTGCTGAAAATTGTATAAAACTTCAAAATTTGATACGACTTGGTACAAAGTTTGCACGCTTAAAAGTTAGATGGTATACTTTTAGTGAGTTTTGGAATTGATTTTTTGCCTTTGTGCTAGGGATAAATTTATTTTTGTGGGTCAGGAATGTTATCAGCTCTGTACCTGTATGTTATATTTCGGTTACAATATTGTAAGTTTGTTACATTAAAAATAAGGTTTTATCTTTTTAGGGTTCCGTATCTAAAGGGTAAAAATGGGACCCTATTACTAAGACTCCGCGCTCCGTCTGTCTGTCTGTCTGTGCGTCCGACTGTCACTAGACTCTATCTCATGAACCGTGATAGCTAGACAGTTGAAATTTTCACAGATGATGTATTTCTGTTGCCGCTTTACAACAAATACTAAAAACAGAATAAAATAAATATTGAAATGGGGCTCCCATACAACAAACGTTATTTTTTTTGCAGTTTTTTGGGATAATGGTACGGAACCATTCGTGTGCAAGTCCGTCTCGCACTTGGCCGGTTTTTATTTAGGTATTAAAATGGTATGTAAATTTGACACAAACGTGATACTACTCTTGAGCAACGTCACAGGCACAGACTGCTTTCTTTTGCACAATCTTCATAATCAGTTTGATCTCTTATCTAGATAACAATTGCTTTGTTCCATCTAGAACAGACTCTGTGTCAGCAACCTGGTTCAGCTTTTACCTCATCTACAAATTAAAAATCACTTCATATTACTCGCTTTAATCTTTTGCTACAACTCAGAGAACTACCCTCCCATAAACTAAAGGTGTGAACATAAAACCTCGTTTTACCGAAACGAGCTGAAAACTAGAACGTTTGACCAACACAGAGACAAATGTAGTACATTAGCGAGGGAATAACGAGGGTAGTCACGAAATAGTTCCTATGTGGACAATGATAAAGAGGTCACTGAAAATTTCACGCTTCATGCACCAGGAGGGAAGGAAACGAGCACTGGTTTTTTAAAGACTGAAAAAAAATTTTTTTTTCATCATTTCTTTTTTAAAAAACGTTGGGACTTGCCAACTTTTTCCTTACTAGCAACAAAACAGTTTTGCTAGTTGCTAATTAGTTTTGTATTAATCTATTAAGTTTATATAGTAATAACTAAAGTTCGTTTAAATTTAGAATAACAAAGCTTGTCTAGGTTGAACAAAAAAAAACAGTGTGTAAATTTAAACAAACTAGGCATTAAAAAATAAACTTTAATAAAATAATATAAATCTAGATTTTTTGTTAGTAAGAAAAGGATGGTATTTAAAAGTACTTCAATTTATTCCCATTTCATTTACCTAATTTTGCCTGTGTTCCACCAAATATACTGAATGTGCACCAAAATATGTTCATTAAAATATGTCATAACGAGCATCTATTTAACAACTGTTGCAAATTTGTAAAAATAGTAATACACTTAATTTTAAAAACAAGCATTTATTTTTTTAGTTTCACTTCAGATAATGCACTGCAAAATGTATAGTACTTTGGCAACATAGTCGACGGAGCCCCGCTGCGCGTGGCTCCTATTTCCGTCCGCAGGGTCCAAAGTAACCTAACACGAACGAGATGACGGGAGCTGAGTTCGCTCGCTTTGCTCGCTCACTTCAGCTCACATCATCTCGTTCGAACCTAACCTGTCCATGTCGGGGTGCCCTAAGCTCCCGAGCAGGAATATTTGGTGCACGATCAGTATTTTTCGGGCAAGAATAAAATAGTTATTGTTACAATAGAATATTTGCAGCGCACTACAATAAGACTACTAATAGATTTTTGGTGAACACAAAAATATTATCCGTAAGAAAAATGTTCGCAAATACTATTTATTTTTCTCAGTGCATGTTTCAGATAAGTGTTTTCCACTTAGAGGCTTGAGCAATAAAAATGAAGAAAGTCGACTAGGTAAATACTGTTTACAAAGAACGGACGACTCAGGGCCGATTTCACCAAAGAAAATAATCGCGAATAGTTAAACAAAACTCAGTTAATGCAAATACAGCTTTCTGATTGGTAGTTTCTCAGCGGTCTCAACCAATCAGAACGCTGTATTCGCATAAACTAAGTTTAGTTGAACTAATCGCGATTAGTTTCATTGGTGATATCGACCCTCAAGGGATTGGCGTAAACGATAATATTCAATTCAGACCGAAACAAAGCTATCCTTGGCCGTAAAAAAGATATGATGGTAGTAGGTACCTTAGATAACCTCTTTCAAAGTGAGCTCCTTAACAGATTTGTCAAAGACATGAACAGAGAGTACGGTCAATCGGTCTCCAAAATCAATCGCTACGGTTCGAACACGGGCAAACAAAACAATAAAAGCAATCGATAGGAGTCCGAGGACCATTTTTTTCTGTTTATAAGAAAAGTTTTTATCTTTTCCGGATAAACCATTAACGCTTTGTAACTATTACAATAAGGACTTTACTTATTATTATTTTACTGAAGATATTGAGTCTAACGATTTTTGTTGTTCGTGATAGAAAACTTTTAATCCAATGTTTTGTCACATTGTTAGGGAAAGATCTTTATTATATCCTCCACGAAAAAAAAAAAACAAAAAAAAATAACGAAAAAATAAACAGTTTTTTGTTTAATATTATTTGTCTTTGTCTTATAAGTTTGTAAAAGGTAATTTCAAAAACTATTTCAATGATTGTATCATTGTCGTTGAGTGCAATAGAATTCATGCTGCAATAACACTGCACCGGTAGGCGAGGTCTCTCTTTGAGCGAAACTACCGGATAAGGCTTGCCATTCATAATTCAAGACAATAGGCACATACCTATCTTTCCATAACTCCAAAAATAATGACAGTTCCACGAAAGCCTCGACAGAGAAAATACCTTCGAACCAGCACAATAAATTAACGTTGTCACAATACCTTCGAGTTGGTCCTATTGGGAGTTGTCAGGGTATGTGGCATGTTCTACCAACATTCAAATACGATCGTGTGCAGGTCTTTCGGCATTGTTCGTGACTACGGCATCTTGGCTCGATTTCAATGTATTTCTTGAGTCGGGTAAGATTCTGTCTATTGTGGAGAGAGACGCAGATTTAGGTATGAGTACAAACGTATATTTGTGTAAGGTTCTCTTATTTTTGCGTGACATGGGCGCTTTAATAACAGGGCGCCATTGTTGTATTTTTTATTAGTTGCCTTGATAACATTCCTTTTCCAAATTCACAAAATATCTGAACTGTCACAAAAAACACACTCGTTTTTTTTTGTAGCGCTCATATAAAAATATACTTAAGAACGTTATTGAACAAAAGTTTTACTTTCATGTGTCTTTTACCTTCCTTCACCTATCCGAATAACATAACATTATATTTAATTAAGTTATTGAGTCTTCATTATATTTGCAAAAGAAACCATAAGTATAAAAGTGTACTTAAACATTTCGCCAATTTGCTTTGAAATAGCAAAACAAAGACCGTATCGTATTTATTGTTCATACTGGCCATCAATTTGTACCAGAACTCTCTGGTCATCAATTTGTAGCAACATGGAAATATCCAAGAATAGCAGTTGTTTTTGCGAAGCTTTGCCTATTCATTCAGATATAACGTTGCCGTCTACGCTATCCTCGGTTCCAGACACATGCAAATATCCTCAAATGTCACTGTTTGTAGTTTGTTCATAATTTAGGACATTTATCAAAAGTATGCAAATCTTTGCATGGGACGTATAAGACATTAATTGCAATTTCGTAGTTAATGGTAGGTAAACAGACATTATTTCTCAAAAGCCGCCAGATTTTTTAATCAGAATATCTTTAAACATGATCTTTTCCTCATAATTAATATAAAGGTACGAAAAAAGTCCTCCATTCTTCTGCATACAACCCCGATTTGTACCTTAAATGGCAAATTACGTAATTACCTTGGCAACCTCGTCCCTTCTTCTCTAAGGAAAATAATTTGCCCTTTGAAATATTTATTTAACAGTACAGGAGGGATATTAAAGTAAATATGCGTTATATTATTTAATTAAATCGTTTTATGTTATTTGCCTTAAGGGTTCGGGAAAATGGCGCATTACTCAAGCCGATACGACGGTCCTTGGATACTCAAGCTTAAATTTTATTATTAATGAAAATCTTCGTTTGGTCTTTTGGGGGTTCTGAAACGTTTTTGATGTCTCGAAAGACTGGTTTCGATAGAAACTTGTTGCTTCACTTCATTTTACTGGATTTAGTACTACAGAGTTACATACTAGCTTTTGCTCGCAGCTTCGCTCATGCTGCCAATCCTGCAGAGGTAATAAGGACCCTTTGTCACTTTTTATGAGCTACAAAGTTATAAAAAGGAGTTTTTGACACATTTTACAAGTGGAAGATTGCAAGAGGAGCTCGTGGCTAAATAATATCGACTGCACGGGCGATCTTCGAGGTTAAGCAACGCTTGCTGAGGTCGGTCCGTGGATAGGTGACCATCTTTCCATAAAGTGTTTCCTCCGTGCCATGGAAAGCACGTTAAGCCGTTGGTCCCGGTTACCTTTTGAAGATATTTAGAAGTCTGAAATTTAACGACAGTCTTGCCAAAGGGTGATTACCTGGGTGTTAACCAGTTTCTGGGTTGTGGAGGTCAGATAGGCAGACGCTCCATGTAAAACACTGGTACTCAGCTGAATCCGGTTAGACTGGAAGCCGACCCAAGATAGTTGGGAAAAAAGGCTGGGCAGAGTGATTGACACTTTTTAAAAGTGAATGATTTTTCGTTGCCAGACCAGTAAACTTCCAGAGATTAACTTTTAATATGTAGTGTCAAAAATGAAGAGAACACGAGTATGCAAAAATGGTCATATTCAGAGGATGAATAGAAGGCGACTAACAAAAGGTTATAACGTAGAAGTGAGTGGAAACGCAGGTAGAGGATGTCATAGAAAGACCAGGTGCGCAGTACTCATAACCGCCGTACGTGTATGACTAGATGCACAGACATAAGCAAGTCCCTCCATCTGCATGAAAACCAAGCTTGCCAATTTTCACACACAATTTAAAAACAAATTTACTTACCAAAAAAAGAAAACATTTCCAGTGCCTCGGCTGACTTTTGCTTTACAGTCTTTACAACTCAATCTGGCATAATTAGGCATTCCTCAGATTTCAGTGGATTTCCAGTGCCGATAATGCTAAATGAAAAGGTCAAATTACGATCATCGATCGTAATTTTACTCCGATTTTTGACATGCGAAGTACCTACGTACAATCGCGTAAGTTAGATTTATATTTGTGACTAGTCACATTCTTCATACATCTAGATGTATGAACGTAAATGAAGCTGAAGGGGTATGTAAGGATCTTAGCAGATGGCGTTCTGTAGTTTCTGCCCCTTGGCAAAATGCGTAAGTTGCGTAATTTATTATATCACCAATGCTCTCAAAACGTCGAAGGGAAACGTAGTGAGGAAACCGGCATGTCATAGAACCGAAAATTCGAAGATATGTGCCATCCACCAACCTGCAGTGCGCCCGCGTGGTGGATTACGGCCCATCCCCTCTCACAAAGAGAAAGCCCATGTCCCAGCAGTGGGAACATTAAAAAGGCTGATGATGTTAATAGAAACAAACAACGTTACCTCTTTACAATGTTAGTTTAGACAACATTGTTACTATATTACTTCACTAATGCGGAAAGTTCACATTGTATTTAATCGCGATAGTGGTCTTTCCCGGCCCTTCGTGCCTTTCACTTTCACATTCTTGATATAACTGTGTTCCATCGTCCCTTTACTCGGGCACGTGCTACGTTACCGTATGTTAACTACAACTTATTAGATAATTGTGATATACGAGTATGTCACTTTTATATATGTAGCTCACTTGGAAAGAATATGCTCTGCCTTTGCAAGTGATATACCAATTATTCGGTTAGTCATCACAACTATTAATTAAGACTACTTTACTAAAGTAATATTTAAAAGAAGTCCCTATAGATACCCAAGGTACCTTATGTTGCTTCTACGTTTCACTTAGTTATCATAATTATCATAACGATAGCAAATTCGTTTAATCTGATCATTCTGGCTTTTGTGTTCTGCCATTGCCTTCTTCTCTTCAACTTAATTGTTTAGTAATCATCTTCTCTACTAAATTTCATTGAACCTTTAGTCTCGCAGTATTAAAAGGAAAAAGACTGCCTTGTTGGTCTAGAACTGTCATATGAATACACAGTATTAAAAGAAAGAAGACTGCCTCGTTGGTCTAGATGTCTCAGAACAATACGCAGTATTTAAAGAAACAAACTGCCTCGTTGGTCTAGAGGTCTCAAAACAGTACGCAGTATTAAAATAAAGAATACTGCCTCGCGTTGGTCTGGAGGTCTCAAAACAATACGCCGTATTAAAATAAAGAAGACTGCTTCGTTGGTCTAGAGGTCTCAAAACAATACGTAGTATTAAAAGAAAGAAGACTGTTTCGTTGGTCTAGATGTCTCAGATAAATACGCAGTATTTAAAGAAAAAAACTGATTCTTTGGTCTATAGGTCTCAAAAAAATACGCAGTATTAAAATAAACGAAAGAAGGCTAACTGGTAGGTCTAGACGTCTCAAAACAATACGCAATAATAAAATAAAGAAAACTGCCTCGTTGCGCGTTTGTCGAGATCTCAGAACAATACGCAGTATTATATGAAGAAGACTGCCTCGTTGGTCTAAAAGTCGCAAGCAGTACTGCTGAGCATGAGATCCTGAATTCAATGCCCGGGTCGGGGAAAGTGTTACCGGGTTTTATTTCATATAGAATTTCTCAGTAACCGCCCGGCGCCGTCTGGACCTGTGCCAGGTTTATGGCAATCATCATCATCATTTCAGCCGAAAGACGTCCACTGCTGAGGAGGGCTTCAGTGTTATAAATCAAATTATAATATTATTGTCGGCTCATAAATACTAAATGTTCTCATCTATAAAAGCTGTTTCTCTAATTTTAGTCGGTTTAAGGCTGTTTTCTTTGAAATAGTCAAGATGATAATTGCCTTCAGTGGCCTTAATAGGAAGTTCTAGGAAAATGGAATTGCGTATTCTATGCGGTTATACCTACCTCCGCTTTGTTTTATTAAAGCTCCTGCAGACGGTTGCGAAGTGACAATGCGACAATGCATAGAAATTGTTCTAACACTGCGAACTAAAAAGAGGTAAACAAGAAGAAAATCATGCATTTTCATGTTTTTTTGATTTCTGAATTGACTTTTTTATTTATAACTTTTAAGTTAACATTTTTTTTTAATTATGTTTATTTAAACATATTAGTGTAATATATTTTTGAAAGCATATTTTATCAAAACTCTTTATTTTGATACCCCACACGATGGGTTAGAAAGAAATAAAATAATGGGCTTCCACAATATGGCGTCCAAAAACCGCCATTTTCTATTTTCCAAATTGAATGTAGCCAGTGACACTCGCAAAGATAAGACGAATCGATTAACTTAAGAATCATCAAAATCGGCAGACGCGTTTGGTCTCTTCAGGCGAATACAGACATTGCGAGATATGCGCCGCGCACGCCTCGCAACGCACGCCTTTTGCTTTGATTTCAGTTGTCGTAGCACATGCCTCACCACGGATGTAACATCCACACATTGCGAAGCATGCGATGAGCGCCGTACGCTGCGCAGGCCTTTCCGTCTGTATCCGCCTTAAAACGCCACATAGGAACAAACATACATACATGTATAGACTGATAAACACATTACCCTCCTTCGGCAGTCGGATAAAAAGATTTACAATGTTCCTGTATTGCGTCGCACCTGTCTGCGAGAAATCGAGAATCTTTATCTGCTCATTTTAGTGGAGTTTCAACCCACCGTTTTCTTCTGTTTTTCGTTCTTTTAATCGTTCACATTGATATTAAGTTTTCCAAGAAAAACAACTAGGTAGGTCCAAAAGCCAATAAAACCTAATACCTATGTAATCTGTAGTAAAACCGCCACACGAAAGCAAGTTCCTAGGAGCAGTAAAGTGGAAAGCACACACGATTGTGCCTTTTTCAATTAAGTTAGCCTTTCTTTTAATACTGTTAGAAAGTAAGAACGCGTCGGTCCGGTTCGTGGCATGTAAGACTTAGGTAGTGGCCTTTGTTCAGGAGATAGCGAACAATTGTTTAGATTTTTGGAAGCTCATAGCATTAGGCCTGTATTCCACAAACCCACATTTCACCATTATTGTTTAAATCACATTTAAAAGGGTGCGGGCGATACATATTCGTGAGTTGGCTGACCAAAACCAGGTGTATCCTCCGACTGCACAGCATGATTTTCTTATTTTTTTATTAAAACCTCTTAGTTATCATTGTTTTGTTTGATTTATGTACATTTAAACATATAAGTGTTATATATTTTTGAAAACACCTCAAAAACCCTTTATTTAAATACCCCACAAGATGGGTTAGGAAGAAAAAAATAAATTGGGCCCCCACAATATGGCTCCCAAAATCTGGTATTTTTCTATTTTCCAATTTTAATGAAGATGTTAAAAGGAATCGATTGACGTTTGAATCATCAAAATTGGCAAACGCGTGTGGTCTCTAGAACGTCACATAGGAACATATGTGGCGTTGTATGTATATCTATGAATGTTTATACAATACATACATATATACTCCTCCATTATTCTTTTCTGATTAATTTCGTTGCGGGATCCAAGACAGTTAAATTCATTCTCCGGGACTTCGTCGAACTTCATTGCCTCGGCAGTTTTCTGGTGGTCGCCACTGTTGATTCTTGCTTTCAGGAGTTGCAGTGGTTTGGGAATAGTGCGGTGGGATTGTAAAATACATACAAAGACTTATAAAAACATTACCATGCATCGCCAGTCGAAAAAGAGAAAAGAGTATTTGTCATACTCTTTCATGGGGTCAAACCCTTTGCCTTGCCGAAATCACTTACGAAATTAGGCTGCAGATGTACTGTATAGTTCGCCGGAACTGTACGTCCTATTCCTAGAGACTTCTCTCATCCAGAGGAATAGCTAAAAGCATGTAGCGCAGTCAGCTTTGCTGCTAAACTCTATATCAGACAGACAAAGTTTCGGCGAACTATACAGTACATCTGCAGCCTAATTTCGTTACTGATTTCGGCAAGACAAAGGGTTTGACCCCATGAAAGAGTATGACAAATACATTTTCATGGGTTTTACTTAAATAATCAGATATTGCCAAAAATGATTAGACTCTTTCGAAAAGAGTATCTTCATCAATGAAAGCGTCCAATAATTTTTGGCAATACTTTGGGATAATTTGTCATACTCTTTCATGGGGTCAACCCCTTTGCCTTGCCGAATTTACTGACGCAATTAGGCTGCTGATTATTATCAGCTTTTTCTCGTTTTAGTGACTCCAACAGTGTTCGATGTTTGATCACCAGAGCCCCGTTTACATCCAGTAAATTGGTTTGAAAAGATTCCTAAAATTCATGCTTGGAAGATAATTTATCAATCTATCTGCCTAGAGTTTCCTGCTGCCTTGGAGTTAGCCTTCAGTCTAATCGAATGCAGCTGAAGGAGCGCTGGCCTGTCTTACCGCCATATTAAAGTCACATGGTACCTAACAAGTTACCTCTTTACGAAACGATTGTCTGAATCTCAGTTTATGATTACCCGTAACAACTGTCAAAGGTTTAAAAATGACAGCCGGGACCAACGGCTTACCGTACTTGCCGAGGCACAGACGATTCTCGGTATGAAAAAGATGGTCGACACTTAAGCTAGATTTTGAGACCATGAAACATACTTAAAATCGCGTCCGCTCATGCCAACCAAACCTTTCCACCTTCGCTTCAATTACGTCACTGAGGTAACGGGGGTCGTGTGAAAATTCAAGTGTTTTCCGTGAAAACTCGCAGCTAAGTGTGGCCCGTACTCGTGTTAATGTGTCCGCCACGTTGCCTCTGCGGTCTCAACGACCGAACGCCATCTGGATTTTTTTAGCTTCGCCTCTTTCGGCATTTTCGTGTTATGTGTCACGGGGGGTTAAACCCTCTCATGTGTGGAACGGTAGTGGATTTTTAAGAAGCATTGGCGCAGGTCTTTTGTCGTCAGCCAGTGTGTTCTATTGGAACTGTAAGTTTTGATACCGATAAACATGGACCTCCTTATGCATGGCATTAATAAACGTTGAAGTTTTCCTAACATGACGCTAGAAGCCCACACAAAGTGGAATCTGCTAAGAAAATAGTAGAATTCTACACTTAAAATTTTTCGTAATAGAATTTCTTCATTAGATAATGTTCTCTCGCATTCGTGTGACCTCAATGACCTCACAGACGTAGAAAAATCAAATAAACCCCTTACTGTGGGAAATGAAATTTGAAAATATTTTTCACTCCAGCAAGAGTTGGTACATTTGTGTCATCGCAGTGCTCCGGGTCTTTTGCGGCCACCTCTAGTTTTATTTGCTACCCGCAAGATGGCATCATTTGGCATTACTGTGGGTTCCGTACTTGTAGTTTTAATTAAAAGGTCTTTTGAGTTTACGTGAGCAGGGTTTTAAGTAGGTATGTGAGTGAGGTGGGTTCAACAATGTGCCTTCACAATTAGATTCTATTTTTTAGTCCAAACTTCCTTTATAAAACCAAAGTGGTAGACTGCAAATCTCTTAAAGCCTAAGTTTAATCTTATCTGAATTCTGTCATGTTAGGGTTTATTACCGATTCTTTCGCAAACGGAAAATATTTTAAGATATCATTATTATGAAGTGAATTGGCAGCGTTTAACAATAAACATAAAATTTGCAAGCGCAACATCTACGTAATGGGATACCTCGTTTGTCTAATTGTACTCTCACTTTCCTTGCATTCGCAAGTGCATTTCTTAATTTATATTAAAGACAACTGCGACGAGAATGCCTATCATAAAATTTAATTTTCATTGCCAGATCTTTTTTTTCTGAATCGTGTGTCTCTTGGTGTTTATTGCTAGCCAGCATCACGCATTAAATTTATATTTTTCTGAAAAATCTTACTTTAAATTGATAATTATCATTTTTATCACGGAACCCTAACATAACTTCACTATTACAAATGTGTGAGACATGAAAAAATATAAAAATGGCGCCAACACTTGCCATGTTAGGTGTATGTAGGTGTCGCCACTGGACCGGAGACCGGAGATGATGTTATACGTCTGTCCGCAGAGGTGAGAGGTTTCATTTTGATCGATTTTAAATTACCAACCCCTGCTAGTATTGTTTTTGCAAGGTTCCAGGGCGAGATTACTACAGCTTCCGAAAGTTTTTAAATAGAAGAACTATTTGCCGGCAGACTTAATACTTAAGAAACAGCAATCATTGCGCGATCAAACGCTTTATGTCATAAAAGTCTGAATTACCTATATTTAAGGCATGATAGGTCCTACGCAATCGTTTGCTAATCGCACGCTGTTTGTCAAATGCACTTATTTCTAAAAAACCGCCAAAATTGCTAACGTTTTGCTCTTGCAAGTTACGTAATAAGCTTACCTTTCAGTGGTTCGTACATTTATAACACACAGCTTATTTACGTAATTTAATATTTAAACGTTCTTGACCGAGACTAAAAAAGTACCAACCGAAGATTATAAAAGTAATAAATTATGAAATGAAAAGAGAGAATAAAAAATATTTATTTGTGACCCAGAGTGAGAACACAACAAAATCAAAACAGTTTATTTCAAATAAACCTTAGAGGTACTTTTGAATTGTCAAACAAAAAAAAATATATGACTCCAGTTGCAAATTCGCAAGCGTCAGTAGATCTCAATGGAGAAGAATTTGCAAGAAACTCCACGGACACTCTTTTCCATCAGTTTCAATTACAAGTTTTTGGTTACATCATTCTTGTTGAAAAAAATACATGTACGATGCAAAAAGACGTGCAAGTAAAAGCGTCTAGAGTTGTTACTCTAGACGCTTTTACACTCAACAATTTTAACATAAAAATGCTGTAACAGGCCGAGGCAGCTAAGTTATGACCAATCCCAACTGATGGCGCCCGTTCACGAACATGACGCATGGATCGGCACCACTCAGCTCAACCATCATGAAGGGAACCGAATGATCCAACACATGTGCCACCATCAGAAAGAAAGAAATTAGAGACAGCATGACACACTCAATCGCCAGGGCACACAGAAGTCAACGAACGACACATAGGTACAATGAATGGTAGATTTACAGTCGGAACATAGTACTCACACATGTACTGTGCAGTTATATAATACTAAAAGAAATTGAGTTTATACAATACAAATATATTCATACAGTCTTCATCAGGTCCAACAATACTCCAATTTTTTTCTGCCCACCACTAATTGTTCTTACGCCCGAATGGCTGCGGAGCAGGACCAGCATTTAGCCAAGCATTTTTATCAGCGATGTAATCCCCCAACTTATAATATGCTTGCCTGAGTGTTCGTTTTATACAAGTTTTATATTTCGTCTCATTCAGTTCTAGAATGTGGGGAGGTATTTTATTGTAACATTTTATACAGTATAAAAGGATGCTACTTTAACTAACAACAACAGATAAAATACACGAAAAAAAAAACCGGCCAAGTGCGAGTCGGACTCGAGCACGAAGGATTCCGTACCGTTATTGCAAAAAACGGCAATAAAATCGTTTGTTTTACGGGAGCCCCACTTAAATGTTTATTTTATTCGGTTTTTTTTTTGTATTTGTTGTTATAGCGGCAACAAAAATACATAATCTGTAAAAATTTCAACTGTCTAGCTTTCATGGTTCATGAGATACAGCCTGGTGACAGACAGACAGACAGACGAACCGCGGAGTCTTAGTAATAAGATTCTGTTTTTACCCTTTGGGTACGGAACCCTATCAAACATCTTTTACATGAAACTGCTCTTATACGAAATACTTTTAATAGGACATCTAATCAAGAAATTGACTGAAACCTTCTCATCATAATGATCGCTTAGTATCCTTTTAATTACGGCTTCCAAAGTAACTGAGAGCTCTTTATTCGACATGTACATGAAGTACCTATTTACCTGTACATAGGTGCACCTTACATGCGATTATTTTAATTAACAAACTTTATGTGTCGTAGGTACATTTTCTTTTCCTTTGAAGATAATTAAGAGATGAATGATAGGTTGTTTTGTTTTTGTCAACCATGTGTATCTTGTAATTATTATCTTAGCAAAGATAAGAAAGAGACAAAAATCTATGTTAACCTGTTATGTTGTTTTGTATTTCGGTTTGATATTGGCAATTTAACGCCCAAACTGCCGTCTATTTTTAACGACTTCATAATAAAGGGGGTTATCAATTCGATACGTATGTATGTAATATTGTTTGAATTGCTCAATATTCGCATATGTTACTCTATGAGGGCTTAAACGTGTGCCAAATTTCATAAATGTATGTATGTTACGTATATTTGTCCACTAATTTCTCAGTAAAATTTTATCGGATACTGATATTTTTTTTATTAGATTAAGTATCTCTCTATTTAGGGCATAGTGCCAGTTTCATCAAAATCGGTTCAGCCGTTTTCAAGACTTGGAGCATACAACCGAACTCCTTAGCGGCAAACAAAACGAATGTGTAAATTGATTTGTTATAGTTATTTTGTCAATCCTTTAGATACCTTACTATAGAGCTTGCTCACTTTTTAGTGATGGTTTATAAAAACTAAAAAGAGAGAAATAAAAAACAACACGAAAGACTAAACCTACTTCAAAAGCAAAACACTGAAGAGAGCAAAATAACTTTATTTTCGGAAATTGGTGTCGAAAAGAGAAAAAAATAAGAGTTACTTAAGACACCGACTACCGAAACGAAATTTACTTTTGTACTTTTTAGTGTTCTATCTAGTGTAGTGATGATAAATATTTTAGTATCTAGTGATGATACATATTTTAGTACCTAGTGATGATACATATTTTCGCTATAACTATTAAATTTTCTGTTACCAAAATTTCGCTAATATATAATAACACTTTACACTTATTTAAATATTTTGATTGATTGAAGTCTATGTAATTAGAACACCTACCTGTTTACGCTTACAAAAATGCTAAATAATGTTTCGTTTTAGTGCATTATTATTGTCTACAAAGTTGTTAAATTTTGGTATTGATAATTTATGATTCAATAATTCACTAATTGTTGTTTTTAAATTTTTTTCGTTTTCTAAAACTTTAATGTTGCATATTTTATAAATTTTTAATAAAATTGTACGCACTTGTCATGCTTATTTGCATGCATATTTCAAGCTATTTATGTTGCATATAAGCCGGTGCTTATTTATATCATATTAGACTAACGTTTCGAACCCGTCATTTTGGACTGACAGCACGCGTCGAACATTCTGCCCAAGTGAAAAGAAATTACCCGTATCAAATTGACGGCCCTTCATATAGGTAAAGTTGTATAGGTGTCAGTAGCTGATTTCAGTCGTTATTTTTTGGAAAATATATATATCACATTCGACCATTTTCTTAATATTTTAATCTATGAAAATGTTGAGTTTTGTTCGTATAACTTGAATTAATTTGTAAAGTCATCTCTAACAAAAAAAAAACGACAAGCTCACTAAAACCACCGGGCTTATGTTTAATGAAATTTTCACCATCTCAAAGACAATTTCATTATCTACATTTTGATCTAAGGCTTTTTTTTAAGTCAAAGTCAAAGATTTATTTGCTTATAAATATGGTTACAAAAGTTCTTACAATGGTATAAAACAGTAGCTTAACATATTTAATCATAGTATAATGACATGCAAATTTTTGGTAAGTATACAATTAAATCATTTAAATTTAACCTGAAGAAATTATTTTAAAGTATAGAAAGAATTCTCTATTAACCACCTGCGCCAAGACCTTTTGAAGCGGACCATTAGAAGTTATTTAATTTCGTTAGGTTAGTTGAAGTCATAGAATAATAAGAAAAGTACATTAAACTACTGAATTTAGGGTCGCGCGGTTGTGAAACGATTGCGCGTTTTGTTCCCTCAAGGTCATTGGCGCCACTCATCGTCTTAAGTTACATTCATGTATAAGTAGGCACATATTAATCCTGTTCTCACTTGCCACATAATTTCCAACGTGACACACTATACGCTCATAATATCAGCTAGTCTTGACAAAGCTCCTGTTCATTAATTATTTAAGATCGTTATTAACTTTACACTTGAGCTACAATACGCTACCGACGACTTGCGCCCTATTGATTAAGTTCCACTCCGGTTGATAAAGGGTGTCCATTAGTTTCTCAGTTTTGTGTTCAACCTATGCTCTCCAATACTGTAAAGTTTGTCCGCGGTTTACAACTTTGTGGGCATTCGGAATAATTGAAACTAAGATATTAAAGAGGTAGAATTGTAGGACTTGTGTTTGTTGGACGTAACCTCTCAAAGTACTGATCTGATCACAAATAATCTTTTACGAACCAAAAGCTACACTGCCACTTTATATCTCGGCAAAATGCACGGCTCCTGACGTGCGGAATATGCCACGGCACAGATAATATAATACTAGCATACAGCCTCATCCCATACAAAGAAACCGTGTTGACGTAACTAGCGTTTTTCGTCTGATTAAACTGATTATTTTTCTAAGAACATCGATCGCGTTCGGTTCCGTTCCACGGATGTAGATGGTGTTAGCAGCGACTTGCAAGTAAAAGGGTATACTCGGTTCGTGAATACTTTTTTTCTTAATACAGCGACGACTTGTTTTATAGTTTTTTGCTCGTTTTTACAGTTATATTTTACCAAAATATGTTACAAAACCAATTAAAAAAATCGAGTGGATGTCAGAAATTTAAAACCGCGCCATCTATTGGAATCAATTTTAAATGATCCATTCAAATAATCTTTAAAATGTGAATTAAGAGCCCAATATTCCTAAATTTTGTGCTGAAGTTGATTAAACAAGAACATATTTTTTTTTTATGATAGTCTCTACAAAATCTTAATATTTCACAAAACTTAATAACAAATTGATGTTTTTCATGCCATCTACTTACACATCTATTTGAACAACGTTTTCTTTCTTTGCGCTGGATGCCCGTGGCCACGGGAAAAAATTTGCACTTCATAAAATTCAAATTATTATTTATGTTGTTGTTTTTTTTTTAAATAAGTGATACTATTTATTTATATTGATAAAAATATAATAGTGCATAAATTACTTAATTAAGTAAGACTACATCACTCCAAATATATACATAATATTTATGTTGAATTCATTTTCATATTATATTCTTTGGGCACGTTAGGATGTTTCCTAGATATAAAAATGATAATTCTATTTAGTCCATCAGTGAGATTATCAAATAATATTCCCTATGTATCCATAATCCGAATTTTTTGCTTTATCAAATAAAAAAAAATTGACAAAGATAAACCGCATCAAAGTTCAGAAGTGGGAGCTTGTGACGTCACTTTGTCAGAATAAAGTGTAGCACACCGTGACCGCACACGATATTTCAACGGACTGTATCGTCGTAATTTTATATTTACGTGGCAAAAGAATAATACGGGTCCAATATTTTTAGGTTATCTCTGACGGACCAAATAGATTTTTTTGTCAACTACCCTAGTGACGTTTTTCATTTCCTCAAAAGTGCAGGTTTAGGGACACTTTGTACTACTTTGTTTTCATTTGGTATAATTTATCCAACAATTGTACACATTCTACCAACGGACCGCCACACTACGCTGCACAACTCTCAAAAACGAAATCTTCCGACTAACCCAACAGGAATTATCTACGCTTTGCATAGCAATAAACACAAACGGTTTCGCATAGAAGCCACCATCAAAGTCCCTCTTACATTATTAAAGTACGAACTACGAAGCACAATCAGAATTCAAAACCCCGGTGTCCGAGCGGACGGACCGACGAAACTTAATATCCTGTTAGTGTTTGGGTGAGCATTAATCTTACCGTGACGTGTTGTGGACCAAAGGGTTATTGTGGATAAAATCTACTCGCTGAAGTGGCTAGTTGGGTTCGGGTATACTCCCGCCTTGAGGTAAAAGGACGCATCTGACTAAAACGCAAATTTGAGAAAAGAAAATATCTGAGATATTGAAAGTTATTTCGGAAAAACTAGATGTTTTCTCGCTCAAACGGAAGGACGGATCTGGATTAAATTTGGCACAGAGTTAGATTATAGTCTGGAATAGCACATAGGATATTTTTTTATCCCGGGAATGTGTTCCGTTGGGATAATTTTCGACATTCACGCGGGCGAAGCCGCTGGCAGAAGCTAGTAATATTATAAATGTGAAAATAACTCTATCTGTCAGTCTGTTTGTTTTTACGTTTTAATGAAACTTGGCAAACGGGTAGACCATGTCCTGGTTTAGGTCATAGGATATTTTTTATCCCGGGAGTATGTTCCCATGGCCAAATTATCACGCGGGTTAAACTAAATAAATGTTAATAACTCAATTTTGTCTAAGAAGGCAGATGTGACCTTATCCTTTTGGGCGGCAGTATAGTTGGCGCCAAAACATTTTGCTGAAAAGGTAAACAATGAAACAGACATTTTTCATCGAGAAGGTGAATTAAATAGTACAGTCACCGGAAAGTAACAGAAGGTACACGACACGGTTGGCACAGTGTTTGAGCGATCGGCTGCTGCGCTGCATGCCGCGGGTTCGATTCCCGCACGGAAAAATATTTGTATGAACTACAGATAGTTGTTGCGGGTCTAGCTGTGAGATTAATTGTTTGTAAACGCATCCGCGATACAAGAGAAATTTCTAGTGCGGGGTTCAAAAAATAAACTTCTAAATTCTTAGTACATTTGGGATTGTTATCGACTATCACAAAAAATTGGTTTGAATTGACAAGAACATCTTCAAGAAACAACAAAATATATCTGAATTATCATCAGCTTTATAATGTTCCCACTGCTGGGACACAGGCATCCTCTCTGAGAGAGAGGGAATGGGCCGTAATCCACCACGCGGGCCCAGTGCGTGTTGGCGGATGTCACATGTCTTCGTATTTTTGGTTCTAAGACATGCCGGTTTCCTCACGATGTTTTCCGTCAACGTTTTTTAGAGTACTGGTGATAAAATAATTTATACAAAATAAAGCCCCTGTCCGGGTTCGAACTCACGACGTACGACACGTAAGTCGGGGCCGACACCACTCGGCCACCACTGCTCAAATATCTGAACAATAAGAGCACAGATTTCACAAATTGGTATGAAAAAGCCCGGAGTCTGGACTTGTGCTTGAGTGATGGCAATGCTCGCGCCTATTACAAGAGACTTAAGAGTAAATGAGAGCAGAGCGCTCCGACTGAATTTCATTAGTCATCATCATCATCATGATAATGACTAAGGAAATTCAGTCGGAGCTCTGGAATGGAATATCTTTTAAATTGGTCCAATAACCAATATTGGACCAATTTAAAAGATATTCCATTCCAGGAATATCTTTTAGAGGTTTGGCTCTCGCCTATTTCCTCCTTTAGGAGGAAATAGGCGAGAGCCAAACCTCTAATTATGTCTGGATATTCAGTCGGATGTCTGCGACCGCGTTTCTTAAACACGACAGGCGAAATTTGTGTATAAAGAGCACTTCTATAACCCTTCATATACAGGAATACAGGCGTGATGTTATAATAATATGTAACTCAAGTAAGCTTTCTATTGGCAAGCCAGTTCTAAATTTAAATAAAACCTTTTTATAAGTTTCCTCCTTGGTTGCCATTTTTCGGAGTAAAAGATAGTTCCATTTTTAAATTACACGGAAGCTATATGAGTTTACTACATAATTTATTTGGCCGCTAAACCACGACAGATATGGATTTTCATAATACTTTTGCCGGCCGCTGCTCACTTGTATTTGGCCAGAACAGCAATTTCGATTTATCTCGAAGAAGGTTGACAAAATAATGCTCAAATTTCCAAGCATGTTTGAGAAAAATGCATTCATTCATTTGCATAAAGTAAACAACTAAGCCTTTGTTGGTATTATTATGTTTAACATTTTATTATGAGTTCAGTAATAAATCATTTTCACTTGAGTAAAGCTGCATTGCTGGTTGGACATTATTAATTATGCTTTTTGCACTTTTATTCAGAAGATGCATGTCATTGTTTGCATTTTCTATTAGTGATTTAATGTTAACTATCGACTCGCATTTTTACTAATTTTGTTATTCTGTCCTATTGCAGCTTCTAAAGCGTCTCAAGTATTCGTGACAGTTCGTTCAATTTGATGCATGATTCATTGGCATTGAGACACTGGTTGAGTCAAAGGAGCTTTGAATGTCGTCGACGAGTGGCCAGACTGTCGGTCTTTTATAATCGGTAACATTTCGGGGAAAGTGCGATGGAATTGCATAATCTAATTCTTCCTAGACCGTTCCTAAAAGACGTACGGTGATGCGGCATCACTACATGGTGGACACCCCACCCATACGAAACGTTTTGAGAATACTCTTATTGTGCGTACAACTAACTAAGGAGTGGATTCCCTTGCCGGAGTCTGTATTGCAGATAGCTATAACCTGGAAGTCTATAAGTCAAGAGTGAATAGGCAAGCGTGCCTCAACGTCGACTACATCATCGCTTACCATCAGGTGAGATAGTGGTCAAACGCAACCATACAAATAATATATAAAAAAATCGGCACTTACTAAAAACCTTTGTCATGGGTCTAAACTCGACCGAAGATTTCGCCAAAGGTAGTTATTTTTGGCCGAAGGCGATCGAAGCCGAACACTATTTTGCTGTTAGAAGAATATTATTTTCTAACTACAAGTTTGTGAACAACATTCAGTTTGAGTGGACACTGGAGACACAAGAGAGCGTCACTTCACTCTAGAATCTAGATAGTGCTCGAACACACTACACAATTTTAGTATTTTACTCTCAATATCTTCTCTCTTCGATATTGACATTTCTTCGGAAGTAGTGAACTAAATAGTAGTGGCAATTAATATTTGTATCAAAATAAATGAATCTTTTCTTTGTCCATGTAGTGTAACTAATTTAGGGAGTTGATGATAGGGTGGGATAGCAAGCATTCGACAACATCAATCTTCTAGCCAGAAAACTTTGTTATTAGGATTTCCCATTAAAAGATTACCAGTAGCAGCCAGTAGTCTACAATTATGCACGCTTAATGTCAATCGGCTTTTAGGAAAAGCTCACTAATGTGTTCCTAACGCCTGTCACTCCTGAAAATCAATCAACTGAAGCAACCACCAGAAAAGCGCCGAGGTAATGAAGCTTGTCGAGGCCACAAGAAACAATTCAATGACAATCGGCTTATCCCCCTTTTACACGGTACCTTAAACACAACTGGCAATAAGTCGGTCTACTAAAAAATCTGTCTGTTTAATCCTCTACCTCCAATGGCAATACGGGCGAATTCACCGACAAAGCTGGCTACCCACCCATACCTTCGTTGCTACTCCAGGCGAGTGTGTAAGTCTTTGTTTCTCTTCCCGATCAGCATGCAAATGAGATTGTTCTTGTGTTTGGCGTTACATTAATCTTACGCGCATGACGTTCCTCTGACGTCGTGTGTAGTGGGCTTTATGTACAGTCGAACTAACCATATTATAAACTGGGTAGGTTGTGCAGGCAGCCATCTTGCAACTATTAAATAATGTTGTGAGTGTGTAATGTGATCAATTCTTTCACGCGTGCGGGGAATCCCGTTAAACAGGTTTTAACTACGAAACTATTATTTTATAGTTTTTGTCAGGCGTATTTATTTTTTTCCAAATTAAGGAATCAAAATGTTGCGACCATTTCATTCTATATTTCTGTAGGAGCTACTGCTATGGATTTAATAGCTTTCATTTTGCTCCTGGCCCACGGTGATTCAAAGACCGCTCAAGAGTATGCCATAACCTTAAAAAGCTTTACACACACTTTAGGTAAATTAATGTAATATAGTTTTGTTTGCAAATATACCAAACAGTTTGTTTGACTGTACGTAAGTCTCTCATCTAAAGTGTTGGAGGATGAGCTGCTGTGGCTGCTTTAATTTTATTTTAGCCATTTTAGTCTAGGAGCGTTGTACACTGGCGTGTCTGAAATATGGGCCGAGAATATTTGGACGGAAATCTATGGTGACAGCACGAGTTTAGACCCGACGCAATACACAGCTAGACCTAGTTTAATGAATTTATGTTAGATGAAGGATGAAACCTAAATAGTGTATTTCTAAGAGCTACGTGCATTGCTGAAAACCATGAGAAGAAGGCAATCGTTACATGAATTACCCTCTATTTCTGAATTAAGAATTTGAAGTTGAGTATTTAATTTTGTCAAAATTTAGAGGCGGCTGAAAATCTGTCAAAATCCTACACGTTCTTAACTCTAAAAAAATAATTCTGAAACCGGCAGTATAAATTTAACACGAAACTTGCTATCCCATGAATTCAATAACTAGTCACTGGATCAGCTAGTTTCGGACGTCAATAGACATTCAAAAGTAAAAAAAGTAAAACGATTGAAACGATAAACAAACGATTGTCAAGGTGCCTCGGAAAATTCTAGTTCACATTACAGGGCTGTCACACAATCCAATTAGAACAAAGTATTAGGGGCACCTCGATAAAATTAGCGCCCGCCAGCTAATGCCTACACAAGTAAGCGATGATTGAGGGGCAGCTACACAATGGTAAACAATATTGTGTCTTGACTAAATCGTATTATTGCTAGGATTTGTTTTGTTAGATATACTATTTAAAAAACTGTTTGAATTCAAGTCCCCATCTCATGTCGCCGACAATCCCAATCAAAATGAAGAAAATTTTGGAAAAACAACACTTGTATATATGTGTATGTATGTGTTTACAATTTTTTGATAATAATATTTAATCGTCCTTACTTTTACAGCTTATCAAAAATCTTACTGAGCCAAGGGGGAAAATTTTTGCACTGGCATACGTGAATTATGTCTGTTAAACTAACCTGTTGAACATTTTTGTTTTTGTGCTCAAAAACAGCTAGTTTCCCATATTTTTATCCCAGTGTTTCTTCTTAAAGCCATTGGACCATTTGGCAGCAGAGTAAGTAGAACTATTACAGTTGTAAATAATACTGGCCCCTTGCGCAAATGTAATTTAGTATCGTTTTATGTGACACTTTCTGATAAAAACACGGGTTTCCTCTTAAGAAAATGGTCGTGTTTTGATGAATGGTGTGAATGTTTTCTATCATTGGCAAATGTTATTATGTGCTGTTAGTAATGAAAGTGGCTGGATACCAATTACGAAAGTGAGTATAATACGTTCGTCCCTACACCTAAGGAGTGGAATATCCTACCGGAGTCTGTGCTACAACTTGGGGATCTTTAAGTGAAGAGTGAGTCGGTTACTTCTAAGTTAATTCGAACTCATCATTACTTTCCACCAGGTGAGATATATATTATATAGATATATTTTTATTATTGATAGTCTCGCGTTTGGTGGTCAAACGCGAGACTATCAATAATAAAAATATTCGGATATCTTTCGTGAGCGGGACGGTGGATAGGGGAGAATACAAGAAGAAAACGTGTAGCGCCGACCAGAAGTATCTTGGGACAAGGGCAATAGAATGGCAAAGCATATAAAGCAGAGATTGAAAAAGATGTTCCTATGAAGTCTAAGACATCATCTGCCTATGTTTATTCCTTGTTACCTGAGGTCGGTGTAACAAATTTTCTACTGCCATTGGGTCCTATCAACTGTCACGCAGTTTTTTTTTTCATAACACTACTTGCATAATTAATCCATCTTTTCTGTGGTCTCACTCTAAGGCCGAGGGGCGTCTAAATATTATTTATGAATCATATTATTTTGCAATAAAGTCTGTGTCTTTCGTAGGTACTATTAAACTATTTTTTTTTGCGTTATGGACACCGACTTCCATAAATAAAGTTATTTTTCACTTTGCAGTTTTCTTATTTGGAAGTCGGTAGTATTTTTTTGTAAAATAGCTGTTATTTTTCACTTTACAGTTGTACCTACCTAATAGGAAAGTTGTTTATTAAGTTACCTTAACGCCACAGTAGATAACCGGAATATCATGAAACTTGAACTTAACCGGTATATGAGAGATCTACGTACCCCTTAAGAGCGTACTGGCGTGATGTTATAATATGACATGGTATAATCAATAAACAGACATGCGATTGCAGCAATCCCGAGAGATTTGCCGTTATTTATTGAAGAGTTCTGTCGTATATCTTCGAATTCCTTCATCAGATCTTCACCAAATTAAAATGGGACCAATTTCGAAACATACTCTTTCAAACATAAAATCCAAAATCGGTCCATAAGTAACAGAGATATCGGTGAAGAAACAACAAAAAAAAACAAACATGAAGTCGAACATAGAAACCTCCTCTTTTTTGGTAAGTCGGTTAAAAAGAGGTCTCTACTGAAGATTATAATACATAATAGGCACGCGTGATATACGTAACCTCTCCTCATTTTCAATTCGACCTCTTCCACAAAACAAGCAAATAAAAAAATAAACAAAAAAATCCTCATCACAGAACAGCGAACTCAGGTAAAACTCACTCATCAAAACGACACCAAATCACCATGATTATGAAAAAACTCGTACATTTTTATGAAAACCTCGTGAAAATTGAAACGTGTTTCAGCGAACGCTTGAAATATGCGCGGTCACGTATCGGCACTCAGACGCGGTACCCGTATAATAATAGCGTTAATATACGAAGCTATTGAAATAACATTATGTTTACCTAATGCTGGATTTGAATGGGAGCCTTATTTACCTACTGGTTGAGAATAATAATTCATGTGAGGAGTGAAAGGAGAGAGTGAGTGGCGGTCTGGAAAGAAGGAACGTTGAGACAGATTTGCGATCGAATTGCAAGCTGAAGATACATCGGAAATTCGGAACTTCGTTTGCTTGGATTAATACATAAAATCACACCTGCCATGTATTCCACGAACAGTCAACAACAGGGGGTTACCATCCACATTCTAAGGATTTTATTTTTATTCTTAGATTCTAGGATCATAGATATGAGTCATATTTATCATCATCATCATCTTCATCAGCCTTTTTAATGTTCGCACTGCTGGGAAAAAGTACTCCTATCTGTGAGCTGTGACAGGGAATGGGAAAATAATCCACCACGCGGGCCCAATGCGGGTTGGTGAATATCACATGTATTCGATTTTTTGTTTCTAGGACATGCCGGTTTCCTCACGTTGTTTTCCTTCACCGTTTTGAGAGCAGTGGTGGTGAAATAATTTGCACAAACTAAAGCGCCTGCCTGGGTTTGAACCCACGGCCTACAAATTATAAGTCGCGGCCGATGCCACTATACTCATCAGATTTTAGACATTTGTTGTTAGATAGGATCATAGAAACAGGAGTAGGACGGAGCAAAACAAGACAAATAGCTCTGTCCCTTTTTCACTGTCGCTCTATGATAGTTTTGACCGTCATGGTATTAAACCCTTCATCTTGCCATAATTTAATCTTGCTAAAATAAATTATCATTATTTTCATAATTTCCTGATACAAAATCCATCCATAAAATTATGTGATTTTGCCTTTTCAGTTTTGCTACTGCCATATTATATACTAAATTCTATGGCAATTAATTATTATAACAGTTTTGTTGACGGAATAAAGTAAGTACAACGAAATTTTGGCGTAAGTTCACAATATGCTTAATGTATGTGGAATTCTAAAATTATTGTTGGGAACACTGCTGTACACACTGCCGAAGCAATAGTAGTACACACAACCGTTTTTTTTCCTCCATTGCATCCAAATGCGACAAAAACTAGGATCTTGGATAGAAGGAATATGAATTTGAATTTAGAACTATAATAATGTAATACGCAGATTTTATTCTAGAGGTCATATATCTAGTTTCATATACATATAGGATACAATGTTTGATACTAGATACATGATAGTATAATACTCCCCTTAGTCACCTCCTACATTCGGCTCAGACAATAAATATTGCAATTAATTTTTATTCTTATTCTTTATTGCACACAAAAACATAAAATGAAGATACAAATACAATGGACAGCTTAATTCTTAATTCTTTATTGTACACAAAAAAAGAAATACATATACAACTTGATTGATCATAAAATTGATGTACAAAGGCGAGCTTAACTCTAAGAAGAGTTTTCTACCAGCAAACCTTAGAGTGATAGAGAGAGTTTACAAAAGGAAGAAGAGAAGTAGTCCAGTGTACAGCTTATGTAAAAAGGCGTGCTTAACCCATAATTGGGTTCTCTAACAGCAAACCCAGTTGTTATAGGAAATTTGCGTAATTTGTTATAAAAAAAAATACATTGAATATTTAAAATTCTTACATACTAAATAAACTAAACAGATATCTACGTGTAAACATACTATATACAAAAAAAAAAAGTAAAGTAATTAAAGTTTGTTGTTTATTGACAATAGCATCCGCGAATCGAATTTGCTTTCTCCAGTAGAACAGAATATGGGTGTTAGGCAGAAGGTCATTTCGCGGCGACCCTAACCTGACCTGACCTGACCCATTCGTACCCAAAACTGGGTACGAATCCAGACTCAATGCTACTAATAAATTCCAGATGGAAAACCCAGTAACATTTTGTCCGATCCAAGAAACGAAACCAGCATTCTTATGCCGTAATGAATTCGGCAAGGTAAAGAGTGAACAATCGACTAATTACATAGACGGAAAGAGAAGAGAATTGGTCGATTGTTCAATAAGGCTGCGGGTTTCTGTGTTCTTAAGCTCTACAATTGCTGTCCTTTAGCCTTATTGCGTAATGAACTCGGCAAGGCAAAGGGCAAAGAGTATGAACAATCGACCATTCGACCTATATCGACTGTTCCGTCTATATGATTGGTACCTACTACAGAAACCTGGATTATCATAATCTGTTAAACGGCTCTGTGATCTGTTATTCCCTTTAATTCTGTATTCAGAGGCGATTTAATACTGACGTTGCGTAATTATTTGTCTTAATCTTACGCATTTCGATCTCAAATTTAAGCTTTTCTCAATTCAGTAATCTAATTTGTTCAGGTTGTTTGCTACGTTCTATTTTTGAAGCTTTCTTAAAAATACCGTTTGTATAAACAGTCGATTTCCGGACAACAACATTGAAGGTTAAAGGTTAAGGCGAAAATTCAGCCTTCATTGAATGGATCTATTGTGGAGCTTCATTTGAAACAAAAATTATTTGTCGGTTCTTATCGAAAATACTTTTACTCGTACCACTGGAATAATTTTATGAAGAGGTGAAGTTATTTGTTTTTATCAAAGACTAGACAAATTACTATTCCATCAATGATGTCGTTTATCGAAATGTCAAAATGTAAGGGATTGATTACGTGTCATTTCGATAGCGCTTGACATTCCAAAACATTTTTGACATTTTACCAATCTAGAATGTCAATTGTCTAGAGCCTCGCAACTGTAGACCGTCCATCATGTCTACGAGTAGAAGTACTGATTATGAAAATAATTTCACTGTTAGAAAGTTTATCTACGCTATAAGTTAAACTATCCCAGAAGAAATGTGTCATGATCATCATCAGCGTTTTAATGTTCCCACTGCTGGGCACAGGCTTCCTCTCTGTGGGAGGGAATGGGCCGTAAACCACCACGCGGGCCCAGTGCGGGTTGGTGAATGTCAGACGTCTGCGAATGTTTGGTTCTAGGACATGCTGGTTTCCTTTACTGTTTTTAGAGCAGTGGTGATGAAAATAATTTACACAAAGTGCCTGGGTTCCAACCCACGACCTGCTGCGATGTCTACGACAAGTAAGTCGGCAGCGTTACCACTGCTCACAAAAATATTAAAATGTTTAAATGTGTAATGATTTAGAAATGCTATTCAATAATTAAAGGCTGATATAATAAAAATACTTTATTATCTCTTAAGATAACAAACCAAAGCCTCCTATTAACTATCGAGCAGAAGTGCTCATAGCCTCATAGCTTACAAAACAAAGATCGCGAAGTGGAATGATTCCCCCATAATATCTGTTTGCTCCCCACAATCTATTGGAGTAATTCCGATTGCTCCAGTTTTACTGCTGTTTTATCACTCTTCCTCGCTATTAGGGGAGTGGGGGGTTAATGCAGGGTAGGGTTGTCAGGTTATAATAGGGAAACTGTCGCTGGAAAAACCACGTTCGCTCAAAACGAACTCTCCTTCGTGCATGTGCCATAAAAATATGCATGAAAAATAGTGCTGCGCTGTGGGTGCCAAAGCAAAGCATCGTGCTGTGCGGTAGCCTTCTTGTCTTAGTCACAACGCACGGCATCTGTAAAATATTTCTGTTTCGTACTTAGGTATTTGTATACTTATTCTTAGTTTTTGCTCCGTCTTTAACAACTTTTAAATTTATAACACAAGTTCATTGTTAAGGTACGAGTTCGTAGCCGACTGCAGACAGCAGCAATAGACGACGTGTCGCTGCGACACTATTGGTTTCTATGTATTTCTATGAAATACCTTCCACAGGTAGCGACACCTCGCACGATCGCAGACGACGTGACGCCCGTCCGCAGATCGGTAGTGACCAGTAGCGAGTGAGTGTAGTCAGACATCTTGCCTCACGGTACACTCAGAACCTATAGGACTATGGCGCTGCCGTCTGCAGTCGGGTTCGGAATCATGACTGCAGCGACATGACGCTGTGGCGTCATATCACGCGTCAATCATCATAACGCGGCGAAGCGTCGTCTGCTGCTGCTGTCTGCAGTCCGCTACGAACTCGTACCTTTATACGTACTGTATTTCAGTCTTTCGTTAAGTTTTGGTCATTTTGTAAAGTTACATCGTCAATATTTATGTATCAATTAACACATGCTGAGATAGGAGCCTTTTCGTCTCGCACGGGGTTATTTATTTTTATTTTTTATTATTGTTTATTTTGCTTATCTCGTGTCTCCTGTGCGGGCCACAAATAAATATTTTTTTCTTTCATTCGAAACAGGAATATATGTCTACATATTTTACGGAGACTAATAAAATCAAATAATTGCAAACAAACAATGTGGCTCATCCATCTCAGACAACCCTAATCAAGGGTGAAGCACCAAATTGAACTCTTTAAGCCACATTTAAATAGGTATTTATACTTGTAATATATTCTGTTAATTTTGTTGAGTGATGCAAACGGAGAGAGAGGAGAATCTCTGAGAGATGGGGTATTAACGGTCGATGGAGGCAAAAGCTTCGATCTTGTTGTACGAGAGCTGAATGCAGGATTATTTATTTAATTAATTAGTTGATGTATTAATTTCGATTGAAAGCTTTTGTGATTAAATTTTAATATTTTTAATATTCATTTGAGGTTTTCCTTTTATAATATTACTAGCTGTTCCAAGCGGCTTCGCTCCCGTCAACTTGCTACCTACCTACCCATTTACCCTACCTACCCTACCTACACTACATACATGATTGTTGCGCAACTTTAACCGCTTACGCAGCGCACGCAACGAAATCTCTCAAAAAGGAATAATTTTGTCCGTTTTTGCAACATTTTTCATTTATGCTCCGCTCCTATTGGTCGTAGCGTGATGTTATATAGCCTATAACCTTAATCGATAAACGGAGTATCCAACGCAAAAAGAATTGTTCAATTCCAACCAGAAGTTCCCGAGATTAGCGCGTTCAAACAAAAATTCTTTAGCTTTATAATATTAGTATAGATAAATGGAAATTTAGTTTCAAGTGACATAACTGATATTGTTTTGATGTATATTTTTTTCCTGTGAAAGAGTGTGTAAGAATGTGTAACTTCTTTTTGGTGTACTAACATATAAAGTATGAAGTATATTATATTCTATTGTTGTAAGGTATTTATTAATATTTTTTTCTCGCCTCTGCTCTCAAAACATAGTGAGAAAACCGCCATGTACTAGAATTCAAAATTCGAAGACTATGAAGACATTATGTCATCTAACTAGCCACTCCCTCTCACAGAGAGGAGGTCTGTGTCCCAGAAGTGGTCACATAATAGGCTTATTACGCTAAGCTATATTTTTTTCTCCATAAGGGCCCAGCTTACATACTCGCTCCACCGATATGCACCCGTATTACGCCAATAAAACTTTAGTTTTCAAGTTAATCTCAGCACAGAACAGATTTACGGTAAATGAAAACATTTTGTAATATCCTGGAGTGAACACAATAATGCGGTAGACAACTGCCGTCTGCCGCCAAGAGGGTATTGCTTGAAAAACAGACCACTTGAGGAGACAAATATGGATATTTCAGATCTTTTCCAATCATTGCCTGAAATATCACTCGCCATAGTTAGGATATTACTTTAAAAGATCTATTGGCGAATTTTATGTAGATTGTTGAGTCACTCAGCATGCTATGGCTATCAAAATGATTCATTTGTACAAAATGTACAAAACATTTTATTATAATAAATTCAGAAAAAGGACATATTCCATTTAGTCCATAAAGTTATTCATTAATTAAAAAACTTTATATACTATAGACAAATTATTTAGGCTATGGTTGCTAACAAACACAGAATGCGCTAGACATATTTAAAATTGTCATTCATACAGATTGATTAACCATCCAAAGGATAAATTCTTATCCTCGTAAGATTTGAATTCTTAGTTTCGTACGACAAATATTTTATTTGCCAAATAATACACCATCGTTTTAAAGATACTAATTGGGCTATGAATATAATTAATTTCGTGATTAATTTTCCATTTTCCCTTTATGCTGGAAATTTATTATAACCTTTTATTCGTTTCGGCCAGCCAGTGTTTGCCTGTAAATCCTGAATTCTAAAATATTGTACCCGCTGTTTGTGTACCCAAAAGGATTCGCGCACCTGTACCATTTTACTTCCCAGAATTAATCATCTGTCAAATGCCTCCTTTGTCCCCTTACAGTGATTAATTATTTTTGACAAATATCATCAACAATGGCAATAAACTTGAAGCCCTGTTAAGTCTATTGCTCATTTGTCTTCATTTGCGATTATTAAACTCTGATGCTTTATGTTCGCCTGGTAACTGGTGACGGATTGATGGTATTGCATTCTTTATAATTTCCTTTGAGAAGGAAACCATGTTTGCGTAATTGAAATAATAATTAAAGTCGTCTTTTGCAGTTGAATAACATCTTCTATCTCTTAAGATTTTTTTTTAAATTCCAATTTGTTTTCTTTTTCTGTTACAGGTAATAAACGATTTCGCTTCCTAGAGCACGCTACTTTACTTCCGTTACAAGATTTGGGAAACGACGTTGTGGGCCGTAAGTAGACTTTTATTGATACGTTATGCAGTTTGGCCACTCCTAATAATTCGCATACTGAGGCAAGAGATAATTACGTGTAGTTTTAACATCGTGTGTATGTCAATGGTATTGACAACAACTGAGAAGTGTTAGTGTAGGTATGTGAACAACAAATTTCATATAAAGAGGATTTGTTTATAAGCATCCTCATCGTCTTGCCGCCCTTGTCCTATGTTACTTGAGGTCGGTGGAACACGTTTTCTTCATCCATACCGACCTTTCATTTGTTAAGGTACAAGCATAAAGTGTTCAAAACAGTAGGTACCAATGGAATTGGTTACTGTACATTACTTCTTATCTATACATATAATAAATCTGTAGAAAAGTCGTTTTTGTACATCGAAAATATTGCCAAAAAAAATTGCCAGGCCAAAAAGCATTACCAGCATTTTTGGCTTTTTGTCTGTTTGTCTGTTTTTTTGTGCAAGCATCACGTAAAATGTTCGAAAGCAATGTTGATTACTTTTATCCATAACAATTGTGCGCAACTATTACTTAGTTTTTGTTTCATCGCAATCGGTTCACTCAATCAAAAGTTAGATGAATTTAAAGTGAATTCTGAATGGCGGTGTTAAGATCTTCCGTGGTAGAAAGACTCCAGAAAAAAAATTGGTAGGTAAGTAGGGTAGTTAGCAAGGTAAGTAGGTTAGGTAGGTAGGTCTTGGCAAGTAGGGTAAGGTAGGCAGTTGACGGTAGCGAAGCCACGGGCATAACTAGTCTAGACTGAAGACGCTACAACGGGCTGTGGGACAACATGTAACCACGATTTTAAGATAAAAGCAGGAAGATGATGACGATGGCTTCAAAATTAAGTTCGTTACCCTCAATCCATCGCCACTGGACCAACCTTTGGTAACATAACATCACGCCTGTATATTCACAAGGATTTCTGCCTAATCCGGCTAAGCTAAGGTTCACTTATAGTAACCGCCACAACCAACCTTTTGTATACACCTACCTCTAAAATTAACCTATAGATATTATAAACTGATGCGACAGCAACAAACCTTATTCTCTGACAACAAAACAATACCATTTCTCAAGCGGACACGTTGATCGAATTAGCATCAGCCAATAGTTGCAGGCTATTCTGTTAAATCGGCTTAGGCCTGGATCACTTTCGGCCCACTAATCTTATTAGTGGACCGGATTCAGTACAGACTGTTTGGTCATTCGTCTTCCGGGAATTAGACGGCCGTCAGTGAATTTACGGTGCTTTGGTCTTGGATTTTTGTGTGGACTGCGAGGCTGTTAATCTGAGAAGGAAATGTGGCTACCCAAAATAAAATTTTGGTCCTTAGGGCCACGGACCTTGCAATTTACAAATCGTGTGTGTCGGATTTTTCTACGGCAAAAATGATGAGCTCTCATGAAAACTTTCATTTGCATTTCTATATCTTTTTTGTGTATAATTTATTCAAAAACGAACCTTTAACCCTTAGTGTTCACATTTGTTATATACGGAACCCTTGTGCAAAATTTCAATATTACAGACCCAGCGGTTTACGCCGTGCGAAGTCTGTTAATTAAATGATTTAAGATTTTTATTTAGTAGATCTACATTCAACATTGTCCCTACCCAGTCTCTTTAGTTTAGTTAAGAAGTAATGTAGTATTTACAACGATAGGTGCTGTTTTAATTAAAAAATAATCATTATTGCCAGACAAAGGATGTGACTGCAAAGGCTACAAAGTAAAAATGAAAACCATTATTCATTACACTGGACACACTGAATCTTTCACAAAGAAAACAATGAGAAAAGTGAAACAATTCATATAACAAAAAATCATAATAGATACTTTAATAGCTACATTGATATAATATTCACCATCCATCTACACGCTAGAGGGGTGGGCACACAAAGAGGCTTATTAAATTGTCGATGTAAAATGAAAATATTGCCAGACGAGGCTCATTACTTATTCCGTCTGAACGATTTGTTCGCCCGTTGTTATGCCCGTACGATTCGCTACGAATTCGTACTATGTAATGTATGGTAATCGAATTTAAAAAAATATATTTTATTTGCATGTTGGTAGGTACTTTTGAAGGTAGCTACTAGTCTCTGCAAAAAGATTTAAAGCATAATTTATATGAGATGTGTTAGCTAGAAATATTCCTATTGAAATGGTTTTTGGCAAAGATTTTGCATAATTGCTGCATATATTCTGTAACATATCGCTTCAACATCATCATGTATGTTCACATATTCTGCAAAATGACAAGGCTCTAATGAAACACCGAATTTTCTGAATCATCCTTCCACTTCCACTTCCACCCAATCAGGGTTTATTTGTTTCGGGTCTAAATATGATATAAATAGCTATAGTTCTTTTAAAAGAGTGTGTTTTGTCGAGATTGATGTTTTTTTATCCGGCAACCGTCAATTACAAAAAAAAAGGTGTATTTGCAGCAATTTAAGAAAAATAAATCCATATTAAAAAGTTCGTTACATGCTAACGCGTTCAATATTCTTCTATAATTGAATGATACGTGTCAGTGAATCGAGGCTAGAATAGCTCAACTGGCAAATAGAACTAATCGTTTTTATTTCCATATATTTCCATTTTAAACTTGGATCTAAAGGGCCACAAATCCTAACTTTTCTGACTGAATTTATCTTTTATCAAATTTATTGGAAAAATTGGAATAGCTAGTTTTATAAACTTGGCATGTTTATTAATTTCTTATTATTTTACTCAAATATTTTCTTTTTAAGACTTCTAACGGCAGAATAGGAATCAATCAAAATTATTTTATGTTTTATGGCCACTTTACATCAGGCAACTAATCGCGTCATTTTAGTCAAATATAGGTCCGTTTAAATCCAAAAGCATAGTCGGCCTGTAATGTGCCCACTGCTGTGACACAGCCCCCCTCTGTGAAAAGGCATAGGATCCAAGGCCGTGATCCATCACACGGGCCCAGTTAAACCCAATAATCTGGTTTGATTGCAATTATGGGCCATCTTTAGTCAAATATTACTAGTAGTAGTATTTTTCCACCTTTTTATGGATATCAATACGCGCCGCCGTACGTACTTTACTTTACGTACTTTGTGTCAATACTGACCAACCTTATTATATGTATGTAGCCATATAACCTTATTATGTGTATCTCTTGATTGACTGGTAGATAATACCTAAAGCATTACGTCCGTCTTTGTAACTTCGTATATGAAGTCTAAATAAATACTGAGAGGTAACTTAAATCATATAAGCCCTTACAGACTTCCAACACATACATTCCAAAACAACAGCGGAAAAACACGTACAAGGTAAAAGCATACCCTTCAGTTATCTGTTGAACCCACTTGCAAATATATCACCGAGCCCGTAGTGCCGCCGCTCCATAAATATTGAATTTTATATGGAAACTGTTTTACCTAACGTGTGTAGTTCCCGATGGATGTACGAGTAGTTTGTTTGAAGACTCTTGTGTTATGTGTGGACTTGTAGAAGTTTTGTCTCTCAATAGGGAGAAAAATGATAATTCTATTTAGTCCGTCAGTGAGATTATCGAGTAATATTTGACACTTATTTTTTGCTTTGTCAAATGAATAAAAACTGACAAAGATAAAGCGCATCAAAGTGCAGGAGTGGGGGCTTGTGACGTCACTTTGTCAGTATAAAGTGAAGCACACCATGACGTCACACGATATTTTAACGCACTGTATCGTTAGACACGTATTTTTCCTTTTGCCATGCAAAAAAAATACGTGTCTAATATTTTTAGGTTATCTAATTGAAGGACTAAAAAGAATTTTTCACTTGTCAATCCCAATACATATTTGACTTTTTGACTTCAGAGGGTCTTCAGCAGGTACAAAAAGGATTCAAATTCGAAACAATTATTTTTCTTTGACAAACAGATAATAAATCTTCTTTAAGTTCAATTTACTGTCCATTCCAAGATAAATTACTTTAAAAACCTTTCTCTATTGATACAATTTATTAAAAATTCACAATATATCGGCCTATATGCAGGTCCGATCGCCGTTGACTCACTTTCAGAGGGCGTCACACTCCGACGCTAGGGAGTGCTACAATGGGGCATGGGGCTAGCTCTTGCCTCTCTGCTGATTTATAGGGTCTTTATGGCATATTGTACGTTTTCAACTCCTCAAGATAAACGACTGTTAGTATAATTAGATTGGGCAATAAAGAGATTAAGGAACATTTTTGTGGAAATTCATTTTAGGTTTTATCGGGGATTTGGTAAGAAATATGTGAGGATTATAGTATGTTACTTTTGGAATGGCCTGGCTTTTAAAAATAGCACTAAATATTTATTTAAATACCTTTTTCTGACAATCTGATAAGTTACACCGTTGTAATTGATTCGGGTAAATTGTTTTTGCTGTCCCGATAAGGCACATTTTCGTATCTATTATTACAAGATTTTATTTAACTTGCAATGTATGTATGTAAGTGCGTTCGGATCAAATCTTGCAACTGAATTTTATAGCAGTTATCCGCCACCGATTACGATAAAATTTTGCATGCACGGTTAATTTGGATGACACTGTATGGTAAGCTAAGTGACGTCATTCTAAATCCAATATGGCGGACAAGTTATTTTTTGAGCACTGCCATGATTTGGCTAAAAAAACTTGTTTATAAAAATATGTTTTTATGAATAACTTTTTATTTTACCTTTACACAGTAATCAAGCTCTTATGTATGACTCGCGTGACTATTTCCAGTAAGTAATTTTAATAGGTTGGGAAATCCCAAACGGTCGTCAAAACAAAATAGAAAAACCGTACGATGACAAACGTTAATTAATATGCAAAGCAGACAGACCGCAGATTTTTATAGTAGCTACTGGTTCATAGTCACTTATTTGTTCAATAAAACTTTAACCACAAGTAAAAAGGTAAAGTGTGTGTCAGACTTCGCACATTTAGGGTCTGTACCAAATAAAAAATCTGATTCATGGTATTTGTTAGCAAAATATACGTAATAATAAACATTTTCACCAAATTTCAAGTTCATAGGTCAATGGTAAGTTAAAAAATTCTTCGTAACAAAATTGTGTGACAGACGCGGGCAGACAGAATGACACGTGAGTGACAGCAATAGAGATCAGTTTGGAGCCTAAGTTAAGAATGCTTAACTTTGAACTTAGGGTGTTTTTAGTATCACGCGGATTTGCTCACGCACGCGGGCTTTTCATTAAGGTTGCCCTAATGGAGCATTCTTCCATACAAACGTAGTCTGGCGATTACTCCACTGTTTTAAAAAGGACAAAGTAAAAAATAAAAAAAATGTATGAATTTTTCTCTATCTCTATCAACATCTAGCCCTGTGTGGAAACAAAAAGTAAAAAAATATAGATTTGAAAGTTATGAGCGTCGAAAGTTCCATATTTCAACATTGATTTTATACGCATCTTTGTGCGCAAATAAATACCATAAGAAGAAGGAAAATTGCAAAACGTTCACCATACAGGGATAGATTAATAGATCAACAATGTAAATAATTTTATTTTGAACAGATACACTTAGTTGTTTTTTTATGATATCCATACTCCCAAAGGTCTGTTTATAAAATTTCGCGCGCTTGTTTTGTCCTAAATCATCATCCATTTCACTACAAATTTCTTCGCACGTGTTATCTTTCTCTTTCGCACGTGTTGTCGGATGTGATAGCATGCATTTTAACCCCGCGCGCGAAATAGTTCGTGCCGTCGACTTGTGCAACCTTAAGGGTACTACGCATGCGGAGCCAGATCACAGTATAAATATATACAAACAGTATGGAAACTAAGTCTAGTTGATAAAATAATCAACTACGCTCCATTGAAGCAATAGAGTTGTAACTTTTAATGCTTTTGATATTGTTTCATTTTAAATTTATTATATCATTTTTGTTCTGTTGTGATCCATCAATCGAATTGAAATAACAAGCTTACAAATACAATTTAAATAGGTAATCTCATGGCTTCGGTTAATCTTAGCAAAAGACGACAGTTTAAAACACGGCAATCAATTTAATATTAACACAACAACGTGTAGAAGTTTAACTTTAACTTTAAAGTTTTGGCGGGAGCGTACGCGAGCCGCGGTTGGACGAAAACGTTTCGAGCGTCGTCGGAGCGGGCGCGCGGTAGGCGCGAAGATAAACTTATACGTGACCACTCGTCTTGACGCGGCACGCACTACTACTGACAGGACCGCGAACGCTGCTTAGGGGTCTCGTCGATGCGCTTGTTTTTGTGTGTGTGCCTTTTCGAGCGTTTGTAGGTAGTTTCCATACTGTTTTTATACGTATACTGTGGCCAAATGCAGGCCAATCCCGCTTGCGGGAGTAAAGCCGCGTGATACCAAAAACACTATTAGGATCAATATCTGAATTGAGTATTTTGATTTAAAAATTTCTCTAACCCTACATTAATGCCAGAATTTGGCAGGTTTTCAGGCTAAAGCAGAGTTTGACAAATACTCAACATGCTTAATTCAGAAATCGGGGGTTAGTGCTTTAGGCACTTGTTTACTCGTAGGGATGTCTGCAGCGAAATTCAATTCGTGGACTTCTGTTACTTCACTAACATGCTTCATTTACACATTTTTGCTGGATCATATTTTGCCCCAACCAAAGTCACCGAAATGTACTTATTCTCTGTTCTACCTGCCAGTATTAAAGAACAACATCACTCTTCTAAAATTTGAACAACCATTGCGAAAACTCACAAAAACACTCCGACCCTAAACATCTTAATTCAAATTGGATCATGAGACGAGAAATTACCTTAATTCGAGGAAAATATACAATGTTCTAGTTACAAAACGGTGCCGTCAGGGGTAAAAAAAAACCGGGAAATATTCGAGATTGGTAAACGAGGGGTGTATTATGAGGTCCAGAATTTATTGCCGTTGCGATTGCACCTGCCGCTATGGTGGACTCAAGGCCGTATTTCTTTTAGATTTATTTGTTATATTTGTAAGGATAATTGAAATTCTAATTGAGTTTTGCAATGGAGTGATAGGTATTTTTGTTTTAAATTATGAAGACGAATTTGGAGATGACCGCGGCTGTTACCAAATACGACTGGCGCGGTGATTTTCTCTTCTCTAAGTTTCGCGGTCTTTAATCCCGCAATTTATTAAAGAATACAGTGTACAAGGAACATGGTGAATCATCAGGGATCATGGTGAGAAGAATTGTGCAAGGCTGCAATCTTATTGATTAAGAGGAATGCCCAAGCAAGCAGCCCATTTTTGTCTAGTTAGCCCATCTTATTATAAAGGATCTTAGTTCAAGTGCCTAGTACGTGTCCTATCCGGGTCCTAAATTGTATTGTCAGCTGATTGGCTTTCCGCAAAAAACAGAAGGAAATGGTCATTCCATTGTCGGTAGTCAACGAACTAGTCATCCGTTACTAATACAGTCGTTCAGAGAACTTCATTAAAAATAAACACATTTTTACGACATTTACAACATGTAAATGACCACTTTAGAATTGAATACTTCTACATAATGTACCTTACTTATCACACAGAAATGTGTGTTATGAATGTTATATATAATACGATAGTGGCACAGATAATTAGTTGTAGAACTTATATCTAGTTTATTACTTGGATTAGGTAATAAACTTGGTCCGTGAAACATTTTCAGAGGCAAATCTTGAGAAAACGAATTCATACTTACCAGTAGTATCTAACGTAAGTAAGTTTACTTGGATTTGATAATAAACTCAGACCGAACGTTTCAGGGGCAAATCTTGAGATAACGAATTCATACTGTCCAGTAGAATCTAACAAACAGTAAGTTTTTTTGGATGTGATATTAAACATACCTATGTTTGAGGGAGCGTAAGGTGATAAGGAAAAAAATACAAATAAAAACTTCGTACGAAAAAAATGTCGTTAATAAATTAGCATAATTATATCCAAACTTTCCACACTCAATTACAAATTAATTTTCTAACCGACCGACATTAAAATCAAAACAATAAAATTGTGGTTCCAAACGGGCCATATGAAACAAGTCGTATTAGGTGAATCATATAAATTTATGGCCCATTCGGGTAGGTACGTGACGATAATGTGTCCCCTGGGTGACGCTTTAATTAAATACGAATTTTCAAGGGTTGGTATTCCATGCTACCGGATTTTATTGAGTTTGAAAAAGTCCATTTTGAAAATTTAGTCTAATGGGTTATTTTAATGGTTGTTGCCGATGGGCTAGTAAAGGGAAATGTTGAGTCGTTTTTAACTTTTCCGTCACTTTTCTTTGTTTTTATGATTCTACAACTTTGCTACGTCTCTTTGTATTTAACTTTGTTACTACGAGATTCTTACTACTCACCTACACTTTTTGCTATGTATTTACATCTTTTGCTACGCACCTACCCTTATGCTACGAGTATACACCTCCCGCTACGGATCTACGACTTTTGCTACGTTGCTACGCGACTA
The DNA here is from genome assembly GCA_947562075.1 of Orthosia gracilis. Lineage (NCBI taxonomy): Eukaryota > Metazoa > Arthropoda > Insecta > Lepidoptera > Noctuidae > Orthosia > Orthosia gracilis. The sequence continues at coordinate 46,630,501 of OX387272.1, read as the reverse complement.
CTTCGACCCATTTTGCTACGTATCTACGCTTTCGTCTTGATGTCTGTTATTGGTTTATTCTTATCTCCTTTAGAAGAAGAATAACATCTAATTTTTCAAAAATCTTGGCATTACCATGCAATTAATTTAAAAAAATGTGCAAATGCATTGGTTTGTAACAAGTGTACAACAACTTGAATCAAGAAATATTTTACAGTCGATGGATTGGTATTGTGCAGTTTTATAACAACATGCATTAAGGATGAATCGCTCAATAAATTACTTACGCATGTTGCATTTTGTACACTGATAAATATAAATCCAATAACGATCAAACTTTTGAATACAATTCCAATTAAAAACTGAAGTAACACCCAGACTGCGTGATGAGTCCATGTAAATTCAATTAACTATGGAAGTTAAGCCGATGGGTTACCGTTAAACTAACGCACTCAGCCGGACATGCAATTTGCCTCGAAAGCTCTTAAATGACAGTCATGACATGTCTGATTGCTTTTTGCATTTATTTTAATTATTCGTTCTGTTATTTTCAGACTGCTTTTAGCATTTTGCAGCTTATTCGATAGAAGGTATACGATAGAGCTGAATGAACAATATTTAATAATAATATTTAAAATAGTAAAAAACGTTTTCCTGTTTTCGGGGCAATTTATCTTCAGGAAGTACGACGAATAGCTTGTGATTGATGTGATTCTCACAGAGACGAGGCTTGTATCCCAGCAGTGGGGACATTAAAAGGCTTATGATGATGATGTTATTACTCTTGCAAAAAAAATGATCTAAACTTCTAAACGAATAATATTAGAGGTAAAATTTAATGTTTGTTAAAGAAAGTACTAATCCGAATCCGTTTATAAAAATTATTTCACTGTTAAAAAACTCCTCTTTCGCTGACTGCATCAGACCTTTTTGTCTGCAAAACTGAACGGTTCCTTTGGAATTGGGGACGACAGCGAAGCCACAGGTAAAGCTAGTTACTTATTATTCTTAGTGTTAATAGGACACCAACGAAAGACAGAGTTCTAAGGATTTCAATATAACAGTTTTATTACCCTTTTCTTTATTTACCAGAAGGAATGTTTCAGTAATGTCACGTGGGACGAGTGGTCGCTAGCAAGACTGAAGGAATACAGTAACTGTGACCAGCTAGGAATTTCAGTCAAATGGTTACCCTGAAAAAAAATATTTGATTTGATTTGATTTGTGACACGGGGCTCGGTTCATTGTATAAATATAATAATTAATGGTAGGACAGAGAAAGACTATAGTGGTGAAGTAGGATAGATTTGTTATTGTAAAATTTCAACAATTATAAGGTACCTATTTTATTGAATTGTTCTAGGCGACCACTGAAAATCAGCGCCATGCTGTGGATCCCCCACGGCACAGCATTATGCTGAGTGGAAGCCTTTTTGCCACAATCACGACATAAATCTGCCTGGCGTCTTTTTCACCCTATTTCTTTTCTGTTTTATTCAAAATGTAAGTAGTAAATGGTATTATTATTTTATTTATTTCTCATCTTTACTAACTTACTTTAAGTACTACTAATACTATTGTTAAGGGTTTAGCATAAGCATATATTTATATTGTATGTCGTTTTGTGACAATTAAACACTTTTTCTTTCTTTCTTTCTTCACGAACCTACACAAGTACCTCTCTTCGCCTGAAGAAAAAATCAAAGCACTAATTCTATAAAGAAAATCCTCATCTCAACTATCCTCGTAAACAGCTTTTCATTTCCCCCTGATAAAGCAGACAGAAGTCTGGTCTCACACAAACGGAGCAGTGAACTCAAAACAAGACGATTCATTAGGGTATACATCTGACAGCGATATAAAGGGACAGTCGTGATGGTAGATAAGTCGCGGTGCAGAAAGTGGGTGAAGTTTGGCATCTATTGATTTGTTTTTAGAGTTATTTTTCTTGATGGTACTTAAGCTAAGTTGAAATTCTGCATTAGTTAGAGATATTGTTACGTTATTTATTTATTTAATATACGCTTTATTGTACACCATAAAATACATTAATAAAAAGAAACTTAAGTCTAATACACATACAATGGGCGGCCTTATCGCATACCGCGATCTCTATATTCAAATATGGACAGTAATTGCTTGGACATGAAATGGGGCGGTCATTGGTGTAACGTTAACAGTGCTAAAATGATATACTGCAATAGATACACAGATAAATACATAAGCTATGTAATAGATACATAAATACATACATACCCACTTAATATAAAGGCAAATAAAAATAAATATAAAAAAAGGACGAAAATCTGTTGATAATGACAGTTCTGTTTGAAATTGACAAGCTAAGAAGAAGACAGCGACAGATAATGTTCCTTTACAAGTCTTTTGAACACAGGCAATGATTGAGCACGTTTGATTGGATCTGGCAATGCATTCCATAGACGAGTAGCCTGTACAGTAAATGATTTATCCAAAAAAGTCGTGCAATGCGCTGGCATTTGAAGTCGTAAGTTCTCTGATGACCTAAGAAACCTTATTTAATGTTTTTCCAAAACGCACGAATAATTTGACACCATTGGCGTATTCAATTCACTGGGTTGTATGGTTGTTGATTTCAACAAAGGTAAAAATCACCTAGAAATATACTGATTCAAAAACAAGGTATTTACCTACGATCGAGACATAATAAAAACTTGTGTAATGAGCAAACTGTTTGGGCGTCGTTAATTTCAACCATATAATTTAACTCAAATGTTTTTTTAAAAACATTCCCATAAACACACATATCGTAACAAAACAAAACCCTTATAAACGAACAAGATTCGCCATATCAATTCTTCCAACAGCCCAACTCCATCCGAGCCAGGCTAGCGTGCAAAGTTACCATAACCCGACGCTTAGAAACTTCCCACTGCACAACAGACAAAATTAAAGACGAGATTTGCATCTGATTAAAACTTTTAAATTGAATATTCTCTCTTTTAAGAGATTTAAATTAAAATGGGGTTGCGAAACAGATTGTTGTTAGTAAAACATTCAATTTTATATAAAATGTTTCCGATTCTGCTTGTGACATGTTTATTTGTAGGTTGGTTCGTATAATAGCATAAGTATTTTAAAGCTATTTATTCTCAGAGATCACGTGACTGAAACAGTTGTCTTTTTTGATGCACCTGTCACATTATATCTGCTTCAACCTTGGTTACCTGGTAGATAATGCCTAAGGCATTAATTCCACTTATGTACTTTGTGTCGCATGAAGTTTTAATATTATAAATAAACAGTGATGAAGAAAAATGTAAATGAATGGAAAGGCTGAGAAAAACAAAAGATAAAAATTGTTGGGAATGGCTTGATAGAAGAAGGGAATGAATGAGAAAAGAAATGTGTTTCACAGACCTAAAGTAACATAGATCTAGGGCAGGAAGATGACGATGAGGATTATATTCTCTGAGATCCTGTCGTCATCGTCGAAAATAAATCACTCTTCTTCATTCACTCTCATGTCAACAAGTATAAGCACAATCAAGTCTATATTGTTCCCAGTGTTGGGACACAGACCTCACTATAAGATGTCACATGTCTTCGAAGTTTTATTTTTAGGACATACCGTTTTCCTCAAAAATTTTGAATATATCAAAAGGAAGGACTTAGAAGTCAGTATGGAAACTAAACCATGATCACACCAGATACTCTTTCCGTTCACCGTGATATTATAATGAGATAGTATCGGCGATAGCAATTTTTTGAAATACCGAAATGTTTGGAATTAACCACGTGGCATTTTGGTAACGCATTCCAAACCTTTACCTTTACTATACTTTATGGACTTTTCGACAATTGTTATCGCTGATAAAATGTATTTTTTTTCTAAGACTACACCAATGACAGACCCACTTCATTGCAATTAAAAATTGCCCATACCAGGCTGTCTGGAAGAGTTCGCGTTCTCGCGGAATGCAATAAGGCCGCCCATTGTATGTGTTTCATTTTAAAATCTTCTTTTGAATGTATCTTATGGTGTACAATAAATTATATCCTACTATCTTACTCTTACTCATATTTTATATGTGAAAGTTTGGATAGATGGATGTATGAATGTATGTATGTTTGTTACTCAATCACGCCAGAATTGATGTACGGATTTTTGGCACAGAGATAGATTTTAGTCTGGAATAGCACATAGGCTTTTTGGCATAATTTTCGACTCTCACGCAGGCGAAGCCGCTGCAGAAGCTAGTAATAAATAAATAAAAGGAAATATTGATTTCACAGCTGTAATGAAAATACAACATAGCCGGTCTATTAATAGATATGCAGCTATAGTCCTCACTAATGAAGCGACACATTTCCTACAAAAGCAAGATAATTTAATTTTCTCTCTGTCCCCTCAACAAAATCAGAAGGTATCATCCCATCTTTCTTCCCACTCCTTGAGTTTTACTTACAAGAATTGCCATAACAAACAGCAGACAGCTACGACGGACATCAAGCTGTCTTATCTCGGGGACGGCGGCAGATCCCCAAATGCGGATCCCCGCAAGCCTTGATGGAGATGCCGTGGTGCAAGGTAGAAGAGACACAATAGTTGGTAGTTTACTTTTATTTACAAGTGCAATATTCTTTCAGGGGATTTTGCCTTCAAAAGTATTTGAGGGACAGGTGAAACTATTAAAAATCCATCCAGCCCCTCTTTTTACCCGACTGGCGAAGGAGGGTAATGTGTTTATCAGTCTATGTGTATATGTATGTATGTTTGTTCCTATGTGGCGTTCTAGAGACCAAACGCGTTGGCCAATTTTGATGATTCTTACGTCAATCGATTCGTCTTAACCCTGCGAGTGTACATAGCTACATTAAAATTGGATAATAAATTAAATGGCGCTTTTAGGCGTCATATTGTGGGGCCCAAATTTTTTTTCTTCCAATGCCATCGTGTGGGGTATCAAAATAAAGGGTTTTAAGAGGTGTTTTCATAAATATGTAACGCTTATATGTTTAAATGAACCTTATTCTAAAAAAAATAACTAAAAAGTTGTAAATAAAAAAATTAATTCAAAAAATTAAAAACCCAACTGCTGCTTAAAAAGCGAACTAAAAAGACGTAAACAAGATGAAAATCTTGCTGTGCACTCGGAGGATAAATATTCGCGAGCTGGCTGACCAAACATCTAGTATGTTTCCTCCGACTGCACAACAAGATTTTCATCTTGTTTACGTCTTTTTAGTTCGCTTTTTAAGCAGTCGGGTTTTTAGATTTTTTTAATTTTTTTTTTTTTGTTTTTTTTATTAACGCATAGAAGAGTAGATAAACGTAATCAAAACAATATAAATATAAATATTTTCTCGTATGTAGATAGAATAAACTTTATTGCATAGACAATAGAAAATAAGTGTAATTTATGAATTATCCTATTGTTAGCTGATATCTAAAAGAATTCATCACACATTTGCATAACGTAGGTATTATCTTTATTTTGTATTATCTTCTCAATTATTTAAATTCTAAATATTCAATTTAGAATTAACAATTTTATAAGATTTGTTTTGGTAGTAGTTTCGGATGGAAGAAGAATCGACAAGAAAAGCCATTTTTTCTCTTTTAGGTTTCGTGAGAGATAAGGTAGAGTAGAACAAATACCGAACTACCGCTCATCCCTTGCGCCATACCTCAAGGCTCAACCGAGGTGTCCCGCTCAGAACCTGACGGACAATGGGGATAGAAATAGGCACGTCGCGGACGCCATTGTCGTCGCGTAAAACTAAACGTGCAACCCTACGTCCAGGGAAATTGGACGAGCCCACACGTGTAAGTGTACGGGACAGGAGATTGAACGGGGCTGGTATGGGTGTAGGAATGGGACTGTTTAAGTAACACGTGGAGGTGGAAATTATATTTTCAGTATAGGGTTGTGATAACCTGTTCACTTCTGTTTTATATTTTTTTTTATTCAAGTCAAATCCTTTCACGAATTATTTTCTTTGTCTACTTAATACAGGTAGCTAAATCATACGAATTGATTTGTTTATAGATAGGTTTGTTATTAAATCAAGCTGGGAATCTGGCTCTGGTTAAAACAATGACAAAAACGTAATAAAAGTCACTTTGCTTCTGAAAATAAAAACAGTTCCTAACCACTACGTTTTTCAATAAGATTAACTTTATCAGAACAGAACATCGATTTTATGTGCAGTAAACGAACTTGAAACTCAATTTTAAAGCTTTTATGAAATTGCCAAGTTAACTGTCTAGCAAACGCAATAAAGTTCAGTTAGTGAATGCCACGAGGCGTTCCAAGTACAACTCCTGACTTACTAACCTATTTAACGTTTAACTCTTGTACAGATTCAACACCACTATTCTGCCTTCCTTCGTTTCTTTCCCAATAAACTTCAACACACTTAATCGAATTTCGTGGAACAACCGCCCACAAATTGCGCCCGTATGTTTTCCCCTTTATGAGCCGAACACGCTGTGAATTTTGATAGTGTGAACATAGTGTAAAATTGCATTTAGTTGTACGCCTTGGAGCAACGAGGGCCGTGGTTTTGGTTAGCACTATACTGCATGCCTCGATGTAAGAATGTATCTTTGGGTATGGTAAGGGTAATTTCGGTTTAGAGTTATTTTGGCAGGTAAGTAGACAACAATCTAATTTTGATTGTTGGGGCAGGTTGTGCACAGATTAAGCAAGAGAACAACTTCCTAAATGACCAATATCTCCACTAAATGCCCCAGAATATTGGGGTGTAACTTTTCAATAATGCGCCTTCCAAATGTTTTAGATCTCTGAAATATATAGGAATCCTATTGATTCGTTAGGCCATCTAAATATTGCTGGTTAAGCCCAGCAATACTGAGATGGTCAGACGACAACAGTCTTGATTAGATTTGCAACAAATTGTCCGAATCTTTGGCTAGCTACCTAGACGGCAACAATTGGCTTGGAGAACACTAATCTTCAAAATGATGTAATGCCATTTGATTATCTAAGTGTAGCGCGACCTAAGCACTATCCTTGATCAGATTTGCATCAAATTGTCAGTCTCTTCGGCTAGCTAGACGGTAACAATTGGCTAACTTTACAACATTGCATAGATATGAAATTCATAAAGCAGTGCAAGCAGGGCGTACACAAATTCTAAAGTTAGTAAACAATCTAGCTAGCGGAGACTATGCTCTCAGGTTCTTGAACAGATATTATTTGATTTCGGAGATCGTTGAATAATTATAGGGCTGGACTAGTTATTACCTGAAACCGTACCATAAGGCAGCATTAATCGAATCAAATAACTATTTTGCTAAATATGGATAGATACCTACATGATTAATTAAAGTAGATTTTTATGTACTAGCCAACAGCTGACTTATCGCTACATAACATCTGAATCCTCATCTTCTGTTTTTTTTTACGCCGATCATTACCAGGATAACAGCATTCCTTAGAGTTCTTGAATAGTTATAGTAATGTACTAGTTGCTATCCGAAACCGTACCGTAAAAGAGATGAAATAAAAATCAAAACAAATAATTTATTTGCTAAATATGGATTGATACACGATTAACCAGAGTAGATATTTATGCACTAGTAAACATCTAGCTTATCGCTACAAATGATCCAAATCTTCATCATCTGTTTTCCACCGATCATTACCAGGATAACAGTATTCCACAGAGTTCTAATTCCCATCTAACCTGCATCTCACTCGACGCACCAAGGTATATCAGTACTGTAGCAATCTTCCCCCGCACGTCGTAAAAATAAACTGCGAGCGAAGGGTTGCCATGGCAGCCGCGAGGGACAAGTAAAAACATCGTTACTTAATTTTAACTGTATTGCAATTGTTATGCCCGATAGAATATGTTTTTGATTAAGCAATATCCTTCTTATAATCTTCACCGTATCCATCCATTACAAAAAAGAAAATATTTAAGGCCCAATATTTTGCGATATTATTCACACTTTCTGAAAAAACAAAACGCGACACTTGCGCCATCTATTTGCCAAGAAACCCAATTAACGCTTCGTCTACTCGCCACTAGATGCCGCTACAAATCAAGGCGCTCGTCAAGGTAATGAGCGGGAGTGGGAATCCTATCAATCGGCAAATTGCCCGGGGCCCGGAGCCCCAAGCGTCTGATTGGACAGGTAATGAAGCTATCGCCGGCTTCGAATTAGTTACGTGGATATTTGGCCTAAGGATTACATTTGTTGTTATCTACTTGATCAAGGTAATATGTGTGGTATACGGTACCGATACCGTATATTATACGGGGTGGGCCAAAAATCGTGGATCAAACGAAACAGGGCGATAGTTGGGGTTATTTGCAGGTGGTCCAAAAAATCGTTTGATCCACGATTTTTTTGTCCACCCTGTATATATTCTTACTGTACTAAGTTGTCTACCTAAAAAGGTAGGTTTTGGAATATCCGGAACACTTTTTGTGTGTTTGTTCTACAATTACTCGTAGTTTAATAGAGATCTTCTTCAATCATTCAAATACTTATCACATTAAACTGCTAGGCCCTTGGGCATGGCCCGTCTTCCGATTTCAGTCTACCTGCATCGACGCTTTCTTCAGTATCCTCAATCATGCTGTCGCAGACATGTTTTGACAATGACTTTTCAGTCGCAGCATTTTTTTGGTCCAATGAGTAAAGCTAAAACAGCACGCTATGGAAGTAGAACTTTTGTTCTTGCGTATCGCAGACCGACTGCGTAGTTTGGGTAAACATTATCCTTACTGACAAGTACAGAAGGAACTTTGCTGGTACAACTTGCTCGTCCTTATTTATATAGAACCTTTAGAAAGCTTTAGTAGACAGATAAGCAGATGGCCGAAAATATTGCCATGAACAAACAAGCCCCCAAAAGGCATGATTATAAAAACGACATCAAATAACTGAAACAAAAATTTCAACCTCCATTTCACCCCCTAATCGGGACATCCTTCGCGGTTAGCAGCTATCTCTAATTAACATCGGGCCCAACAACATTTACCGTACACAAAGGGAACTCAATTTTTTTAGGTATTTACATTTAATTTCAGACACCCCGTAATTTTGGAGTCTCATCGAAGATATCTTATCCTTTGGGGGTGGCAGGGAGGGACGATGTTATGTCGATAATTTTCGTGACCTAAAACCATTTTAACTTTTTTGAGAGAAAGTTTAATATTCAACATTGTTTATGAATAAAATGGGAGAAAACTCTAACTTTGCTGATTTGTTTCAGCTGATAATATCAATCTGTTTTATGAATATTGAAATTAATTTTCAGGTAAGCAAGTGGAAATATCCACCTATTTTAAGAAACTATTAGGTTTGATTTCCATAAAATTTTACAGATTGGTAAAGAATAAAATTATCAAGAATAAAATAGGTGAAAATTCAAGCCCAACTGATATGCCTAAATTGATAGTATACCATAATTTGTTTAATATATTATATTGAAATTAGTTTTCTGCTTTAACAAAACAAGTGGAAATAGCCACTTATTTCAAGAAAGTATAAGCTTTATTTTCTTTTGAACTTGTAGTTGAGATATGCTAACAGACTCTATAAATAATAATTTGCTTTTTCTTTGAATAACTTTAAACTCCAGTCTTTTCGCTAAGTGCTTTGATACAGGGAGGTAGCTTCTCGGTAGTTACTTAATATTATAATATTTGATGCACCCCTTAGATTCTAAGCAGAGATAGGGTGTCGTGTGTCGTTCGTGAAAGGGCGGTTAACGGTCTCTTTGAAGATTGATCGCGATATGGACTAAGAGCATTGTCACTGTGTAAATGAACCACAATTGACAGCCTAAACAGTGGGGTGGAAATCTAATTAACTACTTGGAATATTGTTTGATAGTGTGCTGCTGGCGCTTAACGAGTTCGTAATTTTACGAAAGGGTCTAGCTTTGTCTATAATAAGTAAAGAAAGAAAGTGTTTATTGTCACAGAAACTGACTTTCTTGAAATTGTGCTTAACACGTTCGTTCCGTAATTACTGAAACAATTAAAAAGCAATGGTGTCGCACGCGAGGCGAGTCTTTGGCAACGAATGTGTTAAACTAATCTTTAAGGATAGTATTAGAAGTACTTGTAAAAAGTTCGGAACACCAGAAACTAGGCAAATACACTTTTTGATTGTTACAAAAAGTCTCCCACTCAGAATGATGCTGTGCCATTGGGAACTCACAGCGCGGCTCTGGTTTCATTAGTGGTTGCCTAGGATATGACGTACGGAGTAAGTATCTTTGATAATTGATCATTAGGTACCTAAACATTACTCTTCACATTCACACACACATCAGATTCTACACACACATTCTTCAAATTTCGTCTTGTTCTTCAAAATATATAAAACCACAAACAAAACTGGCACAAAAAAAAATCGCCTCAATGACACTATTATCCAAACATGGCCGCAATTTTCACCAACGTCAAAAAATAAAGGCGTATTCCAAATTCAAAAAGCTAAAATATAACGTTTGAATAACGTCCCTCAGAATAAGGCCGATTGAAGCCGACATTGACACGGGGCCCTATTCTCCCTTCTTCAACTTCAGTAAGTAATTGTTATTTGTTGGAGACTATCTTCTTTGTGAGATTTCCCTTCTCCAAGATAACGCACCTGAAAAATTTCGTTATTTTTCTTCGTGAGTTCGGTTTTGTTAGAATGTTTATTTTCTTCTTGTGATACTGTAACACTGGCTTTTGGAATTCGAAGTTGTGTTATGGCTTTTTGTAATATGGGTTTTGTTGGCAACAAAGGCTTTTAGGTTTACTGAGAATTTGATAAGATACGAATACTCGAGTTGGGAAAATAATGAAAGTCTTACGTCAGTGATGCGGGTCCCATGAAACTGCTTACCTATCTATAAAATATCTTAATTCTTTACTGTACACAAAACAACATAACTACATATTGAACACGGTGAAAATAAAGTTTATGTTCAAAGGTTTAACTCAAAGTAGAGTTTTCTACCAACAAACCATTCGGTGATAGAGAGAGTTTACATAAGAGGGTAGGAGGTTGCCACAAAATCTCCTAAACTTCATCGCAAAATCCTCTGAAACACATATATACAGAAACTCCAAGTACTAATCACACGTGCATACCAATCCCCCTTCCCCCCGTTCATTTCCTAAGTAAGTAGGTAACGCAATAGAGGCCTAACGAAGCCTGAATCTAAATACGTTTCACATAATTCCGCAGTATTGTGCGATCGGCGCCGGGGCGCAATCATATGGTAAATGGAACAAATGGGATCGTTCGAACCCGCAACCTTTGCAAGGGTTCGTATCTGTATTGAGTTGTTAGTGCGCTACTATTTTGATATATTTTTCTTGGAGTTAAATTTTACAGTAAAGTGAATTTGATTCGGGATCATAGGAGGTATTTTTTTAACAAGCTTTTTTAATGTGCATTGTTACGAATTACAAACATGTGTGCTAAATTTCAGCTCAATCAGACACTGGAAAGTGGGTCAAATTAAAGTTGCAAGATTTGATAACAGACTCCAGACAGAGGAAATTAAATCATCATCATCATATCAGCCGAAAGATGTCCACTGCTGGACATAGGCCTCCCCAAAGCGTCGCCAAATTGACCGGTCCCGTGCGTCTCGCATCGAGCGGACCCCGCAATACAAATTAAATAAAAATCAGCGAAAATTAATTAAAACCTTGTCAAATAATAAAAATAGGCCAGGTATTCATTTAAAGACCGCTAAGTGTCTTAAGAGGAGACTAGATGATGACGTTTAGGAGACTTACACTGTGGTTTCAGTGTTTGTCTGTCAAAAACATATCACAGCAACGATGCTACCAAGTGTGGCAGTCCTACCAAATCTTTGGCCTGCTTTGATACCTTTACTTTTTCAATCTTAGCTTGGTTGTCAGAGCAGTATTACTCGGTATAAAGTTACAATTTACTAAATCTACGTTTTGTTAAAGCACGTTGTGACTGTACTTATTCTGAAATTGGAAGCAGGAAATAAAAAATAAATATTACTGTTTTCCATTAACAAAAAGTAAAATTTTTAAATTTAGAAAACCCCTGACACATTTATATATCATGCTACATAATTTATCTAGTACATAGTAGATACGCTTCGGCAATCTATTGAACACGTAATTATGACACGATATCTTGCAAAAGCACCCCCATTCAAACGGTAAAACGCCCATAACTTTGAACGGCTGAACCGATTTTATTCAAACATAGCTAAGAACACTCTCGACAAAATCACCTTTCAAACTAAAAGAACTAAACCAAAATTGGTTCAAACGTTTAGGAGCTATGATGCGCCAGACAGACACACAGCAACACACGTCAAACTTATAACACCCCTCTTTTTCCGTCGGGGTTTAAAAACAAAGATCAACAAGACGTGTTATATTCTAACTCGTCTAATAAGTAACGTTATTAGTTGTAAGTAAAGGAAACTGCTAATTATTTCACAGGATACCTACACTTGTCTTAATTGGGCAAGTCCGTTCGTCTGTTAAATTGTTAAGTACGTCTAGCCTAGTCACGAATGTGCACGTACATTGTTATTACTTATTATAATGATGTGAAGATAAATACAAACCAACCATTTGGCTATTTACCCCCTGTATTAAGTACTTCTGTTACAAATAGAACTTAGGTCCTTAATATCATTTGTTCTTCATCATCCTTCATTTCTAATACCAATCTATTTGGAAATGTCTCCGTACTGTCTTAATTTTACCCGGGTTAGGTTTTTTTTCTTATATCGTCCTTTTCTGGAAGTACCTTCCATCCATGCCTGTCAATAGTCATTCAAAATATCTTGAAAATGCCTAGTCGAATTATCCTCTATGTAAAGATCTCTCAAGTGTACGTACGCGCGAGTAGTGATGTGAATATCCTGAAACGGAATAAATAATGTCAATCATTCTGTAACACAATAATATTGAAAACAAGAAGTTGTGCTGAATAAGTATCGTGTAGGTATGTTTCTCTTTTAAGGCTACCGCAGACAGGCGCGACACCACAAACTGACAACGATAAGAAAACCGTTTTTATAATTGGAAACTGTTGTAAAGATGAATTGTGTTGCTTTTGAAATGTGGTGTTGGAGAAATATATTGTGCATACCGTGGACAGCTCAACGTACTAACAAATCCATTCTCAATCATCAATACCCGACTTGCTACGATTTGCTTCCAACGAGGCCTAAGTTTATTTATTCATATCACCCGGTTACAACCAGATAACTTGGAAAACTGGTTATAATGGCAAAATGGATGAAAAAAGGCCATGCGGTCGACCTAAACATTGGACAGCTCAAATCAAGCCGTGACCACTGCCCAGAGACTAGGAGGAGCTCATCAGTGAATCCGTCAAATCTTTTTAGGACAGGCACATACCTACTTCAGCAATGAAGAGTACGAAGAAGGAAAGATGAATTTTGGTATTGCATTACGTTCGCTTTGCCTCACTGTCGCATTGAGATTATCTGCAGGACCCTTCAGAAAATAAAAAACACGTGGGATGACGGTAATCAGATTAAAAGCAATTTAATTCAATGAGAAGCGACGGCACCAAAAAAAGGCGATTCAGTAAATTCTTTTTCCTGATATTCAGTATATATCCTATATATCTTCAGGATAAACTAATTGATTAGCGTTAGCAAATCAAATGAAAAATATAAAGAAGATTATAGATATATTATTAATATTACCATCTATTAGGTTTCCGTACCTGAAGGTTCCAATCGGAGCACTATTGCTGCCACTCACGTGTCCGTCCGTCTGTCTATCACAAGTTATATTCCGAACAATCTTTATCGTCCCACTGACTTACAAACTTGAAATTTGGAGATAATGTTTATTATTACTACGTATATTTTACTAAATGTGCGAAGTCCGACACACACATGGCCGGTTTTATTTATTTGCTACATCTCCTTATAATATCATTATATCCAAAATCTTCGATCTTTCATTATATTCAATATCATAAACCATAGCCCATAGCTCTCTCATAGGTACCTTTATAATATACCACCATGGTATGTACTATCTAATCATGATAGCATAGTACCTACATGGCTACAGATGCATCGTACCATGAAGGTTGCAGTAGTTATGGCTAACAATGAGAGGTACCTTTGCGCGTGTTGGGATGAGAGCTAATGATAGGCGAATTCTTGTCAAGGTTCCGTAGAGATACCGATTGATCAATATTATATATTGACCTTTTCAAAAAGTAAATGATGTGGCCGTAATGTAAGAAGTCCACGTTATTATTTCTAGCTTCGACTAGACTGTCGACTGGAACTTATTACCGGGATCGTCAGAACTATGTATATTCTGTGCCGGGATAAAAAGTACCTTGCTTATGTCCTCGTCCAATTCTAATGTAGTGTGTGTTACAAAAAAATATCCAAATCTGTTATTTTGCATCATTAATACAAAATTATTAAAGTCCCCTAGGTAAATACCAGGGAACCGAAATAAAAATAACTGCAATGCTGTTTATCTAGCTCCAGCTTCTTAATGAGCAGCCAGACATTGATTCCTGTTATAGGTACCCTCCATACATTCACTTCTAAATGACTTTAGACACCACACAACTATTAAAACACTTATTACTAAACACAAAAAAAATCATCTATCACGGAAACGAATAAAAATAAAATAAATAGTAAAAATATGTTTTTATCACCAACAATCAGTCCATTTACTTCAAAACATTAACGTCCAAAGTGTGTATAATTACAGAGATTTGTAAACGTTTTTACGGAACCCTTCGGTTTAGTAAAATAAATGGAATAGAAATTACGGTTGTCATCCTCGTAGAGCCTATGAAAGGCTTTGAAACTATCATTACTGGAAATGTTTTTGTTTACGACCAATGTTAGAATATGCCTGTTATTTCAGACATTTCCATAAATAAACTATAAATCATAAATAAAACTAGAATCGTTTAGGATCTTTAATTAATACTTGATTAGCTGTAACTGTTGAGCTAATTATAGTGACGGAACGGTAGTCAGCTTTTCCGACTAGTGGTCGATTAATCGGACTATCTTTAAACAGAAGTTAAGTTTAACAACTTTTAAGCAAACCTTTCTTTTCAAACTGATTTAAATTTCAAACATATAAATCGTGAGGTGAGTAGGTACTGCCGATATTAATAATTCAATTACTATTTTTCAGTAGCTCACTAAGCTATTATTTATTTATTACTAGTCGGTTTTCTTTTCCTATTTATCATTGGGTAGTCAACATCCATATCTAAAGGTAGCCGAATAGTCGGTCCATCACTATCAAATACGAATCCCTTTGTAGATAAACGCACTGGACCAACAAGTAGGCTGTACAGCCCATCTTAATACAGACGCAGTGTTTGGGCCTCTGATTTGCTAATGAAAGCTTGCTTCGGCTTTGAACTGGTCAATGGGAATGGTACCTAGTATGTGTTCCTTTAACCAGTTTGCTTTATTCACAGTTCCCACCCTGAAAATCATCCTGTAGGTATTCTTCTTGGTGTAATCCAGTCCACCGATAAAATTACGTCATTGATTTCTTACTATGCCTGTCAGGATTTAACAGATAAAAGGACAAGAGGTCAGCATGCATTAGTATTTGGATATTTGTACAATAATTATAGCCTCCTATTACACTTAAAAGTAATTCGCGAAACGTTAGTTTGCCCAATAGGAACACAGGTGTGATATAATACAGTTGTTTTTGTGTTAAATTCATCTTTCTGTTTGTTACGAGTCTACACCATAACAGAGTTGACTAAAGACAGAGATGAAGTTTTGAACTAACAAATGCCATAGTATATTTCTTCTATCCTAAAAAACGACATCTCTAAACACACTGTAAACACCTACTTATTTTACAAAACATAACACAAAAAAAAACATATTTCCACATTCCCCTTCGGTCCCATACATAGTTAACCTTACGGCTTTACCCCTTAAATAGGCAGCAAAGATCCCAGTACCCCCCGTAGGGAAATCCCCCAGTAACGCACTCATACAATTTGCATGTAATGTTCAGGGTATGATATAATTGCCTGCATGTTCTGAATTCAATAGCAACGGGGCAAATGGGAAAATTTCATGGGATTTTATGAAGGGGAGTGCGAATGTATTTGTTTCTTGGGACTGGTGCGTTGGTAGAAGTGTCGTCGAGTTTTCTGTGAAGCAAAAAAAAAAGTTTTGAGTTTGTAAGTGTGCAAAATTAAGGGCCATATTTCATAGTCATGTCCTCAAACTGGACTCCACTTTTGAGAATATTGAGGGTAAACAGACATGCGATTGCAGCAATGCCGAGAGTTTTGCCGTTATTTATTAAGAGTTTTGTTGTATACCTCCGAAGTTCTTCATCAGATCTTCAACAAATTAAAATGGGGCCAATTTTGGCACATACTCATTCAAACAAAAAAAAAAGAATTTTCAAAATTTTCACAAAAAAAACAAACATTAAGTCAAACATAGAACCTCCTCCTTTTTGGTAAGTCGGTTTAAAATGATTGTTATGAATTAGTATAACGCTAATCGTATAAGTGATTTAATGAGCAATTGGAGTGGGTGAAAATCTCAAAGCTTATTATATAGATTTTATATTAAACACAATTATTCAAAAAAGTCGGTGCCTTTCGTAGGTACCATTTTTTTTGCGTTACGGACACCGACTTCCAAAAATAAAGTTATTTTTTACTTTGTAGTTTTCTCATTTGGAAGTCGGTAGTAATTTTTTGAAAAATGGTTTTTATTTTTCACTTTTTAGTTGTACCTACCTTATAAGTTGTTTAGTAAGTTACCTTAACGCCAGAATAGATTAGCCGAATATCATGAAACTTGAACATAAAGGGTGAAATGAGAGATCTGCGTACCCCTCAAGAGCGTACTGGCGTGATGTTATGTTATGAAATGGTATACACAATAAACAGACATGCGATTGCAGCAATCCTGAGAGATTTCCGTTATTTATTGAAGAGTTCTATTGTATATCTTCGAAGTTCTTCATCAAATCTTCACCAAATTAAAATGGGACCAATTTCAAGACATACTCTTTTGTACAAAAAAAAGAATTTTCAAAATCGGTCCATAATTGACGGAGATATCGGTGAACATACATGTCGAACATAGAACCTCCTCCTTTTTGGTCATTCGGTTAAAAATAGAATTCAGTAAAGTAAAAATAAAAGAATAAACCGTAACCTTTTCATCTCTGTAAAAAGGTTAATATAATTTCTTAACAATTGATTCAAGAAAATCGTGGGTGGAGGACTTTGTTTATTTTCACTTTCATGTTCCCTACAGAATTAAATCTCCCGAAAAAAATCTGATACAGAGAAAGATCTTACAAATACAATTACTCAATAGCTTTACAAATAAACTCATATTACGTTACGAGCTGTTACAAATGTAATAAGAAAACTAGCCTAAACAAACAGCCTAGCTTTTCTAGCCTTAGTAATACCAATTTCATCAACGTAGAATAGAAATGTATATTTCACCAACGCAGAAACGTATATTTCAGCAAAAGTAAAAACATTAGTTATCAAAAGCTCATAAGGGGTGGGTAAGGGCCGTTTCGAACGAAATTGAATAAATTTATCCTTTCTTGATATGAAATCGCAAAGCAGGTGTTTCGTTTGATCCGCCAAAGATTGGATTGTTATGAGTTTCAGGCGATTTTATTTGTTTTCATACGGCCGAGGGAAAGTTCGGTAACTTGTTACTTATGCCGTTTTGGTTCGCTTTTATTGATTTTTCACTTACCTGGATATAATGACTTTATGAGTGATCTTTAGGTTCAAGGTTTTAATTTGTTGGTGTATCTTAAGGCATATTGAGAGTTTTTGTTCACCATTCAATGGTCAAGGTGTGATGATGGCGTCTTCATCATCAACATTCCAGCCGAAAAACGTCCACTGCTGAACATAGGCTATTCCATTACCTATCATTGTGATTGTGGTCTTGGTTTTTTGACATAATGTGCTATAATTGTCGTACATCATTTACTTTCATTGCTTATATAGGTATTGAATATGTAGGTATTTATGTATTTATATTATGTTCATTGTTGTTATTGTCGCACCATTGACAACCCCATGTCATGTCCAGGTAATCTCTTTCCATTCCAAGATGCCTGGAAGAGATCGCGGCATACTATAAGGCCGACCGTTGTTTGTTTTTAACCGACTTCAAAAAAAGGAGGAGGTTCTCAATTCGTCGGAATCTTTTTTTTTATGTATGTTCCCCGATTACTCAAAGACGCCTGGACCGATTTGAAAAATTCTTCTTTTATTTGAAAAGGTTGTCCCATGGTCATCAGGTCAGGAACTAATGATGGAATCCTAGAGAAATCGAGGGAAATCCTCAAATATTATAAGCATACATATATCGATTTAGGTATTATCAACAACAATGCAATCATTTGCACTCAAAAAGTATCATTTGGTGAAGTGGAACTGATGAAGAAGACCACAACTCCTTAATGCTAGATATATCACGGGCATAAGGAAGATATCTCGAATAGTTATCCGACTATGATGAAGCAAATACTTATAAACAAATGGTACTGATGAAAATGTTACCATCGAACTGATCTGATGATGAAGACGGAAGGCAGGCACTGGAACTCCGAAATAAAACAATTTATCCTAGTCTTGTTTGGGCTTATTGGAATCGTCATGAGATGTACATTGGCTATAAATGATTTTCATGTTTTTTGGTAGTGGTACCTACCAAAACTAAAAAGAGAAAAATAATAAACTTTTTAACATAAAATCAAACCGACTCCTTTATAACTTTCTTTTCCAAACTCGAATAACGGAAAACACAAAAGACACCGACTTCGAAAAAGAAAGTTATTTTTAATTTTGTAGTGTTTTGTTTTGGAAATCGGTTTGATTTTGATTTTTTTTAAAGATTTTTTAGTATTAAGGTTGCCCTAGTTGATTATTTGTCCATAAAAACGTAATCTGGCGATTTCTCCACTGTTTGGCTGCGTACATTCAAAATAAAAAATGATATCAATTTGTCTCATCATTATCTAGCCCTGTATGGAAACAAAAAAGTAAAAAATATATATTTAAAAAGTTATGTACGTCGAAAGTTCCATATTTCAACACAAATTTTAACGCATCTTTGGGCGCAATTAAATACCATAAGAAGAAAAAAAAATGCAAAACGTTCACCATACAGGGATAGATTAGTAGTTCAACAATGCAAATAATTTTATTTTGAACACATTTACCTAGTCGTTTTTTTTATGATATCCATACTCCCAAAGGTCTGTTTATAAAATTTCACGCGCTTGTTTTCGCCCTAAATCTTCATCCATTTCGCTACAAATTTGCAAAAGTATTTATTTATTTACTTATTTATGTACACACATAACACTAAAAAAGAGAAAAGAAGGATTACAGAAAAAAGAGCACAAAGGTACTGCTTATTTCAATAGAAATTTCTTCCAGCAGTCCTGCGACAGGAAAGTTGGATGATAGACGAAGACACAGTGTGTAGAAAGAAATAAGGAAACTTAAAATAGACTATTATTACTTAACTAATTATATACAGAGTACAAATTTACCTTAACTACATAAATAAAAGATAAAATACATGTATATATATATATATATATATGAATGTATATAATATAATAAAATGTAAAATTAAATGATGGTGGAAAGGTAATGTTCTTTGACCTGTTTCTTGAACAAAGATACATTTTTAGAGTCACGGATTTTAGGTGGAAGTGAGTTCCACAGTCGTACTGCATGAACAGAGAAGGAGTGGGAATAGAAATTAGTATTGTGGGAGGGGAAGTTTAGATGATGCCTTAGGTGGGATCTACACTGGACATCGGCAGCGCGAGTGAAGGAAAAGCGATCGCGCAAATATCCAGGGTACGTAGGGTTAAAAAGGATGTTAAAGAGGAGACATAATACTCGAGTGTTCCTGCGAAGACGGATAGGGAGCCACTTGAGATCCTTGCGGAACTGAGAGACATGATCGTATTTCCTCAGACCAAATACAAAACGGATGCACAGATTTTGCAAGCGCTCAAGTTTATTTAAGAGCTCCTCCGTGGCATCCAGATAGCAGGCATCAGCGTAATCGATGATCGGCTGAATTAGAGTTTGAGCTAAATGGATTTTGGTTTTAAAAGGCAATAGGTTTTGAAGGGATTTCAGTGAGTGAAATGAAAAGTGGACCTTGCGACTTATCTCATTAACTTGAACTCGCCAAGAGAGATTACTGTCTATTAAGACACCAAGGTTCTTAGCAGTATCAGTGAAAGCGATGGTCGAGCCGTCAAGGGATAAAGGTGTCAAAGCGGACACGTCAAGCGCAGTGCGATAGTATCGACTGCCTATGATCATAGCCTGAGACCTGAGACTGGGTTGATCTGTAATCCATAGGATTTAGCCCATTCACTAACACTTTCCAGGTCACGATTCATGGCGTCAATCGCTAAGTCCGCATCGGCAAGCAAAAAGTGTCGATAAAGCTGCAAATCGTCTGCGTAAAGATGGAAGTTGGAGCTGATAATCTTGGTAACAGTGTTTATGAAGATAGAGAAAAGAAGAGGAGAGAGAACGCCACCCTGAGGAACACCAGCAGTGAGATCACACCAATCAGAGAACATCTCTTCAAGACGAACACACTGCGAGCGACCCCGAAGATAAGATTCAAACCAGGCTAATGCAGAGGAAGAAAAGTTAATAGACTGAAGGACCCCGAGCAGAATGTCAAAATCCACCGAGTTAAATGCACAACTGAAGTCAAGCAGGACTAACACGGTGAGAGATTTATTCTCAATAGCCCAGCGGATGTCATCAGTGACCTTCAGAAGTGCAGTTGCCGTGCTGTGACCAGTCCGGAAGCCAGATTGAAAAGGACATATAAGAGCATTCGACGAAAGTATGTATTCGTTCGCGAACTAGCTTCTTACTGCTCATCACAGCTTCTATTTCTTTCGCACGTCTTGTCGGATGAGATAGCATGCATTTTAACCCCGCGCACAATGTAGTTGCAGCCGTCGACTAGGGCAACCTTAAGTTTCATTTTTCTTGAATATTATGGTGTACAATAAATTGTATATAAATAAATAATAAATAAATAAATAGGCCTCCCCCAAATGATCATGATGTGTAACTAAAAAATAAAATCAAAGCATCACGCCTTTATACCCGAAGGGCTATCCAGAGGTGCTTCAATAGTGCACCCACGTTGTGCCTGTTAAGTTTCAGTTCCATATTATAGGAGGCGCTTCCATTACTATCAACTGGGCACAAATCCAAACTTCAGGCTGCTACGTAGAAATCTCAAATGGTGAAACCCAATAACACTGTCCGACCCGGGAATCGAACACTAGAGACGCAACGGAGACGCCCTCACGCCCCTAGCCACCGCAGCAGACGCCCCGGGTGTCGGGTCGCAAGCCGATTCCCGGCCACCGTAGGCGCGGGCTTGCGGACGGCGAGTAACGGGTAGCTCGCCATCCGATAAGGACCAGACACGAGTCGACGGCGCGTTGCGTTCCACGCGAGCCTTAAAGAAATGTCAGCCAAACTGACGGGGTCCGCTAGGGCCGATGCCTGTCAGGGTCGCGGATAAATTTGAAAAAAAATTACCGCGGCCAAGCTCAAGCAGCTGAAGGAACACGGGTGGGTTTTAGACCGTAAAAGTCTGACACGCCCTCCCGCTTCACCCAGAGCGGTAGAAGTCGTTGGATGATTTGTCAAAAAAAAAAAAACAAGCCAATAGCTAGATCAACAAAGAGATTATTAATGTTAATTAATAAATGAAGTCTTGATTGAGATTTTCTTTATATCTTACTCCATATTGGTTACTCAAATCCTCAAAGCCAATATTGATGTCCATTATAGACTAATCAAATACAAAATAATTATTAGAAAAACTAATATAGTTCTATTCAAATATGACAATAATAAATACTGAATTAACTCTTCATTCAGGCGAAATCCGTGCTGTATATTATGCAGGTATTGTGTACTCTACTTTGTGTTGTGTACTGTTATGGGTACATATAATAAAGGTTTGTGCATTATCCTATGTGATGAGATATGCATAAGTGTGCTTTGTTATCAATATCAGTTCAATTGAGCTTTGCAGGAAAAATCGTAAAATTATAATTATGACTTTAAAGTGGCCACCTGGTCACTGGGCGTCTCTGTGAGTGGACTATTATATTATCTGCCACCATTATTTATTCAATATGATTTTCGAGAGGTTCGCTTCGTTATCATTAACTAATTTGGTCTACCTACAATATTTTCTATACTCCAAACTATAGGTACTTCCATATTATCTTACTTTGGCTCTTCATCATCTTTCCTTAGGAAACCATGGTCCATCTCCTATATTGTCCTCTGTATCCAAAAAAAATCTGGCAAAGATAGACGTCTACTCTTCCAATGACAATACCGAGGCAGTTGTTGAATTAAGTATTTTACCTATTTTTGCAATATTGGTAAGTATGTGAGAACCATGTTCCTATTTATCAAATTAATGAATTTAACTGTTAATGCTTTTAATACTTTATACGTATACGTACTATAGTATGCAGTGCTATTCTGGGTACATCGCCCTCACATTTATGAATCTATTAATGCATATGCTTTTGTAAATATTGTAAAACACTTTTTTTTTTAAAGAACATCTTGGTGTTTCTTGTCCGTTCGTCTCCATAACAATCTTGAGCGGCAAAAGATTTAGCAAAATTTGAATTAATGTCGAAGCCCAGAAGATCTTCCCTTTCATGATTGATCCAATAATACTCGTAATTATGTAAACAATCTATATTTTCTGTACAGCACCCCAAACACATCTATACTTCTATACCCATACCACCTGTTCCCTATACATTCAACATGCGGTTACCCAAAATTCGAGCGTCCAAAATTAATATTCAAATAAACTGAATATTCACCGGGTGACAAATGTACGGCGGCATGCCTTGTCTGATGTTGTTGTGTTGTAGACAACTGAATGTTGTTATGTACTTGTTGTTTTAAATATTTTATTTGTGTGAGGTGTCTTTTTGCAGAAGGGCTTTGAGGGGAAGGATGAGTGTGCAATAGCTGAAGTTTTAATAAATATACATTTCAGGCGGCATGGATGGTATATAGATAGGTTGTATATTTTTATAAGTGCTCGTTCACACACAGAGGTCCGTTTTACAGGTCCGCTTTATCGTATACGTTTTTATTCGGCGCTGACGTATGTTGTTATATGAGCGAGTTCACACACAAAATAGTATTAAAATACTGATCCGTTTTTACGTTGACGTCATTCCTTGTAGAAAGTTAGTTGGTGTGAACATCACCTCAAGTAGCGACGGATCCGTTAAAACGATCCTGGAAATACGGATGTCCTGTGTGAGCGTACCCTAAGTAGGCTTATTTATAAGAAGAGTCTCCACTGCTCCCAAAACTTAATGGCCACCCGCTTTGTCTAAAGATGATCACAAAATTGTTTTTAACTGGATTATGCAGGTCGCTTTTTCTCTCCTTAACACATATTTTAATGGTGCGGCTAATCATTTTGATGAAAACCATATGTTTCTTTTGGGACCTAAATGATCGCAACCAATTTTCCGAAGACTGCCGTACAGGGAATCTGAATAAGCTTGTTATGAACCCCAAAGTAAGTCAACGTTGTACCATATGAAATGGGACCACAGGGCCTATAAGCCACCACATTAAAAAAAAATCGGTGTGTACACACAGAATATTTTTTCACCACAAATATAATTTTATTTCGTGCAAAACCCCGAAACCGGCTTTCAATTAAATTTTTACTTTCGGCCAGTTATTAAAAAGCGTTTTATTATTTTTAAATTTTAATGCAGACCTTTTTGTTCAATTAAAACAAAATAGGCTTATCGCTACTCTTTTATGTGAAGTTTTATTTTTAAAAACGTTGTTCTTTTGTTTCAGGTAATTTGTTGTTTGTGGAAAGGAAGCGATATTTTCATGACGGTACAACATATTGAATGAAACATTGCTGTGGTGTCATAAGTTAAATTTACTTTTTAGGGACGCCCGTTTTCATAAAAGCTAGGTGAGATCTAAATCTAATTGTTAATGAAAACTCACAGATGGATTTTCAGCTGTTGGTGCTGAGTTGAGAAACAGTGGAATTTAATTTCAGTATCATACTGATTTTCCGCCAGTCTATTAAGGGTTTCATCCGCTTTTGTGCCGTAAAACTAACTTTCTAAAGCATACTCCTTAGTAACAGCTAGGTTAAAAGGTTTGAAAAAGAATATATATTTATTATTGTTTCATGTACATTATTTTTTAAACATGTTTTTTTCGTATAACAAATAGTTTTGCTTTAAAAAAATAATTAGCAATACGATATTTTTCGCAACTTTTGGATTTTGCTCCAAAACGACCTGGATGTTTAAAAAAATTTTTACACAGAAAAATTGATGGCTGGAAGTTCTTCATAACTGAAATAGAATATGTAAATCAAATAATATTTTGCAAACAAAACTGTTCAAAAGGAGGTTCAATATTGATATTTTGGCTCCGAGCAGGCGCACGGCCAGTACTGCGTTAACATTGGGGCGTATATATCGCCTTATATAAAAGGCAAATTAGGATGCTTTCCATATATATACCTACCAATACCCGCAAACTAAACCTCAGTGACGCTGTAAACATAATTTTACCGCTGCTATATTCGGGCTAGAACCCAACATGGTCATTGTCCACCATCACACTATAATGACAATGTAGCCACTAATACAAACTTGCCGTCGGCTGGATATAGTTGGCCAGACGCTGAAATAATCATTGGTGCCAATGTTGGACACATTTACGCTAACATACAATGGAACCACCAACCGCTGAAATACATGTTATCACAGGGACCAATGTTGGACTCCAGTGTTTGCTTAATTTAATGTGGCTCTTGTATACCATGTGTGCAATTATAATATCGGGATATTACATTAAGTGACGTACAGGAACACGGGCAGTGCAATCAATAATATTGTTATCAATACTTTCGACAAACGGATTATTCTTACCTAAGTAAAAAACCGGACAAATGCGAGTCGGACTCGCCCACCGAGGATTCCGTACAAATTTATAAGTACATATTTCGTCGCTTTTTTTTCACGCGTCTTTTTTTACGTTAACTCAGTAGTTTGATTTTTTCACAGCTTCAAGGGACTGTAGACTTGAGTATATATGATTTAATTTCAACTCGATACCTCCACGCGTTCCCCAGATAAAGGGTTTTGATAGACAGACGGACAACAACGTGATCCTATAAGGGTGCTTTTGAGGTACGGAACCTTAAAAACGAAAATAATATGTATGTTTTCTCTTTCTACTCCGCTGTTCTTTCTAGGACACTCGAATCGTTTCGCCGGGATTTGTCGAGGTTCATTGCCACAGTGGTTTCCAGGTGGTCACCACTGTTGTCTCTGGCTTTCAACAGTTGCGCAAGCCCGAAAAATAGCTAGATATATATTATTTATATATTTTACGGCTAATACCCGAAGTGCGGCTACAGTATTAGCCGGAGCTTAGGGCACCCCGACACGGACAGGTTAGGTTCGAACGAGATGACGGGAGCTGAAGTGAGCGAGCAAAGCGAGCGAACTCAGCTCCCGTCATCTCGTTCGTGTTAGGTTACTTTAGACCCTGCGGACGGAAATAGGAGCCCCGCGCAGCGGGGCTCCGTCGCGTGGCTACACCTAGTTCTAACCGGCTAAAACTAGGTGTAGCCGCACTAATACTAGGTGTAGCCGCACTTCGGGTATTAGCCGTAACATATATATTAGCTACGCGTCAGGCTATTTGAATGCTCCTAACTTATCGCATTTGAGCAATGGATTGGACAGCAGCTCGAAACACAATAGGGATTTAACCCCTTCGGGGAACCAGTATGATAGCTTAAGGTAACTCTTCAAATGAGGATCCGTATGTTTTATTGGCCAACAATATAGCAAGGTAGGCAAGCGATCTAATTCCGAGCAACATTAAGTATGTAAGGTATACGCTGAGATTACGCATAATTTATGCAGTATTCTGTATTTACCTGCCCGGGCAGATTGTTTCTTTGTTGCGTAAATCAAAGTAATGGCCACGGTAAAGTATAGGGATTTTTTATGAGATACTTTTACCTAGACGTTGCTTTGAACTTTATTTTTGTTCTTTTTTTTCGTAATTGCTTGGGCTGGTTAAAAAGCAAAACCTTCACCAGGTTTTGCTTTGTACAGTGTTGATATCATCAATCCAATCGAAGCGGTTCCCAAACGTTTTTTTTTTGTCACGCCTCCCTACTGCCTAAAATGAAAAATTCCACGCGGCCCACGCGGCCACGCGCCCCCCTTTCAGAAAAAGGAAAAGATGAAGTAACCACCACCACACAACCAACCACCAAAATATAGCCGACAACCTATACCTATGCTAAAAATCGAAATTCAAATAATCTCCATGAAATGTCAAAGGAGAGTTTGCCATCGCAACAACATAGCCCTTTGTCGTGTGTATTCTCTGTGGTTACCGCAGATTGTTCCTGGAAATATATCGGAAATGAATTCTAGGCTCGTGTCTACTCGTCCAGTGTTCCCACCAAATCCCTATCTGTAAATAGTACCTACCTGTAAAACATAATTCGGTGTCTAGTTTTGTCTGTTTTTCCGCTTACTTTAACTTCTTCTTAAACACGCAATCGATTTTGATACGGTTCTCAATAAATAAGAGAAAGATTTATAAATTAATAATATTTTTGTACATTTTTGTTCCGTGCGAATCCAGAACGGTTTGCTAGTCTATATTAAAATAGTAAAGAGTTGAAATTTATTATTTCTTTATATGTTTGTAAAAGGTTATCTCCGAAAGTACTGATGCTATTACAACAATTTCTTATCCTAAAAAAAATACGGTTTCTCTGGCCAAAAGACTGACAAGAGCGAAGCCGTGAGTAAAACTTAGTCAAATGCTCACGAACTCTCAATCAGTTATTATTTTTCTTGATACGTTACATAAGTATTGGCGCGTTTACATTAGGTCGGCCACCGTATACGGTGACTGCTTTCGGTTGAACCGGATCGGTTAGCCGAATTGGGCTGTTAACATTAAGTAGGTCACCGTATTCGTTTAAGTTGTCCGTTTACCGGATTCGGCGACCGCATCCAGCCGAACTGTGTACACTCGTGTTGAAAGCAAGCAAAGAAGTCAGCCGTGTTCGGTCACCGAAAACGGTCTGCGGCCGAATACGGTTAACCAAAAACCTGTTTAAATAAGTCGGTGACCGAATACGGACTGTCGTCGAATACGGCTAACCGAAAACCCGTTTACACTAGTCGGTGAACGAATACGGGCTGCAACCGAATCGGTCAAAAAGACTTAATGTAAATGAGCTATAAGACTATCTGCACCTTCACCATTTATTAACTTCAATTTCAAAAGATTGAATCAGACACACACTGTAATCTGTAATTTAATCAAATTTATAGATCTGTAGATGTGCGCACCAAGTATTGATTGATACTTTACACCGTTACACCCTCTATTTCCGAGGGGTTAAGCAGGGCAGTGATTGGGGGCGAAGCACAGTACCAGTCACGTCCAAAGTGAGAACTTTTGAACGGAACACCTCAATTAACCTTTTTGACCGGGCGTCGAATATCGTTTATAAAATATCGACAGTTGGAATTAGATATGAGGCCTACTAATAAAATATTATATTTAAGTTTGTATGTTTGTGTTACCCATAAATGGCTCGACGGATTTGGATGAAATTTTGCACACAGATAGGTTATAACTTGGATTAACACGTATAGGATACTTTTTACCCGCGGAACTGCGGGTTTTAGCTAATATGGATATACCTAATTCAAGAAAAATATTCATGTCATAATATTTTTTGTTCGATAATAATTATAATCAATTTAGTATTGCGCTGTCATTCAGTTGATAACCTTGTAAGCAGTGGATGGAACGAGGTTGTCACTAATTTTGTGAAGAATTAAATTATTTTTATCAATCAAATAAATATTTACGACATGACATCTGGACCTTTTAGCCTTTACCTAAGAAATTATCTTCTCAACCATTTTAATGATGTCAACGATTAAATGGCACCACACAACCTTTCCTAAGAGAGAAAATAACAATAGATAATAAACCCGCTATTAATGTTGCTAATTAATAATGCTAAAAGGTGTCAGTGTGTCAACTTATCTACATAATGCACTTTGTTTGTAGAGAGTGATCAATAAGGAGACATTTTATTATCAATTTGATGATAAGCATTAAAATTACGACTAAAGGACTTCAGCTCATTCGATGTCAGCGAAAGTGATAGTTGAAATATCAAAATGTAAAGAGCTGATCATGTGATTTTTCGATATCGCTTGTCAATCCCATACAATTTTGCCTTTTTGACAATCGCTATCGACACGCTTTCTATGATCGAATGTCACTTGTCTTGGGCCTCTGTGTGAAAGTTAGCACACATATAGATTACAGTCTGAAATAGCTACTTTATATCCCGGTTTACCGCAGAATCTCAAGACAAAAGTCTATGACCAGTGTGTGTTGCCAGTGATCACCTATGGGACCGAGACGTGGTCGCTCACAATGGGCCTTATCAGAAAGCTTAAAGTCACCCAAAGGGCAATGGAGAGGGCTATGCTCGGCATTTCCTTGCGTGATCACGTCAGAAATGATGATATCCGCAGGAGAACCAAAGTTACCGACATAGACCGGAGAATTGCCAAACTTAAGTGGCAGTGGGCAGGGCACATTGCTCGCAGAACGAATGGCCGATGGGGCCGAAAATTTCTAGAATGGTGACCGTGAACCGGAAAACGATACGTAGGAAGGCCTCCCACTAGGTGGACCGATGACCTGGTTAAGGTTGCGGGAAGGCGCTGGATGCGAGATGCACGGGATCGTTCAATGTGGCGACGCCTGGGAGAGGCCTATGTCCAGCAGTGGACGTCTTTCGGCTGAAATGATGATGATCCCGGTTTAATATTCCCTCGCGATAATAAAACACTTTTTACGCGGGCTAAGCCGCGGGCACAATGTAGTATCTAATATTGATGATGACGATTCTGAAACACTAAGACATTATGAACATGACGTGATCCTGAATCCTATAATAGAATCACTTTGTCGCCTGTAGGAATGACGAAGTAGTCTAATAATAGACATACGCCAAAAAAGTATCGAGTCACGTAAGCTGTCATCCTCACATCGTATATATAACATAGCCTAAGATCCCGCTGCGAAAATCTGCATGTATTTTTGTTTTTCATCAAATTTATTTTCATGAATGATACTTGATAGTAGAAAAGATTTATGCAGCGTTGCCCGGAAATATCTAGCCGCAATATCTTAATTAAATCAGTTAAAATGTATGTTTGATAGTTAAACCCTAATATACAAGTTTTCAAGTGAGTTTATACGCTAAACTTGTCAACGGCGGCTAACTAAGAGCTTAATGTCTCTGCCAGGTAAAAAAAAAAGTGTTTGATCCGACTTGTACCAAAAAGTATAATCACGAAACTTGAAAACATGATTTTTTGTTTATGGAGATATTTTGATAATTTTTATCTCTAATGAGGGTATAGGCGAATAACAATTTTATCCGTTTAAATCATGTAAATCGGTCCACGAATTTATGAGATATTAACTCATTATTGAATGCCAAGTGAAAGGGTCAAGAACGCCCCTTACCGCGATACGTTTGTTTGATCATGTTAGCGACACTGCCTTTGCATTTTTCCCCTATTGTTTTTTTTTTCTTTTTTTTTTTAAACACTGCCCCACACTAGAATTTTTTTCCTGTATCGTGGGTGCAACACCCAGAGCCGGAAGAACTATCTGTAGGTCTGTAGGTATACAAATATTTGTTCCGAGCGGGAATCGAACCCGCGACACGCAGCGCAGCAATCAATCGCTCAACCACTGCGCCAACCGTGCGCCCAAAATGTTGTTTTGAAATATTGGAATACATTGGTAGACAGGTGCTAATGACTTTTATTTATTTTTTTGTTATCTGGCGGTTACTTTAGATGATGTTGCATACGTCATAAATTCCTGGTGAAGAGAAACCTTAAAAAAACATAACAAAATCCATTGAGGTATTAATGTATTATCTCAATGACAAAACCAGGCAACCCTACATCAGTGGGTAATCTATTCTACGATCAAGTAGGCATCATTCATAAAATTCAAGTTCTACCAAAACCACAGATAATAATAATACTAGCATCCAAAACCAAATTACATGCAGATTTTTGCAGTCATATCTCGGGTCAACAGTAGCTACGACGTTTGTAGATATTCGCATCCTAACTTCTCATCCAAGGGGGCTGCTCGATGAGGTAGACTTTCGAACCCTCGCTCGGCATACTAGGTCAAAAGACAATTAGGCTTTCACAAATACCACCACCTAGCCACCTAACTTTGTCTGCGGCTTTTTCTTTTAAATCGTTACACATACATGAAGACCTGGCCAAAGTGCTGTTATCTAATTGTATAGTTGTTAAGTATATAAATAAATTCGGATTGTTCATGGCAATCCTATATAATTTAAAGTTTTCATCAGCGATATGATAAAATTTTACTTTGTTTAAAGCCTCTGGAAATTGAGTAATAGTTCTTTCATCCAACCATAAGTTTCAGAATAGTTCTCCCTAGGCCCAATCCATACCAGTGCAATTTTAAATTTTCTTTGAAACACTGAATTTATCAATTGTTAGTCGAACAAATGGTCAAATAATTAACTCTCCAACTTATTTGACCATTTGTGAGGCTAAAAACTGAAGCAAAATGGTGTTTTACCGAAATTTGCAACTGTTGGTTAGCATTAACCAATGTTTGAGTTAACTACGGATCAAAAAGTGGGCTTTAGACATGATGATGGTGATCGTATCGAATAGGATAATATCCGATGCTAATTTTTTTCTTCAGTATCAACAAACCTAATACTAAACTTTAACTTTCTGTTCACATTTGTCTCGTAAACATTCTTCCTTTTGGACATTTTTAATGCGGTTAGTTACTCAAAAACCAGTTCTTGTTGGTTTATTAAGTAATTCTGATACTCAAGTTAGAAATACATTATAATAAAATTATGTATGTCTCGCCTTTCTGCAATGTATATAAGACGGCTAATGTTTTGATAATTAATGACTGTCAAGCGTCTTCACAGTCGCTTCATCCTCTCTGTCCATGGTACTGAGAAGGTTTTTTTATGGAGGTGTCTCAAGTGAAATATTATCGCAAGGACGATTTCGACACCTATCAGAGTGTGAAGTTCGGACTTAACTTTTTTTTGTTAATATTCCTCAAATCTTTTTATTTTAAATATATTTATTTGCTCAAACACGTGTACCTATAAATTCAAGAATAAATAATAAGTGCATGCTTTTAATTTTTAAGAATGGCAACACGAATATAACACGGACACATGCTTGCCTACCCTTAAAAACAATGGACCAAAAGCTCTTTAGCAGCATGCAGTTAAGAAATCACATTGAAGCATATTGCATTCGAAATCCCCATGTGTGTAAAACAACACAGATGTGGCGAAAACTTTCGTAACTTAACTACTACTACCACCACCACGCTCCGCTTCCGCTTCGCTTTTCTAACTTTATTTAGAAGGCTCTAGTACCGCCATCTAGTTTAAATTTATACAACTTTGAGTCAAACCGTCATAAGAGCCATCTAGTGTTGAGTAGCTAAAACATTTAGCGCCATCTATGTTAAGTAATGTAACAGCGCCATCTGTATTGTTGGCGCCGTATTATTTCACAATTTGTAGTTCAGCTACCGCTCACTAGGTTTCACTATTAACGCTTATTTTAGTTAAACAATATTTTTTTTGTTATAAATTTACTAAGATTTTAGTCACAGTTTTCATTATATTACATTTAAAACCAACAAAAAACATAAAAAGTAATTATTTATAAAATGTTTGCAAAAGTTATACTCCGCCATGACAGTGTGTGACACTGCCGTGACCAGGATTCGAACCTGGGTTACTACGGCCACAACGTAGGGTCCTAACCACTAGACGATCACGGCTATCGGAGCGATGGGAACGAGGTTGAAATAGTAGATGGCATTATACTGTTATGACGTAACACACTGTATCTTATTATTTTATCAATCATTATTACATTCATTTCATAACCAATTGCATGAAGTCGACCATGGATGGCCAGTGTTCATTGCTGATTTACAACTTCGGAATTAAATCCGATTACAATAATAAATTAGTATCTATGTAAATACCTATACCTAGTTCATCCAACTTAATGTAAGTACTAAGTACATTGTACAATGATTGTCCGGGCGCGCCATTATTAGATAATGAATTAAAACAGCATAATTATGACGAGAGCAATGTTGTTATTTTATCATAGTAGGTATATAAGTCTGAGATAAAATTAGGTTTTTATATTAGAAATCGACTTGTACACTATGTTCCGTGAAGCTCACATTTAGTCACCGCCAACCAGCAAATTTAGAATTGGATAAACTTGTCGCATTAGCATCTTTCTCTATAATAACGTAATAATAATAATTTTAACATGTTTTTGATAAAAATGCATTCCTTGGTGCTTCACATAATCAAATCACATCTCACAAGACCTACCTACGTAAAGGGGGCAGACCAGCGCTATGTATCAACATCAAACCAAACCCCGCCGACACATTCTCATCTTCCGATTCCCAAACAAGAAGCAGTCAATTCATCTCGCCCTTTTTATACCAGAATAAATCACAGTTTGACCGTTCTATAGCCGTGCAAGTTTGACATATTTTTTGCGCGCTACTCAATGAATGCGAACAATTGGTGCGCGTACGCAGCGACCCTTGGCGGACGCAAATTGGGTGCGCTAACTAGCCGGATTATGAGATACAAGTTCTGTTGCTGCGGCTTAGGATACAGTATCGTGGTTTGAGTTTTGGAGCGTGATAGCATCTTGAATTATTTATACATTGTTCATGATTTTCGATGAATATTGTACATGAATTTTGAGCTAAGCCTTGAACAAGTATTTACTGCCTAACTTTGTTAGAGTCGGCTTCCATCCGGACCGTCTATCTGACATGTTCTTGGGTTAAATACCTATCTACCTACCTCAATAGTATGTACATATTTATAAATGACATTAAGTAGGTAACACCTTCTAAGCTTCATTTACCATGCCTCTAATTTAAATTTCTTATCATCAACATTTAAAGCAATCAAAGAAACCTTCAGCTTATCGCAGAGAAAACAGTTGATAACATTGATTCACAAAGCTTATAAGATTATCGGGATTGCGTGCTCACTGCGACTCTTGTTGGATTATCGTCAGAAATCTTATAAGACAAAGCGATTATTCTCAATTATAAATTATGCTTGTACATCTTATCACCATACTTGTTTGAATGGATATTTAAATTGCCATTTAGCTGTTGTTTACTTACGTTTCATTGAAAATCAATATTCTTTTACAAGACTTCTAAAATGTAATGGTCAGTTACCGTCTGCCAATTCTTCCCTACCCTTCTCTCAAGGAGTTATTCAGTCCGTCTTGTTCGACCCACAATGCTGTAATAAAATATATCATTATAAATGCGGGATCATTATCATTATTCGTTATGCGAACATGTTTGGCGGCTTGTTCAACATTCATACACTCCACGTCGCAATACTAATAAGAATTATTACCTGATTCGACATCAGCCTATAATAAGGAATTTATTAATTTGTTCAACTGTGTTCACTGTGTAATGTTCAAATCTGTTACGGGTTTCATTTGCTTCTTAAAATGAGTTTTTGAAAATATTTTGGATAGTTTGTTGTCTCTACTTTTAAAGTAATTGCTAATAGTTGTGAGACCGATTCAGCTATAAGGGAATTATATTTTTTTTCAACTTTATGCACTGTGTCATGTTTAAATCTATTACGGGTGTAATTTTCTTCTTTAAATTCTACTTTGCTACTTTTAATGGACAGTATGTTTCCTGTACATTATTTTTTACCACTATCAATATATTTGGAAATGGTTTTTGTAATAAAGGATAATTTGCCATTGTTTGTCTACTTCCTAATCTTGTTTCCATGTCTTGGATCTTGATAAGGAAATTTCACGGGAAACATCGCCTTTATTTATAAGTATTACAGTTCTGCGTCGCACAATGACTACGTGAGTTTGTATTAAGTAATTCTAATAATTCCCTTCGCTGGCATTAGGCCATACTGCAGTTTTTACCAATACTCTGGTTTGTCCATCTAAGTTTTTATTCTGAATTCTTTAGTTTCGCTCTACAAAAAATAGACAAAGCATGCTAACCTTCGTGGACACCATAGAGAATGACCATGACCTCTTTGGAGCACAAATCCAGTTTTAACAAAACATTGACAATAGAAGAATGGACTGCTGTACTTGGAGATAGGCAACTTGTCTCGAATTTAAATTAATACAGGCTTGTGACATGTTGGCTCATCTTTAAGCTGCGTTAGTTTCGCTAGGGGCTGCACCCTTTAAGGTTACTTCCATAGATAGTTGGCGTAAAAATCTCTTATGCGTCAGTTAACGTTTTCGTAGTGCCCCAAAGCTATGTTAGACAATTGCGTTGATCCTTTTTTTGTTCTAATCCCTTTTAATGCAGTTAATATAATAGAGATATTGTAATACGGAACTGCATCTGTGTCTATTTAGCTTTGGGTTTAAGGGAAGAGTAACTGTAGTAAAGTGGAAGTTCAAACATAGAAATTGAAACTTCACAAACATTTGATTACTTTTCAGATTATCCGACATTTTATGTAGTGCAAAACAAAAAATATTGTTGTAGCCAAACCGAAGCATATAGGTATGCTTCCAGAGAGGAAAAGGGCAAGAATATCAAACAACACCTATATCTGAACCAAAATTAATCTTGGGTATTATGTCATCCGTCAAGTTTTGAAACAGCCAAAGTTCTAATATGTAGTAATAGTCTCACTGCTTGCAATTTGCTAGATACTTCAAAGGCTCAAACTTCATAAATTCACGAGAGTTAACATTCCCAGAATATTTCTTCTCAGTTTCATTTAGCTTGAAGGCTTAAATTCAAAGTTTATTTTGCATTGTATATTAAAGTGTTGCTGTACGCCATTTGAATTATTTATATATATAATTCACTTTAAATAAAATCTAGTGGCTTTTAAGTCAAGAGTGAATAGGTTACTTCTAGGCAAGCGTGCTTCACCGTCGCCCACATCATCACTTAACATCAGGCTAGATAGTGGTCAAAGGCAAACCTTACACAAATAAAAAATAATGTGTTTGTGGAACTACATAATGCGTAATTCGAAACTAACGGTTATTATTAAAATTATTACTACAGACGAGACGATATAAATTCTAGCAAATGTAAATCTAAAGTTAATAAATTCGCACTGGTAGCTGTAGCTACTGAGATATGGGAACATAATATTTCCGATTATTTATAGGTCCCAACTTATAATGCAATGCAAACACAAAATATGATCTTCAACAAACTTCCCCGAGCGAGGGAAACGCTAAACTATAACGTTACAATATTTACGATTTCGGCTATTTTTCTTCACTTGATAGCACCATTGAATACCGCAAGCCCCCTACTTTATCTAGCGATTTATTAGATCAAATAACACCAACTGTTGATACACTCCAAGAAACAGTGAACAAAGGAGATGAATCCTTAACACAAGGTGATAAGGAGTGTGGTACAAATTTATATGTTTCTGCTAAGTTTGTCAATGCAAAAGTATATCACAGTCTTGAATATCGGGGCGTTTGTTCAAATAATATTTTCGGAAACAAGGGAAGACAAGTATTTGATGAGATGACAGATTTCTGAATAGATTTTGATAAAATAAGTAGATGGGGAACTACGTTTGGGTTTGTTTATTTTGAATTTTCAAAATAAAATGAACTACTAGCATGTAGTTTTGAGAATAATGCATTTGAAGGGAAGACTTTACTCATACTTTTTATTTCGTAGAATTATACATTTGTTTTCGTGGTTGTGTGAGAAAAGTTTTGTAGTAGGTACGTATACATTTTTATACAATAGTGCACCCGATCGGATACCCCTGAGAAACTTATCTTTAGGGAAAATAATGGAAATATGGGCAGAGAACGCCAACTGTATT
This sequence comes from Orthosia gracilis, assembly GCA_947562075.1. NCBI lineage: Eukaryota > Metazoa > Arthropoda > Insecta > Lepidoptera > Noctuidae > Orthosia > Orthosia gracilis. Next base: position 46,594,346 of record OX387272.1, on the reverse strand, counting down.
TCCTTAGTAAAAAGTCATAATTCGAGGTTTGGCTCTCGTCTATTTCCTCCTCCAATATTGGACCAAGTTAAAAGATATATCACAAACTTGAAAATTAAAATATATACTATGCCCCTATGTTTTCCTTTTACAAGCTTTTATTTAACTTGCAATATATGTATGTAAGTGTGTTCGGGTCACATCTTGCAACTGAATTATAAAGGAGTTATCCTCCACCGATTAATACTAAATTTTGCATACACGTTTGGTTTGGATGACAATGCATGGTTAGTTAAGTGACGTCATTCTGAATCACACATGGCGGACAGCCCAAGATGGCGGCCTAGTTGTTTTTTGTGCACTGCCATGATATGGGTATCAAATGAAAGGGTTTGCTGAGTAGAATACGAAAAAAGTTTGTTTTAAAAAAAAACATTTTAATGTATAATTTTATTTCATTTATATTAGTCAAGTTTGTACGCTAACCGCTGTTGCTGTTGAAAATTCTTTCAACCAATCACTGCAGATAACGCGTGCTTGACAATTTGTCACATTAATTCTGCGATAATTTTGAGCTGGAAAACTCGGGTTAAGCCTCTGTTGACAGCCCAAATATGAGCATTTTTTGAAGGTTCTATTGCTTCTAAAGATAATGTTTCATCAAAAAGAAAAACATGGGGGCATAGTATATAGCTTTAATTTTTTGTTTATTGAATATCTTTTAAATTGGCCCCATATTGGTGAAGGAAATAGGCGAGAGCCAAACCTCGAATTATGACTTTTTACTAAGGAAATTCAGTCAGCGCCCTCTGCCCATATTACCTCTTAAGTTAACCAGCCAACCAAAATATTACGAATTTGCAATATGGATCTTTACAGATGATCTTTTTTATATGTTTCTGTTCATAATGAAGCATTGATTAGACTCAGCTGATAATTTTGCTATGGTTTCCATTACCTCTCTTGTCATTCGATACGACGCAACAGTGTACAAATAATATGAATTCAGATTGCAATAGCTAAACAAATCTTGATTTCTTTCTCAGCATCTTAGATTGTATCAGCAAGGATAGTGTGAATACTCTCACTATTGCTCTTTTCAATATTGAATGCAAGCAAGAACAGAACGATATCACACTGCAGTGCGAATTGCACGTTCAATATAAAATTGTTATTACATTTAACGGCAGACAGTCCACCTGTACCTTTGTTTGAACCCCATTAGGGAAGTAACCGATACACGAGTGGATCGACAACCGGGTCGTGTGAACCCACCTCTTTCTCTCCGCTGCATTCATTCAAACCTCATCAAACTGCATTTCTACTCTGACATGACTTGTCACGTTGCAAATTCTGACATTGTCATGACAATCTATGACGAGAAAGGGTGAGTTACACAAGAAAGTGTGCAAGGGTGCAGCCCTCAGGTCAACAATGACATTTCATAACGTTTAAAACATTTGTTAGTTGAGAAAGTTCCTTTGTTGAACGATTTTATCTTGTTTAGATCAAACGGGTTGGATTGTAATCTTAATAGCATTATCGATAATCATATTGCTAAATATTAGATTACGGAATAAGGAGGGCATTTTAAGGTCACTGTATAGAAATTGATTGTGAAACCTGTCAAAAATTGAAAGAACTTTGCGATCTGTTGAACCCTTTGCGTAACTAGTGATTGTGGGTGACGTTGATTGAAACAATCATGAACATTATGTAACACTAATAGAATATCGTTGCGTTAATATATAGATATTATGATAAAGTTTAACATGTTGATACAAACACCTTTTATCTTGGGTATTTTGCACACTTCGCTTTTGTACATTACTGCACCTTCTTCTATGTTTATTAAGTTTTATTCTTATTCTTGACGTGTTACCTCATTAGCATTACATACAAATGGATGGAAATCAAATCTGACCTCTACAAAACCTTTGATAAATCTACCCAATTTAAATCTAACGCTACAAAATAAAACAAATACACATCCATCGCCGACTGATTTTTTTTCTCACCATCCAAATGTTCCCAAGTGGCCAATTGTTGAATGTTAACATTATTTTTAACACTAAGAACCGGTCCTGCAACACGGAAGTCGAGTCGCACGCCGATTATTCGTATTTTTAAGTAAATCTTGGATGCAACATCTGTCCGGTTTTCGTATTTGTCGGCGGTCCTATTGTCAATTGTTTGCAGTCCGTTGCATCTTGCATTTTTGTGAAGACGTCACTTTTGATGTGTTTTGATTGAAGCTCCAAAGGTTTTGGGTCAACGATGAGTTTATTTTTCTTGCTCAGTGTTTTCTGAAGTGTAGATTTGTTATTCGTTTTCTATCTTGTTTGTAACGGAATCACTGTGTGTGTGGTTTTTATCTGCGATTTGCTAGCAGATCATAATTTTTGATCTAACAATCACGGATACATGTGATTCTTTCATCTTGACATTTTATTACTAGCCATGACTAAATCTTCTTTTCGATCTCAGATTGCCCTTAATAAAAAAAAATATAGCGTTACACACGTTTTTACATCATCCGATTCTATCAATTTGCCAAACGACCCATAACCAAATCTTAGTAGCGAGAAATTATACTGTTACCATAGACCACCATACTTTTCCTATGATTTATAATGTACGAATAATTCTAATGGCTTTTACGGGTCATAAATTTGTTCAGCGCTTTTGATAACGCCGTCTAATGCCATTGATATTGAGAAATCCTATTGTAGGTCTTCGTACGCGCATGCCCATGATGTCATTGTTAAAATATAATATTTTGATTTATTACGTCTTTTGTTTTCTTCGGAGAAAAGGATTAAAATTCAAATTAAGAAGATGTATGTATTTTCTTTTTTATTCTGTGGCGTCTTCTTGTTTCCTTTTATTGTGATAATGACGTTAAATTATTTATTGTGTTGGAACTGAATAAAGTAAATAAAATTTTAATGTATTAGGAGCGTTGTAATTGTTATAAGTGGCAATTCAATCTTGTAATATTAAATTATTGTGATCTCGTCTAGATTATTATTCTCTTGGCTCTGTCCATTCTGCCAAAGAAATCTCCGACAGTGTGTTTGTGTATCCTGTAAAACTGTATTACGATACTAGCTAAGAATAATTTAGAATAGGTACACTTAAGAATAAGGAAAACGAATAGCTACTATCGTACATTGGATCATACTATATTGAGCATGCTCCATCAATCAGATAAACTCAACATTTCATTATTTTCGAAACACTTTTAAACATGGGTTCATACATAAACTAGATCCAGTTTGACCCAAATAAATTCTTAGACTTTATCCGCTGGGTACAGCTTCAAAAATTAATAATCTTTTCACAGACCCTACGTTTACTCTACACGTTCCGCCTCTCACTCTTGGGTGTCACCCCTAGCGATATCTGTCCAATCGCAACATCTTAAAATTGCAATTTTATTTCGCACCCTTCTTCAATTGCATAAAAAATATATCAGGGGTTGTACGTCTTGCATCTTTAGGGTCTGTCCAATTTTTTCCCAAACGAAAACGAAATTTTGTTTTTATTTTTTTCTGCAATTTTGTGGAATTTATTTTAGTTGAGGTTTCTTTTTTATTATTTAGATTATTTTTTTTCTTGTTTTCTCTACAATGGAGATGTCACTCTTCGGGATGATAAATCTGATTGTTACGGTTTTTGGTGCGACTTTTTAATAAAATAATGTTTTTGCGTGGTTTCGTAACTCGATTACGTCGACACGGATATTTTTGGTATATTGTATAAGCTGAATGACTATTCATATTTTACCCCGATCAGTTACATAAAGTTTAAAAATAATGCCGGATAATTTCCGTCGTCACAACTTTTTCTATTCCCCTCGTAATCAATCGTTATTTTTTGTCGGCTTCCTAATTTGTTTCTTGAGTGTTTTAGTTATGTTCCCAGCTTAAATTATCATCAAGCCCTCAATATTTTTCTTTTTCACACAAGCAATAACCGTGCTACCAATATTAGCCTTTAAGTGATGTAGCACAATAGGATCCGTCAGTTTCAATTAGTTAAACTTTTTTACTTGAAGTTTAAGTCTCATCTTTGGCAAAAAACTTCCATTCAAAATTGAACTTTACCTTCTAAAGTTCCAAGTAGATTATTATTTTGGCTTCTTCCCAGCCCGTGTCTACCATTGCAAATCTTATGCAAATATAAATGTACATTTGAAGGGTAACATGAGTCCATGTTTTCGCGTGTTTCTTAGCGGTAGACATCTTGTTTTTTGTTCGGATTAGTTTTCTAAATACATTTTAATTGGGGCCTCATTGTTGGGACCCTTTTGTCATGTGGGATGTCAAGTTAAAGTTTGACGTAACGTCAGTCGTTATGATTCCTATGAGTGATGGGAAATATTGTCATTTGCGGTTAGTATTAGAGTTAATCTCAGTTTACGGTTATTGGTTAGCATTTTATTGTCGGGCTTTGAATTGGTTACGCTCTGTTGGGTTATTTTTTTCTGTATAAGTAAACATGGATTAACGTTGTGGATTGTTATAGTTGTGTGTAGTAGTGTGTTAGAAAGATTAATTTGTGCAATTAATCCAAGTCAGAAGTTCGATTTTATTTATTGTTTTCACATGTCACATGCCAATCCACTGAGTCCACTCTACGACATCTTAACGGTCTTTACTGGAAAACTATAGCCCTTGGGGTGGTTACGCACTATATCCGATCTGAATCTGTGATTTAAGTTCCGAGTTCCATCCAAATTGCAAATTTAAGTTCCGAGTTCTACCCAAATTGCAAATTTTCTGAATTATGACGGATAGAGTTCGGATGCATTGCGTAAGCTTCCCTACAAGAATTACTACCTATTATTATTATTACTACTTCTTCTTCTTCCTGCCCTTGTCCCATGTTACTTGGGGTCGGCGCAACACGTTTTCTTCTTCCATACCGTCCTGTCCCCCGTCACGCTATCACTGACGTCCTTTTCTTTCATATCACTCCTCACACAGTCCATCCATCTTTTCTTTGGCCGTCCCCTCCCTCTCCATCCATCCACATTTATATGCATAACTCTTTTAGTAACATGCGTTTCATCCCTCCTCATCTGATGACCATACCAGGACAAACGGTTTTCTTTCAACTTTTCTGTCACTGGCGCCACTTTCGAACTTCCTCTAATATACTCATTTCTCACTTTATCCATTCTCGTCACTCCACACATCCATCTCAACATTCTCATCTCTGCTACATGCAATCTCTTTTCATCCATCTTTTTCACAGCCCAACATTCTGATCCATACAGTACGACAGGTCTAATCACAGATTTTCCCCTTTAACTTTAGGGACATCCGTGGGTCGCAAGTTGTTCCAGTGACCTGTCGCTATTTCATCCATCCCGAGTTGATCCGGTGCGTTTCGTCTCGGTCTACTTCGCCATCCCCTTGGATAAGCGACCCTAGGTACCGGAAGTCGGAGCACATCGGTATTGGTGTTCCAGCGAGGGCTAGAGGCACGGAACTGGAGAGACCGCCAAAATCGCAGAACAAGTATTCGGTTTTAGATCTGCTCAATTTCAAGCCAACACTCTCCAGTCTGTGCCACCACATCTCCAATCTACTCTGGACCTCTAGGCCACTCTCGGCAACCAGCACAATGTCATCGGCAATCATTATTATTATTACTACTATGGAACCGAAATTTCTCGGATTCGGATCGGATGCAGTGCGTAACAGCTCTAATTCTGAAAAGTGACTGATGTTAAGAAATAAATCGATCTCGATATAAAACTCACAGATTTAGTACTAGTCTCAGCCGAAATCTATTTTTAGATTGAGATTCATAAAATCATGACTTTCTAGACTACGGACTAAAGAAGGTATCTTGTGTTAACTTTTTTTACTACGTTTTAACTTCTAACTGTAATCAATCAATCAGCTTGGCTTATTGTGTCTCGTGCTCTCAGCCCACGAGTCGAAACTACTAAAAATCTTCTCTTTTCTATTCACCTGGCTGAGTAATTTTCACATTTATTTTATCGCTATTTTATTCGATAAAGCGCAAAATCATATTATCTGCTCTGATTTTGAAGTTTCGAACGCTCTTAACCCCGAAAGCCAAAAATAACACAATTAAAAATGGCAACAATATCATGGAATAATAAATCATTTTCTGAACTTCCATTAGGTTCGACTTTCCAATATTTATATGGTATCGTATCATTAATCTAAATCCCAGGACACAACAGCGGCGCTGACACAAATGGAGCGAAATTGTTCAATGATACAATTCGGCGTATCATTAATATTGTGGCGGCATACGTTTTAAAACGGTAAAATGTGTATTCTATGTAGAAAGGTACTTAGTTTTTTTTTATATATTTATTTGTGTTATCATCGTGATGTATAACGAAAAGCAACGCAAAGAAACTAGGTATTGTTTAGCAAATATATTCGCAATCCAATACCGATCTTTGATAATAATATAATCTGCAGGTTTTCGTATGAATGTGAATTCAGTTTTTTCGTGCGAACACTTACAAGCGTTCTTTTGGAATATGCCGCTGGCGTTGAACCTGAAACACGTATATTTTTCTCGTGCAGGAGAGATCGTTTTGTCATATTTTCCAGTAACTTCTTCTATATCTACAACTTTTATTCGTTCATTTACTATCTATAACATATATTAAGGATACGTATTTAAACTTGTATTCATAAAAAATACAGAGATAGTTCTGATCTTGATATAATTTACGAGTACCTAGTACCTACACCAAAGAGCCTCCAAAACACCCAACTCCTCATAATATCAGTTCATCCATTCTCTCACAAGACCACAGACTCACAAAAGCAAGGTAACTAAATCAACTTCCTTCATTTCTCATATCTGTCAATATCTACGATCATCAGTCATGTTTAAGCGTTGTACACACCCCCGCAATAATACGACGTTTCACACACTACGCGCTATACTACGCCAATCGATTATGTGTCCACCCCCTTATATTAATGTTCACCTATTATTATAGTGTTCGGTATTAAGAGGGTTAGATTTTTGTGAATGGTATTTGATTTTGGATTATTAGGTTAATACTCGTATTTACTGTATATGTGCGTATTGTCTGATAGCATGATGTTGGGGGCAAATATAGTTCTTATGAGTATGACTTATATGCCATACAAAGTTTTGTATGCCATATTTATTTATTTATTTATTTAAACTTCATGTACAATGGTGATACATAGGCGGACTTAATGCAGCAAGGCATTCTCTACCAGTCAACCTTTGGGTTAAAAAGGACACAACAGTGGTAGGAGTACAAAATAAAAAAATGAAAAAGAACAATTATTAAAATCTGATATTAATAAACTATCTAACTAATAAAATACATAAATATTTTCTAAAACAATAGACTAATAAATATTATAATAAATACCATATAAAATATTTTTTTATTTTTTTTTATTTTAATAACTATGACGAAGACCGAGCTACGTAAGAGAGGACAAGTAATAGTTCCGGATTCTACGCTTAAATGAAAATTTATTCTCAGCTTTTTTGATGTCAAGGGGAAGCACGTTCCAGAGTTTTATAGTAGAGACAGTGTAAGAATTAGATAGAAACCCAGTGCGGTGAGAAGGAATATGGAGAAGTAAGTTTTTGGAAGCTCGAAGGTTAAGATCGTGAGAACTGCCCAACACTTTAAAATATTGTTTTAAATAATCAGGAGTACAAGGATCGTTCATGATATTGAAGAGCATGCAGAGGGATCTGAGGGATCTCCTCTGACGGATAGGCAGCCATTTAAGCTGAGAACGGAAGGAAGAAATGTGATCATACTTACGGAGTCCGAAAATAAAGCGTATACAGTTGTTAAGAAGTCGATCCATTTTGTTAAGAAGTTCCTGGGATAGATCAGAGTAACAAACATCAGCATAGTCGATTATAGGCAATACCAGAGCTTGAACCAAGGTGGTTTTAGTGCTAGACGGAAGAAAATGTTAAAATCTATAGAGAGACCGCAGTGAGAATGTGACTCTCTGACTAATCTGTGCAACCTGCTTATTCCAGCTTAACTTGTCATCAATGTATAGGCCCAAGTCTTTAACGTGAAGTGAGAGAGGGATGACGGTATTGCCGAAAATAAGCGGCAATAGAAGGCTGGTGTCCAAGGTTCGTAGAAAATACGAGCTACCAACAAGGATAGCCTGACATTTACTGACATTGACAGCAACCCCAAATCTACTAGACCAGTCAGCGATTGCTTGAAGGTCAGCATTCAACAGTGACATGCAGTTATCCAAATTGAGACTGTCAGATTGCGCGTAGAGCTGCAGGTCATCAGCATACAAATGGTAGGAGCATTTGAGAATAGTAGTAATAGAGTTAATAAATAAAGAAAATAAGAGTGGAGAGAGTATACCGCCTTGTGGAACGCCTGTTTCCAGAGCGCACCAATCAGATAGTTTCTGATCAGCACGAACTGCCTGCTGGCGACCACGAAGATATGATGAAAACCAATCCCGTGCCGACGAAGAAACCCCAATTTGAGACAGGATGGCCAGGAGAATGTCGTGGTCGACGGTATTAAATGCATTGGAGAAATCTATTAAAACCAACACCGTCAACCTCGAACCCTCCAAGCCGTTCCTGACGTCTTCAGTAACTTTAAGCAAGGCTGTGGCTGTACTATGGCCTGGTCGAAAACCAGATTGGAAAGGGGACAATAGGTTATTCCGGGACACGAAGGAGGATATTTGGTTCAAAGCAACTGCTTCCAGGATCTTAGATAGGAAAGGGAGAATGGAGATAGGTCTGTAGTGATTAGATAAGGTGGGGTTGGAAATTTTTGGAAGAGGGATGATGTATGCCTTACGCCAGGTGGTAGGAAACTCACCAGCCAGCAGAGAAAAGTTAATGACGTGTGTGATAATGGGAAGGATACTTTTAAAAATGAGGGATAACATGGATCTGCTCACTCCATCACAGCCGACAGCCTTGGACTTAATTGCAGTGAACCTTTTGAGGATCTCAGCGTCGGTCACCGGGGAAAAAGAAAAAGATTCGGGAGGTACAATAGGCATGGAAGTAATATCACGAATAGTATTATTCTTAACAACAGCCGTGAGCAAAGTTGATGATGAAAAGTGATTATTCAAATCATTCAGAGACATATGAGATGATACAGTATGAGAGGATGATTGCGTGATTCCAATTGATTTGAGAAACTTCCATATGTCAGCCGGTGAAGAATTAAGGACATTTTCACAAATGTATCGGCGTTTAGAAGCTCTTACCATCTGATTACAGCGGTTTCTAGCCAACTTGTACAGGTTCCAGTTCTCCTCACTGCGATCCCTTCTATATCTCCGAAAAGCCCTGTCACGCCATATTATAAGTCATCGGCGGATTATATATATTATATAGGGCGTAGATTATAATGTAGCGCTTATAGGTAATTAAGGTATAAAATTGTGAAAAAATATGTATAAACTAAAATGTACTGGTCCACCTCTGTCCAATACTTCGGTAAATATCTTATGGAAAATTGCATATTACAAAAGGGCGTGTGTATAATCTGTAAAGAAAAAGTCCTAAAAAATAAAAATGAAGATATTTGCTGCTTTTACTTATCAGATTCATTATTCCATCTCAATATAAAATCTACTTCTTTAGATGATCAGCACTCAAGTAGTAACTACCTACACGGTTATAACTTTACTTACACTTAAACAACATAATAAACGCTAACAATTACGTGTAAAAATAAACATCATTTACAAATAAACAAGCCTGCACTATTTACACATCTACAGATAAAATATTTCCATACAATTAGTGTTTCCTCATTACTTAGCACATACATGTGCCTATGTATCGACTAAGCTAGCTCATAGCTATGTCAAGGACAGACGCAGATGCACGTGCATTTTATACTCATTTATACCTATTAATAGCCCACCACTTTTTTACGGTTGAATCAATTTATTAATGATAGGTAAATGGGTTGAATAACTTGGATTAAAATGGAGGGAGAGTGAGTGTGTCTGCAGAGACCATCAATACGCTAATGAAGCGTATTAATTTTTTCAATTTATTAAATCTAGAAAACCTTATTAAAACACTAAAACAAATTCCAATAACTTACAGCTCCAGCATGTTAAAAAAAGATCTTTGTCTATTTTGTCATGAAAAAACTAATAACTGACAGGTGTCTAGTGTTCTTGGCAGAATATTCTGATGTAGTGTATGTGTATGGCAATCATATATTTGTTTAGGTATCTACATAGCCTCTACGATTAATGATGGGTAGTATACTTCGTGCAAGACACGCCCTCAACAGAAACTAAGCTTGATAACTGGCTAATTCATGATAATAAGCACATGGTTATCATTTACCTAGTACTAAAACAATCTTTAAAACTATTGCTACGACTCTAGTGTAGTAGCTACTCCAAACATTCCTTTGTTCAGTTTTTACTAAACAAGTCTCTGCTATATCCTTAACTGAATCCAAAACTTTTTTTCCCGACGGCTCCACTATGTAAATGCAATTCGTACTTCTAGAAGCTCCTGCCAACAATTTTACCCCTTCATAGTTTTAGTTTAGATGTTCTATCATCAATTTCAGTCACGAACACTAGCTACAATCCAGCTGACCCCGCGAATAAAACAGCGTGCACACCACCCTGTAATAGTGTTGCCATGTGCACTGGCACGTACCTATGTGGCTACGGACGCGTAAACCTTGTTACACACTATTGAATTTATCACCGTTTGTTTCAGTATTCAAATTCAGCGTGTATTGATGTTTGGCAAATTACTGATTCCATGTCTGTTTTAAATGGTGTTTGATTTGGCTATTATGGCGTTTGATTTGGCTATTATGGTGTTTGATTTGGCAATTATTGTGTTTGTGAGGCTGTTCATTTATTCGTCGTTTTTAGTCATAATAGTTGAAACAACGTACAAACCAGCCATTCTACTGAACTGTTGATCAAACCATCTCTTCAGAAATCCCCATCACCGCTCTGTGTTTTGCCTTTACCACTCACTTTCAGTAAAGTTCTAGTTTTCAAGAAAACACCCTGTTATTAGCATTCGCAAGTATAAATCGATTTTTCCGTGAAAATAGCCTGCTTTCTTGTATTGTCAACGACTTAACATCGGCAAAGAAACTAAAAACCAAAGTTAGGCATAGATAACCGTGCAAAATTATGTGTCTAGCTAATTCAGGCTACGTAACTTACGTCACACATCTTAATACGTCCACTAAATAAAGATATCCACGAGTTATTTTACGCGAAAATTTACTATGTCAAACTCATTCGTATTCCGAACAAGATTTTTTGCATAATTCAATTCATTATGTTAGATACGCAATTGACGATCGCTCCATATTCGGTATTTGTGTACCAAGCCTTACAATTTGCATAGTTCCGTAAATACGGATTACATCAGAGAATTACAAATGGTAGAATAACATGTTAATAGGAGGATTAATTTAAAATTCTTATTGACTATAGATTACAAATTATCTCATTCTATTTCGGTTTTAAGTAAAGTTGTATATTAGTAGGCCACTTTTGAACGCAATGTCCATTAGATGCAAAGGCCGATTTTAGCTCAAGAACTCATTAACTCAAGAAATGAAATTACATTTTCTTCTAGTATGTAAATTAATACTTAAGAGAATAGAAAATGAAGAATGAAATAGAAAACAGTAATTATTCGACACAGACACAACACAACAGCAACAATCACAAAATAACAAAGAGAAAAAAAAAAGCGGTAAACTAACTGTAGTGTTTCTTACTTACCTACTGTCATAATCTATACTATTTCAAAAGAAACGATTTAGTTGTATTGAGAGATTAGCGACTTGTCAGCCATTACACGACTACTCTTCTTTAGATTAAGGCACTGCATCTGATTTATAGTGAAGACTCCAAAACCGCATGATTTTCGCATTCGCCCTTTCCACCGCATAAAGATTTCTAACTAGACCCTCGCACCCCTAGCGTGAACATAATGAAACCACGTCGACGTCACACGGGCCTCTGATTTAACATTTTGCTAACATAATAGTTAGGGAGGGCACAGCACGTGCGTTAGAGGTTCTCAGAGGCAAATGGTTTGGGTTCCGTGACGCATGCAAGAACAGAAAATCCCTATTTCATGTGCTATATGCTATATGGAGCGGCATTTTAAATATTTTTTTAGACATTTTTAATTGCTTACAATTTTATTATTTTATTTTATTTTATCAACAATTTTTTTATACTTTTATAACATTTTTGCTGACATGTTTAATGTAATTATGACAGTGTTGTAAATTTAAATTGTAGCTTGGATGGATATTTTTACATGTAATGCTTATAAATGTAATACTATGGACTCCTGTGTCTGAAAATAAATGAATTATATATATATATATATTATGCCTAAAAGCTACTGCTACTGTCATGACAATTTTTTTAGACAGAGTGTTCTAGCTAGGGAGTCTAATTGCGAGTACGAAGGTTGGTTTTTGTTTAAATAATATAAAATACACCATTTATGTAAAATAGGAACTAATTATATAGTAAATAAGCAGTCAATGGGTTTGAAGAAAGCCAAATAGACGGGTGACAAACAGTGCTTGTCCTAAATTAAACGGAACCCAAACCCATTTCAATTATGTTTTTTTTACCCATCCACTAGTCCCACAATTCTTTCCCCAACATTTTTATAACATTAACTGCACTCTCGGTTTTTTGAGGCAAGAGGGTTCCCTCTTTGGGGTGCAATGTAATGTCTCCATAGATGTGGGCCCCGTCACATCCTGATATTGATTTGATGGATTACTTTGTACGTTTCCCTATTTCAAATAAGTTTGAATAAGCCGTTGCGTCGTGTAAGATGGAAAAAATGCACCTAAAAAGTTAGGAAGTTTGCTATATATAACCTTATCTATGTAATTGCCTCCAGTCTACTAAACCTCGACTCAGCCTGTCTCAATCTTATTGACAGTTATGCTTGTTATTTTATTGACATTAATCAAGAGTTTCTTCCGTTGTAAAGTCGATTGAGTCGAATGGAGTAGAGGAAGTATTCTCCAAAAGAACTTAGAATATAGATGTTAATGTTACCTGGAAATGCTTTTGTAATTTAACCTGACAATATGAATGCGAAGACATGTATTAAACCCTTCCCTGTCCCGGACAATATTATAAAGCCTCCTGTCATAACTGCTGTCATACCGTTATCACAGGTCTAAAAGCCGGACTTCTACCGCACCGGTCTTGGTTTTAGTAATGAACGCAGGGACTGGTAATTGGGTTAAATTGCAAGATGGTTGCCGGAATAATTGTGATGACACGAATAATGATCACCACTAGATTTTCACTGCTCCCCAACATAGACACAAAATTTAACTAGCAATCCTAAAGAGCCAAGCCGCTCTAGAAGGATAAAGTAACATAATGTCAGCAATAATTATTGTCAAAAACTTCGGAATGCGCTATCGAAATTTCACGTGGTCAATCTTTTAGATTTTGATTTTTCTACAGACTGATATGCCAATATCGGTTGAAAAGTCTCGAAGTTTATCTTATGCAATATATTCGATGCTACTAACGGGAAGTTACCCCTACGGATTTCCATACGGAATAGAATTATGAAAGAAATCCACAACATGAAATTAATCAATATATCAACTTAGGCTAACCACAGTCCTCACACATACATAATACATGGCTTGCGCCCCGTCATTTCCCGCAATATCCGATATCACGCTTCCACGACGTATAATTGTGCAAACAGACAACTTTCCATTATTTCTACTGATCATTGAGGAAGTGAAAATGTCTAGACTTTCTCGATGATCATTGGTTGTGCTCTAAGAATAAAATTACATATTCAAGCCAAGCCAAGTCCAAGGCGTGTGGGGTTCCCAGAGGCGGCTAAATTAACTCTGACAGCAGAGGTGGCCACATCCTCACACGAAAAAGAAAGGGATTTCATATTTCAATCAGCTATCCGTGAGTTCGCTGTTGGTCAAAAGTAAGATAGTTCTGGCCTGTTAGATTTGACTTCCCATTGATTTGGTGTCGTCCATCAACTCTCCTAGCCTAAATTCTGTTTATATTTACTTCTCTTCTAGTAAGGTGGCTAAACGATGATCGAAAACTAATGGAAGATGAATGAATGATGATAAAACCTGACGATATGGATGCCCGTCGTGCCGATATAGTTCCATCAACTGATAATCTTACAGCGACACTATCTAATTATTGTGTCAGTAATCTTACTATTGTCAGTTAATACATTTCTAATATTAATTACACATTGCTGAATATCAACTCAGCAATGTTAATAACACATTGAAAGTCCACTTGTACTTTGTACTATGCAACTCGCCTCAGTCCTACGTCACTCACTCGTATGAAGGAACTAATATCCAAGTTCCAGTATGTGGGCATTCAGATTGCGCAAAGTTTGACAGTTGCTGTGTTCCACACACTGCTAGAACAAACTTGGCTCCGTCACACTGCATGACAATTTCATCGCCCCAGTAATGAAATAAATAACAGTATTCATCAAGCAGTTCCTTCTCAATAATAACAGATTATTTATTTAACCTAATCATAGTCTAATATCGAGCCATCTATCATTTTTGTTTCCACCAACAAATTGCCCTCGTAAAGGGTATATTTTGATGTGTTCTTCCGTTATCAATCAACTACGGTACTACGGTAGGCAATTTAAAATAATATTTGAATCAATTAAGTATATACAAATTGAGGGTCGGGTAAGGGTGTGTTGCCCATAACTGTTTCGTCACATCTGGCGCTATTTTGAGTGCTGTCCAAGTTATGAACGAAGCTGTCAGAAAAACTGTAGCCATAGGTACTGAGAGAGAACATAACTCCCAAAGACACATAAGAGGAAACCATCTGTTGCATCTAACATTGTAGTCTAATGCAGTATCCTAAGCTGAGATTTATTTGCTGTAATGACCATTGACCATACCATACCTCAGTGTAATGTATTTAATAAGCAGTCGGCTTATAAAAAAATAATATACAATCGAAGAGAATGATTTTTTAAGATTATTAAATAAATAAATTTGATAATCTATTAATCTCATCATCTTTCCTTGATGTATCAACCATGGATTCATGCAGCATAAGCATTTTTAGTATTCCGAGCCGATACAGTCTTGCTTAACTCTCTTAATTTACGATATCCATCTTCCAGCTGTAAACAGCGATTTTTCTCCAATAATATTAATTGCCTTTTTCGCTTATATCTTAGTCTGCACCCAAATATCTTCAGCCATAATCCACCCTGGTTCCTCGAGCATCAGACCGAGAAAACTGTCACGCTCAAGTGGAGATAACTGTTCGGGTGCCGACCACCTACGGGACCTACGGTATAGTACGCCTCATGCAGATCAGGGTTTATATCGAGAGCCGTAAATTGTAAGTTATTCTCAACTGTTAGAACATGCTGTTCTTAGTAATTGGGTGTCTGGTGTCTTGTGGCGGTAATAGATACTTATAGTGATAGTTTGTGTGGCATTTTAAAGACGTGTGTGGGTGTAATTTCTATGGTGTCTTCAGTGATCCGGTAAAAACTTCTAAAACATAAAGAAATAAGTATTATACTAAGCACTGCGTTATTCTTGGCTGATCTCACGATGATAAAAAGCTTCTACGAATGATGATAAGGTTTCACCGACCTTTCTGACTGATTTTTTTTTTCATTTTTACACTGTTTGTGCTGAAACGAGAAAGGAAGGTTTTCAGAGGAATCGTATTGTGTAAATCAATTGGACAAGGTTAGTTAAGAAGACATAGTTTTTTTATAAAATTGACTAGCAAGAAATGATTGGTTCCCAGAAACGAACTACAAACAAGAATTTGAAGCCAAAGCGATGAAATCTTCTTCTTAGCGTGTCGATGGCAAATACAACTTTTAAATTTTATGTATGGCCCAGTAGGGTTTCCGTATTCAGCTATGCCAACACTATTCGCTGACGCAGTCGTAGGATCCTCACAGTGCAGATTACAGGGCATGCGATATAGGACGAAAGGTGAGCCATGATCTGCGGAGAGACGCCGAAATAGCGAAGGAACGAAGAAGGAAAAAGAACCCTCAAGACGACAACTTCACAGAATATTAAAATTGATCTAAAAAAATCCATTTAGAAGAACCACTCAGAGTAACAACATCAAGTGTCAATTAAGTTGCCAAGTTATTAGCTTCCAAGTACTTACATGCGAAGTCGTTATAGTCGGCGAACTTCAGTTAGCTGGAGTTACCGCGCTCAAACTTGTACGTTTGAAATATTTAGTTACCGAATAAGTGGGAGAATTAACGCTGAAATTTTCATGGAAAGTTTCTAATAAAATTATAGAGAGAAGTGGGTAGTCTGGGTTTAGTCGTAAAGTAGCTGGAGGCAGTGGGTTGAAAGTAGTTTGTGTGAGGTTGTTATTTGTGAATGTTTGTGGGTACAGATAAAGTTAAGGGTGCAAGGCCAATGAAAGTATTTCCTGTCTGAAACGTAAACAACACGCGCTCGTGCTATTCGATTAGAATATTTTAACATGATGGATGGAGTGGTTTTGGTTTTAGTACTTAATAAGAAAACTGAGGCGTTTTACGTTAATTATTAATTCAGAGACCGATTATAATCAAATCACAATTTGATTTTATGTAAATTTCACGTAAAAACTGTCGAACTGTATCCCATTGCGTCCATGTGAACGTATTTGCAATTTCGCTTAGTAAAAATCGCTTATCGGTGTGATAAATTGAATCGCGTCTTCTCTTGGTTCATCATCATCATTATTTCAGCCGAAAGACGTCCACTGCTGGACATTGGCCTCCCCAAGCGTCGCATCCACCGGCTTTCCACAGCCTTGACCAGTTCATCGCTCCACCTAGAGGGAGGCTTTCCTACGCAACGTCTTCCCGGTATACAGTCGCCATTCCAGAACTTTTCGGCCCTAATGACAATCCGTTCTGCGAGCAATGTGATTTCTCGGTTATGCCCCGAAGACCATTAACGTGTTAATCATACCATAATCTAGGATTACAATGGTAAATATTTCAGATTATAAACGCTCACCTACTCTTGAAAACACTAACAATGAACCACGCTTTTCACTACTACTTTTCCTCAATCAGTTCGCACTAAAGTAAGATAAACAGCTGTTTCATTGAATGTTGTTTTCTCAATGTATCTCAACGGGATCGCACAAACATGCTGAGGTTAAACTCATTCTAAATATTTTTATGTTTTCGCGAAGCTTTCAAAATATTTTTCAATGAAATTGATTGAGTGTTTTAATGAATAGGTGCTCAACATTTCGAGCGTTTATTTCATATACAGTTGTGTTACCCAGGCAGTGTTGATATCTTCTATAGCTTTTCATAAACCATTGCACGTAAGAACATAAAACTTTTAGTATTTTTCTATGATTAACTTTACTTAATAAATAACACGCCTTTGTAGCCGTTTTATTCTATCGATGTTTTTATGACAGAGAATGCCTATAACAAGGTGCGACAAAGCTCGACCTAGAACCTATTTAATAAAACTGACTTAAATGACAGGCGAAAAACTTACAACCTGATAATTTCGTAAGTTTCTTTCATACGTTTTATGCTTTTATTAATCAGCACCTGTCATTAAAATGTAATTTTTTGACAAATATGACGCGTTTTGAGTTATATTAAACAGGGCCTTAGAGGTCAAGCAAAGCTAATTTTCTCGAACTTCGATAACTTATTATACAATCGCCCTATGGCCATGGTCTGCCACACGACTAGAGGTAACTGTATTATGTTGAGAACCACTGCTCTAATGTTTACTCCGCCTAAATGCATCACCTTGGGAAGTCGGTGACCCATTTCCGTTTTTGCGATTCACATAATAAATATATTTTCGTGTCAAATGACGTCAGAGGATGGTCAGTGTCGTGTTACTTTGCTCAAGGTTTACAAAGAAATCAATTTTTTTAAAGTTCTAAAAAATGCGATACTAAAATGTTCTCATTTTCATTTAGCTTTATAAATGTTAGCCCATATAGTGTTATTCTGATGTAGGTATATGGTATAAGCTACCTATATAACTGTAAAGTTTTAGTACTAGGGCGCAAAAACAAGTGATAAGCAGAGAAGTAGTACTTATTATTGGACCTGCTGAAGACTGTTTGTATATTTGTATTGTATCAACTCAATATCTTTTGGTATTAATGACTGCACAGCACATTTGTCAGTAGTCATTACTATGTACCAACCGTAAATCTACTATTTACTGTACCTATATGTCGTTCGTTGACTTGTGTGTGCCCTGGCAGTTGAGTGTGTCATCCTCTCTAATATCTCTCTGATTGTGGCACATGTGTTGGATCATTCGGTTCCCTACATGATGGTTGAGCTGAGTGGAGCCAATCCATGCATTTTGTTAGTAAACCGGCGCTGCGTTCGTAAATCAGTTGGGATTTGTTGTAATTTGGCTGCATCGGCCGGTTTATTAATCGACTTACCCAAAAGGAGGAGGTTCTATGTTCGACTTTATGTGTTTTTTTTTTTGTATATGTTTACCGATATCTCCGTCAATTGTGGACCGATTTTGAAAATTATTATTTTGTTTGACAGAGTATGTTCCGAAATTGGTTCCATTTTAATATGGTGAAGATCTGATGAAGAACTTCAAAGATATACAACAGAACTCTTTAATAAATAACTCTTGGGTTTGCTGCAAATTCATGTCTGTTTATTGTTTATACCATTTCATAACATAGGATCACGCCATCGCCAGTACGCTCAAAAGGGGTACGTAGATGTGTACAGTTCATCTTGGTACACTCTCATTTCACCGATAATGTTCAAGTTTCATGATATTCGGGTAATCTATTCTGGCATTATAGGTACCTTACTAAACAACTTGCCTATTTGGTAGGTACAATTAAAAGTGAAAAATAAAAAAACCTTTTTCCAAAAAAATACTACCGACTTCCAAATAAAAAACTACATAGTGAAAAATAACTTTAATTTGGTTTAACTTTTACGTGGACGTCTTTTTACATTTCACATATATATATATTTTTCCAATAAGAATGATGTGAGCAAATACTTGTACTAAAAACTGATAGAAAAGAGTGTCCGTGGAGTTTCTTGCACGTTCTTCTCCATAGACACCTTCTGACGCTTGCGAATGTGCAAATAGCTTTATCATTAGTTTGACAACTCAAAAGTATCTCTCAAAATCAAAATACTTCATTTCAACTATACCTTATATAGTTGAAATGAAGTATTTTGATTTTGACACTACCCAGTATTTGCTGTCGCGTGCAGTCGGGAAAAAACAATATCCAGAGGAAAAAAATCATTTTAAACCATCAAACCTCTACTGCCATATTAACACAAAGTAATTAAACGGCGGCGCATCGCAGAGGCATTGACGTTACCAAAAAACAACCCTTGCCCAACTCAATTGCTATTTATAGCAACAGAACCCAGAAAACCCTACAACTTTCTAGCCCATTTATCATCCAGTATTAAATTTCCAGCAAAATGTTAACAAGGACTTTATAAAAAATTGCTAAATAGGTTAACAGGAGACTTTATCTGTGGTTTTAGTATAAATTGATCTCGCATTCTACAAAAACTTCGTATTACGCTAGGCCATGTCAAGGGGGTAGTGTTATGTACCAACCACTGAGAGCATAACACAACCAGCTTAAGTTGGCCTAGTATTATCATAAAACTCCGTACTTCGCCGGGTCAAGGTGCAAGTCATACCAATGACGTGGTGTGACTGTACTGTACTTAAGTTCCATGTAACGCGTGCCATTCGGTATTTAGATCAGGATCATATCGTGTACACCTTGGGTGTACAAACCTTATTCGTGCGTGTAATATGGTAGCACAACCAGTATAAGTTGGCCTCCCATTACATTAAAACTCCGTACTTCACTTGACCAGGTCAAGGTGGAAGTGTTGCCACTAAGAACGGTCTAGTGTACTGTATTTCAGTTCGACGTTTTCGTACTATTCGGTATTTAGATCAGGATCATATCATGTACACCTTGGGTGTTCAAACTTTTCCGTGCGTGTACTATGGTAGCACAATCAGTATAAGATGGCCTCCTATAACATTTAAACTCCGTACTACGCTAGATCAGGTCAAGGTGGAAGTGTTGCCTCTGATCGCTGCCTACTGTACCTACTGTATTTCAGTCCATGTAACTCGTGCTATTAGGTATTTAGATCAGGATCATATCGTGTACACCCAGCCTTGTTTATGGGGTTATTCACTCTGCGATTGCGTCATAGGCTACCGAGATTGCTAACCACCTAATCGTTGCGGTGTTTCAAGTCGGAATACTCAGAATGGCCGATTTTCTATTGATTTTAAAATGGCAAGCGCCTTGCTAATTTTCCTGTAATAAATGTTGTTGGACTGATACCGTTTCCTATGGGAAGGAGTTGTTATATAATATATTTTTGCTAACTTGCGTACTTGATTTTAAAAGGAAACCCTGATTCTACACGTGTAATTCTGCGACATTCGTCCTACTTTCGTAAAATAAATTAAAATTCCTTAAGAATTAAGATTGGGGCGAATACGGAACAAATCGTGATGCCTTCAGTATTGACTCAATTAAGTATTGTTTGCATTCGTTACGCCATCGCCACAGTGCAGAATTTTAAATACATAGGGCTGTTCTCAAATTGAGTATGGGAGTTAAGATCGTGTCAACTCTACTTTAGTGGATTTTGGTAGGTTTCAGGTTTAAGAATATTTTGACAAAAATTTAACTTCAACTGACCACCTACGTCTAGTCTACGTCTAGTCTGTGATTAGACCTGTCGTACTGTATGGATCAGAATGTTGGATTGTGAAAAAGATGGATGCAAAGAGATTACTTGCATAGTTCTCACCAAACTTCAGGGCGGCCAAGAAGATTGGCGAAAACTATAGCATAGATGAGAATGTTGAGATGGATGGATGGAGTAGCGAAAATGGATAAAGTGAGAAAATAGTATTTTAGAGGAAGTTTGAAAATGGCGCCGGGGACAGAAAAGTTGAAAGGAAACCGTTTGTGCAGGTCATGTGATGAGGAGGGGTGAAACGCATGTTATTAAAAGAGTTATGAATATAAATGTTGATGGATGGAGAGGGAGAGGAAGGCAAAAAAAAAAAGATGAATGGACTGTGAGAGGAAAGGAAATCATGAAAGAAAAGGGAGTCAGTGATAGCGTGACGGGGAACAGGTCTGTATGGAAGAAAAAACGTGTTGCAACGATCCCAAGTAACATGTGATAAGGGCAGGAAGAAGAAGAAATGACCACCTACGTAGGTAGGTATATAGGATGGTGGTATGTCGGAGTCGTCCATCGATATAGATATAATTATGGTAGAAGATCTCTGGACGAATTCTTTCCCAAGGAGAGTTTCTATTCCACTTCTGATTTGAGTAGCAAATCTCCTTGTCAACAAATCCTAAATTATTTCGGTGTTCACTTTATGATCTGTCTCTTACAAAACTGCACAAATAAATGGCCTACATATTTCCGAATAAATGTTTAAATTGACCACCTTTTTTATGAGTTTGTTGGCTTTTGCATTTACGTCATTGGCCTCCTAAAAATGTTGTTCACGCTCTTTAATCCTTATGGGATGGGCAGATGTCCAAGTGCTGTCATTAGTAATACCGGTACTGGCCAGTTCTATCAGGAATCCGGGATACGTAGTGTAATGCGTCCAGGAACTATAAAACTTCTATTTATAGAGAGGCTAGGATACTCTTTATTTACTAACTGCTGGCGTAGATAGAAGGTGACTGTTGAATATGTTGCTAAGATTTTAGCACGTAGCCAGAAGTGTAATGAGATCCTGTAATCCTCCTATTTCAAATCTTTTTCTCATCAAGAAAGGTGAAAAAGTGAACATCACTACTTACTCTGCTATTTACGATTTGAAATTGCGAGATTTACTTATATTGCCCAAGCCAAAAATCGACTCTAACGTCACAAACCTAAAAGAGACTCGTAGTAGTCGTAGTGTCGCAAGGAATACAAAACAATTTAACCGTAAAAGATTGATATCGGTAACAGTATTCATTGCGTCTTTTGTACCAAAAATCGGCCAAAAAAACATCTTCCCCTTTCCTATAAATATCAAAACGCCACATACGGCAAGGCCCGAGTGGTTTACGATCCAAAACTAGATACAATTTACGATGGAATATCCCCCATATTAGTCACAAGTGGATGACTTTCGATCGATTCGATTATTTACTATGCGATTATCCTTGGCGCGTAATGTGGGATACTGATTCGATTTTCAAGTCACCGAGCAATTAGTTTTTTTGAGAAAGAAAGTTTGTGATTGTTTAAGTCTTCTTGAGGTGTGAAGGAAAGAAATAATATTGTCAAGTTACCAGTGAAAATATACAAAATGTGTATATATATAGTCCGACCTGCAAATGCACTCTAGGCAGTTGCACTTCCATTCCCGCTAGCCTTCCTCAATTATTGAACCACAATCATCGATAGACATTACAGTACGCAGTGGTCTGTATGATGATTGTACGGTAACAATGTTGAGATATCTCTATTTCCCACTGTTGAACTGTTAAGGGCTGAAACTAGAACTGATGTTGTGAGTACAAAAGTTTCTACACCAAAACGGCACATTTAACAGTCGAGAGCTGGCTGCCGCCTCTATGCTAGACAAAATGAAATTCTGTTAGCGAAAGAGATCATCAGAAATACCAAAATCAATGGGATTGACATGCGCTACCGAAGTGTCACTTGATCAATTACATTTTGGCATTTCTACAATCGCTTTCGCCGATTTAATGCACCTTTGTTTAACCCAAGTTGGCTCAACGTTATCTGCTTAACCCTTCTAATGCTATTCCCAGTTGATCTTATTTTTCACACAGCATTCTTCATCATCATTCAAACGTTCTATAACACGTCTCGAATGTTCTAAGCATTCATTGTTATGGTCGTGCAATTTGCCACGGTACTGAATTGATTAGCGATATCACTGCCATTTTATTGGCAGAACATCATACAGGTGGGTTTAGTTTATGTGAGGGAACTATAAATTAAGAACACTTATTTTTTCTAAGACAGGTCATGTTTTACCAATAATGTAATAATCTTTAATATTTTCTTACTGCACCGTAAGGGACATATTTTCATAAGAGACAGCAATAATTTTTTTTATTTATCATCATCGTCAAGTTACAATATTAACCCTGCCCTATCCTTTGTTACGTAAGAGCGAAGGGGTTGCTCTTCCCGCAGCGCCGAAGCCGACGCAGAAGCAACTTTAAAGTGTTTATTGCGTTGTTTTTGTATACATAACCTCAAAACTTAAATATTTTGAAAACTATTTATTTTCTGGGTTTAGGGGGAAAGGGGGTGTGGGCGTGTTCCCTGAGGCGGCGACCAGCCCGCCGGTTGAACGCGTCCCAAAGGGTCATGACAATTCGGCTGGTCCGAGGATACCGCACGGTCACCGGTGAGGTGGCGAGCCTCCTTGCCGTATTGCCGCCATGGGATCTGGAGACAAAAGTCCTCCCGCACATATGGGAGTGGCGCGAGGAGGCGAAACGCCGGGGCGAAACACCGTTGCCTCAACAAATCACGGCTCGGCGGACAGAGCTCCGGCAGGACGCCCTCACGTCCCTAGCCACCGCAGGAGACGTCCCGGGAGTCGGGAGTTGCAAGACGATTCCCGGCCAACGTAGGTGCGCGCTTGCGGACGTCGAGTAGCGGGTAGCTCGCCGTCCGACAAGGACCAGGCCCGAGTCGACGGCGCGATGTGTTCCAAGCACACCTCAAAGAGATGTCAGCAAAACTGACGGAGTCCTAGCGACCGAAGCCTGTCTTGGTCGCGGATAAATTTAAAAAGAGTTACCGCGGCCTTGGCACAAGCAACTGAAGGAACATGGGTGGGTTTTAGTCAGCAAAAGTCTGACACGACCTCCCGCTTTACCCAGAGCGAAGAAGTCATTGGATGAATTACAAACGAAAAAATAAACTGGGGGAAAGGGGGTACTCCCTAGGCCCCCCCGTCGCCCTACCCCTCCCCTAGATTTACCGGTATTGTACTTCTCGTGACCAGCAGCTGATTCCGGCGGCTTTTGCCAGGCCATCGGTCCACCTTGTTGGAAGCATTCTAACCCTTAATCACAGATACTTGAATCTTAAACCCACTGCTACGCCTAAAAAACCCACTCTCTCTTTTTCCTTCCCTTTCATTGCTCATCAAGTATTCTTTTTATTTCACATCACATTATCATCAGTTTATCGACCTTCATCTCCAAAGTCAAAGAAACAAAACTTTTTAAACTCAGTTTAATAATAAATGACGTTGTCATTAAGCTGAGTAAAAACCTGTGTCGCCTGACTACCCTCGTCACGTTGAAATGAATAATTTTGTTCTCAAATCTGCGATGTAGGTCGCTTTGCTGGATTTGGCTAACGCGCTTTTGGCTCGGGTCTCTCTATTTTCGACGGATTATTTTGTTTGAACTTCATGGTTTGCAGTGTTTCATAAATATTCTTGTTTACCAGCCTATGCATTATTTTGTTAGGTTCTGTCCAAACTATTAAATATTAAATATATTTAGTATATCGGTTTGATACGTTTTTACGGTTTAATCGCTGAACAAATTTTGATGAATTTTAGTACAAAGATAGATTAATGGAATAGGACATAAAATACTTTTATCCCGTGAGTACCTATGTTCCCATAGGATAGAAAATTTCTGAAACATACGCGAAGCCGCTGGCAGAAGCTAGTTGCCAATATTATAATAGCTGTTCAAGCTTCAATTGACGCTACAAAACCGGCGTAACAATACAAAATATACATGAATTCAATCCTTTTGTCCCAATATATTCTCGATATTTATTTTGAATACCTACTTTTAAACGCCTGGACACTTCGTAGCTTTTGGCCTATCACTTACCCAAATATACATTTAGATTTAAACTCCTTAAAGATAAACAATATTAAATTAAGAGCAGCAATGTCACGTTCCTTATTCTAATGTCGTCATATAGCATCGTTACACTTCTCTAAAGCAGTTGTCTATGGCCAGATCGCACGGCTAATGATCGCCATTATGACGTGATGGTAATCTCTTGACCCTGAGCCGTGGGAATATACGACAAATGGCGAACATCGTGGACAATACCTAGGAATTGTCTGGTAAGTTCTTGGTTGATGTTAGGTTCTTAAGTTACATGCCAGAGTTTGAAACATATTGAGACTGTGTCTGTAACGAAAATTATACAAAATGTACGAGAGAAAATTGCAAACGCGCGTTAGATGTTGTGTTCGGTTGAATGAATTTTTAACAGCCAATCGCATCACTTGACTTGTAAGTAATTTGTAACGCGACGATAATTTGTGTCTAGAAACCGGGGGTTATTAGTCTTGTAGTAGAACATTGAAAATAATATTGAATTTCAAAGGAAGGAAATTAGGTAAAGGAAGAAGTAATGATTCAATTAATGGTAATATGAGTAAATGTTAATTTTGTATCAGGAGCTTAAAATTCCGTAACAATTAGTAGATTAGCCAAATCTATGGAAAGCAAAGCTGAAGTATTGACTACAGAATTAAACTAGATTACAATTTATTTATACCAAAAAAAGTCTTCTCTTTCGTAGGTACATACAAATATATACCACATACACAAACAGCTATTTAGATCTGGAACTTCTATTTTCTCATTGATCTGAATAAAATAGGATCATAACCCATTTGAGTGTTACTAGTACCTACTACTTACTCGTAACTCCTCAATAATAATATATTCAAACTGATTCACAGCATTCATAGTCTAATTCCTATCACAAATCCCATTCATCATAATCTGTTTCAAGGTCCGGCTCTTCACCTCAAACTATAAACCTATTTACACTAGGAAGCCTTATTCAGGCTAATGACACAACGACACAACTTTGACTACGTCTACACTGTGATTTTCTTCCCCGTCCATCATTTGCTAAGCTATTATAGACCAGTTTTGCTTGTCTTCGCCAATGTTTATAGGGCTATTTGCACTACTTTGGATACGGGCTATTCGCCTGAACCAAGAGTATTCGTGGGCGGAGGGAATAGAACTAAAGGTGCAGTTAATACTGCAGGTGAATTCTGAGAAACTGTTTTATTGTCTCTAATATCCGATGCGGTTGACCTCATCGATAGGATTGTTACATTAAGAAAAATAGGGATCTTCCTTTCTGAATTTTCAAATTTTAATTCTGCTTATTTCTGTAAGAATTGTAACATTTGTAACATAAATGCGTTTAACACAATTCAAGTGTCCTTAGAATTCAGCAGCAACAATAAAACGGAGCTATCTACAATCGGGTTCAATACAAGAATAACCGCAACTGGATTTTATTTTAAGTTCACCAATTGCTTTTAAAGTTGCTAAATTTAATATCTACTCTAAAAGACACTTTCTCTCGTCTTCTTACAGTGCATTTTGAATTAATTGTATAGCACTCAGAACTGCCGACGGTTTCCCTAATTTCTATCGAAAGGGGCTTTTTATATGTCTTTAAAATTTATCTGTACGTCCCTTTGCATCGTAAAATCTTTCATTGCCTTCTGTGACCACACTCGTAAAATCCTTTGTAAAAAATACATGACCAACTTTATAAAATTCTTATGTCTATTTGGGATTCGTAGATGTTTCTATTATTCGGTTTACGACGTCGTAATGCCGTGTATGGTGGTTTGATGGTGTTCTAATGGTTTTTAAATTATACTAACTTTTCTATTATTGTTTCAGGTAATACTTTCTTCGTGTCATCATGAGGAACTGGTGAAATCATGCCGTAAACGATCGTCTTCGATTGGTTTGGAAAGTTTTATTGGAAATTACAGGTTTATTATAAAGCGCCAGTTAGCTAGAGATTCTAGAAAATCAATGACTAGCAATTAGTCTTTAGCTATCGGCAGAAAGTACTAAATGCCGCAGTATCTTAGACGGTCAGACACATTTGTTTCCCTTTTTCTGCAATCTTTAACTTACATAGCTCTAAGAAAATAATCGAAAGAAGATCAAAATTTGTTAACCTGACCTTTCGAATAGGGAACAAAGTTAAATACAGAAATCACAAAAATAATTCAACATTCATTCTTCTTACACGTTAAACACGGTGTGTAGGAGTACCATTACCAACGCCCGAGGCTTATTCATTCGATATTCCTTTTACTGCGATATTTTACCTTCATAATCCATGATATTTGTACCCCCACGCAACTGGAGAACATCTTTGCTAAAACAATTTGCAAATAAATTAGCTCAAGGCAAGTCAGTTAGGATAGCGTATTAGGACGTTTTCAGATTTGCTGGCTTTGGACTATTGTGCCCAATAATAGGATCATAATTCCTGTCTATTAATGTCTAGAATGGGTGGACACTTGGACAGGAGCATTAACCTTTAAGCTCATAATATTATTGCAAAATCTTTACCTTCACATCGCAGAGGTGTAAAAGACCTCGCCGTTTTGCTTAAAAAAAATCACACGCATATAATTGTTGAAACAAATACAAAATATAATAATATTATACAGAAGTAAAGTTTGTGAGGTTGCAGGGGGTAGTCTCTGGATCTACTGAACCCTTTAAATAATATTTGGCATGGAGATAATTTGAGACCCTGGAAAGGACAATATAGTTTGTATTCCCTTGGGATGATAAAACACTTTACGCGGGCGGAGCTAGTACAAAATAATGACGATGTATTATTAGTTAATGACTATAAACATGCTTTTATTTCCTCTTTTTATCTATTTAAGATATTGGTGATACCAATACTATCTTTTCTTTATCTCTAAAGACAACATAAAGCCAAGACCATACTCCTCCACACTTTTTGCTAGTTCTAAATACGGCTATATCTTTAGACTTGCCCTACCTACACGGAATGCCACAAGGTTCTATTCTGGTTCCTGCGCTGTTTAAATTAGACATTAATATCACATCCTACTTGGAATGAGACGTGGTGAATGCAATATAATTTGGCTTGTTTATGACTGTGGGTGGACGGGCGTGAGGTCTTATGTCTTAATATCTCTTGTAGTGGTATGAAAAGGGGAGGTCTGATTTTACGTAAAAGGAACAATTGAATGGTTCTCTCATATCTGATTTTATGCGACTGTAATAGTATAATATTTTTTCAATCTTCTACTAAATATAATTTTCACAAAATAGAGAGGAGGATTTCAGCATGCGTTATTATTGCATAATGTAATAACACCGATTGGAAGACGACGAATGACTTATAAACATGAACAACATAGTATATCATAACAAAAATACTAGTACCTTATCGCCTTCTTCATCCCCAAGTAAACATCACAAACGCTAACAAGGATAAACCAACACGGCTTGTTTTTCTTCCATCTCGAAGCAATTTCCATCTGAAGTCATGATAATATCAATTATCATGTTTCTCTAGCCCGTTCATTTTGTAGTAACGGCGGGGTCTACCCTGTGGCTTTGTTATGGCTCGACTCGACCTTCGACTCAACGTTTTGTTCTGGCGATGGAACAACCAAGGTTTTTATTAAGTTTGTATTTTAGGTGGGTCTAGTTGTAAATAAATTGTAACCTTTACATCACGTCTGTATTTCCCAACGGGTAAGGCAGAGGGGTACCGAAAGTACACCCACTTGTGCACTTCTGTCTCCTGCTTGATATGGAGGGAAGAAGAAATCATTTTTTCGTTTTTGATTAATTTCATTGCGAGATCCAAGACAGTTAAATTCATTCTCCAGACTTCGTCGAGCTTCATTGCCTCGGCGCTTTTCTGGAGGTCACCACTGTTGATTCTGGCTTTCAGGAGTTGCAGTGTTTTGGGAATAGTGAGGAGGAATATCAGTTATGTTTTTAAGGTTCATGTAATAGGGATCAAGCCTATTACCATCAACAAGGCACACATCCAAACTCCAGACTGCTACTGAGAAACTCTAAATGGAAAAGGCCAATAACACTTTGCCCGACTCGGGTATCGAACTCAGGACTTCATGCTCAGCAGTCCATGTTAAGAAACAATAACTTACAACTACAGTAACAACAGTTGATGAATATTAACATATATAAAACATGAATACGGAAGACACGATTGATTTGATGATGCATAATTCGTGACAGAATGGTGTCCAAAGCATCTTCTTAGACGTGAAAAGTAATTGTGTGAAAGTCGATCGCCTGTTCAAGCCCTTGAAACAGTAGAACCTCTATTTTTCACCCAAATTAATTGTTTTCCAGCCTTTGTTTGCTTTCAAAGCAGTTTACCTTTAATTTCCAAGTCAGTTCTAGTTCACCAGTTTGCCTAATGAGTGTTGGCATTTACCTAGTCGTTTTCGTTTAAAATGTTAACTAGGTCTTCAGCATTGAACTGGGATTTGGGTTTTCTATTTTGTTGGCATACAATTCGAAGCTTTTTTTTACCCTTGGGTTAATTGGAGTGAAATAACCCTGTTGCTGGAATTTCCCCTTTTAGGTCTTTCTCTAATTGCAATGACGTATTTAATGAGTTGTACTTTAGTGATATTAATTAACTTTAACTATAGAAAAAACTTTTTTACAAAAAATACTACCGACTTCCAAACAAGAAAACTACAAATTGAAAAATAACTTTATTCATGGAAGTCGGTGTCTTTCGTAAGTACCATTTTACTGCGTTATGGACACCGACTTCCAAAAATAAAGTTATTTTTCAATTTGTAGTTTTCTTATTTGGAAGTCGGTAGTATTTTTTTGTTAAAAAGTTTTTTATTTTTCACTTTTTAGTTGTACTTACCTAATAGGCAAGTTATTTAGTAAGTAACCTTAACGATAGAATAGATAACCCCAATATCATAAAACTTGAACATAACCGGTGAAATGAGAGATCTGCGTACCCCATAAGAGCGTACTGGCGTGGTGCTATTTATTTATTTATTTATTTATTTAAACTTCATGTACAATGGTGATACATAGGCGGACTTAATGCAGCAAGGCATTCTCTACCAGTCAACCTTTGGGTTAAAAAGGACACAACAGTGGTAGGAGTACAAAATAAAAAAAATGAAAAAGAACAATTATTAAAATCTGATATTAATAAACTATCTAACTAATAAAATACATAAATATTTTCTAAAACAATAGACTAATAAATATTATAATAAATACCATATAATTATTTTAAATGAAACAGAAATTTAAATATAATAACTATGACGAAGACCGAGCTACGTAAGAGAGGACAAGTAATAGTTCCGGATTCTACGCTTAAATGAAAATTTATTCTCAGCTTTTTTGATGTCAAGGGGAAGCACGTTCCAGAGTTTTATAGTAGAGACAGTGTAAGAATTAGATAGAAACCCAGTGCGGTGAGAAGGAATATGGAGAAGTAAGTTTTTGGAAGCTCGAAGGTTAAGATCGTGAGAACTGCCCAACACTTTAAAATATTGTTTTAAATAATCTGGAGTACAAGGATCGTTCATGATGTTGAAGAGCATGCAGAGGGATCTGAGGGATCTCCTCTGACGGATAGGCAGCCATTTAAGCTGAGAACGGAAGGAAGAAATATGATCATATTTACGGAGTCCGAAAATAAAGCGTATACAGTTGTTAAGAAGTCGATCCATTTTGTTAAGAAGTTCCTGGGATAGATCAGAGTAACAAACATCAGCATAATCGATTATAGGCAATACCAGAGCTTGAACCAAGGTGGTTTTAGTGCTAGACGGAAGAAAATGTTTAAATCTATAGAGAGACCGCAGTGAGAATGTGACTCTCTGACTAATCTGCGCAACCTGCTTATTCCAGCTTAACTTGTCATCAATGTATAGGCCCAAGTCTTTAACGTGAGGTGAGAGAGGGATGACGGTATTGCCGAAAATAAGCGGCAATAGAAGGCTGGTGTCCAAGGTTCGTAGAAAATACGAGCTACCAACAAGGATAGCCTGACATTTACTGACATTGACAGCAACCCCAAATCTACTAGATCAGTCAGCGATTGCTTGAAGGTCAGCATTCAACAGTGACATGCAGTTATCCAAATTGAGACTGTCAGATTGCGCGTAGAGCTGCAGGTCATCAGCATACAAATGGTAGGAGCATTTGAGAATAGTAGTAATAGAGTTAATAAATAAAGAAAATAAGAGTGGAGAGAGTATACCGCCTTGTGGAACGCCTGTTTCCAGAGCGCACCAATCAGATAGTTTCTGATCAGCACGAACTGCCTGCTGGCGACCACGAAGATATGATGAAAACCAATCCCGTGCCGACGAAGAAACCCCAATTTGAGACAGGATGGCCAGGAGAATGTCGTGGTCGACGGTATTAAATGCATTGGAGAAATTTATTAAAACCAACACCGTCAACCTCGAACCCTCGAAGCCGTTCCTGACGTCTTCAGTAACTTTAAGCAAGGCTGTGGCTGTACTATGGCCTGGTCGAAAACCAGATTGGAAAGGGGACAATAGGTTATTCCGGGACACGAAGGAGGATATTTGGTTCAGAGCAACTGCTTCCAGGATCTTAGATAGGAAAGGGAGAATGGAGATAGGTCTGTAGTGATTAGATAAGGTGGGGTTGGAAATTTTTGGAAGAGGGATGATGTATGCCTTACGCCAGGTGGTAGGAAACTCACCAGCCAGCAGAGAAAAGTTAATGACGTGTGTGATAATGGGAAGGATACTTTTAAAAATGAGGGATAACATGGATCTGCTCACTCCATCACAGCCGACAGCCTTGGACTTAATTGCAGTGAACCTTTTGAGGATCTCAGCGTCGGTCACCGGGGAAAAAGAAAAAGATTCGGGAGGTACAATAGGCATGGAAGTAATATCACGAATAGTATTATTCTTAACAACAGCCGTGAGCAAAGTTGATGATGAAAAGTGATTATTCAAATCATTCAGAGACATATGAGATGATACAGTATGAGAGGATGATTGCGTGATTCCAATTGATTTGAGAAACTTCCATATGTCAGCCGGTGAAGAATTAAGGACATTTTCACAAATGTATCGGCGTTTAGAAGCTCTTACCATCTGATTACAGCGGTTTCTAGCCAACTTGTACAGGTTCCAGTTCTCCTCACTGCGATCCCTTCTATATCTCCGAAAAGCCCTGTCACGCCGTCTCATCGCCAAACGAACTCCAGGACTAATCCATGGAGCCGGAGGGCGCTTAACACGGACAGCCCTGAGTGGCGCATGCGCATCGAAAAGCTGAAGCACGGACCTGTTGAAAATATCCACTTTCTCATCCACAGTTGCTGCCTGAGCAACTTCGACCCAATCAATAGCTTTGGCATCAAAATTAAGTTTGTCCCTGTTTAACCTCGCAAAATTCCGAAGAAACATAATGGCAGGCCACTGTTTAGGTGGCTTAATTTTGTACGACAGGTAAATTAAATCGTGTCTAGATAGCCCAGGGGCCGCAATCTGGCCATGGTTAACAACCAGATTCACGGAAGACGCAAGCATGAGATCAAGCCAGGTATCGCTTGTGTCAGGATTAAGATGAGTCGGATTGAGCGTGAGAAGTGACAGACTCGACGATTCCAGGATTGCTCTCAATTTGCGCGATCTTGAGTTATCCTTCGAGAGGTCGGTGTTGAAATCGCCCATGACTATGAGATGTTTGTACTCCGAAGAAACAGATTCTAAGAGAGATTCGAGAATAGAGAAATAATCAATAGTGGGTGGGCAGTAAACTACTCCAAGAACGGCCTTAACCCCTTTGACATCAATTTCAAGGATTAAGAATTCGGGATTACCGCTATAAGTTGTCGGAGAAGAAGATAAAATTTTGAAGCGGATGTCACTGCGCAAGTATATGGCAACACCACCGCCCCTTTTTCCCGTGCGATCATTGCGGATTAAGATAAAACCGGGTAAGCTATAATGTGTAGAGGGGAGTTCGGGCTTGAGCCAACTTTCCGACACCAGGATAGCGTGCAACGCCACATCACAAAATAGATCTAGCATCTCAGAGTGGTGTTGAGGGATACTTTGAGCATTCACGTGACATACATTAAAACAATTACTGAACCGCTGGCATTCACCACTTAAGACAGAGTTAACTGATAGAGAATCGTTTAAAGAAGAAAAGGACGTAGAGGAACTACGGCAAGAATGAAACGAGTCGTCGTCAGACATAATCATAGTAAAGCGTAAATAAATAGATATATAATAGATAAAATAAAATAATATAGATAATAGTAATGTGAAGATAAAATTCACTTAATAGTTGCATAACCTGCCGGCAGACTGTTCACAAACAAATGTATACTAAATTACTAATGCGTGCATCCGAACGCATACGTAATTCGCAAGTAGTAAAATACTTGGCATAGACAAGATATAAATAAAAAAATTAAAAAAAAAATATGACAGTGTCAGGTGACACTGACAGAACTTGTCAACAAAAACAAACAAAATTGGGTGCCGGTACACCGAACAAAAATCTGTAATGTGTTATTGTGCGTGCTTAGCGTATATATAAGAAACGAATGGGTAAAAAACAACTAGATAACACGCACAGACAGAAAACAAAGTGTACGAAATAAAGACTGTAAACATCCAATACGTAAATCGTTCAATAAATATTATTTCTTCTTTGCTATCCGCCTGGAGCGAGATGAAGCCTGTGCCGACGCGAGTTTAGAGCCAGCATTGGGAACCAGAGGAACCTCCTGTTCTAGCGATTTACCATGCTCTGTTCCAAGCGCGATGACCTCCTCCACACCGATCACCCGGCGCCGCATGCCGTTCCGGACGGCTTGACGTTAATGTTGCCGTCCCTGGTCCACACATTCGTCACACCGAAGAGCTTGCGAGCCGTTATAAAAGTAGACTGCCGCTGTCGTGTAAGGAATTCAGACACCACATAAGGAGAACCCTTCAGTTTCGTCTTGGTTCTCCAGATCTCGCTTCTGACAGCGGAGTCCGCGCACCGAAGCAGGATCGGTCTAGCATGACCTCCCGAAGCAGCGCCTAGTCTATGGCACACAGTCAGCGACGATTGAACCAGATCTGTTAGGCCGAGCTTAGTCTGCAGAATGGTTGCCACGGTTTCAGAAACCTTCTCACCTGGATTTTCAGGAACGCCGCCAAGCAGCAGAAACTTTTTTCTGTGACGCATCTCTATAATGTCTACACTCCTGTTCAACTCAGCAATCTGCAGCTGTAAGGCACTGAGAACACTCCAAACATGCTCCTTGAAGGCCGAAAAGTCTTTGTGGAGGCCGCTCAAGTCAGCTCCAGGTGGTGACGCTTTCAAATGCGCCTCAAAATCGGCCATCCGCTGGTTCAGTGAAGAGATAGCCATTCGCTGGGTCTTTGCAATCTCAGCTATAGTGGTCATGGTATGAGCCTTGTGTTTAAAATTCTGAGCCAAGTTAACAAGTGACAGCTCCGACCGACAAGTGTATGCAACTTGCAGTTAGGACATATGAATGCTACTGCCCACACAATATATGCTTAATGGTAAGCAAATTATTTATAATCTGTAAGAATTATGATTATAATTGTATAAAACACTAATTAAAAGTTAAAATTACTCAGAGCGTATATGTGTTATTTTTATTCACCTACCCACAAAAAAAAAAAAACGCTAGATGCTATGTTATGAAATGGTATAATCAATAAACAGACATGCGATTTCAGCAATCCCGAGAGGTTTGCCGTTATTTATTGAAGAGTTCTGTCGTATATCCTCGAAGTTCTTCATCAGATCTTCACCAAATTAAAATGGGACTAATTTCGAAACATTTTCTTTCAATCAAAAAAAGATTTTTTTAAATCGGTCCACAATTGACGCAGATATTGGTGAACATACAAAAAAAATAAACATACTTGAAGTCGAACATAGAACCTTCTTCTTTTTGGTAAGTTGGTTAAAAACAACACACTTTTGTTTTTAATCTTCTAAAACAACAGAAAGCCAAGTAATCTCCAAGAACCTAAATCAAATCTTTATTCCTCCCTCATGCCTGCCAAGTCTTATCAGCCAGACAAATTATTGAAGGAAGCTCCTATCTCTTGGAGGATTCAACCGGTTCTATCCCCGGACCAACTATGTTGTGACTTGTGGGCGAGAGCAGCATTCCCAAAACGATCTGAATTAATTGACCCTACAATTAAACGGACAGGTTTGACGTATATCCAAAGGCTCCTGTTGGTATGGAAATACAGCTCATACGGGTTTTATTTTTAGCATTGAGTTTAACGATGTCTTTGACGCAACGCTTAAGAAAATAAATATATTGCATGATAGACAGAGATACACTCCAGTTTCTATGAATAGAAAAATACCCGTCAAAAGATAATATTTAATTTTCTCTCACCATCCGTCTTCAGCAGTCCACTGCTGGAAATAAGCCACTCAGTCGCACCGAGGTGCGACTCTTCTTTCTCCATTCTCAGAATATATTTGTCTCGTTCCACTGAAATGTGCAGAGATCTAAGCAACAGTATTTAATGATGTTGGCAACTTAAGCCATGACGATAGGTCAAAGATCACAGAGCTGCAATGAGTCTAACAATCTCTTGCACTGATCTTTGCCCTTCGAAGCAGTACGGTATAGCATTTTCTTTAGTTGACTACTATTTGTAATAGTCAATAAATACACTTACTTCGTGTACCGTTAGAATTTAGACCGTTTTAATTTGGTATACTTCACGAATATTGCAATTTGCAAAATCTTATATCAGTAGTTAAATCATAATTTTGCTTCACCATTTTCTGTAAGAGAAGAGATATTTATCCTGCAGTGGTACCACTGTACATAAATAGACCGGTATTATTATTGAAGAGAAGAAATATTCCATAAAAGTTGCAGAAAGCAGCTTGGATGTTGTTTCAAGTTATAGACAAGACGGGTTGGCTACTGCTAAAAATATACACACCTATCACATGAATCACGTCATTGAGATCAAATCTGATAACAGATTAGTTTTCTCAGTTAATTACAGAAATAACTTGTGCCTTATAATCGTCACAGTAGCTAGCGTTAATAATCAATGACGTTGCCTCGGAAGTCGGTTTTTGACGACAAAATTTTTATGTCCTCTGTAATCTACACGACGAGGAAGAAGTAGATATTCTACTTCGAAATTTCCGAATTCCATCAGGAGAGTTTAACATAACTTACTACAGAATACCACGACTTTGTAGTATATACAGAAATAACTTTATTGCTCCTGATACCTTCAGCAGGTTAATGGTGATTGTCTCTTAATGACAGTTTTTGCTGTAATGGCAAACGGGTTATATTATTAGTTGTTTTTAGTACCGCTCACAACTTTTATGTTACAATTAATTGTATTATTTGTGCTTACTTATGTTTTTTTGTTTACTGTGTTTGTTTTAGCACGAATATGTATTTCACCAATGCTTACATAGATTTGATACTATACAATAAATGTTCCATGCTTTTTATTGCCTGATATGTATATTCTTACAAAATCGCCGCAGTATCCTTATTTGCCTCTAAACATCACACTAAAAATAAATCTTTGTAAGAATACAAAGCTGAAGCACGACACCATCCAATTTAGCAAGACATCTCGAAAGATATAGTTCTTTCTTTCTTAGATCCATTTAAAGAGAACAATGGAGAGGTTGGAAGGTCAAGCTGTAATGGTCGTTGATGCAAAACGTGAACCGCAACGTGCAACTACGATACAGCGATAAGAATTTGCACGATTCTCTGTTGAATTTCGTAAATAAAGCGATGCAGCGCTTTATATATATTTATCATTAAGTATACTTTAAATGCTAATTGCTTGATTATTTCCTTTAAAAGAATTTTCCGTAATAATGATTGATGTTTGATAAAAATCTATAATGGTAATGCTATTATTATCTCTTGTACCTTCTGTTTATTCTTTCTAGTTTATTTGATGTGACAGTGTAAGTTTTGCTGTTTGATCGTTGCTATCTTGGTAATACTGGTAAAAACGGGTTCGGTTATCAGCCTGTGGCTACAAATAATGCAGACGTTTTGTTCTTCGCAACACGTTTCAACAATTTAAATTTATCTTGTGTACATTATTTTGAAATACCTGCTTAAATTCCTAAGGAATAGTTTCGATGAAACTAATTAGTATCGGCTTAAATACATAACAATCAAAATTAATAGAAGAACTTTGAGAACCTATTTACAATTCTGCAAAACCCTGAATGTGCACTAATTCTATCTGACTGAACTGTTAGGTCCATGTGATTTTAGATATTAAATATTTACTCCTTCATACATGGCATATTACATATTAAACTCTTTGAATTTTACAAAGCAAGAACAATATTGTATTAGGATAATAATATTATTCTTTGTTCGTTCGTAAAATGTAGAAAATTATTTCAGTGTCAGTTCCGTTTACGTTTCTATAATTTGAATAAGTGCCCTGGAGAAATTCATGAATACAAAATCATATTTTCCTAAAAGGAATAAAAAATATAAAGATCATAATAAATTCAATACACACGGTAACCTGAAATGCATTAGGAAGATCATCGCTTCTGTTCAGGTTTTATCGGATTTTTACGTATAGGTAGTATAGCTATAATATATGGGTAGTAATTTGCTAGTTCTTGATCCTTCTTTTCTTTTTTATACTTCTATTCTTTAAAAAAGAAATGTTCCTGTTGAAAGACGTCAATTGCAGGACATAATATGTCTCCCCTATGCACCTGTGCATCTCGCATTCAGCGGATACTAGTGATCTTCACCAGGTCATCGGTCCAAATGAAAATTGCTTTATATTAAATAGTTATTATCTATGAAAAAAGCTCCCGTCTATCTAAAATATTAAACTTTCCTGGGAAGTAACAAAATTATTTTTATCACAAAAGCGTTCTTGTTAGTAGCAAACAATTAAAGACATCCACTTAAGCAATGGTGAAGGGAAAAATCGTGAGGAAACCGGCATGTCCTAGAACTAAAAATTCGAAGACATATGACATCCACCAACCCGCACTGGGCCCGCGTGGTGGATTATTATTACTATTATTCCCTCTCTCACAGAGAGGAGGCCTGTATCGCAGCAGTGGGAACATTATAAGGCTGATAATGATGATGACTGAAGCAATTCACGGAATATGATCTTAAGCATGATCTCAGGTTAAAACGAGGTACCGTATATATCTTGAAAACGCTGATTTGCCAAGATGTTAATGTCGCCATTACCATTTAAATTTTAGTGAGATTAATCTTGAAAGCCGACACTTTAGCGTTGTTTTGATATTTTGCGAATTTTCAACAAAATTTGGGAGGAATATTTTATGTATAAAGTTTTCGTGTTCAGACAGACAGACGGACACATGAGTGAAAGCAATAGGGTTCCGTTTGGACTGACCGAACCCTAAAACGGTCTTTGTCCTACAGTGGAACAATAACAGACAGATATTATTAAATCCATATATTTAGCAGATGACTTGCTGATAACAAAAGATGCTTATAAAATAGTCTCTTCTTATAATGAAGTATCGTGCTCTGAAACAGTATCTCTTCCCAACAACCAACAGAATATAAATCTATCCAGGGCAAAAACAACAAAAATGCTAGTAAATTAATTAGTACTGAACTACAATGGAGGGAGTGGGTTCGATCTAGGCGCGGCACAAATGTTAAATGAACGGAATGCCCGTTAACCTAATGATGACGAATGTAGGCCAATTTGTACCACTTGTGTGCATATTTTAATTTAGCAGGCTGACGGAAATTTTGGTTTCATTTTTATGGGGACCGTGGACCAAGAGAAGTGGTAACACTTTGGCTGTCAGAGAAATTTACTGTTTTGGTCGATTTTTTTTGTTCTGTGTCTTCCATATTTTTTAAAACAACCGATATTGACTACAGTTAGTTCTTGGCAACCTTTCTAATAGTCTTATAGGAACCAAGGCGAGAGCATATGGGGCATAACATTGATATTTTCTATCAGAAAATGACTCAAACGTACCATACTTCACAATCCATAAACCTTGAAATAACCTCTAATTTTTGTCTTAAAGCTTATTCCAATTTGAGCAAATGCAAACAAATTTTTCTTCCCAGATCAACATATTTTCGGGTATGACTCAAACAGTACTAAACTCAATACTCAGGAGCTAAATAAGGCGAGACTACAACAGTTAACGTGGGTGTTTAAAAACTTCCAAATTGCCGTGAATAAGAGGAATTATGAGTGCACATTCCTGTCCCAAGGCTCAAGTTACCAACATAAGTCATTCCATGTTCAATGGAATATTCGAGTTTTTTTTTTAAATCTTCTTCATTTATAATATATCTAGCTTTTGCAAGAAGCTGTGCCTGGAAGTCGAGAACTAACCGAAGGGAATGTATTACCGGGATTAAAATTCGTATGTCCTACTGTAGGTATAGGCCCTACCCTACTTATACTCGTACTTCAGAAGTTCAAATATAGAATAAGCAAGTCCGTTGAAGCGAGATTGATTAATAAGCGACTGAATATCTAATCATCCAGACATACAGACTTTCTCGTTCGTAATATTGGTACAATCCTAAAGTACGATGTAACTAATGCATCCTGAATGCTTTACTATCACTAATCTTCGAACCCGATTTTGCTAAACATCTTCCTTAAAATCACTACTAAGACAAAGTTTCCCTCTTTGGTCCTCAAATTAACTTTACTAAAGTTTATTTCTGGCTGCAAGTCTGGAACTACATTTATCATTCAATTAACTCTGCTGAGCCTTTCTTGCGCCATCGCAGACAGATGGTTAAGCCTGCAAAAGCCTTTGCAAAGTCAACATGTTCTTACTGCGCATATTTTTCGATTTTTATCTCACGTGTTTTTAACTGATACCAGATTTGAAAGACAGTAAAATTCCTTCTTAGCTCTTTATATTTATACATAAAAGCATGACTTTTTTCCATGGGGATAGGCAGAAACTACTGAAGCCGCATGCTACGATACGAACATCTAGTCATACAGGCACACCGGTTATATAGGTGTCGGTTTAGTTCTTTATATTTTAAACTATAATATAATAGGATTCAGTCTATCATTTCTATATTGAACAACCAACAAAAAATACATTGGTTGCAATTGATTGATTTGTAGATCATTCTCCACGTTTGGTAGCTAAAGGTTCTGAAGTTAAGAATAAAATCGTGAGTAATCCATCCTCTCCTCATAAGGAACAAGTGACATAGGAAGTGTATGTATATGGATAAGACTCGGCGCTCTCTGACCACCCCGAAAGGAAACTAGAATGCGGATAATGTATGCAGGTGTCTGATTCACATCAATATTTAAAGTATGGAAGCACGGTTTGTTTACTACCAGCGATGATCGGAAGTTGCTGTTTAAAAGGATAATTCGATTCCCGTTTTTTGTTTCACCTTCCGTATTGTCATTAAGCTTTATCTTCTGGTAGTATATTTCAATTCCGCATTTAGTCTTGTATCTGCTACTGGCAATTTGTTCATGTTTTCTTAATAAAATATCTTCGTATTCACATTCTTTTGTTTCCATTACACGTGGACAGGTAGAAAATATGCATATTAGTTTTTTTCCATGTCATACCGTACTTCAGACGAATTTTATTTTGTCCGTTTTGTAACAGTCAAAAATGCAAGTAATTCTGCACTGCATGTAGAGTGAAAATGTAGAGACTATTTTACATAATTGTGTCGTTACGAGAATTTCATCAGCAATATTGAGTCAACTACAGAATTCATTCATCCAGAACACGACCTTGTTGCCGGTTATCAACTTACGGTAAATTTTACGACCTTATTGTATGAAGACTAGGTAAATTCTGATAAGATAGATAACATTCGCAAACCCGCAAGGCAAGCCCCCTCCAACGGCACCTAGCCACTCTGAAGAGTCTGAAGCCAGTACGCCGCGCGCTTTGTCCACGAACGGACGTACCGCGCCTTTCCTCAAATTAACACGACCACCGAATAGACAAACAGGATACTCCGCATTCGGAATAGTGATGAGAACAAACAATAGTGACGTTCATACCAAAAAGGAACCGTTCAAATAGTGCTGCCCATAACTTACTGATTGATGTGAATTCGCTGACCTTGAAAATCGACTAGAAAATGGATTAGTCACAGTTTTTTTGTGTTTATTAATTAAACGACATTGATCAAGATTAGTGAGTTAATTACAATAGAGATGGGATTCGTGTAATCGATTTAATTATTTATTTAATAGTGCGGGAAGTGGTAATTTTTAAAAATGACTATGTTGGCGGTGAAGAACTTTTTCATGCCGGAGAAGAGAGTGGATTCTCCGAGGTTCTCGAGAATGCCCGAGGCATTAATGAGGTCCATACGACGACGCTCTTTAAGAGTAAAGAGGACCAAGTCGTTGGTACTAGTGAACGAAAAGAGGAAATCCGGTGAGTGGTAGCGTATGAGTCTTCTTTATTTTATTTAAATTCCTTATATTGATACAGATGTTTAATATGAACATTTGTGTAGTCTTTGAGGTTTGAGTTCTCTTTTACGTTTTATTACTATGTCAGTTTTATGTTAATGTTCGTTTATTTTTTTATATACTTGTAAGAATTAGTTTATGCAATAACACGTGCGTCAAACACGCATAATGCTGAATGCATCTCAAATTGTTAAAAGCGTTTGAGGATATTTTTTTTACCTAATTTGTAACTAAATTGTCACAGTTTATTATGAACCTTACTCGTCAAGATAATAACAGCTCTAATTTTACTCAAACGATTTTTTCCCTCCTAATGACACCTTGTCCAATAATTAAAAACTGCAAAGGCACCATTATGTAATCATCATTAATGGCTTTGATAACTTAAACCCCTTCATTGAATTTTTGCGATAATATCAGGTTCAGTAATTAG
The DNA here is from genome assembly GCA_947562075.1 of Orthosia gracilis. Taxonomy (NCBI): domain Eukaryota; kingdom Metazoa; phylum Arthropoda; class Insecta; order Lepidoptera; family Noctuidae; genus Orthosia; species Orthosia gracilis. The sequence goes on along the minus strand of OX387272.1, from coordinate 46,552,485 downwards.
AGATTGATTTTAGATAGAAAAGCCATTTAATTTACCTTGCTCAGAATAGTAGCCAATGATTAGAAAACAATTCGGACTGAATTATTCATTGCACGAACACATTTTGCAATACTGCGTAATTTTTAATGCCTAGTTTGCTCTTTACATTATTCTTCCGTAAAATTGTAGCTATTGTTGCTAATAACGTAATCAGTTCATGTTTGAACCACAATATTTGCATCTTGAATTTTGTAGTAAAACAAAGTGCAAATATTTTCGACGAAATATTTTCACCTTGTTTTACTACATCATTTATTACCTCTATATCTTTAACTACAAGAATATTACCCATTGTAGCGAATAACGTAATAATTTCATGTTTGGACGATAATTTATAATATTTGCAACGTAAAACATTTGAAAATATTTGCACTATGTTTAACCATTTAGTTTATTACTTCTCTATCTCCTTAGCTAACAAGAATATTACCTTAAGCAATTACTAAATAATTACGACGTATTTGAGAATCCAAGACAAATAAGTATACAATTCCAACTATATTCAATTGTCTTTCTTATTAGTAATTCCATTTTCCTCCAGAGCTTTCGTTCTACGTGTGGTCATTTGGAAACTTTACCGTCATAGTTCAACATCATATAACGTGACATCATTAAGCATTGTTTCATGTGCTTCTATGTCATATTTTAAATGGTCACTGGCCATAAAAATGATCATAGGTACCCACTTGTTTTAGTAGATGCGACCATTGTTACCGGCCGTGTCCTATATTGTTGGGCTACATATTAATTGGGTGATTTGTAGGACAGTGGTTTAATCGTTTTTTGTCCAAATCTAGATGATTAGAATCCGGTCTGTATTAGCAAAAAATATTTCAATTGAATAAACCCATTTCACGCTTGTTACATTACAAACGAATTCTTGAATACTGTTACAGTAATTCGCAGTGTACCCATTGAAATAGAAGGCTGCTCTGCATACCAATTAGGTGGCTACTCTCATTTCTTTTGTTTTTTCTCCGTCGCTACCCGAGTTCACCTTAACATTTTAATTGAACTGCCTGATACAGATCAACAGATTCTTATTGCAACGTTTCGTAGTCTTATACAATCTTTAAGTTACTACGTCTCAAAGTTTTTGCAATGTCTGCTATTTACATTGTTCTTTTGATCTTTACTGCGCATTTGACAATATTCTTATATTTAAAGATATACAAAAACCATATGTTGTGCATTTATAGGTCTTTTATAGGTCACATGTGGTCTCCGGTCTTGTTTGTGCTCCCAAGCCTGATTGTTTATCGATACTGTTATGTTATATTATACTTGACATGATTCCCATATTTTTATCGCTGCATCGTATGTTTGCACGACATTTACCTTTTCAATCTCAATAAAACTCATGTTTCTCAGTACAGCATTTCTAGAAATTTATTTGCAAAATAATTTGATTTTTTATCTGCTTGAAAAAGTAAGATATCTAAGTTTGTAATAAAATATATGAATAACAACGTCTACATATTAAAAGGATTGTAATTATGAGAGGCGAGGAGGTACGGAGAGTCAGGCACTATTCTCCGTTCAAAAGCCGCATAAATGAGACGTTTGATTGCTTAGAGATTGATGACATCCAGACGCTATAAAAAACGATTAAAAGACGATGTTCATGAAAATCGATTAAATCTAACTTATTAATGCAAGGGCTCGGTTGATAGATAAATATTTCTAATCTGTTGCACATTTATCTGTTGCGTTGCGTTCAGGCTTGATTAACTTTTAGTTCGATGAGTTCAGCGATAAAAATCTTTTTATGTAAAGTTAATTGGAGGGCAGACATGCAACGACCGCTTGTCCAATGCAAGCGGTGTATGAGTTGTAAAACTTTAATTCTGTTAATTGAATTAATTTCATTAAATAAATATCATGTTTGGAATTAATATGAAATGTTTGTAGATGGGTTTGATAACGAAAGTAATGCCTGCTAAGTGGTTTTGGAATTGTTTCATAAAATTATGCTTAGTCGCTTTGCATTTAAATATTAAAAAAGACCACATCCTTATCCATAAATAAATATGTATTCAAATCGACATACCATAAACGCTCAGGTATTACAATATATTGACAGTTCTAATTGACATTACATTCTGCGGTTAAATGATTATTAATATTGTTAATAAAGTAAGCAAATACCTATCTAGTTTACCCCTACTACGAAACCTCAACAAAAAAACCAAAAGTAGTACGAACTCTCAAAAAATTGAGTTGAGTAAAAAATGTTATATGTTCCCGCTGCTGGGACACAGGCCTCCTCTCTGTGAGAGAGAATGGTCCGTAATCCACCACGCGGACCCAGTGCTGCGGGTTGGTGGATGTCACATATCTTCGAATTTTTGGTTCTAGGACATGCCGGTTTCCTCAATTCGGTTGATAATTGATAAAGATAGACTTAATATTAGTAATAACAATAAAGTAAACGTACAGTTTAAAATAAACGAGCTCTTAAAAATAGTTAATATTAATAGTATAAATATAGTATAAATAAAGTAATAATAAAGTAATAAATATAGTATAAATCGACTAAAACCTTTATTTCCGCCAACGGACAACACTAATTATGAGTAAAATGCACCTGGCTAGCGCGTGCCAGCCTAAATGTCACACTTGACGTTACAAAACCAATTAAACTTGACCCCTTTTAAAAACAACAACTTACCATTTAATGAGTTCTTTTACAATCGGTTGAATAGAGTTCGTATTTTTTCTTAATGGAATTTACCGACCTAAATTTGTATGCAAATGAGTATATTTTTTTTTAAAGTATGTAAAAAAGAAACAATTTTCTTTTTTTGTAAAATATTGTCATCCGTTCGTGGCAGTTTGAAATTGTCATAGTTGGAATGTCAAACTAACAATTACATTATAATAAACGTTAGTTTTATTTTTAAATAAATATCTGATGTTTAGCTTCATGCATTGTATTGCAATTTTATTAATAGATTTAATGGGACGATTTGTGGAATTTTGGCAACGTGTGACAATATGTAACAGTAGAATGGAATTTTATAATCTTCAGCAACATATTTTCGTACTTACTATCTTTTGCCACTATTAAAGACTTGCAGACGAGCCAAGTGAATCACGTGTTTGGACGTGTGAACTTAAAGATATTGCAGATTCATACATAAATAAGCATTTACTAATAATAATATGTATTATACAACAAGTTAACATAAGACGGCAATATGTTGGCTGAAGATTTGTATTCTAAAAATACACTACATTACCAAATCTACTTAGGGCTACTTAGGGTTTTACGACACAATGTACTTAATGTTATTTATTGCAAAACTATCTTAGCTAACTTGTCTTCATATTTTTTTTTCAGTTGTGACGCGTTATCGCAAAACTATTTGCAGCTAACTTTTTGTATCTGACCTTACAACATTTAGCCTTGTTCGTGAAATTAAAAAAAAATAAGAGACACCCATGAATACGGGACGAGACGACCTCGTGTGAAACACGCGTCAAAACGTCTTTTATTCTATTTTTAAAATTACATATTATTATTTTGACGCCTGCCTCATGCGTGGGAATCAAATAATATTATTGCGTATTTTGTCATTGTTTTAGTATTTTTTACAATGTAATTGTATTTTTCTTATTAAGATAAACTGTGTTGAAATAGCCTCTCAAACGCACGTTGTATTGTGCGTTTAGAATACGTCATCAACCCATCGCCTCATCTCAATTTGACATGCCACAGATAGCCTGGCAACTCTTAAGCCTTTGCAAATCTGGCAAGGTGGCTTGACATATAGATCGTACGGATATAATAAGTACGAGTATGTTTGGAAAATGCGACTGAAATTAAAATAAATATAAATGAAACATTATGTAAAATAGTTGGTGAGTAGGTCTACCTATTCATTGGCAATGAAATATAGCCATAATGCCTGTTAGAAAAAGCTACAACAGTTGATTCAGAATAAGACGATTTGTACTAAAGAAATAATTCGTAACGTTTCGTGTTTTATACCACGACCTAAGTCCACCACGACCGTATTATAAATTGTGTTTTTCCCAACATTGTGAAGAAGTTACCTAACATGTACACATATACAGTAAGACTACTTTTGAGAGTATTTACCTACACCCCCATCTCTGTTGGACCCCGTCCAAATAGAAGCAACTTTGATTAAAACCTATATTTGCTCTCATTGGTGCATTTGAAAGGTAGATATCCCACTGCCAGATATGTAAAAGTATCAAACTGTCGATCTATGGAAAAAAAATAAAACGGTAGATTAACTTAACATATCTACTCTAAGACCCAGTTGCACGACATATCTAACTATGAAGAGAATTAAACGCTAATCTTGATTAAAACATCATTCTGTCTCCGTCAAGTCAACTTCAAATGGTTTACAAAAAGAACGATGATCTTTACTCTGTTAGTGCTAAACGCATTTGCATTTAGTGATTTGTGGTGCAACTGGGCCTGAATCTACGTCATGACGTGAAATGAATCAGAAGATTGGCAAACACATTATTGATTCATCTATCGATCTTTCTGCCAACTGGACGACATATGTTTACTATTATTAAATGGGACTTCGTCACATAATTTCCAATCACTGCGACTCCTGAATCCTACCAACCCAGCTCATCAGTGGCAACCACTAGAAAAGCGCCGAGACAATGAAGCTCGACGAGTGCCCGAAAAATGATTCAACTGTATTGTATTCAGGAACGAAATTAATCTGAAAAGAACAATGAAGTATTAGAAAAATACATAATTTCCACTTTCCAAAATTGAGCATCAATAAAAAAATGTTCAAACGGCTAATAATAAATAAATAGAAGCGGTAATAAAGAGGGTAAGAACTCATTGGCCAACACAACAAAATAATCCTCCGCATCGCAGTCATTGAAAAAGTGGCCAGAACACTGGCAGTATTACCACATTTACTATGGCAATAAGACCGTTCATTGCTACAATTAGACCAGCATTATACCATCAAAAACAAAAGAATAAAGCTGGCCACAATAACTATATCCCACTAAACTCATAAACCAATAAACATGAACAACATGGCAGGTAAAAGCTATCCAATATAAATGCAAATTGCCCATTGGAAGCAGTGACCTAATATGGGGGGAATTGGGTCAGAAGTGTCGAACAGGCCATTGGATCCAGTCCAATTCCTCGCTCGCTGGCGCACCCCTTTAGCACCAACCTTGAATCTAAATTGACCTCTTCCACCTCTGAGCTAGGAATTGTCTCCAAATGTTAATGAATGGTTATAGAGACAATTCAAGGTGGTAATGTTCTGGATCATTGTGAGGGATTTTGGTTGGTAAAGTACCGGTGTTTGTTGCTCAAACCGTTCTGTAAAGTACCTTACAAGGTTCTTATGTGTTACGCACAAACAATTACAATGGTGTTCTTAAAGATTGCTTAGAGATTCGACTTTTTTTCGTCGTTTAAAAATTAGCTATCACCTCAGTCTGACTGCTCTCAAAATTGTTAATGTCAAAAATTCTGGCAACTGCTCAAATCAATTAGCTGATATATTTTCTATTTGCTTTAGAAATTTGCACTACTGGTTAGTATTTAGTTATTAATAGACAACATACAACCTATTGCTTTCGTAGAAAAAACATCGGCTCCTGACATGAGTTAAGCCAATCCGATGAAAACAGCGGCTCTGATGGCACCTGCCAAGCACTCAAGCCCAATTCTTCTCATCATAGTCAGTCTACAGTAGTCCACATAGGAGTCCATTGACGATTCTCAGCAACCGTCATGCTCATGTTTTCGCCCCCAAGTAACCTGCGAATATTGATTCTCCACCAAGCCTGAGGCTTCACCAAGACCACAGACAATATAATACTAGCATTACCAAAACTAAGCTTTATCACATATCATTTGTAGCTTCCTGCGAAATAAATTATTCAAAAACGTATCACCAATAAAGAATACCATTGATCTTCCACCTAACTTCTGTCCAAACTTAATTTCTTCCAACAAAGACAAACAGAGAATAAAACCTGACTATTAGGGAGCATACAGACACTATCGAAATTGCAAAAGTTTCGCGCGCCCGCGCCGAGCTCATAATAAATTCATTTAATGTCGGCTTACACGGGAAGCTGTTGCATCAACACAAGTTATGAGAGGCAGAGGAGGCGTATGAATAGGGACCAGAATTTTACTTCTGGAAGGTATAAGAGATCGCGATTTTCATCCGTAAAAATAGAGGTAGAAGTCTTATGGTGGCTAAAAGTTAGCAGAGTCAAAAACGTAGATAAACTGTATTGATACTCGTACCATTTCTGATCTAGAACCCAAGCATAATCGGCTTACAAAGTTGGCCTCTCTGTCTGTGAAGAAGTGGGCCGTAATACACCGCGCGGCCCAGTTGTTGGATGTCACTTTTCTTTGAAATTTAGTTCTAGGACTTTTCGGTTGTCCTTAATGCAACCGAAAATCCTTAATGTTTTTCTTCACCGTTTCTCTGCCAAAAGGTTCAAAGTCCTGATAACAACATATCAACATATATTCTTCTTCTTTTCGTGTGAGGATGTAGCCACCTCTGGTGTCAGAGTTAATTAAGACGCCTCTGCGAACCCCACAGGCTTCTGACTTGGCTGAAATTACGACAATGTTGTACGAAAATCTAATGGACGGGGACTTTCAGCCGACCAACGCTAATCGGTAATAGGTCGTGCGAACGTCTGATCAAACATACCTGATAAATGATATAAATGACAACCGCACGATGTTTTCCATCATCTCACCATTTATATGACCACAGTGCACGCAAGCATGCGATTACCGAGTAATTGCATACTATTAGTACTGCACCTCGCTATAGACGGACAGAATTGCGGTAGCCAGTTCTGTCTGTCTATAGTTTTTTTCTTTATGCGCTTGATCGATATCGCAACTTTCTCCTCCACATTTATCCGTCATATACACAGCCAAACTGTGAAAATTACCACCAGCATAATTATGTTTCCTTCCAGCTTGAACCCGTCCTTCAAATCAAGAAAGTCCTCTCTCACTGGCTCAATTGTAGACCTCTTCCGTCACTTTCCACCTGGCGAGATCCAGGTCAAGAACTGACACAACAAGAAAATCATGAACTAAAAACTTTTGATCTGGGGGGCGACCATAAGCTCTTAGAGTAAGGTTATTTTAGGTGTGTGTAAGGGACAGATTTATATGACTTGTATACATCTGTCACTTACGCGATATCAAAATTACTTTACTCTAAGAGCTTATGGTCACCATCATCTGACTAAACAATCACTTAATGCCACGAGTTCATGTTATCACGAAAAAAAAATTCGAAAACTTTTTATATCCTTACCAGCCAGTTACTCCTATTGCCGCTTCCTCCGATGACTTAGATCTCTACTTGCCAAGACGAGTGCGCCTAACAATTTATTGGGGTCAGCGTAGGGGCTTACGTTATTGAAAAGGTTCTGCAACATATTGCGGTGGAGTCGGATGGGCACGACACTCTCGGGATCAATATTCGGATCAAATATGGCTGATGTACGTGGATCTTAGGTAAGGAGGTGGGTTCAGGTAAGCTTGGTTCTTCGGACGAAGCCTTTATCTGTCTGTGGAAACTTTGTTCTCAAATTCTTACATGTGCATTCAATTTACACGTTTGGCCTCGGACATAGTCCAATTTCGTCAGAAGAAGTCAGGTTCGCTGAAACTTGAGAGTAAGTTAGGAACTATTTGCCATCTTATAATTTTATATCATATTTGCCGTTTCCTATGCTACAGCCCGTTTCCCTCCGAAAACTCACGGGTACCTACTTTACAATATTGACAATCGAAGTCATGACATCGCATTTCTATAGTTTGTATTCAGCTGAGAAAGAGATTTATTGATGGAAAAATAATAATAAAATACTCATTATGTATTAATATTTTTCATAAAAACGCACGTCAATAAAAAAAAAATTAAGAGACTGTAATTACCTTTAAGAAGTTGTTAAATGATGTCATTATAGTACGATGGTCAATTCATATCCTATAGTAAATTCAAAGAGAAAAAAAAAAATACTAACTTATCTCAAGTGTATTTCAAGTTTTATTTCGCCATATAACAAACACAGTTGCAATACTACTTCAACAGTTTACAACGCAAAAAATAAACATAAACTTGTAAATATATAAACAAACCAGCGGCACAACTTAATCGCACTGATGTAATCGCTGAAATCTACAACATTTGTCATTATATATCGGGTCTACAAAGTACGAACTAGTGTGGTGAGTCATAAGTATCGACATTGATTTTGACCTCAGCTTGCATTGTCATTCTAGGTGCAGTGATCGAAACGTGAGCCTTTAGGTAAGGCAACAATAAATTGTTAAGTAAGTAGGTACATAGTGGTTACTATTCTGTGATGTTTGTAAACAATACACTTTACAGTAAACACTGTTTATCCTATGTTTATAAGGAAAAAATGTGCCTATGTTTCTGATTAAATAGTAGAACATTTTAAAGAAGAAGTTAAGAACTATTTAAAAATGCTAAGTTGATGCACTTCTCAAAATGGTTGTATTTTTATTTTCAATTTAACTACTTTTAAATTCAATTGCAACCAGCATGATGTCACTGCATTCTAATTTCAATTTTATTTCTGTCACAAATCAAGCATTCGATTGTTAAATTTAATCAATTTACTTTCAATGATACTTCCATTCGTTTACAATTCAAAATGACCAGTTAAATCTTTAAAATTAGTATACGAATTATCCAATTAGATACAAAATAACCTTTAAATTTAACGCGCTTTTTATCAATTTAAGAATAGTTTATATCAAATTGAAGTTATAAAAAATAATCACTTGAAGTAACCGTATCAAATTGTCGAATGTGACAACAATCTGTCAACTTAAAAAATCGAACGTTAGCGGTAAACCAATGAAAACTTTAAAAAATAAAAACAAGTCAAGCTTGAACTTTGAAAAAAAGAGCACTTCATCCAACCTAACGGAATAGTGCCGTTCCAATTTTGAAAACGTTATAACCAAGACAAGAGAAAATGGGTCGCAAATAGTGCTGTACAACGATAATGCAAATATCGGGAATTAGGATTGAAATTGTACATTCATATTATCACATACCTACGTGGTGATAACTAGGGATGTGTTATATCTATACACCTATACATATAAATAAAATTGGAGTATCTGTTTTTAATATTGAAATAACCGTTTTTTACTAATATGAATATATATACGGTACATATACCAAAATATTTTTTTTTACAATTTTTGTCTGTCTGTCTGTTGGTTCCGGCTAATCTCTGAAATGGCTGACGGGACTTTTATTAGCAGGTAGCTGATGTAATAAGGAGTAACTTAGGCTACGTTTATTTTAGAAAAGTTATTTTATTTTAGAAATTTGTTAGGCGGAACGAAGTTCGCCGGGTCAGCTAGACTCATATAAAAAAAAACCTGAGGAAGCAATATCTTAGCTGCTTTTTCCTCTGCTTTATAGTGGACTTCGGTCGTTCTGATTTGCAATAGTAGTCAGTCACGTCAACAAAAACCTACCGATCACTTTCTCAGAAACGATTAAGAATCGATTTTTAAACACGTCAATTTGCGTAAATGAGTTCTCTTTATGATTTTCTTGTCCCTTACGTAAATACCTACCTAGGTCCATTGCTATAAAGCGTAGGAACTATATGAACCAGCAAAACAATACAATAAGCATAAAAATAAACCTTAACATTAGAATTTAATACAAAACCGTAACCGGAATGTTAACCTCGACACATTTACCCGCACTAGCGGCGTATAGTCGGTATAGTGCAATCGGAAAAGCCATTTGCGAAGCACAGAGGTCGCCAGCGACGCTACGCCATGACAGGCGACCCAGATGCACCATCCCTTTTTATAATACTACAATAGAAACTCGTTAAGTCTTCTGAAACTGGGAAATTGGTCGTAAGTCATCACTTTCTATTGTTAGGTCTTCAAGACGTGTTAAGTCTTAAGAGTTTTATTCGTGTGCTCGGGTTTTATAAGTACGGCACAAATCTATATTTGTCTATTTTTGTTTGATGGTTGATTAGAAAAGACTGTTGTCCAATTGATTCGTCATAAAATACTGGTAGAAGGTAAGACTGGTCGATATGGTGACGCTTGGGGGAGGCCTGTGTTCAAGAAAGAATTTGTTGCATTCAAGTACCTTTAGTCAACAAAGTAGAATGCCATCTCAATACAACTGCAACCGTGCCCTATCACGGCATATTATTACTAAGAGAACTGCAACAGCATTGCAAATTGACGCATTTTAGTGCGTTGACGTTACGCAAGCCGTCCCGTCGATATGAAAGCAAATAAACGCACGGCGGATACTGAAAGTGCAGGAAATCAGGGGTGACACCGACCGTTACTTCTACAATATTCTTACATTTGTAGATGATCGTGATAAGTACTGCAGGCTTAGTTTTTCTTACATGGCGTAAATGACAGGATGCAATCAATCTGCGTGAGATAACAGATAGGAAAGAAAAAGAGAAATGGCAATCCATCTCTTTAAGGGCTTGCGAATTGTTACAAGAATGTACTTGGCTTGTGTATTATGTTTTCGGAAAAATGCACACTCCATGGTAATGTTGGTTGATCTTAATACAACAGCTTGATTAAGATCTTTGCGAATTAAATCCTAAACACTGATTTAGCTAGAATCTATGCACCATTCACATTATATAGATAGGGCACCAAGAACTCCCGCAATATTGAATTAAACTGTGAGGAGCCTGTAACTTCAAAAAATTTAAAAGTACCCCCCTCTAAAACAAATAAGAATAACCATTCATCTTCGCAAAATTTTAATATAACCTTATTAAACATCCTGCTGATTAATCCGGGCTTTATCCTCCTAATTTAAAAACATTGCGTCCCAACCCTAGCTCAGATGCAACCGACAAATGAAGCGGGATATCAAGCAATATTAACATATAGATAGGTACCTATGTATACAGATTACAGTCCCTATGTACTGTCCCTTTGAATATAGAGTTGTACATAACGATTTGTATGTACTTTAGGTGTAGTTGTGATTTAACTGATATGTTGTAGGTACTAGAGATGTAGCGTGTTGTTGTCATAGATTTGTCGATGATACTAGAAATATCGAAACTTATTTTGAAAATGTTGCTTTCGTTATAATTTTTAATAAGTTTCTCATTTTATAGTAATCTTGTCTGACTAATTTTCAGTACAATGTCTGACTTTTTTAATACGAATATCAGAAAATCTGAAACAAAAACACATTTGCATACTTATACTACTAAATTACTTGGAAACAAGTGCAACAATAATTAAAAAAAATAACAGGGGCAATTAGTGCTTAACAAGCAAAACAACAATACAAATCGGTTTGATTCCCATACATTGTTCATTGAAATGGAAAAAGATGAATGGAAATCCAGTCAATCGACACTGTTCTTTAGGGCCGCGTTCTACTTACGGTTCACACTCTTTCTTAATGGGGTAAGCAGAACTTATAGCTTCTACTCTCTATATATTTAGAAATATTGACTGATTGAGAATTTTCTTGAAATGAATTATTGTTCTTGCCCTTGTCAATAATACGTGTTATGGTATATTGGTTTATGTGTTTAAAAAGGATTGATAAAAAATACATGCAAATTTAAACTACTTACTTATGAGACCATTTCTACGGAAACCACTCCAGTATTTATTCCAATAATCTTTCTTCAGCGTTTATACGAACTAATAAAATCTAAAATAGAAATATAGATTTTTATTTTATTTATTATAAACAAAAAATATTAGCACATTTGGCACACGCTCTCAGCAAGTCGTAAAAATCAAACGATATTCGAAACGCATAATATCATCCAAGATAATATTATTTTTTCTTCTCAAAATATAACTTCTGCGGTAATTTACGAGTTCTGAAAAATAATATTTGCATTCGTATTACGCAACTTGTATATTTAATCATTTTCCATGACGATCTGCTATATTCGATAAGGTTAGCACATCTTTCTGCCAGACGGAAAATAAACATAGGCATTGTTCTATAAACAAAACTATAGGAAAAGTACACATTTTTTTTAAACACAGGCATTCTTTCATAAACCTTCATCACTTTTACTACAGACCCCTTAAATCAATTTAAAGGTGATAAATAAGTCAAATTAATTACACACATTTTTAATCTGTCCTTAATTCGATTTTTATCTCGTCCAATTAAGTGAATTCCATATACGAATTTCGGTCGTTTCGGTGCGCGGGCGCACGTGGCGGGCAGGAAACGGAAGTCATTGTTTAGCCGCGCCGCACGAGCTGAATCGTAAATCGCGATTCGATTGCGCTATCGATATTTTATTTTTGGTGGCGCAACCCTATTTTTGTTGTTGACTTTTTTTGGTGGCGTGCTCAATTTTTTGTTTAGATGTTTGTTGCCATGGGGTTTTAGAAACCGCATAGATTTCTTATTTGCTTTTTGAAGCTTTGATTTTCACCGAATTCATTTAGTCTGAAGTGGGTGTATCATCTATCATCAAATAGACAGATGACGTCAAATAATTACTTGATTTCATCAATGACGCAAGTACACTAGATACTTTAAAAAGATTTCTAGGCCGTAAACTACACTCAATATAATTTCGTATCTAAATACTTACTAATAATAATAACTATGGGGTCGACAGCCCATTTATTACGCTTCAGCGACTTGAAAATAATCTTAGTAAATTTTATTTTTTTACCTCAGAATATTTAGAGATGTAAATAGAACGGCTCATCGTACTTTTTTTGCAAGAATAAAAACTTTTTACATATTCCAAAAAAAAAACTTTATGAATATTTTCTTTTCAAAATCTAAGAACATGGTTGGAGAGCCTCTTGTCCTTATATCAATTTATCGAAGGTCAGCGTAGCATTTGTAATCTTCTTCTACTTATTTCAATTGAAGCACTTAGTTCGAGAGTCAGGTAATATTCAGAATTTAGTTATGCCTCTTGTATCAGTGTATATGCAAATTAGTGAGCCCGTTCATTCCCTCGACCAGGTGGAAGTTATAATAGCCAGTACCGTCAGTTTCCTGTGTCACCTACGCACCAGTTAGCATATAGTGACGCTTTATGACATCTCACTTCAAAGGATATATCATAATAAAATTACAGTTTGAAGATCTTAGTAACTAACATATATAGCTTAGAAAAATCTCGCTTCAAAAGATTACATAATAAGCTGACTATGGGAATATCATAGCTACCATAAAAAATTGATATCGAACCTCAAACAATCAATAAAAAAAAATGCAAGTGTTCTCAAGACAATATTTTCTTCTCAGAAAATTAGCATACACATAAATACAGCATTCACAGAAAGCGGAAAGAATACAATCCCATTCACTTTCTCGTCTTTCTTTCTCAGGCATTCACGTCAACGTGTCGTCTGTCATAATTCTAAATCAATTAACGTTATAAAAAAAATATTTGCATCATAAACATAAACAGATATTTCACTTTAAACACAGGGTAAGCAGAAAGAGGGCTTGTTTGAAATAGTGGGCGTTGCCATGGCAACCGCTGGTAAATTGTTGAATAATGATCGCGAAATTCACGTATCAGGAAACATGTAATTATGCTTTCAAACGTTTGGAAGAGTAAAGAGTGGTTTTAGAGACGGGATTAAACTCAAGAATTGGTAAAATTATCGATAGAAATATTAGCTAAGAAATTTAGTGAACTAGCTAGCAGCTAGTTATGTTGTATTGCAAAAACAGTAACAAAAATATTTATCTGCCCTGAAATCGAACACTGTTTAGAAATGTCAGTAGCCTCCGAGAACACAAAACAAATATGTACTCAACCTTATCTTCGTATCTTGTAACACTACTCCACTTCCTTATTTTATCTATCGATAAAAGATAGTCTAGTTCAATACCCTGTGATATTTTATATATCCTCTGTGACTTTGAATAATATGTCGTCATAAACACTCGTAAATTAATACTGTATCTTATCGTAGGTTTTTTAGTAGCGATATGAAACTAATAAAAGATGTCTATTGCTTTATTCTTTGATCCGCACGCAATTCATAAAATGTTATAAGCTAATTGTTTATTCAAACAAAAATATCGTAAAAATATTAGTCATCAATGCAAGAGTCGTACATGCAGACCGTGATAAGATTTATTTAATTTTGCTATACAACTTGGCTATGCTGCCAGTCTTTTGGTCACAATACCAGTAGACACTTGGACAGCGATGTGGAGGAGTTTTCCGACGCCATATCTATTTTATTAGGTTCATTTTTTAGGCTTATTTAATTACTAGTTTTGTCAATGGAAATAAAGATATGTCAAAATTTGAAAAAAATAACTAAACTATTTTGATAAAACCATCGACATTATTACAAAGATGTCTCACCACTCACTCAAGAATAGGGTTTGCCTTCACACAAAGCTTCCTTAATCTATTCGCGAAGGGCTCAATGCCACATTATTTGTGGGCAGATGTTCTTCAGGTAAACTGGAGCAGATGCTGCAAGAACAATGCTCGAAGAAACGGACGACATTCAAGGTTTAATTTAATTATTTTGAGCACACTTGCGTCTGTTGCGAAGTTTAGAGCATGCCTTTAATGATGAGGATGGGTTTTTCGTTTTAAAGAGGTTTGCTCTCGATAAAATGATCGTGAGCGTGAGCTTTTTTTACAAAATGTAAAGAGTCACGTGTCGTCTTTCGTGCACTATGGTTGTAGAGCATTTGCTGTCTGATTTTCTGAGTCATCTAAAGTTTCTATCATCTCATCGAAACATTTTTTTTTACTATGAATAATCAATTCAATTCTTTATTTATCAGATCAAGATCCATAAATGTTAGTAACTCAACTTAAAGAATATTGTTGATAACCTCTCTCTAACCGAAAAAAATCTGATAATATTTCGTTATAGGTATTCAACGTTCAATTTTTGCTCAAGATAAAGATTGAAGACTCTTTAAATAAGTCATATTTGCGTGAACCAATATCTTTAAGATTCGAATATTGATTTTTAGAACCTAGCAGAAATTTGTTTCCTACAAAAATTGCCATCAAATAGTTATTTTATTATCCAACGACTTTCTCGCGACATCAGCTCATTTCACGCTTGGCTGAGCATTACGCAAAACATAATGCTAACTCTTTTTGCCCAACCCCTTTTTCTATCATTGAATACATCTTTTACAAAACGACTGCCATTCCGAAGTACCGTAAGTGCTTTTTGTGTTGATTCGAAACTATAAACCACGATGTTGAGGCAACAGAAAGGAAATAAATAATACAAAAATTATTTGGCCGCGTTTACTCATTTTAGGTGTTAAAGAAAAATGAGAATAATAATTCCTATTCTTATCGCTTCAGTTTCCTGCCGCTATTTTTGTATTGATCGGCATTCAGAAAATAGGTAAGCGTCATGGCGTTGATGAATCTAAAAATTAAAAACAACAACAATTTTTTGTTTTTTATTTTTTTATTGTCAATAGGCTCGCGCTTGACCACTATCTCAACTGATGGTAAGCGATAATAGAAGTAACCTATTCACACTTGACTTAAAGACCCCTAGATTGTAGGTATCGGGAAAACAGACTCCGGTAGGGAATTCCACCATGTACCGATGACGCATCGCCGTGCGTCTGGTTGTCCGATTATGGAACGGGCTGGGCGGAATTAAATCATGCAATTCCATCGCACACTCCCCGAAATGTAACCGATAAAAAACCGACAAGCTGGCAACTCGACGACGATGTTCAAAGCTCTGGAGCTTTGATTTGATTAGTGCCTCATTGCCGATAAGTCTCTTGGCCCGCTTTTCGTTCGACTCTAGTGCATCAAGCTGGTATTTGGCAGAACCGTCCGAGAGGTGAGAACAGTACTCCATGCACGATCGAACTTGCGCTTGATACAAGTTGAGCAGCTGTTCCGGTGTAAAGTACTTTCTCACCTTCGCAAGGATCCCCAACTTTTTGGAAGCCAGCTGAGCCTTTGCCTCAATGTAGGGCCCAAAATTGAGAGACAATGTCAAAGTTACGCCAAGAAGCTCAAGATGGTCCGTTATTGGCACGGTTACATCACGGAATGTTGGAGCCGGGTGAAATTGCCTCTTTTTAGCGGAAAAAAGACACGCCTGGGTTTTAGCAGCATTAAACTTGACCAGATTGGCATCACCCCATTCGATACACAATTATCGATACCAGCCTGTTTCTGACCCACTATACCTATGTATATTAAACATTCTTTTGAAATCGCCAACCAGACTTGAGCAAGCGAGACGAGACTATGAGACGAGAAGATTATCATTATTCATTCAATACAGCGTTACGCCAAATAATCTCTTATTTCTTGCCCTAAAAGAACTTCGTTCTCAGTCCTATGTACATAAAATATATCAGGTAAGGCGACACAGAAACTAAACGTTTGAAAAACCGTTACTCTTGCAAAGATCCTACTACTAAGACCACTAATACCCAAATGCCACATGAAAACAGACCTCACAATATTGCCTGACTTTCAACCATATAGTACTCGTACTATCAATAAATCTAGCCTAGGCTACAGGAGCGGTCTCCTTAGTCATCGCTTATAATAATAACTGCTTGCGTGATTACAAAGTGTTCATTTCAAAATTAATCATTTTACATTGTATTGTGCTGTTTGCTTTTACTGATTAGGTGTTATTTATTAATTAAGAAATGTTTTCAATATATGTAATAATAAGATGTCATACTTAGAAAAATATCGATATGAGAGGAGTATCGAAAATGGTAAATTCTCTCACTACGTTATTATCAGTCATTTTTGACAGAAGATTTTTTTTTATCCATACTAATATTATAAATGTGAATGTAAGTTTGTTTGTTACGGTTTCACGCAAAAACTACTGAACCGATCATCATGAAACTTTGTACATATATTCTTGGAGGTATTAGAAGTAACAAAGGATACTTTTTATTAAAAAAAGTTTTTTTTTTTTATGGCTTCACTGCAAGCGAAGCCGCGGGTAAAAGCTAGTATCTTTATAAGGGCGACAATACAAATGCCTGTAACTTGCATAGGTTTGCGAAGTAGTTTGCATATCATTGTGCCATAATAACTTCTGAAGGGTGAATGTGACAATGGCATGCAAGCTACTGGCGCACTTATATGCAAGTTACAGGCATGCGAATTGTTAACCTTATGGTATCGAAAGTGCTATCGATACCATAAGTGTAATCGTGACAATCTAAGAAGTTCGATGACGTTTCTCATTTAACATGCCGCGATAACTTTGTATGAACGTCTACGAAAAATCAAATAAAATTAATAATCCTAATTAATTACTGGAGCAGTGGTGGCCCAGTGGTAACGGCCCTAACTTACGTTTCGTTGGTCGTGAGTTGGAACCCAGGCAGACCCTTTAATTTGTGTAAATTATTTAATTACCAGTGCTCTTAAAAACATCGGAGGAAACCGGCATGTCTATGAACCAAAATTCGAAGACTTGTGACATCCACCAACCCCCACTGGGCCCGCGTGGTGAATTAAGGCCTCTCTCACAGAGAGGATGCTTGTGTAAATAAATAACGTATTTTTATAGCTGTCAAATCCGACTTCTTAGATTATCACGACTTTAACCAACCAAGTATTAAACTTTTCTCGTGTCACTTATGTACTAGTCAAATGTTGGGATACCAAGTAATAACGGTTGAGACATTATTACTTTGTATGCTAACATTTGACTTAACGCTAGAAGCACTTGCAACACTTGCGAAATTATCGGATGCGCTTGCGCTTGCGTCAATTAATTAACGTTCAGACGACATGTGGCGCCGGTTGATTCAGGGGTAGCGATCGGTGCAAGATGTAAGCTTTTTGTCATCATTAGTCACTTTTGCTTTTAAAATATTTATCCTATACTACTTCACGTCATTTATATACAAGTGAAGTTGTAAAGAATATCCCCAAGTGGTTTTAATCAGAGGGGCAGATTTACCTTGTTTTAAAGGAACGTTCGTGTCGTTTTTAAATACGAGAATTTAAATAGGACAGCATTTAGGAATATAACAAACAACTGAACAAAATATAAGCCTCAGAAATCTGTAAAATGTTTGGTACTCCGAAATTGGTAGACCAAGAGGTCTTAGCACCAATTTTGTTTCGCTTCTGCGGCAGTTTTACCACTCATCATCATCATATCAGCCGAAAGACGTCCACTGCTGGACATAGGCCTACCCCAAGCGTCATCACATTGACTGGTCCCGTGCGTCTCGCATCCAGCGGATCCCCGCAACCTTCACCACCCTGGTGGGAGGCCTTCCAACGCAAACATTTCCGGTTCGCGGTCGCCACTCCAGAACTTTTCTGCCCCATCGGCCATCCGTTCTGCGTGCACACTGCGTGCCCACTACCACATAAGTTTGGCAATTCATCGGGCTATGTCGGTAACCCTGGTTCTCTTACGGATCTCTACATTTCATATTCGATCACGCAAGGAAACTCCGAGCATAGCTCTTCTATCACTATTATACGTATATATATTAAAAAATTGCGCCGGCATGTCCTTCCAGAGACTGACCCCTGAACAAACTTAGATCGTACTTACTCTTGTTTTCTTACCCAACAAAATTCCCATAACATTCTATGGTATACCACACCACACAAATATGAACAACACTATTTCATAATCATACGGTTTAGCAGAACATTGCGGTAACGTTGACAGTTCCTTTTAAAGCGACATCTCAGCGATTTGACGCCAAATTGCGTTCATTACTCCACATACTCGCTATTTTTAGACCTAACTTGATCAGTAAGTTAATTGCAGCTTGTTATTCCTTGTTGGGTAGGAAATAAGGTTTTATTTCACATGATTTGATTGTAAAGGGAAGTTTGTAATTATGTCTTGTAAAATAGGGTTGGCCGTTTAGTTGCTAAGTTTATTTATTTAAATTAATTTAATATTTATTTTTTTTATATATTGCCACATTCTGCTAAACATAGATATTTTTTGGTAATACATATGTACATGTTTCCTAACCTTGAATTATTTAGAAACGACACATTATTTCCTGCTCGTTTACTTTTATTTGAAACACGAAAATAGGAATTAGCATGAAAACGACACAGAAAATGTCGTGTCAAGGATGACTGGTAACAACCGAAATAGTTTTAACAAGGCTTTTGGATAAAATTGTTTTAAAGTATGGCTATTGTGAGTGTGGAGACTATTAAAACATTATTTACATAATAATACCGCTTTATAATAGCCCAGCGTGATTGTGAGCAATAATCTGCCTGTCTGTTATGGACTATCCCACCGCACTATTCCCAAACCACTGCAACTCCTGAAACCTTACCTTGCTTGCCTGCTTGCTGGATGCCGCTCTGTTTCTGTCTATCTCCTGGAAAAGGCATCATCATCTCTTCAGCCGAAAAAGATTCACTGCTGATCATAGTCCAAGTGTCACCACACAGACCGGTACTGTTTGTGTCGCATATAGCGGTTTCTCGAAAAGTACTTTGATACATTTTTTATCAAAAAAGCTTTCGCACTCAGTTCGAAAAGCTTTGTTATAAAACGTGTTCCGAGCTGTCAACAGTCGCAAGTTCATATCTATAACATAATCGCATACAATGGTTATTGAAATATTTCTATAAATCTTGTAGGCGTTAGATTGTCTTCTAAACCAAGCCTTTCCTCAACACTGCCTGTGTTGTATACAACATCGTGCTACAAACTTGTGTTTATGCAGTCTTGGTTTAAATACTCGTCCCTTGACAATACTGGTGTCAGATTTTCAAATTCCTAACAACCCGTAACGACTGTAAAAGATCTTCGAATGACAGCCGGGACCAATGGTATCCACAAGGCAACATTTGACGCGCGTTGCACCATTTTAAACGGCAACGAGGAACTTTTGTTCAGTAACGTAACGTTGTCCGGTCGTGCGTTGCGCGCCAGCTGGTAATGTTGCCGAACATGTTGCAGCATTATGTGTTACGCGTTAAATGTTGCCTAGTGGATACGGCTTTAAGTGTTTCCGAGGTACGGAGACGTCTTGGTAGATGGATGGATGGATATGTTTTTTATTCTTTCACGCAAAAACTGCTGAATGGAATTTAATGAAACTTTACGAATAACATAGGTCACACATCAGAATAAGAGACATAGGCTATACGAGTATTATAAATATTGAAGTACTAATTCTACGCAGGCGAAGCTGCGGCCGGGAGCTAGTTATCTTTAAGTCTGGAGTCGACAACCTTAGTATTACATGTTAATCAACACTAATGTTATTATAGCAACTTAATTTAAGATGCAACCGCACGGCGCCGGCCCGAGTCGTGTGACGTCCCAGTAATTATGGGATGAGCAGAGAAGTAAGTATTTGCAATGAAAAGGATAGTTATTTTTACGCTATTTTGATTATTAAACTAGGAATATTGCAAAAGGTGCTGTGATAGTGAAGTTATTAATCTTGACTTTAATTAATTATACTGATATTTGCGTGATTAATCTTTTTAACGCAGGTTTGATTGGTAGTGGATGCCTGGTTGTCAGTACTGTACCTACATAATGTTTAAGTAAATAAAAACTATTTAACGAGGTCCTACCAATTATCATTATTTTCATACTTGATGAATACATTACCTACATAAAAAAAAACTTTTTAACATAAAACCCTTTTTTCACTTTTCAGTATTGGTAGGTACCTCCAATTACCATGACAATTATTTATAGCCAAAGTATATCTCATGACGATTCCATTAAGCCCATACACGACTAGGACACATTGTTTTATTTCGGAGTTCCAGTGGACATTGTGATCTTCTGCATCAGTTCCACATCACCAAATGATACTTTATGAGTGCAAATGATTGCATTATTGATGAAAATACCAAAATCGCTATATGTATGCCTATAAGGGAACTCCTCGAATATTATAGGCATACCTTAGGCATACCTACCTTAACAAAAATAAGAAAAAAAAAACAAACCGACTTTCAAAACAAAACATAACAAAGCGAAAAATAACTTTCTTTTCCGAAGTCGGTGTCCAATAACGGAAAACAATGGGTACAAAAGATACCGACTTCGGAAAAGAAAATAAATTTTCGCTTTGTAGTGTTTTGTTTGTAAGTCGGTTTGTTTTTTTTTAAGTCGATTAATGAAAGACTAGTAACCAGGAATAATTAAAAGCTAATAAACCTATATTCTGTAAATGAAAACGCTGATCACCAAAAATGTTTCTAAATTAAATGAGTAGGTGATGCTGAACATTCACACAAATTAATAAACGATTCAGATCCAAATTACTACCCAATACCTAATCAACTATGGGCACTCACTGTCCGTTACGCTGATATGATGTGGTTTATGTCACAATATTGACATAAACTACATCATATTAAATCAGTGTCCAATGGAGCAGCAATCAACTGAATTCTTAACACAATTGAGTGTCAAACTGCTGTTAAAATCATCATTTATCTACTCTGTGTCATTGAAACATTAGGGTTAGTAAACACCGAGACGCAACGTTGAGCGCACTTTATAAGATTACAATATAAACAATTATACATTATAGAAGTTTATTTATCAGACAAAAAGATACATACATTAAAAGGAGTGAATTCAAATAAATTCTAATTTTAAATGCCGGGATGTATTCGAATTTTGTCACTGAAATATGTATGTATCTTTTTGATTAGTAAATAAAATTTGATTGGCTAATTGCCTCGTTAGTCTAATGGTCTCCAGCGCTACTGCTCCTGGCTTCGAATCCTTGGTCAGGCAAAGTGGTTCTCAGTAATTGCCCTGTTTTTGACTTGTGGCCGGTTGATGGCGACTTATAAGTTGTAGGTCGTGGCTTCGATTTGAACCCAGGCAGGCGCTCTACTTACCATTACATCACCATTGCTCTCAAAAAAGGTGAAGGAGTGTCGTGAGGAGATGGGCATGTCCTAGAAACAAAAAATGGAAGATATGTGACATCCATCAACCCACGCTGGACCCGCGTGGTGGATTACTGATTTACGGCCCATTCCCTCAGTCGGTGTGAGTGATGATACGTCATAAAATTGTCGCGTCTCTATGTAAGCTGACCCTAAATGGTTCTACTGGTAACAAGGCTGATACAGTCACGCACTATTGTGCCGGTAAGGTTGTAAAACAATAGTTGCCTTTTGTTACTGAATGTACTTTATGAGATTAAGGTTAAGAAAGGGAAATAAAAAGAAAATGTCAATGATTTGGCGGCCATGACAGATTTTAATGGTTGAATGGAGGAAATACAATTGTTGGCTCGCTTCATTGCATGTGTTAAATATAATTGCAGACCTTGGTGCTTTTAATTGTCATATTCAGATTAAGGAAGAAACTCTATTGGTGGTTTTTTTTTTTAAATAATGCGTCTCAGCCTTTTAAGCAATTTTTTTTTGACGATATTATTACACTGGGTGTCCCGGTCCTTTGAAAGGCGTGCGAGGGGTCGAAGCCAATTCGCAGAGGCCTTATTAGGCATGAATCAGGAAATTTTACACCAAACGACGATTATCTCTGCATATACTGCGCAAGTGCATCCAAGGGCAATTCCCGGTTGGTGCAGGATTAATGAAAAATATGGAGAAAAATTTATTGGGCTATGGGTTTGGTAGGTTTAGTGGATCGATTGCCTTTATTATTAGCCAAAACTGAAATACGATTTTATTCTACTGTAAAAACAAACTTGCTACCCAAATTTCCTTTTCTACCTTTCGGGCTTTTCCGCAGTCGGGTAATACAGTACAAATTTTTAGCATTCGGGAAAGAATACAGTTGCATTCTTTAAAGAAACAAACAGTAGATCAAACGGTACATCTTCGGATCTCAACTTCCCAAATTTCAGATATATAACTAAACTCCATTTGAAATAATATTAGACATGTTTCCAAATCTTTTTACAGTCCGTTCAACCGATTTTGAATTCTATTCCGTAACTATAAGGGTGACATAAAAAGCATAAATCTGTTACCAAAACCAACTGTTTACTACAGCTACCATTTGTCGTATTACAAACGCAATAAAAGTCAAAATCGGTTGAATGGGCTGTAAAATGGGCTAACTTAAGCGTCTAATGTTATCGCAAATGGAGTATAGCTAGGCACAAAGTATGAATTATAAATAAACATAACTAGAAACAATAATTGCTGTTACAGTTAATTAACGCCACAAAACAACCCACACTTCTCTGCTCTTTAGGAATTACAAACACTCGGAATGATAAAATAATATTATCATTGAACATTCCTGGCAGAAGGATCGCTTTGATCTTTGTTACAAACTCCCACGAACAACACTGTCTAGCTACCTTTGTACAATAAGCGCCATGATGATAATATTAATATTGGAATATATATTTTTAACTTGTAGTAACGGAGAGATTATTCTTAAAATTTTCTTATTAGCCTATTCTGTTGCCCGTTTTAGAAGACGTTCACGTAGTTTCATCCGCTTCTATTAATCGCGTGCTATTTCGTTAAAATTCTAGGGAATTTATGCCCTCTGTTAACTGTAGATTTATAGGTATTTATTAAGTACATATTATTATATAGGGTAACTACTAAAAAAGCAAAAGTATACAAAAGTGAATTCAAAAAACCAAATACCTAACTATAACCTAACTGCCTTAGAAGCGAACTAAAATGACATAAACAAGAAGAAAATCATGCTGTGCAGTCGGAGGATATATATTCCCGGGATAGCTGACCAAAGCCGAGAACGCCACATAGGAACATACATACATAGACTGATAAACACAGTACCCTCCTTCGGCAGTCGGGTAAAAAGTAATCAATAACACAATAATTCATAGATCTAAGTGTTGTGGTTCACATCTTCTGGATAACAGAGTAACACTAGACCCCATTAGGAAGTGGGGTGGTTAGTATCTCTGTGTAGGAAATAATTGCCATGTTAACTTATTAGTCATACCTATTCTATATTTTATACAAAAATCTCAAATGCATTAAAACAATAGGATTAACAAAAGGATAGCTTATCTACCAAAGGCGAGCTGAACCCAGAATTGTGTTCTCACAACAAAACACAATGAGATAGCGAGGTATGCATATGAGTAATACTATTTACCTGACTGGTCTTGTTACATTCTCTTCTCTATCTTCTACATCATTTTAACCTGAAAAGATGTCCACTGCTGACACCCCCAAGCCAACTGTCGCCAAATCGAACGGTCATATGAGTCTCGTATCCAGCGGCTTTCCGAATAATAATAAGCAGAACTTGGGTATATTCACTACATATCCCACACCCTACAATTACCACTTCCATTTCATCTCGACTGTACCAAACCTATCCACCGCTTGATACCCTTGTGTCCGAGTTCATTGTTTCCGCTTGACTTCTGCTCCGACCTTTAGCATCATGGCCAGGGTCTGCCAGGTGGGTGGACGTAAACCTTTGTCCTTTAATAAGCTTAGAATTATTTCGTTTAAAAGCTCTGGAAGACTCTCTTTTGAAAAGTTGTGGTCTGCCACTTTGATATAAAAGATTTCAAAGAAAAGTTAATTCGTTTTTTGATTGTCTACCTTTTATGCCTTTACTTATTTTAGGTTTTTAGGTGTCTGAAATCAGAAAAGGAAATAATATTGATAACAACGCTTGCACATAAATGGTAGACCGCCTAGTTAAAACTAAAAGTCGTTAAATTTTCTGGTAGGTTAACAAAAATTGCAGTAAGCATGCTCATAAGTGAGATGAAAACATTACTGAGAAAACCGGCATGCCCTGGAACCGAGATTCGAAGATATTCTGACATTTGCCAATCCACGCTGGGCCCACTCCTTTTTTTATAGAGAGGAGACCCATTATCACAGTAGTGGAAACTATAATATGCTAATTGTACTAAGCATGCTGAGTACAATTACTATAAAAAATTATACAAGAATTGCATAGTAACGATTCTTATCGCATACAATTACTACTAATACTCTTCATTTTAATACCGTAGGCGGTCCAAAGCGTGCTCAAAAGAATGCCCAAATAATGATCTCAGCGTGTGTCCACTCAAAGAAAAATAACACAAGGAATTAGTAGTAAATTCTACATGAATAGGCAGATGTCCTCTCCATTCATGTCGCTGTTCCTTGGCAAATACAAGGCAACGCGGGATTTATATCTGTGAACACACAATAGATGAATACATTCGACAAATCACGCTCTACATTTGAAGATCGTTAGATCCATTCAATCTTCGATCTTAATAGAAAGATGTTAAGGTTGATAGAAGAATTTTCAAAGAAGTGTCAGTAAATTGGTCCAAGATACCATTTTCGGACATCTCAACAGATTTTTTATGTAAGTCTGTCGGAAATGGGTCTGATATATTTGACATGGCGGAACTTTTCTTTTCTCTTGAAGCTGGAAATAATTTTAAATTGGGTCCATAGTTAGGAGAATTAAAGAAAAATAAGGTCTTCAGCTGCTAGCCAGCCATTGTTTTTTTATCGGTATGAACTATTTATTTAAGTACTAAAGAATAGCACGAGCCATGGTGAAAATATTTGCCATTTTCCTATATTCCAATTTGAATATAGCCAGTGACACTCGCAGGGTTAAGACGAATCGATTGATGTAAGAATCTTCAAAATCGGCCAACGCTTTTGGTCTCTAGAACGCCACATAGGAACATACATACATTTATTTTGTGATTAATATATAAATACATATAAACACTGATAAACACATTACCGTCCTTCGGCAGTCGGGTAAGAAGCAAACGAACATTTTTTTTTTTCAGACAATAAAATCTTCAAATCCTAATTAAGTTTTCTTAATAATGTACTTTATTACGACTTTACACATTAACATCTAATAACATGTGTAGATCCTTCCCATTAAGATCCCATCAACCACTATCAGACCAATCCAATTTACACATGTGTTACCATGGCAGCCGTGCGTCAGATTCCCGTCTAAGCTGTGTGGAGTAATCCTACCCTCCCACTGAAAGCTCTTAGCATTTTGTGTGCTCTACAGAGTGTGGAGAAACCTAACACTCTGCGAAACTATCGGAGGGTAGTATTGAGTTACTTGATCGGAGAATTTATGGGTTGTGTTTGTTGATGGTAATTTGTGATGGCTGTGGGTTATCTGTGTTTAATGAGGTTGGAGATTTGGGCTTCATTTTTCTCTGGAGTGTATTTTATGATTTGGTCAAAGATTCATGAGTAGTTTTCTTCTTGGTTCGAGTCTACAATGTTCACGCCCTTGCAGCAATCGTATTGGATCAAGCAATTATACTCCACTTGAAATAGCATTAGACTTTTTACAGCCCGTTCAACCGATTTTGACTTCTATTGTATTGGTGATATGACAAAAGGCAGCTGTATTAAACAATTAGTTTTGGTAACAGGTTTATGCTAACTAAGCCATCCTTAAATTTACGGGATAGAACTCAAATTCGGTTGAACGGACAGTACAAAGGGGTTGTTAGAATTTCTTATGTTGTTTCAAATGGATTATAGTTCCTGTTAAGCTTCAGAAGATAAGTAGATACAGTAATTTCTTTGCCACTGATCCACTTAACCTTTAAAAAAATCGAAAAGAATAATGTGACAGAATCGCATTTTTTCGATTCTTATACCGCATATACCTTGCTGTTACGCTGCTGTATCAATCTCCAAAAACGTACTTATGATACTCAACATAATCATACTTGTCTTGCCATCTCACTTGCATCACACATAGCCACCGTAAATACGTTACCAACAGAATCCAGTAAATTCCATATTCAAAAAAGCAAAATGAAAAAGCCATATTCCCGATTCCCGCCAGCCAGCGACAAGTAACAGGCAGTCATTTGGCGACGGAAGGAAGCCACACGGATGCTCCGACGCTTCCCATCGCACGGTACGACGCGTTCCCCCTTCCCCCTCTATACAACAGAGTGGCAGTGATACAAGTAAAGGGGTAAAACGGATCAGCCATTCTGAATACTGCCGTCTACAAATAAAATTAATAGGTGGATAGTCTTCCTAATTTAAATATGGGATGGAATAACAATATGAGTTTTCATATGGCAGGACTTGATCTCTATCTACAGACTGATAGTGTCTGATAGTGTTATCTGCTGTCTATTAAAAAGATGTGTTTTCAGGTCCTGTTAAATGGAATGAGCTTGAGAGCTAAGATTGAACTGTCTGCATCATTACATCCCCGATTTTCCAGATTCAAATTTGTCTCTTGCATCAGTTGCAGATGGTTTGAGACAAGAAATAGTAGAATGTGTGAAATGTTAAATATATCTGTCCAATTGTGATGGACAATTGGACAGAAGTTTGAATAAATTTGCTAGCCTATTCAAAATAAATTAAGGATGTCCTCCATTGTTCTCTTTGACAAACAGAAGCTAGCATTTGCCATCTTGTTTAGCCTTAATTTTATCACCTAATACCTTCATTACTTTAAGTCTGCCTACATCAGTGTCATTATCAAAAGTTTCGTGTATTTCTCCTGCTGTTAATTCGTTACGTAGGCGTGTCGTCACGACACAGAGTGCGGGGTCAAGGTCATACAATCATAACGCTTTTCGTGTCCCGCTCCCATTAACAAGATATTTGGGAAAGGTCAATTAGTTAATTTAAACATGTCTGGAACTAGGAACCCTGTACTGATATTAGAACTGGCTAAGTGTGATATAGTAATCTATGCTAATTAAATTAACCAAACGTTTTAAAAATATGATATTTTAGCTGATCAAAGGCTAACCGTACCAAAAAGTGAGACTAACAGCGAGACAGATAAATCCTTCTACTATTAAAAAGCAATAATATTTAAATCGAAATAAAAAGAGAACTATAACTACGGGTATCTGGCCCAATACCTTATTGACAAAAAAAGTATAGAGCTTTTCAAGAAAAACCTTTGCCACTCACGACTTTTAGCATAGCCACAAAAACAATCATTGCAAGTCTCCTTGAAGTTAAAGATTATCTATTAGAGTAGGTAGCAACCGAAGGTGAAAATGCATTCACTGAGAAATACTTGCAACTTAGTAGTGACCTAGGTCGTAATCTTATTAATCTGAGCTTACTCTCTGAGGCCAGCCTTCCAATATTAGATTCCAAGAATCCTTGATTACTTCAGCAAGGGTTTATATCAGATATACTAGGCATTTCTGCGGTATTACTACTATTTGATAAAGCTGGAATTTCAATACCAGTTCAGCCAATACTCATGGGTTTGACGTTCTCTGTCTTTTGCTTTGTCCTTCAGCCTTCTCTAACAAATGTTCATTTGAACGATATAATTATGTAAGTGTACTATTTCTATACATATATATCTTCAAATAACTGTGAAGGGAACATATGTAGTTATTACAGTTATCATCATCATGGTCTCGCCCTTATCCCAATTATATTCTTCCTCCTTATTCCAATCTCTTGTTCTTCAATATTTCTCTTTTAGTAGTATTATCAGTAGTCACTCCCTGTCAAGTTCATCGTTTCTTGGACTTGTCCTCCTCTTGTAATATTCCACATTCATACTCTAAACTTTCCTTACGACATTTCTCCGCATGACATGCCCTTTGTTCTTTCCATGACAGGTCTTATGGTCTTCATCCAAGCCATCTTACGCCAGTATGCAATGGTAAGCGATGATGTGGTCGACGGTGAAGCACGCTTACTTAGATTAGAAGTAACCTGTTCACTCTTGACTTATAGACCCTTGGTTGTAAATATCATAATAGCACTAATAGATCCTTTTTCCTTTTTATTCTTTACCTTAATTGCTTTTAAAAGTATGGCCAAGCTAAACAGACGATGCCGTTCTTTTATAATAAAACGAGACGAGATTAAAATAATATTATTTCAAAGAACCTTCAGTGAAAAGAATCCTTTGCGTAGCTTTGTAGGTGAAGTGAAAGTAGAGAGCCTAATTGGAAAATTAATAAAAGCTGGCAACTGTACTATTCAACTTAGGATTTTATGTTAAGTAGTTTATATTTTTGCACTGGCTGTACCTGTGGCGTGGCTTGATAGTAAAGTTTTTAATGATATTGTTTGGCAGGCAAAGTATTCATTCCTAAGGTATGTTCAGATTTCAGAAAGAGAGACAGACACTCTTATTTTCACTAACAAAAAAGATTTAAATGTCGTTCTCCAAACAAAAACTGTTTTCCTATAATTCAAATCTACATACTATAAAAGTCATGTCGCACTTTTTCAAGCCATTGAAAGAAACCCCATAAATTTTGACATAGTACAAGATTAGCCCCATAATTTCAAGTGCTAAAAAACACGATTAAGCTCTCGTTTCACACCTTGACGACGCCGTAAAACCCCATGGGCGTCTCATGAATGTTAATTTAACCCTATGTACGTGGGTCTAAAGAACCCCGGACCCCAAAACTGATTTATAGGCCTGGTTACTCTGGTTAGCAATAAAAGTAATTTAGTACGGAACCCTGCGTTAATGATGGCGATTCGTTTGCTTGTAAACATGTCGTAAAACGTCTTTTGAGGACTTTTATTTTGTTTGATTTTCGTTTATAGACTATTGTGAGGTTTGTATGAATACTAACTAGTTTTTAACTGCGCTGTTACTTTTGCGAACTGTAAATCATTGTGTTTACGCGGTGCTTTGGTTTGAGACTGCTTATGTCGATGTCTTGTCTCATAAAATCAGCCTGGTGTAAATTGGCCAAGGAATGCATTTTATTGCGATTTTCAGAAATTATACTTATGTATACAGTATAAGAACGAATGGATAGTCCACACACTTGTCAAAGACATTAGTGATTTCCAACGACAGACGCCAACGACCTTGAGGAAAAAACGCGCATTAGTTTCACACCCGCGAGACCCAAAATTCAGTAGTTTTATGTATCTACTTTCTCTATAATTCTATGACTTAAAAAAAAACCATAGATATTCCAATTTCATTAAAATACGCCCGGCGGTTTTTTGCGTTTGTAATTTTTTTGTCCGTGTTAGACATAATTTTACAAATTAATTACACTATGTTATACGAATAATACTCAAAATTTTCTTAGATCAAATTATTAAAAAAATGGTCTAATGTAACATATGTTTTTTACAAAAAATAAAGCCAACTGTTTAAACGAGATTCTCATTTTAAAATCAGGTACCCGAGGGCTATCTACGCCTTAACACATCATCAATTCATGACACTAAATTTCAAAAACTTTTAATATTAAACACTTTCCTTCGCAGAAATTGACGATCATGAGAAACCTCATCTTAAAGACATGACTGCAAATAACGTGGACATAATAGAAGAATGTTGCAATTTTATGGTCTAAGATATTTTTATTGAGTTCCTTTGTAGATTCGACACGGAAGTAGTCGCAATGTGGAAGCTTTAGCGGTATCACTTAGATACGCCAGAGAAGAAGAGATGGACTCGTTTTGTAGCGTTTAATGCTTAGCTAGAACAAAAATTGACAATGGGTTGTCATAATTATAGAAATCGTAAGTAACGAGTAAGCGCTAAAGAGTTCTCTTAAATATTCAGATCACACCATTAATGTGTAGAATTCGATAAAGCATGTTATTATGTGTATCGAAACGCCAACTTCAGTGCGACCAGGAAGTTTGGCGAGTACTAAATGTGCGAAATTCTAAGAAGCCAGTACGAGCAAGTCGCTACCGCTTATGTATTAAGACCATCTAATTTCATGGCCACACTGTGACAAATGTTATCGGACATCCATTGAGCTTCAGGCACGCGCAAAACGTTTTATGTTAGAAAATTATAGAAAATACCGTCTTATTGGAGTTTTATTGTACCTTCTATCTTTTATGGCATTTTCAAACTAGAACTCGGTTTGAAAACGCCATAAAATATAGAAGCATTACACAGATATAAGAAGAAAATCAGAGGATTTATTTGAATGTAGCTTTTGCACGCGGCTTCACCCGCGTCCTTCAAAATGCTATCCTACGTCCTTCCCAGGGGATCACTAACGCCATACCAAATTCAACTAAGTGGTTCAGCCGTTTATTCGCAAAGATAACAAACGTCAGTGAAAAGATAACAAGTTAGAGTGAACAGGCTTCTTCCGGGTAAGCTCACTCCATCGTCGACTGACCTGACAGACCATCCATCTTTTCTTTGGCCTCCCTCTCCATCCATCCACATTTATATTCATAACTGTTTTAATAACATGCGTTTCACCCCTCCTCATCACATGACCATACCAAGACAAACGGTTTCCCTTCAACTTTTCTGTCACTGGCGCCACTTTCAAATTTCCTCTAATAAACACATTTCTCACTTAATAAACCACTTTCTATAAATAAAATACAATTAGATTGGATAAACTATGTACCTACGGGCTACTTTTAAATTGTCAAGGTGTCTGTCAATCGGTCACTCAGTCTTTCTTTGGAAGGTGTGGCAGTTATTAAATTTGTATTATTGATTTAATGTTATTTAATGTCTTTTGAGCTACTGGTCATACTGTCTCACTCTTTGACAGTTCCTCTTGTTGGTGGGTGTTGCAAAACTTAACTAATATTCAAATTATTTACCTTTTACGGCTCCCTCGACAAGAGATTGGAAAGCCAGTTAAGTTTTAGGGATATCTTCAAGACAGTCATAGTTACCATATTCACTTTTCAGTACCTAGCAGTTTTACATAATTTAGATGAAGTTTTTCAAAAAATACATGCTCGCTCGCGATTTCAGCAGCAGACTTGAATGAATATGTTAATACCCTATGCTAATATATCATTTCAATAGAAGTTCGCAATTACGTTACGTGATGTGACACAAAACACTTTCAGCTGTAGTTGACATAACAATATCGGCGTTTTTCGCAATTTAGCACTTGTGTGTTATGTAAGCAAATTAGGTTTGTTTGAAGATGGAGTTAGTAGATATTGAGTTTTCTTTTTTACTTTATTTTTCGTTTTAAATCATATGTCCATTAATGTCACTGTTTACTATTTATCATAATTTTCTTGTCCTTATCCCATGTATCTTGGGTCGGCGCAAAACGTTTTCTACTTCCATACCGTTCGACGCTATCACTGACTCCCGACTTCAAAAAGGAAGTTCTCAATTCGAATGTCTTTTTTTTTGGGTGTTAAGTTCCTTAAAACTTTTTACTAGGTGAATCGATTTTTATGATTTTTTTTAGGGTTCTGTACCCAAGGGGTAAATACGGGACCCTATTACTAAGACTCCAGTGTCCGTCTGTCTGTCTGTCACCAGGCTGTATCTCATGAACCGTGATAGCTAGACATTTGAAATTTTCACAGATGATGTATTTCTGTTGCCGCTATAACAACAAATACTAAAAACATAATAAAATAAATATTAAAATGGGGCTCCCATACAACAAAAGTGTTTTTTTTTTCGTTGTTTTGCGATAATGGTAAGGAATCCTTCGTGCGCGAGTCTGACTCGCACTTTGCCGGTTTATTTTCTTCATATCACTCCTCACGAACTCCATGCAATTTTTCTTTAGCCTTTACCAACCTCTCCATCGATCCTTCTTTCACTCTATGAATCTATGCGTGTATGTAAAAATCTTATGGAGTTAAAATATAGCTCATCATAATGTAATCCTACAACTTGTCTAGAGGTAAATCGTGACTTAAGGCGATATATACGCACCAATGTTAACGCAGTACAGGCCGTGCGTCCGCTCAGAGCCAAAATATCAATATCGAACCTCCTTTTGTTTTGTTTGCAAAATATTATTTGATTTACATATGCTATTTCTGTTATGAAGAAATTCCAGTCATAAATTTTTCTGTAAAAAAATATTTTTAAGCATCCAAGTTATTTTGGAGGAGTATCCAAAAGTTGCGAAAAAATATCGTGTTGTTAATTATTTTTTAAAGCAAAACTATTAGTAACACGAATAAACCTTGTTTAAAAAATAGTGTATATGAATCAAAAATAAATATATATTTTTTTCAAACCTTTTAACTTAGGCGTTACTAAGGAGTATGCTTTAGAAAGTAACCGTTTTACGGCACTAAAGCGGTGGCCCTTAATGTGAAAACAGATACGTACCCGGTTTCAACGTAAAACAATTTACCTAGTACTTGCTACTAGTACTCCTAAATTGTTTAATGTTGGAACCATAACATCCACCGTCAGTTGTAACACTATACTACAATTCGTTTTCAAAACAATTTCACGATAGTATTGAGGATATTACACTGAAAGTGATGCCGGTATAGCTCTTCTTTCAAATTCTTCAGATTATCTAGGGAATAGCTTCTGCACGCGGCTTTACCCGCTTGGAAAGTGTTATATCCTAAGGGCACATACAACCAGGATAAAAAGTTGTTGTTTGTCTTTGGAAGTGATTATGAGTGTCTCGTGTCGCGTGTCTTTAGCTTACTTTGACTCAGCATACGGATGGACATTTATTGCATTTTGACGCCGATAGGGTTGCTAACTTGCTGCTCGACCTCTTGAGTTCATCTGTGAGACAAGGTGGCAACTTGTGTATTTGACTGTCGATGTCGTCCTATTATCACACTAATCACACTTAATATTATAAAGGCGAAAGTTTGTGAGTGTTTGTTATTCTTTCACGCAAAAACGACTGAACGGATCTGGATGAAATTTGGCACGAGATAGATTATAGTCTTGAATACTTTTTATCCCGGGAATACTTATGTTCTCTTGAGATTATTTTCGACATTCACGCGGGCGAAAGCCGCTGGCAGAACTTAGTCTGTTAGAACAATTGTCTCTTCAATCATGTAATGCACGTGGAAGTGTCTGGCTCACTGCTAATATAGATGCAATCATTATCTATATTAGCTGTGAGCCAGACAGCAACAAAAAAGTTAGATGAGCTACATAATCCATCCAAAACTACACCATTTTTCACTAATCAAATTACCATATTAATTTAGGTTAATCAGCCAATGGATTAGCGAATATGAGATAACATTGCATTCATTACAATAATTTATTTGTTAATAATTATACAAACCGGT
The DNA here is from genome assembly GCA_947562075.1 of Orthosia gracilis. Classification (NCBI taxonomy): domain Eukaryota; kingdom Metazoa; phylum Arthropoda; class Insecta; order Lepidoptera; family Noctuidae; genus Orthosia; species Orthosia gracilis. The sequence continues at coordinate 46,518,453 of OX387272.1, read as the reverse complement.
CTTAAGTTACGTTTGTTCACGGCTTCACGGTTCATTGGTACAATGACAGAACTGGTTCCATTCCTCAGTTTATCTAACATTATGACCGTATCCAGGAAGTAAGGGGATACCAGTGATAGTTGCTTAGTTACATGAATATAATTTTAATACGTTTATTTTGTTAGAATAAAGTTATTTAACTTGTAGTCAAATGTCTCTGATAGATAGCTTCCTGCTTCCCAATGACCAATTTTGTGGTCGCGTTTATATTGAGTAATGATGCTTATGTAATTCACATCACTTTTTATTGGAATGCTTTATATAAAGCGTATTTACTTTTATAATCAACAAGAAATAAACTTTTCCGAACTCTACTTCTCGGGTTAGCGCCATCTATTTTATCCTAATCCAAAAACGAGTTTTCATTGCCTGCCGCTAGATGTTAGCATTGTTGTTTTTGTACATAATCATTACTAAAAGTTTAATTAATTAAAATTGAAAATAAATAACTAATTATTATCTGTCTTTGCAGATTCATTCGTGAATAGCCAAGAATGGACCGCGTCACGAGGTGTAACAGAACTTCGCGTTGGAGTTTTGGGTTCACCGGACAGTGGGAAATCTGCTCTGGTCCATCGGTACTTAACTGGGGCGTATATGCAAGAAGAAAGTCCTGAAGGTGCGTAACATTATTCAATTAATCAAAGTAACATTAATTCTACTTGAAATAGTCATGTTCAATTTTAAAAAAAGTTTACTTTAAACTTTATCCAACTGCCATCTACCGTCGAGTAGTGGAACTACAAAACTGGAAATAAATGAAAAACTAAGTTCGTTTTGTTTAACATAGATGGCAGCACCAGTATGTCTCACTTTAATTTCTGCATTACGCCGCTAGATGGCAGTATATTTACGAACATTTACATTTAGAAAGTTCAACGAACCGCTGAGGGCGTTATTGCACTGATTACACTCTCCTCGAGGGTTTGATTAGTGAGTAGGACTACAAATGCTATTTATTTAACTTCACCTACACACTGGAAACTCGATCATTATCAAAGAGACAGCGATAATGGAGAAATTTACTTATTTCTCGGTATTGTGTATCGTATTTCCGTCTTGCTATTTTATTAGTTTTCACGAGGAGGCGGACATTGAACAATATACCCTATTAGAAACGTGGGATGCTGAGCACTTTAGTTGACGAAAACCTTTTCAACTCGAGCGTGGGTTTTGTTTGTCAGTACAAGGATGGGTCCACGGAGAATGGACTGACATTTTAGCAGCGAAGTTCATTAGTTGCTCTTAACTTGAATGTGTTCCATTAGGTATATCGCTGCCTAACGTGAATCAAAATTCTATGCCAATTTAAAGAAAACTGAGAAGATCAGTTTTATTTTTCATTTCACCTTTCACGGTGTCACTTTTTAGGCACTGATAAATAGACAGAGGTAAAGGTTAACGATATTACTAGTACCTATTAAAAGTGTTGTAATTCATGAGAGGCTGGTTTTTGTAATTTTTATTTTAGTTTTTCAATCCATTGCAGGTGGCCGCTTCAAAAAGGAAGTGATAATCGACGGCCACAGCTACCTTCTACTGATACGAGATGAAGGGGGCTCGCCAGAAATGCAGGTCAGTTGATTCACAGTCTAAACTTTCAACATTTTACGTTTCAGAAAATGTTACACATTCTATGATGTGAAGATATAATAGATAATAATAAGATCTCAACTTGAGCATTTTATTAATCTGGATGAAAACGCAAAATTGCTAAAAGACGAAATTAAATTAACTCTGATGCGTGTAGCTAGATAATTGAATCTAGACAAAAACATCAAGTTTTAATAACTGATATTAGGATGCGTCTTCGTCTCTTTAGAGTGTTTTTATTTATGTCAATTATATTGCAAAATAGCTATACTTTTGCAGCTGTTGTCAAGGATATTATCGAGTAGCGTTAAACAGAAAAAATATTCACAGAACATACTATTCTGAGTAGGTAATCGATAATAATGAACAGGGTGATAATATTAATCTAAAAAGGCGAACGTAATTACCTGTAATGTAACCAGTACCTATCTATTTTATTGTTACTTTTAGCAGGCATTGACCTCTTTATTACTTATCAATCATCATACCTACCTAGAGTTGTTGATACTTAGCCAACACTGAAAAAAGTCCTTAAGGTTGCCCTAGTCGATCATTCTTCCATACAAACGTAGTCTGGCAATTACTCCACTGTTTGACTATGTACGTTCAAAATAAAAATGGTATCAATTTGTCTCATCATTATCTAGCCCTGTATGGAAACAAAAAATATGTAAGAATATTTGAAAGTTATGTGCGTCGAAAGTTTCATATTTCAACACTAATTTTAACGCATCTTTAGGCGCAATTAAATACCACATGAAGAGGGAAAATTGAAAAACAGTTACCATAGAGGAATAGTTTAGTAGTTCAATAATGCAAATAATTTTATTTTGAACAGATACATTTAGTCGTTTTTTCATGATATTCATATTCCCAAAGGCCTGTTTATAAAATTTCTTGCGCTCGTTTTCGTCCTAAATCATCAACTATTTCGCTACAAATTTGCAAAAGTGTATACACGTACGCGAACTAGCTTCTTACTGCTCATCACAACATCAATCCCTTTCGCACGTGTTGTCGGATGAGCTAGCATGCATATGCATTTTAACCCCGCGAACAAAATAGTTCGTGCCGTCGACTAGGGTAACCTTAAGACTTATCACTAAATACATAACAGTATGACTGTATGAAAACTTACTCGTTTGCCCGCAGCTTACCTGCACAGCACAGGTAACGCTGGTAAAAAGCTAGACTACGGTCGTCACAAACAAAGAGTATCCCTACCTATATTTGAAGTACAGAGTAGATCCATCTATCCTCTGTTCCATCGTCCTTCGTTCATGAAACAATTTAATTCCAATACTTGCGACTTCAAACCATCCAAGTTCGTCAACAACTTTGTATATCTTCATTACATTTGACTGAAAAACAATGACAAACATCGAAACGGACTCTCCAGAGACTTCGACAGAAATCAATAGAATTTCAATGAAATATTCAAGACAATGAGCGTCGCGTGTGAAGAACGATTGACGATGTGGTATCTACTCATCTATGTTGTACAGGAGTCAGGCCGTCAAGCTTTTGAGCATGTATTTCGAAACAGATAGTGACCTACTCTTGATGGTGCTTGGTTCCATTGTAACGCGGTACGGGAAATGCACCCGGGTAAATTGTGCAGCATGGCAAGAAAAACATTGATTTTGTTGTCTTGTTTTTTCGAGCTGTCTGAAAATGCACAATAAATTATTCTTCTAATTAAATGAGTTAAGACCTGAAGTATATTGTCTCTAAAATGGCTTGGCATGCTTACTAAAATTCAAGTTTCTAGAGGGCTTATTTAGAAGCCCTTAATTGTATTAAAACGGGCCGTAACGAAGTCTAAGTTCGGAAAAGGGAATTTCACTACTACTTCTAATCATTGCACTTTTACTTAGGTAAACAGCTAAGCTGTACAAATGGCGAGTCCTATCGGCTCAGTAACCAAAATTCCAAAAAAAAACCTTAGTTAATAATCAGCGTTTTCGTCATAGGACCTTGAGCCCTAACCTTTCAATTATATTGCGTATGAAACAGCTACGAATTGTCAAAGTGCATCTCCCATTCCCGTGCCGTCCGCAACAATGTACCCACACTGCCTCCGCCTCCAGGATGCTCCTATCGATTTGCGCTATAAACCGAGGGTACCACAGTTTAATGGACGTTACATCTATTTACTATACATTACGTTCCTATTTACTATACACAACAAAATCGTATACTTTTACGATCCTGTCGTATCGAATTTACAAGCCGCTTAGAGGGTTTACGATATTTACAAAAACATTGCGTAGCGGGAGTTTCTTTAGGTGTTGCTGGTTTTTGCTTCTTTTGAAAATAAATAGGTAAGGCGGACAAAGCTTTAGCCATGACAGAAATAGTTATAAAATTCCACATAGATATGGGGTCCAGCAGTCAGCGACGCAAAATGGGACAGCGAAACAACAACCCAGTTTTATGGAAATTGTTTTACGGTTAATCCCTTAAATTATAGAAAGTCCCCTTTGCAAAGGATGGGTACAGTGCAGCGTAACTTTGGTACCATGCACTGGTATTTACCAACAGACGGGTTGTCTTATTCTTTGCCACACAATGGCTTAAAAAAGAAGTAAACAAGAAGACAATCTAATACAAATGCTGTGCGGTCGGAGGATACATCTGGTTTTGATCAGCCAGCTCGCGAATATGTATGTGTGTTTTTCTTGTTTACTTCTTTTAATTTCGCTTTTTAAGCAGTCGGGTTTTTTAGTTTAACTTTTTTTTATAATTATGTACATTTAAACATATAAGCGATGTATATATATTTGAAATCACCTCTTAAAACCCTTTATTTTGATACCCCACACGAAGAGGGTGAACCAAAAAATTTACCCCACAATATGGCGCCCGAAATCCGCCATTTTATTTTTCAATTTTAATGAAACCAGTGACACTCGCAGGGTTATGATGAATCGATTGACGTTAGAATTATCTAAATCGGCCAATGCGTTCGGTCTCCAGAACACCACATAGGAACAAACTTACATACATACATAGACTGATAAACACATTAATCTCCTTCGGCAGTCGGGTAAAAAATGTTTTCGTCGCATTGTCGCGTTACGGCTGTCAGTGGGAACCTGAAGAGCAATATCCTATCTTAGGATATAGTTAGGAACCTGCCTACCTTTAAATTTGATTTTAAAGTTGCTTATCATTCTCAGCCAACCGTCGGCTCCAAGCAACCTCCTGTAAAGTTGTTACCGTAAAAGGGTTACCTACGCTACGCCACAAATAGAGAACTCCTAGTATTCTATTTTTAGTCCACGTTACCTAACGAGGTTACTAACTGCCACAGGTACTGCAAAGTGCAACTAAATCTGCTCTGAGTTGGTCTACCATTTTATTTTAGATGTTCTTCCAGTTACGTTTGAAACTGGAATGACTTTTAAATAAACCAAATTTATTATTTTTTTTTTACTTGGGCCCTTGTGAGGCAAATTTACATTATATCAGCGGTAGTCAAAGTTCGTGACGGTACCTACTTCATGACAATCCCATAAATTTTGATTATAGAAGATAGAACCAACATTAAAAAATAGCGGTGAAAGAGTTTTATCCTTTCACTGTAATTATTCTTCTCCTTTCTCTGTTATAATATGTTTGATATATAATTATTATTTTGTATTTTATGTATCTATTTTATGTTATAATCTGTAAGTTGTATTATTTAAAAATGTTTTGTACACTGACTGCTTCATGTCTGATCTCCTCTTGTTCAGTCCATCCAATGGTTGTCTGTAAGATATTGCCCTGTGCGATAAGACCGCCCATCTTACATACCTTTATAAATGTTAGCCCTGTAGTTTTTATGTGGTGTACAATAAAGTATATAGTAAATAAATCAATATAATAATTTTCCTCTGCATTCAGTATCTATCCCTAAAACCTGCCACGCGTATCTCTTCTAAAACCACAGAGGGTGTAAAAATACGCCACCTTCGGCTCTCGATAAATTAAACTTTCTTAATAAATGTTTTTCTGACTTTTCGATAATCGCTATCTCTGGAAGAACTTGGTCACTTGGTCTACTAGATGCTCTTACAGTTGTTCTATCTCACGACGGCGATACTGAGCCACGGTTATGATATCTATTTTCATCTACCCACACGACTAAGACCAACCCGCCGTCGTCGTGAGATAGAACAATTTATTGTACCTATAGTAGGTAAGTTAGATCTAGATCCAGATCTCACCCATCTCACCCTACCAGACCAAGAACTGGTCTCGCTATCAAAACAAGGCAATGTATTGAGGCAGTTAGTTTGATTAACAATTTAATTGAGTCGAGTGCCGAAGACAGTTTACTCGACTAGTCGACTCGCCTTCGATTTGTGATTAGTTTGTGCTATTGTTTCTGTGGTTGTTTCGCGAAGGATACTTGGTCGGTTGTTTAGATTAGCTCGTGGTATAGGTTAAACAATTAAGTTGGACTTACTGAATTAGCTGGTGTCCGTGATTTGAGTTCCGATATCAAAATGTTCTAAATTATGACAGCGAATAGAATTCGGATGTAATGCGTAAGATAAAAGCTTCCCAACAAGAAGTACTACGGCTACTTCAGAACCGAAATTTCATGGACAAGGATCGGATATAGTGCGTTCGCATCATCATCATTTCAGCCAAAAGACGTCCACTGCTGGACATAGGCCTCCCCCAAGCGTCGCCACGCTGATCGGTCATGGTCGTCGGTCGTCGCTCCAAATGTAGTGCATAACCGCCATTATTCCATTTTCCATAGAATCTCTCAGTCGCAGACACCTCTACCTTACCGTACCGGGAGTACAGGAATTATGTAATCATTTTATATCTATACATATAAATAAAATTGGATTGTCTGTTTGTAATATTGAAATAACCATTTTTTACTACATGTATATGAATATATATATGTTACATACAACAAAAAAACTTTTTTTACATTTTTTGTCTGTCTGTCTGTTCCGGCTAATCTCTGAAATGGCTGGACCGATTTTGACGGGACTTTTATTGGCAGGTAGCTGATGCAATAAGGAGTAACTTAGGCTACGTTTATTTTAGAAAAATAAAGTAATGTTGCAATGTCGACTGTTAGGCGGAACGAAGTTCGCTGGGTCAGCTAGTTGGAAATAAAAATCCGATTTTTTTTAAAGTGTATTTCTACGTGACGTTTTGTAACACTCTCAGGTTTCATATTATTCTATCCAAGACGATTACCTAAGTAATTGGTTTAGTACCCAACCCTCAAAACCTTGGGGTTCTAAAAGCAACTGACCACATCGAGCACACCTCTTTTTACCCCCTTAGACCAAACCCGTACCACACCCTCGTCAAAACTTTTAAATACATCTCAACGAATCAGCGAAGCCTAAAGCCTTCAAATCGTAAGACACCAAAGTCCAAACCCTCCATCGCTTAGATTTACGATCACGCACTGCCGCGTTATCTAACCCTTCCGCTGCCGACGCTGATACCCTGTGACGTCATCGCATTAGGTCGGATGACCCGCAGCCCGTAACACGATTGTCCCGATATAAAGTCGCCTAAATATAGACTCATGCGTCCCGTGTTGTGTGACCAAAAGTGATAAAGTCTTCAGACAAATTTGTTTGGGCAGGAATTTTATGATGGATCGAGCAGTGTGATGTTTGATATAAATAAACGCATTGTAACGAGAAAATAAGATGTCAGTCAGTAGGAAACCCTTCTCCATTTGGGATGAACGGATATATAAATCTTCTTTCGAGATAGGGGTGGCCAGTTTGAAAGCCATGCTGGAAAAATAAAAAAAACTCGACTACCTAAGAAGCGAAATGAAAAGATGAAAACAAGAAGAAAATCATTCTGCGCATTTGATTGACTTTTTTTATTTACAACTTTTTAGTTGTAATTCTTTCTTTTTAAACATAATAAGTGATAAATATTTGTAAACACCACTAAAAACCCTTCATTTTGATACCCACACGATGGGTATGGAGGAATACTAATAAAAGCTTCGCCACACGATATATGGTCCTACTCCGGCACGCGCCGTATAGCGGCACCTCGCCAGCAATTTGATACAAATTGGTCTAGTACGAGTATATGAACGTGGACAAAATAAAAATAAAAACTTTCTGATGAGAGTTCTGGAATCCAATCATCGATGGGTTTATCTGAAACATGTTCGTGTAAATTGAAGGTTTTGTTTTTATTGTATCTAGAATTTCAGCCGTCTGAATTTGACGGCCATGTTGAATTGTTTTTAACTTTCAGGGTTGTTTTTCTTTCATCATACAACCCTCAGGGCAATAAAAAAGTAAAGACAAGGTTTCGCAAACTTAACATTTTCAGTTTGTTTAGGTTTTGGGCCTTGCCAACTTATTTATAACAAAAACCGGCCAAGTGCGAGTCGGACTCGCGCACGAAGGATGCCTTACCATTATCGGCAAAAAGTCATGTTTGTTGTATGGGAGACTTACTTAAATATGTATTTTATTCTGTTTCGGCAAAAGAAATACATCATCTGTGAAAATTTGAACTGTTTAGCTATCACGGTTCTTGAGATACAGCCTGGTGACAGAAAGACAGACGGTCGGACCGCGGAGTCTTAGTAATAGAGTCCCATTTTTACCCTTTGGGTACGGAACCCTAAAGACTTGGTTAGGTAGGTATTCATATTCATTACAGACATACCTTCACCACAAAATATGCTCTAGCAGTTACCTTTACTGATAAGGCCTGGATATTCCTTTTCTGAACCCATTTTAGCTTATCCGTACCGTAGTTCACATTCCCCGTTGTACATTATTTAATAACATACCTTACCCACTATGCCCAGTCTATAATGCACTCTGTACTAAGCCAAGCCGATTCTGTTCCCATTCCGAGTCTTTCTAATAGTTTGAAATTGGAAAAGCCTCGCATTGTTCCGTTCTCGCTGGCCCGCTTGCCCCATTTTACCCCGGGAACTCGGAAGCAACCGCTCAGGCAAGTTCCGCAAAGAGTTTTTAATTGCTCTACTTGGGATGATAGTATCTATGTGTTTACGTGGAGGGAGATTCGAAGTTTGAATCTTGAAGCTGAAAGTTTTGACGAACGAGAAGCTTTTGATTGGGAGTGGGCAAAAAGACACAATATTCTAAATGATAGCTCTCTTTGACGAGCTTAGAGCTCTATTTAGACAGCTGATTTTAATAGCATAAGCTTAATAAGTCCATAAATAATGTTCCTCCTGCTAGGGCACAGGCCTCGTATCTGTAAGAGGGAGTGGCATAATTCACTCACACACACATCGGTAAATCCATATAACACATTAGCATGTTGCATGTTCTTTCAACTTCCTATCACAATAATTTCATGGTTATCAATATGGATAACAGCTGATAGCGAACGGGGCATTTCACAACCTTAACTCATGTTAAAATTAGATCAATAAAGCCTGGTTTCCCAAAACCTTCTCTAAATCTACAAGTCCTCAGCCAAAACTACAAAGTAACCAAATTCGTAATTACTTTACAAACAAAGCTCAAACAGTAGCTGCGGGCTTCGACCGTAGTAACCAGTTTAACTTGGCGAACTGTTACACGGCCGACCCCGTAGATCTTTTTAAAAAAAAAACTAACTTCTACCGAACCACTTGTTTATTCACAAAAATCCACAATTACAACTTTTATTAATGTTTTACTGAATAATACACAATATTACACCAACTAAAATAAAGACTTTCTATAATCTCTTGTATCTCTTGAGATAAGTCTAACGAATTTGGGTTTACGCGACGGCTTCCAGAATCTAACTAACTAAATGAATATTAAAATTCCGCTAATGAGCGATAACTGCAATTCAGCATTGGCTTTGCAATGAAAACTGATGCTTTAACTAGAGAATGCAAATGTCGGCTTTATTGCCTTGTAATAAGGGTTGTAACAGCTCCCCCTTTTTGACGAAGCTTTATCTTATAAGATAAGCGAAGTAAAATAGAAAAGATAGGAGATACAGTGAGATTAAGATGGTCATAAAAACTAACACTAGATATAAATGTACATGGGTACATGTAGCTTATAAAACTATAATTAAACATAGTAAGACATAGTAGATTACAATGGAAATCATAACACCATAATTAAAAGTATATTAAGTTAAGTGTATTTTAAAAGTTTAAATTCCTGTTTGATGGGAATTTGGTCTTATAGGTATTAGCTGTAGATTTATAATTAGTGTTTCGAATTGGTAAAGATTGTATTGACTTATTGTCTTCATCAGATGTTGATGACATTTCAGTCATCTCGATAGAATTAGAGATTTTGGATTTGCGTTTAGAAGTTTTCTGATTATAACACTGGTTAAATATCTGCACGCAGCATCCAGAATTAGTAGCATTTTTATTTTTAAAATATCTAAAGATCTTATAAATTACACATAAGAATAAACACACAATTAAAATATAAGTAAAAGTAGAGTAGTATGGACCATATTTAATAAAATGTGATTCTTTTTCTAAGTTATTTAACTCTTGTTCTAAATTATCCATTTGATGATTTGCATATTTGAGAGAATCTAAGTTGATTTTGCTTAAAGATATTGGCGACAAATGTGGCAGGCTTTTATTAAATATGTCCTTCTTACAACAGTCATCAGTTGTTATATCAAACTTAATATCTAAAGGAGACTTAGTAATAAAAGAATAAGAGCTAGTTGTTATTAACTGAATAGTTTTAGAATAACCAATACAATTTGCTGTTAGTTTTACAATTCCAGTACCTATGATTGAATAGTCGCTAATGTTATCTTCGCATTTGATTGTCAATTTATTTGTATTTGATTGAACATAAATCCATTTATTGTTATTTAACTTTTGCCAAATATCAATTTGTCCATATAAAAGTTTGGCGTTGCATTCTGTGGGTAACGACAGTGTTACTTCAGTTAATATTTTAGATTCACAGTTTGGATTGCTTATACATGAATATATAGTAGTTAGTTCACAGATAGAAAAGTTATTATTTACTAACTTACATCTAGCAAGTGTGTCCATCATAGCATAATGCATCCTGTCATCACTTAAAGCTATATAGGAGTTAGAAGGTTGAATCAATGCAAATGTGCTATGTGAGTCATCATGCGGAGTAGGTAAAGGTATGATTTTATAGGTCATGAACTTATCAGGTGTTATTAAAGGTATTTGTAATATAAAAACGATCTTATTATTATAGTAATAAGAGCTAAATTCAGAGACATCTATTATGGAGTGAATATTTTGAATGCTTAAAGGAACTGGGAAATCTAACCTTTTGTTTACTTGACTACTATGTTTAGATAATTCTAGATAAAGATTAGAGGGGCTTATAACACTAGGATGTAATATATTAGCCTTAGAAAATAAAATAGAGTTTACTGTAGTATCCAGTAAATTGGAAATACTAAGTAAAGAACCTTCAATTATATTAAGAAGATTGTTTAACCTTGAGGTATGTAGCAGTAAGTTGTCAGTTTTCGTGATTTGGGAAAATATTTCGTTCATCACGTTAATTTGGGTATTTAATTTATTTTCATTTTGATTAAGTTTGTAAATAGTAGTGTTAAAGTTATTTATGGTAGATTTAATTATGTGAATGTTATCTCTCATTAGGTGGTATAGTTCTGTGTCGCTCTTTTTACACGACTCAATTGCAGCATCATATTTTCTAGCGTCGTCTGCATCTAATGTACCAAAAAAGAACTTTAAGATTTCTCCTCCAATTTCTAAAGAGCGTTTTATTTTATTTGTTGATTTATTAGAGATGATATGTGATAGTGACTGTAATTTAATGAAATTTGATTGGATTAAAACTTCAATCGGATTAGACATGTCCTTGCACAAGTTAAAATCTTGTGAATCTTCTGTTTGAATTTTGTTACAGAGATTCAGAGTTTCATGTAATAGAGTTTCTATTTTGTTAAGATAAGGTTCTAAAGAGATTAAATCGACGTGAGTGATAACTTTCCAATGATCACTATAAAAGTTAATATTATTAATAGGTTCAAAATAAATTCCGGGACTATGGTAGATGGGAATGATGCTCGATTCGGTGAGGCTGTGGCTTGAAATGCCGTGCCAGCATAGCGTTCTGAAAGGAAACATAGTATGTGTTAGGATGTTGAAGGTTTTATTTCATTGGTGTGGTATTTTATATTTTTACGACCTACTTGAAGGGTCACATTATGTTTATTATTAACTTTTGTAATTTTGTATGGGCCTTTCCATATAGGCGATAACGCTTTTCGAAGTCTGTGATGGTGTTTTAGGTACACCATATCTCCTGATTTGTATGTGATTTCACGGGAGTTAGTATCATAATATTGTTTTGATCTCTCTTTGCTATTTAGAATATTTTGGATAGCTTTTTCGCGACTAAATCGCATCCTATATTGTAAAGCTCTTATATATTCATTGTATGTGGTATTACCGGAGGTTTCATATAAGGAATTAGGAATGCATGGTTTATAGCCGTATAATAATTCATGAGGAGTGAAATTAGTTGTACAGTGGGGAGTAGTATTATATGCTAATATTGCGGTGAATAGATAACAGTGCCAGTCATTTTGATTTTCATTAACAAAGGATTTAAGGTATTCTTTTAGAGTAGCATGTGAGCGTTCAAGAGCTCCATTAGTTTGTGGGTGATACGGAGTAGTGAAAAGGGCTTTGACTTTCAATATATCTGTTAATTGTTTAAATAATTCTGACGTAAAACAAGTGCCTAAGTCTGTTAAAATAGTTTTAGGAAAACCGAAAAGAGACATAAAATGTACGAGGTTTCGAGCTATTTCTTCACTGGTAGCTGTAATCATCGGATAAGCGCTGGTAAATTTGGTTAGATCATCTTGTAGTGTTAAAATGAATTTAAAATTTTGGAAACCCGCTTCGGGTAAGGGACCTACGACGTCAAGGGCTAGTCGTTCAAATGGCCTAGTCGATGTAGAAGTTATCTCCATAGGAGCTTTATTTGATTTCCTTAAAGGTTTATTGATCTGACAAAGCTTACATTTTTTTACGTATTGTTCAATGTCAGAGCGCATGCCTTTCCAATAGTAGGCAGCTTTGATACGCGAATACATTCGTTGTGATCCTGGGTGACCAGCGATAACAGAATCATGATTTTCCTTTAATATTTTAGGAACTTCGATAGGAGTAGGGTAAATTAATAGATTTTTATACATATGGATTTTGATGTTGGTATTGTGAAAAATATACGATATCATATTATAAACTTTAGTATAGGCTAGTTTAGAAAATGGGTCACTAAAATCAGGTAAAGCAAGATCAGTTATATTTGGGCAATCGATTAGTAGATTTCTGAGTTTAATTAATAAACTATAGACATCTCTAAAATTAGTTTGTTCATAATGATGAACTTTTGTAAATAGAAAATAGTAAGATTTATTTTTATCCTGGACGTGTCGTATTGTAAGAGGTTCGCGTTCTGAGTTTAGTAAGTCAGCAGAGTTATCGAGCTGTGATAGTATTTCCTCGCAATAAGGCATAGAATAGTCAAAGTCTAAAGAGACAGGGCAGGCTATTGTATTTAACTTGGATAAGTGGAGGCCTTGAGTACATTCTTCTATAATAGTGTTTGAAGCAGGGAGCTGATTAGTAAATTGGTTTTTAAAATATTGTTCATAAGTAGAGTTATTTAAATTGTTAACATCAATAGAGTTAATAGGGCAACGGGATAGTGCATCGGCATTGGAATTGAGGCGACCTTGCTTATAGGTAATTTCGTAGTCATATTCCTCAAATTTGAGGCGCCAGCGAATGAGTCTACTGCCGGGATCTTTAACGTTAAACAACCAAACGAGGGGTCTGTGATCTGTTATTATTTTGAATTTATTTCCATATAAATATGGTCGGAAAGTTTTAACGGCAAATAAAATAGCTAAAAGCTCCTTTTCGGTAGTCGAATAGTTGCCTTCAGGTTTATTTAGAGTGCGTGATGTGTATGCGATCGGCTTATCTTTGCCGACGGGACCCTGAGATAGTATGGCGCCAACGGCGTAATTACTAGCATCAGTAGTAACGTTAAAAGGTTGTGAGAAGTCAGGGTACTGTAGAAGAGGGGCAGTAATTAATTTTTCTTTAAGAAAATCGAATGCATGTTGCTGTTCTGTACCCCAGTGAAAAACAGCATCCTTTTTTAGTAAAGAGGTAAGTGGTTTAGTTAACTTCGAAAAGTTTTCGATGAATCGGCGATAATAGCCTATTAGGCCTAGAAATGATTTGATATCTTTAGGATTTTTTGGGATTGGAAATTGCGATACGGCGTTAACTTTTTCAGGGTTTGGAGATACACCTTTATCAGTGATAATATGGCCAAGGTAAGTCACTTCATGTCTAAGAAACTCACACTTGTCTGGTTGGAGTTTCAAATTATATTCACGAAATTTATTAAATACCAGTTGTAATTTAAGCATGTGATCTTGTAAATTTTGACTGTAAACGATGCAATCGTCTAAGTAAATATAGCAATGGAGGCCTTGTAAGCCTGATAAAACGGTATTCATAAGACGTTGAAATGTGGCAGGGGCATTTTTCAACCCAAAAGGCATCCTGGTAAATTCATAGTGTCCAGACATGCTTGAATTTGTGCTAACTGTGAAACCAGTTTTAGCCGCATCTTTGGGGTTGGTCTTTATTTGATGAAAACCGCTGGTAAGGTCCAACGTGCTAAAATATTTAGAATGACCTAACTGGTCCAAGATATCCGTGATAAGAGGCAGCGGATAAATTTCAGAGACAGTGACGTCATTGAGACGGCGGTAGTCAATGACTATTCTCCATTTTTGTTTGCCTGAAGCGTCCATCTTTTTCGGTACTACCCAAACTGGGGCGCTCCAAGGCGAAATAGAAGGTCTGATGATATCCTGATCTAGCATTTTACGAATTTGGGAATCTACTTCCTCTTTGTGGCATTCGGGGAAGCGATATGATTTGACATGTATAGGTGGTGCATCACCTGTGTTAATAGTGTGTTCTATAGCGTCCGTGAAGGTTAAGGGTTCACCTTCGATATGGAAGATATCTGTGTATTGGGAGCAACATTCTAAGAGAGATTTTTTCTCTTCCTGATTCAAATGGGAACAGCGAATGAGGCTTAAAACTTTATCTATGCGATTAGATTTATTACAGGCAATAGAATTAGTATTGTAACAAGATATAGAATCTGAACTTTTACTTTCAAACGGTGTCACGTTTACGTGATAATCTTTAACTTCAATGTCAGTCTCTGTAGTATTTAGGATAGTAATGTTTGTTTTCTTATTTGATTTGATTGAGACAATGCAATTTGCAACATAGACACCTTCACTTAGAGTATGGTCTAGTACGAGAGCTTCATTGTTATGATAAAGTTCAGGCGAGTAATTAGATACAGTGCATTCGATAACTACTTCAGAACGAGCTGGAATGTTATACGACGGTTGATTATAAGTGATAGGAATGTAATGGTTAAATATAGACATTGACTTAGAAGAATAATCGATATTTGATTTAAAGTAATCGCAAAAGTCGCTACCGATAATTCCATCGTAATTATTAAGATTAATGTCATCTTTTGTGACATGAAATTTGTATTTATAAGTATTATCTGATAGTTTAAACTCCATTTGAAAGGTACCTAGAGTTTCAACAGGGTTTTCTGAACTATTAATGCCCTTTAACTTTACAATTTCGGTGGATAGATTTGGAGTTTCGAGTAAACAGGAACCTTTGACAATACTGATGGTTGATCCTGTATCGATAAGAAAACATAACCGTTCTAAAGCGTGAGTAGTAGTTAGATAAGTATGAGGTAAGGCTACCTTTTTACAAAAATCATTAATTTCGTATATAGGTTTAGATTTAGAATTCATATTTAAGTTAGGTGTGATTGAGTTATGTTTAGAATTAGTACGAGAACCCTTTGGCACATTATTACATAAGTGACATTTTATTTTCTTATTAGAGATAGCAGAACTCAGCTCGTTGGCTTGAGATGTAGATTTAGTAGGATTGTTAGAGATAGCAGGACTCAGCATCTTTGACTGAGATGTAAAATTTGTAGGACTCAACCTTTTTGACTGAGATGTGGATTTAGTATGATTATTAGAGGTAGCAAGACTCAGCATCTTCGACTGAGATGTAGAATTAGTAGGACTCAGCATCTTCGACTGAGATGTAGGATTAGTAGGACTCAGCATCTTTGACTGAGATGTAGAATTAGTAGGACTCAGCATCTTTGACTGAGATGTAGAATTAGTAGGACTCAGCATCTTTGACTGAGATGTAGATTTAGTATGATTATAAGAGTTAGAAGGACTCAGCATCTTCGACTGAGATGTAGAATTAGTAGGAATCGTGCCATTATAAA
Source organism: Orthosia gracilis (assembly GCA_947562075.1). Taxonomy (NCBI): domain Eukaryota; kingdom Metazoa; phylum Arthropoda; class Insecta; order Lepidoptera; family Noctuidae; genus Orthosia; species Orthosia gracilis. The sequence goes on along the minus strand of OX387272.1, from coordinate 46,502,458 downwards.
TTTGCATAGATTTTGACGGACACGGCATCAAAATCCGATTTAGTTTAAATTATCGTGAGATTCGACGTGGTTATTATGACCATTGGTCAAACATTCACATGTATGCGTAAATGCATTTGTAGAGCTATCAGGTGAATTATGATGGCGCTGTGCAAAGTCCGTATTTTCGCGGCGTTGCATATTGAATTGCCTTTTACGACATTGCTCTATAGTGTGCCCGATATTTTTGCAATATCTGCAAGTTTGCGCACTAGGATTGGCATTGGAGTTAGCATTGCTATTGGTATTTGAATTAGTATTAGAATTATTGTTTTTATTAGAATCCCATTGGGAAATGAAAACCTTATGATATGGTTTTTGGGAATTATAGTTAGGCTTTTTGTTTCTGAAACATTCTGATGAGCTATGGCCTACTTTATTACATGTTGAACATTGTTTGACTGATTTAGGTTTAGATAAGTTAAATAACTTTTCTTCATCTATAGCGTATTGAATCGCTTCGTTGAGAGTTGAAGGGTTTTTGCACCGAACAATGTTGGATATAGAAGAGCTTAGGCCTAGCATGAATGTATTGAGGGCCAGGTCTTCCATGGCTGCTATACGGCCAGGTAGTTCGTTTTCGTCTTTACAGCTGTGATGAGTGTCCGACTGAATTCGGGTCAGTATTGACTCGATTCGTAGAGAGTATTGCGTTACTTCTTCATTTGGTAGTTGTTTGCAATGTTGTAAGTCCGATAAGAGATGTGTGGCGTGTTTTTTTTCTCCAAAGGTGGACTTGAGAAAAGTTTTAAGTTCTGACCATTTTTCAAATGATTTTAGACTACATGCTACTTGTGCCTTCCCTTCCATCTGGGAAATTATATACTTACAGAGCACATTTTGTTGATCTTGTGTGGCTAGAGACATTGCATTCTCGCAATTTGTGAGAAATGCAGGTAACGTCTCTCTATCCCCATTAAATGGTTTTACGAATTTGGTTAAGACGGACAAGGTAATTTTGTCGGACATTTTTCCGCTTTCTGATTTAACGGACATAAGTATTATGATATGTTGGACACCCTTTATAATTTACGAACAGTAAAATACGTGTAGACACAAATAGGTATAAAAATATAGCAGTAACTTAGAAATACGATTCAGAGGCGCGATTCACTTTGAAATTATAGACGCAAGAAACACTCACAGTAACACGAAGCTTGGCGTTTGCATTATGTTGCAATGACGCGTTGGAGCTGGAATTTTCACACGGTTCGCTGTGGAATTTCTTGGCCAACTGGATGTGGTGAGTTAGACCCTGGAGCTGATGATGGTGCTAGTGATGATGTCTGGGCGGGCTCACGCTGAAAAGCGGAGACTGACCGTCGTCCAATGTTGTGGCTGGAGCGGGCTCACGCAGAATAGCGGAGGCTGACCGTCGTCCAATGTTGTGGCTGGAGCGGGCTCACGCAGAGTAGCGGAGGCTGACCGTCGTCCAATACGTTGTGGCTGGAGCGGGCTCACGCAGAATAGCGGAGGCTGACCGTCGTCCAAGGTAGTGACGCAGGCTTAGCTTTAGATTAAGTCTTACTGTCGGTCAATGAACGGGAGGCTCGGGCTTCGGAATACCAGTGTCTGTCTGACTCAACGTCGTAAGACTTCGTCTCTGGTATCCCACTTCTGACACCAATTTGTTACACGGCCGACCCCGTAGATCTTTTTAAAAAAAAAACTAACTTCTACCGAACCACTTGTTTATTCACAAAAATCCACAATTACAACTTTTATTAATGTTTTACTGAATAATACACAATATTACACCAACTAAAATAAAGACTTTCTATAATCTCTTGTATCTCTTGAGATAAGTCTAACGAATTTGGGTTTACGCGACGGCTTCCAGAATCTAACTAACTAAATGAATATTAAAATTCCGCTAATGAGCGATAACTGCAATTCAGCATTGGCTTTGCAATGAAAACTGATGCTTTAACTAGAGAATGCAAATGTCGGCTTTATTGCCTTGTAATAAGGGTTGTAACAGAACGGTAAAATAGAGAACTAAATTCAAATGTACTGCTTTTGATGTATTGTTATCATTTTCCTTTGAAAGCAGCACCATAGCCACCCATAACGAAGTACCAAGTTATGTTGGCTACACTTTTCATCTCCTCCAGTTTCCAGTAGATTAAACTAGGCAACCACTGAAATCAAAAGTTTTTGTCTGTACTGTATTATGACGTCACATGTCCTGAGAAGCGCAGATTCTGACGTCAAGCGTATCCTGCCCGCTATTGTCCTTCGAATAATTGCTGTGACCTAGTTGCATTGAGTACCGTTGCATCAAATTCCCTTATACAAAGTGCGGTCGGGAAAATGCCATCTCAAAATAGAAAGGAGCAAAGACTTTAACTAACATCATATAACCACACTAAGTAGCACTGTAGTCTGACACTTAGAACTTAAAATGGCGAAAGGTCGCGTGTGTTCCAGCCATATTTTATGTTCTAAATTTAAATCGGCGTCCCTTGGTACAAGTTTAAAAGTTTGAAAATATGTGGCCAGTGCCATTTTCATCAAAATGTTTTTTTTAAGAAAAAGTCTTCATTTCGAAATTATTTTATTTTTAACCTGCCTGTGATGTACAAAGTTAAAATTCGTTTGACGTTTGTTTTTTTGTAATAACCAATTTCATCTTCCTCGTGCCCTTATCCCAGCTAATCTGGGATTAGAGCAACATGTGTTTTTCTTCCATACATGTTCATTAGGCGTCACCTATATATTCAGATCCTGTTTTGCCTTGACATTTTTCCACTGGCCATCCATCTTTTCTAGATCTTTGGTCTTTCGTAAAGGATTCTTAACAGCCATCCAAATTCATACTCTAAACTACCCATACAATTTTTTTTAATGCCGACATGCACTATAACACCTCAAAGAAGCTACTAGGCACAACAGCCTGACGTAAGGAGGAGTTCTTACATAAATAGTTCTCTTATGTCGTCACATACACTACCTATACACGTCATGCGAGTCCTAACGGGCTCGTCCTACTTGCACTCTCATTGCATCAGCTTGAGCATAAAGGACACACATCCTGGGAAATTGGATCGTAGTCTTTTAAAAAGAAAACTGGGGAATATATACTAGATTACAGTTTGTGTGGGTGTTTCGGATATTATATTCTGTATACTTTTTAATAATTGCGTTGGTTTATCTGGTTTGTTTTTCGATGGATCTAGAGGAAGATTCAATTATTTTTTATAGAAGGGAGTGAATGATAAAGTGACGGGTGACAGGAAAGAATGGAAATAGACAAAGTGTTTGTAACACGATGATAGAGGCCGTCATGGCTAAAATACAGATTTTGTTAGAGAGGTAGAAGATTCAGGATGTAATAAAACTGCCGTCAATATTTTTAAGACCACCTTAAACTGAATTCACTGATTCCTAAACCCTACCTAAACCTATTATTACCTATTATTTAAGATAGTTTTTGTGGTTATATTCTCTTTGTTTTAGACACTGGCAGCTCTATGTCTATCTCCTCTCGTTCAGTCCATCCAAAAGTTGTCTGTAAGAGATTGCCCTGTGCGATAAGACCGCCCATTGAACACTCATCTTTATAAATGTTATGTCCTGTAATTATATAAGTGGTGTACAATAAAGTATAGTATATAAAATAAATAATTAAATAAACTTGGCGTCTTTAACGGAATTCAATCATCCTATCCTACTATAATATTTATATATCATTTATACTATAATATACTATAATATTTATATATATATCGTTAATCATGCGTCAACGGGTTTTCAATTTGGCATATGGGTAGACCATGCCCTGAAAACTGACAGGATACTTATCGTCTCGGTAGTACGCTTCCTTGGGATAACTTTCGAAATTCACACGAATCCGAATCTGCTGTCAAAAGCTAACTCCACCAGTATATCCCATCACTACAGCACATAAGTCTAATCTCAATTAATTACTATACTTATCCTTTACAGTAATTAATAACCCAGAGTCTATGAAACATAGATTAGCTTCTTGATTTATTCATAAAGGTTAGAAAACTTTACGGAGTGAGCTTGATGAATAAATTATTGCTAGGTGTGGAGGTATTGATGTTAGGATTGCGTTAGCCTTTGTATATAAGGGGTTGGTAATGTAAGGAGGTATGGTGGACTTGATTGGAGAAACTGGGCGTAATTTGAGGGTTGGTAGCGAGTCTCCAGTACTTCACAAGTCCCCAGCATAATTTACCATTTTTTCTGGGAGCAAACCCACATGGATGTCCTCCAGCGTACTGGGCATCGGGTTACCTTACTAACTCCAAGTTAGAAACAAAAATGGGCCCATTATGCATACATAATTTTAATATAACCTTGCGTCAGCAACTAACTTTGAGTTTTTGGCGCAACTGGTCTTTACTGACTTAAACCACCCCGGTTCGTTTCTCTCACACTCTTTTATTTTACTATGCCTATCAACCTAATTGTGTTTTAAACCTTTAAAATAACGAGTTCCGTATTGCGTAAAAGAATCGAAAGAGAATAGGTTATAGAAAGGATACGTGAATTTAATTCACAGGGTGGAGGATGTACCATTTCCAAATTATTGACGCAATACCGAAAAAAGAATTATGGATATGTGTAGAGTTGTTCCCTTTGTCCTTCCGAACTCACTTACGCTATTAGACTTCTGGTTACCATTTTACTAAGACTAGCTGTATTTTTTTATTACGCGGAATCTCGTAGGTTCTGTTCTTCACTGGCCCAAAAAGAACACAAATCTTTTACGTATTTCTTACACGTGGACTGCCAGAAAAAACAAATGAACATCGCATGAATCTTTTTCGTTTCTTTTTCGTTAGCATTCTGTTACTAAGGACCTATTTATAATTCAAGCTAGGTCTTTAGTCTTTTACCTTTGATATAATCAATAACCATTTAAATATTGTAACTACCGTACCTCTAACAAGGTTTAACAACAAAAAGAAAACGGTCACCTTTGTCAAATTGTTTGTAGTATGAAAAGAAAATTGATTATATTTTCATCCTAATTACATCAAAGTTTATTCAGTAAAAAGAAAAACATGGCATCCGATGTCGTTGTGATATTTACCTTGGACTAACATGAGGAGGGATGTTTCGCCTGATATACATAGGTTCCTCGCTCGAGGCTCGGGAGAATCTCAAACGAATGTTATCAAAGAACAAATTAATTGGAAGCCTGAACAAACTCGGTATGCCCTGAAACTAATTTGAGAAAGCTTCGGTGAAAATAATATGTTTAATATTATACCTAATTAACTAATTTAGGATAGACACCTAGTTACATTCAGTTTAATTAATCATTAAAGTTGTTAAAGAATAAAAGATGAACAACTGCGCCTGAGCTAGGCCGAGCCTGTGTTGTCTGTACCTAATACACGAATATTATGTACTTATACTTATTAATGTGGCTCTTACAGCTAGGTAGGTACCGAATATAATAAAATTTTAGCATGAAGGAATTTAAAATCATTCAGTATTCCAGAGACTCCATCCACATAAAGCATATGATGTTCTTAACGACTGTTTTGATGAACCCCCATGAATGCTTGCTTGCAACGCCATGATAAAAAAAAAACAGAAAGACGTGCTCTTATCAGATTTTAAAATTTAATAGTATTCCATTTTATAACTAGAAAATCTAGACGACAAACAATCTCAACGCCGAGGCACTATAAAATTATCATAATTTTAATTTTATAACCATAACAACACGCACTTACCTGGCTCGTTTAATCCACGTTTCACCGTCCATAAAAAAATAGTATACAGGAAATTCTCGATCAAATTATTCCCCTCGCTAATTGACGGAAAGTACGATGGAAAAACTTTAACCCTCTGAATTTTAACGCGGATTGAAAGAAAAGTGGTTGGAAATGCTGGATGCGGCATTTGGCATGATAGTTTTGCTTGGACAGTTCAAAAATGTTTGAATGTAGACACTTGGACCCTAGCCTATGTTCAGCAGTCAAGTGGACGTCTTTCGGCTGAAATGACGATGATGATGATGATCACTCAAACTGTCCTTCAAAGAAAAAGCTTCAGTTACTTAAACGGTGATATGGGCCTTTTGACCTTTTAGGCGCTTACGCCTAGTAGTATAAGGTGCCTTTTTCATTGTACCTAACCAAGTGCTATCATCGTATGTTAAGAACCTTAGAAATTAGGATTTACTATCATGGATGCGCACAGTAATGTGAACTTTTTGATTGCTTATTTTACTAGAAAGAAAGAAGCATACTATACAATGCCTCCTCCATTTTTAAACTCAATCCATGTCAATAAACTACACCGATAACGCCGTACGATAATAGACCTTAGTCTCATAATTTTAAAGGTTTCCTATAAAGGTTTAACAACATTATTAGATCAAGATGGCCGTCGTTGGGCGATGCGCGACAGTTTGGCGCCCCGTCGACAAATTGTTGCCATTTAATAAAAACTTCGAGATATCGAGTTTGTAAGTTAATCGATTAGGGGCTGTCAGTTTTATGTGGTATCGATGTTGTAGATATCAAATCTATTCCTTTACATTTTATTCGTAGATTTTGAACATTTTGTAAAAAAGTAATGAAAAATGCTGCTATGTTGAACACTGCATTCTGTAGTCTTTGCACGATGTGAGCTTCCCGGAACTCCTCCTCGCTTGATTCTCATGAATTTTCATTCCCACCCTTTGATAAAGCTGGGCAATATTGCCTGAGAGAGTAAAGCCTTTGTTGTGATAGGATAAAAATTCTAAGGAATCACAAACTATGTGCAGTTGCATGTACTGAGATTTTCACTTGAATTATTATGGACCACATACTTATTCTGCATTAAGACCTGTTACAGTTACAATTTACAAAATAATGTATCCTATGACCTATGATTCCAAATTTCGACAAAATCCTGCCGATGACAACATTATCCCTTAAACGGGTGTCCCTGTATGATAAATGGCGTCGAGACCTTATTGAATGAACATGAGGAGGATAAAGTATGCAGTGAGATAGCGAAAGTTGCTGCATATGAGGCCAAAGGGACGGAGGGGGGACCAAACAAAGCATAGGGGTATTGTGTTCCCTTTTTACACGGGACTCGTGCGAAAGCGAGGGAACAATATGGGCAGAGCCACAAAACAAAATCTCACTGAGACAGTCTTGGTCGTTTTGTCGTGCTAAATTCTTTTAAAACTTTTTATCTTCACATGCGAGGGGACAATTGTGTTGTTTGACTTGAAGTAGCCACTAAGTAAGCTAGCGTAGGTGGCAGTATGGCAGTTTAGCTTGTGCTGTCGCAATTTATTCTATTTAGTTACATGCCAGCCATGCATCAATTAGGTGATCAAAGTTCTGCTTCCATATTTAAATGGTAAAATGCATCGCCTTTGTCTTTGCTGCCTTGCAGTTGCATCTATATAATACCTGCTAAAACTGAATTATAATTGCGTCCACCCTATAATTTTACATTTGACATAATCCCGCCTTTGCAGTTCTATAATTATGAATAGGCAACCATAGACAATAAAATGCAATACTCCAAGGACGCTTACGATAGTGAAGCGAAGTGCTCTTTAGCCCCGATATTCTAATAAAAAAAAAAAACAAAAGTTAATCGAATATGTATCAGTAAATAAAACAGTAAAAATTAAATATTTCCATTACATTAAAATAAAACATTAAATTAAATTAAACATTACAATATCATCGTATTATCCATACGCTAGGTAACCACCGGTTTCTCAACACTTGATTATCGGGCTGTTAACGTAATCGACGAATAAATGCCGGTTTGCTGTTGAAAATTCATTCAACAAATCACACCAGATAACGCGTGCTTGACAATATGTCCCATTAATAATTCTGCGATAATTTAGCAGTGAGAAACCCGGCCTAAGTAAGGTTAAATATTGAAAAAAGTCATATTGGATGCAGAATATACATTTACATAGCTAAAAGTTATACAAAATGTAACAGTTCATTTTAATACACAAAACATAGCCATTTGAACGACTTGGTAAGTTTATAAAACAATACAAAATATTGAGCAAAAATAAAATACTAAAATGTGTTAAACCGATTAAAATTTCTTAAATAAAGTCGATTGTTATAAGAAATCGAATCGGTACCGCATTAGTTCATCACTAAGGGCCGATTACACCAAAGAAACTAATCGCGTTTAGCTCAACTAAACTCAGTATATGCAAATACAGCGTTCTGATTGATAGTTTCTCAGCGGTCTCAATCAGAATGAGAAAGAGTTTAGTTGAACTAATCGCGATTAGTTTAATTGGTGAAATCGGCCCTTAATGATTAGTTTTCTGTTTTTGAGCTGTCAAATGTAAAATTACAACCTGGACGGAGAGTAGTTGATGAATAAATAAACTAAATAAAATATAGCTGTATAATGTACAGAAGTCACATCAAAGTTCTAGTTGGCAAAGTAAACCTATCATACAAAATAAGTACCTAGCATAAATGCACACTGAATAACGGAAAACAACTTGTAATTAGAACTGAATGAAAGACCGAATGATTCGAGTCCTATATTATCTGTCATCAACTGACATTTGTCCATAGGGTTGAATTACGTAGGGTGAAAGTACTTGTAGTTGGAAGGGTGGGATTGCGTGTGGCGCCATGTCGTCGCCACTTTTGTATACAAAGCTGTACAGTGGGGTTTGGTAGCTCTAATTATAAACCTGTCAATCGTCATGCGGACAATACGTTTGATAGCCTGTTAGATACATTAAACAGGTGTAAGTGCTGATGTTTTTACTCATGTAGATAAACAGTAAAAAAATAAAAATTGAATATGTGCTACAAATTATGCTCAACTAGATTCTACTAGCGGCTTTGTCCGCGTGAAAGTCAAAAATTATCCCGAGGGAACATATTCTCGGGATAAACAGTATTATTGTGCTATTCCAGACTATATATAATCTATCTCTGTGCCTAATTTCATCAAACAACGAACACACTCACAAACTTTCGCCTTTCTAATATTAGTATGATGAATTACTAAATTTGTGAACAAGCAAACAAAGAAGTTTAACAGTTTAGTTTTTAATTAAGTTATTAAACAAGTAAAATTTAAAAAGTCTCCGACACATTTTTATTGCATGTTACATCATTTTAGTTTAGTAGACGCGATTCGATCAACAATCTATTGAACACGTAATTATTATAAGATAACTGGCGATTTTCATCAAACATAGTTATGAGCACTCTCGATAAAGTAACCTTCAAAAAAAGAATACGAAATCAAAATCGGTTCATCCGTTTAGGAGCTATCCTGCTAGCCACTCCGCTTTTTCCGTCGGGGGTTAAAAAGTAATCATCTGTGTAAAATTGCACCTTGTTTAACAGCTTAGAGTAGTTAGAGTTATGTAGTTACCGCGTAATGGGTGAGCGAAAGTTAAAGTAAATAAATTCTAGCGTTTCGTAAAACAAATATGACAATAACTTGTATAATAAATTAGTCGTCTAGTTCTTTATTTGCTTAGACATAACAAACACCTAAAAAACAACTTGATTATGTAAATTCATGATAATCTAGCCTAGCGTTAAGTTCATACATTTCACGCTAAAAATTATGTGTAGGAAGACGGAATGATATTTTCGCTGTAGTTCACACCGAGTTGTGACCATAAAATAAATATAGCTGCTACCTTTTACCCTTTTACTCCATAAAAGCTTTTAACACCTTTGTCGAGGCTTTCAAAGCTTGTTAGTTAATTCAGGCTGTAGCTTAAAATACCTTAAACCTTTTATGAATTACGCGCGTGCAAATTAATAGTGGCAGTATATTTTGCTAAATAAAATAACACTTAATTTTTTTAAAGCTTCTAGTCAAAAAAGCATTTTTTGAATAGGATATTGATTTATTATTTATTATGTGGAACATTTTATTAATTGAATTTTGATAAGAGATCAATAACTTAACCAAAAGAACAAAATTTATCTGGTTTAGAAGAAAAACAGAAGAAGCCTGAAGCTGAAACGTGCAAATAAGTAGAACCGCGCGCTATTCCGCCGGCACGTTGAACTTTTTAACTTTATTAAAGTTTCTGGCTTCAGCGACGTACAGCGTTGAAGTTCTCCGAAATGTTTCCTTTTATTTTTCTCTTAAAATTCCTTGTAAACATCGTTTGCCAGTTTTCTGTTATAAAGTATGTTTTGCAGACCGTACTTAATATTCCTTCATTGCACGACATTGGGTTAAAACAGTTGGAACACTTATTTTTATTAATGATTGTATTGTTTCAAATATGATCTACCACAACTTTTAGATATTCGTAAAAATCCTTGCACGCTCAGAAATTTTTTTAATAATGAAGAAAAGCGCTAGCCCCGTCGATGGAATGTATTCATAAATTCGGACCCAGCAGCGCGTGTTACCTGCACCTGTGCGAATCGTAAATAAGTTTTATGTGTGTTTATTATTTACATACAAATACACTCCACAGAGACTTCGCCTGTGCAAAAATGGAAATACTTGGAGGCACACTGTGTACAAATAGCGATTGTGTGTGTTGCTTACGTGAAGGTGTTTACCTCAAAGGAGCAGAGTTATTGTATCTATAGGAAACTTCGGCCTTAGTTTGATGTTAAATATAATTTTCTAGGAATATGCTTATTTGTATTAATTATTCAATCTGCCAGTAGGTGTTATCCCGAAATGTTGTGGTTTAATTAAGACGTGAAGGTATACACGTAACCGCTTGTCTGTTCAATATTTGAACACGGCAGTAACTAAGCACCTAACTGTAGTACACATGATTAACCTTTCGCAAATACTTAAAAAAATATCACTGGTTTTGTTTTCTTACGCAATCAATTTGAAACTATCTTATAACGAAAATCTCTACAACCACAAACTACAAGTAATAAACTCGCAGCATGGACAGGAAATTGTTTTAACACAGAAAGAAAAGCCACGTAAATGGTTCCGTGGCTTTGTGTGAAAATTTAAAAAAAAATAGTGGGTTGTTTGTTGTTAAAAGTCAATAGATTTAAAATTGCCTTCATAATAGTTCGGACTCAAAGACACCGTTACTTCACATTGAAAGTGCGTTGATCTCATAGGTCACGCACAGCGATCGACTTGCAAACCTGCGTCTACTGAAGGTCAAATATTTGGAGATGAGCTACACCAGATTTCGAGGCTTGACACCGTGTTCTGAATCTCAATGAAGAAAGTTCAAAGAACTGAATTTTTAAGGGGCAATGGAGACTTATTGCTGGTGTTATTTAGATTTTTTCTTTGGATTTGATTTGAGAATCGGATAAAAGACTTTACACTAGACAAATAAATACTATATAATGGAAGTCAAACAACCCTTTCTTGTTTAACAGTGTTTTCAGAATTCACTCCTTCATATTGCAGAACGAATTTATCGTATTGACGTAAAGCCAATTCCGCAAGCATGTTGATTGCAGTCGCGTTAATTACCGGTTCAGGTTAATTAGTATGTCATCTCCGCATTTTAATTCATCACTAAGTGAATTATGACCGGAGAAGTGGTGACTCACAAAAATTATACCTATAGAAAGGCCATCTTCCTCATCCCCACGTTTATTTCTAATGGCCGGAAGTTTCTCCCGAAATTGATCAGCAAGATTGTTCCATAAGAAATTGGTGGCAATACATTTAATGTTATCTAATTAATTCATTTCACCCTCTTCGATATCAACCCATATATTTGCCGACATTTTCGTGAAGATAACTCGATGTGACTTCCCTCGTTCGCTGAAACTTTGATGCAGTCGTAATATTATTGTACATGAAGTTTCCTGTATTTTCTTAAAGTGAAGTTTAGCGCTACCGGATAACATTAAATTGGCATGTAATTGAAAACTTAGGCAGATTTACCACCATTAATTAAATTTAAATGCTGTAAATGGGTGAACTATTTTGTTTTCAATTACATTAGAAAACGAAATGCCAATGATCTGCTATTCCTTCTTTTTTATTTCCTTTTAGTTCGAATTAAATGTTTGTTTTTAATTTTTGAATAATCTACATATCAAAAAAAAGTTTTTAATAGGTGTGATTAAACAGGCCTTATCCAAACAACTAGGAGCTTGCAGTTTTTAGTAATTATGGCGATTCTTTGCTTCTTGAATAACTCAGTAGAGCCAGTTGTACATTATTTTCGGATCCCAGAGGAAATTCAAGCAAACTACCAGGACTGTAGGTGATTTCAATTGAAATAAACAATGTTACATTCGTTTGAACAGTGTGAACCCAACGTGTATTTCTTTGTGTTAAACCTGTTCTAATGCTAACAGTCGTGGATCGAAGCTAAAGTATTCAAAGTACATAAACAGACTGGTAATGTATTAATATAATTCTCGACAAAGAGCACTGGTGGCCCAGTGGTAACGGCCCCGATTTACAAGTTGTACGTCATGGGTTCGGACCCAGGGAGGCGCTTTACTTTTTGTAAATTATTACATCACCACTGCTCTCAAAAATGGTGATGGATAACATCGTGAGGAAACCGTCATACCTAGAATCGAAAATTCGAAGACATGTGACATCCACCAACATGAACTGGGCCCGCGAGGTGGATTACCGTATTTGAGGCCTGCACTTACAACGGACCAAATGCGGGGTCCATCTATCCTATCCCTAGTTCTCGACAAACTTCTTGGCCGCCCTGAAGTTGGTAAGAATGGCTGCGCAGTAGAAAATCTTATTCAAAAACAACACCGATCCGTGCCTTGCGCATCGGAAAGCCAACTTCAGCAGCCGTATTGCGTAAATGCGCAAAGAGTTCAAACTCTATCCAACCGACCAAATCGACCAATCACATGCAAGATGAATGACGCGATGTGGATTTCCATTTTGGGCGGCCCAGAAGTTTAGTGAGAACTATATCCAATGTAAGTAAACATTATGTTTTATAAATGCGGTGTTATTTGTCACGTGCAGTAGGCTTTTACGTGATGCTTACATAGAGTATGAAGAGAGCACGAGTTGCTTCTCCGTGTAATGATGTGAGTGTTGTGAAAGAAAAGTTAATTTTATTGAAGAAATAAAGTCATAATCGAAGTCTTCGTTAGCCATTTTCTACCTTTGTTCGGAAAATCGGAACAGACAACCGACAAACCGAACACGCCACTTGAACGGCTCTTGACAAGGGGATTAGTGATAGCCGTTTGTTGTTATAGGCAGACAGGAGTGCGCTGATGCCTGTTTCCTGCCCCTTCCTTTGACGTAATCTCTTAGTCGCCTTTTATGGCACCCTCAGGTGGGGACGGGGTGGACCAGCCTTGGCGGAAACCACAAGGAACCTTTTAAGATAGGTACTTCCACTTTTCTACATAATCCATATACCTACCTTCTCTTTCCTAAGAAATAATTCGTTGTTAAAGACAAATGGGCTTTCAATAAAAGGAATGAAGAGGGAAAAGTGTCGTTTCCTATTTTTTTTAAATTAAGTAAAACGAAGAGAGGAGTAAGTACCATAAAATGTTACGCTCATATATCAAGAGACGGTTTAAAAGCTAATAAAACGAAACACGAGCTCTCATCTCACTATCATTTTAAAACGAATATTTTACACGGAAACGTTCAAGCGTAGAAACTATCAAGGTCGTTTAAACCATTATGGAAGGTATTCGCTGCTACCTTTGAATAAAAACGACAACGAATTCAATAGTTTTTTGCCGGCACGTTGTTTGAAATGCTCGATTAAACGTTGCATTTAGTCATTTTATTGAGATGCATTCATTATAATAGTTCAAGGATAACAAATTAAACGTTGTTTTCAATTTTTAATACTCTCAAAATATAACAAATAAGATGGTAAAATTTTATTTTATAAAAAATAATATATAATTTATTTTAATCGATTTTACAGTTCTTAAAAGTGGATCCTTTACCTTAGACTAAACAAATAAATCATTCATTTCAATAATTTTCACGGTGAGGAAAAGTTACCAACTTTGAATTTTACCCCGTTTTAGGGGTGAATTTTCTAAATCTGTTTCATAGACTTTTTAGTTTAGAGCATTCAACATTAATTTACCAGTCAACATTTCAGCAGTAACTTCTTTCTAATTCTTGATTCTTTTAATTCAATGTGGCGCCTAAGGTGGTGCTTTTAAACTAGTAAAATCTATTCTTTAAACCCTTCCCTTAAAATTTAAACGCGGACAATTTTATTGCAACAAACGCAAGGTTGAAAATTGCATAAAACGAGTTTCTTGACCGCAAATGCTTCTCTGAACGTACAGTAAGTTGTAGACAATTTAATTAGTATGGGGTTCTTTAATTAGGTCGTAATTTTCTTGTTTCGTTGGGTGCGGCTCCTGTGGTGTTTGTTAGTTTTTGACCAGAAAATAAACTCTATTTACATTAATTACCCTAACATTTTATACGAAACAGTTTAAGTCTCTACACGTGTTTTCGAAGCGATCCTGTTGCGATAAAAAGGGGAGAATAATGTTATTTTAAAAGTTGATCTTTATTTTGTGGTTGGTTTATTGTTATGCTCACAGGTTTTGCAAGGGTTTGAATAATTTTACCATCATTGGTAATATTTACTATTCGTTGTAAAATTGGGACTGTGTATGAAAGTTATCACGATAATTGCACAAGCAAACTATAAAAAGTTTCATGATTTCTATTTTATAGAAACACGTATGTATATTTAATACGATTAGCAAATTGTAATGTTTTTGTTATTTATTTATTTTTACCTTAGTTTTCCATTTTCCTATGATACCCATCTACAATAATGAGCAACAAAGTTACACGTAAATCTCTCAGTCACGTTTCCTTTGCTCTGTGAATAAGATCAAAGCCATTATTGGCTCATTCGTCGCGGTGTTACTATACAATCCTTATAGGGTTGACAGTTGAAAAAAGTAAATGGACGTGACGTCCATTCTGTGAGACATTTCAATAGAAAAGTTAGCCAGCATCATTGATCTTAACATAATTAATTGAATACTGGCTCTAAAGTAGAACTAGCAACTGTTACCGATGGCACTTTACTACATATGTCAACGTACAGTATTATCTACTGGCACTATAATTGGCCCTGCCAACCACATCCAGAAGTTATGCAGTTGATTACAAAATGTTTCTAAAGCTGGCCCATTGCCCATAATAGTGACAATAATCCATTTTAAGTTTTGACTTCCAAAACATCGCGTGTCATTTTTCCTTTCATAGTTTTATTCTCAATGCTGCATAGAAAACCTGTTCTAATCGATTTGTCCGCAGTATCATAATCCAAAATATTTTTGTCATTATTTTACCCAAAGATGCAGCTGAAGTTCAACAAACCTTGACTATATGAAGATAAATATGCATTTGAAGAAAGGTTTCACAATGTTTTGACCCTTATCTCGTACGTAATACAAATTTATTCTATTGAATATGTCTCAAGTTTAGTTGTCGGTAACCTCTTTAAAGGGCGTTCAACGTTCATCCAACTTTGTACTAGCAGAGGTAATTACTCTTTTCAAGCTCGGTACTGCGGGTGAAAGGACCTGAAGGGCAGAAAAATTTGATGAACAGACGTTCACGGCAGTCTACATCATATTTATCGACTTTGGTCTACCGTTATCATTAGCCATATTAATTAATTGTATCTACCATCGAGTGCAAAATAAAAAGATAGAGCAGTGTAATGTCTGGCTGGCTATGGTCCCACGGGGCAATATCCTATATCAGTTACAAATTATTGTAAGTCGACGATACATTTCACCAACCATGACGCGGTGTTTAGTGATTTATGCGCGGTCCAGCAAAAGTATCGTATGGCACGAACAATTGTAGGCGAGAGCGGGTCACGTCTCTAGATCGGGTTACCTGGCCAGCGCTATTCACTCTCCTATTCATGCTTCGAAAATAAAAACAAAGTGTAACTAACTTGGTGTTTTTTTAGGGCTGACTGAGATTGCGTGTTATGACAAAAAATATGTTAACTATAGTGTACTTATTTCTATTCTGATAGTTGTGTTCGTAGTAAATCTTACTTTATGAAATACGCCTAAATATTTCTGTAACACAATAAGTACTACCAACCCTTCATCCTGAAAATAGCTTTACTTGAGAACAGGCCCTTTTGAGACTAAATTTTGGGAGCACGTTCGCCAGCCCTACATTGATATGCCCTATTGTTCGTCTTCAGTACCGCGGCTTTGAGAGGACACGTAAACCTGTTTGGAAGGTACTTGGTATGCTTCGAATTGTACATAGTTGTAGCATATTATTTTTGTACTTGAACTGAGGTTTTAGAACATGGAATCGGTAAACAATACAAGCTGGGGTATTGATATTCAAACCCAGTTAACTATAAAATATATCTAGTACAGGGAGTGGCAACACATGCAAAATATGTAATCTGAAAAAACAAATATACTGCGTAGGGATTTTGTTGTAAGTAGTATTTGCATCACAATGCATATCTTTTTTAAACAGGATATGTTATCAGAATGATTTGCGGACACACAAGCCGTTTTTTCTGGTACATTGGCCTCAAAAGATAATGCGAGATATGAGCGGAACCATAGCGAAAATGTTCTAATAACTATAATGTCGAACCTAGCACTAGCTACTTCCTGTCGTCGCTTCCTTAATGTGTTTTTGTTGTATTTCTTTTGTGAAAAAGTGTCATTTAACCTACTTGGGTGCGTAATGGCCTTTACTTATATGCGTTTTAGTCTTCAAAACATCATTTGACGTTCAGTCGATGAAAGGTGTAATGAAAATTATAAACATATTAAAATAATTGCTTTATCATTGGCTGCATGTTCTTTTTTTCTTTGCCTATTTAACAGTGTTTGACAGAAAAAATCACGGTAATTTTTTTACCTACATTCCGGGATAATTTAGTCACTGCACCGAGCGGGACGTAGTAAGCGACGGCGCACGGTTAGGTCACTGCACGCACAAGTTCAACTCGATTCGAGTTGCGTTCGATTATTTCCTAGTAGTTTCGCTTCCCCTTGCCCACGGCGATGATAGAAGATGAAATTGCATTCTAGATAATGAGTACAGTACGTACGTAAAGTAGTTTATACTTGTATGGATAAATGTAGCTCAGCATTTTGCGAACTGCGAACTTAGTAAAACAACAATCCCAAATGATTATTTATCAATTTTTCGTCACTGTCTGACCTTGCAACGAGGGTATTCAACCGACACGGCTTGAACTTAGGCCGTCTGAGGCTCAAGGTCTAGAAAGTTGGCCCTCGCAGTCCATTCACCCACAATCCCAGAGTCCTTTGCCAAGAAATTTCTATTATATAGGATTATTCAATGAAGAGTTACGGTGCGGTCAATCTCCTATTAGTCAGCTGTTATTCATATATAATTGGATCATGTGGCTTTACAGCTTGTTTTTGCCAATATAAGGCTTGCCTGGGTTTCTGTGGTCGCCCTAGAATGCCCTTTAAAAACAGGTGTTTTTAAAGGGCTATTCTGTTGGGGTTAGTCTGTTCACACATATGTGTGTGGGTATGTGTGAACAGTTTTCAATCGCAAATAGTAGTAGTGAATCCTTCGGACATAATAGTAGGTACCTAATTGATATAATTAATAACGTGTCAAATTGAATGATGCTGTTGTTGACGCTTCTGACTTCAATTATAATATTCAGTTAGGTAATACACATAACTGTCGATAGTACAGTGTACTTACATCAGCTACATTTCGTAAAAACAAAAACAAGAGTCATCATTCAAAATATTGTTCATAACTTCAATATGTAATGCCTTCATTGTTTTCTATTTTAATTATCAATTCTGTAATGCTAATCCTGACATCCGACGCCAGAAATAAAGGCTTGCAGTGGTTGCATTGAAGTTGCACTCAACGTTTCTGTCTCTTTTTGTAAAGGGCGGACAGGGTGAGCGAGGGAAATGGAAATAAACGAAGGCTTCGCCGCCCAAGCTAGGAGCCGCCCGCCCGCCCAGTCGCTACCAATGCGCCGCCCTGGATACACCGTGACGGTTTAACCGATCAATTGTTTTAATGTCATTGCACTGTAATAGTTTTAAAATGAATGATAAAGTTTAAAACTGTGAAATATTACATGTGATACGCTTAAATTGGCCAGTGGTACTTGGTACATTCATGGATTGGTAAGAGTTTTATTTTGAAACTAAGTTTCATTTTATCATTTTATCATCTTTATATAGACTGGAATATTATGTGTGAAGTATATGGTTGTAACCTGTGTGAAAGTTAATGTATCATTGTACTTAAATACCAATTTCCTGTACCGTAGGCTTTTTATAGAAACGTATCTCTATCGATAGATATTAATAATAATTATATATTACGAGTATATCAAGGAAATATATTTGCACGCGTTTGTGTAAAACTCTTTCACGCAAAATATTGTAATAAAACATTTTTCTATGTGTGTCAAATTTATGTCATCAGCAATATAATTTCACGCGTCGTTTAAAGTATTTCACACAGTTTGCGGGTCGGCGAAACAACCTTCGCTTCCAAATTTCACGGCAATGATTTCATTATGACATGCAATCTCCTCATAATCCTTTATTCGGTTGACATTTATAGAAATAGGCATCTCATTCAATAAGGCCTCGATTTAGCGTGCGCGTTTGTTGTTCTGATTCAGGTATCTGTTCCTGATATTTCGATAAGATAGGACGACAAAATGATAAAAATATTCTTTTGTTTATTAATAAAATGCGGACGCCTGTACTGAATTATCAGTCAGTTCTTGCTTATTCACCAATAATAATTGATTTGTATTTTATACAGTACTACATTTAATGCTGCAGGAATAATAAAACTATCAAATGAAACGGCGATGTATTTTTCTTTCTCTTTCTATGCTTTGAGGCGAGGAAATTAAGCACTATTTTTGCTTTGTCCCTGATATAGCAATGGATTTTATAGAGTGCTTAGTGCTGTATTTTTAAACTATACAAAACGGGTTTCCGTAGAACAAAAGAATTTATTCTGTAGTGTATAGCTAGAGGGTGGAGTAGTTTTTCCAAGGTTTTTCCTCTCGTGTCATCGTCACGCACTGTACCGCCGGATGACGCTCCTCAGCCGTCGATTGTTGTTCAGAGAAAAGGGGTGACACCCTCCCACGCACGCATCTTCATTCAAGTGGAAGCTGAGTTAGTCATACATTTTGTACTACCTACTGTACATGATAATAGACATCTTTTACGTTTCAATGGTTCGCGAAAATTATGCAGATTAGACAAACACTATTGTCACAGTTACATTCTAATGAGTTAAGTCATACAAAGCGATGGTGTTAAAAGAAGGTGGTATTGTTAAGTAACATGTGTAACAACCTACTGAGGTTCTGGCTCTTAGGTCGGTAAATAAATACTTATGTGCAAATATACCTACATCAAAAAAGATTTATAATTGTCACACACACATCTATATTTCGTCAACAATCACTACGTAATTAAATCTTTATTAACAATCAACATATTTAGAACACCTTCCCTACACACGTTTTCAATTATATCATTCATTATACCCTTCACATAATTAAGAATGATATGAGCTATAATATTATACAATTACCTTGTCCATACCACATGCATTATGTTTGCAGACGCAAGTATCACATAACCCTTCCGGTTTAAACCCCTACGACTGCACGAAATTACCCCACGTAATTATTATGGGTCCCCATGTAGGGCGCGGTTTTTTCTCTACAAGATATTTCGCAATGGGGTTACTGCATGCTAGGGTCTTTCTTGACGTAAGAATATTGGATTACTTTAATGCAGTTTGTTGTGTTAGCCGTATGTCGTCAGCTGCGATTTTGGCGAGACTTAAAACACGAGAATCAAAACTGTGCGCGTTAAGTTTGACGTTAAGGTACACTTTTATTTCGAAACGACGCAGAAATCCGTCCTCTCATACGTCTTATAATTATAATATTATTGATTTTCACGACTAAACCAAGGTCTCGTGGGAGACTCGAGGCGACGATATTTATATTCATAAATCCATAATCGAGTCACTCAGTCAATAAAATACCCAATATAGCTTTGAACAACCTTTATTAATTTTCTTGGAAAATGGGAACGTCATTATAAATACGTTTCCGTTTAACAAATTAAATCCGATAAACGTCGGAGGAAATTGATTATAGAATTATAGTTGTTGTCAGATGTAATGAGCAATATGTTTATAACATGTTTATCTTTTGTTACAGTTTACGGCTTGGGTGGACGCCGTAATCTTCGTGTTCAGCTTGGACAACGAGATCAGCTATAATACGGTGTCGAACTACTTCAGTAAAATGTCCCATTATAGGAATTCCGCAGAGATTCCAATCATATTGGTCGGAACCCAAGGTAGGTTTATTGAGATTTTCACCTTGCTCCCGAAATAGCTCCATTTTTACTATATAATCTTTTGTTTCTATTAAGTTATCCGTGACATTAGTCATACTTATATTTTTATAATACTTTAATGATTGCTTTTGATTAGGTTTTCCTTATTTACGTGATAATGACAAAAAAATCTCTATTTTCCTTGTATTCTTCTAAGGATGCATTTCAGTAGCTATAATAAAGATGGTTAGTTTAATATGGGAACTATAGCAAGCACTTCTCGACACAACCGGTGGAGCTGATAGTTCATAAATCATTATTTGGTATTAATAAGACACAAACATTAATATATGTAGTTACAAAAACATTTTTCCTATCAAAGAAATATGTTACAGTGTTACACAGTTAATTTACATAATTACGTACACGCGTCCGATAGACGTATTTCCTATTAAATGATTGGTTGCTCTTCCAGATGCCATAAGTGAAAGTAGTCCACGCGTGGTAGACGACAACCGCGCTCGCAAGCTGTCGAATGAGCTGCGAAGATGTTCTTACTATGAAACCTGCGCTACGTACGGTCTGAACGTGGAACGAGTCTTTCAAGACGGTAAGTGTAACTATTTTAAACGAACATCGAATATTTATGTCGGATGATGTCAGCTGACGCAGTTTTTTCTACAACACTGTTTTTGGAATTTTTCTACCGTTGTTAATTTACATAAACAGAATTGTTATTTACATTTGCTAGAAATTCCTTTTGCGACGAAATGGAGACTTTAGGATTATTTTGGCAAGTCATGATAAAAATGCTATTTCGAATTGAATATCTAAAATGCAGAATACATGAACGAGTTTTTAATCAATCCTATGGCTCTGAAGAATATAATGAATTTATACATAATACAATGATGAAGAATAAGATAAAATGCTAAATAGGTTGCCGCTCCATGTTTATTTATTTCTAAATACATAATTCGTAGCGAGACAGCAAAATATCTTGGTATTTTGCTGTTTTTATCAATCGGAAATATGTCAAATCTCTCGACCGATATAATACACGTGAAAATGTTATCATTTTTAAGAATAATCTACTTATCTGATGAAGCTAGATACTACCTACTTGCTACATTGATAGGAGTATTCTGTCAATTTCAAAGTGTATCCGTTAATGATATTAGACGTATCGACTATTTTACTGATTGAGATCGATAGAGAGTTATAAAATTACATAATAGAGATTTTTTACGATCGCGTCGTCTCGCGTGATGCTACGATGTGATTAGTGTACTACAAACGTACTTATTAGTTAGTCTGTGCTGTGGATTGCTTGCGGGGTGTTCTACCGCACGCAGTGGCAACACCGGCCCCCAGGCGTGCGGTCGTTTAGTTAGTTCGTTCTCGTTCGTTCGTCGCCGCGACATCGCATTGTTTACATTTTTTGACGTTTTTAGAGCGTCGTTTGTGTGAATATTACGTTTATTTTTTTGTCTTATCCTGAATGGAAGGATGGAGAGAACACTTATTTTCAAGTCTAACATGTCGCCTATATCGAGTTTGAGGCGTCGCAGTTCGTGCTACAACATACAAAGAGCTGAGGAACGCGATCGTAGGAAATCGTCTAAATTTGAATGTGCGTGAAAATGTTATTGTTCGATTAACCGTTTAGATCTAGTTGTCGTGATTTTTGGGTAACGAAATTGTGAAAGTTTTTAGTGGGTTGGTGATTATAGTGATTGTTTTGTTTTGCAGCGTGTCAGAAGATCGTTGGGACTAGATTGTCGGCTTCGTCCCAGTGTTTGTCTGGAGGTTCCAGGCCTGTGACTCCACAGCCGTTAGTGAATTCGCCAAGCCACAACCACTCAACATTCCTTTACAAGGTAATTATTCTACTATTACTTCCTAACGTTCCACTAAGTTCGACAGATAACTTTGTTTTGATCACGACACGGATCTTTTATTACCGGAAAAAGGGTATATAAGGTTTGCTTTGTATCTTCAAAACACAGTAGACCTTCTTAGTCTAAGTTTACTAAAAATATACAAACAAAACAAAAATAGTGCAAGGTAGAACTCACAGAAAGAAATGAGCCAACTATTTTTGGACATAAATACCACATGTTACTAAAAACACAATCTTCCCATCTTGCATATTACATCTTCCTATTACACAATAGGATGTTATTATCATTGGTACTACTAGAACAGATAACGTAAATCATCATTAAATTTAGTTAAAGAGCAAAAGGCAGTAATGATAGTCTTCAGTATAAAGAGGTCATGAACTATGCAATGTCTTGTCTTTACACACATGTCTTGATCTCAAGACAAAATAAAAAAAAAATTGCAAAAACATTTTTTTCTTTTTCAAACCATATGGCTGCAGTTCAGTGTTCAACCAGTCATTACTATTCACCACAGATGACTTTTTTTATATATGCTATTCACACATTGGGAATTTGGAAAGGAAAAGACAAAGGATTATGACCTAAAAAAATAATTTTAGAATATTTAAGTAATTCATTATGTGTTAGTAGAAGGAGTAAGTAGAAGACTGCATTCAAAATTAATTTATATTAAAAACATAAAAAATTTAGTGTTTGCCTTTGCTATTATGCATGTCCCAATTTGTTTCTATTTTATTTTTTTATGATAATCCCTAAAAATGAAAAATAAAACAATAGGTAATCTGTTTGTATATTGGTGTTTACATCTCTGCTTAAACTTTAATTTATAAGTCAGAAAAACAAGTCTTACAGACATGTTAATGAAAGCAAACAACTTGTCTGGTATTATTACCATTACTTAGGTACCTGTCCTTACAAACAATAATGCTATAAATCTCATGAGGGATGCATAATTGGAATCTATTACAAGGTACCTACTTGCTGATGTATGAACAAGATATTAACTGAAGGATATGCAAAGATAATGCTTTATAAAAAGAAAAATTCTGAGTATGTATGAAATTAGCTTCAGTATGTAAGTGCTTACCATTTCCATTGCATTACACAAAAAAATATCCTATGTCATTTCAATGACATGTTTTGTGTAAAAAAGTCTCATGAAAATGACTCATTTGGCAATATTATATCTTTTTTTCAGTGAAAGAATTTCTGTTATCTTATTTGTACTTGTGGAGATTATATTATACAAAGATGTAATACCTACAAACATACAGTTTAACTTCAAAATATTAGCTTAGATTAAATCAGACGGGGTTTCCTCAGCATGGACTTGTACAATGATTCAAACACATAGAAAGATCACAAAGTTCTTGGAATATTTTCCTTAAATAGAAAATGTATTTTATTGAATGAATGTATGGCTATTGAGCTGGCCTTAAATCCTTTCTACCCACAAATAATGCTAATAGATTTTTTTTGATGTTTCTCTTCCTATGTCCATTACATACGAGTGGATCACTGAATTGTTAGCTTTTATGTCCATAAAAAATATGTGGTTGATTCTGAAAATGGGTTAAAGCGTACCCCAAATTATTGTAGCCTTTATGGACCTAAAGTTGCATATAGGCAAGTACCTCAGTAGGAATGAAAAAGTAAATTGGATCTTAAAGAAATGGAATTTTGGCTGGACAGAATAAATATCCTGCATACTTAAGGCCTTCCCCTCATATTATATAAATATATATGACTACTTTCCTACAAAATTTATTGTAATATATAGATAAGGAACATTTTCTCCATCATTATTTCTGTTGATACACAAGATAGTTATTTCTTAAATGATGATTTGATAAATCAATTACTTACGCTACATGCCGAGTCATTTGTTGGTCATGGGCACTATATTTAGATTCATAGGGACCATGAGATGATTGTCTTATAATGGCTCCACTTAAAACGTCTTCTTATTTGCATAGGTACTGGACATATTGTTTTTGGTGCTGCTTTTGGACTAAGTAGTTAGTAGTTTTGAGCCTTTTTGTACCCTTCCATGCATTATTTTTGTGATACCAAGAGCATACCTCTTGGTATCACTAAAATAATGCATGGAATTGCCATTGATTGAATTCAAATTGCCAATCAAATTAAGACAGTAAAACCCAATTTTTCTGAAAACAAGATGTTGTTTTTCAAACATTTATGTATGTATGTAAAATTAACAGTTATTTTACTGAAACCGTCCTTAGCCAAAAAATTGTTGGTCTACAATAATTCGTGTCATTGCACGAACCTAAATAAAAAACAGTCTAGAATTCCCATTAGTTACCTGCAGCTAATTGTAGACACTTGACTAAAATAAGCTTTCATGAATTAGTTGAAGGCAACTTCTAACAATAATTGACTGTATTTTAAGACTAGATAATTATGTTCACGTCTCATTAGTTCCTTTAATAGTTTAATTATATGCTCTACTGACAGTCGAAATGCCGGATTTTTGTGAAGCAATCACCTAGTAATTTTAAAATTAGATTTATGTCTTCATTCAACAGCTAATAGCCATTTTGTTTAAATTTGGTTTGAAATCTAAACAGGGGATAAATTATTATGTAATCCTTATGAATGTAATATAAAGGACTACTGTGTCTGAAAATAAATGAATTATTATTTTTTATAGAAGTTTTGTGCCTAATGGTGGCCTCGTTCCATTAGATACAAAACTTGAAGGGAAATCAAAAGGCATAAGGGGTAAAATGAAATTTTAGTGAAATTCTAGAAAAAAGGCATTTTATATGGGTGGTCTTTATCACAAAAAGAAAGCAACCATGCCGCCGCTAATCGCCAGGACTATCGATAGATAATCTGTATGACAACTAAAATAATGGTGGTGAATGGTTTATATATTACTAAAGTAATATCTTATCGTAATCCAGCACTTAGGGACATTGAGTGCTTCGCTAGTGCTACACGTTTGAAGCTGGACGGGGATAGATCAAGGGGTAGGCAATAGTAGGCATAATCATGTAGGCATTTGTAACTTTATCCATAATACCTACCTACTTTTATAAATGCGAAAGTAGCTCTGTTTGTTACATTGCCATGGCTAAACGGCTGAACCGATTAAGATGAAATTTGGTATGAAGATAGTTTAAGATTTTTGGGACGGATATAGGATAGTTTTTATCCCAGTAGTGTGTTCCCTTGGGATGATTAAACATTTTTACGCGGGCGAAGCCGCGGGCAGAAGCTTTTTAACGACACGGTTGCCGTAGTGGTTGAGTGATCGACTGCTGCGCTACGTGTCGCGGATTCAATTCCCGCACGGATCAAATATTTGTATGGCCTACAGATAATTGTTCCGGATCTGGGTGTCTTGTGTATGTTTGTAAACGCACCCACGATACAAGAAGAAATGCCAAGAGTGGGGCAAGTTGAAGAAAAAAAAACCTATGAAAATTTAAAATTGTAGGTTATTTACAAAAACACATTACGTCTAACAAGACGTAATGTGTTTTTGTAAATACTATACAGATTCTTTCACTGATAGAACTTTCTATGTTAAATTTGATTGGTATGGTCCTTCGAACCAGAACTTCCTACTTCCGTTTAAGCTGCATTTCCCGACAGAAAATATCAGGCATTACTGACTGTAAGACTAATCATAGTACACCATAAAACACCGTAGGTACGAAGCTCAATAATTGTCATAGAAAATATAAATCCCATTGCCAATGACTTCTGTAATGAACGATCTAAGAAAAATTGCAGTAATCACTATTATGATGATGTTTTTCATTCATTAGCATATATAAAAGAAGGATAATAAGTAGCTTCGAAATAAGCTTTTTTTTTTACGAATAATAATTTATTTATCATTCTAGATTGTTTTCCATATCCTTTATACTTCATGTGGCAAAGTAGAGAAGTTAGGCCGAAACTAAAGGTCACCACCTGGGTCCCTACTAAGACGTCTTAAAACCATCATGGTTCCAGTGTCAGAGAGTGACGGAGCCATACAGAATAAATAGCACTAAGTATCCCTTTTTATAACGGAATAATGATAGCATTAGCACTTCGTGGTACGGCACCCGCTACAGTTTTTAGAACCTTTTGCTTCGTTTACTTACGAGATTACTTCACTAGATAGGTTATCTCATTTTCTTTGTTTTCCAAAAAACAATTCCTTTATCCTTTCCAATATATATATTATTTTCATAATCATAACAAGAAATAAAATTACGCATTGATTCAGTCACACGGAGTCGATGTTCTAATAAACACGTTAGTAAATCTAATCATATATGATATCTGTGTTTTATATTATTGCGTAATATAAAGTAGGTGACTGTACTACATAGCGGAGTCAGTGAAAGCTTCCAATTTCTGTCTCTCACGTAATCTTATAATCTATTCAATTTTCGTATCATATTTGCGATAAAAGATTGGTCTGTTCTGTACAGGCCAAAAATGTCAGTGTTCGATTTCCGCTTTAATAAGTTTAAATGACGAAGAATATTTTGGTCAACATGACCCATTTTATAATCATTTCAACTGGGGTTGTATAGACCAGTCTGATACCCGTTGTGAGTGCAGTGCCCCTGTGCAGACTATGACACATATGCTAGCGTTCCCCAATGGCCATACCAGCCCATACACTTGCACTACGCCACCTGCCAGTGGTTATATGTTTGTTTGTACCGAATAGGTTAGGAAACTATTGGACCGATTTAAAAAAATCTTTCACCATTAGAAACCTACATTATTCCTGAGTGACATAGGCTATTTTTTAATCCCGAAAACGGGTCCTGCGGGGTGGTCCACGGGAGCGAAGCCGCGGGCAACAGCTAGTTATGTATAAACATAATGCATAAACATCCTGATTTTAATGACATCCGTAACCCATGGCATTGTCTTATTGGATGGGACGAACTCGCGATCCTGAGTACAACTAGGTAACTCAATAATTTGGCCTCATCATCAACCAGGCCTCCTCTCTGTGAGAGGGAATGGGCCGTAATCCTACACGCGGGCCCAGTGCGGATTGGTGGATGTCACTTGTCTTCGAATTTTTGGCTCTAGGACATGCCGGTTTCCTCACGATGTTTTCTTTCACCGTTTTAAGAGTAATGGTGATGAAATAATTGACACAAAGTAAAGCGCCTACATTTTTTTTTGCGTGGAGAAATGCTTATACATACTGCGCTACCACGGGGAGATAGCGCAGTTATGTGGGACTCTAACCCACTAAAACTCCACGGTGTCCGCCTGTACCGCTTATGGCGGGCACACGGGTACGCGTTAGTACTCGCCGCGAACACGCCGCGGCTGTCGACACCGGACCCTCCTCTGGGGAGTACCCCCCATCACCGGCGCACTAGAACACACTGTACGCCGTGACCACCCCAGGGACCAAACCTACCTGGGTTCGAACTCATGACTCTCAATTTGTAAGTCGCGGCCGCTGGGCCACCACTGCTCCGCTACCAATCTGGCCTAACCCCAACTAACTAAGTATGTACTCCTGCTTCTAAATTAATATTATAAAGTGGTAAAGTTATTTGTCGTTTCTCTCGGGTAGAACGGATCCGATTATTAAATAAAATAGTACAGCTACGCTCTAGCCGTGTGCCATATAATTGCAGTGTAAGGGAGCGAGAGCGATGCTAAATGAAAAAAAAGCTAATTCACTATTATAGTATGGTCAAAACGCTTCTTCATTGATACCTATTTTTACAATAGCAACCTCAGGTGTGTCCATAACACGTGATTTATATATTCACATAACTCAAATATTGCTATGTCATATTTTATTCAAACTAGTTCCTAGGTATTTCAAGGTTAAATACGTGTAGGTAGAAAGATAATCACAATACAATCTTGTTTTGATTATACATAATAAATCAGGGTATAAGGTATCTACTGTATTTTAGTTGCCCAAATCTGTTATTTAATTTAATGATAACATTTATTTTATTTATTTGGTAGTAATGTACCTTTTTCATTTATATTTTCCTAGTGCTGAGTAACCGATATTCGTAGATCTTTGACAGTCGCCAAGTGTAGTTAGTAGCCCGAACATCTGGCAACTATACTCTGTCCAAGATGAAGGTACAATATTTACTAACAATGCAGCAATGTACTGACAGCAGGGTGAACATTTTAGGTCCGCTCGAATCTAATCTTTTAGACCTTATTTTTCATCTGTACCCAGTTAAATTGATGTACACCACATATTAGAAGAGTTTGGTACAACATTCTATATCGAATTCGTTTTATTTTGCTGTTGAGTAGAGGGTAGCCCTAAAAAACTTTTACACCTTGCCAATTAATTCACGTTTACGGTTTATATTACTATAATGTTTCACGCTGATCTCGAAAGAAAAAAAAAGAATATCGAATATCAAACAGTCAGTTTTATAATTCCGCACATTGCGTAAACATGGACGGAGTGAAATGTTTACCGTTTTTATGTAGATTCATACTGGATGGACTAGCTATTTGATTTATTATATTTACTTTGAATGCTTCCTATTTATTAATGTGATTGACGTAGTTTTTGGGTAAGTATTTTTTATAAATAACACACATAAAAAAAATGATGCGGCGAGTTGAGAACCACCTCACTTCTTTGAAGTCTGTTAAAAGTTGAATAAGAGAAAAAAATAATTCAAGAAACCCCCGACATAAAAACCTCTAAAAAGCAAAAAATAAGCCTCGTACTCGCGTCGGGTAACCGGAAACGTTTACAGTAGTTTATTTTATTTACTTAGCGGTTCCCCGAAGCGAGTACGAGGCTTATTTTTTGCTTTTTATAGGTTTTTATATCGAGGGTTTTTTTTAATTTTATATTAATTTTTAGCTTCATGTTTTTAAACTATACATATATAACATACCCAGTAGTAGACACGCTTCAATCGACAATCTATCGAAACACGTTATTATAACATGATATCTTGCGAAAAAACCAGATTCAAAGAGTAAAATGCGAATTACTAATGAACGGTTAACCCGATTTCAACCAAACAAAGCTAAGAACACTCTCGACAAAGGCACCTTTCAAACAATCAAAATCGGTTCATCCGTTTAGGAGCTATGATGCCACAGACAGACACACAGATACACAGACACACAGATACACAGACACACAACTACACATCTTTTTCCGTCGGGGTTCAAAAATATCTGCCTGGTAAGGTGTAATGCAAGCAATACAGCTAAGCATGAGGTCACGCGGTTTCGTTTCCAGGGCCTACCTGGAGTTTTTGGACGGATTTTGGATCGGTACCCGGTCCGCGGTTGATGGCAATTAGCAACCTTGTTACATGGGACTTACTCTCTTTGATGGAAACAGACGTGTTAAAAATAAAATAAAATAAAAATAGTTTCGAGAACCCTGAAAAATTCTTCTTTGTATCGACTGCTCACCTTACAAGTCACAAGGCTAAGATTAAGGATATAAATTCAAGTACTTTAAAATAATTATTCACTGCACACAAACCCTTTAATTGTTATCAATTGATTTCCTGCTTATTGGATGCCCTTCACGAACAAGACTGATGGCCAAAGGTATTAAAATAAAACAAAGATATTTACGACAACATTACCATTAAATTTGTAAGGTAAGCCATGTAAGATGCTTGCATTAAAATTGAGGAAACGATACAAAATCGTCTTTGTTTCCTCAATAAAGTCCAGTGTATATTACTGTATTCTTCTATTCCGTTCTGTATCTCGAAAAGTGTTTTTTAAAAAGCCTAAAATATGCCTAAATTTTGTATCGCCTCTCGCAATTCAATCAAAGTGGTTGTCTACTGTTTAACCGGGCGAACCCGTTGGGACTAAACTAGTAAACTAAAGCCTCTAGCCAGGGCAACAAAAGCTGAACCACGCTGAGGGCAACCCCCTCTGGGGTACGGACCTCGGCTCAGGGCGTCGCTGAGGGGACAGCAAAGGGACGGGCTGGATCATGATCTTCTGTTCAAAATTAGTGAAGAATCGGTGCAGCTATTTTCTTCCATACTTCCCTGTTACTCATCATTGAATGGAATAGAGTTTATTTTATTGTACACCAAAACAATTTTGTCATTTCTCAGCACCAGTAACCATCCTCTCCCAACCCAACCTTTTTGAGGATCAAGACCATTTTATTTTTGGTAGCGGCTTTGTTCCCACTCCTGGGTAAAGGCGTAAAGGCTTACCTCCACTCCATAGACATATTAAAACTTAGTTATGTGCAGCTTTGACGTAACTCCAACCACAGTAACCACCAACAAACATACTCTTCCATAGACTTCTAATTACCTACGCACAATTGCATATTAATTCGCGATGCATCACACAACGATTGAGTCATATGAAGTCGCAGACAGCCATTCAAATTAAAACCAATCATTCAATAAAAACAGTGAAATTCAATCGATGCGATATAAATATCTCGTAGGAGGATCTCTGAATGACGTCCCGTGCCTAAAATAGGTAAACAATACACTATTGTCCTGTCCTGTATTTGTATTGTCTTGTGACGTCACAACAACATGGCTACCGTTTTAAGATGTTATTAGTGAATCATAAATGTACCTATAAATCCTTAATGGCTTAATCCAAGAAAGTGGTAATGGTAGTGTATGTCATGTGGTTGTAAACAAGCTTTTTCCCCGCTGCTTTGCTCTCGTGAGCTTTCCGGTTGTTGTACCGTGCATTTTTACCCAACTGCAAGCAAAGGGTTATCTTTTTCGCGCGTATCTTGTATGTGTGTATGATTGTATGTATGTAATATTCTTTATTGCCTCATGTCTTGCAAACCACTAGACGGATTTACATAATTAAGACATCGTTAGATTCGTCTTGGCTGCCCAACTGTACATAGACACGTGTGACGTTAAAAAAAAGCTATCGGATTTTGGGCGCCATATTGTGAGAAGTCAATTTTTTTTTTCATCCCACCCCATCGAGTGGATTATCAAAATGAAGAGTTTATAGAGGTGATATACCACTTATACAT
This sequence comes from Orthosia gracilis, assembly GCA_947562075.1. Taxonomy (NCBI): domain Eukaryota; kingdom Metazoa; phylum Arthropoda; class Insecta; order Lepidoptera; family Noctuidae; genus Orthosia; species Orthosia gracilis. Next base: position 46,471,229 of record OX387272.1, on the reverse strand, counting down.
ATGTTTAAGAGTAAATCGTAAAAAAATTACAACTAAAAAGTTGTAAATAAAAATAGTTAATAAAATCAAAAAACCCGATTGCTTAAGAAGCGAACTAAAAACATGTAAACAAGAAGAACATCATGCTGTGCAGTCGGAGGAATTATGTATCCTCCGACGAGATGATTTTCTTCTTGTGTACATATTTTTAGTTCGCTTCTTGCTTCTTCTAGCCAGCGATATTGCTGCTTTCGACTAGTGGAGGAATGTTCGTAATAGGATCAGAGTTTCCAGATATTCCCATGTATTTACAAACGTATACTTATCTTAAAAAAATTTAGCTTTTTCTGCCAGCTGCTTCGCCCGCGTGAACCTCGAAAATTATTCCGAGGGAACATATTCCTAGGATAAAAAGTATCCTAGTTGCTATTCCTGGCTGTAGTAATATATCTCTGTGCCAAATTTTATCTAGATCCGTTCAGCCGTTCTAGCGTCTTTGAGTAACAAACATGCATCAACACATCCAAACTTTTGTATTTATGATATTAGTAAGATTAGTTTAAATTGGTTTAAATATATTTCGTCTCATCTCAGCGCCACATCAAGGATCGTTTGTACGTTTCTCAATCAATAACGCCGTAACGGCTGAATAGATGAGGTCACTTTGCTATAGCGTACAAAGACAAGTATTTGTAAGGCATTATGCTCGACAGTTAAATGCCTATTATAGTCCATGGATGTTTACTATAGGTTATTTATATACCTGAGCGACCTTCCCAATGGCTCGACCCGATTCGATTTATATCACACCGATAAGAGATTTTTACTAAGAGAAAATGCAAGTAGTTTTTCTCTTTACAGTTAATTTATTTTTAGCAGTCGGGTTTTTGTTTTTATAATATTTCTTATAGAAACTACTGCGCATTTAGATCAAATATATTCGATTCGAATGCAATGAATAGGTCAAGGTTATTCAAACTGTTAAAATACCTTAACTGGCGTGATCGACGTTTCATTATAACGCCTTTTCATATGGAAATGTCTGACTCAGAATCTAATTTCCATACACATATCCGTAGGAAGCCATTATTTTGCCCTTATAGGAAAGTGGAGCTATCAACCTACCTACACAACTTTTAGCGTTGAGATGTATAAGCGTTGAAGAATGGTATCGTACGTCTTATTTATATCACATAATTATTCTTCTATATATAAACTATTAATGACAATAGCTTGTGCCCTGGTAGAAATATTAACTGGTCTGCGGGGTGGTAGCAGGGTTCACTGATCAAAGATCGGCAGACCGACTACATCGCCCGTCTGATGGTTATTAAAATCGACTAATGCACTAAACTTACATTTGAATGCTTATCTCATTGTTATTTGTTTCAGGACTCACTACCACGCGGTCACCACACACTCTCCGCCTCATCCCACCACTTACACAGAGGCGCTCAATCCTTCGATGCATCATCCAACAGCAGTGGAATCTCGTCAACACACGTTGTGGAAATCCACAGCACGAATGGTTCCGACACGTCTTCCCGATGGGGCAACTCGCTCGGCAGCCACGGCTCCTCATCAGGCCTCGTTTCCATAGCAACTGAGAATAACAATGTGAAATTCACAGCCCCACACTGTCTTGATAACCTACAGCCACCGAAAGATTCTAAAGACTTGCCCACACCGTCATCAACGCCGACGACGTCAAGGAAGTCTCGAAGGAGATCGAATCTCTTCACCCCCTCCAAAAAGGGGGATGATAGACTGAAGAATGGGGAGCTAGGGTCGGGCAGAGCGATTCCTTTGAAGCAGGGATACTTGTATAAGAAGAGCAGTAAGGCTCTGAATAAGGAGTGGAAAAAGAAGTATGTGACTTTGTGCGATGATGGGAGATTGACGTATCATCCAAGCTTACATGTAAGTTTGAATTTCCTTTCATTTCATAAAATATACTTTTCTCAAATATGTTTTTAGTCTACATTCTAATGTTAACCTCAAGCACTGGAATTTAATGGTGACAAAACGTGTTATTTATAGTGGAAAATAAACACTAGCTCGTAACAAAACTGGTCTAATTTTGTAATCAACGTATTTTAAAAACCTGATTTAGTCATAAATTCAAATTGTTTAAGAACAAATACTTCCAGTATTTAATTTATTTCTGTTCGTTTTTATTGCAGTACATTCCTACTCAACAACACCAAAAATAAAAGAATTAATCCCGCCCCATTTTTACATCATTGTTCATCAATTTCCAGGATTACATGGAGGATGTGAACGGCAAAGAGATCTCTCTTCAGTACGTGACAGTGAAGGTCCCGGGACAGAAGCCCCGGGGTTCCAAGTCCATCATAACGACCGTGCCGGGGTACAATGGGTACAGCAGTCTCGATATACATGATAGTATTGGAGGACTTTCTATTGGTGAGTTACTAGCAACTTAGATTTTACTTGTGTCAAGATGATATTCCAAGTAAACAAGCTGAGCTGCGGACATTAGCCCGTGATTTCAAATCGATCTTGCAAACAGAGAGGTGCTTCCATACTGTAAGGACAGCCACGAGTATGGACTGCGGAATAAAATAATAAATAAAAGTAAAGAAAAAGGTTTTATTGCCTCAGAAATCACATACATCAACGAAGCAGCCACTTAAAATTTTACCATTGGAGAATTAATAAAAAAATTCTTCGTATTTATTATTTATTCAAATACAGCAATGTATAAATCATAATGTCTTCATTTTAATTCGGGCCTGTCTGATCCTGTAAGTCGTCGTTAAAATTATTTGTCGATGGCCAATTTTGACTGGAGTAGAGAGGACAACCTCTTCTACGAAGCCCCAAACAATCATCAAACTCCAGCCTTTAAATACAAACCAATAACTGCAACTCCCTCTTTTCCAGGCTACAAAGACAAACCAACCCGAGTGACAGACAAAGCCCTAATGTCAGCGTTTGACACGATGAAGGAGCCTGCAACTAGCCGCCAGTCACTGGCTTCGGAGGCGGAGGTCGGCTCCACTAACGGACAGGACAAGGACACTCCTCATGTCAAGAAGAGGCATCGACGGATGAAGAGTAGCGGGGTGAAGAAGGATGGAGATGAGGGTACGACTTCTGTTATGACTACATTGCCATCTTTAGAATTGTTAATATTTGGAGCTCTTACATCTTGACTGTGAGGTTTCGTTCTGCCCCTGCGAGGATAATCTTAATTTATTTCTTTATTTAAGGACAACCAACAAAGCTTACACCAAAAATACATGTTAAGATACTCATACTATTTTTACAATTTATAGTGTAGCCTTAATTAAAGGCTGCCACGGCATGCATTTATTTAACATAGGAGTATGAAAACAGAAAAACAGATTTACTTATTAAGTTACATAAATACAGTCAATTGTTACATAAATCCAACAAAAAAATACAAATGAAAAACTTACTATGTAATGCTAGATTAGTTCGATTATTACGATTAATTTCGAAAAATTCCACGTTGTGCCAACTTATAAAAATAAAAATTAAATAGAAAAGAACAAACACAGTCTAAATGTCAAGGTAAGTGAAAAAGACAATAGGAACTCCAGTATTCCTTTTTTTTTTCACTTCTTCTTCTTTAACACTAAGAAGACTACTATTATTGATGGCATATTATTTTCTTTGATTAACTTTTTTGTTGCTCTAGTTATCACAAGCAGAACTTCTTAAAATGTGGTCCTGAGACTGGTTCCCAATTTGGTCAGTTTCATTGGTCTTTCTATAAGAAATATCTCAGTACCAGCCCAGTCTAGATTTTTTGCTTGATAGTGGCAATAGACTACTTCTATCATGTCACATTCACCTATAAGATGGGAATTTAACATACTAATAGCCAGACATGGGGTCATAGATACTTTTGGGTAACCTTTTGGGGGTATACAAGATACAAGCTTGCTTTTGTCTTATGTTATGTGTAATTTCATATTATACAATCCTATAACACAATTTATTTCTCTCATTACAGAGGGTGAATACGCAACGTCATGCGAGTTCACAATAGTGAGCCTGGATGGCAAGAGATGGCGCTGGGAAGTGTGCGGCACCGGCAGCGGCAGCGGCAGTGCGGCGGTAGGCGCTGCGGCCGCCGAGAGGGACGCCTGGGTCGCCGCCGTTGAAGCGCAGATACTAGCGTCGCTGCAGGGCCGGGTAACATATCTATCATATCAATACAATAAGGACTCCAAAAAAACCGTCGCACGCAATGTACGTTGCGGAATAAAGATTTTCATTACATTACATTCCAGACAATAACGTTCCTAGTGCCGAGCCAGAAGGCTCTCAGTGGGAACATTAATCCACAACAATAATCCCTCCCTGTGAGAGGGAGTAGGCCGTATTCCACCACTCGGTCAGTAGATTGGTGCGGGTGGGTGGATGTTACAATTCTTAAAATGTTTGGTTCAAGCGTCAGCCGGTTTCCTAAATATGTTATCCAACCGATGATTAATTTAGAGACTTAATAGATGGGTTGCATTTGAACTGTACGCCAGGCGCATAATTTTAGTTTGGATACCGTTTTTGTGCAGTTACATAATTACATCCGAGTGCGCAGTCAACTAGTTAAAACTAAATGCCACCACGTCGACTGCAAGCTGAAATCTTTTCTATAAACACAAACAATAAACCTATAATGTTCCCAATCGTGGGATTTAGGCCGCCTGTATGTGGGGAGTGAAGTAAAGGCCCACATAGATAGAACTAGCGACATAGCTATAACAAGGTTATGCTTTACTTGCAGACGTCCCGACAGCCGATGCCGACGGGAGCTAACTCAACGGGCGACGTGCGGGCTACGTACTACATACGTCGGGTGAACGGCAACGACAAGTGCTGCGACTGCGGTGCTGCAGGTATGTTCAACCTTAACATCACTTCTTTGGGTTATTTATTTGGGTTGACTGTTAAATGTTGACTTCGACCGTAAAGACGTCTTTGCTATCCTACAGATCCTACTTAAAAAAGAAGCATGAATTTGAGATGGTATTACATACTTACAATCTAGTATTACTATTTTTTTTTTCATCTTTATTTAGAAAGATTTTTCGCTAATGCAATTATGACGCTCTTTATGGTATGCATAATAAAATACAGTATTTATATTTATCTTACGCGACAGTAAAATCCGATTTTGTTGAGAGGCATATCTGTCCGGAAGTCTTAATTATCTTAATAATATGTTTAAGTCATCCCTGCAAACAAAACACTTATCAATCCAAGGTCGAGGATGAGGGTTGTTTTAGCAAAGGAACCTAACTGGGTGTAACCCAACTTCTGGTTTAATTATATTTTTCGCTATAGTTTTATGAGGATATATTTAGTATCATTGGAAGTGCAAGTTTTACATAATTAAGCAAAAAACACGTATATCGCGAAATAATACAAATATATTTGAATAAATCGAACTCCCTGACCTTTACCGCATAGCAATTTTGATGATAAGGTTATTCAACTTTCCAATGTATTTTTAGAGATTTGATAATAATTTAAATATGTTTATTTATTATGGCAAAATCTTAAAAACACAATTTTCAAAATAGTCATCCATATTACTATGCATTTTACACTTAATTTTATACTTTCATTTATATATTTTTTATTTACAGATCCTGACTGGGCGAGTTTGAACTTAGGCGTGTTGATCTGCATCGAGTGTTCGGGCATACACCGCAACCTCGGCTCGCACATATCGCGAGTGCGTTCTTTGGATCTCGATGAGTGGCCGTACGTATTACTTGGATCCGTTTCTAAAACAGATAGATAAAACCTACGATGTCGTTTACAACATTTGCAGACGAGTCTGCCTTAAATAAGTTTTCTATGAATAAAAATGTTCACAGTTTATCTTCAACATTAAACTTTCTTTACTGTGCGGTCCATACAGTTTTATGGAGGTTTATTTATAGAATTCATTTAATTCAGACCATAGTGTAAACCATTTTGTCAATGGAATTGGGCGATTGAAAAAAGTTTGCATATCCAACCAATCTTTTCGGCAGTTGGACTATGCTTTTACTTCGTTTGCGATACCTATTCTCAGGGATGTTATGCAACTGTTTTAACTATGTTTTTATTTTTAAATTTCAGACTGAGCCATGTGAGTGTGATGGTGTCCCTGGGCAATGATCTCGCGAATTCAATATGGGAGGCTGACTTCAGGGGTCACGTGAAACCCATGGCCACATCTAGTCGAGAGGAGAAAGAGAGGTAAGACTTATTTTATGTTTTTGGGTACTTTAAATATTTGAGAACCTAAAGAGGGCTTATAGTAGATTGGAGGCTGAGTCACCCACGTCCGTAGGAGTATACCCCATTTTATTCCCTACACTCGGTCTCTGGGTGGTGCAAATCAGGTGACACCAACTGGTGGTAGGCTTCGGCCGGAGGCTTGCGACCACCCCCACCGGGCAATGACGTACCGCCAAGCGGCCTAGCCGTATTCCGGTACGATGCTCGGTGATGTTGGGTCGAGACAGCTGTTCCACTGCAGGCTGACCAGCCTAACGCGCACTGTTATGGATGTGTCGGGAGATTGGTCGCGGAGGGTAGCAGGATCCGAGGCACGGTGCGCCGCTGGCCAACCACAGGTAGTTGGGGGCTCAAGTAGAGAGCCAGCCACGCACGAAAGGCTGCCCCGCCAACTGTTGAAATGCACCATCGTGCTGGTTGGCGACCAGATCGGAGGGCCGAGGGGGAGGGCTCGGGCGTCCCCGCAGTCTCCATACTAGTGCTCCAATGATGGCGTCCTTTCAGTGCGTGTCTGTAGGTTAGCAGCGTGGAACCTCGTCTCACTTCCTTCTCCTAACCTCACCTTTTACTCGTATACATACATAGCAGGGAAAAAGAATACTGGAATTCAAAAGCGGCTGCACCGTCTCCCACTCAAAGTGCACCTCACTAATATCAGAAGTCTGTACTCCAATCTCATAGCATTCTATTATCGTCTGTAGACTGAAAGGCGGCTCTCTTTTTCATTTCGGAGACGCAGATCAGATGTCCGTCAGACGTACATACATACATATTACATACCCAGGGTCTACCCTGGAGCACAATTTTAAGCCACGCGCTGGTTTTCTGTGCTGTGGGCTCTGGTGGACACAGGCCTGGATGAAATTATCTCCGCTCTGTGTCTACCGTTCGCACAGCGGAGATTAGGAGACAACCAGGCTCACAGAGTACCTTAGTGAGGCGCAGTGGCGGCTGGTGGATCTTAGAAGTAGTGGTGCACTGTACCAGCTCACTAAGTATTCGAAGTTGTATTATAACAACATTTTGTCTATACTAAAATACCTACTATTTTTATATTTTATAAATTAAATCGATACGCCGGTTTTTTTCCCCACACGCACTGTCCCACAACTCGGTAAGTATATTGAAAAACAATAGAAATTAGAATGTAGAAGTAACTAAAAGCTGCGATCTACTGCGAAATTGCAAGTCGCACGCTGTGTTCAAAAAGTAAACAAGTCCCGCGGCCGCCTCACTTCCCTCCCGCGTGATGTTGGTACTCGTACCGAAGGTGAATTTTGTTCGTTCAAACCACGCCTGCCCTCGGTAATCTTCGGTTCGCTGGGGCGGCGCTCGAGAGTGGTCATATTTTGCCGTACATTTTCTATTTAACTATCTCTGTCTCACGCGCCAGGCGTTTTCGCTCGTATCTCGTAGAAGTTGTATGAGTATTCGCCGTGCGCTTTAGTCTACCGCACGGGGAATATTTTTTATAGCAATATACGTCATCTTACTTTTGCAAAGAGCTTAAATTGGTTCGTCATAATTTCGTTAATATTGAATAGATGTTAATCAGATTTTAATTTTTTTTTTCTAATCCTATTAAAATCTGGCAGTTCAGCGCACGAGTGAACTTAAAGTACAGCCGCCCCTGGTGAAGCGTCTGAAATGGCGCAGCAGCGATACCCTGCCGCCCAATTAGTGTTACTGGGGGACTTCAATGCCCACTACCAGGAGTGGCTCTTCCCATACCAGTGCACTGATCATGCTGGGCGGGGGATGAGAAAGCTAGCGCTTGCGTTAAATCTCGCCCAGCTGGTCCAGAGGGCAACGAGGGTGCTGGATGTTGATTCGCACACAGCCAATTGCTTGGACCTTCTCCTGACAACAGATCCATACCGCTACTCAGTGTCGGTATCTTCAGCTTTGGGTAGTTCCGACCATTGTCTGGTGAAGTCTGTATCCGTCCACTTCCCACCCTATCCCAGCCCAAGAGGCGCTTGGCAGGTTTGGCGGTACAAGTCAGCGGATTAGGATGCGTTCTTTCTTCGCATCTTATCCTTGGCAGCCTACTTGCTTAACTTCGGCTCATGCTTCGTCTTCGCGGACGCCGTGACGAACGTGTTGCGTCAGGAAATGGAGTACTACATTCCGTTCTCTGAGGTAGCAATGTCTAGCGTTGACCGGCCCAGGTTTGGCACCGAGTGCAAACGCGCCGACTCGCTTAAACATGAGGCGAACCTGGCATGTGTCGACGCTCGGATGCGCAAAGCATGTAACGTGAGTCAGCGGAAGATAACCTTTAATAGGGCTGCCAAATCCTGCAAGAAGCTAATGCGGAGAGCTTGGTTTGACCACACAAGCCGTATTGGGACCAAACTTGCCTCATACCACCAAAACGCTTTACTACCAGCTGGGCCAGGGGGCTAAGTCGGTTGTACCGAACATCTACCGTCCCTCACTATCACCACTGCTGAAACTCGACGGGTCACTGGCCCATACCACTGAGGAGAAAGAAAACTTGTTTGCCTCTATTTTTGCGCAATCTTCACGTCTGGATTCTGGTGACGTGCGGCCCCCTCCTTCTGCATGATGATGGATGCGAAACGAGTATGGTGGACATTCACATCCATCAATAGGAAGCTATAAGGTACTACCCAACCTCGACGTGAACAAAGCTAGTGTCCTCGACGGCATTCCAGCAATTGTTCTGAGAACCTATACGCCTGAACTATCTCCGATCCTAACACGCCTGTCTCGCCTTTCGTAAGAGACTGGAAAAGTGCCCAATGCTTGGAAAAAAGCTATCGTTCAGCCTGTGCCCAAGAAAGGCAGTCGGGCTGACCCGGCCAACTACAGAGCCATTTCGATAACGTCCATCCTCTGCAAGAGGAGGCACTCAACTCTAAGCTCCTGGCATACCTAGAAGCTATATGACATCCTCAGTGATCGCCAATATGGCTTCCGCCAAAATCGACCATCTGGGGATCTTCTAGCGTATGCCATTCACATCTGGACTGAGGCCATCGGGAGGCACGGGGAAGCGCTTCCCTTCGCCCTGAACATTTCGAAGGCCTTTGACAGGGTCTGGCATGAAAGCCTAATTGGTAAGCTTCCTTCATTCGCTCTACCGATGCGATTGGATTGTAGACTTCCTGGGGGACCGGTCCATCCGAGTTGTTATTGATGGCCGCTCGTCTGACTAACTAGGTATTTATGCCGGGATTCGGTACTCACAGCAACATTGTTCTTGCTTCACATAAGCGATCTGCTAAAACCTTTGGGTAAGCGGATGACAGCACCGTAGCCGAGAGATAAGCGTCCGACGCGCGCGCTGTTATGATCAGATCTTTCCGAGAGGCCATGGTGGGCGCTTGCATCTGTCCTTGAAGGCAGTCTCAATATGGGGCGAAGCCAATCTGTTCACGTTTCAAGCTGCTAAGACTCAGGCGTGTCTTTTTCCGCTAAAAGGAGCCAGTTCCACCCGGCTCGTTTCGGGAAGTGTGCGTTGGAATTACATGAACTGATTCCTCTTAGCCTGTTCCATCATCGGACTACAAGACGTACGGCGATGCGTCATCGGTACATGGTGGACATTCCACCCAAACGCACCAAACGTTTTGTTAATACTTTTATTACGCGCACAGCAAAATAGTGGAATTCCCTGCCGGAGTCTGTATTACCTGATAGCTACTTAACAACTTGGGAGGCATTAAGTCAAGAGTGAATAGGTGTCTTCTAGGCAATAGGCAAGCATGCTTCATCGTCGACCACATCATCGCTTACCATCAGGTGAGATAGTGGTCAAGCGCAAGCCTATTACTAATTAAAACTTTTAAAGAGGACTAATTTGGTAATCCTTAAAAAAGTCACTTATGGTAAATATATGACATTTTAAGTTTGCACAACTCAATTAAATGTTGCCTCAATTCTGTAATTCCTCAAAATTAGAAGCATTTATCCTTGCCGAATCTGCTCGTCCTGCGTCCTTTCAAGTGCGCAGACATCTTAACGGGACAAAATGCCTAATATAAAAACAATCTTGTTCCAGGTGGATCCGCCTAAAGTACGAGCGCCGAGCCTTCCTAAGCAGCGAAGTGGTGGCCACCGGCATCGAGGCGCTGCGCACGGCCGGCGCGCGCGGCGGAGTGGCCGCCCTGGCGCGGGCGCTGTCCGTGCCGCCGCCGCGTGCGCCCGCGCCGCACGACCGCGCGCTGGCGCTGCGGGCTGCGGCCGCGGCCGGACATCTGGCAGCCGCGCAGTTGTTGATATGGGTGTGTATAGCTTATAGTATTAGTAGCAGCGAGTGGTGGCCGCCGGCATCGAGGCGCTTCGCACGGCCGGCACAGCACGCATTTTTTTTACTTCAGCCTTTATCCACTGCTCAAGTTATTGCTTGACTATTTTCGCAGTACTCACAACACTAATAAAATTTTATCTCAAGATAAATAATAATTAACGGCATACAAATAACCTGTATATCATTGTTATGCAGTATTATACAACTCAAAATATATATAGGTACTGACTAATTATCATCACTCAGCCCAGGATAGTGCAAAAAGACGACCGAAGTTACTAGCAACATGCTAGAAGTTACACAATATGCTATAGCAATTATGTAAAATAGCACAACTAATTAAAAAAATTCCATCCACAGCACAACGGCAACCCGAACTACCCGGACGCGGACGGGCACACGTGCGTGTTCTACGCGCGCGCCGCCGCCAACCACCTGTCGGGCATCCCCACGCAGTACCCCAAGACTCTCCAGCTCACCTGTCCGCTGCACCCCAACCCTCCCCACACCTCCACCCCCAGCTCGGCCACCAACTCGACCAGCTCCAACTCCAGCACCAAGAGTTCACTGAAGAACCCAGAACCTGAATGCAACTGTATAATCTTCGAGTTGCTTAACGCTCAAAGCGCGAGCAAAGCCCTTGTGGAGCTTTTAATCGGCTTACAAAACAACCAATACATGAATGGAGGATACGACCACAACGGCAGTGTTCCCAGCTTCGCACACAACACCTTAGGAAGGCCATCGTTGGGTCCCAATCTATCGCTAACAAACGGGAAATGTGGCAGCGTAGTGTAATACGGTTTTTCTACATCTAATTGTCGGTTTTGAATAAATGTTGATATTGTGACTGAACGTTGTTACCGTTATGGTATATTTATACTTGTACCAGTGTGTTGCAGTTTTGTAAGTTATTTTTGAAGTTGTAGAAAATTTATGTGGACAGTGAGAAATTATACATATTTATTTTGGACAGCCCAGTGATTTGAAGCTTGATAAAGCAAAATTTCTTAGGTCTTGTTATTTCCAAATTTGTTTTATGGCAAAATTGATTAATATGAGAGAGATTATTTATAAAAAAAATCTAGCCATGAAAAGGCATTTAAGTGATATATGATTATTCGTATTTTATTTTAATTGTAAATTCTTAGTTATTATGGAAGTACTTATACGTACGGTGTACTTACAAAACTGCGGTACACACATTTTTGTATAAAACATGTAGTGTATTAATATGTAAAACGTATACATATTACACACGACTGACGGTAAATTGTTTGACGTAATCTCTGATTCTTACATTAAAAAAAAACTTCGCGAAATTAGTTAAAATTCCGTGTCTGTCAATTTAAAATGTTAATTAAATTAGACAAATTGTTAGTGTAATTGAAATTCATTAAATTTTTCCAGTGTTATGCTTAGTTCACTAGGCAAAGATACTTTTGGCTGAAAACACTTAAAAGCGTGAAGAAAAATTGGCAGCTCACTAGCGCCTCTATCAACGGATAGTGAAACTAACGATAGCTCGTAAATCTAAATTGCACCTTTTTGTATCCTATGAAGACTCATTTCTAATTGCACATACACGATTGGTATCTTTAAATTTGTGGGCTCTTGCTATCGTATCGAAATGCTAATAGGTGTATTCAGCCAATCAGTAATTTTCATTACGTATTACAGTTTTACATATCCGGTGTTAATAGTTCAAATTTTTAATACAATTTTTTTCTAGTTGCGTAGTGTAGGTACCAATTGCATTTTAGGATTCCTTCATTTTCAAATAAAAAATAAATATATACACGCAAAGTATCTTTACAACCATATATTTTGAATTTCCCCCATAATGTTCACATTTCATTGTACTGCAAAGCTGTCTATATGAAATATAATAATCTGTACACTTTATTTTCTTAACGATATGAATTAAATGTCTATGGTTACAATAGTTTTACAGTTATAGTGTGCTACCGAAGTAATGATAATAGCCAATAATTATGCTAAGGCATACGTAATTTTATCTAGAACAACTAGTCTATGGGTGTTGCGGAGTTAGTACCAAATTAGTACCGATTTAGACTGAGATTATACGGATTTTGTTAACACCGGATTTACGGATATTGCTAAACCCGGATCTACGGATTTTGCTAAACCCGGATCTATGGATTTTGATAAACCCGGATTTACGGATTTAGTTAAATGAATTTTAATATTACAAGTGTTTATTTACATGTATTGGTTAGAGGTTTGTGATGAATTTTTGGTGTCGGCAAAATTCGTGTAGTCGAAGTTTTAATATAGGATTATTAACAAGCAAATATCTGTGAAAGATTACTGAAAGAAAGGTCGATATAGTTATTTTCAAAATCAAAGAGAGATAGAGAGATTGTTTATTGAATCATGCTATGAAAATAACATATATGTTTTAAGGAGATGACAATCGTTAACCAATGTGAAACATGATCATAACTAATATTAGGAAGCAGCAAAACAGTTTGTTTAAAAATGTTATCACTGATTAAGAGATACACTATCGTTTAGTGCCATAGGCTACCCTTTATCTTGATTTTGGAGCGAAGCTGCGGGAAAAAGGTAGATTTTAATATGGCAACATTGTCGCACGGTGGACTTCCCACCCATGAGCACAAAGCGTTTTGAGAATATTTTCATTGTGCGTACAGCTAAAGACTGGAATTTCCTGACGTAGTCTTCGTTTCCTGATAGCTACAACCTGGGGGATGACCATAATCTCTCAGAGTAAGGGTATTTTGTGTGTGTAAGGGACAGATGTATATGACTTGTATACATCTGTCCCTTAGTAACACTCAAAATAACATTAAGAGCTTATGGTCAACCCCCTGGGTCTCTAAGTCAAGAGTGAATAGGTTATCTCTTGACAAGCGTGTTTCACCGTCGATCACATCATCGCTTACCGTCAGGTGAGATAGTGGTCGAACGCGAGTCTATCGTCAATAAAATACTTCTCTAACTACAAATACTATATCAACCTTACCTCAGAGGTCTAAACCCCGGTCCTTATAACCAAGTTTCCAGTTACAGTGTAGCATAGATGTTATTAACTAATCGTTTAGAAGCGAGATCTCAGCTCAATGCTATTTGTAGTGTATAGGATAATAATTTAGTGGTAATTTCTCATGCTTTACCCAAGGGCCTTTGGGTGTGGCGTCCGTGATTCTTTAACTGTTGTTATGTAGTGGAGTATGTAGGGATCGTAGAGAATTATGTTCTGTGGTTTCTGCTTACCAACACAGTTAATGTATGTTAGCTATCAAGCATTACTTTCTCATTGATTCTACCCTGCAGTGGGTGACAGTCTGGTATTGTAAGCGTTGACTAATCGAGTCACAATTGCGTCAACTAGTAACCATTAATGTTAGGATTTAATTTCTATGATACCGATTTTAGTGCAGAAAGTTACAACGAAGAATTTACCCGAATTTTAATAAGATCCCATAGTATACATTATCAATTTTGTTTCGTAATGTGATGCTTGTGTTCTAGAAGGATATAAAGTCACACACATCTAGATTTAAATCTATGCCAGAGTCAGGCATTGGCCATAAAGTCAACATATATTTTTCTTAATTGATATATTAAAGACTTAAAACCATTCAGAGGTTATGTGAGTCCCACAACATATAGTACCACAGCTAAATTTACCTTCAAATGTAAAGTTAACGAATCACGGACAACATATTAACATTCCAATTTGTAAATTATTCAGCACCCCAAAGGCTAAATAGTCGATGTGATATACTTAAGGTCTCCCTTAATAAACCAAAATGTACTGATCCTTCTGTGCCTACTCTTAGGTAGTACGCTTCACGACCATAGGTCAGGAGCCCAAGTACACGTTAACTAATTCATCACACATCACAAGCTCCTGGACTATCGTCAATGTTTCCAATTTGTAAAGTACTTCATTGTAATATTATCGCGTTTTTAGAATTTAATCCTTTTAGATGTTTGTGCTTTCTGTTTATTTTGGTAACAGTTATATTTGGGAGTTGTCATTTTTTGGCCTGAGTGTGGACTGGTGTTATGAAATATTCTAATACTTGGACTGAACGTATTCGTAGTTTAGTATCTTATTGCACTCAATTTTGAAATGAAAATTCAATGCATCTGTGATTATTTAATATATTATTACAGCTACGACGAATTGTGAATTTAAAATTACTAAATACATGCTACTTTCAAAAATATCTTTTACTTAAACACATGCTATAGGTGCAGTCCAGGAGTTAGAAACTCAAAATCCATTGCTCTCTGATCCATATGTGACTGTTTGCTAAACAAAACATCAATAAGTGCTTTATGTATGCATCCATAGCACCAGTCTGTCTCAGCAAGTTTGTAGTAGATTTATTAAAGAAAGTAATTTATGTTTTAAAATTGTTGTACAGCCTGTTTAAGCCGTGGCCTGAGGATATCTTTGGTCTGATTTATACGAAATGAATACCCTCAGTTTCTGGAAATTTTGCTGCCAGAAAATGGGCCTTAATATGTTAAAGCCATTTTCTCTTATATTTATAATTAAATTAATCGGCTGTGAATGAGCCTGTAACACTGCATGATGTCAAGGGCATTTTTAAATATTTCGTGGATCAGGCCAATTTCGTCCACTCAGGCCACAGAATTGATTGTACAATTTTAACGTTACAGTGAGAACATTCTCGGCTATCTCTAAGAGGGCTTTGTACAATTAAGTCTAATATCACTTATCTATTCTTTACTTAAAGCGTTACATGTCTTGTAAATGTTACTTATAAATTAGAATATTAATTCATTTTAATTTAATGGAAACTAAAAAATATAAGTTCTGTTTGTACATTTAGTGATTAAAATCGTTTACCAACGCAGTATTCGACACATTTGTATAAAAATCACATTAGAATTTCTGGGCACTTTGTATAGTGTATTTTAACATTATTTTATTTAAGTCCTCTGTTGAAATTTTATTGATAATTTTAAATTATGTTATGTTGCGTTACTTGATTCGCAAGATTATTAAGATTTTTTAAAGATTTTTTTTGTAAATTCTTTTTAGAAGCCAAAGAGCTTAATTGTAAATATATCGTATTATGCAGCTATGCGTTCGTTAGCTGTGACTAATTCTTTCGTTATTGTAATTTTTAAGAGATCCGTTAACGTTTTTTCTTGTGAGAATAAAATGATAAGGGCGTAATTTCATTGTTTTATTGGCTATCGACTACCCCAAACACAGAATTACGTCAAGTGGTTACTTTCGTGCTGTTACAAACGAACCATACTTTTCTGGGTTAAATCGTTTCCAATCTTACTGATGGCAAGTTGCATCGTCGGTTCCTTCAAACAAATCAGTGGATCTTCACATCAATAGTTCAAGACATCTAATCAATACTTTGATTACTTGATTGGGAATCCTAGAAGTTATGCATATCTGCATTGGTTCCTGGTAACCTTGGTGGGTTTTACAAGCGAACGCAGATGTCAAGAGAGCGAGCGAAGAGATTATTAACTTTTCAATTTCAATTTCTTGCATCCATAATATAAATTAAGTTACAGAAACAATTATGGGCCCTGTCGGGAACAGCAACATTCTAGATACAGTCAGTGTCTAGGAGAAAAATAGCGGTTAATAATATCCGTGTTAAAATATAGTTATCTATTCCCTAACTGTTTTTAAATGTGTATTTATTTTTAATTTTTATGTTAAGTTCATATTATTATTACTTATGAATTTATTCGTTTCAATTTTTGTATAAAAATTAGTCTTTTTGATATACATAGTTTATATTTATCAAATAAAATTAATGCTTAAAATATATTATATTATATTTTGAGTCAGTCAATTAATTATTAAACTAGTATTATAAATCAGTATCATAGTCACCAGGTCCTTGAACCCTGGTGCCAAAGACCATGTGCTTAGCAGTCCCTAGGCCCGGGCTCTGTGCATAATAGTAGTGTGCCGTTTGCCGGTACGTACAGTCAAAGCTGCCCCTTAACCCTCAGGACCCTGATGCCCATACGCGCTATACGTTTTGATAACACTTTCATCCGAATTGGTAACTGTTTCCCGATAGTTACAAGCCAGGGGTACTTGAGAGTGTATAGGTTACTTCTAGGCAAGCGTGCTTCACGGCGACCACATCATCGCTTGCCATCAGGTAAAATAGTGGTCAAGCGTGAGCCTATCTATAAAAAAAAATCTTAGTAGTTTAGGAGTTAGTTCTAACTCTTTAGGTATGGGAGGACAGCAAGGACCAGTTTTTTTTTGCCTGTAGAAATTCTCATGGATACTGTACTACCACGGGGAGATAGTGCAGTTATGTGGGACTCCAAACCACTAAAACTCCACGGTGTCCTCCTGTACCGCTTATGACGGGAACATGGGCACGCGTTAGCACTCACCGCGGACCCGCCGCGGCTGTCCGTCACCGGACCCTTCTCTGGGGAGTACCCCCCATTACCGGGGCATCAGAACACACTGTACGTCGTGACCATCCCAGGGACCAAACCAGCACATGGGCGCCAGACGAACTCGTATTTAGCACCCTTGGTCCCCTTGTGACGGGTCAAGGTCAATGGCCCCACCACCTATCATTATTCGGCCGCAGGGTAATAGGGAGAGCGGCCAAAGCTTTACCGGCACTCCTCTTCCCCTGCGGCCAAGCCGCGTCCGCCATCAGATGGTGGCGACCCTGTCCAGGCCGCGGAAGGTAGGGAGAGCGAAGCACCGCAATACCGGCACTCTTCTCCCACTGCGGTCTCCAACCCTCAGCCGCGATATCGTAAGGGTATGGGAGGCCCAATACGACATCGCAGCTCGTCTCAGTTGCGATGTCGCCCAGGCGGCACCGCAACCTCAAGTAGGTTGCGGTGTCGCCTGGTTGCCGTTGGCCGCTGCGTCGTCAGCTTATCCGCAAAAGCGCTGACGAGTGGCCCCCCCTCGGGTTCCTCTTCGCTACACCGTGGGTGACCAAGCAATGGCTACTGAGTCCCCTCGCCTCGAAAATGCGGGAATCCACCGGGGGGAGCAAGGAACAGGCTAGAATGGATTAAGGAGTTCAGGATAGCTGCATGTAGTAGGTACTCCCAAGCTGTTTGGCCAGTCTCTGGTGATTTCATAACCGATTTACACTTCGTAAATTTTTATCAAGTACGTGACTACGTATTCAGAGGAGCGCAGTGCGTGAGTGTTTGTTAATGGTCGATCTTATTTACTATAATAGGCTTAAGAATGAAAAGTGGCTGACCTGGAAATGACGAGCGTGTATCTAGATACTTTACTTACTCTAGCTTGTGTTAGTCGCGAACATGAGATGGTCACCATCCATTGAACTTGTTGTTTATCATTAAGCTGTAAACTTTTTCACTTCGGTAGCTCAAACATGTAGGTTTTGCTGCCTGAAATCAGTGAGCAAAATGCGATTTTGCTCACTGAGTGAGACCAAGTAACTATTTAATTATTTTTTTCAGAAAGCCGTGAATATCTTATTCAGCCTTGGGTTAATCATACAATTCGAAACATTCACACTCTATCTCTTGCCCGCCATTAGAAAAAGAGAGAGACAAAGACCAGCCCTTTCGATGTTCCGATTTTGAATACGACCTCAAAGACAAACACGTTCGGAATTTCGTACTAACTAAAGAAATTTTGCAAAAAGATAATTATGTCTTTACTGCAAATAAAACTGATATTTAACCTATAAATATTTATTTCTAGTTTCAATAATGTTATGTAATATAATTTGAATAATAAAATATCATGGGTGCTTGTTCGGTTTTTGACCAACCTTTTTTAAGAAAATATTTGCTGGCGGCTTATGAACCTAAGAATGTGTATGTAAAGTATTTGTGGGTGGAAATCGTTCGTTCCTACTATCTCCAAGAAGGCAATTGAACACCACCTACCTCGTCTCAACTCCCGGGTCAGCAGAAGACCTGCGGCGTGCACTGCACTTCACAGACGTACTCTGGGTTCAAAGGTCTTGAAGATCGCACACCACACGGTAGTGAGTCCACAAACACTAAAGATGCTAAAACGTTTAGCTTGAGACACGATCACAACAAGAGAGGAAGAAACGTTCATCCAGCTTAGGGCTCTAATTCGTACTGCAAGCCACGGATATATAGAACCGCGACGTAGGTCGAGGGCGAGTTTAGTGATGATTTACCAACTACCCTCAATTCGATAATAAGAATCAAACAGTGCTATTTCCGAACAATAAGCGGGAATAAAATTTCGTGGCTGGCGTAAAGAGTTGAATAAGTTAAAAATATTAAAATAATCGTAAAATATGAGTGAAACTAGCGACGAGAAAAGTATTTTAACACCGGAAGAGTTAAAACAACAAGTTATTAATGCAGAATTAAGCTTCCTACCTGAGAAGTCTCGCAAGAAATATCTGAAAGCATATCATGTCTTCAATGATTGGAGACTTACAAAGGGCGCAATCAGTTTTTCGGAGACGGTGTTGCTTTCTTATTTTTTAGATATATCACGAGACGAGGCGATCATCTACAATGTGGAGTATTTACTCAATATTGAAAGTTACTTTAAAAACAAAACATAACGTGCATATTGAAACATACGCAAAACTGGTATCTTTTGTAAAAATAATGTCAGTTAATGAAGAATGGCATAAGGCTCAAAGTCCAAAATTTTCACGGCCCTTAACATAGAAAAAATTCTTAATGAAGCTCCGGACTGCAATTTTGTTGCCGCTAAGGTAAGTGGTACCTATGAATCTATGTTGTTAATTATTAAAATTTGTGTGTAGAAAGTAATGTATTAAGTTATGTATAAAGGCACATACTGCCTACTACTAATTTTTGGAGGCGCAATGAATCCTAGTCTGGCTTAGCAATACTGTTAAAATATTTATTACGATATGTAAAAGATGCTGTAAATGTTAAATTATGCATATTAATTATGTAATATTTTCATTACAGGTTGTACCGATCATAGGAATTAGTGAAGCGTGTCGCAATAACGAGCTATTACATCTAACAGTTAATAATATCGAAAAGCATTCAGATAAATTACTGTTAGTAAAATTAAAAAATACGAAGACAAACCTTGACAGGTCTTTAGCCGTACGCGAAGAATATGTAACTATTGTAGAAAAATACCAAAATTTACCTCCAGCCAATTTAAAAACCGACCGATTTTTCATACAATACCATAATAATAAATACTCAAGACAGAAATTGCCACTTTCTTAAAACTGGAAGAGCTTCAGCTATACACGGGTCACTGCTTTCGGAGAACTTCGGCAACTCTCTTGGCTGATTCCGGAGCCGATCTCACCACTTTAAAACGTCACGGCGGGTGGATGTCCAATACGGTTGCAGAAGGCTATATTGAAGACTCAATAGAAAATAAGTCGAAAATCTGTAAGCGTATAGTGGAAACAATAAGTCTGAATTCGACCTCGGCTCCTTCGTCTCACCCACGCCCATCCACTTCCAACGACGCACAGTGTACTAATACAGAAAGCCGATCAAAGTCACCAACGTTCACCTTTGTTCCTTCTCAATCCGCCACCGAAACAGAAACCTTAACCCCAGATAATCAAACTCAACTCAATGCAATTTTTTTTGAGGTTTAATTAGTGAGTATTATTTGGTTTAAGTGTATATGTTTGTAGTCAATAGTTAATTAAGTATTTTATACACTCAATGCAACTATGACGTTGCCAAATAAATCTGTTACTTTTAATTTGCAGAAATGCCGTAATTTTACTTTAACTTTTAAAATGTTCCATTTTATTGAATTGGTACCTTTACCTACAATGTTAATTATTGTGATTCACAATTAATAGTTGTTTCAATCTATTCCTGTTTATTATTTTATTTCCTAAAGAGTTCTCGCTGCTGAAGTGAAAAATTATGTGTGTTTTGCATCTCAAAGTTTTTTGCATCTCGTGCCTTTGAATCCCTCGCCACACTCAGGATTCAAAATCAGCACTCGCAGCAAAAAACGACTTTGCTCTCTTGTTGCACAAATAACTATAATAGTGAAGTGGTCCTCATTATACGGAAAGCTTAATACAGAGCGCCAGATCATCTTAAACTGGAAATAGGAAATCGTGTGTTTTGTGTTTTGACCAAAATATTTTTATATTTAGGTACAAGAGTGAACAAATGATACAAAAATTAGTTGATAGTTTAAGAATATAATATTAACTTATAGGTATTTATATGTATACTAAACAAGGGACACCAACGAAAATTTACAATGATAACAAAATTAATGCGTAGGTACATATCTACAGATCTCCGATTTTGTACAAATAATTTACCGACACAACATTAATAGTATGATGAAAATTTAATTAATAAAGTAACCCTCAATTTCCCATCTCAAAAGTATCGCAGAATTAATGTGACAAATTGTCAATCACGCGTTATCTGCTATGATTGGCTGTTGAAAATTCATTCAACCAATCACAGCAGATAACGCGTGCTTGACAATTTGTCACATTAATTCTGCGATAATTTTGAGATGGGAAACTGAGGGTAAGTAAAGATTTAATAATTGAATGCTAATTATGTAATTAACATAAAATTAATAAAGCTTAACAATATTGGCAATACAATTGTTACACATAAAATAATAATATTTACACATTAACAAAATACACAGAAAGCTAAAATAAAAATATCACATTTCGTCACATAAATAGCACTGGTTGTTGACAAAATAAGTTTCCGCAACGAACTATAATATTTTCTTCAGGACATCAACCTTGCTGTTCTAAACAACGACATTGGCATTGAAGAGAACCAAATCCACCTTGCTGCATGTCACTACAATCTGAGTAGCGGTAGATCCTGGTACCGGGAATCGTTGTGTAACGCAGGTCGCGACAAATATTATCGCAGTCTTCGTACCAGCTTCTCTGTTGCGTTATGTAAACGTATTGATGGATCCGACGGCTTTCAACAATTCCAATGGCTACGGCCACCAGTAGCACGAAGAGTAGCTTCTTGTTCATGTTCAATGTTCGATAGTTCTTGTCTTCTGTACGTGAAGAGATGACGGAGGGCAATGATGTTATGATGTAATGCGAAATTGGGAGCGTTCTTTTATACCCGGTTGTTATCTTCCGGTATACTGCCCGGTTTTTCCCCTAGTGGCTTGTTAAGCTTAGGAATGTAAACAACATCTTGTTTGTTTCAGTTTTATCAATGGCCAATAACTTTTGATAACCTATTTTTTTCTATTGCTTCTAATTCTTTAAAAAAATAACAAAATGTTTAATAGGTAATATCATATATATTTAATAGTTTTTCCCGTAGTTAGAAGACAGACGCGTAGGTATGGTATAGAATAGTTCTACAGGCATATTTTTTCACCTATATTAATGCATATATAATTGGCACTGGTCAAGACAAAGCTCCAGAGCTTTGAACATCGTCGCCGAGTTGCCAGCTTGTCGGTTTTTTATCGGTTACATTTCGGCGAGTGTGCGATGGAATTACATGATTTAATTCCACCTAGCCCGTTTTTTCATCGGATTACCAGACGTACGGCGATGCGTCATCTGTAAATGGTGGATATCCCACCCGTACGCACAAAACGTTTTGAGAACACTTTTATTGTGCGTACAGCTAAGGAGTGGAATTCCCTGCCGGAGTCTGTGTTTCCCGACAGCTACAATCTAGGGGTCTTTATGTCAAGAGTGAATAGGTTTTTTCTAGGCAAGCGTGATTCACCGTCGACCACATCATCGCTTAACATCAGGTGAGATAGTGGTCAAGCGCGAGCCTATAGCGTCAAAAAAAAAACACTGTTGTGAGGATCAAGGAGTTACTAAAACGTTAGTTATTATATATATATATATATCAAAGTTATCCCCCAGGGCCAAAGTAACTCGAACTTACTAATAAGTCTATACTGTCAATGGCATTCAGCGTTTGTGTATCTTGAGTTGCTATTACCCACTGAAAAAATCTTCAAAGTCAGATGAGGACTTCCAGGGATAACTTCCTACAAAAAAAAACGTATCTAAGTTCTGTCTTAGTTTTGGCCTTTTGTGTATTTATCTTAAACTCGTCTTATCTTAATGAAATAAAAACATTGACAAATTATGTACTAACAGCGTCACTGGTAAAATGTGAACAGCCTAATAAGGGCCGGACAGTTTGGATACATTTACCTATATAAAAAGGATATGTCTGGCCTGAGGGACGCCTTGGCAACCTTATGTAACAGTCGATGAGATGATACAAGGAATTAAACCGATTCGGATAGTCCATGATTCACGCACTCACAAGTAATAGCATTATCTCATGTCTTAGGTTATCGTCAACAAATACAGCGATTCAAAACTTCCTATTGAATCATTTGTGATCTTTGTCTTTGTAAAATAATAGGCAAATACTATTAGATGATGAAATTATTCGTTACAAATATTTTATTGCAAAAATACCTATAACTTACGTAGCGAGATGTCACGCCATATTTATCTACTTAGTGAAACTCTGGGTTTCGCAATCTTAATTCTGGATCAGGCAACTTAACCAGGAAAACGATCGTGTGGTGTCAGATTTAACCGCCAGGATTAGCTCTAGAAGCCTTTTTGTGAAATAAGTTACTAATGTAAAGTTAATAACGAAGGTGGTAAGGCATGTTCATGGTATTTTCATGGTAGTTGATTTAAGCTGCTCGTAATTTTTGACGATGGCAAATCTGGTAGGATTTATCCCGGTTAATTCCATTTTTAATTGGCAGGCTTTTTAGAAACTCATTCCTTAAGGACTTAGAAGTTACTGGTGGGAAGTCCTATCAGGCAGAGTTTTAACTTGCTAAATTAAGTTAATCCTATCAGTCGTCTCACAGAACCGCTAACAATCCAACATTCATTTCGTATCCATTAATTAGCAAACAAGCCTAATTTGAGGGGTACTCCTACAAGATTAGGTACACGGCAGTCTTAAATTTAATATGTTATAGTCTGTTGAATTACCTACTCAATTTTGTTGTAAGATTTTCAGATAACTTAAAGGATAAGAGGACAGTAGGTAAGTAATTGAGTCCCTATACCTCCGAGATTATTGGATTTAGAAACGACGGAGAACTGATATTGGGCACAATTGCGTTATCAAGACATAGGTACCTATTCTGGAGTTCAAGTGAGGTCAATGACTATGTAAGACGAGTTAGTAATGGATCCCTTGAGTTCTGAGTTGAGCTACATAACTGTACACATGCTTTTTCACCGTCGAAAAACGAATTTCGGAATTGAAATGGAGCTGGGCCTGCAGTCTCGACATAGATAGTGATCGCTTTACGACAAAAATTGGTCGATACGCCCTAACGATCCGACCATAACGATTTTTGGTAGTCTCCACTGCCAATGAAAGTCGATAGCGGTCATCGTAAATTTATCAAATATTTTCGCTTAAATATCAATTTATCGAAATGTTATTCCTTGCGAGCATTTTTGACAGCCCGCTAAGTGTTCGCTACGATTGTTAGCGTTGGTTTTTAGTGGTTACAAAAACTATTGATAAATAATAATTAGAGTATTATGGCTGTAGAGTATTTAGAAGTGGGATTTGGTCGTGCTCAAACACAGACGCGATATTTTAATTCAGCGCCAAATTGCACGAAACCAGAGTGAAAGTCCACCCCGAAGTCATTGGTGGAACACGGTTGACTGCGCATTCACCTGATATCTAGTTAGTGTCTAGGTAGTTCGTTGATCCCTTTACTAAAAAAAACATTCGGACGGAAATCAATAAAATCTTTGAAGGCGCTTTGGACTGCTCCATCGGAGTTGAATTTTTTCCCTTGCAAGAAGTTATCCAAATTTCGAAAAAAATGGTAATCTGTTGGAGCAAGATCCGGGGAGTACGGTAGATGTCGTACACATTCCAATTGAAGCTCCTCTAATTTGGTAGCTGTCTGTTGTGCAGTGTGTGGTCTAGCGTTGTCCTGAAGCAGCAGTGGCCTAGAGCGATTGACCAGCCTCGGCTGTTTAGCAGCTAGCTTTTCCATCATGATTTGCAGTTGCTGTTATTAGACATCCGCCGTAATCGTCTGGTCAGATTTAAAAAAGCAGTAGTGAACGACACCGGTACTAGTCCACCAAACGCTCACAAGTAATTTTTTTTGAGTCAATTTTCGCTTGGGGCAGGATTTGGCTGGTTCGCCAGGGTTCAGCCATTGCGATGAGCGTTTCCGATTATTGTACAAGATCCACTTTTAATCACAGGTAGTGATTCGGTTTAAAATCCCTTCATTATTGTGCCGGTTGAGTAATATAACGCAGCAGTAGAGGCGCGTTTGTCGGTTTGCTGCACTCAATTCACACACGAGGCGAGATAGTGGTCAAACGCGAGCCTATAACAAATAAAAAAAAAAAAAAAAAAAAAAAAAAAAAAAAAAATGGGGTACCTTAACCCATCCCAAACACGGTGGCAGTGTGGTCCCCCTTCACAGGTTATGCACTACCTACTGTCCCACCTAGCATGCACAATCGTCTGCACCTTAAACTACTTGAACAAGGCCAACGACAGAGCATTCAGCAACGACAGAACATTCAGGTCGGACAAAATTTGAGTCGAATCGACACGAAAAGAAGAAGAAGAAGAATGGTTAATAGGCCTAAACCTATCTCAGGTTGGGTGTTAAAATCTTCGAGATCTTTTCACTCGCTCTCATGAAACCTAGGCTTCTCTTTTAAACCCCACCATATTCACCAGGAAGCAATGCAGGCATGCAGAACTTCTTGGATTCCCAATCAAGCTATTAAAGTATTGATTAGGTGTCTTGAACTCTTGATGTGAAGATCTACTGATTTGTTTGAAGGCACCGACGATGCAACTTGCCATCAGTATGATTGGAAATACTTTTGTTCTTCAGCACATTAATGACCAATCAATCAAGCTAGCCTTTTCTTAATTGTTTTGGGGTCGGCTTTCAGTCTAAACAGATGGAGCTATATACCAGTATATTACAAGGAGCCACTATTTTTTTCTTTTAGTGGTGGTGGTAGTTCCCCATCACAGTGGGATAAAATATTCATCACGAATGGCAAGTCGCCTTGCATAAGTGACTCTCCATTCGTCGGATTTTTTACAAAAATACCAACGAACTCTTATTAAGTGGTTTGCTCTGAAATAGGAAAAAAAAAAACAAATCGGAAGTAAATCTTATGCCCACACAGGCCACACACATAAAGATCCATGTAAAATGTATATATCAAAGTAGGTTCCTATATAATTCTTGAAAAGTAATCCCATTTCTATCTGCTACCGGAAATTACAAGATTGTGAACGAGATTAGCTAACATAGACCACAAAGGCTCTATCGAGCAAATAATAACGTTTGTTCAGCTGTCTTTACGTTTCACCACAAAGCGAGGCGCAGCGCGGAGGTATACGTGGCATCCAACCGAGAATATCCTTGCTAGAAAACATACAGGGGGGGCTTTTTGGTATCGCACGGTGTTTTTATGTTTTTATTATATTTTTTTTTGTTTTTCCTTTTCTTCTGTCTCCTGTGTGAATCACATTTTTTTCCCGATTTGATTGCACTTGAAATTTTCTTAGAAGGTGATATCGTGCACGTATTGTGCACGATATCACCTTTCGACGAATTTAAATTGCGTCCCGCCATCAGGACGGCCCCTTACTGTTCGAGTTTTGATAGAACTTAATATTAATTGTATCGAACGCAAGTATATATTATTACTAGCTGACCCCCGGGGCTTCGCGCCCGTCAATTGGCTACCTACCTACCTACCCTACCCTACCTACCATACCCTACCTACCCAACCCTACCTACCCAACCCTACCTACTCAACCCTACCTTTTTTTTTTTTTTTTTTTTTTGGATCTCGCTGGGAAAAAATGCATTACGCATACCCACCCATTGGGGGAATGGGGGGGGTATGTGGGACTCCCCGGAATGAATCCGGTATACCCACTAAAATAACCCAGCGGCACTCCCGCATCGTCTTGAATTGGAGGAGGACTGGGAAACTGGCAGAGCCTTTACGTCCAGTCCCCCGCCGACGACCGCCCGCCTTTACAGCGGGGCCTTCACGCCCCTCCCTCAGTGGAGGGGCCCGGGAACGACCGCGAGTGCTCGGCCGTTCCCGCCCGACGAGGGTGGTGACTCGTGCAATGCGAGCGAAGGCGCCCCCGCGCCTGTCGCCCGCTAGTCACAACCAGGAGGTGGGAGGAGACGATCGTACAACCGCCTTCTCCCACCCCTTCTTCGCCTGCGGTGCGGCGGCGCGAGAGGATCGTCCTCCCGCGCCCGCTCCGCCGCCTCCTTTTGCGACATCACGACCTCGCAAAAGGAGGCAACCGCCGCCCAGGCCTCCTCACTCCCCAGCATGGAGTAGACCACGCTGGGAAGTGAGAGGTCCCGCCCGATCACATCGGTCAGGGCACGGCGCAGCTCAGCCCAAGCCGGGCACACCTCCAAGGTGTGCTGCGCCGTGTCCTCCACCGCACCGCAGTGGTGGCACGCTGGGGTTTCCTCCCTCCGGATCCGGTGCAGGTGCGTTCCGAAACAACCATGTCCGGACAACACCTGCACCAGACGGAACGAGAGGAAACCATGTGGCCGCTCGAGCCAGCCCTGCAGGACTGGCCCGAGCGCGTCCAGCGTCCGGCGTCCAAAGGCGGCGGTGGCGAGGTCCTCCGCCCAATGGAGGACGATGGCGTCCCTCGCCTCCCGCCGCACGGCCTCCCGCTCCTCCATGGCGGGGCGCTCACCCAGCGCCCTACGCCGCACCGTCCAATCGTACACTCTGGCGAGCACCCATGCCTCCAACTCCCAGGGAGGGGTGCCGGCCAGAGCGCACGCCGCCGAAAAGCCCACTGAGCGGTAGGCCCTCGCCACCCGCTGTGCAATGGCCCTTTGCGGCCTGCGGATGGCGGTTGCATTCTCCCTCCTCTGGAGGGAGTCCGCCCAGATGGGTGCCCCATACAGGGCCATGCTCTTAAGAATGCCGGCATACAATCGCCGGCATCGCTCCTTGGGCCCCCCGAGGTTGGGGAGGAGCCATGAGAGGGCGTCCGCGGCTTTCAGCAGGCGCGTCGACAGCCCGCTAAAGTGCGGGCCGAAGCGCCACCTGCTGTCCAGCACTAGGCCCAGATATTTCATCTGGGCCTTCACCGCTATAATATACATACTCAACCCTACCTACCCTACCCTACCCAACCTACCCTACCCAATACCCTGCATTATATTATTTAAACTACGATAATTGATCAGTTATCGAGCGGGATGAAAAATTATTAAATTACTAAAATGGCTATTAAAAAATAGGGGTTGGTGATAAAAGGGTAAAAATTTAGGGTTGTATGTATTTTTTAATGCCACATTATAGAACAAAAAAAATAAAAGAAATTGTCCAAAAATTAAAAAAAAAATGTTAAGGGTGAACAACCCTTTCACTTAGGGGTATGAAAAATAGATAGTAGCCGATTCTCAGATCTACTGAATATGCATATAAAATTTGGTAAAAATCAGTAAAGCTGTTTCGGAGGATTAAGGTAACTAACATTGTGACACGAGAATTTTATATATAAGATGATGTAGCCGCCGCTCGCCGTTCCGCCCGCTTCTCCCAATATCTTTATAAATTATAGCCAATGTGTTAACCTGATGTATAAGCTATATTTCTGTACAGTTTCATCAAAATCCGTTCAGTAGTTTTTCGCGTGAAAGAGTAACAAACATCCATCCATCCCTCCTCACAAACTTTCAAGTATATAATAGCAAAACGTCCAGCTCGTGGAATCATGTACAACGTAGTGGTTTGTGCTATGGTAGGAATAGTCAAGAAATAAATTAACATAAATGAATAACACGAATCAAATTGCAAAAGTGTCCTATCCAGCCGGACAGACCAATGATGTTAAAACCTATCTAGGTTAGAATCGCGGCATCAGTGGCATATTTTAGGTCATCAGAAGTGGAAGGTGTATGGATACTTCAGCCACTCAAAATGGAATATGATTTCAACAAGAGCACCGCATTTGCAGATGTTCTCGGTGATCTTTTATCCTCCAATTTGCTTGATTATACTTCCTGCGGCCTACTTGGGCCCGAAGTCGGTTGATTGCTTTCCATACAGGCCAAAACATTAAAGGTAACGTGTGGCAGACGCTCCAAGGAAAGCGAAGCAAGCACAGAGCACGGAAGTTTTTGCGTCCTACCTATAGGCACGGGGTCCAACGCTAACAAAGAAAATTTTGTTTAAATAAAAATCACTAGATGGCGCGATATGCATGGCGTGGTGTAGTGATATGTGTGTAAAATTAACATTTTCTAGAATTCATCATAAAAATTGTATGTTCTTGTTTAATCAACACTCCTTCACATTTAAAAGATTATTTGAATGAATCATTTAAAATTGATTCCAAAAGATGGCGCGGTTTTAAATTTCTGAGGCATGCCACTCGATTTTTAACCGACTTCCCAAAAATGAGGAGGTTATCAGTTCGACTGTATTTTTTATATGAATGTTACCTCAGAACTTTTTACTAGATGAACGGATTTTGATTATTGTTTTTTATTTAAAAGCTGGTTCTTGTCATGTGGTTCCATTAAAATTTCATCAAGATCTGGAAGAACTTCGGAGATATATATCAGAACTCTTCGATAAATGACGGCAAATCACTCGGGATAGCTGCAATCGCATGTCTGTTTATTGTTTACACCATTTCATAACATAACATCACACATTGCACGCTCTAAAGGGGCACGCAGGTGTGAACAGTTCACTCTGTTATACTCTCATTCACCGGTTTTGTTTAAGTTTCATGTTATTGGGTTGATCTATTCTGGCATCAATTTGGATATTATAGGTACTTAGCCTATAGAACTGGTCCATTATGTACCACAACTAAACAGTGAAAAATAACTTCAATATCGGAAGTCGGTGTAAAAAACATGCGATTGCAGCATCCCAAGAGATTTGCCGTAGTTTATTGATGAGTTCTGTAGTATATCTCGGAATTAAATGGGACCACTTGAGAAGCACCTGCTTTCAAATAAAAAAGGATCATCAAAATCGGTTCAAATGTAACACATTTTGATACAATTAAACTGTAAAAACGTGGAAAAAATATTATAAATCAAATCGTCACTGTATTTAAAGAATTTAAAAAACTTTTTACAAAAATTACAACCGACTGCCGAACAAAAACACTACAAAGTGAAAAATAACTTCAATTTCGGAAGTCGGTGTTCCGAAATTGAAGTTATTTTTCACTTTGTAGTGTTTTTGTTCGGAAGTCGGTTGTAATTTTTGTAAAAAGTTTTTTATTTTTGACTTTTTAGTTGTGGTACATAATGAACCAGTTCTATAGGCTAGCTACCTTTAATGCCCAAATCGAAGCTAGAATAGATTAACCCAATAACATGAAACTTAAACGAAACCGGTGCAATGAGAGTATACTAGGGTGAACTGTTCACACCTGCGTAACCCTTAAGAGCGTACCAGTGTGATGTTATGTTATGAAATGGTGTAAACAATAAACAGACATGCGATTGATTTGCCGTCATTTATTGAAGAGTTCTTATATATTTCTCCGAAGTTCTTCATCAGATCTTGATGAAAATTAAATGGGACCACATGACAAGCACCCGCTTTCAAATGAATAAAGAATCATTAAAATCGGTTCGCCCAATAAAAAGTTCTGAGGTAACAAACATAAAAAAAAACAGTCGAATTGATAACCTCCTTCTTTTTGCGAAGTCGGTTAAAAACACTACAAAGTGAAAAATAAGTTCAATTTCGGAAGTAGGTGTCAAAAAACGAAGGAAAAAAACAGGAACATCGACTTTTGAAATTCAAGTTATTTTTCACTTTGTAGTGTATTTCTTGGAAGTCGGTTGTGGTAATGCGCAAGTTCTATATAGCAAGCACATATATTGCACAAAGTTAGGCAAGAATAGATAACCCGAATAACATAAAACTACCGGTTTTTACCGGTGAAATAAGAGTGTACCATGGTGATCTGTACACATCTGCGTACCACTTTAGAGCGTACCGGGGTGATAATATTTTATGAAATGGCGTAAACAATAAACAGACACGCGATTGCAGCATCCCGAGAGATTTGCCGTAATTCATTGAAGATATCATGTATTCATGAATTCTTTTGTATATCTCGGAATTTAATGGGACCACATGAGAAACACCTGCTTTCAAATAAAAAAGAATCATCATAATCGGTTCACCTAGTGAAAAGTATTGATATGACATATATAGAAAAAATTCAGTCGAATTGATAACTTCCTTCTTTTTGAAGTCGGTTAAAAATAGTCACGTACCGAGAAAACCCTTTTATTTACAAGTCGCTGCTAACACCTTCTATAGCCGTGGAACGGAACCGAACGCGATCGATGTACTTTAAAAAAAAATCAGTATAATCAGATGAAAAACGCTAGTTACGTCAGCACGGTTTGTTTGTATGAGATGAGGCATCTGTATGCTAGTATTATATTATCTGTGCTATAGGTAACGAACGGATACTTTTTACGATTTATTGACTAATGTAGTTAGTGAAAACGAAGCGAGCTCGTGTAAAAAGAAATCCTCGGATAATTTGACCAATCATTTTGACAAAGTTTGGTGTTGGTGGATGCTGATGAAGGTCAGCAAAGGCGAGTTGAGAGTTAAAATCACAGCATTTTCCTCGATTTGTATTAAATACCTTATGCAATTTTCGTAGACCGTTACTACCGATCTCAAAGAAACAAAAAATATTTAATTGCGATCCGCACAATGAGACACGAGATAAGCAGAGACAAAAAAAAACCCGTGCGAGACCAAAAAGGCTCCCGTGAGTTTCCCATACGAGCAAGTACCCAGCGTCGACGTCGGAAGATATTTGATTGTGTTTGCGTGCACTTCGAGACGTCAAGCGCAGGTAACTAAGTTTGCGCTTTACTTGTCGACTGGGGGCTTCCGAAACGCTGCACTGTCTAGCCACTGTAGCTTCTTATTATATTTAGGTCATGTGATTATATAATTAGATGATAAGTTTATATATCTACTGTTTACTACACATATAATTTTGAGAAGTTTCATCATGCGTATGTAGGTACATAAATTTGTAAAACAAACTTTTACATTAAAATATTGTATTGTAACGAGAAAAAAACGTGCTTGCTAAATTTCACCTCGTATGCCACCTACTGTAACAAAACAATACAATCAGCAAAGTGGCATACGACCACGGGTATCCTCTGAACACCACTATGAATGTGTATGAAATACAATAAAATATTTATTACATGTGAGTTGTTTATTTAATACCCGATACCGATATTGAATAAATGAGAATATTTTCTTCTATCATACTTTTAGAGTGTGATTTTTCGGTAGTCGGGTTTTAGTTTCTGAACTTATTTTTTATTTAAAGAATTTTGGGGTTTTTGCAGAGCCACAACATTATTCTTTTTTTCTGTTTGTTGTTTAAAATGTATATAGCTAGATAATGCATAAGTTACAAGAGTGGACTTTGCGACACCCTAGTCGGGTTAAAAATTTGTTTTCATGACTTTCAAAGTATTATACCTTGCTTGCTTGATTAATATGTTTGTCAAGCGTACCGTTTGGTACGCTTGACAAACATATTATTTACCAAACTCTGCCTTCATTTTAAAATCCCTGTTCAATGATACCACACATGATGGGGTGGAGCGGTTTTTTTCTATACTTCGTACCCCCTAGATGGCGCCTTAGTAAATTTAATGTGACGTCTCATTTGTCAAATTATGATAAGTATTTTAGAAGTTATAACGGAACAGATGAACATACATACATACCAGTAAAAAACATAACCCTCCCTTTTGCTTCGCCGTAGTCGGGTAAAAACAAGTGACTATCAGCTTTATTGGCTGTAAGCTGTCTAACTGTATCCCGCGCGTGTCGAGAAACACACGAAAGGCATAGGAAGTCACGCGATTATCGATCGCCAATTTGATGACCTAGGTATATACCGACAAGGTAAGTAGGTACCTCGTACGTAAGTCCTAAGAATTTCGTCCCGCATCCTACGGGCGCGGAGTTCTATTTAATTTAGCCAGAGTTATACTATGCCCTCCAATTGAAAGCAAATGGTCACGCACGATTCCCTTGAAGTACTCATTTATCTTCAAGCCCCAACTCTTATATCTACCGCTGGAGATCTCAAGCAAATTGAGATCTCCGGCAATCAAAGAGATACATTGAAAAAATTATTATCAAGGCTACATCCGCCTGGCCCATCCCCGGTCAAATATCCCGGGATATCCCCGAATAGCTCAGTCATAATATACATCTGAGACTGACTTGAACGACTTCGTTATTAAATATAGCCCATTATCCAAAAGTACTGTACTTTTATAGTACAGCCCATTTCCCTGATTTTGTGTCCTAAGTGGCTTTTCATTTAATTTTATTACTTGAGGAAATTCTTGCGGTATTATCGTAGTGGGCAAATGTAAGGATAATACGGTTTGTTATGTCTATTTAATGTATGGTACGAAATTATGCATGCAGGAGGTAGGATAGGGTTGTTTGAGGTAGGATAAGTAGGCGTTGCCAGTTACTTCATTTACCCTCCCTTTTTTGTTTTGTTTTCGGGGGGATATATTCAAAAAGGCACCTGGACTTGTGGGGACCAGGGTGTGTGAGAATCCACAACGCTGATCACCATCAGCACAAAGAAGGAGTTCCCTTACCTCTTAAAATACCACCCAGGAACCCCGTCTGTGCATCGCTTGTAAAGGCACATCTCCAGAGAGACAGTAAAAGAGTCTCTTGTGTCTGTAACTACAACGGTACAATAAAGGTTATCTGATGAATGTAACCTTACAGCATGAAGGCTGGCTGTGAAAAGTTCTTACAGGTTTTGAGCTCTCATGCGAATTTTAATGCGCCTCGAGTTTACCGTGTTGATGTTTTAAAGCCCTTCGGATTTTTAAATAAATTTGATTTAATATTTATAAATATATCCAGGCGCCTATATTTGTTGTTTATAAGGCCCTTCGGCCCGATCTTACGAGGTGTTTCAGATCTCCTACAGTGCCTACCTATTTTGAAATCAAAGTCCTAAGTTCTGACAGAATTAAGAGACCATCGGCAGTTCGTCATATGCGTCGATAGCGATACTATTTTTTAATTCTTGTAGACTCATGTTTGACTAATAATATCTCACCTGATGGGAAGCGCTGATTTGATCGACGGGAAAGCATGCTTTTCTAGATGTTACCTATTCACTCTTGACTTTAACTTGGACTTTAAGACCCCCAGGTTGTAAGTTGCAGTAAAAAACCGGCCAAGTGCGAGTCTGTCTCGCTTACAAAGGGTTCCGTACCATTATTGCAAAAATGGCAAAAAAATCACGATTGTTGTATGGGAGCCCCACTTGAATATTTATTTTGTTCTGTTTTTAGTACAGAAATACATCATCTGTGAAAATTTCAACTGTCTAGCTATCACGGTTCATGGGATTCGGCCTGGTGACAGACAGACGGACAGTAGAGTCTTAGTAATAGGTACCCGTTTTTACACTTTGGGTACGGAACCCTAAAAACTAGATGTGAAACGAGTTCCCTGGACCATGACTGACTGATCTGTAAACAAAAAAATCAAGCGTAAAAATATTCTCAATGAATTGAATATTCGCAGTAAACCGATAAAAATAACGAAGAAATAAATCTTCTAGATAGCGTGATCAAATTGGCACGGAGTCCCGGACCGATCAGCCAAACAATAGTTGAATCGGGACGGTCATTTAGAGTCTCTGGCTCTTATTGAATTTCTATTATCGCTGGGTTTTCACTCAATAAGTATTGGCAATGTCTGAAACAATAAAATTCTTTGGACATTTTATTTCTATTTTTAAGGAGAATATTCTATATTCTAGTCCACATTTTTTTTTGAGCTGTATTGAATTTTAGTGCAGTGAAAAGTTAAGACTCTCACAGACACGCGAGACAACAATGCGACTCAGATAAATATTTTATTTGAAAAAAATGTTGATGTATAATTTTTTATTTGATTTGTTGTCATCATTTGCACTGTCGTGAAGTTCCGCGTAATTTTACCGTGGAACAATTTTCTTTAAATAATCCAACTGTCGCCTTGTCACGTCGCGCCTGACTGTGGAATCCTTTAAGTCCGTTCGTCTTGATCTTTAGTTGAGTTCACTGAAGTTGACTTTAGTTTCAGTGCAATATAAAGTCGTACTCGTAACGTTGAAATTGTAGTTTTGAGGGCATTTTAATGTAAAATCTATCTGCCTTGCGTTATTAATCTCAGCTTTTGCTGAAGTTCGAAAGAAGTTGTTCTGGTCCTAGTAAAATAGTTTGTTACAATTAAAAATTTAAAATCTCAAGGAATATTGAACAACTAGTTTTTCCCGTGGCTTTGCTGTCGTGGCCTTTCCCATAATGTAGTTCTCGCCAAAGTTCTTGGCCTCCCTACTGTGGCTTTCCGATGCGCAAGGCACGGATCGGTGCTATTTTGTTTGAGATTTACTACTGCGCAACCATTGTAGCCAACTTCAGAGCGGTCAAGAAATTTGGTGAGAACTTTGCTTTCACCTTTCCTGGATAAAAATATAGTTGCCTATGGTGCGATGTTGTAGCTTTTTATCGGTAAATCAGTAAGACTTTTTGTAATCGAATCTGTTGATACTTCTAGAGATTAAGTGCCTCCTAAAATGAAGAACGTGAACAAAACATTTTACAATATTAGTTTAGATGCGAGTATCTCACTTTAGTTTGGTAGTCTGACAAAGTATTACATCAAACCTTTTATTTTAATTCACGTACAGATTCAGCATTGAAATTTATTCAATCATCTTCAAATAGAATTAGTTTTCCTCAAAAAGCAAACCATTTGAAAAATACTGCCACACACAACATGAAATCGCCAACTCGATCATAAACGATCCACAAAAACAAAATAAAATTTCCCAGTTCTCGTCAACATTTTGCTGATTCCTACCCGTTTTAAGAACGCAGACAATTCCTTTGTGATCCGGCTTGTACAGGCATTAGCCGGTTGAATCCGTAACTACCCGTTACAATATTCAGACGCCAAACGTCGAGTTAGAGTAGCCGCTCATGAATTATTTAAGAGAAGATCGTCTGAACCCAAAGGTTGACAATTCCTTCTTTGTGTGGGACTCGGTGCTATGTTGAAAAGTTGTTCGATTGATGGATATTGATTGAGATAATCGATGGTTAGCGCTGGTTTCTGCACGTTTTAAATTGAATTGGGTCTAGTTTTTTTATCCATAATTAACTCAACGAATGGTTAAATTTTCTTACATTGCAGCAATGGTTTCAAATTTTGATAACACAAACTATAAATGATTAAATTACTTACTTCCCAACTTATTTGACCATTTGTGAGTTTATAATTGATGAAAAACGCATTTTACTGAAATTTTAAACCTTTGGCATATTTAACAATTGTTGAGTTAACTACGGATAAAAAACTGCGTCTTAGGTAGGTAGGCACCATAGACCAAGAGGTTGGCATATTAGGTGTAGTATTCTCAGTTATAGTAGTTTCTGTGTGTACCCCACCCCTGCTATCTTACCAGTCAGGCTTCAAAGAATGAACGAACAGGCATCTTCTGGTCATCGGGCAATCGTAGACCTGATCCATCGTTTTGGCAAGCAGAGCAGAGCAGGCTCATGACGAAGTAAAAATAAACCTAACTCATACAAGTTACAACCTATCTCTGATTAGTTATACATACATACATTCATAAACTCACGCCTTTGTCCCATGGGGGCAGGCAGAAACTACAGAACGCCCTTACATACTTCTTAGTTAGTTAGTTCATCGGTTAGTTATACGGGTAGAAATAAACCCAAGTTTTATGCCGAGGTTTCGAAATCCTGAATTTGGGATTAATATTATGTGTCGTGATTTGAACTTAAGTACCTACAACCTATCACAGTTTCAGCTTTCACAAATCAGAAAATCTTGTACTACCCGGATAAAAAAAAATGGATAAATCTCTGAAAAATAACATCAAAACGGCCGAATAGTTTTATATCCGAAAATTATCCCAAGGGAACGTACTTACTACCGGGATGAAATGTCTCTATCATCATAATCATGTCAGCCGAAAGACGTCCACTGCTGGATATAGGCCTTCCCCAAGCGTCGCAACACTGATCGGTCCTTTGTGTCTCGCATCCGTCGAATTTCCGTAGCCTTGACCTAATCATCGATGCATGTTCTTGTTTATTCAGCGAATTAAATGCCTAACGCATACCGCGCCGTCCGGAATTCGGGGAGACGATGTTGTTATGTGGGGTTAGCATTCACTATAAAATCTGCCTGTGTAGGTGCCATTTTCGCCTTGATGGGTGGGCCGCGAGAACTGCCACGCATGATATTTGCAACCTATCCATCGTGGCCACCGGTCACCGTTAACCTAGAGGAAGGCCTTCCAGCTTTGTGTCTTCCGGTTCGGTGTGATTAGATGTCTCCATCACGCAAGTAAAATTTAAAACAATAGGTAGGTTTAAATTTTTTCTGTAAAATGCTCAGTATTATCCAATTTAGTTGCTCACATGAATAAGACCCACGAAATCAATAGCCGGGCAAATTCTACTACCTAGAATTTTAATCTGCTAAAACGGCGTCCTTTTTTCGCCGCAAACTGAAGGAGCTATAGGCCTGGTATCGAATTATCGTTTTGTTGATCGGAATACTTTTTCACAACAGTACTAGGACCTCTGGGAGTTTCGAAAATAATGTCAAGGTCTTTATATTGATTCATATTAGATTTATGTTTATTGGAAATATTGTTTATGAAATCATGTCAGAGCGTTTTTAAGAAGTGGATTTAGATTTTTGTGTTTCGTGCGAATTCAGAACGGTATTTTGCTACTATGAGTGTCTGACAGTGTTGTATGGAAAATTCTGACTGTTTTAAGTTCTGTCTCCTCTTGACAGGGGTGTATTACGAGACATCTCATTTGATCCCTTAGCAATTGGGCTACATTCTTCTCTGAATTATGCTTACGTTTCCTGTTAGGTGGTCTACCTGAAATACCTTATATTTTTATAAGGTATTTCAGGTTATTTTTTTTTATTAATAAATACCTTTTATTTTTTTTAGCCGTGGGAAAACTTTGAAATACACAGAGAATATCTTCGATTAATAAATCAATAACCTTCCACATTTGTATCCACAGTATGACTCCTCAAAAAACGATGACGTATTAAAAGCTAGTTCTAAGAATAAACCTCTTTGCTCAATCGTACCTAAACGTGGCGAGGAAGTTTATCTACCTATTAACATGAGATTTTTATATCTGAAGAGAAAACCAGCCAATATTACTTTGGTATGCATTCTTCTGAAAAAATAAAGTAAAACCACAAAGTAAGTAAGCGGCGGCGCGCCGCAGACAGAGTCCTCTTCGTACTAAGCGACATTTTGCACGCAAACATTGACATTACGATTTTACAGGGATTATTGGGCATTATTGAAAAATCTCAGTCAGTGTTGTCACGAGTGCTAGCGCGGGCGTTTGTCACGACATTCAGACTTTTGGAAGAAGTTCGAAATCTTACTAATATTATAAATGCGAAATTTTGGATGAATGTGTATGTTTGTTTGTCAATCACGCCAGATCGGCTAACGGATCTGGATGAAATTTGGCACAATTTTTTATCCCGTATCGAAAATTATCCCCAGGGAACATATTTTGTGTGTGTGTTTTGTATTTTGTGTTGCGTGTTTTGTTCTGTTTTTGTATTTTTTTTTGTTTTTTATTGTGTTTTTATTTATTTTTTAGCAGCTGTCAGAAGCTAGTAATTATATATTTTTCAATGGCTTGCTCATGTATTTAAAGCAAATGCGAATTTTCTTTAAATACATGAGCAGTTTTTATTGTATATCAATATATACAATAATCTATACTTATATTATAAAGCTGAAGAGTTTGTTTGTTTGAACGCTGTAATCTCAGGAACTACTGGTTGGAATTGAAAAATTATTTCTGTGTTGTATAGTCCATTTATCGAGGAAGGTTATATAACATAACGCTAAGACCAATAAGTGCAGAGCATAAATGAAAAATGTTGCAAAAACGGTCAAAATTATGCTTTTTTTGAGAGCTTCCGTTGCGTGCGCTGCATAAACGGTTTAAGTTAGAGTAACAATCATGTATGTAGGTAGGGTAGGTAGAGTAGGGTACCTACGCTACTACCTACTACCAACCTACCCAACCTACCCTACGGTAGATGGGTAGGTAGGTAGGCAGTTGACGGGAGCGAAGTCGCGTGGGACAGCTAGTCGTGCATAAACAAGGTCGCACTCGACGATTTCTAATTCTAATCTACCAATCCCTTATTATTAAAAACACAGCAGAGGTTATTTTTTTACTGAAATAATAAAAAATACACTTTCTTGTTTTAAAATTATAACAAATATTTTAAATAATTAATAATTTGAGGTGTGAATGGCCTCACTGATAACAGGGAAACCTAAACGAAAATCCTAAGTCCTACGGAACACTCGGCACGTGGATCCGACTCTAATAATAATTATTAAGACTCTTTTTTTAAATTCTGAATCAATATAATAGCAACCGTAGTGAATCTGTCAAGTTTAGGTGTCAATTTTCGAAACGGCGGGAGTGGCCCCTCTGCATACCTACTTTCTATTTTGTGGTAAAGCTGAGTCCACTGTTAAAACTTAATTATTTTGCAGTTTGTCACTGACAAGATATCCTATTCTTCCTAAAATAGCGTCGCTTTTACAGTACTTTCTCATTCACAAATGTTCAGTAATACTGAGAAATTAATTAAGTTGTACTGTCCTGGATCTCCTCGAAATTTCAAGACCCACTTGAACAT
The DNA here is from genome assembly GCA_947562075.1 of Orthosia gracilis. Classification (NCBI taxonomy): domain Eukaryota; kingdom Metazoa; phylum Arthropoda; class Insecta; order Lepidoptera; family Noctuidae; genus Orthosia; species Orthosia gracilis. The sequence goes on along the minus strand of OX387272.1, from coordinate 46,431,815 downwards.
TCAACCTTGATACGATTTCAGCTCGCTTTCCAACTCAATAGGGCATAAAAATCTCATCGGCGTACGTCAAAAACTTTCTGAGAACATAAAAGCAGTGGATCTCAAACACTTCGAAAAATCTTCTGTTCCGTGAATTTGACCGCGACCCGAGAATTTCCGAAGATTTACGAGCACTTAAGAAGCCGGAAATCTTGATGGATGATGACTTTCCTTGATCTACGCTTTTGTTTTTCATTGAGCGTAAAGATTCCTTGCCCTTAAAATTTTCTCGGTTATTCTTGGAACAAAGGAGAGGTAATGTTAATTTGTTTTAATTTTTGTTTTAATGTCAAATAGAAAAACGAAGGAGCGAGTCTGTTTTAATTAAAATCTGTAGCTAAGTTCATGACAAATTAGATTATGTATTTGGGGCTAGGCAGGATTTACCATCGAGTAGTCGATAGCCTCAGTTTGACATTCAACTATGTATTTATTTTCATGGCCTATCATCAGATGATGAAGAAGGAGAATTTCTGCTCTTGTTCCATGTTACACACATGTTTTCTCTGGCCTTTCTCTCCCTCTTCATCCATCATAACTCTTTTAGTAACAACTCTTGTAGTATTTTTTATGTGACCTACAAGTATATTAAACAATACTACAGAAAACTTTTTTACAAAAATTACAACCGACTTCCAAACAAAAACACTACAAAGTGAAAAATAACTTCAATTTCGGAAGTCGGTGTCAAAAAATGAAGAAACGTAAACAGGAACACTCTCCGAAGTTCTTCATCAGATTTTGATGAAAATTAAATGGGACCACATGACAAGCACCCGCTTTCAAATTAAAGAAGAATCATCAAAATCGGTTCGCCCAATAAAAAGTTCTGAGGTAACAAACATAAAAAAAAAAAAAATACAGTCGAATTGAAAACCTCCTTCTTTTTGCGAAGTCGGTTAAAAATATCATAAATCGAGACACAGATAAGACTAAAAAAAACAAAAACTTTATCGAACAACTTTGACAGCCACAGTGCTAAAAAATATTGTACTGTCTTTATTCAGCTTTCCTCACAATTTTCTCCAGCTTAACGAGATTGTTTCAGTGTCATTTCTTGCGAACGCGCCATCTTTGTAATGAGGCCTATTTTAGAGAAGACTTGCCTTAAGATTACACTTTTTAATTTTATTACTCTTGACTTGCTTCTTCTTTCGGAGCTCATGGCTATGTAATAACAGCCGCACGGGTCGATCTTCAAGGTTAAGCAACACGTGTCGAGGTCAGTGCGTGGATGGGTGACCATCCACTACTTATCAAGACCCCGGCTGTCATTTATTAGATTTTTGTCAGTTAGAAACTGGTAAATTTGACACTAAAGTCGTGACAGTCTAAGAAGTCGGATTTGACAGCTATAAAAATGTCGCGATTATAGTCTTGCCAAGGGGTATCTTGTTGTCCAGATAATGGGTTGTGGAGGTCAAGTAAGCAGTAAAATACTGGAACTAATCTGCGACCGGTTATACTGAATGCCAACCCCAATATAGTTGGGTATAGGCTAGGCAGATTGATTGATTTGGTTTTTCTTTCAAATGGTGATTTATGTATTAGCTGTCTGCTGTGCCTACCAAAATCTGCCCTATGAGAGCTATCTTCGCGTGTGCTGCCTAAACTGTTGGAGATACACAAATATAATGTACCGTACGATTGTTTGTCTTAAATAGTTCTAAATAAAAGTCCTTGACTATATCTACCTTTAAGGTGGAAGCCACTATGACCATACAAATTAGAGATTTTTATGAAAATTGCAATAATGTAGTGAGTAGAGTAGGTAGGGTAGGGTAGGCAGGGCAGGGTAGATAGAGTATGGTAGGTAGAGTAGGATAGGTAGGGTAGGGTAGGTAGGGCAGGTGGGTAGAGTAGGTATGGTAGGTAGGGTAGCTAGGTAGGTAGGTAGCCAATTGACGGGAGTGAAGCCCTGGTGCCAGCAGCGTCAATCAATGGTCAAATAACAATAATGTAGGTTGATGTATTGAATCAATGGGTACTTAGGTAAGGCGCCAACTGACAGGGGCGACGCAACAATGTGGCATAAACATTTTCGTTGCATCGTGATATTGTGATTATTCTACGGACAATCTTTCCGAATAACAATTTTAAATAGGTATATGAATCCTATACTCCGTAACAATGCTTGTTTATGATATTCGGTTAGCCAGTTATGTAACAATCCTGTTCCTTGCGTCGTACTCCTCAGTATTGAGGGTCGGACCTCCCTTCTGCATAACCTCCTCTCGAACGATCTTTCTCCAGCAGTGTTTGTCTCTGGCGGTGTGGAGGGCGTTGTACACTGTAGAGTCAAGAGTGGTGCGGAGCTGGTCAGACCAAGGTCAGGTCACGATGAGCCTCTCGATGTTGCCACAGTCTTTCCTTGCAATGTGGCCGAAGTATTCTGGAACTCTGCGCAGATACTCGGATGACAGCCGCGAAGAGATTTTGAGTCCTTGCAATATGGAGACGTTAGTCCGAAATGCTGTCCAGGGGATACGGAATACACAGTACCACATCTCAAATCCGTCGATGCGTTTGCGGTCTGCAGCTTTCAGTGTCTAAGTCTCAGCGCCATACGAAAAGTTCGAGAAGACTAGAGTCCGTACCAGTTTCATTTTGGTTTTTTACGGAAATGTTGCGATCTCTCCATATTTTTATAAGCTTTGCCTTGCCAATTCTGTTCCTGCACACTTCCTTCTCGCATGAACCATCATTACTAACGCTGGAACTCAGTTGGGTAAAGTTGTCCACTGTTTCTAGGCCCAACGCGCCAGTGAGCTTCAACAGCCCAGATCTATCGACCACCATGGCCATGGCCTTGGTTTTAGACCTGTTTACGGAAAGTCCCATCTCCACGTTAATCTGCGTCATTAGGTCCAGAAGTGCAGCCATTTCCGACTCATTTGTTGCAAGAAGAGTAGTGTCATCGGCGTAGCGCAGGTTGGTGATTTTCACACCACCAAATGTACAATAGTGAAATGATAATTATTTATTTATAGGTTCGTAAATACTTTATTGTACATCGCGATAATAATAAATTACATAACAGAGAAAACCCACTCGTGATAAACTTTTCTTATCAGGATATTTTCAGACATTATTTTCTTCAGTCTAGATTTTACAAGTCTTCAAGTAATTTGCCGAACTATGAAAGTTCGGTAAATTACTTGAAGACTTGTAAAATAGAAGTTTTAAGATAATATTATGAAACTCAGACAGGTAAAGTTTGACGCCCCAACTATATATAGACAGCCTTGGCAAGTGCTTAGAAACGTGAAAATTTTCTTGAGTTCCCGCCGTGGTAACTATGTAAATCTGAAATTAAGCTTTACAAGGTGCCTAAGTTGGAACACCGTTACCTACTTACCTAGCATACAATTGGATCGTTGTGGTAATCATTAATGTTTTTTTTTAATTATGTCGGTCAAGTCGAATTGTGTTATTTATACATTTCCTACCTTTTGCCAGCGGCCCCGCCCTCGTTAAATCCGATAACTAACCCGAGGTAGCATATACCCGGGATAAAAAGTAGCTTATTTATTTATTTATTTTATGCTTTATTGTGCTATTCTTTGTGCCAAATTTCATCCAGATCCGTCCAGCTATTTGAGCGTGAAGAAGTAACAACACACACACAACATACAACACACACACTCACACTCACAAACTTTCTCCTTTATAGTATTATATTATTAATAGTGTTATATTGTGAAGTGTGAATGTGACTAGCAGCTGCTTGCGGCTACGGCCGCGTTGTATTGGTACTTCTCCCAATATCCTTATACATTCTAGCCTGTGTCATTAAGAATGAATGTAGTTTTGCCGTGAAAAAATAGCAAAAATCCATACCAACAAACTTTCATCTCTATAATATTAGTAGGAAGTAGGATATTTTAAGCAGTATTGACAAGAGAAACCTAATAAGTAACGTATACACGACGAGCTTTAGCCCGCGGCTTCTCCCGCGCAAAAAGTGTTTTATCATCCCAAACTATCCTAGGTGCTTCTCAGGGTGTCAAACTATCTCAATGCCTAATTTTATCTCAATCGGTTCAGTAGATCCAGAGATTATCCCCTATAAACTCACAAACATTACCTCTTTATAATATTATATATTAGTATAGATGCGCCGATATCCCATCAGTCAAAATGACGGACTTTCATATAAAGCTTTAGTTGCGTAGCATAAGTGCTTCGAATTGCCAATTTTTTTATATCGCGCAATAATATTGTGGGCCGTCTTACCTATGAATTTATTAGTTCACAATACAAACTGCCTACTACTACCCCTCTTTCCACCCCTTTAGGGATGATTTCCGACATGAAACCTATCCTATGAATTTCACCTCATCATTATCATTATCATCATAACAGCCAAAAGACGTCCACTGCTGGACAAAGGCCTCCACCAAGCGTCGCCACATTGACCGGACCGGTGCGTTTCGCATCCAGTGGATCCCCGTAATCTTCACCAGGCCATCGGTCCACCTGGTGGGAGGCCTTCCAATGCAACGTCTTCCGGTTCGCAGTCGTCACGCCAGATCTTTTCTGCCCCATCGGCTATCCGTTCTGCGAGCAATGTGCCCTGCCCACTACCACTTAAGTTTGGCAATTCTTCGGGCAATGTCGGTAACCCTGGTGCTCTTGCGGATCTCTACATTTCTGATTCCATCACGCAAAGAAAAGCCGAGCATAGCCCTCTCCATTTCCTTTTGGATGACTGTAAGCTTTCTGATTAGGCCCATTGTGAGCGACCACGGTACAGAGCCATAGATCATCACTGGCAACACACACTAGTCATAGAATTTCGTCTTGAGACAATGTGGTAAGTTGGACGAGAAAATACAGCGCAATGTCTCGAACGCTGCCCAGCCGTGTCGGATTCGACGGATGACCTCTTTCCCGAAGTTGGCCCTACCCAACTGGATCGTTTGTCCCAGGAAGACATAGTTATCCACAATTTTGGACGTTTTTTTGTTTGGGTTGCCGTAATCGCCACGCTTGGCAGGCGGGTTGGCGATCGCAATTTGTTGTTAAAGTACACAGAGATCGCTGCTGGCCATTCACTGGTGTGTCCCTTACTCGCTTCATACGACACCCACGGGAAGATATGGGATTGTGAAATTCTTTACGTCCGATACCATACGATACGTACGGTAAATTTCATCTAAATCTGTTCAGTTTTCACGTTTAAACCGCAAGCGTGAAAAGGTAACAGACAGAGTTACTTTCGCATTTATAATATTGGTATGGATTTAATCCCCAGTACTTAATAAATGCTATGTTTCGTTTTATAAGGAACTTAAAAAAAAAATCATTGTAATGACTTAAAGGTAAGTACAATGTGCAGGACATAAGACATTGTAATTTAAAAACTTTTACTAAATAATACATTAATCAAAATATGCTCACTTTATCCTCCTTGAACTTACGTAAAATATCAGTGTTGCCAGTGGCACAAAGTCAAATATTACATGCAAACTCAAAAAGTTACATTTTCATGAGAAAAGTTACATTACCTTATTTTATGTGGAAAACGACACTAATACGCTCACTCGCTCGCCAGAGTAAGCGGGATGGAAGATTTAGAAATACACGACAGTGAGTGAATATGCAATACGCCAATTTGTGTGTCACAAAATCAGGTGCGACAACACTTACATTCTGGCAACGCTGTAAAATATTCCCATCTTTTCAGAAAACAGAAAAGATTAATCGTCTGTCAATCATAGTGATCAATGCTTGACGTTTTGAATACGTATTCATATAAGCCATTAAAGGTTTTCCTTCATTTTCAACTGAATTCATTTCTTACACGTTACATTTTCATAAACATTTTCACTAAAAACTTTTGTACCATTCATACTCTTTTGAACCGACTTACCAAAAAGGAGGAGGTTCTATGTTCGACTTCATGTTTGTTTTTGTATGTTCACCGATATCTCCGTCAGTTATGGACCGAGTTTGAAAATTATTTTTATGTTTGAATGAATATGTTTCGAAATTGGTCACATTTTAATTTGGTGAAGATCTGATGAAGGACTTCGAAGATATACGACATAACTCTTCAATAAATAACGGCAAATCTCTCGGGATTACTGCAATCGCATGTGTGTATATTGATTATATCATTTCATAACATAACATCACGCCAGTACGCTCTTTAGGGGTACGCAGATCTCTCATTTCACCGGTTATGTTCAAGTTTCTTGATATTTTGGTTATCTATTCTGGTGTTAAGGTAATTTACTAAACACCTTGTCTATTTGGTAGGTACAACTAAAAAGTGAAAAATAAAAAACTTTTTTACAAAAAAATACTACCTACTTCCAAATAAGAAAACTACAAAGTGAAAAATAACTTTATTTATGGAAGTCGGTGTCCATAACGAAAAAAAAAAAGATTCCTAAAAACGACACCGACTTCCATAAATAAAGTTATTTTTCACTTTGTAGTTTTCTTATTTGAAAGTCGGTAGTATTTTTTTGTAAAATAGTTTTTATTTTCTTATATAAATAAGAAAATTCATGATACAATTATAAAAATCGTGTACCAGCCTAATAAAAACAAATTGAGATAGACACAGCGCAGTTTCCCGTAAAATTGCTCGCTACATTGTGTCACATCTCCGTACAAGGTGGAGTATAGCTGTGGCTTTGCTGCTCTAGTAGGTACATGCATAAATAATATCATGAAGGGAGTTAGTTGTATCAAGGGAAGTAGAGGAGGACAAGCTAGTATAGTTGGTATATCGTCTTGGCCGAATGGTTTATTTTCTTCCGAGTTAGGGTAGAAGCTGCGTCAACATAGCGTATATGTAGGCCCTTCGTTGAGGCCGCTTCGCTCATAAATTGAGATACGCTGTGCCAATGTTATAACGTCTTATCATTGATTCCCTTAGGTAGTAGAAGAAGCAGCTTGTCAGAAAAAATATAAGTACTTACGATAATTTCCGACTAATAGAAGAAGATTTCGAAAGATAACAGTTCTCACTTAGGTTAGGTCAGGTTAAAACGGGCTGGTATCCGCAACTCCACGACCAAGCGCGTATTTTGCGTACCAAAAAACAAGTACAGTACTCACTTACTTATAGGGTCCTGAGAAAAGCCGAAGACAGAGTAGCCTGGAAGTACTTTGTTCGGTTTTTGACCAAGCTTTTTTAAGAAAATATTTGCTGGCGGCTTATGAACCTAAAAATGTGTATGTAAAGTATTTGTGGGTGGAAATCGTTCGTTCCTACTATCTCCAAGAAGGCAATTGAACACCACCTACCTCGTCTCAACTCCCGGGTACCAGCAGAAGACCTGCGGCGTGCACGGCACTTCACAGATAGGCAGTCTAGACGTACCTACTCTGGGTTCAAAGGTCTTGAAGATCGCACACCACACGGCAGTGAGTCCACAAACACTAAAGATGCTAAAACGTTTAGCTTGAGACACGATCACAACAAGAGAGGAAGAAACGTTCATCCAGCTCAGGGCTCTAATTCGTACTGCAAGCCACGGATATATAGAACCGCGACGTAGGTCGAGGGCGAGTTTAGTGATGAATTACCAACTACCCTCAATTCGATAATAAGAATCGTTAATACTTCGTCAGTTTTTCTTTTGCATTCCTTTTAAAAACTCTTCGATAAATAAATTTCAAAAAGTGTATAAAAACAGCTTTTCAAAGTAAATCTTACTATTATTTTATAAAACCTGCCAAGTGCGTGTCGGGCCGCGCGCAGTAATAGGGTTCAGTAGTTGCTTAATAATGTGGATTAAGAAGAGGAATGCCCTATTCCACATTATCGTGCAACTGTTCAGTGGAATTTGTACAAAATGTTTACTTTTTCAAGTACATTCTATAAGTTGGTCGACTATTTCTCGTAAACTTGCAAAGCCTATTTAGTTGTCATAGTTTTCCTTTTAATTTCGTTACTACTGCTGAGATTTTTTTCATATAGCCAATAGCAACCATTTCGCTGGCAGAGAGGGGGGGAGACACATGACTCTAACAAAACTTACTAATTTAAAGCTTTATTTTACGCAAACGGATCTCTGGATCGAAAAATGGTTTTCACGACCCGTAATATTTTTGAATGGCCTATCCAGCGATACCCACACTATGGGATATATGAGAAAAAAACATTCTCACTTTACGTGTAAAGCAAGGTACACCAAAAAAGTATTTTTTCTTCGTTTTATTTTACCACTTTGTAAAATGAATACTGGTTTATTTCATTATACTACTTTTTTCACATAATGTCGAGTACTGTGTTTAATGAATAGCACTTTAATATGCAAGAAAAACATGCCTCAGTGTATTGAAAATGAATTAATAGCAAGAGCTACCCGATCGTTGGTTTGTGATTTAGAGAAGTTGAGATAGTTAAATATGAAAAATCACCTAGTTTCCAGGCAAACATGTATTAATTTATTTATCTACAGTGCCAATAATGGATAATGATTTTGGCAAAAATTCTATGTCTCTTCTTTTGTAAACTGATATGTGAATGTTGTTGTGTAAGGTAATCTTTATTTTTTTTTGTATAGAGGCTAATTCTTCACACAAGAAAAACATTCCGATTCCGACTCTCTTCTCGAGCATTTTTTGTGTTTTCACAAAAAAAGAAAAGTATAAATTGACACCTGTCTTATTTCAAGTTATCATGTCATTTGCCTAAAAGTTACAAGAAGTAGCGAATTTTCTTGTTGATGTATTTCACTTTAATTCGAGTATTTCGCAGAAATAGGATAGAGGTAGGTCAAGAAGCGATAAGTCTCAGATTAGAAGATGTATTTGCCCTACAGTGGGCTAGTTATAGACTGGTATTATTATTATTATATCTTGAAAACTGCATGACAAATAAAACCAACAGGTGCTTTAAAAAACTTTTACAAAAAAAACGACTTTCAAAGTACCTTTCAAGTAGTAATTTTTTTTACGAGGTTTGTGTCTACCGAAGACAAAAAGTTACGTTCAACTTCGGAAAAAAAGTTACGTTTTTTTTTTGGGACACGGCCTTCGGAAAATAATGGTATTTTTCGCTTTGAAAGTCACTTTTTGTTGTAATCATTTTGCTATAAATCACAGACATCTCATGACGATTCCAATAAGCCGAACAACACGACTAGGATACATTGTTTTATAATTCCAGTGCCAGTGCCTACCTTCCGGCTTCATCATCGGATCAGTTCGATGGTATCATTTGTATCAGAAGACAGAACCATTTATTTATACCTATGTATTTGCTTCATCATAGTCGCTTAACTATTCGAGATATCTTATAACCGTGACATCCTATCATTAAGGAATTGCAGTGGCCACCTGTGATCTTCTTTATCAGTTTCACTTCACCAAATGATACTTTCTGAGTGCAAATGCTTCCCATGTTGATGAAAATACCAAAATTGCTATATGTCTGCCTATAATATTTGAGGAGTTCTCTCGATTTACATCGGATCCCATCATCAGTTTCTGATTTGTTGACAATGGGACCAACTCGAGTGTATACCCTTAAGCACACAAAAATAATTTTCAAAATCGGTCCACATTAATCGACAGTGTGATCGGTAAACATAAATAAAAAAATGTTACCTTAATATAGTCGAATATAGAAACTTTTCCTTTTTGGGAAGTCGGTTAAAAATAGGGGAGCCCATCGCTATCATTGCCGCATATTATGTTGCTACGAGCTCGCAAACTTTTTCCGCATTTCCACAGGATGTATTTGATTCATCTTAATTCGGAGAAACATGCGAACGTTGTACGATTTCTATATACTCGTACGTAATTAATTATGGCAAATGTGATGTTGTAGGAGCTTGAGAAATATGGTATTTTTGCTAAAATACGAATACCGAGTTACTTAAAAGAACCAAACGGTTTTCATTTCAAGTTATTTTATACAGCAACGGTTTTGTTTACCTAAGGCTTCTAAAATATTATAAAAAGAGCGTTTAAAGAAAATTCTGGTAATGCTCACGGGAATCTACTTGGCTGCGAGACATACAAGACCGGTCGATCTTGCTACGCTTAGGGCAGCTGTCCGGCAGTAGAAGTCTTTTGATTGAAATGATGTTCGGAAATTTCACGTATATTTGCCCGTATTTTCACAAAAACGGGCAGTTATATTTAATTTCAAATACTTTCTTATAGTCTGCAAGATAGGTAGGTATTTACATACTACTCTGTCAAGAAAGTACCGGGAAAAATCAATAATACACAAAATGAAAGTTATTCATCCAAATTTATATTATCACCTTCAAAGTATGCACCTTCAGAAACGATACACTTACGCTAACGAATAATCCAATCATCATCACACTTTTAAAACGCTTTTTCCGGAACCGAGTTTAGTTCTCGCCGCGAATACACCTTTGTGTCTTCTACCGAATGAAAACGGGTGCCACGAAGTGGTAATTTGAGTTCAGGAAAAAGAAAGAAGTCGGTTGGAGCCATATCCGATGGATAAGGTCGTTGCCCTGTAATCATAGAGAAAAACCACATTCATAAAAAAAAAAACTAGTTTAATTTACTTCCTGTGTAAACACTATACAACACACAACATAATACTGCAACTGCGCAATACTGTATTATAATAATAAAAACAGGATTATATTATTATACACATCATCGCTTACAATCAGGTGAGATAGTGGTCAAACGTAAGCCTATATATAATTTAAAAAAAGTTTTGATTTGTTTTCATAATCTTGTGGACCATAATTTCTGGACTTATAATCCATGAGAAGAGATTACAGCAGCGGCTATCAAGCAAACTTTGCCCAAAGATCTCACCCAAAAATTATCCGTTTCAGATGCAATTACACAATTTTTTGATTTATATCGTAAATGTATCACCAAAGCCTATCTCCACAAAGCTTTAGCAAATATTTCTTCAAGGTAAAACTCGATAAACTCACACAATATTAGCAAAAAAGCCTTCCATGAGTTATTGGAGCGTTATCCTACGTGTGAAGGCAAATTCGCGGAAAATTGAAGCTCCGACGAACTTTTATCAACTGACATGTTAAATGGAGTTATTTACATACTGATCGTACAAGTTAAATACTGCTAAGTGGGATGCGTAATACCTGCTAATGTCTCAAGTAACTTTGAGATGTAAATACGAATAAGAAGGTATTCTTTAGCTCCATGGGATCGGGAAGGGACATTGTAACATCGAAATGCTAAAATGTTTTAGGCAACGTGACAATTCGGTAGCGTATGTCAATCCCTATCCTGTCTTCGGTTTAAACCGAGCTTCACATCGATCCTAAAGGAGAGAGAAACAGTGAAGTGTTAGTCCATGGGCCGGCTAGGCTAGGTATCACAGATCTTCAATCAACATTCGTTAAGTTAGTTTCAAGGACCTCCGCTCGACTCAGTCACCACGACACCGGCAAATACTCAAACACTAAGCTGACAATTTGATGATTCGAATTTCATTCGATGTTGGAGGACATGCCGAGGAATATAGGGGTAACTTAAGTTACTGTGTTTCCAATTACGAGGGCATAGCATGGTGAAGCGATATTCTTTGCTAGGAGGCTGGCAATAGTAGTAATTGATCACCCACTGGCAAGGTAATGGATGAGTCCCTATGTGTGATGGATCATTCTCTCTGAGAGGATTAAACTGTCCTGTGCATAATAGCAGCACTATACTTTTATGCTTAAAACACAATGAAGCCTTGTTAAGGGTGTCCTAGTCGGTCATTCTTCCATACAAACGTAGTATGGCCATTACTCCACTGTTTAACGGCATTAATTTTAACGTATCTTTAAGCGGAAATAAAAACCATAAGTAAAAGGAAAGTTTTAAAACAATCACCATACAAAAATAGATAAGTAATAAAAAATGCAAACAATTTTATTTTGAACCGATACATTCAGTAGATTTTTCACGATATCCATATTCCCAAACGCATAATTATAAAATTTCGTGCACTTGTTTTCGTTCTAAATCGTGTAATGAAAAAATGGATTCGTACGCGCACTAAATTCAAAAACAAAAAAATAAAATAGAAAACCATATTCAACATTTTTTATTTCACATCTGCCAACATGGGCACTTATAAAACGTCGAAAAAAGGTGCACGGTTCGGGTTGGTCGTTTCCAATGGAGAAGAACTGGCAAGAAACTCTACGGTTACTCTTTTAAAAACTGATTTGGTTATACAATATTTCCATATGACAGCATTAGTACCTAGATATGGGGGGACAAGGCAGGCCCGACAAATATCGTAAGAAACTAAAAAAAAATTACATATTAAATAAACAAAAGAAAGTAATTTAATACTTCTTACTGCTCATCACAGCGTCTATCCCTATCGCACGTGTTTTCGTATGAGATAGCATGCATTTTATAAACCCCACCCACAAAATAGTTGGTGCCGCCGATTAGGGCACCCTTAAGTGAGTGCTGCAGCAGAAATGTAGCGCGCCCACATGATAAACCTCTACTACTAATAATTATAATGAAGTCCCGATACTTTTGTGCTGAAAATTCTGTTTCTGTAAAAACTATGTCGAGCTCAATAGCACCTATAAGACAGTTAATTCATAATTTATCATTTTAGATATTGGTCTGGACAGGTTGCGTACATATTTGTTTACAAAAAAAATACATAACGACAACGCCATTTTAAACCTGTTTATTTGGGAAACCAGGTAAATAAAGAGCCTATCCTATCCCCCGTTTCTTACTTATTATTTTGTGTATTTATCAAATATAAAAACTGACGAACTGCGGCATTACAGTAGGGTTTGCTACGTTCTTAACTCCAAATACTCAATTCAGAAAACGGTTCTAACGGTGCAAAATCCAAAGTCCCTTGAATTCTCAATTATCCACTGTATTTCCATAAGCCTCAACCACGCTCATCTAATTATCCCCTGACATAGTATAACACCTTTTCATCAGAATTAAACCTTTCGACAAAATGTTTTAATTGACGTGAAATATCCTTTTTAATCCATCGTGGCAGGGAACGTGGCGGATAAACGTGGGTGTTGGGTTCGCACGTGAAGATTATCAGAATATTTTAAGGTTTTAAGGGTGATATTAATATAAAGCGGCGTCGGATGATCGCGACGAAAGTTCTAGTAGCAAAGGATGAAGTTATAGATTCGATGGAAGATAGGATAGGATGGTTTTAGATTGGATGGTAGATGTTGGCGTGGTGTTTGCCACACTTTTTCCTAGCTATTATTTCTGCTTATTTGGGGATAGGTAAAAAAAAACCAACTGCCTTGGAGACTGGATTAATATATACTTTTTAAATATATATAAATAAAAAAATAAAAGGTAAAGTTTGTGAGTTTGTCAGGTCTATGGATCTACTGAACCGATTTAGATGAAATTTGGCATGGAGATAGTTTGAGACTCTGAGAAGGTCATCGAATAGTTTATATTCCCTTGGTGTGATAAAACACTTTTTACGCGAGCGAAGCCGCGGGCAGAAGCAAGTATCATTTAAAAATCATTAATTCTGACTGAGCTACCTCTAAACTAGCATGTTGTTTGTGAAAATAATGCTGAAGTTTCCTGAACAGTAGGTATAGAAAGCTTCACATTATTTCAGCAGAAGTTTTCTCTAGATATAATATTATGTCAAACAATATGTTATTGTTACCATATCTATGTTTAGCGTGATAATACACATACGTCTGAGAAATCTTTCGTGATAAATGCTAACATCCTTAGTAGGTTATGGTAACTTTTCTCTACGTAGAATACAAAGTAGGCATAAAGGAGTGGCTTTATCATTTAACATTACAATTCCATTTTAATCTGCACCACTGAGTACTAGCGACTTAACTAGCGACGTTGTCACGTAACGTGACGTGACGTGAGTGACATGTTATGTGAAGGGTAATTCAGAGCGAGTGACACAATGATGGCGTCGTAGTTAGTCGTGCTAATGAGTGAACGTAAGGTGTGCAAAAACATAACATTTGTAGTTACGTCTATGTACGTGGAATTGGGCGCTGATAGATAAACTAGTTGTTAACCACATAGTGATAGATTAGGGTTCCTGATAAGCAGCAGATAAGCTTTGTTGTTTACAAAAAGCTGCGTAAATAATGAAACACCAAAAGTTGAATTTACGTTGCCAGTCAAAATATCAACATCACTTAGATACTCTAACTACAGCCGAGATAGGCAAAAGTGAGTTTCTGATCTGATTCTCGGAAGTGCACAAACAGAAGCTCACTCTTCCGTTTCCGTTCTCAAAGTGCTGTTAAACCTTTAAAAAGAATCCTGGACTTTAGTTCTGAAATTGAACACCAAGCAGTGATCAATGCTTGTAGCTTTTTGTATGATATAATTGATTATTAAACTTAGCTGTGGATGGAATGACAACCTACAGTGCAAGTGCCCTATATGTTGCTCTCATCTCTGCACATCTGTGCTCTCATCTCTGGGACGGATATGCCAAGTACCAGCTGGATGCACTAGAGTCGATCGAGAAACGGGCCAAGAGGTCATCAGCAATGAGATACTGCTCGAGTCTAGGATCAAGAGCCTAGAACATCGGCGCCAAGTTGCTAGTATGTCGGTTTTTTATCGGTTACATTTCGGGGAGTGTGCGATGGAATTGCATGAACTAATTCCACCTAGCCGTTCCATCATTGGACAACAAGACGTACGGCGATGCGTCATCGTTACATGGTGGACATCCTACCCATACGCACCAAACGTTTTGGGAATACTTTTATTATGCGTACAGCTAAGGAGTGGAGTTCCCTGCCAGTCTGTATTTCCTGATAGCTACAACCTGGTAGCCTTTATGTCAAGAGTGAATAGGTTTCTTCTAGGTAAGCGTGCACGTGCGACCACACCATCGCTTGACGCGAGACTATCAATGATAAAAAAAAATAATGTGGGCCTGGGGATGCCGTAAAAGGGCCAAATATTAGGCCAATAATTTTTTAATGTACAATCGACATGAATAAGAAGAAGTGGACGGAATCACGGGGTCTCATTGCTAAGAAAGAAAATTTGGTTCAAATAAATTTCACTAGATGGCGCGATATGCACCTATCTGTTATTGAATGTGTGTAAAATTATCATTTTCTGGAATTGAACATGAAAATTGTATGTTCTTGTTTAATCAACTCTCCTAAGTAGAAAATTATGGAATATCGGGCTCTCAATTCACATTTCAAAGATTTTTTGAACGGATCATTTAAAATTGATTCCAATATGTCACATTTTTTAATTTCTGAGACATTCCACTCGATTGTTAAAATTTGCATTGTATCACACGTTGATCCAAAAAACAAACTGTAAAAACGCGCAAAAAAATACTATAAAACCAACCTGCACAGTATTTAAAGAAAAAAAAATTTCCGAACCTAGTAAACCCTTTTACTTGCAAGTCGCTGCTAACACCATCTATCTACTCGTATCACCGTGAAACAGAACCGAACGCGTTCGATGTACAAAAAATATCAAATTGATCAGATGAAAAAGGCTAGTTACGTCGGCACGGTTTCTTTGTATGGGATGAGACAACTGTATGCTAGTATTGTATTATCTGTGACGGAATTATAAATTAGGCTATATTATTATTTCGATGAAAATTCCACGTCCATTTGATTAAACATCCAATCTTATGTCCAATGAAATCTATTCGTAAATTAATATATAAACTTGATAATGACATACATACAGAACTCAACGCCAATGTCATATATATCTATAGATTGTAGGCATGTGGTATTGATCTTAGTCGGGTGTGTGGCATGGTATCGTTATGAGAGCATGCTGTTTACTGAATGACGAGTAGTGGCTGCAAAAAGAGATGAGTAAAACAATAATTTCCACTGCATTTTTTTAATTTTATATAGAACCTCATTGACTTTGATATATTACGGCTGGGTTCACTTGTCTGCTAGCCAGCCCGAGCGACGTTGTACTTTGGATACTCATATCATTTGGACAATCGATGAAACTTTTCTACTCTGTTCTTTGTATTTAACACAGACCACAGGTAGTACTGAACTGTACCCACGTCTTGTATGGAATCTAGACATAGTTAGAATGTACTAATACGTTCTTTGTTATGTCTGGACTTGAATCTTAATAATCATGTTAGATTTGTAGAGAAAATATAATGTGTTGCTCCACCGAAGTAACTTCGTCGCATCAATTGTAAAACTATTTAATAAAAGTGCTTTTTATATTTTCACCAAGCATCACATCATCAGCCTTATAATGTTCCCACTGCTGGGACACAGGCATCATCTCAATGAGAGAGGTAATAGGCCTTAATCCACCACGCGGGCCCAGTGCGGGTTGGTGAATGTCACACATCTTCGAAATTTTTGGTTTTAGGACATGCCAGCTTCCTCACGATGTTTTCCTTCATCGTTTTAAGAGCAGTGGTGATGAAATAATTTACATAAAGTAAAGCACCTGCCTGGGTTCGAGCTCACGACCTACGATACGTAAGTCGGGGCAATTACCACTGGACCACCACTGCCCTACACCAAGCAGTACTCCATAATTCCATGCTGCCCGTATGTACTACACTCGTTTAAAATACCCATTACAAAAAAAAATACAAAATCAAATATTCATATGAAAACTTTTCTGCTGACCGTACTTAATCCGGGTTTTATTCAGTGGACAAGAGTGTAGTAGGACTCATTAGTGTGCCAAGTACCAACACGATATCTCGGGGACTGAACAAATATACGCCTAGGGTCCCGCAGCGAAATGATATACAAACAGAAAGTAAAATGTTGTTATGAATTCTGTCTTTATAGAGTACCAGGTAAAAATAAGTCACAGGTAACGGGGCTAAGGGGTCTTGAGTCTGGATCTTCGTTACATTGGGTGCTGTGGTCTAGACTTGGTGTCAGTTTCAGGAATAAAAATTGTGAAAATGCGGATGGATTGTGGGCTTAATGAAAGAAATGGAAGTTATTGCTTAAAGATTGAAAATGGAAGAGAAAAATATATTGCGCCGATCCCAAGTGTCACAGTACGGGTAAGGAAGATGATGAATGTGACAAATTGTCAAACGCACGATAACTGCTGCGATTGTCTGAATGTAATTAACAGCCAATTGCATTACCTACTTGACCTGCTTTTTATTTGTGCTGATATGCTGATAATTTACTGCCAGAAACCGCGCGGATTAGTATTCTTTTGTATCTTTTTTGAGTCTTAACCCAGTCAGTTAGCACAGTTTCTAAGGTTGTTGATCATTCAAGTGATTGTAGTTGTTGATTGGTGGCTCAGTGGCTAACACTCGGCCTCTCGTGTTTAAGATCGTTGGTTAAAATCCGCCGGGATTTGACCTCAAGCACAAGAGAGTACCAATGTGACTTTTTAAATTCATAAGTACTTTGTGACAACGCTGAAGGAAAACATCGTAAGGAAACCTCAACTTAAAGTTAATATAAGTTTGAGCCCCATTGAGTGTAATTTCTGTTAGGCGTTCCAGTGCGAGGATAAACAAATAAATAAATAACTTCGCTCTTAACCTAATTACCGTCATGAAAAGATGTCAGATTATTATTAAGTGAAAGGTAAAGAATAAAATCCTTTTCATCGTCCGCTGGGTGTTATTAACGGCTAGGGATTACGTCAAGAACGTTTCTGGGAACATCCCTCGTGTATTATCGTTCCGATTCTCGATAATGATTAAATAACTGGCTCAGAACGGATATAGGATACATTCTAAGTTAAGATTAATTAAATATATTGTGCGTAATAGAACATAATTTTTAGATAGGTATATGACAAGTACAGAAAATTGTTTTAAAATATAAATCGAGCCAACATAACAAGATGCGAAGAATTAATGGTCCATTAAAATCTTACATTTACCACCTTTTTTCTGAGTAATTTCCTCATTTTACTTAACGTTGATTTAGCTTCGCCCAATCAAATTGACAGTAGTTATAGCTTGTTATTTTGAGAGAATGTTTATTAGGGGCTAGATAGTTTATTAACAAACAATGGACAGAACGTTTCTTTAGCGATGCATTCATTTAGATCAATGCGTTTTGCGATTACTTATCTAAATGTTAACTTGTTCTTCATTCTTCTATGCGAAATATCAATTAGGAACACTGTGGTTGTATGCAGAACCACCATTTTGTGTCTATGCATTTTTGAATAGTAAACCGTTGACACATTTTGTAGCGCTTAAACGTGTCGGAACGACAATTTTCATACAAAATATGAAATGCGGTGGTTTTTCAGATCTAACTAGCTTTTATGAATGTTTGTTTAATTTGATATCCTATACTACTTATCTTATCATTCTTCCAACGAATTCTTTAAATTTGGAGCCTGTATGTTTGTTTCTCTGCTAAGCAATCACGCCTTAATTGCTTAACACATTTGGATGTAACTTGATACTCGGGTAGATCATGACCTGGATAAGGACATAAGCATAACTCTTGTTCTTTTCCCCTGGGATGATAAAATGCTTTTCAATTTTATAAATAGTTACTAAAGATGTACTATTTATAGAAGGGGATGAAATGTAATCCGAGATACAGGGTACCAAACAGATCAGATGCAGAAAGTCCTTAGCTATAGGTGTAACAAACTCCTAGCCGTACATTATACTTTTTTAACATTAAACCAACATTCCAAAAAGAAGGAGGTTCTATGTTCGGTTGTATATTTGTTTTGTGTATGTTCACCGATTACTCCGTCAATTATGGACAGATTTTGAAAATTCTATCTGAATCAGAAAGGGTATACTTTTGAGGTGGTCCCATTGTCACCAAGTCAGGCTCTGATGGGGACCTCATGGAAATCGAGGGAACTCCTCAAATTTTATAGGCATACATATAGTCATTTTGGTATTTTAATCAACATGGTAAGTATTTGCATTCAGAAAGTATCATTTGGTGATGTGGAACTGATGAAGAAGATCACAGATGGGCACTGGAACCTCTTAATATTAAATATGTTTTGGGTATGAGATATCTCGAATAGTTTACATTTATTTATTTAGACTTCATGCACAAAAGGTACATAGGCGGACTTAATGCTGCCTTAATGACTGTGATGAAGCAAATTTAAATAAATGGTTCTAATTCAAACGGTGCCATAGAACTTGAAGAAATTAAAGGCAGATTTTGTAATTAACACGTAATTAATATTTGTTCTAATATCTCAAGGGACAAGTACAGTGCGTAATTTTCTAGCCAATAATAGAGAAGAGACTTGATACAGAAGCATACTAAATCTAAAGCTTACAGATTAAAAATAAACTAAAATAAGGGGTTGCGTTCACTATTCAATAATTCCTAACAGAACTGATCTGGTGATGAAGCCGGAAGGAAGGCACCGGAACTCCGTAATAAAACAATTTATCCCAGTCGTGTCTAAGGCTTGTTGAAATTTTAATGAGAAGCCCTTTGGCTATAAATGATTTTCATGGTAATCGAAGGAACCAAAATTAAAAAGAGAAAATAAAAACTTTTATACAAAAAAAGAAATGTACTTGCAAAACACACTACAAACCGAAAAATAACTTTACTTTCGGAAGTCGGTGTCAAAAACGAAAAAAAATAGGTAAAAAAGGCACACAGAAAGACAATTGTTTTGGTTAAAAAGTTTTTTGTGTGAGTGTAATTATTTTGGTCAATAATTTCAAGACGGCGAAGTCATGGGCTGAAAGAAGATGTGATTAAAATGATAAAAGTGTAGCTTTAAAAGAGTCTGGCAACAACGAATTGCTAGAAAAGCAAATGCAAGCTTTGCACGTAACTTTGCGTGTTCGTCCCACGAAAGATTTGTACTTTTTAGAAGAAAGCAGGATTTTAAAAATAGAATTCAGGACAAGTGCATCATTATAACTTGCCAAGCTCAAAATGTAACATCGCATTTCCCGGCGAACTGGATAGGATAAAACAAGAATTTCGCTGTAATGATGCGAAACTCAATCATAAATTAATCACATGAAAGGTCAACGAGGTTTATTTCATAAATTTTCTTTATTTTATATAAAGATTTATAAAAAATGCATCTTAAGACCAATTAACAAAATACACTATGAGGCTAATTTTGCCTTTTAAAAGTTTTTCACAAAATGATTTTAACGAACTGAATACATCTTAAACTTTTTTGAAAACAACAATAATATGGTAACTAATTAACATTATTGCAAATTATTTAGAAATCTTATAATTTTGCTGCTTGCATGTTGGTTTATTTTAAAATGAATGAATGTAGAACAAGTGCATCATTATAACCTGTCAAGCACAAAATATAAGAGCAGTGGTGGCCCAGTGGTAACAGCCCCGACTTACGTATTGTAGGTCATGGGTTCGAACCCAGGTAGACACATTACTTTGTGTAAATTATTTCATTACCACTGCTCACGTCATACTCACTTCACCTTAGTTTTCACGTTAAGATTACAGAATCGACCGGCAGTTTATCCGTAAGCAAATGAAAAAGCAATATTACTTATTTCTGATTTTCAGGTGCTACTTAGAAAAGAGGATCAACGAATATTCAAACAAAATTCTAGCTAGTAAAAGTTATTCTATTTCCACATTTGAGCGTCTATGTTGCTATCCCGATAAGTAAAATGTTTCGCTTTTTTTCGTAGTAAGAGTTTAACTAGCTAGGGGCTTTATGTAATTGGACTAACTGGGTGGTACACAGAACAGAGCTGCTTTTATTGAAGTGGTTACTGGCGACTATAGACCAGTAGACATTTGTATCACTAATGGATACCATATGGTTGTAGGTATGGTATACATATTTTTGTCTAAAGACTGACTGTCAAAATACAAAACCTAGCTTATTAGTTTAGTAATCAGTTTCAGTACCTTTCATCATCAGCCTTTTAATGTTCCAACTGCTGGGATTCAGGCCTCCTCTCTGAGAGAAGGAATGGGCCGTAATCCACCACGCGGGCCCAGTGCGGGTTGCTGGATGACACATGTCTTTGGTTCTAAGACATGCCGGTTTTCTCACGATATTTTCCCTCACCGTTTTGAGAGCAGTGGTGATGAAATAATTTACACAAAGTTAAGCGCCTGCCTGGGTTCGAACCCACGACCACCACTGGGCCACCACTGCTCTCTACATTTCCTGCCTAACCGGGATGTAGATGTATGTCATTGGTCATTAGTATTTTACACTGTGCAACTGCCTATCTTATCTCCCTAAACCAGTTACTAGGTAGCACAATACACAGTAGATAGGGCCTTTTTGACGTGATAACGTCTTTAAAATCGTTTTAGTCGGGTGACATGTTCAGAAATTTGTGTCACACCAAAACCTCACGAGCGCGATCGCAGGTATAACGAGAGAGAGACGGACCGATCTCCCGTCTCATCTCGAGCGCTGCCAGTCATTCCGTGAAACTTGTCACGCGGAATCCTCACGAGCGGAGGCTGGCATAGCGTTCGAGTGAGTGGACCGATCTTCCGTCTCTCTCACTCTAGCGGCATACAAACGAATGGAGATTTTCTCGTGCGGTTAAGTTTTCGTTGAATGTTTGACGTTATCACGTAAACATCTCGATCGTAAACCTACTTTACAAACAACCAATTTTTTTGTCTATTGTCTACTGAACCCTCAAATCGATCGTGAACTCCGCTGCCTTGCTGAGAATATTCAAAAGTTGTAAACTCATCTTTGAATTTAAATGCTGTCCCGAGAAGTCAAAGTTTCTTAGTTGTAGCAAGGCTATGAAGGCTGGGTGAAATGAAAAGTTAGCGCAGTATAGCACGAGACCCGGAATAGCGGAGGTCATCTTTTTGGCTGAGAACCTGGACTTTGTTTTAGTTGTTTCTTATCTTAACCACCTCGAGAGTTGCTGTTATACCTAGCTGTATTCATTTCTGCGCTGCTAGATGAATTGTGTATTTCTTTGAGACGATATTCCCATATTTCCGGCATATTGAGGAGCTTTCGCATTGTACTCTTTCTCAATTTGTCAAAAATACCTCGAATTACCCTACATTTTTAAACGTTTTTGAACTTGATTATCGCCCACATAAGATGTGACTTGAATATGAATGAGTACTAGAATTCGCCTTCTGATCGCAAATGAAAACATCCACCATGTCGTGATGGTGCCAAAGTTAGGACTTCGCCTTTCATGCACGGAGTTTTCCAATTCGAGCAATATGACTATTTGAATTCCTATTTATTTGCTTAGTTTATCTTAGACATCCCTGGCATCGGCGAAGGAAATCATCGTGAGGAAACTCGGCCTTATATCAGTAAGAATTCATCAACTCGCGTTGTGCAAGTATGGTGATCAGTGCTCGTGCCGTCTCTGTATATCTGTTGCTAGTGTGTTATAGAATTCCTGTTGAGTTAATCTGCAGTACGAATTAAACGGATTGTAATTAAAAAAAAATATATAATCTCTTTCCATAATAATAAAACTTTCACTAAATAAACATTTTACCACACCCTAATGTCGGATTTAATAGGAAAGTTTCATATCTCCCATCTTTCTGCGACCACTGACTGAAAGTCACGTCGCGAAGAAGGGATGGGCCCTTTTCATTACAACATTGCTTTTAACTTTAAAATTACTATGCCTTTGCTGATACGGAATAGCCAACTGAAATCTACTGCTGGATTCGGGAAAAGGAAATTGAACGCTTAGAACCATCTCTTTAGAGGACACGTCATTCATGAGCTTATAAGTACTCATTTTCTTTATTAGTCCTTTTAATGAGCCATATTGTCATTGACATGGTCCTTCCACTATTTTTCATTTTCAAAATTCATACCTACTTGACAAAAATGTCTCACGACTTTTTCTACAACTGCATCAATTCTTTAACTTTATCTTTTCGATTTGATAATTTCTATAATAGCTGCAAGTTTTTCAAACGTTGATTTTCAATTGTTATACTCGTAAGAGATACGTAAGTAGATAAGTAAGTAGCTTCATAACGAGGCCATTCAATGTCCCTCACAAGTACCTACTAAAGTAAACTAGCCGGCGGATTAGCTTAAGGCTCAAAAAATAATAATCAGAAAAGTTTAATACGACACTGAGGTCCGGGCACTAAGTTACAAAATGTTCTTAGAAAATCCTTTGATAAAAAATCTGGAGTATGAAATCTCAACTTAATAACAATTCCATCAGGAATAATCTACGAGAGTATTATTTTCACATTCAAAGATGGATGGAATAATCGGCATCGTTACGCCTACAGTGAGAATCTAACGACCGCCTCGGGAATTTAGCTTGAATATCAGAGATGCGGGAGATGGGAGCGAAATCTGTTGAAAATTTATATTATCATCCGTCTTTTTGGATGGCATACGCGATTGTTCAGGTTATGAGTTTAATGCGACTGTAAAATATATTTAAGCTGTTATAAATGTAATGCTTTGTGAAGACTTGTCAGAGTCAGTTATTAGCCCAGTCAGTAATTATTTAAATTAATTTTTAGTTCAGATTAGCACTGAAACCTTCATCCAAGTCGGTCGATTTAACATAATATCTATTATCACGGAAAAAGAGGGGTGTTATAAGTTTGATGTGTGTACCTGTGTGTGTGTGTGTGTAAGTGTGTATTTTTGTATTTGTGTATCTGTCTGTGGCATCATAGCTCCTAAACGGGTGAACTGATTTCGATTGAGTTTGAAAGGTGACATTATCGCGACTGTTCTGAACTATGTTTTTTCTGTTTGCTTCGGGGTATTTGCGTAAAATATCGTGTCGGAGGTTTTAAAAATTTATATAAGACCTTATTTAGTATCGTTTATTGATGGATTCGCATTTAAAATACTGATACTCAGCAGGATCCCATTAGATTTCAAACCGATCCCAACCGATTTGGGAAAAGGCTAGGCAGGTTGAAAGACTCGCGCTTGACCACTATCTCACCTGATGGTAAGCAATGATGTGGTCGACGATGAAGCACGTTTGCCTAGAAGTAAGCTATTCACTTTTGACTTTGAGGTACAGAATTTGAGTTACCCATAAAATAAGTTAAGTATTAATTTGGTAATTACAGTTTGAGCCATTTGGGGTCAAAACGCTTGGGTTCTGGGGTCCGAGTGCACGTCTTCTTTTTCCGACTGATTGACAATGTGCCTGAGCAGTGGGCTGGCTTGTTCTTTGAGCAAAGAATCAGCATTTCCATTCAACGTGGCAATGCTGCCAGTCTTCTAGGTACGATTCCGGATGACAGCGATGTGGAGGAGTACTTCAACGCCTAAGTGTAACTTTCTTTTTTATATAATGTAAATAGTTAGGTTTAGTATAAGTTCGTATAGTTGACTTTTGTTTAGTATTTACACATATGTTTTACAAATACATTTAGTACTAGAAAATAAATAATTAAACTAGAGGACCTCACACTAGGCCTGTCTCGAGGAGATCTTGCGAAATTTAAACATTTTGATCTTCTTATAAGTGTCTTCAAACGCGTAAAAACCTTTTTGAACTCCATCAAAAAGATGAATGCTGACATCGCTTTCGTCAGCGTTTTTCTACTATGGGGCAAGGCCGCGCCATATTTTAAATTCTGGACGTTGAATGGCCCATATTTTACGGCCGCTGTCGCACGAACGAGGCGAAAATGTCCCTGAAAGTGCTTATTCACTGATGGATAGACAAGTAAATTTATTATGAAAGATAAGGAAAGCTGTTGCAGTTAAGTGGTCGGTGTAGTGTGATTTGGCTATATATTTTATTTATACAGGGTGGCCAAAAAGTCGTGGATCAAACGAAACAGGGAGACAAAGGAGGTAATTTCCAACAAAAAATCTTTCTCCAGCATGGCCATAACTTCATTGCACGAAAAGATATGAATTATTTTTGTTTTTCCATGAAACTACCGAGATTTTTTACAATTTAATCAGTAGAAAATTAAATTGATTAAAAACAATAAAACAAAAGGTGTTGTATTATGACTCGATTATGTATCAATACTACAAAAATTGTATTGTATCAAACTTAACGAGCAATGAATTTTTTTCCGTAAATTTTGAAGCGTTACAAAAAATTACTTCTCACTTTAAGACCACCATTTGAAAAAAAATGTATTACGGAAAAGTGACCCTGTATTAAAAAAGCTAGCTGGTTTAATGTTGATTCGAATGAGGTACAACTCTTTGATCTTTAGTTTTGGTTTTACGGTCGTTTTTTCATATCAAGGTGCAAATTTAATAAAATAGTAAATTTAAAGGAAAGTTTAGATTTTTTATAAAAACAACGATTATGCAACGATTATACCTCTGAGATTGAGGTTGGTTGAAAAATGTTTCGTGTCGAGACACAATATAAATTGAGTCAATAGGCGAAATCGCACACGTATCTTCTAAGAAAATTTCAAGTGAAAATGGGTATAATTGCATCGCATTACGTCCATGTGAACGTACTTGCAATTTCGCTTGGCAAAATTTGCTTATCGGTGTGATATAAGTCGAATCACGTCGAGCAAACAGGAAGATCGCTTTTTGTACTTAATTTAGTAACAGTATTGCCTTCATGAGGAAACTTTAGTAAGGAACGTTTTGAGTATGAATGTGGATATTTAGGTGTATGATTAATTGGGACTTGGGATAACGGCAAGAGAATGACAATAAAAGATCGCCTTTTATTGTGTTTGGTAGGATCAGGTGATATACAAAATACTTAGATTGAGCCAGTCTATCAGTGACATTATGCTTAGACAATTAGCTCTTTAGGATTAAAAAATACTGCGTGAGTTACGCGAACTGACAATTCTAAGATTGCAGTATAACAATGTATGAATTGCAATATATACGGTAATGATTAGAATAAAATTAATAACAAGATAAGATGGCAATGCTTCCGACTGGCACCCAGAAGTCTTTCTGGGTACGTTTCCGGATAACAGCGATGGGGAGGAGTACTTCAACGCCTAGGCGGACATTGTCTTTTTTGTATATAAGTAGTTTGGTTTACTATTAGTTAGTATCATCATCACCATCATCATATCAGCTGAAACTCGACCACTGCTGGACATAGGCCTCCCCCAAGCGTCGTCACATTGATCGGTCCCGTGCGACCCGCATCCAGCGGATCTCCGCAACCTTCACCAGATCATCGGTCCATCTGGTGGGAGGCCTTCCAACGCAACGTCTTCCAGGTCGCGGTCGCCACTCGAGAACCTTTCTGCCCCATCGGCTATCCGTTCTGCGAGCAATGTGCCCTGTGGCACTTAAGTTTGGCAATTCTTCGGGCTATTAGTTAATATAGTTTAGGATAAATATTAGTAAATTTCATGCCAGAAGATTATTTCCAAAGAAAAATCATATCTCATTTATTTCTGATACCATAACAACAAAAAACGCAACAAACATAGTAGGGAGGTGGACATGTTTGTAAATCATAATAATATAAACGTGTTTACTGATGTACAAACAGGTGATGCTAGCTGTCACGGTAAATCTCTGGAAGGGAGCGATGACAAGAAAAGACCTTGTGATTTTAATAATAGTAACAGAACGAATAGTATGAAAAGTCACAGTTGCTACAGCTAGGGTGTTTTAGGCGTGGCTTTGAAGGCATTACGGAAGGGAGCTATGACAACAAAAGACCTTGCAATGTATATAATAATAAAAACGTACCTAACGAATAGAACAGGAAGCCCAAAAAAAAACCGCCGCCGCCGCCGCCATTAGTTGCTAAAGCTAGGGCGTTTTATGGCCCAGTTTTGAAGGAATCTATTATAATGTAACCATGTTGATCAGAAACTTGCTGTATACTAGCAAAAATCTATGGATCATGAGAAGAAGATTAGAGAAAAGTACAGTTACAATAATAAAACTAGTATTCAGAATAACAAAAAATAATAAATAAATAATAATAATAATAAAAAAAAATAAAAAATAATAATAAATATAAAAATAATAATAAATAATAATTAAGTAAATAATTAAAGTAAATAAGTAAAGATCCAACAGACAAACTATGTCTATAGTTTTGTTGGACGTTACGTACTTTATATAACTTACAATGTACCGTTTTTATCAATAAATAAATAAATAAATAATACAAGAAGTTTCTCAAGCAAATGGAGATATAAAAGAAAACGAAGGATTTTTTTTTGGCATAATTTCACTTGGCATATTATGAAGATGGCAGAAATTAATTTGGAATAATTTTATCAGGCATTTATTCTATAATAACAATATTTTTAACTTTAAATTGAAATTAAAATATTGTCTTAGAAAGTCAATATGTTGTTTTACAAAAATTAGTGACAGAAATGAATCGCTGCAAAACCGACTCCACGTAGTCTTGTCTGCCCTACCCCTAAAGTGTAATTTAAGCCCGCGTAGCGAAGGGGTGAGGCGGCCTGCGAGCCGAGGAGCAGGTGGTGAGCGTTAAAACCAACTGCGACGAGAAGCTCGCCTAGGACCGCCGGAGCCCCGCAGCGCCGGAGCCGTGACAGAAACCATGCCTGTTGCATGCTGCATGCTCACAAGAAAATTATGTTCAATCAATTTTATTATTAAAATAGGTACCTAAAAAATACAAAATCATTCTAACTATGAATGTTCTTTAATGTGATAGATGAGTATTTCAATTAATATGGATATGAAATGTGTACCAAAATACGATACTGACTATGAACTTTCTGCCATTGATGGTTTTGCCTTTTAATGATTATCGATATGAAATTTATGCCTAAACGTGATTCTGACTAACAAAATTATGAGTTTTTAATGTATGATAAATGAGTGTATGCCAAACTATTTTCTGCGAAATGAAGTTAATGCTATCCGTTGTTATGCATAATGATAATATTATGACATTAAAAGTTCTGCTATAAAAAGTAGACGCATGAAACATGTAAAATAATATGTTTGCAGATCTACTGCAACCAATATTTTAGTTATAAATATAGAAATACCGCATCCTGTCTAGCCGGTTGTCACTTATTCTACGAACTAATTAATTATATCAATCTAAAAACGAATAAATTGTAATTAGCAACAAATTATACCGTATAATATGTTGCTAGTTACAATTTATTCGTTTTTATCTTGACGTATAAAAACTTACATAGCCGATGACTCAATCCCAAGGTTAATGGACGATTAGTTCACTTTACCTCGATAGATGGCGTTGCTCATACGACGTGCAATCCTAAATCGCGGTGTTAAGATTCTCCGCGACTGAATGACCCTCCCGAATTTTTGAATGTACGGTATCGCTTCTCGGCCTTTTGGCTAAGATCAAAGTGTAGTATCTGTTCTTTTCAGCTTAATATCTGAAAGTTCCCTCACTGAGGGACCAGTATATTAAACTGATTTTTGTAAGCTGACGGGATGTTCGGGGCTCGCTCCAATCCCGTCACGGGTCGGCCCGGCATTGCAGTGCCGCCGGGATCGGCCCACATATTACTATGAAATGAAGTTCTTGTAAAACTGATGGTCCTTTAGTATTTGTAACAATTGCATTGGCCATAACAAATACGGTCGGTCCGTCAATTTTATCGATGGCTAGCACATTTTCTACAAGGCAGTTTTGGAATAGACGGGAAATAATATTAGAGGCAGAAACATCAAGCTGCCTTAGGTTGGGGTCGGCTTCAAATCTTACTGGATGCAACTTCATAAAAGTATTTATTCTTCGCTTACGCTATGGAGTTTACCTTTTACATAACCTTATACATTGCTTATACATTATCTACTAACTATTTACCTTTTGCTATACATATGAAAGCATACTATAATGTAATAATATTTATTCACCTAAAACATGTGCTCTATTCCTAGCTAGGTTAATAAATAACCTGTGTTAAGGAGAACAGTGCCGATCCCCAAGGAAAGAAACGATAAAATCGTACACAGTATGCATTATGGTACATTGTGATGTGCTTACTACAAGCAATCTTGATGCTTAACATAAAACTAAAAAACAAAACTACGTGTAAAAAAAAGGAAATAAAAATTGGGTAAGTATTTAAACCAAAAGTAAGTTATGTAACTTGTGGGTAGGTGAGGTTTGTTGTGACCAAGAGGGTGTATGTTGTCATATATGCGAAGGTATGTAGTATTTTGGCTACTGGTTACAACTGGTTACGAGTTAGAGAGAACGGATTAAATTGTATGACCGTAACGAATGTCGGTGAGACCCCGATGTGCGCCTTTAGAATAATTATATTTTATTTTATTTTATGTATTGAATGAAATAGCATATTTTTTTATAAAATATATTTAATTTGTAGTGATCATCATCATCATCAGTCGTAAGTCATCCACTGCTGGTCATAGGCCTCCCCCAAGCGTCGCCACATTTACCGTTCCCGTACGTGTTGTATCCAGCGGATAATAAGCAACCTTAACTAGGTCATCGGACACATTGCTTTCAGAACGGATGGCCCATGGGGCAGAAAAGCTTTAGAGTATCGAACACGAACCGGAAGATGTTCCGTTGGAAGGCCTCCCACAAGGTGGATCGATGACCTGTTATTTGTGGTAAATAAAAAATAGTTTATGTTTACCTTGTGGGTAAACAGCCTTTTTACATTTGTAATATGAAAGACCATATATCAGACAGTACTTGTTTATCTTATTCCTTGGAAATAAAAAAAAATCTTCTAGAAATGGATGATCGTATTCGTGGGAGAGTGCATAATATTTTCTTTTTGTTATTTTTTATAAGGGATTTTCCGGTGTTGAAATAGTATCACTTGTAGAATAAAATATATTGTCGTATGTTGAGAACTCCCCAGTGATTCTCACCAATTCATTGGTGAGGAATATAAAATTTCGAAAGGTTGCAACCTTTAGAATGGCCCCGTGAACGACTTCCAAGGGCAACAAAATATTCTTTGTAGCAACGACCTAACATGAGATACAGTGTGAGATAATAGATGAGCATAGGATAAAAATACGTTGCAAACCTTAAAATTATTCGTACTGTGACGAATAATTTTAAGGTTTGCAACGTATCGATAGGTTCTAAATATGTAAATAAGTTTTCTAACCCTATCCGTAAGTAGGTTAATTTTTATCTATTATTATATTTTGTATGGTCAACGTTTACTAAGAATGTTTTTGTGAGGCAAGTGTGCTTTTAATATTATGGCTGTATGTAGTTGTATGTTTATAAATGCCTTTATAATATTTAAGAGATAATATCACGAGTGTACTTCAAAGGTTGACAGTGATAGACAGTATACAGTGCTACATTGCTGTCGTGAGACAGTATAGCTTCTGGCGCGAGTAACTCGCTCTTTGTTGTTGAGATTGATATTGCACGTGTTTTTGGTAGCAAGTATGTTTATGTTAGATCAAAGGGTTGATTAATATAACATAATATAACGCCTCTTTTCCGCCAAGGATTATGCAGAGGGTACATATTAATAAGATAAGTATATATTATATCTCGACGAAAGTCCCATGTAATATTGGGCGAGCTTAAAAGGAGCAGTTACCCCTGAGTAGCTAATTTTACAATGAGAATCACGTCTAAAATGCCAGTCGTAATTTTTTGTAAAAAATATATGTTAAATTAGACTATTTTCTTAATGATTTGATCTAAGAAAATTTTGAGTTTTATTCCTAGTACATAGTGTAATTAATTTGTAAAGTTATGTTTAAAACAGACAAAAACACGACAATCGCAGCAAAACCGCTGGGCGTATTTTAATGAAATTGGCACCATCTTAAAGACAATTTAATTATCTACATTTTGATTTTAGGCTTTTTTTTTTAAAGTTATGGAATAAAAAGGAAAGTACAGAAAACTACTAAATTTTGGGACGCGCAGGTGTGAAACGAGTGCGCGTTTTGTTCCCTTAAGGTCGTTGGCGTTAGTCGTCGTCTTAATAACATTAAATCAAACAAAGCTGATAGCAATTCAATTAGCAATTCTTGCGGAAGAAAAATGGGGACTAAAGAATTGCAAAATAGACGGAATTGGAACATTATGAATTTATAGTGAATCAATCAAATCAATTTCAATCAATAATATTTTACCAATAGAGAAGTCATACTCGTTATAAAGAAATAAAAACAAAGCGATATTTTACTATAGCTACCTACATAGGACCTATGGAACATGGAATTTGATTTCTATCACTGATTAGTTTAAAGATCTCAGAGATATAAATAGAACCCCGTTGTCAGTATGAGATAAACATACGTTTGTGTCGTGGCCAGACGCAGGACGGATTGGGTTCACTCAAGCTAATCAACTTGTGTCTTTATTGCCGCGCAAACGTCAGTGAAACGTATCTGCCTCACTATTTATATGACATCATTGATTCTAATGTCAACAGACCTCTATTAACACTGCCCCATTTGCATACTGATAATCATTGACATAGCATATACGGTATAAATCATAGAACATTTTCATAGTTTTTTACTGCCTCGTTGATCTAGTGGTCGCAAGCACTGAGCATATATTCCCAAGTTTAACATATTGGTGTGAGACATGGGCACTCACCAAATAGCTCAGAGAAAAGCTTGCCAAGTGTCAAAGAGCAATGGAGAGAAGTAGGCTCAAGGAGACTACTACTAAAGAGAATAGAATAAGAAACACAGATCTCCGGGCCAAAACAAAGCTGACCGACATTCTAACAACAATAGACCAACAAAAGTGGACGTGGACAGGCCACATGATGCGAGACACTAAAGGCAAGTGGAGTAAGTTAGTGACAGAGTGGTATCCAAAGGACGGCAAAAGAAATTGGGGAAGACAGCTTACCCGATGGGTGGGGGTAATAAAGCTGACAGCAGGTCCAAACTGGAAGAGGGTACCCAAGACAGACGACATTGGAAACTGTTAGACATTTTGTGATTTTAGTTCTAACTATTATTGTAAATTTTGCTTTGTCTAGTTTCGGAATAAAAGGCTTTATTATTATTATAATCATTGACATAGCTTATACGAGTATAAATCGTAACCATTTTCATAGTTTTTTACTGCCTCTTTGGTCTAGTGGTCGCAAGCGCCGAGTTCGAGGTCCCGGATTCGGGTCGGGCAAAGTGTTATTGTGTTTTTCCATCTGGAATTTCTTAGTAGCAGCCCGGATTTTGTATTTGTGCCCGGCTGATGGCAACAAGTTTGTCCCTTATATCGTGGGGCTTAAACATAACTGGCGAAATATGGGTTTACAATAAGTTCACCTCTGGCTAATACGTTCAGGAAATACCGGCGCACTATGGGAAAGCCCCATACAAGGCCGTCTCAAAACCGTTTCACGTGAAAGTCGTTGTTATGGAGTAAAACTAATTAATTAATTTAGTCTTATAAATAAGCTTTCTTTTCTATATTTTTTTAATTATTTTTGCTTACCATAATGTATATGTCGCATCATGGCTGGCCGATAGATGCAAACCATCGAGAAGTCAGGATGTATTCCCTTAGGTTAAGACATCGTGTATGGGCAGGTCGGTGGGTACAGTCGCGCAAATGAAATAACATAAATTATTCGATACGAAGCGCGCCACAGCGTAGTTGTTCTTGATTTGCCGACAGGTGGCGTGCTCGTGATTTGTTTTGACGTCCGTACTATTGACTAAACCCGACATATATAAAAAGGCATCAAAGCTAACTCATATTCAATGATGTGATTTTGGCACAATACATTACTACAATTCAACGCCACATTACTCGAAAGTTTTTGATATAAATGTATAAGTATTATACATTTTTGAAATGCTTATAATCTCCTCGTAACGTTTCTTAAATAATAGTATGTATAATAAATAAATAAATTAAAATTAACCAATATAGTTTAAGATGGTATAATTTTCGGGTTACTTTTTTTTAACGAGACTGTTACCCGTTGCCGCTGTTTGCCGAAGTCGAGATATTTGTTGTATTACGATCTTTATACATTAGTTTACACAAGGAGAAAAAAAAAGTTGCGCATACTTGCGCCTTTTCTGACACGGTGACAAAACATATCGCGAGATAAATAATTTTATTTTCCCAATATCTTTTGACTTCTCACATATCATCTGTTATCTATTAAGGTCAAATTGATAAAATGGTCATTACAGTGATGAGTATTATTAATAGTTATTTGTGGTTTTGATATAGTTTTGACCACCTTATTTGATAAAATATGGTCACTTTATCTATTAGGGTCAAATTAAAAACAGTTTGGTTATGGGAAGAGTGCAAATATTAGTTTCTTATCTTTTTGCACATAGCACTATTTCATTGGCCTATAAAAGAAAGGCGAACCCTGAAACATCCACAGTTGTTCGTCAGAAATTCAGTTGCCTTAAAAAAGCATACCTTTTTTCAAATATTCACAGAAGTTATCTGATTTGAAACTAATGGGTGAATTTGTTTGTAGTAAACGAGAGTTGTGCAATTTGTTGATAAATGGGAATAATATAGAAGACTACTTGCAAGAAAATTTCAATTTGTCACCAGAGGATATGGCTACTGTGGTCTCCTACATTCAAAGAAACTTGGTATCTAAATGTAACGAACGCTGGAGAAATGCATCCCGGAAAAAAAAACGCTTTGAAAGTAAGAACGTCGACTGGTTAAATGGTGAATTTCGTGTTCCACTGGAGTGTCGAGTCACAGTTAATGACCCTAATACGTCTGGAAGCAGTGCAGGTGGCAGACCATCGAAACCATACGAAGCATCTTCAGAAAAAACAAAGAAACGAAAAAACATGGAATTAATACATGAGTACGGATTGGACTGTGTGCTCAATGCATATGCTCAGGAGTTGCTGTCTATGGGTGAGACGGAGGAGGCCACAATTGTTAATATTATACGAACTGCGTCAAAAAATGATAAGAAAAAGTTTCTTAAATTCATAACTGAGAACCCTGAAGACGTTACACCTTTTACAAAGGAAGAAGCACTACGGATATTTATTGACTTAGACCTTAACAAAGAACAGTATGGGAAACTTCGAATTTGTTTGGCTTCTTATCCAACTTTAGCCGAGGCGAAGAAGATGTGTTACCCACCAGATTCGAGCATAACCATTACTAACATAAGTGCAAAAGTCAATCTGCAGGACTTATTGGATCATATTGTGGCACGTATATTACTAATTGGTTCAGTTTACAAAAACGGTTTAAGACAGTTGAAACTATTCTGCAAATGGGGTTGTGACGGGTCATCAGGGCAAAGTGAATACAAGCAAGTTTTGCCCGAAGAAAGCGATTTCATATCAGATGCGAACCTTTTTATTGCTTCACTTGTACCCATTAAACTCATAGATGAGACAACTATATTGTTATTTGGAAAAATGAAACTTCCTCATCCGTAAGATATTGCAGACCTATATTGATAGAATTTGCCAAAGAAACTCCTGAAAAAACCGCGTCTGTTGTGGCTGATATCAAAAATCAAATTAAAAATCTGTCTCCTTCCGTGATAAATAAGAATGGTGAAGTAATTGAAATTACTCATAACCTTTTTTTAACCATGATTGATGGTAAAGTAGCACAAGTTTTAACTGAAACTCCTTCGAGCGCTTCTTGTACAATTTGTGGTGCTACTCCTCGGCAAATGAATAACTTAGAGGCAGTTAGGACACGAGATGTGAATGAAAGTTGATTTCAATATGGACTGTCAACACTACACGCTTGGATTAGAAGTATGGAGATGATTTTACACATTTCCTATAACTTGTCTTTCCAAAAGTGGTCAGCCACTACACCAGAAAATAAAAAAAACAAAGACGAAAAGAAAAAAACTGGTACAAAAGCGGTTTAGGGAGGAAATGGGACTGCATATCGATAAACCTCGACAAGGCACTGGAAATAGTAATGACGGAAACACAGCTCGGAGATTTTTTCAGAATTACTCTTGCTCTGCAGACATTACAGGTGTAGACGTAGAACTTATAAAACGGATGTACATTATACTACAAACTATGTCATCTGTAATGGCTATTGATTCAAAAAAGTTCGGTGAATACGCATATAGTACCGCCCAACTGTACGTAAATATTTATAATTGGTATTATATGCCTTCCTCCGTACATAAAATACTTATTCACGGAGAAAAAATCATTGAGTACTATGCTATTTTACCTATCGGACAATTGTCCGAAGACGCTCAAGAATCCCGCAACAAGGATTACAAAAAGTTTAGACTTCATCATTCTAGAAAGTGTTCAAGAGCGGCTACCAATACAGACGTGTTCCATACTTTATTGTACACTTCTGATCCATATATATAAAGTTTGAGAAATACCTCAGAAACAATATCGAAAGAACTTTTCGATGAAGCCAAGTCCCTTCTTGCTGTCAACGAAAATCTGTTGGAGCTTGTTGAATTTTGTACATTATTTTTTTCCAGTTAGACGCTGTTTATACAATGATATTAAATTCTATGTTATGTAAGTAAATTACAACAAAAAGTATTTTTTCTTATAAATGCATGTATTTTTTTAAGTTTTATTTTTTAAATAAAATAATAAACATAATTTTCAAAATTATTATTTTTTCTATTAAACCTTATACTTTCACGTATATGTGTGCAAAATTACAGATCATTTAGTTTTGAAATAACTGAGATACGGAGTTTTGAGACGAAACATCATAGCCTATGTACATATTATGTAAAAGTCAGTAATATTCCTCACCCAACATGAAAAAAATCAAGATTATTTACTGCAAAAAAGACATTCCTTGGAAGATGCTCTCACACAACGTCTCAACCATTATAAAGGATACAAGAGACTTCAACGCCGGAAAAATTAATTCCAAAACGATCAACAAAACATTGAACAGTCACCCTTATTTCTTTAAAAATAAGGCATAGGATTAAGAGCAACGTCTGAGAGATTGCACCCATTTGTCAGAATCTCGAGTCATTTGAGCTAATTTTTATTGCTTTACTCCGTCGAGAACGGTGGAAGAATATACTGTAATAGCTGAAAGTCTGATGTGTGAAAAAATACGAGGAAATTACGAGGGTCAGAAATAATAGAATTTAATTTAAACTTAATTAATGCGAAATTAAGGCGAGACTTACTGACAGAAAGTGGTTTAGGATCTTTCAGAGCAGTACTGTGAGCGACTTTCGTAAATTTTGGCGTATTTGTAAAAACCAGCAGGGGATCAGATCAGGGGATCCGACCGGAATAAATCGTTTAACTGTGTTCACAATTTTAGTTTTCTTGAAAAAGTTTTTTATTTAATTTTTTTTTAAATTCGCTAACTCTTCTAAAACTAACAGCCCTTAAGATATCTACCCTTTCACCTTTCAAAGTTTTTTAGCTGGGCAGAAAAAAATCGCATCAATGTCTCCAACAATAAACTGTAACCCTAACTTTTCATTGAAATCTTTAGAAAGCATTTTGATACGATAATATTTTTAAATTGAACTGTGTTGTCACCATTTTAAGATATTTTAGCTTGTGAGTATTATGATAGCTATGAACTCAAATAATTTGTTTCAATGAAACCGTTTAAAGGTACATTCAAAAATGTCAAGCAAAAGATGAAGCTAGTGCACAACTGGTGAATCAGTTGCTATATCCCGATATCCTTATTGATGACTCTGTCTATAAATAAAAACATTTATAATTCCTTTCATAAAACATTAATATTCAAGTATGTACACATATTTTTTCATTCGCGTTAAAATATGTGCTTATATATTAAAAACAGATTTTAGCTTACATGAAATAGATCGCTATGTTATGCCAGGAGGCGTTCAAATTTGTTGTTGAAATTCGATTTCTTACAAATTTGTTAAAAACTTAATTCAATAAAAAAATTACAATAAAAAAAAAATTACGTTTAGTGTCAATTATTTTAAGTCACACTTATTGAAAAAAAAATGTATATAATAATAATATACTAATGCCATGCAATTAATTTGTCATCTAAGTATTCGTCAACAGTATAATAAACATTTATCAACAAGTATTAATTTAATTTTTTTCTTGAAATGTATTAAATCTATTTTTTATGGCATCCGGAATTTTATTGTAAATACGTGGGGCCATACCCGGAACACTCTTTTTTTATTAATACAGTTTTAAATTTGCAATCACACAAGGAATTGTTGTATTGACTAAGAATTGGAACATCTCGTACAGTAGATATTTTTACAAAAAGATTTGGATTTGTTTTGACGAAAATACTAATTACGCCAGCAATGTAAGTATTTTTAAGGATTTAAAGTAAGGTGCACAGCTATCATTTGTTTTCAGACCACAAATGGCACGTATACATCTTTATTATGCTCTAAATATATGTAATTTATCTTAAGAATTGTCCCAAAGTATAATTCCGAAGCGTAGAATCGAAGCTACTAGATCGTGATAGACTATCAGTAACGCATCTCTGTTTACTATTTTCGATTGTTGGAAGAGTGCGTAGGCAGATTTATTTATTTTTTTACATAATTGTTCTATAATTATGTGCTTTCCAATTAAGATGGTTGTCAATATGATTACCTAAAAACTCAGTTTCTTTTACCTCTTCTATTTCGTTATCGTTTTAGTTAACATATATTTTCGGTGTATTTGTTTTTCGGTGAAAATGCATTACTTTAGTTTTCTAAAGGTTAATCAATAAGTTATTCATATTAAGCCAATTAATAATGTCAGTAAGTGTATTGTTAATTTCAAATTGATAGGTATTTAAATTTTTGCATTTTACTATGGCAGTGCTACCATCTGAAAACAAAATCGTTTGCTGTTGTGTCACTTGTGGCAAATCATTAATGTTAATGAGAAATAGTGGGGGCCCAAGCACGCTTCCTTGCGGCACTCCATATTTTTTAGTCCTGAATTTGGACAGATATGTTCGTTTTATTTTTGTTTTTGAGCCCACTCTTGTGATTTAAGAACATTGCAATCTGTTGCATAGATATGATTCTAGTAATCTTTAAATGTTACCTCTGATGCCATAACTGTGTAATTTATCTATTAGTATTTTGTGATATTCGATACACACAATCCGATACATTTTCGCTTCGTGAAATCCTGAAAGTACTTTCTTCTGCTAACTTTTTCCCTTAAATTGGTAATCCTCTTGCGAAATACTGAGAGCCTGGTAATGAGCTTGTCTAAGTCATTTGGTGGAGATGTCTCACTTGTAAATTTTTACTAGGATAAGTATTCTACGTATATATATAGGTTCGTAATTAAAAAGTGTGTGACGGTAATACATAAAAAATCACAAGTTACTTGACGCTTCAATCGGTCGATTACCGTGAAATTCACAAAGTTCAGTAGCCTATAATCCAAGTTGGATAACGGACTGGCGATCTCCTTGACCGAGACACATTGAATTATAGGTAGATATGAGTTTCATTCCTCGTCACTGCCCCATCACCATAATCAGTTATACAATTGCCTCGACAGCCATTATTAGCTGAACGTTAAACTGCCCTCTGCAATAGCTATAGTTGTGTTTAAATCCAATAATCGGGTTTACTCCCGGTAGAATGCCCATCTTTATAGACGGGCTAGACATGGGTTTAAATTCAGTAATCGCGTTTGAAGCTGGTTCATTTTCCATCTCTATTAACACCAAAGCCAGATCATCGCCCACTCTTTAACCACAAGCCTACTTCACAACCAATTTAAATTTAGTCACCCACTAACAAAAATTCTTAGCCAATTCTATTTCCTAGCCTTCCATTACCAGTTATATCGGTCCCAGCATAACTTATTCACGTCATACCCGCGGAATCATCGGTGATTGAATATTGTATCGTTTGGGTCACACCGAAATCCACGAGCGGCACGATTTTATATCTACCTTTAGATTAGAATAAAAAGAAGAAAAAGGTGTTCAAATGATTGTGAATTTTTGTTATGATGCTTTGAGAATCGCTTTAGAATGTAATGTTTGTTTTTTAGACCAGATTATCTAAAGGTTTAATATAAAATATTAACAAGTTATGCCACGTGGTTAAGACTTCGCCTCTCATGCTAGAATTGTAGTCGTGGGTTCAAATATTTCTTCTATATAACGTGATCAAATTGGCATGGAGTCCCCGACCTAACAGTCAAACAATAGTTGTATCGGGACGGTCATTTAGAGTCTCTGGCCCTTATTGAATTTCCATTATCGCTGGGTTTTTACTCAATAAGTATTGGCAATGTCTGGACCTATTCTTTTGTTTTTTTTTAAATTCTTGATGTGAATATTGTTCATTCTAATTCAAATAAAGTTTCTTGAACTGTCTTGAATTTTAGTGCAATGAACAGTTAAGACATCTGCAGAAACGTGCGAGACAATGCGATAACGCGTTGAAATTGCACTACAGATATTTTTACTTTTGCGAAAATGCGTCGTTATCACAATGAGGCGTACCAACTACTGTTTGTTGTTTTTATGTTTGTCCTCTATGCCTTCTTAAACCATTGATCCGATTGTGATGAACTTTTGTTGGGTAGTTCTGCGTACGCGTGCATCTAACTGGCACTAATAGAATAATTTCTTCTTTACCAGAGTTTCCCTAAACTTCTAAGTTCTAGTTCTAGAATTGAAGCAACAATTGAAAAACTTTAAATCAGTGGCTGTATTATTGGACAACAAGCTTTTTCAAGAGGTTATGCTTGCGTGTCCTATAGGAACCGTTCCCTTTTCCGGGATAGACTTTTGGTACTCGACGAAAGTGTGGCTTTGTTTTAGTAATTAAAAGAATGTTCGTACTACTTGAAAATAATGTTTGTATCTATTTATAATATTTTTTCAGCTTGCTACCATCTTATCACTAGGCAGTTAATTAGTCAAAGTATTAGACTATCCCTTTAATTTTATTTTAATTCAAAATCAAAATCAAAAATCAATCAAAATCAAAACAGTTTATTTCAAATAAACCTTAAAGGTACTTTTGAATTGTCAAAGAAAAAAAAAAATCACTCTAGTTGCAAATTCGCAAAAGTCAGTAGATCTCAATGGAGAAGAATTTGCAAGAAACTCCACGGACACTCTTTTCCATCAGTTTCAATTACAAGTTTTTGGTTACATCATTCTTGTTAAAAAATAAATACATATATGTGAGAACGATGCAAAAAGACGTGCACGTAAAAGCGTCTAGAGTAACAAACAATTTCAACATAAAAATGCAATAACAGGCCGAGGCAGTTAAGTTATGACCAATCCCAACTGATGGCGCCCGTTCACGAACATGACGCATGGATCGGCACCACTCAGCTCAACCATTATGGAGGGAACCGAATGATCCAACACATGTGCCACCATCAGAGAGAAATTAGGGAGAGCATGACACACTCAAATACCAGGGCACACACAAGTCAACCAACGACACATAGGTATATTTACAGTCGGAACATAGTACTCACACATATGCTGTGCAGTTATATAATACTAAAAGAAATTGAGTTTATAAATACAAATATATTCATACAGTCTTCAGCAGCTCCAACAATACTTCAAAACTTTTCTGCCCATCACTAATTGTTCTTGCGCCCTAATGGCTGCGGAGCGGGACCAGCATTTAGCCAAGCATTTTTATCAGCGATGTAATCCCCCAACTTATAATATGCTTGCCTGCATAGTGTGCGTTTTATACAAGTTTTAAATTTCGTCTCATTCAGTTCTAGAATGTGGGGAGGTATTTTATTGTAACATTTTATACAGTACCCCATAAAAGATGATGCTACTTTAGCCAGCCTGAAACCTGGTTGGATTAATTGGTCCCTATTTCTAGTAACATAATTATGTCTGTCACCGTTTTTACTGAAATGTAAATTTTTTTCTAACGTACATGATGTTTTCATAAATATATTCACAAGGTACCGTCATGATGTTAATGTCCTTAAACAGTTCCCTTAGAGAATCGCGCCGGCGAAGATTGTATATCGCTCTGATGGCTCGTTTTTGCAGAATAAAAATTGACTCAATGTCTGCAGCCCTTCCCCATAGTAATTCACCCACAGATTCAAATCTGAAGTTTATGCAATCCTTTTCAACTTGAATTCATTTAAAAAATGCTGGCACACACAACATGAAATCGAAAACTTGGCCATAAAACGATCCACAAAAATAAAATAAAATTACCCAGTTCTCGTCAAAATTTTGCTGAATTTCACCTTTTCTAAGAACGCTGACAATTCCTTTGCTATCCCGGCTCAGGCATTAGCCGGTTCGAATCCGTAAATACCCGTTACAATATTCAGACGCCGAATATCGAGTTAGAGTACCCGCTCATGAATTATTTAAGAGAAGAACGTCTTAACCTAAAGGTTGGTTATTCTTGCTTTGTGTGGGATAAACTGGACAGGATGCTTTTTTGAAATGTTGTTCGATTGATGGATATTGATTGGATTAATCGATGGTTGGTGCTATGGTTACTGATTATGTGATAAATTGAATAAGCGTGCTAGGCAACTCTCTCCACGGATACCATCGACTAAGAGGTTACCAATATTAGGTAAAGTGTGGAACTCTCAGCCAGCACGGCAACATCTGTGATCTCTACCACCTAGCAGTCAACCTTGCTTTAAATGTTGATTGAACTGAGTGAACAGCAAACTTCTGGGCACGCTTGTTCTATTTCTAGACTTCGTTATAGCTTTCCATCGAGCGATAATTGAGATTTAATTAACTGGCTCATAATGAAGTAATAATAAACCTATCTCTTACTTCCTACTTTTGGTTAGATACAGCTATAATCCAGTTGTGCGGTCATTAAAGAAACAGAGAAATCTGGTTTCCAAAAGCTTATAAGATTGTTGTTAAATTTCATGTCAGGTGATATGGGGTTGGGTTTGGGTTTGCTACAACCGTCACAGTTCAAGCTTTTACTACTCAGACACTCTTGCATTTCGGACACAAAAATACGGATAATCTGCGGAACACAACAACGAATCGGTTGAAAAATCCAAAAACAGAGAAGCTCATCGGTATCGTTGCCCCGTATTATTTTGCTACAAGCTCGCAAAATATTTTACCACATTTCCAATGAAAGTATTTGATTCATCATAATTCAGAGAAATATGCGAATATTGTACGATTTCTGTTTACGTTAGTAAATAAGGTAAATGAAATGTGATTTTGGAAAAATTAGTCTTTGAACTAAAGTATTGTTTCCATATCTATGTTTCGTGTGATAGTATTATCACATACGCCTGAGAAATCTTTCGTGATAAATGCTAACATCCTTAGTAGGTTATGGTAACTTTTCTCTACGTAGAATACAAAGTAGGCATAAAGGACTGGCTTTATCATTTAACATAACAATTCCATTTTAATCTGCACCACTGAGTACTAGCGACGTAATCACGTAACGTGACGTGACGTGACACGTTACGTGGAGGGTAATTCTACGTGAGTGACACAATGATGGCGTCGTAGTTAGTCGTGCTAATGAGCGAACGTAAGGTAAGCAAAAACATTACATTTGTAGTTACGTCTATGTGAAATTGGTCTCATAAACTAGTCGTTAAACACTGGTGATAGATCAGGGTTCCTGAGGGGATTAGCTTTGTTGTTCATGAAACTTTGCATAAATAATGAAACACCAAATGTTGAATTTACGTTGGCTGTCAAAATATCAACATCACTTACATACAACGACAGCCAGGGTAGGCAAGAGTGAGCTTCTGTGCACAAACAGAAGCTCACATTTCCATTTACATTCTCAAACTGCTGTTTAATCTTTAATAAAGAATCCTGGACTTAAGCTCTAAAATTGAACACCAAGCAGTGATCAATACTCGTGGCTTTTTGTCGGATATAATTGAGAAATAAACTTAGCTGTGCATGGAATGACAACTTGCAGTCCAAGTGACCTATATGTGCTGCCTGGCGATGCCGTAAAAGGTCCCAGTATTATGTCAATACAATTTTGATGTACAATCGACATGAATAAAAGGAAGTGGACGGAATTATAAAACACAGGCTATATTATTAGTTTTAATTCGACGTCCATTTTATATCCTTTGTACGACTTTCATAAGAAGGAAAAAATACAAAGACATCACCAAGATGAATGTATTCTAATCATCCTATCATATAGCCAATGCAATGTGTTTATAAATTAATATATACACTTGATAATGACATGCATACAGAACTCAGTGCCAATGTGATGTATGTAGATTGTAGGCGTGTGTTATTGATTTTAGTTGGGTGTCTGGCATGGTATCGTAATGAGGGCATGCTGTTTACTGAATGACGAGTAGTGGCTGCAAAAAGAGAGGAATAAAACAATAATTGCCCTACTGTTTTTTTTATTTTACATAGAACCTCATTGACTTTGGTGGTGCAACTGGGTTCAGTTGAGTTCATGACGTTGTGATTTTGGATACCCATATCATTTGGACTGCATCAATCGATG
Organism: Orthosia gracilis; assembly: GCA_947562075.1. Classification (NCBI taxonomy): domain Eukaryota; kingdom Metazoa; phylum Arthropoda; class Insecta; order Lepidoptera; family Noctuidae; genus Orthosia; species Orthosia gracilis. Next base: position 46,388,577 of record OX387272.1, on the reverse strand, counting down.
AAACTTTCCAGGAGACAAGTTTCATCTATTGATGAAAATGACAAAGAACAGAGTACTGTTATTTGTATTGAACACAAACCACAGAGAGTATTGAACTGTACCCATGTCTGATCTGGAATCTAGACATGGTTATAATTTACCAACAAATTCCAGTTGTGTCTCGACTTGAATCTTAATAATTATGTTAGATTATTTGTAAATAAAATAGAATGTGCTGCTCTACTTCTAAAGTGAAGAAAGTTACTTTCATCGCATCACTCGTACACCTATTTAATAAAAATGCTTTTCATATTTTTACCATGCAGTACTTCATAATTCCCTGCTGCCCGTAGCTACTACACTTGTCTAAAAGACACAAAGCAAAAAAAAAAAAAAACAATACCAAAGTTCATGTGAAAACTTTTCTGCTGACCGTATCTAATCCGGCTTTTATTCAGTGGACAAGAGTATAGTAGGCCTCATTAGTGTGCCAAGTACCAACACGATATCTCAGGGACTGAACAAATATACGCCTAGGGTCCCGCAGCGAAATGATATACAAACAAAAAGTAAAAATGATTTTATGAATTCTGTCTTTATAGAGTACAAGGTAAAAATAAGTCACAGGTAACGGGGCTAAGTGGTCTTGAGCGAGGATCTTCTTTACATTGGTTGCTGTGTCCAAGACTTAGTGTCTGTTTCTGGAAAGAAACAGACACCAAACCAACACCTTACGAAAATATGGATGAATGGTGGGAGAAATGAAAGAAATGGAAGTTAGTGCTTAAAGATTAAAAATGGAAGAGAAAAACGTGTTGCGCCGACCCAAGTAACATAGGACAAGTAAGAAAGATTGATGAATGTGTCAAACTGTCAAACGCACGATAACTTTCTTGGGATTTTTCGTGTTAGTATGTGGCCACCTCTGGTGTCCGATTTAATTAAGCTGTCTCTAGGAACCCCACAGGCCTCTTACTTGGCTATTTCAGACTTATCTTATCCGAGAAATGACTCGAACATTTCGACCCATGTGGATCTTTTTTGGTCCCCTAGAAAACCTACTCCGTCCCGATCTCGTTGAAAACCTTCTTCATGTGTTTTACAACGAGATTAAGAGATATGAGCCTATAGTCTTTGTTATATACTGGCCACCTAGAGTCCAGACCTGTCACGTTGACGACGTGTGACATTCATCTTTCATTGTATAACATATAAAATTATATGTTTCTACATAATGAAAATGTGTATTTAAGAAATTTGCGACGAGGATGTCTACTAATGATATAACGAAAAAAAGAGAACCCGCGCATCATTGCGAGGTTTAATCACAAAGCTTGAAAACTACGGAAACACCCATGAAACTCTACCATACGAAGAAACAGAGTCAAGACAACAATCGCTTTGAGAAACGTTATAGAAATTACAAGAAATACAACACGAAATAGAATTAGAAACACCAGACGAACAACTAGATCAAGATATATAAACCAGGTACAATTTTGAAGAGAAATGTGTCATCATAAAGACGAAACTTCTCATATTACAAAACAGAGTAAATCAACGAATCACACCGCTGCAAACATCGGCAACACATACTTATGAATACGAATACAACGAGGGCCAAAAATTAATTTGCAGCCCTTTCAAGAACAAAAAACCTTTTTACAAAAATTATAACCGACTTCCAAACAAAAACACTACAAAGCGAAAAATAACTGCAATTTCGGAAGTCGGTGTTCCTGTTCTCATTTCTTCGTTTTTTGACACCGACTTCCGAAATTGCAGTTATTTTTCGCTTTGTAGTGTTTTTGTTTGGAAGTCGGTTGTAATTTTTGTAAAAAAGTTTTTTATTTTTCACTTTTTAGTTGTGTAACATAATGGACCATTTCTATAGGCTAGCTACCCATAATGCCCAAAGTAAAGCCAGAATAGATTAACCCAATAACATGAAACTTAAACAAAACTGTGGAATGAGAGTTTACCAGGGTGAACTGTTCACACCTGCGTACCCCTTTAGAGCTTACCAGTGTGATGTTATGTTATGAAAAGGTGTAAACAATAAACAGACATGCGATTGTAGCTATCTCGAGTGATTTGCTGTCATTTATTGAAGAGTTCTGATGTATTTCTCCGAAGTTCTTCATCAGATCTTGGTGAAAATTAAATGGGACCACATGACAAGCACCAGCGTTCAAATAAAAAAGAATCATAAAGATAAAGAAGAATCATCAAAATCGGTTCACCCAATAAAAAGTTCTGAGGTAACAAACATAAAAAAAAAATACACTCGAATTGATAACCTCCTCCTTTTTGCGAAGTCAGTTAAAAAGAGACTTTCGCAAATTTTACTAAGCGACTAACTGTATTTTTCTTGCTCAATAAAATCGAAGATCCTAAAATAAAAGAAGCCCGAATTACATGAAACCCGAATTACATGAAAAGTTACATGATTTATGTTCTCCGGAGGATCCAACTGATATGAACTTTATAGAACTCACACAGATTCTAGATAACTACATAGATCCTAAGCCTAGTATATGGGCGATACAACACATATGTATTACGCATACACAACGTGAAGATGAAACAGTAGCAACATACGTCTCAGAATTAAAGAAAAATCCTTGAACTGTGAATTCAAGTACCATAACTGTCAAAAGTCTACCTCAGAAAGTTTCCTAGTCCTGCAATTTATTCGTGGATTAAAAGACAGTGGATTACGGACGGAAATTCGTCATGAAGAGATAAACCACCTTTTACTAAACTGGTTCACATTGCTACATTCATGTAAAAGGGAAAATCAGAAAACATGAAAATATCAGCAGACATGCACTAACATTTGGACACAATAAACAAGATTACAAAATCGACAAGTTGGGATAACGAATCACGACCATCATCCACACGACAGAATATAAAGTTAACTTCTTCATCATCATCTCCGTTAACTATGAGAGATTAAAAAGGAAAATGTTTCCGATGCGGTAAAGACGACCTCCGATCTAATGATTGCGGCGCCATCAAGTCTACCTGCCCGAAATGCAAGAAAATTGGACATCTGGCACGAGTTTGTTTGCAACGGAACCTAAAAACCAATCCACTAGATGACAATATAAGTAACACGAGTTGCGACAGTATTGGATATATCAATTAAATCAAAAGTGAAATAACGCACAAATATATATATAATCATAGTAAAATTGAGAAAAAACACATGCTCCCGTGTCAAATTCCATGCTTACTGCATAGAATTTGACACAGGAGCGGCCTTGTCAATAATGTCACTCAAACCTACAAATACCAAATAAAATTATCAAAACTGATACAAAATTGAGAACCTACACTGACGAAATTATCAAGCCTGCAGGAGTAACATACATCAAAGGGACGTATAAAGATCAGACTTTCAACGGGATGTTTTAAATAATCAATCAAAACGTTGACTCAATTTTTGGTAGAAGCTGGATTAAAGAAATTAACATGAAAATTGCAGATTTAATAGTTGTACGAACTTCGGAACAATCCGACAAACTTGATATATTATTAGAAGAATTTTCCGCAACTGTTTTTAGATCAGACCTAGGTAAAATACCCAACTACGAAGCTCATTTAAATCTCAAAGAAGATATACAACCAATATTATTAAAACCACGACGTATACTACACGCTTTATAGGAAAAAGTTGATAAAGAAATTGAACGACTGTGTGCAGAAGGGGCGATAACCAAAGTAGACCAATCAAACTGGGGCACACCAATAGTACCGATTGTGAAACCAAACGGGAGCATTCGACTATGTGCAGACTACAAGGTCACCCTTAACAAAGTCATCAGAGATGAACAATACCCAATTCCTATAATTGAGGATATATTTGCGGAAATGAACGGAGGCAAATACTTCTGTACTTTAGATACTACCCGAGCCTTCTTAATATGGTCATGGATGAAGAAAGCGCCCTTTTAAAAACATTAAGTACCCACAAAGGTACTTACAAAGTCAATCGCTTGATTTTTGGAGTCAAAGTGGCACCAATCCTTTGGCAGAAATTTACTTCAAGGACTAGACGGAATTAAATGCTTTTTTGATGACATTATATTTCAAGGAACATCAGAAGACCAACTTTTAACACGTCTAAGATAAGTCATGCAAAAACTAAAAGATAGTAACCTCCGCGTGAATAGAGATTTTTTTTATTTTTTAAACGTAATATTAACTATCTAGGACACACAATAGATAAAGAGGGTTTACATAAGAACAAAGACAAAGTCAAGGCCATCACGAATACAGTAAGACCAAAAAACATAAACGAACTACGAACCTTCCTTGGTATGGCCAATTACTACGGCACGTTTATACCGAACCTTGCCTCTTTAGTGCTCTTTAAATGAATTACTAAAGGAAGAGAAAGATTTTTACTGGACTTCTCAATGGACAACATAAAGAAGGAGATTTTGAGCAGCAGAGGTCTAATTCATTTTGAGCTAGGTAAACCGCTGATACTAGCTACAGACGCCTCACCGATAGGCTTAGGAGCTGTTCTGTCTCACAAATTAACATATGGCTCAGAAAGGCCAATCGCATTTGCTTCAAGGTCACTCTCAACTATCGAAAATAATAGGAATATAGTCAAATCGAGAAAGAAGCTACGGCAATCTACTGGGGCAATAAAAAGTTTTTCAATTACTGTTACGGCAGGAAATTCGTATTAGTGACTGATCATGCTGCTTACCTCGATTTTTCATCCATACCAGACATTACCTGCACTAACCACAGTGAAAATATTCCATTACGCACAGTTTTTATCGGGATTTGACTACGACGTGGAATACAGAGCTTCGGTGAATCATTCAAACTCTGACTACCTATCAAGATTCCTAGTTAAAATAGCAAAAGAAATATCAATAGACCAACATTGTGCGTATCAATTGCAACAGATCAAAATCAAAATAGTTTATTTCAAATAAACATTGCACTTTTGAATTGTCAAACAAAAAAAAAAGATGACTCTAGTTGCAAATTCGCAAGCGTCAGTAGGTCTTAATGGAGAAGAATTTGCAAGAAACTCCACGGACACTCTTTTCTATCACTTTAAATTGCAAGTTTTTAGTTAAATCATTCTTGTTGAAAAAATATATATATGTGAGAATAATGTAAAAAGACGTGCACGTAAAAGCGTCTAGAGTAACAAACAATTTCAACATAAAAATGCAATAACAGGCCGAGGCAGCTAAGTTATGACCAATCCCAACTGATGGCGCCCGTTCACGAACATGACGCATGGATCGGCACCACTCAGCTCAACCATCATGACGGGCAACGAATGATCCAACACATGTACCCCCATCAGAGTTAAATTAAAGAGAGCATGACACACTCAACTGCCAGGGCACACAGAAGTCAACGAACGACACATAGGTACTGTGAATGGTAGATTTATAGTCAGAACATAGTACTCACACATGCGCTGTGCAGTTATATAATACTAAAAGAAATTGAGTTTATATAAAACAAATATATTCATACAGTCTTTAGCAGGTCCAACAATACTTCAAAACTTTTCTGCCCATCACCAATTGTTCTTGCGCCCTAGTGGCTGCGGAGCAGGACCAGCATTTAGCCAAGCATTTTTATCAGCGATGTAATCCCCCAACTTATAATATGCTTGCCTGCATAATGTGCGTTTTATACAAGTTTTAAATTTCATCTCATTCAGTTCTAGAATGTGGGGAGGTATTTTATTGTAACATTTTATACAGTATCCCATAAAAGATGATGCTACTTTAGCCAGCCTGAAACCTGGTTGAATTAATTGGTCTCTGTTTCTAGTAACATAATTATGTTTGTCGCCGTTTTTACGAAAAAGATGTAAATTATTTCTAACTTATATGATGTTTTCATGAATATATTATAGTTACTGTATTTACTTTTCGTTACCTGGGCGACCGAGCTCTGCTCGGGTGAAAAAAGATAAAACGACGTTTTCTAAAAATGAAACTTAGCTAGATCGATTTATCGCCCCCGAAACCCCCGCATACAAAATTTCATGAAAACTGTTGGAGCCGTTTCCGAGATTCAGGTTATATATATACATATATACAAGAATTGCTCGTTTAAAGGTATTAGATTAGAATGATAGATATAAGTTTGTGCTCCATTGGTGTAATTTCTGTGAGGCGTTTAATTTCTGTAAACAAATAAATAACTTCGCTCTTAATCTAATTACCACCATGAAAAGATGTCAGATTATTATTAAGTGGAAGGAAAGAATAAAATCCTTTTCATCGTCCACTGAGTGTGATTAACGGCTAGGGATTACGTCAAGAAATTACCAGGAACGTCCCCCGTGTATTATCTATCTGATCGCCGATAATGATTAACTAGCTCAGACCGTAATAAAGGATGCCTTCTAAATTAATGAAGAGTAATTAATGATTATATGCGAAATTATAAAAGCCTTTGAGGAATATAGTAGAAAAATATGTAGGTATAGGGAATCTATAGAAAATAGTTTTAAAATAAATCAAAAAGACTTAGCTGGGAACGAGTGGTCCATTAAAAATCTTTTATCTACATTAACATCAATTTTATGAGTCATTTCCTTCATTCGATTCAACGTCGACTCAGCTGCCCTCCATGAAAATATAAATTGTTATTTAAACGTCCTCGACTAGAGGGTTTTTAGAACATAGGGCTACTAACATTTTTTTTGCGAGGAATTCATTCAGATATGTGCGTTTTGTTAGTACTTAGGTAAATGTTTACTCAGACAAAATAGAATGGCAGGCAATATTCATTGTTCTATACGCAATATCAATTAAGCAAACTACAAATTCATGTAAGCAGAACCACCATTTCAAGGTTATGCATTTTTAAATATTTTACGGGTGACAAATTTTGTAGCGCTTAAACGTGTTAGAACGATCATATAAAAAAAGAACATGCAGCGGTTTTTCAGCATTAAGTAGCTTTTATGAATGCTTGTTTAATTTGATATCTTATCCATACTACTTTATCGTATCCCGATTAATATCTTAAATGAACAATCTGTTTGTTTGGATGTATGTTAGTCAATCATGCCTTAATGGCTGAACGCATTTGGATGAAAGTTGATGCTCGGGTAGACCATGGCCTGGATTAGCACATAGAATACCTCTTATTCTCTTTCCCCTATGATCATCATCGTCATAATAAGCGGGATTCCATTTGCTGGGATACAGGCTTCCTCTCCGTGAGAGTGGGAATGGGCCTTAATCCATCACGCGGGCCCAGTGCAGGTTCGTGAAAGTCACTTGTCTTTGAATTTTTGATTCTAGGACATGCCGGTTTTCTCACGATGTTTTCCTTCACCGTTTATAAAGCAGGGTGACGAATAAAATTTACACAAAGTAATGTGCCTGCCTGGGTTCGAACCCTCGAACCTGGTTTCGAGGCCTCCCGCCGTTACCACTGGGCCACTACTGATAATACTATCCCCTGTGATAATGAAATGCTATTTAATTTTATAAATGGCTACTAAAGGAGCAGTATTTAGAAAAGTGGATGAAATGTAATCCGAGATACAGGTTAGTCCTGATGCAGAAAGTCCTTAGCTATAGGTATAATAAACTCGGTAAATTTTGGTGAATAATTTCAAGAGGGCGAAGTCGCGGGCAGAAAGAAGATAGTGGTGAATGAACTGGTAAAACTGCTAAGTGTAACCTTAAAAAAGTCTGATAACAACGAATTGCTACAAAAGCAAATGCAAGTTTTGCACGTAACTTTGCGTGTTCGTCCCACGAAAGATTTGTATTTTATAGAACAAAACAGGATTTTAAAAATATAATTTAGGACAAGTGCATCATTATAACCCGCCAAACTCAAAATATAACATCACATTGCCCGGCGAACTGGAGAGGATAATGGATGGAGCCCGTGTCTCAGCAGTGGCAACGTTAAAAGCTGATGATGATGTTGGCAAGTTTGATTCGTGTCTACTGAATGCTGTTGAATGTCTATATTTTCTCTCAATAATGATCGTGATTAGTAGTGCTATTCTATAACAAACTCAACGTGATAACTTAGGGGCAGAAAGTTGGAAATAACTTGTCAGTCTCCAAAATTAATTGGAATGTCAGCTCACCTCATACTCACTTCACCTTAGATTTCACGGTATGATTTTTACGCAATCAACCGGCAGTTTATCCTTGAGCAATAGAGATGTTTCCTGCGTACAAAAATGATAATTCTATTTAGTCCGTCAGTGAGATTATCAAATAATATTGGAACGGTATTTTTTCTTTTTAAAATACATAAAAAATTACAAAGAATTTTGTCAGTATAAAGTATAAGCACATCGTGAGTTAAGTCGATATTTCAACGCACTGTATCGTCTTATTTTTTTTACATGGCAAAAGAAACGTGTCAAAGAAAAAAAACGTATCCAATATTTTTAATTCATCTACCTGACGGACTAAAAATATTTTTTAGTCAACATGCCAATTGAAAAAGCAATATTACTTAAGTTTGATTTTTAGGTGCTACTTAGATACTCGTAAAAGGATCAACGATCAAACGATTCAAACAAAATTCTAGCTATTCTATTTCCACATTTGAGCGTATACCGACAAATAAAATGTTTCGCCTTTTTCGTAGTAAGAGTTCCACTAGCTAGGGGCTTTTATGTAATTGGACTAACTGTGTGGTACACAGAACAGGGCTGCTTTTATTGAAGTGGTTACTAGCGACTATAGACCAGTAGACATTTGTAACACTAATGGGTACCATATGGTTGTAGGTATGGTATATTTTTTTTTGTCTGAAGACTGACTGTCAAAATACAAGCCCTAGCTTATTAGTTTAGTAATCAGTTTCAGCACCTTTCATCATCAGCCTTTTAACGTTCCCACTGCTGGGACAGGCCTCCTCTCTGTGAGAGGGAATGGGCCGTAATCCACCACGCGGGCCCGGTGCGGGTTGGTGGATGACACATGTCTTCGAATTTTTGTTTCTAAGACATGATGAAATAATTTTCACAAAGTAAAGCGCCTGCCTGGGTTCGAACTCTACGACCTACAACTTGTGAGTCGCAGCGGTTACCTCTGGGCCACCACTGCTCTCCAGGTTTCAAGCCTAAACGGGATGTAGATATATATCAGAAATACTGTGCAACTGCCTATCTTACCTCCATAAACCAGTTACTATCTAACGAGTCGATTAACCTATCTACCGAGTACTGTGCTACCTGCACAGTACTCGGTAGATAGGTTAACCTGTTTATCAGTCTTTGTATGTATGTATGTATGTTTGTTCTTATGTGGCGTTTTAGAAACCAAAGGCTTTGGCGGATTTTGATGATTTTTACGTCAATCGATTCTTCTTAACCTTGCGAGTGTCACTGCCTATATTAAAATTAGAAAATAGAAAAATGACAGATTTTGGGTCCATTTTTTTTTGTCTTCTCAACCCATCCTGTGAGGTTTCAATGTAAAGGGTTTTAAGAAGTGGTTTCAAAAATACGTAACACTTGTATGTTTAAATGTACCTAATTCGAAAATGAAATTTTAACTAAAAAGTTACAAAAAAAAAAAAAAACCCGACTGCCTAAGAGGTGAACTAAAAAGACGTTAACAAGAAGAACATCACGCTGGGCACTGAGGACGATAGGTACATCTGCTTTTTTTCAGCCAGCGAATATGTATCCTCCGACTGCATAGCATTATTTTCTTCCTTTATTGTTCAATTCTTAAGCAATCGGGCTTTTGGATTTTCTACTGAACTCTTAAATCGATCATCAACTCCGTTGCCATGCTTAGAATATTCAAGAGTTTTAAACTCGTCTTTGAATTTAAAAAAAGTCATAGTTTCTTAGTTGGAGCAAGCCCGGGATAGCGGTGGTCATATTTTTGGCTGAGAACCTGGACTTTGTTTTAGTTGTATCTCTGTTAGAGTTACTGGTATACCTAGCTGTATTCATTTCAGTGTAATTTCTGAGAAGATTTACACCGAAATGATTTCTGAGAGGATATTCTCATATTTCCCGCATATTAAGGTGCTTTCGCAGTCTACTCTTTCTCAATTTGTCAAAAATACCTTGGTTGTCGTCCACATAAGATGTGACTTGAATGAGTACGAGAATTCTGGTTGCAAATGCAAACATCCAATATTTCATGATGGTGCCGTGGTTAGGACCTCGCCTCTCATGCCACGTGCAATCTGCAGTTTTTCCAATCCAAGCAATATGACTATTTATTTGCTAAGTTTATCTTAGACATCCCTGGCATCGGCGAAGGAAAATATCGTGAGGAAACTCGGCCTAATATCAGTAAGATCAACTCGCGTTGTGCAAGTATGGTGATTGTGCCTTCTCTGTATATTTGTTGCTAGTGTGTTTTAGAATTCCTGTTGAGTTAATCTACAGTACGAATTTAACTGATTGTAATTCTGGGCAAAAATAAATAACCTCCCTCCATAATAAGAATAATACTTTCACTGAATAAACATTTTACTACGCCCTAATGATATCCATCATCAGGGCGTAGTAATTAATTGGAAAGTTTCATATCTTCCATCTTTCTACGACCACTGACCGAAAGTCACGTCGTGACCCATCCCTTACCGTTACAACATTGCTTTTAACTTTATAATTACTTTGCCTTTGCTGATATGGAATAACCAACGGAAATCTACTGCTGATTAGAGAAAAGGAAACCAACCGCTTAGGACCATCTCTCCAGAGCACACGTCATTCCTCAGCTTATATAATTTAAATTATTAGCCATATTATCATTCACATGTTCATTCCATCGTTTGTCATACTCAAAATTCTTAACTACTTACGAACTACTTTCCTCACGATTTTTTCCACAACTGCTACAATTCTTTGACTTTATCTTTCTCGATTTGTTAATTTGCAAAGTAGCTGCAAATTTTTCAGTGAAGACTTTTTGCGAGAGCGAAATGTCTTCACTGAAAAATGGAATGAATTTTGTGAGGAAAATTATACAAAAACACCGTATACAATCTGGGTTTTTCGAAACTCAAAGTAACGGATCGAATGGGAACCACGTCTCTTGATTAGAAGTTCCAAGTTGTTCCTTTCCATCTAGCATTTTTATTTTACTAATCTTATAGCGATCCACATACATCCTCCAAACTTTCCTTACGTCTTTAACTCCGACAATGGTCTTTCATTATCTATTCGATTTGTTAATTTATTCGATAGCTACAAGTTCTTCAACGAAGTCTTTTTTACCAGCTTATTAGAGAAATATCTGATAACATAAACTGGATAAAAGTACTGGCGTGATTGAGTAAGAAACATCCATTCATTCGCATTAATAAGTAGTAAGATTATGTGAGGAACATAGAAGAAGAAAACGTGTTCAGGTGGTCACCTAATTCTATGTTAGTTGAGGTTACAAGGGCACAAACTTGATAATGGTCTGAAAACATTAACACTTGTATACTGTGGGCTATATCCCATAATAGAGCCAGTCAGTTCGGCATTTTCCGAATGTTAGTAGAATGAAAGATTCCGCCTCCAATAATCCCGTACACGCAGTTAATGAACCGGCTCTAATACAGGCACGCGCCAATACTTGGGAATGTTGGGCAACCAGAAGCTGGACTCTGGTATTTGTGTGATTTTTTTAGCCTTGAAATAACTAATCTTATGAAAAACTTGCTTTTGCCCGCGTCTGAAGTGTTTTATTATCCCAAGGGAACACACTACCGATATATAAAGTATCTTATGTTCTTATCCAGGACTTGATCACCCGTGTGCTTAATTACATACAAAACTGTTCGGCCGTTAAGACCTGAAAAGGTAACAGGTGACAGGGTTACTTTCACATTTATAATATTAGTATAGAAGTATAGATACGGCCTTGTTTTCCAAATTTGACTTTAGCAAAAAATATAAACAGTTTGCTAAAAGTTGAATTGCTTGAAGTTGCTTGAAGCAAGAAAATCCGATAAAGTTGGTTGGTTGTATTTAGAAAGCTGTTTTATGTCAAAAAGTTGGACCAAACGTTGTTATACAATATTGTTACACTCGTAGATAAGTAAGTAACTTCATAACAAGGCCATTCAATGGCCCTCACAATAAGTACCTACTAAAATACACCGGCCAACAGATTAGCTTAAGGCTCAAAAAAATATAATCAGAAAAGTTTTATAAGACACTGAGGTCCGGGCACTAAGTTACACAATGGTCTAAGATAACTCTAGCATAAAAAATCTGGGGTATGAATTTTCAACTTAATAACAATTCCGTCAGAAATAATCTAGGAGAGCTAAGCATATTATTTTTACATCAAAAGATGGATGGAATAATCGGCACCGTTAGGCCTTCAGTGAGAATCTAACGACCGCCTCGGGAATTTATCTTAAACATCAGAGATGCGGGGATGGAAGCGAAATCTGTTGAGAATTTAAATTATAATCCGTCTTTTTGAATGAAATAAGCGATTATTCGGGTTATGAGTTTTAATGTGTATAGAATGTTTGATAGCTGTTATTAATGTAATAATTTGTGAATGCTTGTCAGAGTCAGTTATTAGCCCAGTCAGAAATTATTTTAAGAAATATTTAGTTTAGATTAGCACTGAATACAGAAACCTTCATTCAAGTCGGTCGATTAAACATAATATCACAGATTTTTAACCCCGACGAAAAAATGTGTGGTGTAAGGTGTTATAAGTTTGACGTGTGTACTTGTGTATTAGTGTATCTGTCCGTGGCATCATAGCTCCTAAATTGATGACCTCCTGAACCGATTTCGATTGATATTGAAAGGCGACATTATCGGAAGTGTTCCTATGGATGATGAAAATCGTTTCAGCCGTTCTTTTTTATTTTTTTTTATTTTCATGGCATTTTACTGTTTGTATCGGGGTATTTGCGCAAAATATCGTGTCTTGGGTTTTAACATTTTAAAATTTTAATTGTCTGTTCAATTTCAATAAGGACTTTTTATTATTATCTATTGTTCTGGGTCTGCATTTAAAATACTGATATTCAACTGTATCCCGTCAGATTGGAAACAGATTCCAACATAGTATAGGCAGATTGAAAGGCTCGCGCTTGACCACTACCTCACCTAATGGTAAGCGATGTTGTGAAGCACGTTTGCCTGGAAGTAACCTGTTCACTTTTGATTTTGAGGTATAAAATTTGAGTTATCCATAGAATTAATTATGTACTACTTTGGTGATTACAGTTTTGAGCCATTTGAGGTCAAAACGCAAGGGTTATGGGGCCTGAGTGCGCGTCTAATTTTTAAGGATATCTCTACTAATCGACACCGTTCTTTCCGCAAAGAATCAGCATTACCACGTGGCAATGCTGCGAGTCTTCTAGGCACGTTCCCGGATGATGTGGAGGAGTACGTCGACGCTTAAGTGTACCATATTTTTTTATTAATTGTAAGTAGTTAGGTTTAGTATAAGCTAGTACATATATTTACATCTATGATTTACAAATACATTTCTTACATTTAGTACTAGAAAATAAATATTTAAACCTTATGTTTTACCTTTTATTTTTACCTTACACTAGGCATGTCTCGTGGAGTTCTCGCGAAATTTTAACAGTTTGACCCTCTCTAAAATGACTTGAAGCAATTGGAAACCTTTTTGAACTCCCTCAAAAAGATGAATGCTGACATCGCATTCCTCAGCGTTTTTCTACAATGGGGCAAGGCCGCGCCATATTTTAAATTCTGGACGTTGAATGGCCAATATTTCATGGCCGCTGTCACACGAACGAGGCGAAAATGTCCCTAAAAGCGCTTATTGACTGATGGATGGACAAGTGAATTTATTATAAAAGAAAAGGAAAGTTATTGCAGTTAAGTGGTCGGTGTAGTGTGATATATTTTCTTGAATAGCTGTTGAGATTGAGATTGGTTGAAAAATGTTACTGACAGAGACAGAATTAAAATTGCGTCGATGGGCGGTATCGCGCACGTACCTTCTAAGAAAATTTCAAGTGCAAATCGGTAGAATTCCATCGCATTACGTCCATGTGAACGTACTTGCAATTTCGCTTGACAAAATTCGCTTATCAGTGTGATATAAATAGAATCACGTCGAACAAACGGGCAGATCGCTTTTTGTACTTATTTATGTAATACTTTCCCCTTCATGAGGCAACTTTAGTATTGACTGTTTTAAATATGAAGTAAATATATAGCCATATGTGGAGCCTGAGAAGACATCTATTTGTACTTGACATAGTTATTTGACATGTTGAATCGAAATTAATTGGGACTTGGGATATCGGCGAGAGAATGACGATAACAGATTGCCTTTTATTGAGTTTGGTAGGGTTAGGTGGTTATACAAAATACTTAGATTGAGCTATGACTATCGTTGGCATTAGCTTGATAGGATAAAAACAAAAAGGTGTGTGTTATGCGAACGGATAATTCAAAGATTGGGGTTACACTGCACGCGAGTATAGCAATATATGAATTGCTACATATAATAATGATAAAATAATGATTAGGATAAAATTAGTAACAATATAAGATCGCAATGCTGCCGACTAGCACCCAGAAGTACTTCAACGCCTAGCTGTACCTTATTTTTGTTTATAAGTTGTTTGGTTTAGTATAATTATAATAAATACGTACATATTATATTTGCAAAAAACAAGATATTCATGGTAAATTTCTTGCCAGATAACATTATTTCCAAAGACAAAATCCTATCTTTAAGTTCTAATACAATAACAACAAATAATGAAAGAAAATATCGTATGGAAATAGACATGTTTATAAATCATAATAATATAAACGTGTTTACTGATGTACAAACAGGTAATGCCAGCTGTCTCGGTAAATCTCAGGAAGGGAGCGATGACAACAAAAGGCCTTGTGATGTTAATAATAGTAACGTAACGAATAGTATGGAAAGCCGCAGTTGCTAAGGCTGGGGTGTTTTCTGGCGTGGCTTTGAAGGAATCTAATAAATTATTATGAATAACACAAGGTGATCAGAAAATTGCTATAGACTAGCAATAATCGATGGATCAAGAATATACAGCAGAAATATGAGAAAATTATAGTTAAAATAATATATATATTGAAAATTCAGACTGACACGCCGTTTCTCAAGCAGATAGAGATATTAAAGAAAACGAAGGATTAACAGTTATAGAAAACAAGTAAATATGATTGTAGGTCTGCTGCAACCAGTATTCGGTTGCTTATAAATATAGAAAGAGCGCATCTGTAATTAGTAGTCGCTTTTAACAAACTAATTAATTACATCTAGATTGATGTAATTAATTAGTTTGTTAAAAGCGAATCAATTGTAGCTAGCAACATATTATACATCAAATTAAACTACCATAGCCGATGATTCAATCCCAAGGTCAGTGGACGATTAGTTCGCTTTACCTCGATAGATGGCGTTGCTCATACGACGCGCGATCCTGAATCGCGGTGTTAAGATTCGCCGCGACTGAACGACGCTCCAGAATTTTCGAATTTTTGTTATCGCTTCTCGGCCTTTTGGCTAAGATCAAAGTGTAGTATCTGTTCTTTTCAGCTTAATATCTGAAAGTTCCCTCACTGAGGGACCAGTATATTAAACTGATTTTTGTAAGCTGACGGGATGTTCGGGGCTCGCTCCACTCCCGTCACGGGTCGGCCCGGCATTGCAGTGCCGCCGGGATCGGCCCACATAATACTATAGAATGAAGGTTTTGTCTTGTACAACAACTGAATGGGCCTTCAATATTTGTTTTATTTGCAGACGTAACAAAATACGGTCGGTCCGTCTATTTTAGCTATGGCTAGCACATTTGCTAAGGCGGTTTTGGATTTGACGGAGGATGATACAAGAGGCAAAAAAATCAAGCTGCCTTAGGGATCTGACGCAGAATGTCCCATTTGCAAAAAAGTGCCGTTGGCGCAAAATGTCCCATTCGCACAATGACTCATTCGTACAATGTCCCATTCGCAAAATGTCTCATTCACGCAATGTCACATTCCGGAGCACCAGTCATAAAAAACTGGTCAACTGCGAGTCAGACTCGCGCACAGA